>JAGXCV010000002.1:4298514-5731352 GCA_023677585.1 Meredithiella fracta
TCTAGTCAAGTCAGCATCTCCGAAATTGGCAGCTCATCTGGTCGGGGCCCTGCGGCTGCAGCATCCGTTGATTTTCGTGTTGATGCAGACCGATATCATTGTCCGGCCTAGATGGAGTATTGGCTATATTTGAGGACTAATGTACTCGGTTGAAGACTGAGACTATCCAGGGCACAAGTTGCTGCATACATATCGGAGATACAGGAAAGGCATGCCGAGAAGGGCTTATCGTGGGCGGTCATTTGACTTGGAGGGTGTTCAGTGATATTTAAAGTGTGGTAGAAACGGATAACAATTTCTCAGTGACTTAAGTGCTTAATGGAGTTATGTATTTCAATATATCGCAAATCTGTATTGGTTGTGTGTTCCGTAATCTGTAGCATTGATCCTATCCTTTGATCGGCTCTTTCTCATACAAAGAGATCACACCATCAACTATTGTTCTATATACCAAATCTCAATATCAACATAAAAACACTATCATCACTACCAACTCACTTCAAACCTGGCGTGCTACAAAGGAAGGGCCATGGCAATTTGGATGCATCTCTGTGCCCTATCTTGACGAGAATGTCCACAAACTAATGACCCAACCATTCCTTGTTCATTCCCCTGCTTGGTCTTTTAAGATTGGTTATATAGGGTGTTTTTGTGAAGTCGGCATCGAGGATTTCGCGGTGTCCTTCAGTCAACAGTTTTAATAATTTCAAACAATATTTTGCAGTGAATTTTTGGGGTTTTTTTCTCTATAGTCGAAAGGGGCCCTTCGGTTTCCATGGTCCTTCGGGAAGGATATGGGGATGGATTTTATGTAATTCATGTGTCAGGGTAACACTTGCTTGCATGTCGGAATTGCGTTGGTGTTGGCTTAGTTAATGGGAGGGAGCGAATGGATTTCGTTACCAAGCTATAAAAGCCATCTTGACCTTGGTATCCGCGTCTGACTAGCACATTTTAAATTTGTTATACATCTATCGTCTACGGATACACAAGAGTCCATTGGTTCTTTGTTAATTTTTATCATCTGAATATCCTTAGCTTCATACTGTGGAAATACAATTCTCAATTGTGACGATACCACTTTTCATTTCCTATTGTTTTTCGAAGTAAATGGGCAACTCCATTTTTAGCTTCCGGTTGACTACGATAGCTCCTGCTTTGATGGAGGAAGAGTTAAAACCTCACTAGGAGTTGTCTCTCTCATATCTTAAATGAACTCTTTCTTTTCTTCTTTTTCTTCATCATAAACTACCATAGTGTTTGTCTATAGTCAGATTTATTTATTAAGAATTGTCGTTTCGTTTCGGCGTCACGTGAGAACACTCGAGTAATATTAGGGTTCCACTATCGACTTACACGCCGCCCATCACCACACCCACCTGAGACATCCTCCCTCTTCCTCTTCCATCATGATGTCCACCAAAGCCCCCCTTAAAGCCTCCCTCCCTGCCTTCCACTCTACATCTATCACCCCACCATCTCCCCCAACAACCCCCACCCTTACCCTCTCCCACCCCACCCCCGCCGAATGCTCCTACATATACAACCTCACCTCCCACGACTGGGGCTCCGCCCTCCCCACCCGCGAACAATACGTCCAACGCGAGAAATTCCTTACCCACCTCCCCCTCGCCCAACACGGCTCTGCCCGCCAATGGATCCTCACAACCCCCGAGGCCCCCGGGCTCCGCTCCATCCTCACATCCTGCGACACCCTCCGGCGCCGCGGGCTCGTTGCCCACACCGATGGCTCCGTCGATGAAGTAGAAGTTCAGGCCATTGGCGCTGTGTACACTGACAGTCAGTTCCGCGGTCGCGGATACGCCAAGAGATTGATGGAAATGCTCCAAGCAGAATTCGAACAACCATCGAGCACCTCCGGGCATACAACGCCCGGTTTCTCCGTACTATATTCAGACATCGGCAAAAACTACTATGCCAAAATGGGCTGGAATCCCCACGAGAGTCGGCACATTGACATCCAGCCATCACTCTCTGGCCTCCCCGCCCGCTCTGACCCATCCGTGCTCCCCGTTGTTCCTGCGCAGCCCCTCCGCATGCACCATCTTGCCGAGCTCTGCGTAATCGACGAAGCGGTTCTTCGGAAAACCCTATCGACTACCCGGACACCTGCTGTCGCTTTGATCCCCGATTACGACACAATGCTCTGGCATCACCTCCGCGAAGACTTCATGACCACTGCCATTCTTTCCAAAAGCCCAGCTGTGCGCGGGGCTATCATGGGACCACCGGGGCGCCGCGTCTGGGCTGTTTGGGTGCGTAGTTATTACTCCGGGGTACTGATTCGTCAGGGAATACTATGCACATTCTGAGATTAGGGTTCGAAAACCCCGAAGGGACCGGGACCAACGAGTTGGCAGGTGCATTAAGGGGATCTTTGATGTGGCGGTGCGTGAAGCAGCCGAATGGGTAACGTCGTCGGTGCAAATGTGGAATCCATCGGAGAAGGTAATGGCAGCTTTGGAGAAAGCGGAGATTAGATTTACTGAGGTCGAGAGAGAGCAGTCGAGCATCCCGAGTGTCATGACGCACGGGTTGTATGAAGACAAGGAACCGAAATTGTGGGTGGCTAATGAGAAGTTCGGCTGGTATTAGACGGAGGTTTTGTTATTGATCTGTTTTTTCTCTTCTTTTGTAATTCACGAATCACGAACATGAATTTCTTTTGGTTTCTAGTGGTACAAATTTATCTATAAATACCTTGATATCATTGATCATTACTATGAGTACTTAGTCATTTGATTGTAGTAGTATGGAAAGTCAGTCTGAAAGGAACAGACCCAGCAAGATGGCAGACACAAGACGCTACGGCCGAGATCCCCGGCCTCTTCGGAAACATCCTTGACTATCTCTATTAATCAACATTGCGTATATCTTCTTTCTTTACTTCTCCTTGTATGGTATATTCCCAAACCGCCCGGGCTAATTTGTCTCCACACGTGACCCGTGACTTGTATATGCAATCACCTCAACTCAACAGCCTCTCCACCTCAAAAATAACCTCGATCCGTCTCCAATCCCCGTGAAGTAGATTAATGGTCGTGACCATCGTCCTGGGGAGTTTCAGGGTCCAGTTTGATCAGCGTATCGATACGCATGATGCTGATGCACGCCTCAACGGCTGACTTGAACTGGCGGATCTTAGAAATATTGGGTTCTAAAACACCAGCTTTGAATGAGTCGACAATCTTGCCTTTGGACAGATCCAGGCCATAGTTCTTGTAAGCTTTCTTGCGCGCAGCCGTTTTCTCATCATCTTGCGTCTCGCTATCGGGCGCACGTTGTGAGATGGCATGTCTAGAACGGAGCTGGGCAACGAGCTCCGAGGCATCCTTAGCTGCATTAATGGCAAGGGTCTTGGGGATGGTCAGAAGGGCCTGGGCAAACTCTCCAATGGCAAGCTGCTCGCGGGAACCGACGGTACCAGCATACTCCTCAAGGTAGATGTGAAGGGCGGTCTCAACGGCACCACCACCGGGGACAACGGCACCGGACTCCAGAGCACGCTTGACGGCACACAGAGAGTCGTGGACGGAACGCTCCATCTCGTCGAGCTGGAAGTCGTTAGGGCCACGGAGAATGATAGAAGCGGAGCTCTGGGCCTTGGTGCCCTTGATGAGAATGCACTCGTCGTCGGAGATGCGCTCCTGAATAACCTCCTCAGCGGCACCCAGGTAAGAGACCTCAAATTTCTCGTCACCGTTGAGATCAGAAAGAGTGCTGAGGAGAGTGGCGCCGGTGGCCTTAGAAATACGGCGGAGATCTTCCTTTTTGCAGCGACGGACGGCCATGACGCCGCGCTCGACGAACATCTTCAGGCACATGTCATCGATACCCTTGGTGGTAAGAATGACGTTGGCACCAGACTTGAGAATCATTTCAATACGCTCCATAATCATACCGGCCTCACGAGCACGGATCTGTTCCAACTGCTGAGGATCGTCAATGGTGATCTGAACACCAAGCTTCATGCGCTCCTTCTGGAGATTGATGTCCAGGCAGGCAATCTTAGCGTCTTGTATTCTGGTGATCATGGCCTGGGAAGCAACAGTGCAGTTGAGAGCGTAGCCCTTGACAAGAACGGACTCCTTAGTACCCTTACCATGGGCCTTGAGAATATTAACAGCTTTCACGGGGGCCTTGACCTCGTTCTTGGAAGTGACAGTTTTGACAGCGAGCATGGCATCAACGACCATCTCAGCGAAGAAGGGGCCATCAGCACCGATGATCTTAGAAGACATAGAGGTCTTGGCGATTTTGAGAAGGGGCTCACGGCCGAGAGTGTCGACCTTGACACTGATGTTTTCGTTCATGTATTTAATGGCCTCACGGATGGCCAGGCGGTAACCAGTGATGATGGTAGTGGGGTGTATCCGGTTCTTCATGAGCTCGTTGGCACGGCGCAGAAGCTCGGCAGCGATAAGGACAACCGAGGTGGTACCATCACCAACCTCCTTATCCTGCTGGTGTGCAAGGTCGACAAGAATCTTCCCAGCGGGGTGCTCAACATCGAGAAGAGAAAGAATAGTGGCACCATCGTTGGTAACAGTAACATCCTATGTCGCAAAAAAAGTGCTCAGTTAGTTAACATTCCGAGCACATTACCCCTGAGGGTTTCATTGATGGTATATGGCGGGGTCGTCATCGCGGGATTGTGGAATGGCAGGGCCCCGAGACGTCGAAAGGGGTTGATTGAGATTGGGAATTGAACATACACCAATGTCATCAACCATCATCTTATCCAGACCACTAGGGCCGAAAGAGCTCTTCACCACATTAGCGATAGCTTGGGTAGCGGCAACTGCACAGCATCACAATCTATTGTTAGCAAATCAGGCGCTTGGAGGAGATGGCCCATGTGCCACTGTGTAGCTGCTCACCATTTTGGTCGCGAATATCACTGCCGGAAATCTTCTGACCACCTAGAAACAGGGTGCCATTCCCCGACTGTTCGAAAAGGGAACCCATGATGATTACAAGACTCTATTTGTAGAAAAAGAATGAAAGGAAAGAAAAAGAAAGAAACGTATTAAAGTAACGAGGCTGAAGAAATTTAAAAAATGTCGTGATGCCAGGGAGAATGAACACGTTCAGAATCAAAGCTCAGAGAAGGTTGATGCTTCTGTCAGCTTCTTTTGGCGTAACGCAGACTCCTTCCTTTTCTTCTACTGCTTGCTAGGGGCTATGGTTGTGAAATATCTATATTTTGCTTGGTAACCAGACGCTTCTCCTTATAAAAAGCGGGTAGTTAGGTCCAGGTCTGACATATCTACGGCGTGCCTTCAGAAATCATATTCTATTGAGGGAGACTGTTAATGAGAATATCTCACTAGAACACGCACTTGTTCAGGGAACGACACACTAACAGTAATAGCATCGCACCTCATTCGCCTGTCATGAAGCTTCACGGTTCATGGCTTTTACTCTTCGCTAGTAGCAACTGTTGCTCTCTTCTTTACTTGGTTAGAGAGCTCCGCTTCCTTTCTGTTCCTGACATAGCGACGGTATGGCTTGCCACCAATAGCTGGGATGAACTTTTTGTTCACCTTGGGCATAGCGGGGAATTTTTCATGGCCCGTGCTCCCGATTCACTCCTGGGGCCTTTCTAATTGCTGCAAGATTCCCCGCTAACTGCGACTTGATAAAAACCCGATAAGAATTTCTGTCATAAATCCCAGCAGTTACCCCTCCAAACGCACGCCACCTGTAAAACGCCACACGTCAAACCCAAATGCTAGAATAAAGACTCGGTAGCGCCTCCGGAGATGCTCTAGCGTTAGAAAATGCGAAGAAGCTCTTACAGCGGTTTGTCTCCCTGGTGTCTCTGACTCTTTTGGGCGAAAACCAGAAGGAACGCCCGCTAAGCTACTAATGAGGGACAAAAGCGGTCGTTTCACAGGCCAAGGAATCGTGGGCTTCAACTTATTACTGGCCGTAGGCTAATCACAGGTTTCTTTGTATCTCTTTTAAAGTTGTGAGATAGAATTGTATCTGGTAATCCTCATCCTCGTCCCCGCTGCATTTTAGGCCTGGGTATTTCTATACCTTTAATTGATTTTTTTTACTGGGCTTGTTGCTTACCACTTGTCACTCAAAATAGCTGCGCCCCTCACCAAGAAGCCTGCTTGACTTTCTGGTACCTATCATCTGCCCTACCACGCTAAACGCTAATCTGTGATCACATTATTGCCCGACATGGCCGACTCGACCCCCCCCGCCACCGTCCCTCCCACCTTAGATGCGTCTGCCGAGGGCCCCTCCAAGAGTGCTCTCAAGAAGCTCGAGAAGGAGAAGCGCCTTGCTGTCCAGAAGGCTGAGAAGGCCGCTAAACAGAAGAATCAGCCCATTGTCCCAGTCTCTAAAAAGACCGACGATGTCATTGGTATCACTGTCAAAAAGAATGAGAATTTCTCACAGTGGTACCAGGAGGTTGTTCTCAAGGCCGAGATGATCGAGTACTACACTGAGATCTCCGGTTTCTTCATTCTGCGTCCGACGTCCATGTTCATTTGGAACACTATCCGCAAGTGGTTCCAGGATCGCATCGAGCTTATGGGTGTTGAGGAGACCAGCTTTCCCATGTTCCTGTCGCAGAAGTCTTTCGAACGTGAGAAGGATCACGTCGAGGGTTTCGCTCCCGAGCTTGCTTGGGTCACCAAGGCGTAAGTGGCGCAACTATGTATATCGTATATTCACGCAATTAGGGACACTAATATCCGTTTCTATAATAGTGGTGATAAGGACCTCGAAGTCCCCGTTGCTGTCCGTCCCACCTCCGAAGCCGTCATGTACCCTTACTACTCCAAGTGGATCCGCTCTCACCGTGATCTCCCCTTCCGTCTCAACCAGTGGAACTCCGTCGTCCGTTGGGAAGCTAAGCAGACCACCCCCTTCCTCCGTGCCCGTGAATTCATGTGGCAGGAGGGTCACACTGCCCACTTGACTGAGGAACTTGCCGGCCAGGAGGTCCTCGAGATTCTGGAGCTGTACGCCGGTGTCTACGAGCAGCTACTCGCCGTCCCTGTTGTTCGCGGTCGTAAGACTGAGAACGAGAAGTTTGCTGGCGGTTACTACACCACCACCGTCGAGGGTTATATCCCGTCTAATGGCCGTGGTATCCAGGGTGCCACTTCCCACTGCCTGGGCCAGAACTTCTCCAAGATGTTCGACATCAACATTGAGGACCCCAGCAAGAAGGGTTCTCACCTCCATGTTTGGCAGAACTCTTGGGGTCTGTCCACTCGTGTCATCGGTGTCATGGTCATGATCCACGGTGATGACAAGGGTCTCGTCCTACCCCCCCGCATTGCTCGTACCCAGGTCGTCCTCATCCCCGTCGGCATCAACAAAAACACCACCCCTGAGGACCGAAAGAAGCACGAGGAGGACCTCGATGCCATGAAAGCTGAGCTCAAGAAGACCGGCATCCGGACCGAGTCCGACTGGCGTGAGGGCTACACCCCCGCCTGGAAGTTCAACGACTGGGAGCTCAAGGGTGTCCCTCTCCGCATTGAGTTCGGCCCCAAGGACGCCGCCAAGAGCCAAGTCTCCTTTGCCCGCCGTGACACTGGTGAGAAGGGTACAATTACCATCGTCGATCTCTCCACCAAGGTCCTCGAGCTCCTCGAGATCATCCAGGCCGACATGTACTCCAAGGCCGAGAAGTCATTCCGCGAGCACCGTGTCGAGGTCACTGACTGGACCAAGGTTGTCCCCGCCCTGGACGACCGCAATGTTGTCCTTATTCCCTTTTGTCACGACGGCAAGTGTGAGGACCGTATCAAGGAGCTTACCACTGGTAAGCCTGTTTCCGAGGATGACCAATCTCCTAAGCCCACTATGGGTATGAAGTCGCTGTGTATTCCCTTCGAGCAACCCGAGGGTATTGTTGAAGGTGAGACCAAGTGCTTGAACCCCGAGTGCAGTGGCAAGGCCAAGTCTTGGGTTATGTTCGGTCGCAGCTATTAAGCTGATTGTCAGAGATATAGTTGTATGTGAGTGAAACGATGTTAGTGATTAGTTAGATCTTGGTAAGCGTCGGTGAATATTTGCATTTGGATTTTTACTTGCGGAACGTGGGCCGATGAGGGAAGGAATTAAAAGGTAAAATAATAGAAAAACACACATAAGACATGAATTGATGATATATAAAATAGTGTTTTTCTTCCATGCTCATACTCGTGATAGTGACAAGCACATGTAGTCGAAATGAAAAGTCATAGACACCACTTAGTCATACACGGAAAATCCACAATACTCTGCGAGAAATAGTCTATTCAAAGTCGAAATGCGGAAACACATCTTATATAGTAATATCACGCAATGAAAAACAGACTCCGTCCTATATGTCCGTTTCCTGAAGCGATCAAAGAGAAAAACAAGGAAAAAGGTTGATTGATGATGTCAGTAGTGGTATTTGTACACGATAAGAGAGATAAGACAACCATGAGCCGGAGATTGCAGCGAATTGTAATATATCGAGAAAAATCCGAAACGTATCGTCGAAAAGAAAACGGGGAAATTAGAATAATCAGACAACTGGAATGGCGCGGAAATGTCGGCCTCCCAAACAAGGATAAGTAATGCTAGCAAAAGATGTAAACTGGAAGACAAAATAGCGCATTTTACGTTTTTTTGCGTCTGGTTTCGTGTTGGTATAGATGAGATTATTGCTTCTTCTTTTCGTTTAACCAATCACCAACTTGCCCTCTTCGGGGAAGTCGTAAGGAGGAATCTCGAGGTTGAGGGGGGCGGGTCCTCGTCTGATACGGCCAGAGATGTCGTAGTGGGAACCATGGCAGGGGCAGAACCAACCACCGAAATCGCCGGCCTCGCCAATGGGCACACAACCCAAGTGAGTGCAGACACCTAGAAAGAGAAGAGTCAGTATATCGATACGGGCGGTGTTGTCGAGGCCGAGTTCTAGCCGGGGAAAACTCGGACATGGGGATGGGCCAAGTGACCGGATAGACTGGTGACATGGAAATATATCGAGATCAGATGAAATTTGGCATTGGCGATGACAAAAATCATTTTGGTAGGTATCCGGATCCATTGGCTTAATCGAAGATAATATTGTTGTACAATTCGTGGTTGTCGTCATATCGTATATGATCATCGGCAGTCGAAACCCTTGGTATATCAATCCAGTCCTAGCGCATCCCCATCTACAGGACGTATGAAATATTCATTCTTACCCAGCATGATCAGCCACTCAGGCTGCTTGACACGGTCATCATCAGCCTGAGGGTCACGGAGAGAGGTGACGTTGACCTTGTTGGCCTCAGCAATCTCGCCGGAGGTACGATGGCGAATGAAGATGGGCTTACCACGCCACTTGATAATGACCTATACGCGGGAACGAGCTGGTTAGATGAACACGAGGGGGTGGCATACCCAATTGGTATATATAGGCGAATAGACTTACGTTCTTGCCCTCAGGGATGGTGGTTAGGTCGACCTCGACCTTGGCCATGGCCAGAACGTCAGCGGAAGCAGACATGTTAACCAGGAACTCTGTATATGCGGGTTAGTCGGAATCCTGATTATCCAGGTAAAAATGCGTCCCTCCCCCCCAATTCGCTACAAGACAATTTAATACGATATCTCAAGCAGTCTACGAGCCATTGGCTCTCCAAAATAACGTCGTTGGTATCATTCATCAATTGGTCTCTCGGAGGACTCAGGAATAAGATTGCTCACCCTGAACAGTCGACTTGGCACCAGCAGCAGAGACGGCACCCATGGCACCAACCATGAAGTAACCGAAGAGCTTGTTGACACCCTCGGGCTTCCTGCTCATGTACTTCCCAAAGCTGGGGATCTTGGAAGTCTGGGGGTCACCCTTGAACGGGGCAGTATAGGACGACGAAGGGACGGCGGAACCACCGTCACGGACGGTAGTGGAGGAGATAGCTCGGACGGCGGGAACGACCTTGGGAATGACCCGAACAGCCAGACGGGAGGCAGACAGCGAGGCCATTGTGAATGTGTGGATTAAAGGATGTCGAGGAACTCGAAAGAGAAATAAAGCAGCTGGAGGAGACAAATCGAAAGTCGAAATAACGAAAATCGTCAAGCAGTCAGATTGTAAGAGTGGAGATGCTTCGCGGTGGGAGGCCGAAAACTCGCGGAGAGAGGGAAAGGAATTCAAAGAAGAAAGGAAGGCTGAGGTCTTTTTTCTCCACTACTGGTGAATTTCGGCAAGTTGCTGCTAACGAAACGATGTTTTTCGGACAAGTGCTAAGCGTCTTGGCCGCTATAATGGAACTCAGACCCCCCAATCGCCCCAGCAGCACCCAATCGAATGCCCAAAACATCTATTAGCAACGCTTGAAAACTATAGGTGCCTCAGGCCAAAGAGCGACAGCCATTGGCTCGTCCATTCAAGCTGCTGTTGCAAAAAAAAAATCGTCGGGCCCTGGTCGCAGGACCCAGATTGTGAATTAATGGACGTTGATTGGCTGCTAGTGTTTAGGTCCTAAGGCGCTGGTAACCCGGACGAACCCGACCCATTTTACTTTAAGCATGCTGGCATTGGCGCTGCATCCTAGCAGAGCAGCAGTTGACATATGTAGTCACGTGCTTGAGCCAATCAGAATCATTTCGATTTCAGTAAGCTCAAGCATAGATTAAGCAAGTGAATAAACACCAATACTAGTAGTTATTATTATTAAGCTGCATTAAATTAATTCATATATCACGATTATATATTCTAATAAACCTAAGATCTCTTTCACGCCAATATCTCCAGTAACGTTAACCATAAACTGTTACTTCCACCTGCAATTCAATGCAGCTGCTTCAGAGTGCTAATGATGCCGCGAATTTCCCCAGTATTGAAACCCAAGCTCTCGCAGATATCGTCCTGGATTGATTCACTCATCTCCAAAAATCTTTCCAAGAGCTCTCCGTCTACAAAAGCGACAGGATCATTCTCACCTTCAAGCTCATGACGAAAGGCCCGGTAATTGTTGAAGCTGAAATTCCCGATAGTTTGAATATAATTAGACATGACAGATTGAAGCTGCGACAACATGTCTCTGTATATAGGCGAAACCAATCCAAACAAGTAAACACCGCCCTCAGCCTATTTTATTTGATATTAGTAGCAATTCTCATAAATCATGATATACTAGTATTATCACGGAGGTTAATGTCATACCGTAGTCAAGATAGCTTGGCCAAAGAGGATGCCAGCTTCACTCTCTCCGCAACCCAAAGCCCGGATAGTGTTGACTTGCTCCCCAATGTTAATAGCACTAACATACTCCACGGTCTGAGTTATGCCATTCTCCGTAGAGTTCTCGATAGCCTCGGTGTTCAGAACAATCAAGTTGCCCTCAGCATCAGCCTGAAGCCACGTATAAGGAGCAACCCGAGAGAGCGCCGTAGGCCAAAGAGCAAGACGATGCTGCCCAATAATCTGCAGCTTGTCTGTCCCAACCTCTGAAAGATCAAGCCTGAAGAACGTGACTGACTTCATGATATCTGAGATGCCGATAATGTCCTCATGAATATCCATGGCAGACGGAGACAAAAGAGATCCACGAGTCGTAACCTTGTCCAGATAGCCCTTCTTATCCGATGATTCCTGATACTTGAGAATGCGCACACCGTTGGAAACTGCGGCGAAGACTAGGTTCCTGTGCACCTTGACGGCTGAGATGGTCGAGGGTGACTTCCAGGTCGCCAATGTGAATAGATTCTTATCATCATCGACTCCCAAAATAGTCAAAACACCACCATAATTCCCCTCGTCAGGTTCTAGCGAAGAGCATCCGAGAACCAAGCGTTCAATACGCCCAACTGTAACATCGTCAAACTGAAGCAAATCCAATGCCTCTGGGATGATGGGACTGCCGTTGCTGGTAAGTTCGAACGAGGGACCGACCTGGCGGAACAAAACCTCATCAACAAGTTGCAACGAAGCTGCAACGACTTCTTCGTTCTTGACAATCTCGCGAGAAATCGTCGCCGTAGCAAAAGCCCGTTGGCTCGGTACGTGGACCACTCTCCGTACAGTCTTCCGGAGAGGCAGAGTCTTGATATGGGTCAACCGCTGGTTACCGAGAACAACGATCCAAAGCTGATCCTCGACGGTAACAACCACGGATCCAGGGAATGCTTCTGAGTCAAAGGGAACAACCTGACTAGCCATTTCAAGCGCACTGGCAGAAAATGTTAAACTATTTTTGCCCTTGTCACTGTAAATCAAGGTTGAGAGATCACTCGTCACTAAGACATGGCTCTTGGGGACCTCGCTTTCTGTGTCTGGAATCACATGCAAATATCCCCTTTGAACGCCAACAACCATGTTGGTGTGGTTCGAGACTGTCTGATCAACCCGCGATATCGAAGCAGTAATGACCGTTCCATCGTCCATAGCTACTACTAATGTCGGATCACCTAGGGTCTCAGGAACGATTTGAGCCAAGGCGACGTCGCGTGGGACAGCAGCATAATCGCTAGAGCTTGGAACCGACATACCAGAAAGCGTGGAGAGGTCCTTCATGTTTAGCATGTGAATAACGTGAGACTTCCAGAAACCCACAAAGGCAATGTTGTCAAAGACATCGGAGATAGTGCTGCATGTAACTTGATAGTCTGTACCTTCCGTGGTACTGAAGCTTCGTGTGACGCTGGTAAGACCGTTTTGAATGTCAAGCGATACCATGCTTTTTCCGTCAACGACGGCCAAGATGAAGTGAGAATTGGCCGAAGCCTGAGTGATCTCGGAGGATCCTTCAGGTGACCACTGAACTGGAGGCTGGCCATTGCTAGCATGGTGCAGAGATACAACCCTTGACGTAACTTGAAGAACATGGGCATCAATATTCTTGATCAGAATAGAATTACTCTTCATGTCGAGATATGGAAGGCTTTCTACTTGCTCAATCAACCCATCGATGCCAACTTTGAGGACTTGAGTCTCATTGTGCAAACTACAGGCCAGCAGATTGAACTTCTCAGCACCAGGAGACTTGAAGCTAAATAACTTCTCGAGCATTTTGAAGTCATCTAAAATACCAATGATTTCTAACCCAACACCGCTTCTCACCGATCGCAGCGAACCATCTGACCAGATTCCGGATCCTGTGACAATACGAGCCTGGCCAGAAGCGAAGTCAGACTGGCCCACGGTCTGAAAACCCCTATTTCTAAGATCCATGATGGCAAAGTCCAGAATCGGGGCGTTGTTGGCAAATGAGTTTGGCGCTCCAAGAATCGTGAGTTCAAACTTCAGGAAATCCAGCCGCAGCAGTTGCGAATCTGCAAAGCTTGATCCGAGGTATAAGATCCCGTCACCCATGTAACTGAGAGTGGTTGCACGGGAGACCTGGGTTGGGAGTTTGTGGATTTCCAGTTCCATGACGACAGTACCCTCCGTCACAATTCGAAGGACATGTAGATAACCAAAGTCATCTCCAAGAACGTAAGTACGGGTGTCGATCATGACCCAGGAAGTGAAGATGATGGCTTCTGGCAAGTGCATCTTCATAGTGTTCCAGTTTAAGCCTTCTATGTAGACAACCGTTGTCTCACCAATGGCAAGAGCTCCACCAAGGTAGACATGCTGTGTTGAAGTTGTAGTTTGGCGTTTGTAACAACGGCTGTTCTCGTCGGACTCGGTAGGCACTGGGATCAATATAGTCGTGTGGGGATCATCGAGATCATAGATCCAGGTACGATGATGTTGGTCGAAATTGGCAATTTGCATGTGTTTTTCATCTTTGGTTACAGAATATACAGCGATATGGGCGTCTTCATCGTCATTTTGTGACTGGTACAACAGAGCCAGACGTGGCCCGGTGATTGGCGGTAAGAAGCAGGCGGATTTAACAAATAATTCCGCAATGCGTTCTTGGCCCAAAACTTGAAAAATTTTCCCTGTCTTACGTCCCCGTGGTCTATCATCAACATGAAAAATAGTAACAACCCCTCCCAAAGTAGCATGGCCATGAATTTGCCGGTTGAATCTGTATAAGCCCGGTTTGAACTCTCATTCAAACGCAGCATATCTGAAGGAGGCGCTTGTATGACCTCAAGTGTTTGCATTTGATTGGTGGAATCGTCCCAAGAAATGGTTACGTGGTTTTGTGTATCGGTGCTGATGAAAATGATATTTCGTTTTGAGCTTTTGACCCGGAGTTTAGTGAGAGCGGAGATAGTGCCATTGATAGTCCGAGACTGGATGAGAGTGGCTGCTCCTCGGAAACATTCCAGACTTCAAGACGAGAAAGTTTTCTAAAGACCTTGTTAGTGTGATGATCTTAAACTGGAAGGTATGAGTTCAGCGTACGCAATAATAAGATCATCGTGATAATCCGATGTGAATCGAGCTGCCAGAGAATGGCTCACCCGCGTGGGGTGATGAATTGGTGCAAAGTAGGCCATCGTTGAAATCAGAGTCGTTGAATATAGGTATTAATGAGCAAAAGAAAAATAAAGTCAGATTGAAGTTTAATAAAAGCAAGATATCTCGGATAATAAAGGGTTCTGATGATGAGAGTCGTCGTTGATCAGATCCAGGTTCACCCGGGATGACGTCTGGTTTGGTAGGATGACGGTTGCTAGGTACTTGTACCAGCTTCTTGTTTAACATAGCTTATTCTAGGGCGCGGTCGTTATCTTATCATCTAAATGTGGGCCACAGTCTACGCACGGTACCAAATTGCCTATGATGTTGTAAGTGGTTTCCATTTACAGTAAATTGATTGCAGCAAAGTACGGGGTCTTTTCGTTATACGAACGACATTTCTGGGCAAATCCGCAATTTTTCAAAAGCCATCCATCACAATCAGCCGAGACTCTCATTTTCTTTTCTTGGATCAAAATCTTCATTTTCCAGCATCTAAATGTCATCTTCTAATCATGCTCTCTAATGCTTGAGACCCAGAAAGCTTCATGCAAGTGGGAGAGCAGTCATTGACAAGCAATACATCTGTCTGTGGCTACAAACCAACCGAAGAAGACAACGCGGAAGACCTCCCGCCAACATACTCTTCTTTTATATACGCCCTGTCTAACGATATCTTTTAACCTCTGGGCATCAGCATCAAGGCCATCATCCTGGCAATTGATGAACAGGGATACCTACTATCATCAGCTGAAAACGATGATCACCTGACCCCATTTGATATCCTCTGCGAACCGCAGATCTATGACTACTTTGAGACCGACGGATACGCTGAACACATAATACATGGCGACTTCACTCCATTGGAGTTTGATTTTGAAGAAGCACCCTATTTCCAGACTGTGGAAAAATGGATCAAGACGCCCCAGTCACTCCTTCCCCCCACCCACGAGCGCAACCTTACTTGGCACTTGAAGATAAGAAGGAGATGCAAGGCTACCGGACATGAACTGTACTCATGAGTGCCTGAAGGACCGTTAGATGATGAACGAGATGAGTCAATGTAGTTTCCGTAGTCAGCCTCGCTAGCTTTGGAGATTTTGTAATGTGAAGTTGAATTTGAATCATGTGATGATCCTGAAAGTGGCTATGAGAAGGTACTTCACATGATGTCCAAATTTAAAGTTACAGATGGACCAATAATACCTGTGTGCAGGATTGAAATGCACATGGTCAGTATATATTTCTTGTTTTATCTTATGACTACTAATTCGTTTCGAACCAGGTCCATCTCATATTACCTCCTCTGAGCCTAATCTTGCACCCCGCCAACGAGACTTTCATACCCTGTGAATCTGCAGCCAAGATTTCAACACCCGACTTTGATGTCCCATCTCTGCTAGAAGCTGATATAGCTAAAGCTAAAGCTGCTGTTGCTAGCGCACAGTTTCTTAGTTTAGATTATGATAATTCTATACAAAGAGCAATTGAGATCTCGCCAGTCATTTCGATGCCTTCGCCCAAGCATACCGGAGTAAACCTTTGCATTGAGCCTCCTATATTGAAACTAGGGCAAGCTCCTGTCAAGCAGAAAGAATTACTAGTCATTGACCTCTAGAGTGACATTGTGGTCAAACAGTTGAAAGTTGGCTCATCCTCAAATTGTGAGGTTATTATTCTTGATGATCTAAAAGACTTTTGTTCTTTGAAAGTCCAAGATCTCGAGCTTTCTATTTCTAAGGAAAGATTGAAATATCATGATTCAACCTTGCGCGTCAAGGTTCCTGTCTTGAATTTCAAGAAACCGGGTATTCTATGAACTTGTTCTACTTCAGACTTGATGATGTGTCTCTTCCAGTTGATGGCTCTTTTCCCGACAGCCTTTGATACTCTTCATCGCACATGTTATCCCAAAAGACACGGAAAACAATTCTGCTGAAAACCATGTATGGTTGATCCTATCAGAGGCCTTTTAAAGTCATCCTGTTCGATCAAGTTAAGTTGAAAGAAATAGACAGATGGATGAGGGAGCCAGTGACCTCGATGTTTGGTCCTACTGAGAGATATCGGTGTCTGGATGCTGACCTCAATGATTGTGATGTTATCTAGCCAATCAAACAAGAAAAAGTGCCAGAGAACACTCGTGTCTCTCTTTGGCGGACGTCTCCCATACCTGACATCCCTTCAACAGTCCCGCGCCTTGCTATGCCAGTCAACATCAATCTCCTTACACCCAGTCAGTCCACAGATTCTCGCTCAATAGTATTCAACCAGCCCCCAACCCGAAACTCTTCTGTCATGTCATCGAAATCTCTGGTCCCATTATGGCCATCAATCGAAGATGACCCACCTCGCAAGCGTCCTGGAGACCTGCTTGCTGACATTCTAGCCAAGAAGTCTGAAAAGCAGCCCAAGCCAAGAAACAATGGGCTGGATATTCTCTCCTGTAAGCCCGGGTCCAATCAAGCCGAACACCATCTTTCCAATTTTATGAATATCATTAGCGTTGCCCGAAGGAAGCAGGAGTCAAAGAAACCAAGTTCTTCTCGAATCCAGCTCGTACTTCTGTAAGTTAACTGGATACTATCTGTTTGAGGCCTCCATTATGTTCTAATGTTACGCATAGCTCAAGTATCCCGGGTTCAAATCATAAGGGAGACGCCGTAACCAATTACTATAAGGGGTATCTAGTGATTTACAAGTCTAAGTTGCCAATTTTCACTCCTCTCGCGCAATGTCGCGGATTCAGTTTCTACCCCAGCAGCATCATTCATTGTTACTCGATCCACCCCCGATGCTCCAAATTTTGATACTCGATACCCCCACTCCCTTCGTCACCTTCGTGTGGTTTGTTCGGAACTCTGGAGTCTCATCTTCATTTATCATTTCCCATTCCCCCCCACAACTAGCAACGACAGAGCCACTCGCATGCATAACCACGCTTCCAACAGCGCAATTATGACCCTGCCAACTCCATGATCTCTCGGCCACACCTTCATTATCCGCAACATTTTCCCATACCGAGATCCTACCGTTTTGGTCGCCAGCCCAAACTTCGAAGTTACCTTTGCTATTTTGATAAACATCACATTCAACTTTTTGGCCGGTACGATCCCGTGGTCTCTTGAGCCAACTCAATGGACGGCCTGTCCCACGAATATCATACACAAGAAGGCCACTCGCTTGTCTCTCGTTAAGAATGAGGTACCGCCCACATGGACTCCATTTCACTTGCATAATTCCAGACCCCCGGCCTCTAATCGATCTATCCGAAAGTCGGTCCACGCTACATCTCTAATATTCCAAGTACTCGTCGCGGTCGTGCTTCTTTGAATATCATACAAACTCACCCACCGCGTCCAAGTCCCCGCAGCCAATAGAGACCCCCCAGATCCATTATCAACCGACATGTCCAAAGTGGAGACCATCCCCTTCATCCCAACGCCCCCCCCTTTTGATATGTGTCTCTTTGAAGGGATCGTATGTATCGTGAACAATGGCCCCGTCGATCCCGACTGCAATGCATCGAAATAGTCCAATCTATTCATAGTCCCTGTAACAAAGTGGGTCCCCGGCGCCATCCACAACGCAGCCATCGGCTGAAGATATGCCTCAGTTTCCCGATGAATCAACTTGTACGAGGCAATGGGCAGATGCGGTACTACAGAAGCGGGTGGAAAGACATGGTGTAAATGGATGGGGAGTCTTTTGTGGCGGTGAGGACAAGTTGAGTGGCAGGGTCATCTAACGAGAAATATGGCGTGGGTTCCAATATATGAGTTGGAGACGGCAGCTTGATAGTGCTGTGTGATTCCAGAGGGGACGGGTCGGTTGACGTGAGAAGGGTGGATGGGACAACGTGGGCCGAGATAGTATTTGACGAAGAAGAGGATATTAGAGATGTACCATCAGCGGTCCACCGGATAATCTTGAAAAATGTATCTGATTCGCAGGGGCTTTGTGAAGTAGATGATGGAAGGGAAGTGGAAGATGATGTGAAAGATGATGAGGAAGATGAAGATGATGGACGAGATAGGAGGTCTGATGGGACTAGAGATGATTCTAGGAGACAGCGATCGGTTAGAGGTTTCGCGTTGGGGCAACAATCACGCCAGTAGGTGGAAGCTGCCAGAGAAATATAGTTGGATGCTTGTGTCATGCCTATTAATAAAAATATCCAACGAGAACAAAAAGTAAATGATAAAATAGGAATGTTAAATCTTGCATCTAAAGTGATGTCCAGCTTCTGAGAAATGAATTGAGAAATTCATATCCAACCCTCATGTAATATAAACCCTACCAATCATTCAATCTCCAACACAAAATCACATGATTTCATTTGATTGGCCATCGACTCATCACTGTGCTTAAGTCATAAATATCAAGGACTCTTCTTTATTCACTAGCCCCCATCACACAATTTCGAATCTCATGATCATGAACCGAAAACTAGATTTACCATTTACATATCTTCCTCGTCTTCTTCGTCGCCAGCCTCCTGTTTAAACAACACCTTCTCGGCTAACGCCAGACATCTCCGCACCGGCAACCCCACTACATTATCCACACTGCCGTCCACCTTCTCCACCAAAACCATACCACCGATCCCTTGAATAGCGTAACCTCCAGCCTTATCAACACCCTCCCCATCTTCACATACGCCTCAATGACATCATCCGGAAGTCCATCAGCCTCCGAAGCAAACCAAACCCTCGTCTCCTCCGTATGCATCTCCATTTCATACCCCGGCGCCCTCGCATCCTCCCGGGGTGCCATTACACAAATAGCCGTTAGGACCGAATGGTACTCGGTGTCCCGCAGCAACTTGAGAATCCGAATGTGATCCTGGACACTCCGGGGCTTCTCGATGATCCGGCCATCCCGAGAGACAATAATGGTATCCGCCGAGATAAGCAACGTGGGCTCAGCCAGCGACGCGTCCTCGGCGCCCTCCTTCATGACCGCTTCGTAGACATCAAGGGCCTTTTGCCGGGCGGTGGCCGTGACGTATTCGTGAGCCGTGTGCGTGCGCTTGTCGATATTTTCGGGTTTTACCGAAGGCTTGATTTCAGGGTTGATGCCAATCTGTAGATGAGGAACGAAGATTAGCAAGGTGGATTAGTAAGTAGGGTGAGTGGTGATGGGGGAGGAACAAAACGGACCTGGCTGAGGAGAGCACGGCGACGAGGGGATGCGGAGGCAAGGATTACACGCTGGCCACGGAGGTGGAGGATGACGGGAATTTGGAGGAGAGCAGGGCCATGGCGGGAATCACGGCGGGACGGGGCGGTGGGTGGTTGGTGATCTATGAGGGTCTGCTTTTCAGGGTCGCTCATGGTGTGCGAAGTACTCAGATGTGCCGTGAGAGTGTAAGATGAAGAGATCAATTGTGATTCTGCACTGTAAAAAGCAGATATATAGAGGATAAAAGGTATAGATGGCTGATATGGAATTGGCAATCGTTGGTTATCGTGAGATATAGGGAGGGGTTTCAACAGATCTTATGTCGCAGCTTGAAGAGATGTTGCGTAATTGGTGACTTATTTTCTGCCGCCTTGAACTAAGGAAAGCTTCCGAAATGGGCATTCGCTAAGAGCCTAGTAACTCACCGCCTTTGGCTAAAAGCATGGGTCCATTGAGGCACTGCCGACAATCGAAATGCCATATTTCAGTCTAATTCAATAATAACAGTATGCGCCTTGCTCCATTGACTTGATGATCTATATGTAAATATCTTCAACTCAAAATTTAGTAATCTCTAGATCTAAAGATGTATCACTCAATGCGAGGCTGTCCACTAAGATATACAAGCCGATCAGCAGGAACTATCCTCGTGCTACATCAATGCGACTAACTACCTTGATAAACCCGGAATAAATATCAAGACTCCCTGCATTTTCCTCTGTCATACGACATGAGCTGTAGTTTTGGTCATTGGGACAAATTAGCTAGAACAAATTTCTGTGTGAAGTTCTTTAGGGCTCGTACAATGGAGCTTCTGAAAATGACAGGACTTTCCAATCACCTCTGCATATCGAGAGTTGTTATCCGCAAATGGAATGGAATTTGAGGGTAGAGCGACAATGATGGCCCTTATAGATATCCATATGTATATACATATTCTTTTATATAAATCCAGGAATTCCCACATTCCCTAACACGTTTAGATCTCTAGCCATGTGACTTGACTTCTGGTACGAAACCTTGGCTACTTTTTGGATGTCTAGTAGACGTTAAGACTACGATATAATTATCTTGTGGGTGTTAAACGATGGTATAGACTCGATATGACGTTGTAGTATTCACTTGATGCAGAGCACTTGCATTACCTCATTAATACTTGAAGGAGGCAAGTGTGGAAGTTGGAATGTGTGGATGATGGGATTCGTAGATGCCGCTGACAGCATAAGTTCTTTCTGTCTGTAGAATAGCAACAACAAAGTTCTTTCCATTCGAGAGAAACTCTTGTTTTGAGTATCTGCCTTAATTCTCTCACTGATTCATGAAAAATCTTCGGTCCTTCTTTTCTTAACATCAACGTATATCACTAATCATCATTATTCGGACCAGTCCTGTTGATCCTATTTATATTTCGAAATTTGACTCTCATATTTCCCATTTATCTTGTTGTCACATCCTAGATTTAATGACATAACTGTCGCTCGCTTATTCAACTATCCTTTTTGTCTTTTAGTCATATTCTCCAGCTCCAAGGTAGGCCCCAGAGCTACTCCGGCCCTTGTTTATCAGAACCATCTCCCTCTCACATCTGCTTCGCCTGATTTTATTACATTAACTACCAATTTTTTTCCTAACGCTAGACTCAACTAAATGGCTCTGTTGGCCAGCGACAACCGTTGCGACCGTCACTAAAACGGCAGACTTACAACTGACAGCCACATCAGTACTAGTCTGAATTTGGGAAAACATTTAGGGGACTTGTCTTGTGACCTAGAGACGCCTTAAGCTCGAGATTTTGGCTCGGGAATCCCTCATTCCCTGTGCTCAATTATTCGTCATCCCAATTTCAATAATAAGCCCGCACTTTCACATGCCATTTCTTCCACATTACACACACGTCATATTTTGCGCCCAAAAGCTATCACCTTGATCGCAATAATCTATCTCGACAATTCTCCCGCTCCGATCTGCAACTTATAATCCGCCAGTCACTTCAGGAACACAGACTTGTCAGACTTCAATTCACTCTATGTCAATCTGCTAAATCTGTCTCTGCGCGCTCTCAGTCCCTGATTTACCAGTCACGAATTCGATTTACTGGTCGAGGAGCCCTCCATTCACCTCCGTCCGAGTCATCGTCCTAGTCCCTTGCGATCGCATCGTCAGCATTGGCCTCGGTCTTAATCTCGCGCGATATCTGTATCCATCGTCATTGACGTCATTGAACTCGGAATCTCAAACTCTTTTACGATCAAGACCCTATCCCGTCCACAAATAGCGCGGCGTCGCAAAACCTAAGGCTTAACGAGGTACTCCACATCAACTTTTGAAAATCTCGTTCCGTATCCGCTCCTCCATTCGGTACTACGACAGAGCCCATTGTATATTCTGGACTGCCAGCCAGTAGATATTTTAGAGGAACACCTGTCAATGGGTTCCCATTATCTGATTGAATTGGCCTTTCACTGCTCTTGACGAAGTTCAACGTACCAAGTTAAACGAAGACTGGATAAATTTTGTTTTAAAGTCGGCCACAGCCAGGTTCTAGACTCGAAATTTATTCAAGATATTATTCGTAGTATATACTCCACCCTTTGTTGCTAGTTAGATCCATCACTTATAACGTACCTTGGAACCAATTGTGTGTTCTTTCTCCGAGAATCCACGGATATCCATTGCATACTAGTGATGGCCATACAGAGTCCATCTTAGTAGCAGTATCCCGCACACATTTTACCTTGCGCATCTCACGCCACTCACGCCACCCTACACATTAAGCATCACACATCACGCATCTCGGCATTGGAGTCCTCGGCCTTGCTAGAACATCACCAGTCAACTAGACATATCATTTGGGCGACACCTTCGTGCTTTCAATCTACTCTCATCCTAAAGTTAGACATTGACTCGGTAGTCCACATCTAGATCCGCCTTGTACTAGTCCAAGATGTCGGACAATGAGCAGACCCCACCCGCTATGGACGATGACAAGCCACGGCTAACGACTGTGCAAAAGAAACAAAATCATATCGCATCTGGTAAGTTCTTCATAATGAGATTCGATTATTTGGGGTTTCTACAGTTAAGACATCAAATTGGTGATTTGGTGGTTGTACCATATTGATCATGATGGATATATCAGCCGGAACATCTGTTGTATCCGCTGATCTAAGCAATGCTCTAGAATCCGGTAACTATATATACAGTGACATGATATATGTGCATCCCGAGACCCTTCACAGCCGCTGTATGACAGAGTAGAGTCTTGACCCGTTGATGTTATATCAAACAACATGCAGCATGACTCGTGTCGAAGAAACGAGAAATCAGACGACTTGAAGCAGCACACATGTGTGACGCCATGCTGTTCGCACCATGTCTAGTGCAGTATTTTGAAGGGTTCTGGAAGTGTACTCACCGATAGATTTTCTACTACCCTAATAATCTCTGCGCCGTTTCTATCGTCTACCTTCCAGCCGTATCTCTTTTGTTCCTAATATTTATCACCGTCATAATGCGTGCTAACCCTCCCTCAGAAAAAAGCGGCGTCAAGCTATCCGCGAAGGCTTTGATCAAATCTGCCAACAGGTTCCTGGACTTGAAGGCCAGGGCCGTTCAGAAGGACTGGTCCTCAGTCGGACAGTCGATTATATACAAGAGCTCGTCGAAAGACGGAAGGATTTGATACAAGGAATTCAATCAGCTGGAGGCTCTGTAGATCCTATCTATCACAAGTAAGCATTTCGGTTTAGGCGATTATCACAATGTGGCGGCCTAGTTACTCCGTCATAACATGGTTACACGGACTCACTAACACGTTTTTGTTCCCTTCTGTTCAGAGATATTTCAGCAGCGGATCAGTATCTAATGACTCGTCATTTGAACCCGGAGATAGCGGAGGCAAATGTAAATGCTAGACGATCGTCGTCCAGTGGATCATCCTAGGAGGGTGTCGCATGTGAAAGCTAGGGCTGGAAAAGATGATTGCATGTCAGAAGTTGGACTTTGCTTGTGGCTCCGAAGTTTATCTCGAAGTATCTCGGTCGTCGATCACATGTTGATCGGAGATTCTTGGATGGGTATAATGGAAATTTCTATAATACAGTGGCTGTTCCCGCAATGCCTTGACAGCAGGCTTTCTGGTCTCTTCATGATTTTACACTTATCAATATCGTCTCTACTCCTTTCCGGCCTCTTTATTGAAAAGTCGCTGCCAACTCCTTCATTAAGTCTCTTAATTCCTCGGCAGTCATCTCCACTCTCTTCTGTCCCTTTGAAACCTCATCCGGTAACCCTCTCCCAATCACTGAAACAACACCCTTCTCTAAATCCTTCTCGCCTACCGTCACCACCAAACTATACCCTCTCGTCATCGCCTCAGCAATTTTCTTCCCCACACTCATCCCCCGACTATCAATTCCGACATTCAACCCCGTCGGCTCCCTCAACTTGACCGTCCGGTCTCCTGCTGCAATGGCCTGGCGTGCCGTACGATCGTGACCCTCGATGATATCGCGGACTTTCTGGGCATATGCGAGGACCTCGGGGGTGTCTTTGACTGTAGTGATTACCGCCTGTTTGGGGTTCAACCAGAAAGGCCAACGCCCATTCGTGTGCTCGATTAGCAGCGCCATCAACCTTTCAACAGACCCAAGAACTGCTCTGTGAATCATGACCGGCGCGACCGGCCCTGTCGTCGCCAGAAGCTCCGGGTCTTCAGTCGTCTCCCCATGTGCCTCGTACTCGGGCGCCGGCGCAACATACTCTAACTCAAATTTCTTAGGCAATTGAAAATCTAACTGGACCGTTGCCGTCTGATGTTCCTTTCCATTCGAATCCTTCAACACAATGTCGATTTTCGGCCCGTAAAAGGCCCCGTCGCCTTCATTGATTGTCCACGGCAACCCTGAGGCCTCAAGTGCTCTCTTGAGCGAAGCTTCGGCTCTCTCCCAGTCGGCGATGTCCCCGATGTACTTGTCGGGCCGAGTACTGAGAGCAAAGCGGTAGCCAACGCCGATATCGAGGACACTATAGACAACCCTAATAAATTCAAGCGTTTTGGAAATTTCCTCCTCAACTTGAGATGGGCGACAGAAAATGTGCCCGTCATCTTGGTGAAAGCGGCGAACCCGCGTTAAGCCTGACAAAGCCCCCGAAATTTCATTGCGATGCAGAGGGCTGAAGTCGGCGAAACGAATCGGAAGATCCCGGTATGACCGGGTCGTTGAGGAGAATAGAAGGCAGTGCCCAGGACAATTCATCGGCTTAAGGCCAAAGAAATCTTCATGGTCGTGTTCCTCGGCCTCATGTGAGCACTTAGTGTGTCTCTCAGTCTTCTTGGCGGCCTTCCAGGATGTCACAGCGTACATGTCGTCTGCATAGTTATCCCAATGCCCCGACTTCTCCCATAGCGCTTTTTTATAAATAGTTGGCGTAATAACCTCTTGAAACCCGTAATAAACATACTGTTTTCTTAAAAAGTCAACCAACCTATTAAAAATCGTAGCCCCCGATGGCAAGAAAAGCGGCGACCCCGGGGAATACGGCGACATAGTAAACAATGACTGGGCGGTCCCAAGAGTCCGGTGGTCGGGGGCCGCAGTATTGGATTTGGCTGGAATGGCGGTGAATGTGGAGACTTTTGGGAGTGCCGTTTTGATGGTGCGGGATGTAATGAGGCGGAGGGGTATGGTGAGAGGGCGGGGGAGAGAGCGGAGGAGGCGGGATTGAGACATTTTGGGCGGGAAGGGAGAAAGAAGAAAGAAAAAGGAAGAAATTAGGCTTGTATTGTGAGATTCGGGTGGGAATTAAAGAATTACAATGAGGTGGTTCGTATTATATTTGGATATATTGAATTGGTGAGTTCCTTCCATTCAGAAAATGTACGGTTGCAATATAGAAAATCATTAACCTTAGTATATACCCTAAGTTTCCATCCTCTGGCCCCGCCCCGCCTCCGACCGGTTATCTACTCTCGCTTTTGCTTCCCTCAACCTTCCTCTTCCCAAACCCCAGCACAACCAAAATCCTAACAAACACCATCCCCCACGTAATCAAATGAGTCCCCCACTCTTCCATATTCCATTCATCAACCTTAACCCACCTTTCCACCCCCAACCCCATAATCAATCCATACATAGACAATCCATCACTCCCCAACATTCCCAAACAAACCACCCTCCATAATTTCTCATCATGCTTATACATCCTCAGGATGACCGCCTCAATAAATGCAAATAAAAACCAGGCGGCCGCGACACAGGGGAATAGAAAGGCAGTGGAGGCAGGGAGGGTAACGGATGTCGGGGGTGTCCGGGTCATGATGGATAGGAGGGACTCGGGGTAGGCGAGGGCGAGATATACGCCGTTGAGGGCGGTGAGAGGTTCGATTGTTGTGAGGAGGTGGTAGATAAGGGGGTGTAGATGGATGGGGGAGATGTGTGGGTTGTGGAAGACATGACGGGTAGTAGAGGGGGGTAGTAGAGGTGCTGAGATATTAAGTTGTAATCAGAGATAAAAGACAGATATTGTTAAAGGTTTATATTCAAAGACCAAGATTCAACTTGTGAGATAGACTGTGATCATCAAAAATAGAAAGATAGCATGTCAAGGAAAGAACCCCAAACTCAAAACACGGGCACCTCCCCTTTAAATATTTCCCCGAATCCGTTCCTTCCATCAAAAATCGACATCTTAGATGCGCAATCCCAGATGCGCAATCCCACTCTGACTAACGCACCCTTAGCTCACTTCAACGTCACCCCATCAATAGTTTAATATTTTTTCAATGCAAATCAAAAATGCTATTTGTATTCATTATTCGTATCATACAATCGTCAAAACGGTGTACAATAGATGAGAAACAGACTGGATGTGAAAATCTATCTATAGTAAAAAACAAAAACAAAAACGCAAAACTAATAAGCAAAAGTGACCAAATATAACATATCCAACAGTGAAAAAAACCATCCCGTCTCTTCCCTATCCCATTAAGTTAATTTGTATATTTTTGTTATTTTTATTTGATTATTCTCTTTTTCTTCTTCTCTCTATTCCATTACCGCTCCTCAATACCCTCACTTCCTCTTGCCAACACCCTCTCTAATCTTTCATTCTCCTGAGACCGAATCCGGCTCCTCGCCGAGTCCAGTCTCTCAACACCCTTCTCAATGGTTTCAATATGCACCTGCAACGGGACACCGCCGCCAACATGCGAAGCCAACTCGGGCGCCGCCACTCTTTCACGGAGGTCTTCGAGACCAGCCTGCATGCTCTCCAGTTCGACAATGAGAGCCGAGACCTGTTGAACAGCAGCACCTCTCTGGACGTCAACCTTGCGCAGCAACTTAAGCTGCTTGTCAAGACCGCTCAGCTCCTTAGAGTTGGCGCCGATGAGAGTCTTGAAGGACCACTTGATGGCATCACGTTGCGAGGAAACAGCGGCCTCCTCGCGGCTAGCAACATCGTATATCAAAGACAGATGGTCTTCGGCAGTGGAAAGGAGTCCGAGAACGTACTGGGCCTCGATAATCAGACGCTTGATACGCTCAGAGACATAAGCAGTGTGCTCAATGTACTTATCCAACAGAGCAGCCTCGGAGACTGTCACGACCGGAGCGGGGGAATTGCCAACAACCAGATCGAAGGGAGCCAACAGAGCACGAAAAATTCTGGTGCGGTCATCATCAGAACCGGCAGCATCACCATCAACCTGTTTCTTCTCGACAGCAATAGCAGAGTTAAGGTAGCGCAGAGTCCAACGGTTGATAGAGATGACAGCATCAACAGCAGTGCCGACGTGAGTGTTGAACAACTGGAGGTCGCGAGCAGTCTTACGCGCAACCTCAATGTAACCGTCAAAGTGCTGCATCATCTCCTGCTTAGCGGGAAGATCACTGAAGGAGACCAGCGAGCGAAGATCACGGACAGCAGTCTCCGAGTTCTTCATTTCAAGAGGAAGAGAAACACCATCGGCGCTGCGCTCCAGAACTTGTTCAAATTTATCCTGAACTGATATCAGACCCTCAAACTCAACAAACGGAGAACTAGAAGCGGAAGCAGCGGGCTTATCAAATGGGCTTGAGCAGATAGGAATCATGCTCGCGCCGGGAATATCGCATAGCGGCGAGAAAGTAGCCACCAAGCTAGAAGTGACAGCAGTCTGCAGAAGGTAGAGGCCACCAAGGAACAAGTAGACGGCCAGCAGAAGCGCCAACGGCTTCTGGATGAAGCGCAACGTATGGCCAACAAGACCTGCCGACCACTTCAAGCTACCGTGAAGGACACCAGGAATCTCATCTTCAAAGGACTCCTGCTGTCGCCTTCTAAGTCTGCGCGGAGAAGAGCCGAGATCATGGTCGATCTCACCGTTATCGAAATGGTTGTTGTCAAAGTCCTCGCCGTGAATGCGAGGGCGCCCAGCCTTACGCTGACGAATAGTCTCGCCAGCATTGGGCGAGCCTGAAGACCTAACAAGTTGTGACATACCCCCCTGGAGGGCTACTGAAGAGCGTGGAGAGTCGGTGACACCGTTGGAGGTGCGGACTAGTCTGGCCATGGTGGGCTCCATCGGCTCACGGAGTTGCATCATCAGACGCTCCGATTCGCTAAGTTCCTGCTCAATCTGAACATCGGGATCACCCAAAGAAGAGGTAGTACGTGGCCGGCGCGGTGAGAAGTTGCCAGAAGCATTTGAGTTAATAGAGCGGAAAGAGGCCTGACGCAAAGGAGTAACAGGAATGTCATCTTGCAAGATACTAGCGTCAAACGAATCGTATTCGCCATCAACAAAACGCCAGGATTCTGTCATTGTGGTGGGAGAGATGCGGGCGTAACTGGGAGTTTTCGGTGTGTGGGGCGTTCGAGGAGTCTGAGGGGACATGATGGAAAAGGGAGGCCGAGCGAGCGGGCCGGTGGCAACCACGGGTTGAAGAAGTGTTTTATGTGATTTAGTGGGCTCAGGAGAGGATCTATCTTAGGAATGCCAGGCGGGCTCAAGGGGTTCAGATCAGGCTTGCGGTATGAGTGGAATGTGTGTCCCGAAGCTTGTAGCGGGAAACAGCGAATATTCAGATCGAGGGTGCGCTTTTCTGGTTCAGGAGAAGACTGCGCTGAGAACGCTGGATGGATGGGGTTTTGGGGATGATCTTGGGGATCAGGCTAGGTTCAATGACTAGGTTTGATGATTCGTGGAGTAGTTGCGAGACAAGGCTCCTGGACGCGATGATGCGAGTCGGGGTTGAAGACTAGGTAGGGAGCAATCGATAGATCGAAGAAATAAACTGAGAATAGAAGCTCCAATGTAGAATCCTTGACTAAGTAGTACGACAAGACGTAACAAATGTATACAACCACCATGAAAAACGGACACGAAAATTAAAATTCAAGGGAAAAAGAAATGGAGAAAATATTGCAATGCGAAATGAGGATGCATTTGCTACATTTGTACAAATTGACAAGACACTATTAACACGTCAAACCAACAAGAAGCTGCAGCTATAATTTCATGGTCGTCCCTACTTCTTTCTTCACGCCTACCCAAAGTGCACCGAGAACAGCTGCCCATTGTTGACATTCCCACTAGAAACGGCTCCTCTCATTGGTCCATTGAGCCCAGGATAGGGTACCAACTCTTTCCTGCACCATGAAAGCCCAAAAGACAAAAGAATAACAAGGCAAGACATTGTACTAGTTGTGGGCGCCTGACCTGTTCTGGAAGGATGAAGGAAAGATGGAATGTAATTGGCTGAAGATTGATTGATTTTATTGGCATTAACCCGAAAGTTAGTGTGAACAACAGGAACCTGCGTTGATCTCCTGACCCTAGAAAATCTGTTGTTTTTCAGAGTGTTAAAATTATGGCTTGAATATATCGAGATGCTTCATTTTATCATTGTCTGGGCTTCGTTGGTTCATTCATGCACGACTTTAGGCCAAGTCAAACTACATGTTTCAATGCCTAATCAATATTCCCTCTCTTGGTGTAATTTGTTTACCTCTAGACCATCATTCTGTTCGACTCTATATAGCATGAATCTGCCACTAACTTTTTCATTTTCCTTGGTATAATACTAGCCCCTTTCATGACTCTCATGCACAAAGTCGGTATCCCCGGTCAGCTTTCTCCACCAAAAAGCATCCTCGAGCCACGAGAATAGATATCAGATGGACTCGACCACAACTTGATTTATGCAATGTTGTCACAGCTTCTCTCTTCAGTTCTCAAGAGTTAGGAGATAAACCTAGTCACCACTTTTAGGTGGTGATCATGATATCTCATTTTACTACCACTTTGCTCAGTTCAGCCGAATTGTGCAAGCATATTTTGTTATTCAAATTAAAGCCTAGCTTCTCAAATTCTACCGGCTTCCTTTGTGCAAGGGCCGGTCCTCCTGATCGCTAGTTTCATAATTTCATTTACAACTATGGTTGCGAAACACGAGAGTGCTACAATCCTTTCGGCGTCCTATCTCCAGCTACCAGCATCACCAAATTAGGATTCAAGCTCCTGAAGCGGGATGCCAACTTGGCAGTTGCAAAAGGGATAAAGCTTATCATCGAGTAATTTTGTTCGCCGTCCTCCGCCAAACTAGCGTTGTCTCTAAAGGGTCCACGTTTTAGTCTCTCAAGACATTGACGACCCATTCGATAACGTTCTAAACAAACAGTCACATCCACAGATTTGTTGGGAAATTATCTATTCCTATTCGACTCAATCTTGGTGAATTCTCCAAGTGAAATAATCCAAAACCAAGCAAACCTTCCCGCAATACCTATCCCACAACTACCTTTTTCTCCATAATTCCTACCCTAACTGCATCTATGCCTAAAAGACCACCGTTCGACCTGTCCCGCTTAATGTGCTGGCAAATCCTCTGCCCCCTCCTCATAATCAACCCAATCAATTTATCTAAATATTGTTTCCATCATGTATCTCATTGCCCAAAAATACGAGAGCCGCCATATCATCTTGCACCACATCACACAGCTGTCACACTATACTTATACAAGATACCCTTAGCCCTACTTTCTAATATTTCCTCCAAAATCCAAATTAAATACACAACTCCCTCACCAACCAAAAACCTCCCCACCTCCCGCCATCAACCTGCAGGCGATTAGCCTGTGACTCAGCAACCTCTGTGCCACCACAACTCGCCAAACCCTTTCTCCATCCCATCGCTCACTGCAAACCCCCACTATAATCTACTGCTTCTCGCCCCATCTACCCATCACCAGACCGCCAGAACCCCGCAACCGCGTAAAGTACCGTCACGCGCACTCCGTTTCCGTAAATATCTAAACAATGTGTACAACCGTCTTACATGAAACCGCTACCACACAGTCTCTGCCTTTGGATCCCAAATTTTCAATTTCTTTGGACGAAAAATCTCTAGCAAAATATTCCATTGATCCGTTTAAGCGGCCGTACTAATATTGAACCCTAGACTACCATTTCGTTAACCGCCAGCCACTATTCGTTGTCCCACCGCACTTGACGCTTGTTAGCATGGTTGACAATTTTGATGGTCGTGTCTCCAATGGAAATAGAAAAGTTTCACTTTGAGACTTAATTGATCAACCGGGCCGCATAAACGCCGGCTGTTGACTGCTGAATCGACCGTATCTGTTTGACGGGAGTCGGAAATCCATAGCAACCGCCATGTATGGCATGTATTAATATAGGGTTATTCGGAAAGGTTAGCGTGACCACATGGCGTGCCCTAACTTTTATCTTGAGATGGTAGGTGTCATAGGACTTGACTTGATGCAATGAAAACATAACAAGAAAATCAATTAAATGCAAATGGTATCTTCTAACAAACGTCGTGAAATCATCAGGATATCCAAAGATCCGCTAAACGCCATAACAATAGTCTCTCCAAATGGAGACTCCGGTAAAAATATAAAAAGCAAAACGCAAACCCAAGTCCTAATATAGCCCAATAGTAGCTGATGACTATCTCCTTGCGGGTCTAGCCCATATCGTACAGTATGTCTGAATTATATGGTGTCGATAATCATCGACATTATGTGTTATAGTCGTTCATGATACGCAAATGTGCGTGCTCTTAGTCGGTGGGGTCCGGTAGTCAAATATATAAAATCCAGAATCGAAACAAATTGATAACCCATGCTACTCTATCCCAACGTTGGAAACATCTTTGTTGCAGCTCGGCTCCCTACAGATGTTAGCATAGAAAACACACTTTAGATAATCGGACTTCAACTTACAAAGAGGCTGAGTCTTCGCCATAAATGTCTCCTCTTCCGCCAATCTTTGTGCATATTGCCTGACATGCAACCTCCTTATTGTCCCAGGACTCTGACGTCCTTCAACATTAGCTACTGCTTGATCTATGCCACCGACCGGACCCATCATGAGCAAAGGAACAATAGTGATCTTGTTTCTTTTCTGCTGATGTCGTTTCTTCTTTGTAGGAATCGGCACTGCAACATTTGAGTCAACAGTAATCGTCACCTGATGCTCCGTGGGGTTCCTCAATCACGACTTTGTCTAATGGTCTATCCATAAACTTAGCCGCTGGAAAAACAGAGTTCTTAGCATCACTGCGAAATGTGTTAACCCCTAGATAATTCAACATCCCTTGTCAACGTCTCCACAGTCTGCGTATTATTTGCACAATTGTTTGCAACGGTAGCTATCGGTATGTTCGGAATTGCAACAGGCAGATCACGGTGCTCAACACTGATACCCTCGGGTATAGTTTCATGTTGTGTCCCGGAGATTGGCGGAGGGATTGTCAAGCGAGGTTCTGCGCGAGAGTGGGGGATTTTGAGGTTGGTCGCGTGAGAAGTTTCCAGAGGCGATGATAGGATGGATGTGTTGGTGGTGAAATGAGGAAGATTTCCAGCTATGGATTTTTCAGAAAACGACGCTGTTGAGTTGGATCGAGGCCAAGATCCAGACAAAGCAGTTTGCAGTCTGTGGGCAAAAATTTTCCAAGATGGCATGTCTGGAGGATATTCAGTTTTCGATTCGTCGTCAAACAAGACTCGCCCTCGAAGCCGATGTATCCTTCTCTCTTTGTAGACCATACTGTTGGTGATATGGGGTGCATGTCCCTGGGGAAGCATAGACTGGCGACAGAGCGGGCACATGCAGCTAATGTGCATCAGATATTCTTCAATACATTCCGCATGAAAGATGTGAAAACACGGTAGTTGTCTAATGACTGACACCCGGTTCTCAAAGGCCACCTTACAAACCATGCACTGAGGTTGATAGTTGGACCCAACAGCGGTGTAGTTGGATTCAGAGACGCTACCGCTCTTCGATGTTGTCGTACCAGCAGTACTGAATATTACTTCGGAAATAACTCGATCCGGTCTGGAAAGGCGCCGTGCTCGGGCGGAGACTGTCGATGACAATGGCGTAGAGGGCGGCGTCATAGTCTCAGGATCGTAATAATACGTAAACAAAGGAAACTCAGACTTGATGTGTTCCATTGGCACTGGAACTCGGGCGATACCCATAGCCTCCAGATCAACCTCGCCACTTTTGACACGATCTTCCAGTTGCTTGCGCCGGCGTCGCTGAATCAGGTGCATTATAAGAGATACCCCAGCGATAACCACAGCCAAAGAAGCAATGACAATAACGAAGAACTCCCACAGTGACGGTCCATGATGATCATCAGTTACCCGCATCTGAGTCCAAATCCGAACATAGTCCTCAGTGCTCGGACCGAACAACTCAGTAATATTCTCGCTGTTAGGGACAGACTCCACTGCACCAGAGTATTTGGAAAGAGCAGTGACCATAGCACTACCTGATTCTTGTGGTACTCCATAGATCGGAAACCGGTACTTCTTCACCCAGTTCTTACCAGCCTTGGCAAGTCTCCACGAGGATGCATCTTGGAATGTTTTGTCGGAGTCGTAAGTCACATCATTACTCGGACGGTAGAAAATAAACCCCTGTATGGGATCATAGCGGACGGCGTCGAGGTAGGCGAGAGTGCAACTATCGTTGTACCATGGTGCAATAGCGATAAGCTTGTAGTTGGCTGGTGGCAAATCAGATTTCTTGGTGACGTTCTCAGGCAGATAGACAGGGTCTTCATATTGACTAGAGGCGCATGGGTGATCGGAGTCTAACTCGGGGACATAGAGGAGCCCTTGGAGGATACCTTCGGTGGTTGAGGCATCATTGGTAGACAGTGTTGTTAGGTTGGCATCAAATATTGACTGGTAGGCGATTTGAGTCTGGATCTCATGATAAGTTAGTACCTAGGTTTGGCATGTAGCGAATGATAAACAGCAAAGACGGCGAGGTAGTAGATAAGAACTCACGGAAATGGCAGTAAGGTTTCTTATGATAGTAGGCGGGACGGATGTTGAACCAGACCATACCGGATTACTGAATAAGAGCCTGGTTTCCAAGAAAGGTGATAATCGTTAGTTTGGGCTTGGCATTCAGGACGAGAACGGAAAGGGTCATGATGAACAGGCCTAGTCTCCTTGGCCAAGTCTTGGCACCCTGAGCTTAAGTCTACGACTGAACTCAAGACTTGAAAGTGTTGGATCCAACTCTTGATTAAGATGTGAATCAACATCAGATATCCAGGACATGACTTAAAATATCATTATATCAAAACTTACACGACATTTTGTACCTCGGCGAGCGCTGTCAGATGTTAGCACAAACGAATGCCAAGAAGTCGAGGGTGTCATTGTGTAAGTGGGAATAATAGAGACCACCATATAGAAGAAAAAAGCGTAGAGGCCATACCAAGCATCTTTAGACTATAGCATGCCGGGGCCGTATTTCTCATGTATGGATGCAAGACGACGGGAAAACAAGAAGCGCAGCAGTAAGGAACCAAGTTCGTATGAAGCGTATGCGTACCCTCGATATCTGGTGCAAGCTGGAATGATTGGCGCATATGGAAAGTGAAGGACGAGAGTGGACGTACACATAGTATTCTATCGCGAGAACAACGTCATTTGGGAGAGATACATCCCGATAATACCAGGTGGTCGCTGCTGTATGAACAAGTTTATTGTTATGAGGGTTGGAATTGGTGATGAGCCGAGGAAGCGTAAATCAAGCAGATGTGACTGTTGCTGAGCTATATGGGCGAACTAGTGGAGGACTGCACTGTAGGTGTAGGTGGGTGCTCTCAAAATGCAAAAACACAGTAGCAATGAAGAGCGCGCAAGTTTGATGAACGAGTCGCAAAAGTTAGTAACAGCAAAAGAAACAAAGATGATAAACAAGCTATAGAAAGCAAGCTAGCTAACAACAAAACTGACGGATAGACAAAATGAAACTTGGCTCAAAGGAAAGAGCACAATGCAGTGCGGTGCAGTGCGTATTTGTTCGTTGTCGAATAGTTTGCTTGTTCATTTCTAGACAATCTTGTCTCTGGGGTCTCGTGTGCACTGGATCGGTTTCCCGTTTTCTCTTTCACCTTGCTTCCACCCACAAACCCACTCCCCATCACGCAAAAGAACTCGTTTACAAGGGTGGCTGTCAGTAAGTTTTTTGGCAGCTTGTTCCAGTTCGGGTTTCTACTCGGACGGACATCAGTGATTTTGTCGAGTGAATGGCGCACCAGGCCCAGAGAGGAACATGATGACAGGGCTACACAGCTTCCTGTCGAAAACCAGTAATGATCAGGAAATCTTAGGACGTGGGGCGGACGTGAGTAGATGGGCTAGAGGAAAGTGGAAGAGTAGCGGCGATGGGGGAGATCGGTGAGTCAGGCACCATTGTAGTTAAAATCTATATGGCGAGATGAATATTAAATCATGGCCCCCAATAGATTATATGACATCTCGCAGATATCAAAGCGATCAAAGCCTTTGGTTCGTCGTCTGTTGTCTCACAGCTTCAGCACATGGGCAAAGTAGAGAGATAGAGAGAAGCCAGGACAAGTTCTCTCCATGACGCCTCGGAGGTAACATGAAGTGCTCTATGCGGGCTCTGGAATAAAGGAGGGATTAATTGCATTTGCCACTAAACTTACTTGATTAATTATTCCATGCAGTTAGTTTGACGCCTAATAATTCCTGATTCAACAAATATGACCAAAAAGAGATATTTAAAACTGAGGGAACGTTGATCAAAAAATCAAAGGAGGGAGAGGATGGAATGGATGGAATTAAGTCATCCCAAATTCGAAGTATGAAATATAATGATAAATCAGAGAAAAGAATCTCGAAGTTTACAGAGAAGGGAAAATATTGCACGGAAGAAGAAATTTCCATCGCGTCTGCCCGTTTTAGAGACAGATTGCGTAATCTATTGATGAGAACACCAAAAGAACAAGAACAAGAACAAGAACAACAAACTGACAAGAATGACACTCACGCAGTTTCCGGATTCATATGATAATTTTATGAGAGACGGCAGGTGTTTCTGATATTTGGGGCAATTGCCTGATAATTCTGGGTGGCCTTTCAGCAAGTCTCCACACAGAAAGCGATCATGTGGTGGGGTTTCAAGAAAAGACCAAATTATCGTCAAGAATAAAATCAGTAATAAGAAGACCCAACGGTTGATATCCACAATATCTACCTTGACGGAAGATATGTGACTGTCTTTATTATGAATTTGGTTTTACCGGTAGGTGCCAAACCGAAATCAGTTAGTGTGATGGCAAGAGCTTGATGGGAAATTAAAAGAAGAGATGTTAAGATATCCAGACTATCAGTAACTTTTACCGACATAAGTTACTGATATCATCTAGTAAATTAGCAAAATACCGCCACCTTGCCCGGACAGGCATCACCAAGACATTAGCCGACAAGCCATTTATTTACACAAGAAAACACATGATTTATCATGGAATTAATCAAATATCTTGTACACAAGTCAAATAGGCAGCAATTCTGGAAAACCATACAATAGCCTCTGCACCAATTCTTGTATACAAGCGGAGATGAACTTCCATGTCGCCAACCGAGACCCCACCACAACGATCGAATCTTAGCTTGGAGATCGAGCTTATAGATCACCACCAATCCCTTCCCATCAATAGCTCCGCTCGTCGTCATCCGTAAGAACCAAACAAAGGTGCACCGCTGATGAGTACCTATGGTTCCACACCATACTATCCAAAGCTCATCTACAGTATCACCCACAACCTCAAACTCTACATCCTCAATCCAATCCGTCATTTGCCCACTCCTTCTGCGAGTTTATATGCTCTCGCTGAAACCTCACTGCATGTTCGAATATTTAGTTTGTCCGACTACTACAATGAGGCGCAGCACTAACAATTGGTAGAATCAATGAGAAATATGCCCCGTTTCCCTTTTTTTTCTTATTAATGTTGATATCCTGCTGCGAACTATGCAAGATATCCCTCGAAACATTCTGCGACCATCATGAAGTCCCATCACATGTTTTGCTCTGCGGCACCGTAGTCCGTAACCTCCATTCACCCTCTCCTCTTCTCCCTTTCCTCTCTATGGAAAACCTACAATTACAGAAAATAAAGGAAATCTCATCTCCTTCAAATTTCCAGCGCTTCTGGATCATCACGACCTTTTAAGCGTACCCGGAACTATCTCTCTCTCGACCTTCTACATTCATCCAAAACCATCGGCCCGTCACTCCTCCCAATCACTCCCGATACCTCCTCAGTATCCGTCCTCAAACCGTCCTACGCACTGTCACTCATTCCCATCCCAAGAAGCATAGCGCAAGCCAACGCACAAAACTTTGCCCCTACAGTAGAAAATTATATAATCGCAGCCGCGGGACTCGCGAACTACGTAAAGGTGACGTTTGGATGATTAGCAATGCAGAAGCTGCGGTTTCTGGATATTTGCAGGAATGGTTGGCGTACACAATCTGCGCTGTCCAGATCATGTTTCAAGTTTGAAAGAGAGTCTCTCCTGGGCGAGTAAACAGTATCACAATACCTGGAAATTTCGGTGACTGCCATCATGCTATTTTAAAAATCATCATGATCTGGGCGCTATCACAATCAGGAAAATCAACTCCGTATCTCATTACATGTCTCAAGTCACAAATTCACTTTATGATCACCATTTATCTCACCACCCTCAACCTCACGTTTGTTAACCACTACCTCTCCTGTTAAAAAAACAAAATTCACAACTACCACCTGCCAAACCTTTCGTCAACTTTCTGTAATTTGTCTTCCTTCCCCACAAACGCCAGGACATTTTGAAGCTCAGCGGAAAATAACATTTTGTGGAAATGTGAGGAGATAATTGCTCCCGGTTGGTTCAATGATACATTGGTCTGTTTGGCCTGATCTGATTGTATCCCTTGGGGCTCAAGATCTCCCTGGTTTCACAGGTTTGAAATATATTATCATGTTGTGGGAAATATCAGGAAGTTTTGAAAGCGCAATAGGGTGATAAATAAGCGGAGATAAACCCTCATAACGACATGCAATAAATAGTTAATGTATTAACCCTAAATTTGATAATGGTTTTCAACAAACCCAGGTTACACTAAAGAAGGGAAGTTCAAGCACAATGATGTCAAATACAATTATCTCGATATCAATTTCAAATCACAAGATATGTCAAGGATCCCCAGTATTAAGTATCAAACAGAAAAGCATAACTTTATTTTATTTCTTCTTAGATCGAAAAGTCATGGTAACAATGGGTATAGTCTCAAACATTCCTTCTTGCCATAACTAACATGAAAAGCAGCAGCAATTCTACCAACCACGGCGATCATCGTCATCACGGCCGTGGTGGCGATCACCACCGTAGCTACCCTCGTCTCTACCAAAGCCACCAGGACCATCGAAGCCACCGGGTCTACCGCCGGGTCTGCTAAAACTAGCAAGGGCGTCATTATCACGCCTACCGTGATGACGGCCACCGCCATAACCCTCTTCACGCTCCTCGCGGCCATCACTGTAACCATCACCGTAATTACCACCGTAATTACCACCGTAGCTGGACTCCTGACGCTCCTCACTACGGCTGTACCCGCCGCTGTTGTAGCTAGTCTCCTCATACTCCCCGCGATGGCTGCTTCCGTAGTAGTCAGCCGAGGCACCATTTCTACCGTAGCTAGACTCCTCGGTACGACGGTTGTAACTGTCACTCTCATCATCCTCATTACGACGGCTGTAGCTAGACTGGCTGTTAGAGTTATAGCGGTTGTTGTTGTCATCGTTACGCCCATAGTTAGATTGCTGCTGATAGTACGAGGATTGTTGGTACGAAGACTGTTGCTGCTGAGACCCGTACCGGTTCTCGTTGTCATCATCATCATTGCGGCGACCATAGCTAGACTGGCTCTGGGAGTTGTAACGGTTTTCCTCATCATCGTCATTGTTGCGGCTGCTGGCTTTGTTTATGATGCCACCAAGAAGATCACCAAGGAAGCCACCACCGGAGCTGGATTCCTGCTCCTCTTGGCGCTTATAGCTGTTGAGCTTGACGCCAGTGTTCTGGGCAACGAAGCCACTGAAAGCACCGGTGGCACCCTCAAGGATAGCGTCAGCAGCAGCGCCAGCAATGCGGTCCTCCATAGTTTTAGGAGCAGCATTAGCGAACTGCTTGTGCATGTGAAGGTTACCAGCACAGCCATGACCATGGCCAGTATCGACAACACCAGTTTTGTGGTTCCGACCCTGCTCAACACCGTTACGAGAAAGGAACTCACGGTACTGGTCCTGAGAGTCGCCAAGATTGTTCCACCAATCCTTAATGACGTTGAAAATCAACTTGCGACCCTCCTTGACTTTAGTGCGGCCATTGTTGCGCTGAGCGGGGTGGCCCATGACACCAAGGATGCAGTAGTCGATGACCTCAGAGGGGTCATCGTTAGAGTCCATAACATCCATAAGCTGGGGAACGACCCATTTGACCATGGCCGAAGCGGCCCGGCCAGCAGGCTCGTTGAGCAAGTTGGAGAAGTGATCCTTGGACAACATAGAGTGTGTGGGGTTGGACGAGTCGTCATCTGAGAAGACAATATGCTGGGCCTGCTCACTGCTTGAGATGATCTCCTCTGAACCAGTCTTCATCTCCAAGCGAAGCTGCTGAACGATGGGAACAATGATGGGAGCAATGATGCTGAAAACCCAAATGGAGAGTTGCTCCTCAAGCTGCTCGATGATCTTAGGTAGGATAGGGATGTTTTCAATGGCAGTTGAGAGAGTCTTCAGGATAGAATCGTGGAACTCAATGGCAGGCATTATGCTCTCAAAGACCTGGCCAATGTATTGAGCGAACTCCTCAGGCTCACGGGGAGACACGGTAGTGCCCTGCATCTGAGCGGCGGTAGCATTGGCCTGGATATCATCGATCTCATCACTCTTATGCTTGCCACCGAAGACGCCATCGGGTATCTTATCCAGAAGCTCACGGAGCAAACTGGTATCCTTGTTTTGGGATTCGTTAAGGGTACCCTCAAGCTCCTCAAGCTCGTTCTGGGCGAGCTTGTCAGACACTAAAAAAAGTTACATGTTAATTATTATTCCATATGCAGTAATCCAAATTACTCCCTCATCAGGAATTTTTCCACGAAGATTCTTAATGTGTTCTAGAACATGGCAACATATGCCGGTATTCCGTGTAGCACAAAACTAAATCATATGAAACCAGAAATATCGGGAAGCGCTTAAAACGGCGTTATTTCAACGACGTGCGCTGAAATTAAAAACAAATCAACAAACATACCTTCGCCAGTAACGGAGTGCAGGAAATCGACACCACCGAAAGTACCAGTAACAATAGGGTAGACCTCCTCATCAACGTCATCGATGCGGAGCTTGGTGTTGCGACCGACATGGGGGAAGGTGTTCTCCTCGCCCATGGCAATCAGAGCCAGCTCAATGTAGTTGGAGTGAGCAAAGTAGTCTATAAATGATGATTAGCATTGGTCGTTTGCTGTTCCGATCATAGCGCAAACTTACCCTCAAGACAGTGAAGACCGGTACCAAGCAAACGAAGCGCCTCATACTTATCGGCCTTGTTACGGCCATCACGGTAAGCCCGACCATGCCTAATACAGCGCTTGAACAAATCACGGCAGTGGTCAAGGGCAGTGGTGATGCCGACGGTGTCATTGGCAATGTAGTTCTTGAGACCAGTTCTGGAGTCGACACCTAGCTCGACCTCCTCGTCAATGGGACCTCTCAGGCGGCGGTCGTACTGGCGGGCGTCAATATTGTCGGCATAGTCCTTTGGGTTGTCAATATGCTCCTCAGGGCGGTAGCAGCCCAGACGCTCGGATGTGACTTCGAACTCGCCAGAGCCGTAGCCGAAGGTAAGAAAACCAAGTATGGAAAGAAGAAGTCGGATAGCCTCAGCAGAAACATTCTTGACAGTACCAACATCAATGGCCTGGGAGTAGTCGCGAAGCCAGTTGCCAAAGTAAACACGAGAGATCTGGAGCTTGTTGAACTTCTTGCCATTCAAGGCCTTGGCCATAGAGAGAACTAGGAGGGCATCTTCGATATCGCCGTGGCGCCCTATTGAGATCAGATTATTAGTATGTCTGATCTGGACATTAATTGCTTGTTGGTTCCAGCTATGCTCCCAAGTAAATACGTACAGTTCTGGCCCTCAATCTTGGAACTGCTACCAATGTTACCAGCTCCGAATGCAGCGACCGGGCTGGTCATGCAAACCAGGCTGACCAGCACTACCAGGAGGTGGAAAGAGTTGAATGAGAACATGTTATTGTCACTGCGATACCAGAACGCAGAAATCAAAAAAAAAAAAAAAAGATAAAATAATGTGATTGGTATAATCAACAGAAAACAAGAGAAGAAAAGAAGGGAAGAAAATCGAGGAGCGGAGATGGGGCAATATATGTAAAGCAAACGCAGGGTAACTACCGTTATAGTATCAACACTAAGGCTTATGCCACTAGGGGAGACTAGACTACAGTTCCTTCCGTCTAGTTAGTTCGTTGATTCTTTGGCTGTCCCGCTCATAACGAAGCAGCCAAGTATAACACAGCCAAACTCCGGTGTCTATTCTACAGTAACGAGCGAGTCGTTGTTTCCTTTGATAATGCGAATACTACTAATTGCGACAGTGAGTACAATGCAATTACTAGGTCTGCATCCGCAATTATTTCCAAAACAGTCGACTTGTCTAAAGAGTTATAGCGCACCCCGCTACCCCAAGAGTAGCATCAAGTCCATCCCATAATGAAAAGAGGGACAATATGAAGGAAACGGCAGGGCAGGAACCAGGTATAGGAAGCAACAGTCAACTCTAAAAGCCCTGTCTCTACCCCACCTGAGAGATGTCAGCTGAAAGTCAAGTGAGGGGCATGGGTTGACGCAACACACAGAGAGTGACTTCGTCGGGTTACAAGAGGGGATTATTGGAATGAGCTTTCTCGGGGCAAGAAGTGATACAGTGGAAGCTACGGAAATTATACTTCAGGGAAGTCAGTGCAGTTCCGTAGCTTGACGCAAGCGGGAGAGGCGCAATTGAGACGCAACGTTAAGTGGATATCAAATGTTTACATTTGAGATTTTGTAGCACATACTTTAGCTACGTGTTTATGCCCAAATGGATTACCCTGCCTATCATGTTTTCTCTTGAGTTCACCATCCGTAGCGCCATGATCAAGCTATGGCAAAGTCCATGAACGTCTCCTAGCGTTTCCGACTTCTCTAGTCTCAATTTCCTGGATTTGTTTGATTCGGGACTCTTTCCTTATCAACAGCCTAGTCTGATCACATCAAACCTAAATGATGAACTTGAATGGATAAAGGTGCCCATGCTCCTTCTTTGTCCCCAGTGACAAGTGCTCCCTTAAAGAGGCCACTGGCAAGGGAGGTTCTTTCTGTACGGTGAACCAATCAGAGGCCGCCTACCATAGAAAATCCGCTCTAGAAATAGCGGGCAGTCAACGCCAAAATTCCACTTGAAGCCGTCGCTTTGATCCCAGCAATACACGCCTCCGTTTCATATCGCGATAGAGTCGTATCACAACAATGACGCAGTTTGAAGGTGAGCAGATATGCCTATGGCCACCACGATTCTATATTATGCGATATCTTGTTTAGGAATCGGCCTTGTTGCTTCCAGGTTGGTACCAACATTCGAGTTAATTTTTGATCTAATTTAGGTTTTTGGCGCTGAAGGCCTCATGTAGTTGGAAGTGATGACGACTTTTTCTAGGTCCAGTAGATATCAAGATCCTCGAGCGAGTCGTAATATGAGATTCGATGCGGGAGTATATGCACGAGTTTATGTCATCGATTCAGGCCTTGTTAATGAAAACCCATGGGAAGTTTTATTTTGAATATAATTTTGGTTGAATGAACATTGCGTCATTTCATCTGCTAGAATATCAATTATTCTTCTTTAATTATAGTCTGAGGGTCTTAACATTAAATTAACTGATCCCAAAAATAACCCATCTCTCCTTAAGGGTCCTCACTATTGATGCCACTAATTCCACCATTTTCACCCGTTAGTTCCACCTAATGGTTGGTCTGGGTTTCATATGCATGATGCAAAAATACGGGCACAGAAAATACGGGCGAAAATTCATGGGTCGTGACGATCATTTCGTGGACGGACGAGATGTCTGATTATTGGTTGAAATCAATTAACCAGAGCAGCTGATTATTCATGCCAAGCCTTCGGGGTTATATAATTTGATATAGGGTTATATAGCTAAGTCTTTATTGATGGCTAAAAATTTGGTACATTGTCAGAGTGTCATGATTATTTCAAAACATTATAGCAGAATATTGGTGAGCTATAGGGTTAGAAACCCCTGACGTGTAAAGACCAGTAAATATCATTATCGTGAGATGCGTGAACAAATGGCGCAGATGGTACAGTCATGATTAGGCTTTAGGAGGTTTTATGCCTCAAATACCTATCATTACATATTTCTTGTCTCTCATAGTAATTTCATCAGTATGAATGCCACCATTTATCAAATTCCTTGTCTATCATCATCATCACTAGGCTGGTCTGGCTTCTGCAGATTCACTTGTCAGGCAACAAACAAGGGCTTAATTGACAAATCTATTCTAATATATTCAAGCCCTCGAAATTCGAAAATCAATAGTATTAGACGTTAACGTGTGGGTTTTTCATCTTCATAGGCTTGGCCTCGACTAGGGACGGATGGCTTCTGAAGCAGAGGTCGGTGATTGATTGATACAGAAGGGCATAAATGGAAGTAAGTGTCCCATCCATGTATACTGCAATCTCCGTCAAAAATTAGTTCACGAGCCAGAGGTTCAGAGTGACGTGCTGTAGTTTAGGGGACAATGTATATCCTGAGTTGAGATGATGAGAATGCTTAATTGGATGATGTATGGTATTTGTATTTTATCTCGAGACGAGACTTGCTGCAGGCGAGATGAACCAACATGTAGTTTTTCAACTACGCGTTATGAGCGGCCGTGAATTTCAGTATGATCAATATTAGTCTTTTTTGGCTTATTTAGATGAACTATAACTAGTCACAGCTAAAACATAAGCTATCAGCTAGAAGGTTAAGACAATTTGGATCACGGAGCTATACCAAGAGATAGTCTCCCAGCAAGAGATTTCACGATGAAACAGGCCCCTGACTTAGAGCCTCCTCTTAGACTATATTATCAGGACCTTCTGAAGCTCATCGACCTCAAGCTCCCATCGTATCCCCAAGCTAACCTCGGTTGCGAATAGCTAAATCTTCCCTTTGTCGACATTGGAATTTGGGGGCCGTCACCTCTAGTCGATGATAACACTTGTTCACCAAGAAGCGGGGGCCCCTAGGAGTCTTTGTCAAACCTCATCACACGCGCGTCCGAAGCTCTGATTACCCAGCCATAGCAAGGCCCTGTCAACAGACCACGCGGTGGGTCAGTCAGGTAGAATGAGGACAGCCTTAGAGCATCAGGCTGCTCGAACTTAGCAGTCAGGCCTCAAATTCTCACAGCTCACAGCCCTCCAGCATTCTTGATTGTGTCCCCCAAGAAATGAAGAGAGCAGATAAAGCTAGCGGAGTCAGTGGGTAACTTGAGTAAATCGCTGGAGACAAGGCTTCAGGTGTCTGAAACGTAGCGTCATGACAGAAGGTTCCTGGCTTGACGATAGCCAAAAGCTTCAGCGATGCTTCAACTAAGCATGAAGCTACACTTGGAAGACCTTTTAGCTTCAAACGGCAACTTACACGCACGCATGAGCCGTCAAAACGAGATCACGACAAGAAATCGTCACCTCATCGCGATAGTGAGATACTCGTGATATACTTTGTCTAGACAAAATGGAGACCTGCAGACAAATTGTTGCTACTCCGAGGACTCCCGAGTCAAAATCGCTCTCGAGTCAGTTATTGGAATAACAAAAATATTACGAAATTGCTACAATATCAACAAATATTATTCGGATTACGCATTTCGAGAACTACTGATAAATCGGCTTCACAAAGAGACGGATTGTTTAGTTGCTATTACGGGAGCGAAAGAGAACAGGAATTTCCAGGGCAGCTTGCGGGCACGCGTAAACTTGAGTTTTGTTCAGCGGGCTCTGAATACGATCAGCAGGTGACCAGATGGGTTCTTTGATAGCAGAGACGCTCAGCCGATCGTGACTTAGAATGGTCTGACGGACAAAACAAAACCCGCCAACAACCGCCTGAAGAGACGTCATCGTTTTCGGATTATCTGGAATTGTTGGGGACACAGCGAATGAAAATACAGTAAGAGAGGTGGGATCAGGCGGAGATGTGTACTGTACGCGACACCAAAACAAAGCCATTCTCGGGGTGTTCCAACGGCGCAAGGTGAGGTTTAGTGACATGTTAGGCCAAAAGTATAAAGCCATACCGTATCATTTAATAATAGAAAGTATGTATACTTATTTTAATCTAATATTTCTGCAGGCTATGTCGCGCTGGAACTTAGCACTCCACTCCCCGTATCAGACCCTGATACAACACAGTGCGTAATTCCGGTAGTGAGCCCTGAGGTGAAAAATTTGCAGCCACCTAACCCCTGTGCGGAAAAATTCCAATTTCATCTGACCCGTCTGCAGTGCAGTGCAACAGCGAATTCCGAGCAGACCAAAAAAGCATTTGCTTACAGTAGCACTCGCTGAGCCAACCAAAGCTCTATTGCCCAATCAGGGCACCGTAACTGATGGATGCAGCGCTAGGCGCCGCACCAATTTACCCTTCTGGGCCTTTTCTTTTCTTTTCTTTTCTTTTTTGAGGGGATTTGGGGACACCACTACCCACACACTATATTTTAAGATGGGAGCGGCGGGGGCAAGAGCGCACAATCCCTACCCCATTTTTCCTCTTTTACCGCCCAGAAAAAGTGTCCAGGGAGTGCTGGAGAAACAGTGGGCAAGAAATGGCAAAAAGATCGTTGACTGGGCAGATGCCGCCCAAAGAGGAGTTTGTGCCAGGAGCAGTTACTGATTAGTTGCAGGCTGATGGACCCCCAAAAACAATAAAGCTGGAGACCACCCCAGCTACAGCGCGCTCTCAGGCTCCCCTTCTATTTTTCCGCTCTCTTTTCCCTTCTCTCTCCATCATCTTAGCTTCGTTTTACAGTGCATCACCACCAATTGACTAATTCTTAGCCGCTCGCTACAGAACTGCCCTAGAATATTTGCGGCCGAACACTCTAAAAAAAGCACTACGCTACCCCATCATCATTCCATCGTTGTCGTTACTGATCGCGCGTTGTCTGGACCCCAGTGCGGCCGCCAACTCATCAACGACCTCATTCTTCAGAACCCCCTCCCAAGGCCCTTCTTTAGCAGACGAGAAAAAGCCTCTGGCTTTTCCGCCCACAGCAGCAACCCTGGCGTCGCCGCAGCATCCCCACTACAACTTTATTTATTCGGGACTTCCCGCTCCGCACCTATCCAGAACCATATGGCCCGCCCCACCAAGGCTGCTAAGGATAAGGCGGTTGTCATGTCTGGCCCGATCGGCTCGGTCCCGAACGTCATGCCGGCGAACGTGGCCCCAAGAGTTCCCGTTATTGACGTGGAGAACTTCGTTCGTGTTAGAGACTCTGTAAGTGAACTGTACCAACTGACTGCACCCATACTATAAATGAAAATCCCACTAACAAGGTTAATCAGGTCCATGCTCGTCTCATCACGCTCCAGCAGCTTATGAAGTCGTTCACTGAAGACTACTTGCGCCAGACTGACCTCATTCTTGGTCTCAACACCCCTGGTGACAGCCATGATGATGTCCTTGCTAACATCGAGGCTTCCATGTCCGCTCTCGCCGGTCTCCCTCCCATGGCTGGTCTCCAGCAGCCCCCCCAGGGCGAGGAGAAGAAGGAGCGCAAGAAGCGCACCCACGACCCCAATGCCCCCAAGCGTCCCCTCACTCCATACTTCCTCTACATGCAGACTGCTCGTCCTATTATTGCCAACGACCTCGGTCCCGAGGCCCCTAAGCGTGCTGTCCAGGATGAGGGCCAGCGCCGCTGGTCTTCGATGATCCCCACTGAAAAGGCCATGTGGAACCGTGCCTACCAGTACAATCTTCGTCTCTACAATGCTCGTGTCCACTCCTATAAGCACGGGAACCCAGATGCCAAGGATATGACTGACGAGGAGTCTCTCAAGTATGCTGATGAGCATGGAATCTATACGCCTGCGGAAGAGACCACCGACCAGCTCCAGGCTGGTGTTGGTGCTGTTGATGCTCAGGGCGAAGACGAAGACCTTTCCACTCCGGCCAAGAAGAAGGCTGCTCCCCGCAAGCGGAAGTCTGCTGCTGAGGAGCAGGTCATGGCTGGTGTGCTCGACCCCGTTGCTGTTCTAGCTTCTGCTGCCGTCCCCGGTGTTCCTGTTGGCGGGCCCGATAAGAAGCGTCGGCGTTCCAACAAACCTGATGAGGACAAGCAGGAGCCCAAGAAGGGTGGTCGCAAGAAGGCTGTCAAGCCTTAAATACCTCCGTTGAATATTTGAGTGAAGTAATCGTCTACTACCTACTGTTTTTTAAATTTCCATGTATACCCCACTGTTAATTTTGTTGGTGGGGATCGATGTAGTCAGCGCGACTTGAATATTGGGCTTGCATACATTGTGCCTGAGATTTTGCTATTCGTGTTTGTTTTTCTCTTTTCTATTTTGCGATACCTGAAGTCTCTGTTATGGGCTGTTTTTGATTCTTGTATTTTTTTCCTAAACTTTTTTTATTTGGTATGAAATTGTCGAAGAGTTGTCACTCTGTCGGCTGTTACTCCTAGGCTGGGTCTATCTGTTGCACTGATGACCAATTGGGTTAGGAATAGTAGTGTTGTACGTTTAATGACGGACATGACTTGAAAATTGTTAAATAAAAAAATTGAATAATCTAAATATCTGTTCATTTAACTGTGAAATCTGATTCTTTTCATGAGGTTAAGTCAGAGTTGGTTGTGTAACACTTATATCTAGCAGTTAGTTTCCCATTCATACAGATATCACTTTCCATTTTTGATACCTTATTTTCTCATTAAATAATATTTAAATAAATCGTCACTCTATAATCACCCAGATTGCTATATACAGAGGAAAATCAACCTAAACTCAACTTTTCCTACAACCCTCTAATAAATAAAATATGCCTGCGTCATCGGCAACGTCTCTGCCGGTGTCGCCGTACACTCCATCCTATCTGCAATAACCGTGTATTTCTCCGCATCCACCGAGATCTTAGGCATATAGTTGTTAAACTTCATATCCCTCTTGGAGATATTACGGCAATTTATCGTCGGCTCAACGCGGCTCTTGAGGCCAAGTTGCTCAACAATGCCGGAGTCAATGGCGGCTTTCGAGACGAAAAGAACTTTGGTTTCAGGGACAAATGTTGCGTATTGAGGGCGCGCAATGATGGGTTGGATGGTGGGGATCGAGGCGTTGGGGTCGCCCATTTGGGCGTAGGCGATCATGCCGGATTTGAGGACAAGGTACGGCTTGGCGCCGAAGAATGCGGGATCCCACATTACGAGATCGGCGAGCTTCCCGTCTTCAATGGACCCGATGATGTGGCTGAAACCTTGGGCAATGGCGGGATTGATGGTGTACTTGGAAATGTATCTCTTGACCCGGAAGTTATCGGCGCCGCTCCCTTCATCTTCCTTGAGGAATCCACGTTGCAGCTTATTCTTGTGCGCGGTATGCCACGAGCGCAAAATGACTTCGCCGCACCGGCCCATTGCTTGGGAATCGGAGGACATCATGCTAATAGCGCCGAGATCATGTAGGACGTCTTCGGCAGCGATAGTCTCGGCGCGGATACGAGATTCAGCGAATGCGACGTCTTCAGCGATGTTCTTGGACAGATGGTGGCAGACCATGAGCATGTCGACGTGTTCGTCGAGAGTGTTATTGGTGAAGGGGCGGGTAGGATTGGTGGAAGACGGCAGGACATTAGGGTGTTCGACAACGGAGATGATGTCGGGGGCATGGCCGCCGCCGGCGCCTTCGGTGTGGTAAGTGTGAATTACCCTTTTTTGAAGGCAGAAACTGTCGACTCAACAAAGCCGGATTCATTGAGGGTATCGGTGTGAATCAGACATTGGATGTCCATTTCGTCACAGACGGTTAAACAAGTGTCGATGGCAGCAGGAGTGGTTCCCCAGTCTTCATGAAGCTTGAGACCGCAAGCGCCAGCTACCACTTGTTCGCGGAGGGCATTAGGGTCGCAGTCGTTACCTTTGCCGGTGATGCCGACGTTGATCGGGACGCAGTCACTAGCTTTGAGCATTTGATGCATATAGTGTTTGCCTGGAGTGCAAGTTGTGGCGTTAGTTCCGGTGCTATGTAGATAGTTAGTAATCTAAATATAATCGGACAGTTGTATTAGTGTCGGACAGCGATATGATGTATTACACCAATATCTACACCGACTTGTTGTTTTGACTTACCTAGGCCCTGTACCGCCGCCGAGGACAGTAGTGATGCCGCTAGCAAGGGATTCATGGGCTTGTTGAGGGCAGATGAAATGGACATGGGTGTCGATGCCACCGGTGGTGATAATTTTGCCTTCGCCGGCGATGACGTCAGTGCAGCTACCCACGACCATGTTGGGGGAGACTCCGTCCATGATATCGGGGTTACCGGCCTTGCCTACGCCAACAATGATGCCAGCCTTGACTCCAATATCGCACTTGTATATACCAGTGTAATCGATAACCAGAACGTTAGTGATGACTAAATCCAGAGACTCAGAATCGACTCTTCCGGAAGCTTGACCCATACCTTCACGCAGAGTCTTACCGCCACCAAACTTGCACTCATCACCATAAACAGTGTAGTCCTTCTCAACTTTGACCCAAAGATCCGTCGCGCCCAACCTTACGAGATCCCCAGTCGATGGACCGAACATATGAGCGTAGGCTTCTCGGGACATTTGAGCGGGTGAGATAAACGCAGCATCCACAATCGGTTCCAGCATGTGAGCGAAGCCCGCAGTCATCAACTTTTCGACAATCTCACCAGTTCTCCACAGTTCAACGCTACCACTAGCCAAGTTGTTACCACCTCGAATCACCTTGTGACCCGATATCTCCACCAGGGTCACGGACTTTTCATCACCGGGCTCGAAACGCACTGAAGTACCAGCAGGAATATCAAGACGGTATCCATAGGACTGAGCACGATCGAATTCAAGCTTGGGGTTGACCTCAATAAAGTGATAATGAGATCCCACTTGAACCGGACGGTCTCCTCTGCTTTTAACGATCAACCGAATTCTTTTTCTCCCGGCGTTTAACATAACCATTTCTTTCACAGCAATAACCGCACCCGGTTTCCGGTCCTCGATAGTATCATCATCCTCACCCATGGGGAAAAGATCCTGCGATGGTATCGGAAGGAAACTACCGTATAAAGCCTGCCCCAAGTTCCCGTTATCGGTACTCAGGGGGTTGTGCACTGTGACAAGGTAAGTCCCGTTCACGAAAGTGCCCTCGACTTGAATCTCATTGAGAGTTGAGACGGCTTCGGGAAGGACGTGGCGACGACCGAGCATACCGGAGCCAATGGCCATCAAGTCAGAAACGGTGTGTTGGCCATCGCGGATAAGCTCTTGGAGGTTACTGGCAATAAGGGCCTACTTGGGAGTTAGTTTAGGGGTAGTTACTGGATGAGCGGGTCTTATACTTACGGTAGCTTCTGAATGGTTAAGACGGAGACCACGGGCGAGGCGCCTTTGGGCAATGAAGCCTAGCTGTGAGATCATGAGCTTATCAAGCTATATGAGTGTTAGTAACGTACAATGTACCAATATAGGACCGTGTAAGCCGATCGAAGGTTTGACGAGATTCCTGAAGGAATCTCCCGGAGGTCACACAGACACCGGATATCACTATTTGGAAATATCCACCAGATCACCCCGTCAAACCACTCAGACAACCTCTCATCAAGAATCCCAAGTTGATACGCCATCCCCACGTTCCCATAATACAACGCACCTCTCTCGGAACCAAATGCATGATATCGCCAGATAAATCCCAGGTTCCAGCAAAAAGCAAATCTGAAAGGAATGGACAGATGAACAGGAATCAACCGAGTCTAATAAAAAACCTTGGATTTTTATTTCTTTATTTATCCCTTCTTTTTGCTTCGTCGTGATAGAAAAGCAAAGGCGGTGGGCTGGTTGAAGTTAAGGTGCCCAGTTTTGGAGGTAAGATAAGGCCGCCGGCTGACTGATGATAAGCGTGAGGGTTAGCAAATAGCAAGTCAGTCGATTCCGATATGGCGAAGATTTAAATAGCAGATATAATGGAAATTATAACGTTAAAAATATAAATCGAGTCCGAAGATGATAATTCTCAAGTAGATAACCTCATTTGATTTTCCGATGATTTTTTGTGCTCTGCGTCTAGTCAGATAGCAACTGATAACCTTACATACAAACCACTTCATCATCCGCCAACGGCCGCTCCCGGAACTCCCCGCCACTGCCCTGTCCCCTTTTCTTGATTTCTCATTCTCCCTTAGGGTCTTCTCCAAATTCTGATATTCTCCATAGTGAACTTTCCTAACCCCCATGAAAACCCCGGCCGTAGGAGGCGACAAGATTCCCCGAGAATGCCCATTGACGAAAGAATATTGAGTAAAAAACTTGCTGGCTCCCTAAGCGGTCATCGCACCTTTGGTTTGTGTGTGGTACTAGGTCAATGCAAGGAAAGTCACTGATAACTATTTGGGCTGTTGCAGCGGGCGATGCTGGGTTGGCATTGATTAGATTGGTTGATAACGGGTGGTTTTTGCAGAGTTACAGGTACAGAGTTGCAATCTTGGTTGTAAGTTGATTGCGATTAACCAGTCAGAAGGCGTGGATTTTGCCAAGAGAGCTGTTATCTTGGATGAACGTGGGACAATCAGAGAGAGTCCTATTTGTGATAGGGTATGATTGAAAGAGGGTTTAAAGGCTTGGCATGCAGGCTCTGTTTAGGGTTTCCTAGAGCCTCCGTCAAGTGTTAACCACCTGCTGCCAGCTGTTCGAAATTTACGTGGCGCTTGCATAAACAGTCTCACTTAGCGCCATTCTAGCTATATAATACCCTAAATATATACAGAATAACCCTGGAATACTGACGTCATGATGCTCCGCCGGCACTAGCCCACCACTAAAGATCCCCACTCACACCAACGCCCGACGAATCCATAATATGGAATCCTAATCCCTTTGCATTCGGGGCTCCTCCATGGGATCCCAGGAAGCTGCACGGGCGCATCGGATGATGTGATGAGGTCCGGTGGGCGGTTGCATAGGGGGTGTATTGGCGGGAAGATAATCGGGCGAGACAGTGGTGGTGGGTGGGGAGTGTAGATGGAGAGCTTCCGGATTGTATGGGTGCGTGGACCGTGTGGATTTATTGGCAGGGAAAATTTGCTTTACTAGTTGCTTTTGGCGGAGGTTACTGATACGGATGGTGGATGCGAATACGTGAGGCTAAGGGAGCTGATTATGAGAGATAGCATTATCTATAAGGGAACTTCGAGCGAGATCTTTGGTGATAAAGGATGATGTTGAGTAGATGGATTGAGATGGCGACATTGTATGAGACTATTGATATGAAGATATCGAGGAATGGCTTATTAGATGCTATTCTCCGTCTTCAATATGATGGATTCACGAGGAAACCACCCGTATCGAATTAAGTCAACCAAGGTAACGATTATCTAATACTTGATACAGTCTAGTCGATCCGATATTGAGGCCAAACTCTCCTTAGCATGAGATCATGGCCGCGCCGCCTCCATGTATCCTGTACAGGTCTCCGGTTTTGTTCATTCGAGAACCCAAGCGCAAGTGAAAGCCGAGAGCTAGGAGTGACAAGACTTAAGAATCTGATCATAAACTTATTAGTTATCGTGTTTGGATTTCTACGCTTGGTCCATTTCTTGTCTTCGGGTCTGTTCGTCGTTGGGCTGAACAAAGGGAGGAATTGGAACTTGTAGGGGATATATCAAAAGGCGAATGATATCATACTGACAGCTTAGCTTGAGATGAAGTGCTCTATTATTTCGATGTCACGATGATAGTGATGGGCCGCTAGCTCCTAGCAACTCGATGGTGATGGGGAGGGATCCATCATAAAGTGTGTACGCCCATGCAGTCACAATGACATGTGCCGACCAGCGCGGCCAAGTGCAAGCTAGCAGCTAGTCAGCCCATTCTATACAAGGACCCGCTGCATGATTATCGCGACCGGGAGCTCGGTAATCGTCAGGAAGTTTCAAAAGGACACATTCTGGGCTAGAGATGTGCGAGCAAGGTATCGTGACATCATCCCGGATGGGTGGTCGACGTCATCTCATGGGCTAGTTTCGTGCAGGTGCGAGACCCTTTGCGAGCATTAAGAATAGGGCGGAATTATGAACTGGTATTTTTGAATAGAATCTGCTGTGCTTGTTTGATAGGCGGGGGCTGTCTCCTTGTTTCATCTCCATTGTGGGCGAGAAGGTCGAGCTGGAAGTAGATGGGGGATCGCATGATCACCTGTGCTTATTTTTACGAATTGTCTTGACTGCGGCACGGGCTATTTTCGTCGCCGAGTTGAGGCGTTGAAGTGGGAGGGACAAGGCGATGCTAGAGAGCTTGGTGATTTGCCTTTACACTACACGTGTCGGGAAAAACAGGAGCAGCCAAAGTCTGAACTGAGCTTAAGAAAGAACAGAAAGTCTTGGCAAAAGTTGGAGATGGGATAATTTCACCCGTCGTAGGGAGACGATTCAGAAGAAAGAGACAACATATCGAGCTGTTTGTCGGTTCGAGAGAGTGAGGAGGCTAAGGATTGTGAGAATGTGTGTTATCTTAACTCACAATGAGGGTGAAAGGACCTTCGAATGAGAAGTTTGCCTTATTTCTTAATCTTGCATCATTTCAGAAGATGTTCTCTCACTGAATCAAGTATTCTCATCGCAAATTGACAAGATCTATACTTTATCTGACTACCCCTTTGACACCGTCAGCACCTTCCTCCCTTGTTATCGCCAGCCTCGTCCTGGAAAGATTCATCATATAGCGTTAGGTCTCGATCATCATCACCATTCTCTTATACTGCACTACTACTTTACCAACGTGTTGAAATTAAAATCCTCCCTTAACACCACAAATAATCTCAGTCTCGGGGTTTCGAAATGTTGTTCGTAATCTCTGTTGTTGAAGGCTGATGCCGATCCAAGCCTTTTCTGCCTGCCGCTAAACGACTGTATACTACAAAACAACCTATGATGCTACCCAGTGTCTTTCCCTGTCGCAGATTGTCTGCTTAGCTGCAGCTAGTGTCTAGTGCAATCATCATTATTGATAAACCTCATCTACTACTACCCTACACAATACTCGCATAGTAAACCTTATGCCGGCAACGACAGGAATCCCCGTCGATATGAATACTTTGTGTTTAATATCTTGACATACATACGTCAGAAACTTAAACGAAGCTATATATTACAATCTGAAAGGATTCTATCCCCGTCAAAACATTCCCACTATTACGCCGTCACCTTGTATACAACAACATCCTAGCAAATGTCGTTGGCGACTATCTTCACAATGATGATACTACACGCCCTCTCCTGACTAATGGACAGTGGACCTTATAATTATGGAGGACGCCCCACTAACGCTCTAGAACCTTAGCGGCGGTCCTGATAGTGGATAGTTGAGCCGCAACGGCGCTAAAAAATGGTCTCTTTATCCCCGTTCCGAACGGAGGTGTCATAAGTTTGTTGATAATGCGCATCCGACGCCGAAGCATAGGCAGAATATCAGTGCATCCGACGACAAGTGGTTGTACAAGGGTGTGATTCTTGGTATTTTCTATGGTTTGTGATAGCGCGAGAGATCTTTTGTTTCCAAAGAGATTCAGCCAGATATTGTGGTTGACAATTGATAATTTATGGCTCTGAGGGCGGTGACGAATTCTGTTTAGAAGAGATTTAGTCAGGAACACTGAGTTTTAGTGAAGTGGTAGCGCTGAGCTTACTTATAGCGTTAGACAATAACTGAGACTCTTTAGAATTGAAAAGAATATCTACATTTCCCAAAACTTTGCCCCTTGACGCCAACATACAGTAAAATGGGCTGACTATCAACGATTCTGACCTCATGAACCCTAACAGGTAAACAGTCAGTGCTAGGTAGACATTCATGAAAAAACAAAGAAACCTCGAGATTGTTTAATGCCCAATAAACCAATGGTCCTAGAATAGTAAAGCAATCTGCAATGGCAAGCCCCATGGGTCATCAATGAAACATTTGCGGATTCTCGGCTGGGAATGCTATAGAAACAATTGAAGCCATCTTGATGCGTTTGACACCCAGAGGGCCTGGACTGTTGATTGCCAGAGGGTGTCTGTAAGGATTCTATTGTGAGGCCGGAATGGCTTGTGGATCTTAATGTCTATGGACACTTATAGACCGAGGATTCTCGCATCTGTAAGGATCGTGAAGGACCGTTGGGTGTTCCATCCTAAAGTGGCACTGGGGGTCGTATGCAGTGACGAGGAGGATACTGATCTGTGGGCTTTGAATTGTGTAGGGGTGTGAATTAAATCAAATATTAGGATATAGAATATCTGTTTCTAAGCTTCATAGAGATAAATATATTATCAGGAACTACTGTTGATATGAAGCACACAGTCTAGGATCTATCTAAGCACCTCGCTTCAAGCCTCAGCTGAGTGAACCTTATATTATAGAACCCATAGAAGTTCCAAAATATCAAAGGTGCTATAATTTAAACCCGTAAGTCAAGCGCTCTAGACATTGTCGCTAGTTTTTCGGCCAGTCATAGGACGTCGTTTTTAGTGTTAAATGACAAACCGCACGGCTCCTGAGAAAAAGTTGCTACTGATGGCTGGACAGAAAGTGGCGTGATGGTTCTTTGATGATGCTAGAACGTTTTTTTTTTTACGTGTGTGGTGATGATGATGGGCAATGATTCATTGTAAACATGAATCTCCACAGATCGTGCCTTCACAGAGTTATTCTCCATGCATTTTCACCACAATTAATTCCAACCTAGCAACTATCACCTACATACAGTCTTCACAACATCCTCCCCTCCATAACCAGTGGCTGTCTGACAGTCAAAAGTACCTCTACACTAAATACCTGCCCAAGAATACAAGCTCACTAACAAATATACCCACTTTTCCAAAAAACGGCATGATTGGTGTAGCTGGGTAAGACACACTGACCCATGATTGGTTGGCAAAAGACATAAGTAGAGCACAGAGGTCGCACCACTTGACCCCACAATGAGACCGAGACGGGATCAAAAGCAGGCCACTTTCGAACCACTGATCCCACGGCATACGGCTTGCCTTGTTCCTACAATTGCGTATCGCTGGCTTCTGGGGGTTTACGGGACACGGGGACGCACTATTGGTGTCATGACCATTTGCATTCTAGAATTATCTGCGAGACAAGCTACTTTTCTTGAGAGGTCGACGACGGTGGCGTGATGGTGGGGAACTACGAGGTTGCGTAGTGCCTAAAAGAACGGCCCGGTCCATTGGGAATACTGGAGAAGTTGGGGAATCTGGGGAAAGTAAGCTATGCATGATGGAGATGGGGGTTTGCTAGATGTAGTGGACGGCGTGATGAGGCCGATGGACGTTTTGTGGTAAATTTGGAGAAGTAGGAGGGAGGTGAGAGAAAAGAGAGGGGATAGAGGCTTGTGATTGTGCATGAAGGGAGGCTTTGTGCGGGGAGAGAAAGTCGTAGCGGGATCGTGGGGGTGACGGGGAAGTTTAGGGGGGGGGAATGAGGAGAGAGGGTTGGGGCGGATAGATATTTTGGCAGGCTGCTATTTTGGTTGGTTGCTGTATTTAGTGGGTTGGGGTGCTGGAGTTTGTGGGGTGCATTACTAAGAATTGTTAGGTTGGCCCACTGAAACAATAAAGTTATAGCGGGGAAACATTATAAATAGTGGGGCTATAGGTGGATTATGGACCATAGGTGCGGAAATCTCAGAAAACAGTTTAATCGCATTGATTTCGAATGACGTCGTTGATGATATCTAGCAGTCTTTGACTTTTTAGGATCAAGACTATACATTAAATGTCTATCCACATTAATAGGCCCCTGGCGCCCGTCGTTCCTTTTCTCCATAGCAGAGTCTCGCGATGGCTCCACTTCTTTCCTTTTACCCTGCTGTCTATTAGGTCGTCGGGGGGTCCCTAGGAGGCAATCCTATGTCGCAGGGAGCGTCTTCTAGTGTGGGACGGCTACGCCACAGCCAGCGTTTGCTCCAGACACATCCCTGACGTACAGTGCCGCTTGCAGGTTGAAGGGAGGGCGTGGGAACAAGGGGCTCAATGAGAGGGATATCGAGGGGTGTGTATCAGGGTAATGAAAATGATGGAAAAGGTGGGGAGACATAGCGCCTGATTGGGAAGCGGATGGGATGATTGAAGATTGGTGGGTTGATGATGTCGTTGCTTGATTTTGGAGTGGTTTTTGGGGAGGGAGAATACCAAGTGCGATGTTTATAAAGGGAAGACGTCCGCCATCGATTGGAGATGAAATTAAAATCGATTCGATAACGCAATTTCTCTTGTTACACTCAATAAACTGAGCAACTTTATCTTCACTATTACTTCACATTCAAAACTTTGTTTCTACATATAAACATTCAGGTCTCTTCCTGATATTCATCTCATACCATCAATCACGCCTACTTATCGCATCTTTCCTTGAACACACGGATCATTGTAACTGCACGACAACGGTACCTTCTCTCTCCAACTCACAATCACCTTCTCCAAACCCACTTTGGAGTCTCGTATTTATTCTCTTCCGCCTCATTTCAACCAAATTTTCATCTCCATCTTTCAAAATGGCTCCTTCGCAGCGCAACTTCTCTACCGCTTCCCGCGCACACCCTTTCTTCCCCATGCTCAACGCTCCCAAGGTCTCCCGCAAAGTCATGACCCCCATTATTGTCGTCCTGGCTGCCGGTAAGTCTGCTCTTTCATCTTATCTACCGATTATCGTGAGATCGTCCTGCTAACATTTATCATCTCGTCAGGTTATGCTGCTAAGCAATATACCGATGGCAAGGCTGAGCGTCAGGTCCGTCTCGACATGCAAGATGCTGAGATGCGCGCTCGAAATGCCCAGTTCCTCGAAGCCTACGGTGACCGTTCCGATCTTGCCGCTCTTGAGAACGCTATGAAGGCGTACACTGAACGCAAGTAAACGGATAATCACATCTATGTCTTCTATTTCCTTTTCGCTTCTTTTTCGCTTCTTTTCTTAGCTTCTATCTCCTGCCGTTCACTTGACGTCGATTCAGCCATAAATATGGTTGTCACCTAACAAGTTTCTCAGGTTCTTTGGTTATGAGAAGATGCTCCGGCTCTCAGGCAGTAACATTGCCTCAGGAACTAGTGCATCATCAGCATCATCTTCTCCCATGATGTCTCTTTCAAAGAAATAGCGCCATGATGGCTTTACCATCTAAGGCCGACTTTTTGGTAGCGCAGGACGCTATTTCACTTTTACATTCATAATCGTTGACTTTCTGAAATGGGATTCCTCAACTTCCCCATTTCTCGTCGTCACCACGTCCTTAGCTGGCCCTTAAGTCCGGGGAAATCCAGCATAAAGGATCACTAACAGTATTGACCAATCAGAAGCCATCAATACACTTTTCTCTTCTTTGCTCTCTTTAGATCGGAATATCTCGCGATCTCAGAGAACACAGTTTAGCCGTCGACGAATTTGAAAGTCGGCTTTTGCTTCCCCGAGACAGGAACAACTGTACTGCCCACGTGCTCGGGTTCTTTTTCCACACAATTTCTTTTATTTTGTTTCTTTTTTAATTTAATGTTCTTTACGGCTGCCATGATACTAGCATCAACTTTGTATTCTTCCATGGGCTTGGAGTAATTAGCACCCTGCAGGAATTTTTATATTAAGCTTTTTAGTTTAAAAACCTTAGCAATACCATATACAATATTTCTGTTTTAAATATATTTGACTTCGTCATTTACATGAATATTTTTACCTTTTCTGACATGTTTTCTGGGTATTGTGCTACTTGGATTTTCTAGAAACATATAATTTACCTTGGCCTGATGACACAATGGAGACCATTGGATTACATACTCCTACCTTACAGCTCCTGTCATAAGAACCTCTATAGTTCTACAATTACCCACTACTATGACTGACAACTGATATTGCATCAACTATCGATCACGCAATTGAAATGACTTTTCATCATTCGCTATTATTCTAACCTACTCTAACAGAAAATTCCCATCTCTATCTCACCCACATGATCACCAAATCCCTCACTTAATCTCATCATCTCGCTCGCCTAATCTCTCCCACCATCGTCACATCCCACTAATCTAGCTTACACATCACCACAGTTCAACCCACCCCAGTCCCCCCACTCATTAATAAGACAGATCATGAAAGACCAAAGTACCTCTAGATAGTCTAGCTACCACCCAATGAACTGTAACTTTCTATAATCCCAGTCATAATGTCTCGTGCATACAGGTGACTGCATACAAGTACCGACCAGATAGCAAGCGCATCCAGAGATATCACAACGCCGACTAGCCATGCATACATCTATGTATCTATGTATCTATATTCGTACGTGCGTACATGCGTACATGCGTAGATGGATAGCGATGAACCGAGGGATTGTCTGGCGCCGTTCAGAACGGAGGGGCATGGTGGGATCTATTATATGCACGATAAAGCCTGGGTGGTGATGGTTGGTCAGATGGGATCTTGAAGGCAGGCTAGTTTGTGAGTTGGAATGTGAATGATGTGGGTAACTGAAGGGGGGTTTATTTTTCGAGTTGTTGGAAGTTGGGAGGTGATAAGAGGTGACGGTTATTGTCTGATTGTTGTTGAGTGGGAGGTCAAGGGATAGACACGGGGAGAAGAGATTTGAGGGCAATAAAGAAGGATTCTCCTCTGTAAATTATCTGTTCGTTTTCTCTTGCTCTTGTCCTTTTTCTTCTTCATATCCATCTTCCTACTCTTTCTTCATAACCTTATCTATCATCAATATAATCCTCAATTCCATCCATCCATCCGTCACCATGGGCTGTGTAGTCTCCCGGTCTGTCCCTTCCACCTTGCCCCTCGTCGACACCCTCCACTAACAAGATACCCTATATATAGTACCCTCCCGACCCCCACGACCGAAGCCATCCGCCGCTCCGCCTTTAACCCCGTCCTCCTCCCTGCTAACATCACTGACACATCCCTCACCTCTATCTACCTCCTCCGCGACTTCTACCTCAGAACCCTCGGTATCCTCACTACCCCTCCTCAACCTCTCTCCATAATCCTCCACCACCTGCAAACCCAAATCGACTCAGCAACAATCGCAATCAACATCCGCGACTTCATCACCCTCCACATCGAACGTGAAGCCTTCCTTGTCTACTCCGACATACCCTCCATCCCCTTTGGCGCCGCCGACATTCTATGTCTCCTCAATAGCTCACCCAAGCTTCTCATGGCATCCATACAATCAAATACCCCGCTCATTGACAACTTCCCCACTGCCTATTTCTCCCAAATCACCCAACTTGAACGCGATCTCCTACGCCTCTTATTCTTCGCTCAACCCATCGTCCCCATCGAACGCCGTGTCCATCACGTCATCGACTGCGGCAGCCGCTACGGCATCCCGGCGAAGAACGCCCCGGCGATTCCTGATCTTGAGGTCATGTTGCACATCATCACAGCGCGAGTACTTGGCAAAATCATAAAGGAAATTGAACAAGAACCCAATCATAAATCAACAAAACGGGTTCTCCTCGAACGCGAACGGGGAAAACTCGTTAAGAAACTCCTCGGCATCGCCGAAGTCATCGTCGCGCAAAACCGCAAAGAAGCAACAGTCTTCCTCGTCAACGAAGTCGAGCACATCGCCAAACATCCCAATGATGACTGGCTTCCCCTAGCCCGCAGTATCGTTATGAAATTCGGAAGTCACCGCGAAGGCTTCACCGAATACGACCGGCGCATGTTGGTAACGGTTGTTGCGGCTTTGCGCAGGGCCAATGAGGGTGAGATGGGCGAGTGGGCAATGGAAGGGGTTGCAGATGGGGTGGAATGGGAGGATGGGGAGACGGAGACGATCGCGGGGATCTGGGTGGAGGAAGGAGAGATAGGGGAGAAGAAGAGTGTGAAGGAGTGGTAGAGAAGGTTGGGTTACACTAGGATAGCTTATGGGTTACGAGGGATGACTTATATCTTTTAGGTAACTTTAACGATGTAATTTAATATATGTGTTGGTTATTGTCTCAGATAACTGCAACAAAAATAAGCCAACACCTTTCTAATCGATGTCATAATAGTCTGTTTATTTGTTCAATCTTGATACTCGCCTCGAATGTCAGAGGGAACCAAAAAATTAGCGAGGCCTTGCCTTGGACCAAACATGAGATCTCTCGCAAACAATGCTATAGGTTGTACCCTAAACAAAGGGCATACTACTAGACCACAAGATCAAAGATGAATAATCTGGGAAAATCCAGAAACTCGAATAGGGCAAACTGGGATTGAACCAGTGACCTTTAGATAACAAAACCACTGAAATTACGCTTCAGTCTAACATGCTCCCAACTACGCCATTTCCCAAAGAAAGCTAATGTTGACTGGCAAATCATGAATTGAAAAGAGTGGGAAGAGTGGCCGAGTTAACCTATGATTGACGGTATGAAATTAGACATGGCACTGAAAATATGTAAAACGCCTTCAGATAGGTCTCCCAAATAGTAAATGACATCGTAATATATTACACACTAGTCCATAAGACTAGGACTCTCCGCAAATGACAAAAATGCTATATCTACAACTGACCTCTAGTTCCTTAATCCAAAAGGGCCTTCTTTTTCTAACTCACGTCACACGACCCGTCTTGTGCCACCGCCCCCAAGAGACCCCTAACCGCTACTCCTTCCCCAAGTCTATCTCCATAATATCATAATCTCTAAGATTCTTCCAAAAGATCCTCTAACAACTGACTTTCACGATAGCCACAATCAACCCCATCAGCGCCGTCCCAATCGCCACCCCCTCCAACACCATCGTCGTCGCATCACGCATTCGCAATTCAATCTCCCTATCAGACCCCAAGTCATGCGCAATATCTTTCCAGAGACCCGGTGTCTGGATAAGCTCCTTCCACGTCCAATCATTGATTGCAGTCACCGGGAAGTACAACGCCAACCGGCCTGATGTAGTGTACGCTGGTGACAACCGGGTCGTCTTAGGAACATCAACTTGTTCGGCAGGCAACACAACGGGCGTCTCGGCGTCATCCTGCACGGGAGATACAGACTCCGAAGCTACTACGGGTGTCGGGGGTGCCGGCTGGACGTGGGCAAGGGCCTGGGCTTTAGCGAGGTTCTCTTCCATGGTCCTCATGACGTGGTTGAGGCGGTCACGGACTTCCTCGAGGACCGCCTTCTCTTCTTCGACAACGCCCTTGACAAGCTTATTACGCTTCCATGGCTCTGCGATGAATTGAAGACCGAGGAACAACAGGATGTTCACACCCATGAGACCCCACGTCCCCCAAGTACTAGCGCGCCGAATCCGATCGGACCAAACCTGCTCCTCGTGATACCGACGGAGGATCCCTTGATTGAGCTTGGTGTTCAGAGTCTGTTCCTCGATTTCAGCCTCGGTGAGAGCCTCTGATGCCTCGGTTACTTGGCTTTCCATCTCGTGGTCCGTCCGATACAATTTAGTGAAACGTTCTAGGTCATCGGGAGTCCATGCGTCCTTGCGGGCAAGAAGGGTCGTGACCTCTCGTTGGGTAGCCGCACGACGGTTATTCATGGTCTTGTAGTGGATGCGGGCAGCCCGGACGCGCTCTTGAGCATCAGCCAAGGACGCTTCAAGGTGCGTATTGTTGTTCTTAATGATCTCGATAGGTGTGTAGCCCGTGAGAATGTTCAGGGTTGCACTGGCGTGGATCACACGGTTCTGGACATTATCCATAAACACGCTGAAGCGTTCTTGTAGAGCTTTGCGGGTATATTCAATGTTCTTGTGGATATCTTCGGCCTTGAAGTTCCCCGCATCGGGACTAGTAAAGCCCTTTGACCCAGATACAGCGGCGGCAGATGTGTTCGCAGTCGAAGTCGATGACGTCGCAGAAGGAGTCGAGGATGATGAAGGGTTGGTAAATTTGTTGGCTGGGTTACTCAAGGGCGGTGTCAATGTTTGTGATGGTGATGGGAATGACGTCGGGTTATTCGAGGGTGTAGGGGTCTTCTTCTTGAGTAGGTGTGCAAAGGGCGAATTCTCAATATCAAAATCAGAGTTCGAGGGGGCTTTTGTCCTGCAGAATACATTCGTAGATGGCCGATAGTTCTGTATGGTCTCAGCCCAGAATTGCGAGAGGCTAATAGTAAAAGGTAATTACTGGGCCGTATTCCTACGTTGCCATTGATATTGAGTGTCCGGACAGCACTCAGAGAAAGCCGGACACCCGGCCGCAAAAGTGCATCCATCGGCTTTTGTTCTTCCGATAAGCTTTGTGCTAAAAGGAAAAAGAGAAAATTAAAATTAAAAAAAGACGAGGCTTTTCAAGTGTAAGGGATGACTTGCGCAATAGAAAATGCAATTCCTAATCTGCCAGTCTCAACTTGCACACAACTCCTGCAGTCGACAGCGGTTCGAGAGATCGGGCTACGGACATCAAACAGGTCGAAGAAAAGACTTCAGGACGTGGGTCTTGGGGTCCTCCGCTCGTTGGGCTGCTGCGGTGTTTCGAGGGCGTGTCGATGCGGGAAAATTACAATCCACCCGCCGGCTAAAGGGAAGAATGCAAATGTGACGGTAAACACCACGTAGACGAAGATCAAAAGATAAGATGGAGGTACTCGATATGCACTCACGCAGCTCTTGGACGCGGGCGTGTTGGCGGTGATGATAATGTCGTCGCTCTGTAACAGGGATACACTCTCACAACCACACCTACGCACTTGCTCGGCTTCCACCTTCAATTGAATTAGGGGGGGCATGCAGCTCAATGGACCAAGGGTTCAGCCAAACAGACTCGAGGGTTGCCAGTAATGTCTACGATCAAACGCCTCGGCTTTGTGGCGTTTCTCTAAGTAGGAATTTGTCGGGCTGGCGGGTCTTGTTGGGTGCTGCAAGGGACTGGATCGGTTAGCTTGTGGGTGGGAAGGAATGACGATGGCGGGGTGGTGTTGGGAGACACGATATCCGAAATAGCCTCTTGTGGCAACAGAGCTGGATGCATGCCAGAGGTCAGATTGTAGAAGAATATCAAACAAGAGACATTTGGTGTGTGGGATTGAAAGGGAATCGTGTTGCCATAATTACGACAGCAGATTCTTCATGAAAACATCAAAATTGTGAGCGAGCAGTCAAGATGCACAGGATGCCACATTCTGCTACCCTCAAGACCATCGACAGTAGCTAGTCGTGAGGCTACAATAATGCTGTGAGCTAGCGCTGGCCGGCTCGAGTGGGTCCGTGTCGTTGAACGCTAGACCTACTAAAAACCCTCAACGAACATTCTTAGTGAATTCTGCCACAGTCGTACATCATGAACAAGTGGGGCATATAAACTCACCGCTTTTTACACAATATAAGGGTTTGTGTATAAACCCTACTCGGTTATATGCATCCGAATTATGTAGAGTCGCAATGCCGTCTTACCTACATAATTGGGGCCGGACTACCGGTTGTCGGAGTAAAACGAGGGACGGCGGTGAGTTTCCTAAAGGATACTACTTCGTCGCCCGACGGGAATAGCCACACCAGACGAAAATACGCACACCTGCATATTGTACTGGGAGAAAAACAAGGGAGCCTTCTGACAGCCAAGACCCCCAACTCGGCAAAACAGTACTAATTAGTTGCCGCTGCGAATATCTATAATAGAAAAATAAAAATACGTGGAATTATCTCTAACAATGTACAATTTAGCCTTTCTTCGGGGCATTATTTGCGGCTCAGACAAGCTCTTTTCTCCGTTCCATACCCCTATGGTTAGCTCGGCCGTGTTATTAACACGACGTGATTCGTCACTCAATACACATGCATGTTTACGATGTTGTGTGATTTGCCATTAAACTTTTGCCACCTTGACGAGGTTGTTCCTGACCAGTGCAGTTAGTATAGATTACACTGTCAGACGTGATAAGACAGTGGAAAATCACTTAATGAGCATAATCACTACTAAATTGTTTGAAGGGTTTGGCGAGGAATCTAGCGCTAGTTAATTGGTGGCGGAAGGTCCTGGGCTAAACCGTATGCAGCGGGAATCACAAATAATAGAATCGCCACTGATTGGTCGGATGAAAGCAAATCGTATGATGCAATATCAGAATTACAGCATGTTATCAACAATTAGAAGCATAGCAACCTCCTGAGACGAACCTGACATAAATAATCTGGCGATGCTGAAGACCTTGGAACAACCACCCAACCACCCAAACACCCCACTATCCGGTATATCACCGGCCCTAATATCTCAAGTGATTATCATAATATCTCGAGAATAGATTCTTTTTTCTTTCTCTTTTTAGACGCCAACAAAATACCCGCTTGGCTTGCATGTGGCACACATAAAATATTGCCACCTCAAACCCACCCTCCATCGAAAAGAACCGCAAATCACTTCACCAACAATGGATATCGTAGCCACGGGCCGCATCCCCTCGATGTTGCTGGCTGTCGATGTCGTCCTCCTCTTGGCCCCTCCTCAACCACACCCCGGCAGACACCCGCTCATCCTTTGTCTGACAGTCGACAGCCTCATTTCGAGTGAGACGTCATTGGCGTAGCTTATCTTTGGGTAGGATCTACATTTGCTTTTCATGGGTTTGACGACTAGCATTTGGCGAAACCCTTGATAAGAAGCAACAAGTATGTCAGCCTTCATAGTTAGATCATGTATTAATGCAAAGTAATGCTGACTGATGGAGTAGAGCACAGGATGAATTGGGTGTGTGTCTATGAAAAGATCCCAAGGTACAGTACGGAGAAACATATCTTGTGAGTCGTGAAAGCCTACGGAGATGGACGAATATTCCAATTCCCGGTGGACGGCATCAACAAGGGCACCTTAAGGTGAGACATGGTTGCACCTTGGGAGCCGATTATTACAAGTACAATCTCACTATGTTGTCGCCGTTGAGGTAGTGCTGTGGCCGCCGGGATACTTCCGGATATGCACCAGACGCGGGTCGCCAGCAGTAAGGTGGTTGCGCTGATAGCTTATGGGTTTCGGGCTAGCGGGGACTATTGTTTGTTTATTGAGTCAATGATGTGTCGTTAGTGTGTCCGGAAACTTTAAACACTGATCATCACCAATAATCCAATAATGGTACTGCAGTCGGAAAACTCTACCGTGCCCTGACCCGACTCACGTCGTGCTATCTCTCTTTTAAATTGACCGATTCCGAGGAACGCTACCAATCTGAGACTAAATATTGGTTAGTATTCTCCTTGTTCTGTCTAATTTCTCAGCGTGAGGTTCCTAACTAAAAATTGACGTCAGTGTTATCACGATTCTTCCTCACGCACCTACATCCATTAATCCCCACTATCCATTACTAAAAACCTTCACTTGAGTGCCTGTCTTATCTAGCAACCGTAACCCCCTCTCGGTGCCATCTCGCCCGCCTGAGCTGACTCCGCACCTTACCCTCTGAAACCCTCAATCCGAAGATGAGCTCTCTTTACGGGCTCCTGCAACCCTGGGATTGGTCCAACCGGACGTTGGCACGGGAATGCAGGAGGGGTTCATTGTCTTGTCGAAGGCGCTGATATGATGATACGTTGATTGCGGAGGGCATGTGAGTGACAGGCGGAGCAGATGTTTGTTAGCGTGCAGTTGGAGGGGAAGGGAGGAGGGGTTGCGGCTTTTGTCACAGGGCAACTGGGGCACCTCACTGCTTGGTGTGCAGTGATAGGTATAGCTGGAGGCTTAGCCTCTACGGATGAAGGCTTGGCGCAGACCAAGTGGTTGCCGGGTTCAGCTAGATCTATGAGAAACGACGTAATAGAAAGTCAATGGAATGGACAAATCCATGCGATGAGTCTGTGTCTTGGATACATATACAAGCAGCCGTGGATGAATTGAATGGGTATGACAGGCGGAGCACTGGACATGCCCTACGCAACATAAGAGAGCACTGACAGGTCTTTCTTCTTCTCTCTGAAGCGCAGGGCTCAGAGATCTGATAGCTGACCTACCTGCATCGTGGAATCGCATATCGTCATCGAGCATCGTCAAAGGAATTAACCATCCATCCACTAAATCCTTGATCCAAGAGCGTACAATCTGAAACTGCCTCATCTCTGCGCGCCCGCGATGGGTCGCATCAATCCAACTATAGGCATACCATACCATACCATCGTGGGAAGTCACACTGGTTACAGCGCAACCTTTCTTTTTCCGGCGATGGCGCTGCGGGTCAAGCAGTCTTCACGCCTCACTAAAGGGATTCTCGAAGTGGGTCAAGTGGCTGGAGCTTCAATAGAGCCACAATGGAATCTTCCTAGCATTTTTACTGAACTACACTGGAGCCATCTCGGAGCCTTTTGGCAGTAAGTGTCACCGCTAGCCACTCTCATTCACTCAGGACGCCGATAAATGGAACTGTATGACGCTATTGACAAGGCAGGTCATGTTCCTTCCAGCCTTTCTGCATACTAGCGCACCCTCCTCTACATATGCAATCCCTCCCACCCCCGGCATGTCACCACACGCATCCACACACCACAAATACTGAGTTGTGTCGATACGACGTGGGGCCGTCGGAGCCGTGCGGACGATCCAGATCTGGAATCGGGCGGACCTGCCTGATGGCACTAACAGCGTGGATTAAAGTGCCCCTAGAAGGGTTCTTGTGTGCCATTACATCACTGTGATGTGTACAGTTTGACAAATGGCTTCTAACTGAGCTGCCATCCCTTATGTGGCTAGTGGTTCGAATCTCTTAGCCAGGGACGCGGAAGTGCCTGTGGCAAATAGAAGTCTCAAACTTCTAGCGGGCAGTACAACAGCTTTCAGGCAATTGCCATAGTGAACACATTGTTGCGAAACTGCACGGCTATTTCCCTTTCCAGCTGTTGGCTTTATTAGTGTCGGAAACTCAAAACCCTTTTGGACACCAGAAGGCCCCCGGTCGATGATTATTCGCTGCCGCAGGCCTCTGTGACCCACTTACTTTTTCACCCTAGTGAGATATGCTAAGCAAGGAACACTTGGAAAGCAGCGACAAGAAGAACCCACAATTACCAAAATGGATAGAAGGTTCACAGTGATGCACGACGATGGGATGGCCAGTGCTAGTTGTAGGAGCCCAGTAAAACCGATACAAGTACCCCTATAGCCAACGGTATATGCAAAGATACTTGTCACTAACACTGTACACAGTACCTTTGGCTTGCAGGCCAACAGGTGTGAGGAGGCAAGTACTCGAGACCTATCTCTTACACCCCCAGAGGGTGGGGCAGAAGGGACCTCTGTTGTAACCCATTTTGGACAAAGTGAACCCATACTTTTGACACCTTTTGGAGTGGGCTCTGATATCGGCGTCACAGAACAACGTCCTTCGAGGAATATCATGGGATAAGTTCGCTTTCAGAGGGTCTAGGATGTGTTGATATGGGATCGGGATGTCTATTAGATGTCGGTTACAGAGGAAACTACTCAAGGACGCTTCACCAGGACGCTCGCCATTGAGGATGCCTATTGCAAGTATAAGAACTTGAGGTTCCTCTCCTCCTTCCATCTCGATTATTCTTTTCGAAATCAGACAGATCTCACTCCTTCAGATCACACACAGTCATTCATTCCTCTACTACAGAGTTGCTTTATCAGAAATATCTTTTGATATCCTGTTCAATCATTTCTAAAGTATCATCATCACTATCCTTTGTTCTACCACTACAAACCGTCAATATGGCCATTACTATCCCCCGCGATGAAGACCAACCCCAAGGTCATTTTCTTCACTGACTTTGATGGTACCGTCACCACCTCGGACTCCAACTACATGCTCTGCGATGCCATTGGGTACGGATACGGGAAACGCTTGGCTGCCAACAACGCTGTCCTCGATGGCAAACGTTCATTCCGCGATGCCTTTGGCGAGATGATGGACTCCGTCGAGACCCCCTTCTCCGTCGCTCAGCAGTGGCTACTGGATAACACCAAGATTGACCCCGAATTCCCCAAGTTCTTCATGTGGGCTCGTGCCAACAACGTTCCCGTTGTTGTCCTGTCTGGTGGCATGAAGCCCATTATCCGCGCTCTGCTGGCCAAGGCGCTCGGTGAGGAGTACGTCGATGAGATTGAGATCATCTCCAATGACATCCAGGCCAAGCCTGGCTGTGATATTGAGGATGCCGATGGCTGGTCGCTCAAGTTCCGTGATGACAGGTAAGCATTCACTCACACTTCCACTTCTCTTCTCTCTCTGGTCCTAGATGTTGGTCCTATTCGTTGTCGAAACCAGCAGTAGTTTCCTTACTCCCACGCGGAACGAAATCTTACTGCAGGACACTCAAGCTCCTTTGCTAAACTACATCACTACTTACTCTGTTCACCCCTACTAATAAACTCTCCCATATTGCAGCATCGAGGGCCACGACAAGTCTATCGAACTCCGCAAGTACAATTCCATCCCCGCCGACCAGCGCCCCATCATGATGTACGCTGGTGACGGTGTCTCGGACCAGTGCGCTGCCCGCGAGATCGACCTGCTCTTCTGTAAGATTAACCGTGACCTCGTCACCTACTGTGAGCGCGAGAAGCTTCCCTTCGTCAACTTCCGCAACTGGGCTGATATCCAGGCCACTTGTGAGAAGGTTCTCAGGGATGAGACTACCATCAAGGCTGAGCAGAAGGGTCGCATCTACTAAGCCATTCGTCAAGATCATGCACACACATGGCTGTCAACTGATTTGATACCCTTCCAACGATGATATCATAGACTATGATCTTTTTTCTTCTGTCTTTGTTTTTGTTGTTCCTTTTACTTTTTGTTTCCTACACTTTCCTTGCCGAGGCTGGCGTTAGCATAGCGCATGCGTAAGACGACCAAACCAAGGCTTTTATGAGATATTTAGGTGAAAACGGGCGCCTTATATATCAAAAAGAATATAAAATATGTCGAAATAACATAATTCCCTCAATAAATATGGTGCATGTCTACAGTTAGACCTTATGATGATGTTCAAAAGTGTCGTCTCCGTTCTCCAGTAGGGCTGATACCAAAAAACTGCCATATTAGCCTATTATCAAATTGTCTGGCAATTCCGCTGCGACTAGGTCCGAAGGCTGGCCACTTGTTTCTCTTCCCACTCGTTCATGATCCTCAACGCTTGCATAATTTCACCGTGCCACTGAGTGACCTACCGTACTGCATATTCCAGACCTCCAACACACTGATAACTATGAGCCCTCACAGAATGGCTATGACATAACTGGCCAGCTTATTGTGGCGCATATTGTTCAAGGTGATGATTGCTACGATGCAATGCATGCTGTGGAGAAAATAGGGCGGACTGGTTTGGTTTATCTACGGTGTGGATGGATGGGCGGGGAGGGAGTACTTGGAGGTAGAGAGGGAGTGAGGGGAAAGGAAGGTTCGTGAGGACGCGGGTTACGAGAGGCCGATGGATGGGGAGAGGTCGAAAATAAATGGATAGTTTACATAATGAAACATGCTTCGTATCTTTGTTTAGATGCTAGAAGAGCAAATGGAGCCGTCATACTGTTATTTAGGTCAAAAGGTCAAAGTCATTCAACAATAATCAATTCCTAAATATTCAACAATCTTTTGGCCGAAATGGTGGTGTGGGAGCCTGACAAGGGCACGCAGAGCCTCAATATTTGTCGCAGATATTGTGTGGTTTTTACACGTTGTTTTTGACTTGTTTCGCGGCTCAACTATCAGCGTCATTTTCAGTTCCTTGGCCACAGCCGAATCACAGAAAACATGTTTATCATGCGAAATGTGCATAAGCATGACCTAATACACACTGGAAAAACACCAGCTTAGGGCCCGTTATTTGTAGGCGATGATGCATAGTTAGTATAGGAGATATCAGGATATCATCAGTGTTGTGAGTGGTTGGATATGAGGGACTTGGAGTCATTGCTATGCCTCATGCGTGCATAGAGTGGTTGTCTGGGCTTTTGGGGTACAGATTTTGGGGCTATGAGATAAAGCGGATGGTGGGAAAGTCGCACTGTCCAGGTGATTTTGTGGAGGTTCTGGATTGAGATTTTTCGGAAGGGAGTAAGTCGAGATGATGACGAGAGCGAGTTTCGGTATGGCGGATGGGCGTTGTGAATATCATGAGATGGTAGATTTCAATATCCATCACATGACCACCACTGTATATTATTAACCCTGTATAATATTACAAAACCCTATTCGCAACAATGACGTCATATGCCACAAAACTTTTGAACAAAATCGGAGTCATCAAGACTCTGCATATTCATTCGACCAATTGACGACGAGTAATTGGAAGAAAAATTACGCAAAAATGTCAAACTTTTTGTATGTAATACCAAGGAAAGGCTATCACACTTAAATCTGATAAAAATCGCACATCGACACTCCAGTATCATGACGGGGTAGTGCACCAGCTGCGGGGCCGCCACCTTCCGGAAACGCCCTGTCAAACGCTATCTAGAACGCCGTCAGAAACGCCAGGGTTCCGATGCAGGAGCACGCCAGTGCCTTCCCACTCAAATCTGTGCTGACTCATTGGTCAATTGGACATTTTATGCCGTTTCTGGAAATTCGGGAGGGCGTCATCATGTATCAATGAGGCGATTTTGCTAGAAACTAGTTACTGATTCGGAGACGCCAGGCTTGATTGGATTAAAGAGATTTTTCTTTTTACTGGATTGGTGATATTAACCCTTGGATGTGATATATTGCGCTTGTCATATATTTGCCTTTGAGGATTTTGACTAATTGCTATTGACGCTCAAAAGGAAACAGGGTTTATTATACATGTTTCGGATCATCATACCCGGAGTTTATAGTGCCCAGCCGTGCCATTTCCAATTATTTGACTTTGATAGCTTCACTGCATTTCAATTTGAATCTCCATCAACGGCAAAGCGAAAAATCACCATGGAGACCACTCTTCCGCTTCCTTTCGTGGTCAGCGTTCCCGCCTCTGGCCCTACCACCGGCCTGACGGCTTCCGAACTCACCATCCTGGGCTCCGTCCTCTATGAGTCTCCCGCCACCCTCCCCAAAAGTGCCTCCCTCCCTAAGGCTTTCATTAACGGCACTGGACTCTCCTACGATGATGTCGTCTCTCTGCTGGACCAGGGCACTGGGGCCATCTTTGTCCCCGCTGCCGCTGCCCCCGAGTTCGTCGAGTTTGGCTCCCGCGTCCTGCCCATCGTTTCCACTGCCGCTGATATCACCGGGCCATCACTCGTGGAATCTGCCAATGCTCTCGCCAGCCCCGAGGCTCTGAAGGCCCAGATTAAGGCTGCCAAAGGCCCCGTGTTCGTGCGCGTTGCCGCTGCCGACGTCGCTACCCTCGAAGCCGCCAAGACCGCTGGTGCCATTGCCATTATTCCTGCCGATACTCTCACGACCACGTCTGATGATGGCTTGAGGCTTTCTCTTGAGAAGCTGTTTACTTTGTTTTGGAAGAGCGATCGTGCTGATGGCCTGCTTCCTACTGTCGTGGTTGACGAGCGCGAGGTTTCTCTTGGCCTTGTCTACAGCAGTGCAGCTTCTGTTAACGAGGCCATCAAGACTGCCGCCGGTGTCTACCAAAGCCGCAAGCGCGGTCTGTGGGTTAAAGGTCTGGCCTCAGGTGATACCCAAGAGCTCATCAGCTTGTCGCTTGACTGCGATCTTGACGCCCTGAAGTTTGTTATTCGTCAGAAGGGCCGCTTCTGTCATATGGAACAATTTGGTTGCTTTGGTGGGCTCCGGGGTCTGTCTAAGCTTGAGGGTACCCTCAAGGCCCGCAAGGAATCTGCCCCGGCTGGCTCTTACACCGCTAGACTTTTCTCTGATGAGAAGCTGTTGCACGCCAAGATTATGGAGGAGGCCGAGGAGCTGTGCAATGCTAAGGACTCGGAGGAGATCTCTTGGGAAGCTGCTGACCTCTTCTACTTTGCGCTTACTAAGGCTGTTGCCGCTGGTGTTAGCCTGTCTGCTATCGAAAGAAACCTCGATGCTAAGAGTATGAAGGTCAAGCGGAGAAAGGGTGATGCCAAAGGCAAGTGGACTGAAAAGGAGGGTATCGCTACCACTCCTGCTCTAGCTGCTGCCCCCATCGCTGCTCTTGCCGCTACTTCCGAGGAGCGCATCGCCATGAAGCGCATTGACGCCACCAAGATCTCCGAGAAGGAGCTTGTTGACGTTCTCAAGCGTCCTGCCCAACGCTCCCCAGACGCCATAGTTAAGATCATCACCCCCATAATCAACGACGTCCGCGACAACGGTGACGCCGCCGTTCTCAAGTACACTCGCACCTTCGAGAAGGCTACTTCCTTAAAGCACGCCTATCTCAAGGCTCCCTTTGCTCCCGAGCTTATGTCCCTGACTCCCGAGAGCAAGGCTGCCATTGATTTATCATTCGAAAACATCCGCAAATTCCACACCGCCCAGAAGGAGGATAAGCCCCTCCAGGTTGAGACTATGCCCGGCGTCGTCTGCTCCCGCTTTGTCCGCCCCATTGAGGCTGTCGGTCTGTACATCCCCGGTGGTACTGCCGTCCTCCCCTCGACCGCCCTCATGCTTGCTGTCCCTGCCATGGTTGCCAGTTGTCAGCGTCTAGTCTTTGCCACTCCTCCCCGTTCTGATGGCCGCCCGACCCCGAGGTCGTCTACGTTGCCCACAAAACTGGTGCCGAGGGTATCGTTCTTGCTGGTGGTGCCCAGGCTGTTGCAGCACTGGCTTACGGCACTGAAACGATTCCCAAGGTTGATAAGATTATGGGTCCCGGTAACCAGTTTGTTACTACTGCCAAAATGGTCATTTCTAACGATACCAACGCTTGTGTAAGCATTGATATGCCCGCTGGTCCTTCCGAGGTCCTCGTCATTGCCGATGAGAACTCGGTGCCTTCGTTTGTCGCCTCTGATCTGTTGTCACAGGCTGAGCATGGCAAGGACTCCCAGGTCATTCTTCTTGGTGTTGCTCTCAGTGAGAAGAAGCTTATTGAGATCGAGGACGAGTTGCACAACCAGGCCATGGCTCTGCCAAGAATCGACGCTGTCAGAGGGTCTATTTCGCACTCGGTGACTATCTTGGTCAAGGATGTTGAGGAGGCTATGCGAATTTCTAATGTGTATGCGCCCGAGCACTTGATTCTCCAAGTCGACGATGCCGAGAAGCTGGTCGAGTCCGTCCAGCACGCTGGTAGTGTTTTCATTGGTCAGTGGACTCCCGAATCTGTTGGAGATTACTCTGCCGGTGTCAACCACTGTCTTCGTAAGTACATTTTTAACAACATATAATTGACCAAAATACTAACTATGGATCACAGCCACTTACGGTTACGCCCGCCAATACTCTGGCCTTAACCTGGACTCTTTCGTCAAGCACATCACCAGCTCCAACCTGACCGCCGACGGTCTCAAGAACCTGGGTAGTGCCATCATGAACTTGGCGGCCATTGAAGAGCTTGATGCTCACAAGCGGGCTGTTGGGATTCGCCTTGACTACATTGCTAAGAACAACCTGTAAATAGTTGCTTTTTGAGTAATACGGTTGGTGGTTGTTTCGTTTCTTGGATTTTTCTTTTATATATATATATATATATCAAATTGAAGATTTAGGGAGATAGTTTGGTGTGTGGAGGGGATATCTAGTTGACTGCCAGTTTGCAGTTGTAGTGTTTTTGTGATGAAAAATGAAATTTATGTTGATTAAAAGATTTTATGTGCTACCTTATGTTACTTCATCAGACAAACTTGACTTGTTACTTGTTCTATGAGATACAACACTGATATTACTAAAAACAACATGACATAACAAATCACATGACTAAAATTCGGTTTCTAACAAAGTCTTTTCTCCATACAAAACTCAATTAGTCTCCAACCAACAACAAAGACCAACTGATGTTTTTACACACCGCTTCTATAATAAATTTTGACAGACTCCGTCAAATACTAAGTCCATCTTTGTACAACATGGACAGCTCTAATCGCCGAAGATAGTGGTACAGAGACTCGAGGGGCCTCAGGTGTCTCCACTAGGGATCCGGGGCTGCGGGCCCTCGGTCTCGCCCGCTGAGCCGTGATTCCAGGATCAGATGGTCCTTAAAGCCTGAGCTCTTGTAGTTCATACTTTAATCCTAAGATTCCGTCATTATAATTTGGTAATATAATTGTTGTTTCAAAAGAGCTACACGCTCCGAAGCCAGATCACCCAAAGGTACTCTCTTGTTAAGGTTCACACACATGACAACAAATCTGAGAAAATAGCTTTCTGAAGAGGAAAGAAGAAAAGGGTGATATGTAATAAAACAGCGGGATATAAGACGGTAGTAGGTAGGTGGTGAACCAATGACAAATGACCAGTTGACGCCTGCACCACGAGAGCCCTAACAGACAACCAATGTAACAAAAGGAATAGAACCAGAAAAAGTAGTATAAAAAACACGCATAGATGCCGTCGACACAAGCATCGGGCTGTCAGGTGACCAGAACATGAAATCGCAGCAGCAACAGGTGATGATGACACAAGTAAAAACAACTAGGAAATACAAAGACAACATAAAACCCTCCATTAGCTCGAATTCAACGTGGGCGTTTAATGAGTTCGTTCAGTTCAAACTAGCTTAGAACTTGGGCTTCATGGTGTTCCGCAGTCTGGCGTAGTCGAACAGTGCCTCAATAGAACCAACGGCGGAGATAGCAATGTCCTGATCCCACAGGTGGCGGCTGGCGAAGTCCATAACATTCTTCTCGGTAATAGCGTCGATTGACTTCTCCATCTCGGCAGCAGACATACGGCGGCCGGTGGTGATGATCTGGCGACCAATATCCTCAGCGACGGCGGTGGTGCCATCCAGAGACAGGAGGATCGAAGCCTTGAGCTGGGCTTTGGCGCGCTCAACCTCAGCCTGGTTGACATTGTAACACAGGCGCATCCACTCGCGGATGGTGAAGTGGGCAAGATCGTCCAGGTTATCGGTGTTGTCAGTGCTCAGGTAGATGCCCCACAGACTATGCACGTTGTTAGTATTTCCAGGATTCCTAGTTATAAATTCCATAACAAAACTTACCCAGTGTCGGAGTAAGAAGTAGAGAACGACATGAAGCTGTTGGCCAGCTCATTCTTGTGGACAAAGCCGGAAAGCTTGCTGCCCTGATGGGGAGCGTTTCCCAGGGCCTTATCGTAATTGCCGACAATAGCCTGGGTGACCAAAGCGGTAAAGTAGTCGGGGGAAGACCAGCTGACACCTTCAACGGCGATGGCGATGTTGGCGGTGGGCATGGTGTCATCACGGATACGGACATCGGAACCAATGAAATTGGCTTTGGACTTATCGCCAGTGTAGGTCGGGGAGGTGCTGACGGGCAGGTTGGAGAAATTCTTCTCGGCGAGCTCAACGAGCTTCTCGTGAGGGATGCCACCAGCACCGACCAAGACCATGCGGTCAGCAGTGTAATTCTTTTTGATGTACTTAGTGAGCTCAGTGTGAGTGATGTCGCGGATATTCTCACGGGGACCCAGGATGGTCTGGCCCAGGGGCTGATGCTGGAAAGCGGTGGCGTGAAGGTGGTCGAAAACGACCTCCTCAACCTGCTTAGCGACCTCCTCGGACTCACGAAGGATGACATCACGTTCACGCTCAATAGCGGACTCCTCGAGTTTGGAGTTCTGGAGAATATCAGCCAGAATGTCGACGCACTGGGGAACATCGGAGTTCTGGGACTTGGCGAAGTAAACGGTGTTCTCACGCTGTATTCGGGGAAAGGAAATCCATTGGTTAGTCGGGGGAGTCCGGGAATTGTCAAAACTTCATGCGAGCGCTTGACGGTTGCGTTCCAAGTCGATTCTCAAGTTTGTAGCTCCCAATGGCGTATGTGATATCGAATATTTCCGATGTCATTAATGATAGCATAGAGGGGTAAAGAAACAAAGAAGTGGAGTTGGGGCTATCGTGGCATTCCAGAGAGCGGTCGAGATTGGTACAATTTCATTTCGGTGTCGATGTTTTAGGCACGTGGGAATCATTAGGTAGTTAAATCGGTTGGCGACAAGGGAATCGCATTGGTCATTCTCATCGTTGGCTGCAGGTTGGTTGTGATCGGGGACTCACCGAAGTGTAGGCGTTCAGGTGACCACCCATGTTCTCAATCTCCAGCTCAAGCTGGTGCTGAGTGCGGTTGGCGGTACCCTTGAAGGCCAGGTGCTCGAGAAAGTGGGCGGTACCGTTGGTCTCGGGGGTCTCAGCACGGGAGCCGGCATCGATCCAAACACCGACGGTGGAGGTCTGGAGCCAGGGCATGTACTCGGTGGCGACCTATATTGATGCAAGTCCGAGTCAGCGAGTCGGGAATGAAAAATGGACGAAAGGAAAGTCAATTGGCGGCGAGTTGCTTACAGTCAAGCCGTTCTTGAGGGTAGTGGTTTGGGTCTTGCCGATGATGCTGCCGGAGGCAGGCGACGCGAGGCCTCGTCTCAGCGACAGAGACGGCACAGCGCGGGTGCGAAGCCCATTAGTGAGATTAAGAGCTAGTCTCCGCGATGCCATTTTGATTTACGACTGTGAGGGTATGTGGAGGGGGAAAGGTCGAAAGAAGGGCACAAGATATGGAGAGTACGAGAGAGCTCAAGGGACGGTCGACGATTAACAGAGACTCTATACTGAGTGGTTTGTTGAAGTGATTTTCTGCAATGTTTCCACGGCAAGCTTGGGTTGAGGTACTTTTCTCGCTGCCTTGCTTTCTAGGCAAGGAAAAGTCAAAAATACTACAAAGACACAATATTCCGACCTACTCCGAGCAGAGAAATTGTGGCATAGCGTGGCGCAACCAATCACAGCATCAGGATTTAAAAGAATAGCGGGAGCCCGCATTGTCAATGGACGCCAGCATCCCCGATCCACGCCAAAATCCAATTGCAGCACCTAATTTACAGGCTCTCCTAGTCTACAGTCATTGGTATTTCCTATAAGGCGATCCCGTTGAGCCGGTTTGACAATTGGAATTCCTATGTTTTCCTAGGAATTGATACAAGACAATGCGGTGTTAATTGCCAAGTCTCATTTCTTTTCTTTTTTTTTCAACTATGGTATCAGAGTCTCAATTGTGGCGCCCATGACTACAATGATCTAGAAAGAGCCTCCAGGCTGAATATTACATCCTTGTTGATTATAAGACGAAGTTCTGGCCGAATTACCATTGCCAGAGGGATTGATTGCTAAAAATGGAAATCCCATTGGGAGTCCCAGCACCTGTTTGAGCGCTGGCGCAACTTTTAATTTGCTGCTGCAGCTAACTCAATATCGCTTTTATTTTTTTCTTGCCTGTGCCTTAGGTTGAACTTTAGTCCCTATCCGGCCCACCGGGCCAAGCAAACTGAATGACACCGAAATCTAACCCAGGATTTAGGTCAACGATAATTAGCCTGAGGTCATACACGGGCAACTTACTTGAACTAAAAATATTCACTTCAATTATCGAAAGCGGCAAACAGCATCAGTTGAGAAACCCTAGCACCTATTCATCACCAAATTGTCACGAACAGCTGCATGAGAGTTGGATGAGCCCATGAATCACTCATAATTTTGTATATAAAGCTGCATACTACAGTCTGCCTTTACCGTCGCCAAATATGTTTGCTAAGTAATCAATCGTCAGCACGTGAACTTAATTCCATTCCTGTTCTTCATGGGGATGAGAAAGCTGCCCAATTTGGACGGCCCAACTCCACATTCTGTATTATTGTTCGAATACACACCTTCCATTATCACGATACGAGCTCAACGTTATTCATCGAAAGTTTGTCGGAATTAGTGATATGTCCTTTTATTAAATTTATGTGCACTCTTGTAATTATAAAACATCATCTTAATTCTTTTGGTCGCTCATGCGTTGATTCACCATGACTGTCGTCCACGAAAATCAGGTAATTGACGGATCAAAAAATCATGAGGTCATTGACAATTTCATCACTGAACCCATTACTATCCCTAATCATGATGCTGACTTCAGCTTCACGTCCTATCCGCCCTTGGCTCAAGTCACCACTGTACCCCCCGGGAAAGTCTTGTTCACCGTCATCATCACCGGCGACTATTCCACTTACGAAGTCAGTCTCTGGAGTAATCTAACTGGCGAGTGGGGAGAAACGCCTTTAACTTCGACACCGAATGATGATGTTGAGCTTTTTGAATGGTACTGCCCGTGATTACAGTACCTTTATCCTTCCATTTGATGTTTACACCCCATTCGATTTCACTTACAAGTACAGAGTGGGGCCGGATGCCAAGTGGAAGTGGATCAAAGCTGAGGCCGGGCTCCGTGACGGAATGCTCTTGGTGACATCTGAGACGGAGATATCTAATGATATAAACGATGTTCTGGACAAATTTAACCCTCAATTTACGTGTAAGAAACGCATCGCTGAGAGTCCCAAAACGGCGGCTTGGTTGTTGGAGATTGAACTTGAGGGACCTGCGTCTGGCAACCAGGAGTTCATGGCCTTTCGTATCGGAGAGCCTTGGGGCTCATATGTGTCGTAAGTTCCGTAGCCTTGTGTTACATCATGTTTTCAATCATTGGCTAACTTCGTATTGGCAAGCTGGTTTGCATTGGCGCGGATTTCGGACCCATGGCTGTGCCCTCTTCACGGCTTGAACAAGTTTGAAACAGACAAGTCCGTGATTCTGGCGGCTTTCTTAAATCGGCAGGGCGAAACTGTTATTTTCTTGGCCATTAGTGGTCCTCAAAGTGTCAACACCTTCTTCAAGCCTGATATTGATGGCAGTCTAGTCCTATATGTAAGCGTAATACGCTCTTGAAAGATTATATCACGATATTAATCTCAATGTTATTCAGGCTCGCACTGATAGTGATCAACCCTCATCACATGCTCAGGTTATTGTTACGGCATCGCCTAGTTTTGAGCATGCCATCGCTGCTGCCGTCTATGAGGCGCGCAAGATCAACCCGTTTGCTGAATCTAGCAAAGACGATGAGGCCCTTGAGCGCATATCCAACCCTGGCGATCCGAAAACGACTTGGAATCAGTCATGGTTTGACGGCTTGGGTTATTGTAAGTGTTTAAATTATGTTTCTTATCAAAACTTTTCTAACAAAATCGCCAGGCACTTGGAGCTCCTCGGCCAGCAACTGACTGATAAGAAGCTGTACAATGTTCTGGATGAGCTCAAGGCTGCTGGTATCAATATCTCATCCTTGATTATTGATGACAACTGGCAATCTCTTGACCAGAAGGGTGCAACCCAGAAAGATCGTTCTATGGCCCGTTTTGAGGCTGACTCAAATGCGTTTCCTGATGGTCTCAAGAAGACCGTCGCTAATATCAAGTCACAACATCGGAGTATCCGTCATATAGCTGTTTGGCATGCTCTTTTCGGTAGGTCTGCGTCAGCTAAGTCATATATAAATACTCGACTAACACTGCTGTAGGTTACTGGGGAGGGTCTCTCCGGACAGTGAAATCGGACAAAAGTACGACACAGTCCAAGTCAACCGCTGCCCTCAAGCAGGTGGTCCGATGTACGCCATCTCGCCAGACAAAATCCGAGACTTCTACACCGATTTCTACGACTTCCTCTATTCTTGTAGTGTCAACGGAGTCAAGACTGATGCCCAGTACGTCCTTGATACTTTTGAAGACGCCGAGACCCGCCTTAAATTCAGTGAGCCTTACCAAGATGCTTGGAGATATGCGTCTCTTCGCTTCTTTAGCAACAGAGTCATCTCCTGCATGTCGCAGGCCCCGCAGATCATCTTTCATTCGCAGGCTCCCAATATGACTCCTTCGGTCGTCATGAGGAACTCGGAAGACTTCTTTCCGGATGTTCCAGACTCGCATCCGTGGCATCTGTTTGCCAATGCCTACAATGGACTGTTCAACAAGTATCTTAACGTTATTCCCGATTGGGATATGTTCCAGACATCTCATGAGTTTGCGGGGTTCCATGCGGCTGCTAGATGCATTAGTGGCGGCCCAGTTTACATTACGGATACTCCGGGAATGCATAATATCGATCTGATCAAGGAGATGACGGCAGAAACGGTCCGTGGAGATACGGTCATTATCCGCCCTAGTAATAAGGCCTGTGCAGCCAGTCCGTATGTTGGATATCATGATGATGTCCTTCTCAAAATTCGAGGATTCAACTACGGTAAGCTTCAAACTTACTGTGTGTATCCTGTCTAACATACTAACAACCGACCAGCCGGCTCCTCTTCCAGCCACATAATCGGCGTTTTCAACGTCTCTTCCCGCCCCCTCGCTGAACTCATACCCCTCCACACATTCTGCGCCCGCGAAAACGCCCAAAAGAAGGTTACGTCATCCGCTCCCACAAAACCGGTCTCGTCAGCAACGTCATGTTCGCAGGCAAGCAGCCATCGCTCCTCCACGTGACTCTTCCGGTTCGCGGGTACGATGTGCTGACGGCGTACCCGTTGAATTATTACTTGGGGACAATTAGGGAGAAGGTTTGGGTGGCAGTGCTCGGGTTGTTGGGGAAGTTGTCGGGGGCGGCGGCAGTTGTTTCGTGTACGGTAGCGTCGTTGAGGCATACACAGTTAGGGTTAGACATATCGCTCAAGGCTTTGGGTGTTTTGGGTAAATTTAAAAGTGTGAATTCTCTAAGTGTGGTCTTAAGTACTAATTATTGTTTTTAGGTGTGTACATATCGAGTCTCCCGGAGCTCAATATCGAGAAGAACTTCATCATCACTATCATGGATCACGTTATTCCCATGAAGTCGGTGCGAATCGACTCTAGGAATCCCTATGTCTTGGAAATTGACGTCAAGAAGGCTTGGGATAAACTCAAATTTTCCATTGGCTGGGGCAATGAACTCCAGATGAAGCTTTACATGACCGTTCCTCAGTGATAATATTTGAACGTTTTGGTGATTTTCTCTTTCTTAGTCTCCTTTCAGATAACACCCCTATATACCACGGAATTTAATTCATATAAAACACAATAAAAACAGTAACGAATATCCAATAAGTAAAAACCATCAAAAGCGCTGTATCCAAATATTATGACCCCTCCCGTTCTTCATCCGATTCATACATATCCCCACCATCCAAATCTTCACTCTAAAACCCCGCATACACATTGAAATTCGCTGTCATAACCTCCACTTCATACCTCGCTCCATCTGGCAGAGTCTCTCCATCCGGCGGCCCCGCAATATAATGCACCTCTACCGTATTCAACCCTCGATGCAACATTGTCTCAAAGTAAAAGTCCGACGGCGCATCGTTATAGTTAGTCGGGTCCAGCGCTAAGCGGTCCGCTGTCATGTAGAACTTGACGTAGCGGTTCTTGAAAAGGCCGTTACGCACAGTGGGGATGATGCGCATTTTCTGATTGAGGTAAGAGCTATCGAGGTGGAAGCTGTGGTTTTGACGGAGCTCAATGGGGTGCGCGGGGATGATTTGTTGGTAAGGTTTGTTTTGAATATTGATGGTTTGGAAGGTGACGCGTTGAAGGATAGCATCGTTGACAGCTGAGTGATTGGTTAATATGATTATTGGATACACGTAGTAATAAAATAGGGACATTGTGACTTACTCTTCCCGGGGTACCGCGTGAGCGAAACCGGCTTGAGTTGCTTCTTAGGAGGCTCCTTCTCAATAGGATACTCTGCCGGTTCGACATCTTCCCCTTTCTCGACCTCATCCTCACCCATCTCCTCATCTTCATTCTCATCTTTACCCGCCGCCACGGAGGTTCCCCTGACAGACTCGGACGCCGACATCTTTCCTTTACTTTTCTCCCTAGTAATCGGCACGGGCGTTGCTGAAGCTGCTTTCGCTGCTCTCCCTCTACTAATAATCAAGGAATCCGGCGATTCATTCCGGGTCCTCTTGCTAGAATTATTATGTAGGATGATCTTGTTTTGCGTTGACGGGGCGGACGTCCGTGACTTGAGAATAACCTTAGTCCCAGATGCCGATACGGGCTCAGCGACGTCGGTTTTGGCAAGCTTGAGCTGTTCATAGAAGAAGGTTTCGAGTTCTTTAGCGAGTTCGTATATTTCGCTACCTTCTTCATTGTAGTAGTAGGCGTTGGTCCAAAGGAGGCTGGCCTTTTCTTCAAAGGATTTCCAGGTCTTGTAAGGAGTGACGCCAGTGATGACCTTCTTGCTCTGGAAACCTTGAACGTTCTTTTTCATCTTTCTTAAAGACAAAGGATCGGCAATGACTTGGTAGTAGTCCTTAAGATCGCGAGGCGGCAGGTTAATGAAGGCCTCAAAGTAGGGACCTTCATAGCCTTCTTCTTCTTTCCGAAGCATCTCTTCGACAACCTTCTCCTGGGCTTCTTGGAAGCTAAGGTCTTGGTAAGAAGGGTGCTCCATAAGCTCGTCCTCTGTTCTCTTGATCGGGGGAGCAACTGGTATGGGAGTAGCGGATGCAGATTTCTTGATGGGCGTGCGAGTAGAGTGGCGAGTCGAAGACAGAACGGAAGCAGTGTTTGATGATCTCGGAGGTCGACCGCGTCTCCTAGGTGGCGGCTTAGCCTCGGCCTCCTCTTCGTCCTCGTCTTCCTCCTCTTCATCTTCCTCATCTTGCTCTTCATCACCGGCCTCATCAACCTCCATCTTTTCGTCTTCTTCATCATCCTTGCCATCCTTCATATCTTCGTCATCGCTAGCGGGGAAGGGAGTGGCAAAGGCAGAGTAGTCGGGATCAAGATAAGCCGGGTTGTTCTTGACCATGTAGTTACTAACAGCTTTCCGCACCCGTTCAGCATCTTCGAAGACCTGAGACCGTCTGTTGTGTTGTTCCTTGGCATTCTGAACCATGCGTTTCAAGTCGCTTTCTACTTCAGTCATATAGCTATATTTTCCATTGTTGAGACCATCTTCAATAGTCTTAAGGGAGATGGGCAAACGGGTGGAACGGTAGTACTCTTCATCGGAACGGGGAGGTAAATGCTCGAAGAATGTGCAGATGATACGGCCACTATATTATGTCAACATTGCGTACGATGGATTAAGATGAATTTACTTACGACTTGTCCATAGTCTTGCGAATAGCTTGGATGCACCTGAGACCAGCCTCAGTGGTGATCTCGGAGCTCTCGCCCTTGGCGGCAATAGCCTATAAAAAGCATGTTAGGATATGACGTGAACAAAAATTGAAATCTCATGACTAAAAAGCACACGAATGCAGATGCAACGGTGATAAACCCTATATTTTAAAGGGGATGTCACGATACAAGACTTCTTACCTTGAGGGCTTCCATTGCGCGACTGATCCAGACAATGGAATATAGAAAAGGTTATTTTCAGAACTCCAGAGCTTTTCAAGGCAGATTCATAGATAAACCTCCAACAAAGACTCTACTTGATAAGAGTGCAGTATAAAAACTACTTCACAGCCTTCACGTGCGACTGCAGCTCCAGTAGTCAATACTAACTAGAGCCAACGGAATTATATGCGCCTAGACGGATCTAGGATCGCGATAGCCCTCAAAAAGTGAAGCGGGCGCCGGAGTTTAATGCTAGTCGCCTAAGTAGCTCTGTCGTTATGGGCAGAATAATGCAAAGGCATAAAATGCAGATGCGCCGAGCTTGTGATGCGATTGTGTAGGCGCACTCAGTTCAAGATATCGATTCAATGTAAGAAAAAGATGCGCTGCGCGACGAGGCTGAGAGTGCAGTGCAATGCAAAAGGAATATTGTGTGAAATTTGTACCGATTGTCTATAAATAAACTTAAAGAGGTGTTAAGTTTAACAATATAGCAAAAATTGATATCAATTCGCTGGAAATTTTGAGATTTGGCCTGGTCGTGATGTTGACGCTGAGGTTTAGAGCTGTTAAGGTGGTTATGCGTTGCCTTACTGCTGCATCAAGCTCGCGACAGGGTCTGATGATAAAATGATGACTTTAAAGTGGAGACTCTTTAGTAGTGTACCTGGCGCTAAACTTAAAATTTTCCGAAATTTTTATAGCAAATAAAAAATTAGCGATAACCAGCAGGGTTAATATAATTGGATGATAACCCATACAAAACAACATATCACGTGAAAATGGAGCTCAACTAAGCTTTTGAACTCCATCTGCATCGTGACAAAATTACCTTGACTCGTTTGCTGCACGAGGCATGACGACATCACCATGACCGGAAAAAGACCCACTCGACACCTATAATTCATGCTATGTAGACAGACTCACCGACTCTTTTTGACTATTCTATACTTTGAACCCTGACTTTCCTCACCGAATCCCCGATTTTTAGGCTTTCCCCTTTTGCCCATGGCGGCGGTAGTTGGTAGCATGGCCACCACAACTACCTCCTACTATTCTCTGGTACACGCAGGTACCTTCTGTGTATATAGCTTTGTCCCCCGCGCTTTCTATTTCCGTCCCGTGTTGCTCTGTTGTGAAATGTCTAGATATACCTGGTGAAAATTTCTCCCATATTTTTCTTTTGCTGTTTTTCTTTTTTTCATTTAGACAACAAACTTTGTCTTCGAATTTCATCGTCCATCAAACTGCGCTCGTTTTGCTCGTGCCCCTCGTCCTTGCTTTTGCCTGCACCCTAACCTTGGTTCCTATTTTTGTCGATTCTTCCCCTTCCGCTCGGTTCTCAACTTTCATCCCCCCCACCTATTCAACTTTCTATCGCGTGTGCTGTGAATTTGTCGCCCAGCCCACCGTCACCCACACCCTTACATATCGCAATCCCCGACACCACGATATATCCCGACAGCTGATTTTCTTAACGAAAGCATTTGTTGCCTCTTTTTGTTGCACGCGTTTTATTTCAAGCGTCTTGTTTAGTTCTTGACGCAGTTTCCACCCACAATAACCACAATGTCTAACAAGCAACCTATGGGCATTGACATGTCCCGGCGCAACAAGCAGCCGCGCATCTTGTCAGACTCTGAGCGGGCCAACCTCGATGAATTCGTTGAGCATATCATCTATTCTGCTCGGTATGTCAACAGTCTTCCACTTCGACGGCATACCATTGCGACGAATACCGATGTTTCATGCATCTTCGCGCCTGACCTTGCGAGATTTGAAGGGCTATGCGCCTACTATGGCAACACTAGCGGAACAATCCAATCGCTAACCATCATTCGTGCATAGTTATTCGGATGATGAGTACGAGTATCGTCACGTCCAGATTCCCAAGGCTATGCTGAAGGCTATTCCTGATGACTATCGTCATCCCAGAACTGGGACTTTGAAGCTGCTCTGGGAGGAGGAATGGAGATCTATTGGGATCACTCAGGTATGACCACTGATATTTCTTGACACTATCTCGGATGAACCTCGACGAACATTGAAACTGATTGGCTATGATACAGAGTCTTGGATGGGAGCACTATGAGGTGCATGACCCCGAGCCGCACATTTTGCTGTTTAAGTAAGTAGACTCGGTGATATCGAGTTTGTAGTCAATGATACGGGGTGACAAATATACAATATGACGTTTGTCATTGCCATATCATCACATTATAAGCCATTACATTCACGACTCCCGATACCAATATGGTAGTTACTAACATCTTTGTCTTTCTAGGCGGCCCATCAACTTCCAGCCCTAAACTACGAGAAGGAGTAATATGAAGATTAGGTGTCGAAGAGAAAGAAGGGAGTCGAAAATGATATGAAACCGATATATTGCACTTAGTAAACAGCAAAAACCCTGAGTAAAAATCAGAAAAGATTATTACCTTAACGATATAGTCCTCGGGAAGGGAATGACTAGTACTTTGGTGATGCTAAAGGTTGAGGAAAGATGATTGTGATGGTGCCTCAGGGGTCTTAGTAGAGACTGTGATTATCAGGGTATTGGGTATCTGGAAGAAGGGTGAGAATCGGACCGGATGATTCGGGAGATGGGATAATGAAAGGAGGTTGGTAAAATTTGGATGTGAATATGTTCTAGAAAGAGGGAGACTTGGCCGGCGAGAAAATAGCAGTAGAGTTGTGGACCAGAGAAACAATTTGCATCAGTAAGTCTGACACTGATAACAGGTATTCGGTTTGTGCCAATGCAATATAGATGAAGTCTGATAATGCTATTGTTTAAATTATTGGAAAATACCTGCTTTTATAGGATATACTTACCCATGTCTTGAGCTCGATACTGTATCAAAGTGATATATTCATCCATCTGTCAAGATCTGTGGTCCGTGAGCTAGCCATAAAGTCATCTGTGAGCGGAATCCTCTGGAATCACATGTCGAAAGTGGAATATCCTAATGAAGTAAAATAAATATGAGAGAGGAGAGAGGATACAGGACTTGAAGTTCAAGAGGAGATGAGGATGAGTATGGGGATTGGCCGGTAATGTATATCCTAGTTGAGGGGATAAGGATTTGTTTGGGATATAAAGATAATTGTGAGTTGATGCGAATGTGGGTTAGGTAAGAGTGAGGTTGTGCTAGGTTGATGTAGGTTAAGACGAGTCAATCAGACTATGATGTGAGGTATAATTGTGTGTATTATTGCATTGATTTAGACAGAGGTTCCTGAAAGGTAGTAATGGGTCGATTATGGAGATTGTCATGGCTTAAATATTATGGAGCTGCCTGAGACTTGATGCCTGGATCAATTCAAAGAGGGAACCAACTAAACGAAAAATCTAGAATTATAAATTATAAGACTGATGGCAATTTGATATCTGTCTTCTCCAACCAAGTATTCAGAATTCTACAATAAATTGATATCCTCTCATAATACAGGAACAAAAATAACTATTCATCATCTATATATTGACAAATCGCAACTATACGTGCACAAAATATAATGCCGCTTAACCCAAGATTATAGTGGGATGTGCAGATGGACCGAGTTTGACAGGCGACCTTGTATCTAAATACAGTACATACGAACTAATCATACGACTCTTCAAAGAAACCTTTGGGTGACGGTCTAGTAATACGAGCCGTAGTGCGTATATTGTCACATCACTTTCCCAGAGACAGTTATCGTCGATTTTGTTTATAGATGGCTGTATGAGTAGAAATACCGATTTAGAGGCATAAATACCGGACGATAATATCATGTGGTGGCAAATAATTGGCTTTTTTGTCTGGCGAACTGACCGATTGGCTGTAATTGTGTATTTGTGCAAGGATTTAAAAGTCACATCGAAGCATTGATTGAGATGATTAGGTTGGTAGCTTTTACTGTGTAGGTGGCTAGGGGCATTCGATTCTGGAACGATTCATCAGATATTGAAACAAAGTTTCGGTTGGCGATCTGCCCATTGTGAAAAATAAGACAGGGTTTATTTTGCGATGGTGTGGATGAAGTGAGGTGAGGATGGACCTGAGGTGCAGTGTGGTTGATTGTGAGATGGTTAGTGGTATTGATGTCGGCGTTTTTATGGAGATTGATTTGAATTTTTATAATTGATTAGCTAATATTGTAAGCAAGTATTTATTTCAACGTGGCAGGTTCGATCTTGCTGGTTTTGTATTCGGGTGGTTCGATTTTTTTGAGAGCTATCAACGATTAGACCTTATCGATAACTTAAACTGGGATGGTCTGTGTTTAGCCTCCAACTAATGTTATTACTTATTAAAGTATTAAAGAAAGCTCCCTATCTAATAGTTCTCCGCCGTCTTTCATGTTTCAAGCAAACTTGATTTAATATAATACTATTCTTTGACTGTCGTCAGTTACTACTGAATTCTTTATTATATTATTGATAATCATCGAACTCTGTTCTATTTACAAGACACTGTCTAGTTCGACTCGATTTACCTGGCTATTCGCTTAATTGTGATATTCAGCTAGCTTACCAAGCAATCCAACCGTTAGCTCTCAAACAAGTGGCCTCTCCCACAAACCACCACCACTTTGCATAATTTCAATCACCAACAATTGATCTACTAAATACATTAAGATAGAAATCTAAATATTGACAATGGTTCGACCGTTGTCACTGATCGCCTTTGCGACGGCTAGCGGCTTAAATGTAGCTCTAGCCGCATCTAATGTCGTCGACTCGCCCCCTCAGGATTGCATCGTATGTCCCCCTTCAGCCTACCTCATTTCACCTATTGAACCCCACTAACCTCGATACTCTTACAGGTTTCACCTCGATCGATAGTAGATGACGCTTGTGCTTCGTATGCAACTCTTGAAGACCTTAACCACCGCGTGAAACCTAAACTCGATGACCTTGTCACCTCTACCGACTTCTTTTCTCACTATCGCCTGAATCTCTATAATAAGAAATGCCCATTCTGGAACGATGAATCCGGAACTTGCGGCAACAAAGCCTGTGCTGTGGAGACGCTCGATGACGAGAAGGATATTCCTGAAATCTGGAGAGCCAAGGAGCTCGGAAAGCTCCAGGGCCCGGTAGCGAAACATCCCGGAAAGAAACTGCAGAGTGAGCGGCCACTGAAGAAACCGCTACTCGGAAGCCTGGGCGCTAACATTGGTGAGAGCTGCGTTGTTGAGTACGATGACGAATGCGACGAGCGCGACTACTGTGTTCCGGAGGACGAGAGCGCCACTTCAAAGGGCGATTACGTTAGCTTGGTGCAGAACCCTGAGCGATTTACCGGTTACGCTGGAGCCGGTGCCAGGCAAGTATGGGATACTGTTTACGGCGAGAACTGCTTCCAGAAGAGCTCGTTCCCGCACTCGGCGAACTTAGGGCAGATGTTGTCTAGAGGGCCCGCTGCCAACGACTTCAAGCAGGTTCTTCAGGCAGTCAGCAGACAGCAAGTATTTGAGAGTGGTCTCATGGAGCCGGCGGTCGAGAACTCTGGCGCTGCGGCTGCGGCGTTTGGTGATGAGGAATGTCTTGAGAAGAGAGTGTTTTACCGGGTTGTCTCAGGTATGCATGCCAGCATTAACACCCACCTGTGCTGGGACTATTTCAACCAAACGACGGGTGAATGGACGCGCAATCTGGATTGCTACCTGAATCGGCTGCACAAGTTCCCCGATCGCATCAGCAACTTGTACTTCAACTACGCCCTAGTCTCGCGGGCTATTGCCAAGATCGGACCGTACCTTCAGGGTTCGGACTACACATTCTGTTTGGGGATCCTACTGGGGACTTGCAGACACGCGCAAAGGTCCTTGCTGTTACGGAGGGCGCGGCTAGTGTCCCACACCTTTTTGATGAGAGCTTAATGTTTAAGAACGGGGAAGGCCCGTCGTTGAAAGAAGATTTCCGGAGCCGGTTCCGCAATGTGAGCCGGGTGATGGATTGTGTCGGGTGTGATAAGTGCCGGTTGTGGGGCAAGTTGCAAACGGCGGGGTACGGGACAGCGCTGAAGGTGTTGTTTGAGTTTGAAAACGATAATGAGATTCCGATCTTGTCGCGGACGGAAATTGTGGCGTTGTTCAATACTTATGCGCGTGTGAGTAACTCGATGCACGCTATTCACGAGTTCAGGGAGATGGTTGTGCATATGGGACAGCTAGTGGACTCGATGGAGAGCCTCAGCATTGAGGCTTCGGTGGAAACTTCAGGTAAGGTCCTTGGGGAAGTAGACGAGGAGGTTCAGAGTTCAAAGCTTAGGGCTGAGCAATACCCGGCACCGACGGAGAGTGTGGACGCTAGTGGTACCACGCAACATGCCGTCCGGTGGATTGAAGTCGAAGACTACGACCCGGTAGAAACTGGAGCCACGGCCTCATCGTCATCTACCTCGGCTGCGATCCCCACTCAACGCAAGAAACCTCTGACTCCCCAAGAAGAGCGCGTGCGCCCGGCCCACAAAATGGACCGCCTCCTTGCTGTGGCAGATATAGGGAAGCGGAGACAATATGATTCGTCCCGGAGCGCGATGGACGAGGTGAAGTTGGTCTGGGAGATTTTGAAGTACATTGTGTCTTCGTGGCTTGCGGTACCGAAAGCGCTGGCGGTCATCGTAGTGTCGGAGGTGATTAGGGGGTTTCAGTTTTTCATTGGAGTGCCGGTTGCGCCGAGGGGATGGGCGTGGCAGTCAGGAGGGGATAATGGAGAGTTGTAAGTAGTGGCGTTGTGAGGTTTGTTCATCAGGGGATTGGGCGTTTTAGGCGGGATTTTTGTTGGGATTTTGCATGAATTTTATGATTTTATTTGCTTCAAATTTGAAAGTGTTTTGTGAACAACCATTTTTATTTCACATTTTTGGGTATCATGACAATATATGCAGATATTATATACAGCGCATATTTCTCTTTCTCTCTATACAAACAATGTCTGTCCTTCCCCAGAACCCCTTAACGGAATATCCGTCACTACATTCCCAATTTTTACCTTAACACTCTTTACCGGCACCGTCCACCCTGTAACCCCCCGGAACTTCCCATCTGGCAACAACGCTTCAATCTTCGCTCTGGCTTCCTTTGACAATCTACGAAATGTCCAGGCGATGGAGATGTGGAAGGCATGGGGGTCAATGGGGGAGTCTTTGGATGAATACAGAAGGGGTTGGTCGTATTCGGAGGCGGTTTTATTGCAGCGGGTGAGGAGGGTAGATAGCGGGGTATTGGGGGTTTTGAGGGGGGCTATGAAGTCGGATACTTTGCGTTTGGAGCCGGTGGGGATAGTGGCTGCCGGAGAATCCGGCGTTTTGACGGAGAGGACTAGGAAGGTCCGTTGGGTATCGGGTGAAGTAAAGAAGGATAGGCGCGAAGGGGATACTAAGAACGGTGGGAGCCTCAGGGATTGGAGAGCTTTCTTGGTAGAGGAGAGGAAGGGGTCTTTGGTAACGTTGGTGAGGGTTAGCGGGCGGGAAAGGGAAATGTGGAGGGGTTGGGGAGTCTCGAGGTCAGATGTGAGGAGAGTGTGGAGGAATATTTGGTGCTCGGGGTCTTCAGGATCGGAGGTGGCCTCGGAGTCGGAAGGGACAGTGGTATCTGATGTGATGATTTCTTCCACTTTTCTTAACAGCGATGACAGTAAAGCCTGCTCCGTTATCTTGGGTCTCCATTCAATATACAAATGCGACGGCCAACGACCCGCAACATGCGGCGTTGCCCGTTTACGCCCTTGGTGGGCTTTCGGGTCATTAGAGCCGGCGGTTCGCACGTTCGCAGCGTAGAGATCATGAAAGGCAGCGGGGAAGGGAGGAAGCGGCGTAGAGATGGACAGGATAGGGGGGGAGATGGGAGTGAGCGGGAGGACTTTAGAAAGGGGTTTGGTAGACTTGAGGCGTTTGAGGGGGGGCGATGGGGGTCGGAGTCGGAGTCGGAGTAGTCAACGAGGGGCATTGTGACGAGAGGAAGGGTAGTTGGTGAGTGGTGAGTGGTGAGCGAGTGCCGAATATGAGTGGCGCTTGGACAACAATGGTTCATCTATAGAATGAAAAAAGATTTTCTCGACGCTTTGATTCGCCTTAGCGGGCTGAAAAAGTTGGTGAAGAAAAAGAAAAGACAATTTGCTTTGTTGACTAATGAGATAAAATTTCAAGAAACTAAAGCGAGCATGATTCGAAAATTGAGAAAAGGAAAACCCCAAGGATTTAAAAACTCAAGGCTTGACAATGTGAAGGAGCAAATGTCGCTCCTTTCTTTGCAGAATTTTGTTTCTCCACCCTACCTTTCGGTACCTGCATAAAAAGAAAGTCACTGATGACGACGCGTACTTCAGCAAGTTAGTGTCGGGTAATTATTGATAAATTAATGATCCCGTCAGATTTTTTTGGGTGGGAAGGGACAAGAACTGATGGCAGCTGAGCAATATTATTATTTATTATTGTTGTGTGTAATGCAATTTGTGATAAGTTTATAGGAATTTTTGTTCATGGTTGACGGCTGTTGCTTATCAGCTTGTTTTCTCGAGGGTCCGTGGTTGATCATTTGGAGCTTAGTGGCACTCTTCAAGCATAAATTGTACCGAATAAACCAATAACCACTACATTCTTCGGCACAAGGGCAGCACGACAGGACTAAACCAGCCGTGACACTGCAACTGCAACACTCCCTTTCTATGACAGCACCACCCACCAGTTGACCCAACCTTCCTATCTACTTGCCAGCCAACCTCCATATCCAACCGACAGAAACAAAAGCATAAACCCTTTTCTCCCTACCTACAATGCTACCAAAGATAATAACTTCCGAGAATACCTCCGCAGTAACATGTTTGTCGATGGTAATGTGAAACTGGCAGATAGGTGGTGGGCGCTATTGGCGGAGGACAAGCCGTGCGAGAGGTGACGGCGGTGGGTGGGTTTCGGTCGGTAGTTTGTTGAAGGGGGGAGAAGAGGAAAGAAGGAGGTTGATTTGCAGGAGAGCAAATATGAAGGATGGTAAATTGGGCTAATGTCATACAGGATATTCAAATATATATATATATATATATATTTGAATATCATCATTACAATAAAATACTAAGGTAACTATGAGCAAAGAGAGACTCCTCAGGACAGTCTTGAACTGTCAACCTCCTGATTGCTGAGTCGAACTCGTAATAGTCAGACATGCTAGCCAATTACCCCACAGAGTATATTCTATGTAATTGCTGGAGGCTGTGGGCGCTATCCGGGGTAAGGTTTTCTGGAGATAATCGGAGGGCGACAGATGAGAGCCGGGAGGAGCCGGGGATTAGGAGTGATGGGCGGGAGGAAGAAGTATTTGGTTACAGACCTGGAGTATTTGGCTAGTGAGTGTGAGTGACGATCGGTAATTTAATATGAGAATTTTGTTTGTGTATGCAAATTCAATAAATTACTACAACTCGTGATATCAAAAATTAAACATATAAATCAACTCAACTCTAATAATACCCTAACCCACTCCACCCCAACAATCCCCCCAACTCCCCCCTAACCTCATCCCCCCCCATCCCTACCTTCCCCGCCAACTCCGCCCGTCTTGCCGAACTAAGCTCTCCCCACCTCGCCAACACCGCCCCGTCAACAACCGCTCGTCCACTCGCCGTCTCAATGCCCACCGCCTTCTCGCCGCGCGCCATGCGCCACGCTCTCGGATTAGCCGCTGCCCATTGGGGCAGATTGTTGATGATTTGCACAGAGAGGGATAGGAGTCGGCGGTAAGATGACTCAGAGAGGGTTTCAAAGGCGGAGATCATACCTGAGGGTGATGCGAGGAGGAGGGTATGCGGTTGGGCTGAGGGTGCCTCCGGAGTCACCGGTGTAGCCGGGAATTCCCTAGGGAGAAGAAGAGACAATGTAGGTGCGTTGCAAGCAGTTTCAAAAGTTGTCCGGTGAAGAAGAAGGTGGCCCTGCAGAGACTTCGGATCATCGGGGTCATATTGCAGAATATGCACGTCGCCGTCGAAGCCGGAAGCAAGAATGAACAACTGATCATTATCCGGGAGGAAATCCGCCGTGATGACATCCAAGGCTGTGGAACTCTTGCCGAACAGTTGCATGCGGTACGGCTCCTCGGTACTACCGACAAACCACAACCCTTTAAACGCATCGGTCAAAATACACAGCCCAGATCCCTTGAGCTCCTTCGCCGTCGTCACATAACAATTCATATCCAGGAAGGCAACCGGCAGCAGCGAGCCGTCTTCCTTGAGACCGCGCACCATGCACTTTTGCCCTTGGGATAGCAACATCAAGCCCTGCGTACCAATCTCTGAAAGAGCAGTCACGGCACCACGAGGTATCTCCTCTTTGGCAATCACCTTCAGCTTACGCGCCGTATGCGGTTTTCCGGGCTCCGGGACGACGGAGACGACGTCAAAGACGTAGATGCGGCCGCGTACGGGGAGGTCTTCACCACGGGAAATCGAGGTGCCCAGGGTAATGAGCTGGCGGCGTTCCTTGGTGACTTCGGAGACTTCGAGGGACAGCGTTTTCATGGTGTGGACGACCTCGAATTGATCAAGAGGAAACATTTCAATTTCGGTCCACGAGGACGGATCGAAGAGACGAACATAGCTCTTTTCGACCATGGGTCTCATGACAAAGGTGGCCGGGGCTTCCTTTTGCCATTCTTTATGGTAGTCGTCATCCTTGGGGAGCTCAAACTCTTCCAGAGTCGTACAGGCGACAGCAATGGTTCCTGATGTCGGATGGAAAGAAAGATGCTTGGCGTTCATTCCCAGTGGGATCTTGGTAACCGACATCCCAAGGCCAAAGTACGCCTTCGGGGATAACTGGGCGACCCGAGTGATTCCGTGGAAGTCACTGTAGATAAACCCACGCTCACAACCCTCAGTGTGGAAGGCAGCGAACGCCCGGACACCCGAGCTCTGAAGGCCGATGATCCGGGGGAGAGACTTGCTGTCTTTGATCAGAAAACTTGGGGACGGCCCGGGGATGAACAAGGTGCTGTACCCGCCGATGTTCAGGCAAACTCTCATGGGGAAATAGCCCTCAACCTCCGGAGTCGACGGGGCTGTCTGGGCAAATGTCTGGTTCAACACCTTGGCGAAGCACAAAGTGTCGTTGAGGTTGCCGTCTCTATCAAGCTTCACGGGTGAATAAATGATGGCATCATTGTCTTGATTGCGCAGAACCATGTACGTGGAGCGGTCGATGCGATCACCCAAATCAACAACAACAATCTCATCGATGATCTCCTGCACGAGCCCGCGTCTAACAGTTCCCAAATTATGCTTCAAGAGATACGGTACGTGAGTCAAGCCCTCGGCTGTGAAAATGGGCACCTCGAGGTTCGGCAGATTGTAAATATTCAACTTGCCACTCTCAGTAACAAGAAAAGCCAAAACAGCCGCTATCTTTTCATTTCCAGGCTCCGAGTTGACGATAAACTGCCCATTGATATCAGAATACAGGCACCCGGCAATATACTTCTCCGCCGAGACCTCGTCGCCCTTTCCTATTTCTTCAAGCTCACAGTTGTTATCCATTTGAGCAACGAAGACACTTGAGTCATCGCGAAGTAGCAACAAGAACGGATCCGCGATACTGGCGCTAACAATATGCGGCTCGGCGCCTGTTTCGTCGTCGAGCATAGGGACGATCTGCGACAGACCAAAGTCACCGTCGTACGAACGCACTTCGGACTTGAGAACTTGGATCACCCGCGAGTATCCTCCCATAACACCCGCCTCAATCGTGATTCCGGCTTGAGGTTCAAATTCAGTGTCTTTCAATAAGTTGAACTTGGCACCTGTCACCGAATACACATCCGATGTCTCCTCAACACTCTCGCCCTCCCCTTCCTTCTTCACAACAATCATAAACTTGTGATGTTGCGCCAACGGGTCAAACTGCACACCAAGCGCCGCCGTCTTCCCCTTATCACCTTGAAGCGCCTTCGACACTGGCTTGCGGACAGCAATAGTCCACACACCCTGAGCCTTCGGGAACGGGAATCGCCCAACAACATTGGGCTGAGCCGCCCTGTTGATCAGCGCGATGGCACCAGCCTTCCCGCGACCTATAGAGAGTGCAAGTTGCAGCGGGGCCGTTGAGTCTTTGCTCTTAGCGGAAGAGGGGACGGTAGAGGCGGAGACCATGCCGCGGATAGGCGCGAGACTGAGGAGGGAATCATGAATCTTGAATATGATTTCGCCACTTTTAGACCCACCAGCTTCGGCGATTCCCGTGTTCTCACCGTACAAGTCGTCGTCTTCGTCTTCGTCATCAAGATCGAGGTCGTCCATGTCGTTGTAGTCTAGGGTTTCCTCCATTAAGCGAGTCTTCCGCCTGTTTGTGTTGGCCTGCTTGCGGTTCCATCCAATGACGTGTGAATCGCCATCCTCACTCCCGATGAACAGAGTAGATTCGCCGAGGCGAGTAATGGTCGTAGCTTGGCTAGGTAGGATGTCACCACCTTGTTCGGGAGTCACAAGTTTGATGGTGAGGCCAGAGACTGTACGGCCGTCCACTTTGAAGACGACGAGAGCGAGACGGCCATCATTGAGAATAAGGAGAAGCTCGTTAGTTTCGAAGCCCAATTGCTGAACGACGCAGTATTCGAGTTTAAAGTTGAGATCCGACTGGTCGGCGAGGCTAAAGCTAGTGGTATCCTTGGTGTACGGGTTGACGGCAACACCATTAGACTTTCCAGATTGGTCAACATGGATAATCTCATTGTCGCCAATCAAAAGGGCACCTCCCATGGGCGTCGGCAACGGGACAATCTTGAAGAGATCGGACGGAAGTCTTTCTACCGCCAAGATCAACGTGTGTGCTTGCTTCTGAAGATCAAGAGTAAACACACGATACGCCATATTGTCCCGCCGCTCAACCGAAAAACCTCGGCTTTGTGTTGATGAGATGATGCTGAATGTGGGTTCTTGGTATCCATGAAGGAAAGCAATATACGCCGGATGTAACAATGCCGGATTCAGCTGTGGCAACTTGAGAACAAACGAACTAAAGAACGGCATCTCCTTCTTCGCCGGCTCTTCAGTACTCTCCATCGCAATATCCGCCTTCGGTGGCCGCGGCCCGTCAAGATTCTCATCCCAGTCATCCATGGCGATGTCTCCGTCAGGTTGTTTAAACGGCAAGATCGCCAGACTTTTGGGGCCAAACTTCAGGGCTGCACACCGACTTGACGGGTCCGCCTCGAGATATGTATCGTAATCCCCGGCCGGAGCCTCCCACGGTGCACCTTCCAGCTCTTCTTGTTCATAGTAGTGTACTGACAGGCTCTCAATAGAGTTCGTCTCTGTTTTCCAACCCACAAGCGTCATCTTGGCATCGCGCATTGCCACCAATAGCGCATCGCCGGCAAACTTGCTATTGTACAATTTGATTTTCGCAAGCCCGCAAACTGCTGCGGCAATGGGGAACTCGGCAACCAGTACCAGCTTCGTGTGGGTTCCAGGGTCCGTCTTTTGTAGTAGACCTTCTCCACCCAGATATGAGACCTCTAGGCCATCGTCATCAGCTGAGAGGCCATTGGTGGGGCCAAATGAACCGGAAGGGTCGGCGGAGAGATTGTTTGTGTAGGCAGTGTCGACTTCGGCAGAGATCGTGGTAGTACGGAATATTTGGAGCAGAGAGCCCTTGGCGACAACAAGGTTAGCGGAGTTGGGACCAGTGAAGTTGATGAGGACGCTGTCGGTCACGGCGGTTGGGGCGGTGACTTCTTTGTAGCACTGCATTATGGTGTGGTTCAGTAGCTATAGTGTGATTGAGGCAATGGCGGGGTTCGTCGGATGATTGTCACAGTCGGTCACGAAGTGGGAGGATGACGATGAGGGTCCTGGGCACAATGGGGAATATGAGCTTCAATTCAAATCAACTAACGATATGCTATTATATGACGAATCTCTCTGTGCAGACTTAATGAACTCGAAGTACCTTCAATGGGGAATATCAAGCTGATAATCTTTGCCTTCTATATCAGCGTTGCACCCAATTCTCTCAACACAAAAGATAAAAGTGCCCTTTAAAATCAAAATAACGCACAAAATCGGAACGAAAGATAGAAGACTAATGCACACGTTAATGAAACAAAAATCATTCATCCATGCGATGAAGTGTTAAGGGTTGATGAAGGTCGTGATAATTTTTGACCCGTTGCATGCTACTTTTGAGCTTCAGTGTTTGATATGATTTTCTAGCATAAGCTTGGTTGTTGATCGCGTTGACGTCCAGGACCCACCTTTAGCTTCTAAATTGGTATGCATTGATTACCCATAGAATACCCGTTTCGAAATGTATATTATAACCCTAACCCTTGGAATTGTATGTACATCTGTATGGTAACCAGCATTTAATGTATAATTAATACTGTTAACATAATGTTGTGATCCTTTCTATTCTTTACATCTTAGTTTGATTCGATCAATCAATTGTCGTTGGTATTGAACAGACATCATTTCTGTTCAAATTCTCCATTCAGGACTTTAAGCGCCAAATATTATATTTATTTTCTTTACAGAATTTGACATTCAGCGGAGGGATTCTACTTTCTTCAACCGCACGTATTGCACGCATATCTTCCGTTCCTCATGATCTTGACGATCTCCCATCGAGAACATTAACTCAATTATCTCATTCCTCAAAAGTCACTCACAGAACCTGTATGTCCATCATAATCTTCCACTTCACTTCATCGTTATCCCCACTTTATCGCTAACCCTCGCCCGTTGACTGGCTGCCCCAGTTTCGTTGGCAACTCTGGCCTGCATAACCGAGAGCCACGCACTGCATGGATTTAGGCTCTTGACCCCCCGGAACTCTATTTCAGGAACTGAAATCATTAGTTTCGGCCTGCATCCTTTCTGCACTGAGTTACACTGGCTGATGATTGAATGATGAAATAGGCTACAGGCTGTATCTTCTAGTATAGCTATTATCAACTTGAGGCTTATGGTTCCGACCTGTATGATTATCATTAGAATATTCGTTAGTAGAGCTAGGTATTAGTTTGTCTTCAATTCTAGGTTGAAAGATAGTTAATCTGTCTGCCGTGTCTAGGCGCTATCCCCATCCTTTTAAGGCTCTTTGCCCGAGCAGTCTGTCTGACAGACATTTTGAAGTTTGACCTGGTTCCACCCCCACGCCTATATTCATTTTGTTCATTCTGTGACATTTTATTATCTCCATTATATCTTCGACCTTTCTATTCATACAATTTGTTATATTGTTGATCTCATTATCTTTTCATCTTTTATTATGCTCGAGTCATCGACAGATACGGACCTGATATGGCTTGCCTACGCCGTAACCATAGGCTGTGTTATATTCTTTGCGGCAGTTGGCGTGCTTAGATGGCAGCCGTCATACTCAAGTCAGCCTTTTATTAGCTTGGTAGTATGGTTCAGTCTGTCGTCGTTACTAGCAACTGTATTGTTGCTACCAGTCGATATCGCCATCATATCGTCGACCAATGATCACATTTTGGGAACTAAGAAAAGCTGGGCTACTTCGGCCAAAGTGGCGGAGATTGAGAAGACTATGCAGCAAGCCTACCTCATCCTCTATGCCCTAGATGCGTTTCTGTGTCTATTTGTTATTCCCTTTGCATACTTCTGGTTTGAGGAAGACTACAGTGTCGATGATGACGGCCGCGATGATCTTGGCGACAGACTTCCTAACCGGTCCGTGACCGCCGCCAAGTATACTATCGGATTTGTTGCTGTTGTCGCCCTGTTCCTTTCACTTGGAGCTTTCCTACCGACTACTAAATCTACTAAGACTGGAATTGACTCGTCTCCTTTCTTCAAATTACTCACCTTTGGCATTGGGGCTTGTCTCGTCGGCGGCTCTCTATTGTACGCTTTTACACTAGCGTCGGACTTGTCCATCTCCCGTTCAAATTCATGTACAGTAAGAAGAAGTACTTTGGCTCGGGGGCCGACGAGATCCTGGGGCGTCTTAACTACAACCGAGAATGTCAGCGTCGTGTCTGTCTCCGCAGTCCGACTATATCATCTCACCGGACTCGCCGTGAACTCGAGGATCTGTCTCGGCAAGAGAGAAGTCTTGTAAGACAACATCGTCTTGCCCAAGAATCCGGCATCATCAGCTACAGTCGTTTCTGTCTGCCTATTTGGGAATGGATTGGTGCTATCCTGGCTTCGGCTCGGATATTGATTGGTGTTATGCTGCTGCTGCTGTCGATCTTGTTGTGGGCATCGATATTTGTGACAGCGGCTGATCGAGCCATGAACTTGAGTTGTAAGGATGACTGTAGTTATCTAATTGGCCTGGTTCACAGCTTCCAACCTTTCAACGTCCTGTTTGTTTGGGCTTCGCATTTATTTCCCTTGGATTACGTTCTTTTGGTCGTTCTTTTGTCGTTTATGTTTTATGCTTCCATCACGGGTATCTCCAAGATTGGGATTCGATTTCTGTGGGTTAAGATCTTCACAGTTCAACCTGGACGGACTGCTCTGCAAGCGTTGTTACTGGCTACTGAGATGATGGCTTTGATTATCTTGGCGATCAACTATGCCTTTATTAGTGTAATTGCACCGAACTATTCTCTGTTTGGATCTCAAGCCGTTTGCACTGCATCCATCACAAACCCTTTGGGATGTCGTAATCAGCCCGAGTTGGTTGTGTCATGTGCTTCTGCTGTCAATAAGTTAGACGCTCTTGGAATAAATCAGAGCGTATGCACTCCTTCTGTCATGTCGTCATTCACTCATAAAGTCTCCAGTTCGTGGCCCCTCTTTGGCATCATAATCTTCTGGTCTCAGTTCCTATTCCTCTTGGTATATATTGGCGCCTATATCGTCCCCGTTTTTCTTTGCAAAACTCTCACCGTCGAAACTCAGACTCATCATGGGCCAATGACGGATCTGTCGACTCTGAAGAGGAACGTCTTCTATCATCTGGTCCCCAAAATTCTCCCCGGAACACCGAGTATGGTTCCACTTGGACCAATATCGCTAGACGCAACCGCTCCCGCATGTTAATCCGAGACGACTCACCAGAGCAGAGACCAGTTCCGTCAGGGTTAATAAGAGCGAGGTCGCTTAGCCCGGAGGACCTATAGAGGAGTTGCTGAGCTGGGAACGATCGGTTAAAGGCATTGTTGGTGGTCTTGATGAGAATTCTATAGGTTTTGGATCCGGTGGTGAATTTTACGGTGCGGATTCGGGGGTCGATGAAGAGCGTTTGGAGTGTGGAGTTAATGGGGAGGGGAGAGACTTAGAGGGCGATTATGAGAAAGGTGTGAAGTAATTGAGAGTGATTGTATCTTATAATTTATATTATGATTATGAAGAATTTTGCTTTGCTTTTTCTTTTGTGTTTGGATTTGGGTATCAAATAGGATTGCTTCAATAGTATTATCTGGCGTCATGAAAATATCATGAGTGGCCTTTGAATTTATCATTTCTCATTAAATGTGACTTGTTTCTATCATGCCCCCAACGCAACACGCTTATTCTTCTCTTGCTTCTGCGGTCTGGCAAAGTTAACTGCTCGATGCAACGAATCATCATAGTTCGCCATCGGCCCTTTGTGCATCTCCCACCAGCATTTCGAACAGTAAAAACATCTTCTTCTTGTAACTCGGAGCATTCAATGCATTTTAACGTCCCATTTTGTAGACACAAGGTACACCAAATGTCGGCGTCTTCGTTGGTATGCTTAATTATTGATCTGAGGCAGGTGACATGTGTGGGAGAAGATGTAGGGACTGAGGGAAGGGATAATGAGTCTGGAGGACCACCAGTGGTTGGTTTTGAAGAGGGGATGTGTAAGGAGGAGAAGTGGGCGGCGAGGGAATCAGGGGAGCTTAGGGGTGGTGAGGATGGGGCGGCGGCGGGGACAGAGGGGAGTGAGAGAGCTTCAAGAGCAGAATTTGTAGGTGGGAAGGGAAGATCAAGAGTAGATTCGAGGGCTTGGTTGATTTCCTTTTGCATTTCTTCTGAGTCGGAGTTGTTGAAATTGGGGTGGGAGTTGGTAATGCTGGGGTGAACGTGAGCGGGGAGGCGGGTGCTAGCCATTCGGGGTTCTCATCGTCGGAGGTCATTGATAAGAGTTCAGAAAGTTCGTCGTCGTAGAGGGGGTCGTCGGTAACGTCAGAGATGAAGGAGTGAGAAGGTCTGGGGACTATGGAGGGTTCCGTGGGCCTAGAGGAGACTGAGTGGGTGAAAGGTGGGGAAGATGGGGGAAGTGATGCATCACGAAGAGATTTGAGACACGAAGCTAGGATATCTTCGCGGGAAGTTGATGGCTTGGATTGAATGGTTGGGTATCTGAGATGGTGTTAGTCAATCTAGAGACTTGGGAGGGACATGGAGCCTATTCACTTGGAGGGACCAGCAGGGGTGTTATCAGTGGTAGATACTGATGTGCCAGGTTTCAGGGCTTTTAACCTGGCTAAGAGATCTTGCGTATCTTTATCGGACATCTTGTCAAACGGTGTGAGATGTGAAATAAAATCAGTTGTTGTGATGAGACATACCAATGAATTTCAAGATGACATCTAGCTTGGAGCTTTGGGCTGGGTTCATGTAATCCATATGCATGTTCTGTGCAACCTTAAAGTGGATTACTTAGCTGAATCATCAATCACTTCGTCTATTTTAGGAAAGAGCCAGGGGTTGACTACCGCAATTTTGAGGGTCCACTTTGGATTGCAATGTTTATTCGGATGAACTGCTTCCCGTACTCGCAATTGGGGATCTAGTTTCTTCAAAGTCACAAAAGTCATATTTTTATGATATGAAGTTTAGTGACTTCACTTCCTGATGTCCTTATTGTTATAAGTTTCACTATTGATGCTGCAGTATGTATGCCGCAATCAAGACCCTGCGCCGGTCCCCGGCCACTATGCGCGCCGGCATAGCCAATCCATTGAGATTGACGACAACATACCAATCACTTAACCATGCTGTTTCCACTGTTCCAGTTTGCCAACAAGCCGTTTTCAAGTCTACCGAAGCCAAGGACACCAAAGAGGCTAAGGAGACCAAGGGTGAAAAGGCCGAACGTCTCAAGCAAGAGGGCGAAAAAAACAGGGCCGAACAGGCTGACAAAGCCTTTCAAAAACTACAGAAAGCGAGAGACGCCCAGATGAAGATTGATGTCAAGAATGAGAAGGGTAGGCTCATTCGCGAGGCGCAAGAGTTGGCAAAGGTTAAGAAAGAGATGGCTGGGAAGACGGACATTCCGAAACTGATTCACGGTACTATGGAGCAGCGTATTGCTGTCTTCCGGCATCTGGGTGGGTACTTTGCGGGACCTGCGGTTGAAGTTACTAAACCGGCGATTCGCCGGGTTGTTGCAGAGAAGCGGGTGGCTTTGCAGGTTTTGTTGAAGTTGCTCAATATTGATCAAATCATCCCCATTGCGTTGGAAATGGGAATGAAGAAGATTTTCGAGTCGCCGGATGTTGCAGCAACTTATTTTCCTACTTTGCCGGAGGCGACGAATACGCCGGTTACGCCGCAGGCTTCAGATGCGAGACCGGCGCATAGTTCGTATAGGTCTCCGGATGCGTTGTTAAGAGAGGCAAATGGGTTGACATTGCATGGGATCATTCGGGAAGGGATCACGAATCTAACAACTGTCATGAGACCCCCTGTTCTTAAGAGTAAGTTCTGAGTCATACGGTGTCATAGAATTGGCTTCATCTAATCTTTATTCTAGACAAACCTCCTCAGCTAATTCTGGTTCCTCAGGAGACGCCCGTTATCTTGCCGTTCATGAACCAGCATGAGATCATGGTTCAGCTTCAGGAGCTCCTTGAGCGTACCTTCTTTAACTGGGTTCAGAAAAACCATCCGGAGTTCATAGATCGCCACGGTTGGGATTGTCCCGGTGCCATTGAGCTGTCGAAGTGGCCTCATTTTATCAGCCAACTCAAGAGAGAGATCCCCGATCCCACTTCAAGCAGCAAGGAACTCGTTCCTGTCATTCATGGTCTACGCCCTCTTGGCCCACTTCGTCACATTGCCGTTCACAGAATTCCTGTCGTCTCGAAAGTTTTGATGAGTTTGATCGAGTACTCTCTCCGGATTGCTCAAACATTTGAAGATAAAGATAACACTCAGAAGTTCTCTACTCTCAAAGGTCTGCTTGTGCAATACATTCCTGAGTATGAGGAAACACTGAAGAAGATTCAGAGGGAAACCACTGAGCACGTTGGGCGTCTTGAAGAGCAGAGAAATCAGCTTCTTGAAGATCAACACACTGCAGTGGTGGAAATGTACGAGCAGTTCAGAGCCTACTCCAAGTCACAGACTGCAGCTATTTCAAAGATTATCGGATTAACTATTAACCCCAAGCCTGTGACAGAGTTGGCCGATCTGAAGAAGCAACATAAGAAGTTGAAGAAGGCGTATCTGGCCGAGTGGGGTGCGGCTGAGGAGGAGCCTGAGGATCCGGTGCCACCTCAGACCGACGAGGTTGCTGAGTCTGCCCAGATTGTTGTGGAAGAGGAATCTTCTGAAGCTTTGAAGCCGGAGAACGTCCTCGTCTTTGAGTCCGAGTTGAAGCCCGAGTTTTCTAAACAGACTTCAAAGCTTCCTGTCTCTGTCACTAAGAAGTCTGGTATCTCTACGGCTTCTGACCCTCAGAAACCCAGTGAAGATGTTGACTATGCGTACTATGATTTTGATGAGAGCCTCGAGGAGGAAAGAATTACTCAGTTCGGCCGCTTGAACTACAAAGTCTTCACCACGATTCCTGATAGGGCTCCCAATTTTGAGTCTCCCGATGCCTCAAAAGAAAAGTCTGAGCCTCTGGCTCCTCCAAAGCTTGCTAATCTCGTTGAAAAGCTCTACAACAAGGCCATGAAGCAGAAGGCGGAGAAAGTATCGGCCTTCTCGCAGCTGTTGGACGACCCAGAGAATTCCCCTTTCCGTTCTGCGTGGTTTTATCTTTACGAAAAATACAGGCTAAATGAGGTTGGAGGTGACGAGAATTCTCACAATAACCTCATGATCGCTGCTCGTAAAGACGGTTACCGACGTATAGCAGATACAATTCTCAAACTTAAGCAAAAAGACCTGTACAAGGTTGGCGATAAGGCGTACATCAATACCATTATCTCCGAGCACATGAAGGCGGCTTTCAAGGATGGTGGCAAGCCTATGAAAACAAAGCTTGTTCGGGCAGCAGTTCATACAATTCTTCAGCAAACTTCAACTCCGGAAATCAAGGATCAAGCGATGAAACAATCTACGACTGATGTCAAGAAGCTTATGGTTGAACACATTCTCATGAATCATTACTCTCTTGAAGTCGAAGTTTTGCGTATGGAGAAGGCTCTTTTGAGACTAGAACCTCCTGAAATTTCAAATGAACTCAAGACTGCCCACACCCTTCTTGCCAATCTCATGGCAAAACCGACACTTGCTGGTAAGAAGCGTTTGCAGACATTGAAGCAGACACATTCTGGATTGGAAAAGACCATGTCTATTGCCGTTGGGGCACTTACAGCTCGGGAACATCAAATTCTTGGCCCGGATCAACCTTACATCAAATACGTTGATATTTTCCAACAGCTGAATGCGGAGGTGAAGACAGAGATGCAGACTTTGAACAAGGATGATCTAGCGAAGATGACGCATGGGTTGGCATGGCCAAAGGAGAATTATCTGGCGATTGAGGAGGTGGTGATGCGGGGTCTAGAGCCTACCAAACCCAGTTCCCTGGAAGAGATCACTCAGATGAATGATAGTAGCGCCCAAGTTGACACCTCCGAAGTTGCATGTGATGAGGTTACGGATGTTACTATGGATGAGCCTGCTACGAAGTCTACAGATGTCATTGCTGAGAATGTGGTTGATCACGATAAAGAGGAAGAACAGTTACCGGTTCCGGCTGAGGAATATGGTGTTGAAGAGTCAGAGACTATTGAGGAGACTGAAGAATTGGAATCTGTTATGGCCGAGAATGCTCAGGAGGACTCCGTTGTTACAGAAGAGGCTCAAGCTACCACAGATGAGATCGAGGATCTCGAGCAAGAGACTATAGAGGAGGGTGTCGAGGAAGCTGAAGAAGTCGAGGCTGACGAAGTTTATGATGAGGGTGTCACTGCGGAGGAGATTGACATTGTCATCAACGAGGATTCTGTGAGAGATCCAGTCAAGGATGACTTCGAGGCCGCCGCTGAAATTGATCTTGAATCTACCAAAGATGAGGACGTCATTGGAACTCAGACTGATCCTCAGGAGGGCATCGAAGATATTCTTGAAGAGAAGGTCAATGAAGATGTCGAAGAAGTCGAGGAAGATGACGAACCCGATGAGACCGACAAATTAGATGAAAGACTGGCCCAGATCAAGCAACAGCTCTCCAACCAAGATTCTGTTGTCACTGACGGCGAATACGACTTCATCGTGTCTTCCCTTGAGCACGGTGGTGCCGCTACCTACGAGTCCTTGGCTGTCAAAGCTGCTGATGCTCCTATCCAGAGCTTGCAGGATCCCGCCCTTCATCGCATTGATTGCGAAGACATTAATGATGCCAACAATATTCTGTTTTCGGACGTCCGGGGGACCCATGAGAAGTCATTGGTCGAGGCCATCGAGGATAACGTTTCTGACGATCCAGATGACTACAAGCCTTTCAATGTTGGGGGTTCTGAAGATGATATTGAGGATCTTGGGTTTGCTAAGCATGCGGATGGCCGCAGCATCTCATCGGTGAACGTCGAGATCCCCGAGGATTATCATCCTACTGTCATGGCAGCGGATGAGTTGACAGCGGAAGGAATCATTGAGATGCCTGAAGAGTGGGAACCGCCAAAGGATGAACTTCTAACTAAATCAGAGCGGAAGAGGCAAATTAGGGAAACTGCAATGAAGGCTGAAGATGATAGAATGTCATATGAGGACATGCGGAACTTGTTGATGGAGGAAAAGGAGGATGAGAAGCAATATGATGGCCTTGAGGACCTTCACGAGTATGATGATGTCGAGGAGTCTACTGAGGATGATGAAGCTGCTGAAGATATTGACGGTCGCTCTGAGGAAAACACTGACGACGATGACCTTCTCCTTTCAGGCGAGCCCATTACCGAAAATAACGTCATTGATGTCGAAAACGATGTCGAATCTACAGATCCTCCCGGGCAATTGGGCGAGTCGGCCGCATCTTCATCGCCCGAAGTCGAACCACCGAACACTGTGGAGTCCGTTGAGGATGTGGAGACTGAAGTGGGAGGGGAAGTTCAGCTCAAGTTACGTAAGGAGACAGATGTTGTCATCAGTGGCGAGAAGGATTCCGAGATGGGTAATGGAGCAGGAAGGACTAGTACGTCCGAGAAGACGCCTGAGGATGCTAAAGAAAAGAAGCCGTTGTTGAGTAGGCTGATTTCATGGTTCAGATGAGGTGGATAGATCTAGGGTTGTTATTGGTGGAGATTTGTACGATAACATTAGTCTCATTTCCTATAGGTGAGTTCCACCTTTTGGAGCTTCCGTGTATTTATATCTGTATTTCTTTTATTATATATGTTCCTGTATAGAATCTTTATTTTCTACTCTTCAAAAATCGCACATTTGATTCTGCTGCCGTCGCATCCGGTCAGACTACTCAGTAGGCTTCCCTTTCATCGTACTTTGCTGCGAACTCCTGAAACCTGCATATATCAAAAATCGGGACTAAATTCTTGAAACCCGAAATGTTACATTTTTCAGTAAATCACGTGGCTGGGATCTAAATTCGCGTACAAGCGATTCAAAGGAGTCAGATTCCTGCGCCCAACCAGAGTGCTAGATCTCATGACATAGCCTAGATAGTTAGCAATATCACCAACGTTCGACGGTTTTACTGGCAAAGTTTCAAGGCTCACCGATAGGCTCACAGACAGCTTCTATGGAATCGGGGATCCTCTTGTCAACTAATCGATTAGCCGACCATAAAACGTGAAATAATACCAGAGCGTCAAAAAGCCAAAAGTTTATTTGGATTAACCTCCTGAGGTTTGCTTGAGTAGGCGTAAAGGGCGCTGTCAGATGTGCCGCAGACTTTGCTACACCCCTAGAATCCTCTTTGAGCTTCATGGCCGTGATTGAAACTAAGGCGATTATGCGATGACCTAGATGTGAGTAAAAACAGCTTAATGGCCTTTCAGAGGCTTGAAATCTGCCTCAAAATTAATGAATGCAGGAAATGATGAAATCACGACTAGCTTAGTCTAGAGGCTATCAAAATCGTGGTGTTGGCAATGTGTCACAGGCTTTTGTGGCGGGAACTTCACAGCTGGGAAATTACCAATTGAAGCTAACTGGGACTAAAAGATCATGACCGGGAAGGCGTTAGTTGAAGAACTTAGTTGTGTCTATAAGAAGCATGAAATCGCCAATCAAAACAAGAGCTCGAGTCGTTTTCTGAGATTTCTACTTCCAGCTCGTCTCATGACATCATTGTTTTTCAGTTCTTATACCGCCTATTCTGTTAGACCCTCTTTGAAACTGTTATTCAATATCAACAAGTACAAATTGTTGTTCCTACAAATACAAATATCCTTAACCTTAACAATTCAATCGGCAACCAACCCGACAACACCTCCTGCGCCCCTTTGCGTGGTACTGCCCAGCTTACAACACAGTGTGTTTTAACAACTCAGTCCACTTGACATCATACATAAAACCGACTGACTACGGTTCTTACTGCACATTCTTCCGGACCAACCGTCCTTTTAACATCCAAGCTCAAAACTCTATTTCTCTGCCTTGTCTAGATCAACCCTACATATAGAAGACGACTCTGTGTATCCGTGCTCATTCCATCAAACACTCACAACCTTATCTATTTCAAACACAGCCAAAATCTAGGCCGTTTATAATTGTTCTTTGAGTTCTTGCTTCATTTAATTACTGATCATCCTGGTTTTTCTTTTCTTGCTTTTCAATATCCACAAATCACGCACATTACACACATCGTTAAGATGAGGGTCTCCATAGTTACCATCGCTTTTACACTTTTCGGCGCCCCTGCTGTTCATGCGGCCGTTCTCCCCGACTTCGATGTCAACTTCATCCAGATCTCCGATCCTGTCCAACCTAGCAGTCTCCCTGACGTTGCAGTCTCTAATTCTAAGGACTTCGAGGATCTTAAGGACAACGAGAAGAACGATATGTCTACTTCTCCCCTCGAGAAGCGTCGCGGTGGTGGCGGTAGCAGCAGCAGCGGTGGGTCTTCATCATCGTCTTCTTCAAGTTCAGGTAGGTCTGGCAGCAGCAGCAGTAGTAGTGGTGGTGGTTGGGAGGGTTCCTTCAGATCCAACAGCTTAAGTGGGTCGTCTGGATCATCGTCAGGCACCAAAAGTACGCCGAGTGAATATGGGAGTGGCTACGATGGCTCCGGTAGTGGTGGTCACGGTGTCTCTGGTGGTTACAGCGGTTACCGTGGTGGCTATAGCTCTAGCTATAGCGGTAGTTACAGAAGCAGCTATGGAAATAGTTATGGTTTGGTTTCGTAAGATCTAGACCCTTTCGGGATTATATCATGCGTCAGAGCTCAAGCCCGTTGACTAACTTCGGGTTGGCCAGGGTGTTGATTCTCTGGCTTGTTCAAATCCACGAAATTCCCAAATTTTAACGGAACCACGTCATCTACAACTTCGTGCACAAAATACTAACATAACCTCATTTTATAGGCTCATCCAAGGGCGGCTCTTCGTCTTCCGTCAAGAGGTATGTTATCATAATTTGATAAACTACTCACATGATCAGCCATACTGACCATTTTTTAGCTCTGGTACTCCCCGCGCCTACGGTGGTGGCGCCTACTATCCTGGCGGCTCCGTCTCCCCCTACCGCGCTGGAGGAAGATCGACCAGCGGCATCAATCCAGTCTTCTTCGCTGCCGATGCTCTCGCTTTCTGGCCTATCACCTGGGCTAGCAGTGCTTATCTCTACCACTACAGTGATGATTACCGTTACCGCTTCTACAATCAGTCCGCCAACACCAATGAGTCCCTTTCCGTCCTCTGCGCCTGTGCTGAAAACATGCTCTGCGGCTGCGATGAAAATAACTCCACCACCTACCTTGATTCTCTTGTTGGTAACGGCTCTTATACTTCTCTTGACAAATCCGTTGTCAGTGTCGCTCAAGTCAATGGCACCAAGACTCTCCTTGTCAACGGTACTCTTTCCAACGATACGAGCATCAGCAGTGGAGCCCCCAACCTTGACCTTCCTCAAAGTGTTCTCGGATACTGGTCTGTCGCTTTCACCTCCTTTGCTGCTATGTACCTTTTTTAATTACAGCCTGATTATTACTCGGTTATGAAAATCGGAGCGTCTTCCGAGAAAACCCGATATTGTATTATTATCATGAAGTTTATGATTAATTCAGGATTTACAGGTTATGGTATTTGGGATCCGTGGTGAATACGCAACAGTGTTACTGGCTGTATTTGGCTGTTTAGACCTACGATGCCTCACGGCTTAAGCGTTTTCAGTACGAATTAAGCTTTATTCCTCTTCTTTTTCTTTTTAGAAATATATTCCTTTTTCTTTCGGAACTCTTGTCAAAATATCCGTGAACTTTTGCTTGACTGATGTATCGAAATCTTATGATCAGAGGCGAATATCCTCGTCATCAATAACTTGTTCTAGCTAGCATAGCTATCCAGGGTTTTGATTTAGAGTCAAGCTTTACCATTGGCTTATCGATAACATACCCTTGACCATAATTTTTGTAGGTCGATATCTCATCAAGCACAACATTTCCTAGCAATTTGCAATTGAAACTCCTTGCGACTACATGTCTATCAGATCATTTTGAGGTTATTTCGAAATTTATCAATTTCCAAATCAGATATTCATTATATATTCCGTCGCATATCAGAATTCCAAATCGTTCACTCGGTTATAAACGCTATTTTTACTCATATCGAATCGCAATCTACAATTCCAATTCCTCGACAACCATCACCCATCGGAATACCCCGCTCCCGTCTTGCCCCATGAACGCCCACGCGCTTCTCACTTCCCAAGGCTGGCGCGGCCACGGTCATACCCTCCATGCCTCCAATGACAAAATCGGCATCCTCAAGCCCATTCTTGTCGCACACAAAAAAGACAATGGTGGTCTAGGCGCCAACAAGTTTACGAATGACCAATGGTGGTTGAGCGCGATTGATGAGCAGTTGAAGGGGCTGGATACGTCGAAGGGTAACCCGGTGCAGACGGTGAAAGGGGGAATTATTGGGAGGATGGATAAGCGGTATGCTCAGGAGGCGCTTTATGAGAGTTTTGTGAAGGGAGAGGTGTTGAGGAGTACAATTGAGGAGGAAACGAGGGAAATTGAGGAAAGGATAAGGTTGAAGAATGCGGAGGAGAGGAAGAGAAAGAAAGCTGAGGAAGAGAAAGAGGGTTCGAGTTTAGATTCTGACTCGAATTCGGGGATTGAGATCAAGAAACAGAAGAAAGTGGGGAAGACAGACGATAAGGAATCTAAGGTTATCAAGAAGGCAAATAAAGTTGCGAAAAGGCTAGAAAGGCAGCTAAAGAAGCCCAGAAAAAGCCAAGGAGTTGCGGCGGGCTGCAATGGTGGAACGGAATAAGATGAAGACGGACAATCGGGAAAGGAAGAAGGTGCGCAAGGACAAGAAGGCGGCGAGACGGGAAAATAAGGTGGAGAAGAGGGAGGCGAAGGCGGAGTAAGAGGGCGAATAGTTTGTCTATATTATGCTTTCTTTTTTGGCGTTTGGGGTTTTTGGGTTGGATGTTTATTTGGATAAACCATTGATATCCGAGATATGGCATATAGTGGTATTTCTGGTTTCGTGTGATACTCGAATATATGGGATCCTGATGAAGATATGTGAATCGTTATATTTGGGTACCTTGAGTATTTTTATAATAGTTCATGAGCTTCAAAAGTCATATCTCCTTAGGGGCCTTCCCGGCTTTCCCAGACAGCAACCACGGTCTGCAGTCCCAAAAGTCGTTCTTTATAATGTCTAGGTGTTCAATGACAATGCGGGCTTTGGCTTTCTTCTTCTTTTCCTTTTCGATTTGAGATTTGGTTTGAGTGACGGGTTCGCCGGTGGAATTTTCGACTTCGGTGTTGATATCGTGAGTGTCGGGTTCGACGAGTTCATACTAGTGGGTGTATTAGTGAGTGCTACAGAGTTAGTAGATAGGAGGAGACTAACGTCGCGGAATATTACGCTGCCCTTTTTGTAGATCTCAGGCTCCTTGTTGTAGTTGATGCCGAAGCGAGTGAATAGTATTTCATTCTTGTCAGCAGAAAGGGTGCCCTAAGTGCGGGTTAACATAGGTTCCACATAAAATGCACGAATATTAATGTTTGTTTACTCACAGCAAGCTCTTTCTCGGCTTCCTTGGGCTCTATCTTTCCTTTCTGTACCAGAGTCCAAAAGCATGTGTTGTACAAGTTATTAATATGACCTATAATTGTCAGTAAACCCCGTAATTTGTAAGTGGGAATTTAGGCAGTTGATCACATACAATCCGCTTGTCTCCAGGCAAGGTAATCTCTCAGGTTTGATACTGATGGGTAGCATACAGCCCGTCCATCGAAGCCTGGAAGCGGAGCAGTCAACGGGATATTAGGGAAGAACGTAGACCAATGAAAGATGTAGTTGGCAGTGAACGTAGACACTACGGTCGTGACAATTTTACTATAATACGTGTTAGTTCCTTTGTCTCACGTTTGTGATTGCTTCCCTTTCACCTACCTTGATCGTCTCTCAAATAAGGTAGTGTTCTTGTGAAAAACAAAGGTGTACTCGTCACTCTGGCCGTACGCAAGCATGATATCCGGAAGCTCAGAAACAACTGTACGAGCAGCAAGGTTCATTAGATCCAATGCCATTTTATCATTAGGCTTCTTGAAGTCATATTTGTGACACAATCTGTGGTGATATCAGCATATATTGTCTCTGTGATGTAATATTAGGGTTAATATTAACTTGGTGAATCCTCTACCGTCAATACGAACGACAATCCATGTGTTCCGGAGAAGAGAGTCAGGTTGTTCGAACAACCGAGTGTATTCAAATCTATTTTTACTGTTAGCAAATTAATATTTTTTTAAGTAATCATATATTCTACCTTGAGTTAGCCATGTTTGCTACCGCGTGATATTAGTTCATACTTTAGTGGTTGTCATAGATAACCCCGCCATTCTTCTGTCGCAGAAAAAGAACCCAGGTTGGTATGACAGATCGGATTGACGCTTGGACCATAATAAGGAGCTATTTGAGGCAGGCACTTTACGCCATTGGCATCCCTGTCGCGGTATAGCTTCTGGCAGAAGGCGCGTCCAGATCCTAGATGAGGGATAGTCTCAGCCTTGTATCTTTTTTTTGGAGTGGTTCTCAGCCTTCTCTCAACGTCACCGCCCAATTCCCTGTAACCGCAAACAAGCAGCTTCATAACATCTCCACCTGCGGTCATCCACATTGCTTGCCAATTATATGTTCACAGACCAATTATGTAGCACAGATATCGGAAGCATAGCTGATCACATTCTCAAGTCATGAATTTATTACTTTCCGACGATTACCTGCTACAGGATTATCCAGAACACATCACCAACACTATACGATCCGGACATGCGACATGTCTGCGCTTCAATCACAAAGGCGACTATCTAGCCTCCGGGCGGGTAGATGGCACAGTTGTTGTTTGGGATTTGGATACCATGGGCAGTGCGCGCAAGCTGAGAGGCCATAACAAGACTATTAGCACACTCAGTTGGTCCCGGTGTGGGCGCTATCTACTATCGGCCTGTCGAGGGTGGAAGGCGATTTTGTGGGACCTCAGCAATGGTAAACGACTACGAGAAGTGCGCTTCCGAGCGCCAGTATACACAGCTGAAGTTCATCCTACGAACCAGTATGTTTCCTTCTTAATTCTGATGTTACATTTATACTCTATGCATGTTTTGTCATACTAACTACGGTCTTTTCTCCCTCTCATAGTCTCCTCTTTGTCGTAGCCCTCTTTGAAGAACAGCCCCTCCTAATCGATGCCACCAACCCAGTAGACCATCGAGACATTTTGCCATCCGTCAAGAAACGCAACACCACAGACCTTGACGCAGAGACAATTGAGAAACATGCCAAAGAAGACGCAAAGCAAATGACCACGGCAGCAATATTCACACCCAATGGTGACCACATCATTGCCGGCACTAACAAGGGCCGTTTGAATATCATAGATACTAAGACACATGATATCATTTTCACCGATAAATTTTGCAGCGGCGTTATCACTACGCTCAAGACCGCTGGAGGATCTGGCAAAGATTTGCTTGTCAATTCTCAGGATCGCATCATCCGTACTTTCAAACTGCCTAATCTGACATCCGAGGATCTCGATATTGATACAATCCAGCTCCCTCTGGAGCACAAGTTCCAAGACGTTGTCAACAAGCTGTCGTGGAACCATGTCACCTTTAGTGCTACAAGTGAGTATGTAGCTGCTTCAACGTATAATAACCACGAACTCTACATCTGGGAGCGGGGTCATGGCAGTTTGGTCCGCATGCTCGAGGGTCCTAAGGAAGAGCAAGGGACTATTGAATGGCACCCTCATCGCGCCATGCTTGCCGCCTGCGGTCTGGAGACGGGTCGCATATATATCTGGTCGGTCACTAGTCCGCAGAAATGGTCTGCCTTGGCTCCTGATTTTGCCGAAGTTGAAGAAAATGTTGAGTATATCGAGCGCGAGGACGAGTTCGATATCTGGGCACAGGAAGAAATTCATCAACGAAGATTGGATGCTGAAGACTCAGATGTCGATGTCTTAACTAAGCCTCCCTCGAAGTTGTATGAGGAAGATGACGGGCAGTTCCGCATGCCAGTGCTTTTTGATCTGGGAGAGAGTGACAGTGAAGAAGAGTTTGTTGCAGTGTCTACTGGAACTATGCGTAGGCGAAGCCCTGGCGAAGGGGAGACGGGTGAAGAGGAAAAGGAAAAGCCTGTATCAAAAAGAAGGCAGGAAGAGCCAGGAAAAGGTAGTAAGTTTCCGTTTTAGGTTGTTGGGCAGTAGAGGTAGGGACGATGTCAATTCCAAGGGTTAGGTGACGAAGTGATGGGAAGATAATAGAATATCAGACTCCAATATTGGGTCATGAATTGTCCTAACTACAAGTTGAAAATAGCACTATTTAATTAATTTACAATAAACATGCTTTGTGTCCTATCTATGGTATGTAGATTTTTGTTATCATGAATACATGTCGTGCAAGTTGATAACACAGCTGTGTAGTTTAGAGCTGCCAACTATTCACTTGTGAATGACCTATGACACCTTGTGTTAAGCGTCCAGCTTCGACATGCACACCACAGCTTAATATATAGTGTTCCAGTGTCATTTGAATAACAATGTGCTAACTTATTAACCAGACAACATATTGTTCATGTATTTTGACGTCATTAGGTATATTGATCCCCTCTAATCATGATCTCGATGCATGTATATTCACGAGAAACGTCGCTACTTTCTGTATTAGCATACTTATGGGGCCACTTCATGTCACTGACTAAGAGGCTCTAAGTACAGGTACATGTAGACGCCAAAATCACGCGCTGCGACATACGCGCATAATGTACCTGTACACGGACCAGTTGACTTATCCTCCTTTTTGCCAGGTTCCCAGCCGTCACTGTCGGGAAGAGGCCAAAGTCAAGGCCAGGCTTGATATTATTCTTCGCCTTGTCTTCGCTCTAGAATTTTCAAACTTCCCTCCCGCACACCCACGCCGACGACGATTCAACCATTGAACTACGCGCGACTATCGAGCCGAATTAATCAGATTTTATCTCCAGTAGAATCTCCGAGTCGATTTTTCTCGCCATTCTCATTTTCTTTTTTTCCTGGAGCTCCAGCGACTGAAACGGTGCTTCTCTACGAAATTCATTTGGCCGGAAAGGCCTAGCAGACTGCAATCTGCTTCGCTCCTGTGATCTTCGCGATCCCAGTGTCATCGCCATCCGACGCAGTCGTTAACTCTGCTGCTATCCTGCCATCGCCATCGCCCCCGCCATCGCCGTCCGTGGTTGGCATCAATTAATTGTCTCTTCTAAAACATAAATCTAATCATTCTATTTCTTAATCGCTTCCAGTAACACGGCGCGACTGTATTGCTACTTTTGCTTGATACTTTTTTTGCTCTTTGTGTCGCCATTTTTATACATTCGACAACCACGCGCCCGCCGCGCATTGCCTTTCGTTTTTGCCAGTTATCAATCGCAATCATTGCTATCGACGTTCCTCATTAATAGACGATTATCATTTTGATTTTCCCCCAACATCATCGATAATCCAATTGCTATCAATTCGTCAATTCACAACCGCAATTATGTCCAACCTTTACTTCACCCACTCGAGCGCTCCGCTCAAGACGGTGCAGGAGATTCAGTTTGGTATCCTGCCTCCCGACGAGATCAAAAATATGAGTGTTTGCCACATTATCTACCCCGAGACTATGGATGAGCAGCGCCTCAAGCCTCGTGAGGGTGGTCTAAATGACCCTCTTCTTGGCTCTATCGATCGCCAGTTCAAGTGCAAGACTTGCGGTCAGTCCATGGGTGAATGCCCAGGTCATTTTGGCCACATTGAGCTTGCTAAGCCCGTATATCATCCCGGGTTTATCAAGAAAATCAAAAGGTTCTCGAAATTGTTTGCCACAACTGCAGCAAAGTCAAAGCTGATAGAGTGAGTATTCTACCTGGCGCTTATCTTCCATGGCAGACCATTAACACATCCACCAGAGTGATCCTGAGTTCGTTAGGGCCGTCAACACTAGAGAACCGAAGGCTCGCTTCCACCGGGTATGGGAAATTTGCAAAAAGAAGCGTATTTGTGACAATGCTGACAATGAAGCCAATGCCGCTGATGATACTTTTGTCCCTGCGGGTAAGACCAAGGGGCCTATCAACCACGGCGGCTGCGGCAACCATTGTCCCGAAGTTCGTCATCAGGGTCTCACCATTAGCGTCAAGGCGCAACCCACTTCAGAAGAGGGCGGTGGTCCATCCAAGAAGAAGGACCTTATTCCTATCACCGCCGAGCAGGCTATGAACATCATGCGCCGCATCGCGGATGATGATCTCCGTGACATGGGTTTGAACACTGATTACGCTCGTCCTGAGTGGATGGTTGTCACTGTTCTTCCTGTTCCCCCTCCTCCCGTCAGACCCAGTGTTTCCATGGACGGTACCGGTACCGGCATGCGCAATGAGGATGATTTGACTTACAAGCTGGGTGACATTATTCGTGCCAACTCTAACGTCAAGCAAGCGATGCGAGAAGGTTCTCCTATGCACATTCAGCGTGATTTCACCGAACTTCTCCAGTACCACGTTGCCACTTACATGGACAACGACATTGCTGGTCAGCCGAGAGCTCTTCAAAAGTCTGGACGCCCTGTCAAGGCCATTCGTGGTCGTTTGAAGGGTAAGGAAGGTCGTCTGCGTGGTAACTTGATGGGTAAGCGTGTCGATTTCTCGGCCCGTACAGTTATCACTGGTGACGCCAACTTGTCCCTTGATGAGGTCGGTGTTCCCAGAAGTATTGCCCGTACCCTCACGTACCCCGAAACCGTCACCCCCTACAACATCAGCAAGCTCCACGAGCTTGTCCAAAACGGACCCAACGAGCATCCTGGTGCTAAGTACGTCATCAGATCAGATGGTACGCGCATTGATCTGCGCCACCACAAGCGCGCCGGCCAGATTTCTCTTGAGTACGGGTGGAAAGTCGAACGTCATCTGATGACTGGTGATTATATCGTCTTCAACCGTCAGCCTTCGCTGCACAAGGAGTCTATGATGGGTCATCGCGTTCGCGTCATGCCTTATTCTACTTTCCGCCTTAATTTGTCCGTCACGTCTCCTTACAATGCCGATTTCGATGGTGATGAGATGAACCTTCACGTCCCTCAGAGTGAGGAAACTCGTGCCGAGATCAAGGAGCTGTGCATGGTCCCCTTAAACATTGTGTCACCTCAGAGAAATGGGCCTCTCATGGGTATCGTTCAGGACTCTTTGGCCGGTGTTTACAAGCTTTGCCGTCGTGACACTTTTATGAACAAAGAACAGATCATGAACTGTCTCCTTTGGGTTCCTGGGTGGAATGGTATCATTCCTCAGCCCGCTATTCTTAAACCCCGTCCTCGCTGGACTGGTAAGCAGTTAATTAGCATGATCATCCCAATTCAAATCAGTCTCCACACAAAGCCCGACAGTGGCGAGATTGCCCCTCTTCGTGATGAGGGTGTTCTCGTCCAGAGCGGTGAGCTTCTGTACGGCCTGCTGACTAAGAAGAACGTTGGTGCTTCTTCTGGCGGCATTGTCCACTTGGCTTACAACGAGCTTGGTCCTGATGGCGCCATGGCATTCCTAGTTGGTGTGCAGCAAGTCGTTAGTTATTGGCTGCTTCAGAATGGTCACAGCATCGGTATCGGCGATACCATTCCAGACAAGCAGACCATTGAGAAGGTCCAACTGCACATCGATGAAGCTAAGAAGGAAGTCGCAGATCTTACTACCCAAGCAACTACCAATCAACTCGAAGCTCTTCCTGGTATGAACGTTCGTACCACTTTCGAGAACAAAGTCTCCATGGCTCTGAACAAGGCTCGTGACGATGCCGGTAAGACTACTCAGGCTTCCCTGAAGGATCTGAACAACGCTGTTACCATGTCTGCATCCGGTTCGAAGGGTTCTACCATCAACATTTCCCAGATGACTGCTCTAGTCGGTCAGCAGATTGTTGAGGGTAAGCGTATTCCTTTCGGTTTTAAGTACCGCACTCTTCCTCACTTCACCAAGGATGATTACTCTCCCGAGTCTCGTGGTTTCGTTGAAAACTCCTACCTTCGTGGTCTCACCCCCAGCGAGTTCTTCTTTCATGCCATGGCCGGTCGTGAAGGTCTGATTGACACTGCTGTCAAGACTGCCGAAACTGGTTACATTCAGCGTCGTCTGGTCAAGGCCCTCGAAGATGTCAGCGCTAAATACGATGGTACTGTGCGCAACTCCCTCGGTGATATCGTCCAGTTCCTGTACGGTGAGGATGGTCTTGATGGCATCTATATCGAGAAGCAGAAGATGGACCACCTAAACTGTAGCGATGCCGATTTCAACAAGGCCTTCTACATTAACTTCATGACTACCGACTCCGCCGAGCGTCTCCAGATTACTGAGTCTTTGGAGTACGGCAAAGAATGCCTTGGCGATGCTGATGTCCAGATGCTGCTTGACCAGGAGATCGAAGCCCTTCGCGATGATCGTACTATGATCCGTAAGGTCAACACCAAGGGTGAGGATGCGATGCAGTTGCCTCTCAACGTCGTTCGTATCATCGACATGGCCTGCAGCCAGTTCCACGTTACGACTAACCAGCGTTCGGATCTGCGCCCCGAGGATGTTATTCCCGCTGTTCGGGATATGCTCAATCGCATGACCATCGTCCGCGGTGGTGATCCGATCTCCCAGGAGGCTGACAAAAACGCTACTATTCTCTTTAAAGCCCAGATTCGTTCTCGTCTCGCCTACAAACGCCTTGCCATGAATAGACGCCTCAACAAGTTGGCGTTTGCTCACGTTCTTGGCGAGCTCCAGAGCCGTTGGGACAAGGCTTTCATTAACCCCGGTGAAATGGTTGGTGTTTTGGCTGCGCAGTCAATTGGTGAACCTGCCACTCAGATGACTCTGAACACTTTCCACTTTGCTGGTGTGTCCAGTAAGAACGTTACCCTTGGTGTGCCCCGTCTCAAGGAAATTCTTAACCTTGCCACCAACATCAAGACTCCGTCTATGCAGGTTTACCTGGACAAGACAAATGCCACTCAGGAGGAGATTAAGAAGTTGCGTAGTGCTGTGGAGTTTACCACTCTGCGTTCTGTTTGCGCCATGACTGAAATCTACTACGACCCTAACATCCAAGGTACCAACATCGAGGAGGATGAGGATATGATTGAGTCCTACTTCCTTATTCCCGATGAGTCGGATCATACCATTGGCCGCCAGTCCAGATGGTTGTTGCGTATCACTTTGGATCGCCAGAAGATGCTTGACAAGGGTCTTTCCGTCGAGGATGTTGGCAACAAGATTCGCCAAGAGTACCCGAATGATCTCGCTGTGATTTTCTCCGATAACAACGCTGAACATCAGATCATTCGCGTCCGTGCGATCAAGAATGAGGCTGACAAGGATGAAGATGATGGCTCTACTATTGAAGATGATGTCATGCTGAAGCGTTTGGAGGCTCATCTTTTGGATTCTCTTACGTTGCGTGGTGTCCCTGGTATTGAGAAGGCTTTCTTGACTAAGGGTACCATTTTGGCGGAGGAGCCTTCCGGTGCTTTAGTTGCTAGCAAGACCAGCGCTGCTTGTGCTGAGTGGTACCTCGATACCTCCGGCTCGGCTCTCCGCGAGGTTCTTACTGTCCCTGGCATTGATACGTCTCGTATCTACAGTAACTCTATCTGGCAAGTCTTTGAGGTCTTTGGTATCGAGGCTGCCCGCTCTGCCCTTTGCCGTGAATTGACTAACGTGTTGGCTTTCGACGGTTCCTACGTCAACCATCGTCACATTGCTTTGCTGGTCGATGTCATGACTTACCGTGGTAGCATCGCCGCCGTCACTCGTCATGGTATCAACCGTGCTGACACTGGTGCTCTGATGCGTTGCTCATTCGAAGAGACTGTTGAAATTTTGTTGGATGCTGCTAGCAGCGGCGAACTCGATGACTGCCGTGGTATTTCAGAGAACGTTATGCTCGGCCAATTGGCTCCCATGGGTACCGGTGCATTCGAGGTTCAACTCGATCTTAAGATGTTGCAAACCGTTATCTCTGATAGCAGCCGTGTCATGGCCGGCATGCCTTCTACAAGCGACCTGCTTGATGGTGCTGCTACTCCTTATGATAGTGGGTCCCCCATGGCTGATAGTGGATACATCAGCGTCGGCTCGGATGCTGGCAACTTCTCTCCTATCGTTGTCGCTGGTAGTGAATCACCCGCTGGTCTGGGTACCGAGTACGGGTACCGCCCTTCACAGAGTCCTGGCTTCTCGCCTGGTCACTACTCGACCACCCCTCAGTCGCCTTTCAGCTCGAGCAACCCGTACTCGCCCACTTCGCCCAACACCTACTCCCCTACCTCTCCCAATATTGGCTACGGCGCGGGCTCTACGTCGCCTTCTTTCAGTCCGACTTCACCCTCGTTCCACCCCACGTCCCCGGCTCTTCGTCCTACGAGCCCCGCAAGTCCCAGTTACAGCCCGACCTCTCCAAGTTACTCTCCCACATCTCCGAACGCCCGCCACTACTCTCCTACTTCGCCGCAGTATGCTTCTCCCACCTCTCCCAACTACTCGCCTGCGTCTCCCAACTACAGCCCCGCGTCGCCCAACTTGCACGGTCCCACTTCACCGTCGTACTCACCAGCTTCGCCTACGTGGTCACCTACTTCTCCTCAGGCATACTCTCCCACGTCGCCGCAATTCCAGCGCAGCCCTGTTCAGGGTTCGCCTACCAGCCCCAATTACTCGCCTACATCGCCGCAGTGGTCTCCTAGGACGCCCGGCCACCCCGGGGGCTCGGGATCCGGCAGCTCATAAAGTGCTCGGGATTGAGTTTTTGGTGTCTGCGCCTGGTGGATAGGTGGTGAAAATTTTGTGGTTTTGTTTTTGGCGTGGCTGGAGTCTGTCCACATGGGTCAAGAGGCTTTTGGTGCCTGGCTCCAAGCTGACTTGTAATATGTGGTGCGACACCGGCTGTCATGCATTATTTCCTACGGTACTTGTTAACTGATGTTTACTCATATCTGCGTTGGTTTTTGGTTAGGGTTTTTCTGCTTTCTACTACATTTCTTGCTTTGAGTTTTGTTGTTTAACTTTCAGTCTGTTCTGGTGTTTGTTGATATTATGTGCGTTCTGATTATCTGAGAAGATAGGCCGAATCGTTGTCAGTTTGGGTTGTCTTTTTGTCTCTTTCTTTTTCTGTTAAATATTTTTGTTCTGTTATGCATTTATGCTATAGACTCTACGCTAAGAGTAAACACAACTTCATAAGATAAATACAGTATGATTTTTAAAATTGGTTGAATTGGTGAGATCATTGTGATTTGTGTCATGTTTGTCGATGTCTTATTGTTTGATAATCACGAGCTCCTGCCCTAGTTTGCTACCTTGTGTGACTCGACTTAAGTACTGAAACGTGAGCTTCTTCGTTTGGAGCTGAACTTAACCACTCATCATCCGTGACAATCCTAGTCATGGCCATGATACCCTTTGCCATTCACGTTAATTCAATTATGTTTTTTGCCCTAATATTTAGCACACTATATATTTATCTAGATGTATTCCCACATTTAATTGACATTCTCACCGCCATGTAGCGTTCATACGACCAGTTTAATCATGGGGATAAAGACTTGTTTGGAACTTTGAAGAGAGGATGATTACTTTTTATGGGAATTTTTCATTTATAGAATGGAACATACAAGTGATGAGGGATGTTGGAGGGTTCAGACTTTAAGGATATTGAGGTGGGAAGGAGGTATGTGTGAGTAGTAAGAATTGGATATATGGAGCAATAGAAGGTAGGCTTGCTATCTGTAGGTCGTAGGCAGGTGTATAGGCGGACATATGTATGCATCTATATACATATGCACTCCACAATTTACCGGATGGCACCTGGGAGCGACAGGGCCGCTGTAGAATAGCAAGTTATGGGGGCGTCCGAGTGGATAAGATATGGAGGACTCGAGAGGAAAGTAAGCAAGCATCAGCAGATTATGACAAAATACTCCGATGGCCTAGTGTGGCCGATTGGTATAACGGGGCGATGGGAAGGTATAGTCTGGGCAAGATGAAGCATAAACAAAAGTCAAAAATGATGACAGGTATATCACTATGTAACTAATGACGGGGTAAGGGGTTGAGAAGAGCTGAAAAAGGATGCACTGGAAAAGAGATATAGAGTAAAGAAAGTTCCTGGGGGTGGGACGGTGACTAAAGGAGGTTCCATGAGACCCGTGACAACCGGCGGGGACAGTGATCACATAGTGATGTACAGGGAATCTATTTCAGGCTAACAAAAACGATTGACTATCCAACCGGAAAATAAAATGACTGCAAAAGAATAACCTGTTGGTAGAGTAGTCAATTAGTCAGATGAAGTCCCTCGAGCCCTGTCAACCCTCTGTCATGATGTGCTGAAGGTCTGTGCTTTGTCATTGATGATCTTGCTCCTTCATGCATGGAGGTTATTGCTCGGACTGCCTTTTGTCAATAGTAGGAATGGTAAGTGGAATCTATGATGAGAAAGGGGAGAGAAAAGCATGGTTGCATGTAGTTCTATATTCAGGGTTTGCCTGTTCATGACTAAAAAAGGGGATGTAAAGGCAATCTGAGAATCTAAGTGAGGCAGTGTGTTAGTGGCAGGGTGGAGTGGGAATGATTGGAGTGACTGCCTGATGTGGAATGTTGGTAGTGTGGAGGATGGATGCAGGAATTCAGATAGACAAGTCGTCTCCAAGGCCTTAGTACGCAAGGGTAGTGCGCTACCATAATCGGAGCTCCGAATTGTTATTAAAACACTGTAACCGAAACGGTGCATATATGAATCTCAAATTGGATAGATCGATCTTGATCCCTAGTTCTTTGTTTCTTGTCGGACATCTGGATGTAAGGCGTGAGAGTAAGATATACGTCCCCAAAAATACATAGGCGAAGTCTGAAACAAAGAATTTTGAGAAAACATTTAAAATCACTAACATAGAGACCAGGATTTTTTCAAGGGAATTTATTCAGATAGAAAAAGCAGTACACAAGAAAAAGAACAATCTCCAAAAGTATCCAAAGTCAGTATCAGCTATCGAATTGGTTTTGCTTCTGCGTTGACAACATCTCTGGGCCCTAGATGTAGCCAAAGAAAATAATGACGGTCTAACAAGCAGCGAAGAATCGACCGGTAGCAACTCAGGTGATAACCTGGAAGTGCCGGGGACAGGTTTCATGACCATGGGCGTAACAGCATAAGATACTATGTCGAAAGTAGAAGAGGAAAATAAAAGTAAATAACACGAAAATATAAAACAGGGTAAAAGTAGATGCACGAAGAGAACGAGTGGAGTGTGAGGTTAACTGAGGCCAGATATTTGTGATATCGGAGTGGGCGACTTGAAGCGACGGGGGTCGGACACTGAGAGGGCCCGGAATAGGGGGCCCCCACTCGGACGGATCAGAGAGTAACTTTGTGGACTTAATATCTGTAACGAGTGGCGTGGAAAGTCACGATCCGTAGTTAAAAAAGGGAATGGACAGAGAGTTGAATCAAAAAGAAATCGATATGTGAAGACGATCAAAAGTCGATCATTGTGGGCTCGGAGCCGCTATGGATCTAGAATCGTGTTAATCAAGTGGGAAATGATCAGAATCTTGTATTCACTAGTACTCACTGGTTGGATCCATAGGCTTAGGAGCAAGGAGTTCCGCAGCCACCGGAGATATTGGAATGCTCCTCAACGATTTCGCACAAGCTGCCGGCCTTAGAAGCGGCACACGGGACCTCCGTGGCCGACTCGTGGCCGCAAGCGTAGTGGACAATGTAGACCTTGCACATTTTGACAGTTTTTGACTGTTGATGGTTTTCGTGTAAAGAATAGTAAAGATGAGCAAAGTTGACTATTGTAGCAACTTTGAAGATGAGGTTGTTGAGTTGTGAGGTGCTGGAGGGAGCAGATGTATTTAAGATTCGGAAAGAAGTATGAGTAGAAGTAGAAGATCTGAATGCTGATGATGATGGAGATGGTAAGTAGGAGGCAAGTCTTTTCAAGCGGGATTCTGGCCGAGTTTATATATAAGATGTCGTCCCGGAAATCTTCTATTGAGAAGTGTATGAAGGAGTCCCTTCATTTGTGAAGTAAAGTTCACATCTTTAGCAGACATTCAAATGGCCTCCGAGAAACTCCACACTAACTCTACCAATGAAATCATCACATAGTAGAGAAAAGCCTGTATGCCGACTGCAGGTGAAGACCAACCCGCCAATAACCCTGGTAAAGGCCAGAACCAAGGGCCAGCTAGGCTGTTTAGAACTTTCACTCCCTTGTACAGAGTAGACATTTTGGTTTGCATCTACTACAGTTACTTGTAGCTGGGAGGCGTATGCTTGGAAAGATGAGCAAATGGAGCAAGGTGTGTGGTGTCTCGTAGAGTGTTGGGTATTGGACTTTACTTCTTGCAATACATACTCCACAGATGACAGGGGATGTACGCAGCAAAGTGAGAATCAGTCGGCTGTGGCGGTGGGAATGGCCATATTGTCCTAGTTCTGTGTTCATATTTGATTCATTTTCTATTTGAATTTCAAGAATGGTTGGTCTGATTATTTGTTGGATAAAAGTCACATAGTAGTGTTACCTTTGAACTCTTTAGTTTGTTTAGCTTGCTCTGCTTCGTCTGTAGCGTGTTCATGCTCGTCGACTATGTAGTAGCTTGGGCGTACATGCTTTCGCTAGGGTGTGGTAGAACAACGGTGGGGTGTGAATGGATCCTCCAGCAAAAATCTGATGAAGTCAAAGGAGAAGGACAGAATATAGAGTTGCTTGTCAGAACAAACGCCAGAGAAAAAAATGCAGATTTGATTGTTTGTCGAGGCGTGTGGGTATAGATAATTATCACAGGGTAGGACATGATAGAAAATGTTGGACGGCCAAATCTCATCACTATAGAATCAAAGTTGAAGTTCTTGTCAGTCAAAACGACACAGATACACATATGTTAGATGAAGCAGTGGAATGAATTGGGGTAGTATCACAAGGAGATCATGTCAACTTGCTTGTTTCAGAAAATATCATTATATTAATCTTCTAGAATACTCATCGCAACTATTAGAGGCCATAGATAGTGGCTACCGAAAGCTGCGGCTTATGGTACAGCAGCCAGGCACAGTAACCTTGATTCTCCATTTTATGCAAGCCATACTAAATAATAGGAGGAAGATATGGGCTGTAAGCTCACAAGCAGAAGGCTATGACTTTACGCGAGATCTACGGGAACCACCTGGTCATGGGAAATGGCTTGTATATCCAAGCTCTTAGTCAATGGCGACATGTTCAAGCATGCAACATGGCCATGACATAGTTACAAATCTCTAAGATTGACCAAGTCTCCGCCTTGCTCACAAATCAGGCTTCTGGGTATCTAGAGCTGCCGCCAACTACCATGAGGCTTTACACATACAGCAAAACGTGAGATCATATGATTAGAATACTGTTGAAAAAACCAATAAGAAAGAAAGAGAAAAATGTGACCTGGGAAACGGGCTCTTGTAATTTGGCCTAGTCAGCAATGTCGTGTGTTCTACAAATGCCGTCTACAAGCGTCTTCATGCGGTAGATACCGGTTCGTAACCGTTCCCTAACAAATACACTAATTTGTTCGGTGATGACAAAATACAGACAGAACAGACAGTGGGATTATGCACCAGATTCACATTAGTTTCCACATTCAATACCGTCTTCGCCGAATCCACACTCCCTGTCAAGTGATTTGTGAATGACAGGAACCAACAAAGAAGCATTGCGCCTGTTTGACAAAAAATGGCTGGCCTCGCTTTTGGCTATTGCGTGAGCCAACATTCATATTCCCAGAGACGGAGTTTCCTGTCCCATGAATGTGACTTGGAACTGTTTCTTAAGGTTAATAGTTAGCCTATATGTAATAGCTGGGCTATATTTGTTCACTACGGGTGATTCTGGAAAGTTCCTCTGGCAAATTACATGCCACAAGAGATAGTCTCACCCATATCTAGAGATTCTTATGTATTTTCCTGCCGAGTGATCGCTTCCAACATTCACGTCAATGAACGGACTTGGATGTACTTCAAGACAAAGGTACTATGCTAGCTTCCTTGAGTCACGATACTAGATCAAAAGTCGAGTTGTTCTTACGGACGTAGCTGGTTGAGGCAATAAATATTCGGGATATAACCAGAGGGTGATGGCACAATCGCATCCAGTTCTGTAGCAAATGACATACTAGAGAAGCATTAAGATATAGAGCACGTCACGTAAGGTAGCCGTCACCACGAACGAAGGTGGAATTCCAGGGCCAGTAACCAGTGCTTTTAGTTTAACGAGAGCTGTGGTAGGCCTTCGTTGTAATACGGACAGGCCTCTCAAGATCACAGACTTTAGAAAAACGTCTGCCTTTATTTAGAGACATCATGAACTCCAAATTACTTCTTTGACCACTGTAAGAATACTCCCAACACCATGGTAGGCCCCATACATACAATACAGGTCCAACAGACAAAGTTCCCTCGCCGGCCCCTACATTGCTAGTTACCTTTTCTTGCGTTTTGTCCCTCTTTACACATATTGATACCATAGCAAAATCACTTGTATTTTCAACTTGAACCCGAGTCCTGTGTAATGATCCTCCGTCAGACCCCCACAATGCTAGATGATATACTAGTCGTCTAGAAGGTTTCAGAGAACATGTTTCTGCAAGGTTTATTGAGTGCTTAGATTAAGAAAACTACTCTGGTACATCTGTAGACACACAACACTAAACTGCATGCAGCGGTCTAGGTACAATAGGCTGCCGCTTAATACGCCTAATCCACGGGGTCATGATACTATCTGTTTAATTTATATTTATGGAACATAATGAGAAATAATTATGCTTTAATTCAATTAGTTAACTATTGTTGGTTAATCGATATTGTGCATCATCTACCTTTGGTGGCTTACTGGTTGGTTGCGAAATGTCAGACAGACACATTCAGCTATCGAGTACTTTTCTCAATTTGACACTATACCCATCAATACAACTTGGTTAATCTCAACTCTGTCAGGTCAGCTGGCCCTGAAATTTTCTTTTTCCTAAAAAGTACTTCCAAAATACCTAACAACCTGTTTCATACGCCATGTACATCACAACCAGACCTACTAGACATATTTTTATCATTAGTCGAGCTGTAACTTTCCTAATCAGCTGCCCAAAACGATGGAATCTTGTGTGTCTCTTTTTTTCGGTCTCACTGGCTGAGTATACGTTCTTCGGCATCGGAAGATGTTCCGATGGTACTGGTACCAATTATACTTGATTCCATACTTTGTGTCTAATTAAACGTGCAAATCGAACTACTTTTGAGACCGTCCAAAAGGACAAATAATATCCAAGTTGGGGCCAAAGTTCAAGGCTAGGAATTGTTACTGGCCTCACTGCTATAATCTTGGTCGATTTCTGATGGTGATGACATGATATATCTCCCTCTGCTATTTACGGCTGACTTTTTACCAAATTAATAACTAGTGTCAATGATTCCAGTTTTGCATGTGACTTCAAGAAAAAAACTTCGAGATAACAATTAATAGTATCTATAGATATCCCTTAACGGTAACGTATACTGAGTGTTTCTGTGCCTCCTGCGCACTCTAACATTGGCGGGCATCAAGAACTTAGCCGCCAATTCAGCATTTTGGACCTATCAAATCATAGTGACAGTGTGTAAACTTTGGGGTTTCAAGCATGGCTTGTGGAAGCGAGGTCCCGATATCGAAGGTTACGTTTGAAATGTTACCGCGTCCGGAGGTGCTTGTTATCGGGACCCTTTGGTTGACAGATCCCGAGATATCCAGAGGTGGGAATGCCCCTGAGATACCTCGCCACTTGTTCCGAGTTGAATATCTAGAGCTGGATACCACAAGGTGAGCGGGGAACTAGAAGAGGAATTTTATTTATTTTTATCTCATTTTCAACTTCTAATATTTCTTGACCGGATAGCTGGAGGACATGTGAAGTAAGATGTCCCATTATAGTAATTTTAATCATTGAGTAACGGCGTACGTCAGATATATCACCAGCAACCAAACTATTTATCACTCGACTTGCCACCTCCTTTTGAACTACTTAGCGGACTCAAATAATGGATGTATGTTGGATGGTCTCATGATGGTGGTGTCGCCAAAACGTATGTCACGAATAATTCATTACCACCTAATATCTGTTGAAATCGCCCGGCCTCCCCGTTATGGTGCCCACCATCTCTAAGAGGCCCTTCATGCAGTCGAGACCACCGGATGATAGGATGTACCGGACTAACAATGCATAGAATCACCCATAATCAGCCAACAAATTAATATATGACTCTTAGACAACAAAACTAACCTCTCTTTCGTTCAGCCCAAGACGGAAGCACTCATAACAGGGTAACCGAGGGTGTTTACTCTGCAGGTTGAATTGGAGAGGAATGGATTTACCTTTGTTGGTCTTACTAGAACAATACAACGAGGTCATCTAGGAGGTCTTGTTTCATATTGTTATTAGAAGCTGATGGAGTCGATTATAACCCCTTGATGTTTGGAATTTTGAATAGATAGACAATAATCACGGCGAAGTAGATGTCATTTGAAATATGCTCCCGCTGGTTTCTCATATAATATCCTCTAACAATCACAGAACAAGCAAGTGTAATAATAAATTATAGGACCCATTTGTAATAGTTGCTTCTGCTTGACTGTATGAATCAATGTCACGCTCTAGACCTGAAAAAGAACGCATAGAAGGGCCAGAATTCCTTGTGATTCCATTGCTATTTCTCCATACATGCTACTCCGCCTCATTGACACTTATGTCTGGGGAAGGAAGACGGATCAGGAAGACAAAATGTGAGCAAAGATGAAGAAATTCTGACAAGAATTTAGCGTTTTTAACTGATTTATATTGTGTTTTACTGACTTTCTGGCCACTTCTGGGATCGACTCATAGTTTTGCAGTAGATATTCGGTCCCAAAGTGGCGTTGGCATTGCCCCTTGGCAGAAGACAGTGATTACACAGAGAGAAGCATGTATAGAGGTAAGTTATAGGCTTCAATCTGGTTTTAGGTGATAGATACTGACAAGTTAGCCACATCATTCCCGCAATTGTCGCCCAGAACTTGTCAGCAATCAGCAGTGACACGGGGTTTTTGGTCAAGGTTGGTCCCAGCCATAAGCATAGAAGAAGAAAGAATGTTGATAAATTATACTCGAGATCACGAAACAGCTGATTCGAGGCATGTTAGAATTATCACAGAAGGGAAGACTAGGTTTATGCCAGTCTATTCGTCAGTTCCAGTTCCCTCTGGCAGTCCAACAGAACCAACAAGTTGAACCCAGCACTCGCATTGGCTGGCAAAGAACCCTCTAAAGCAAATCTTTAACTTGTAATCTTCTCTGCGAGCTCGCAGGAAGAGTAAATAAGTACCTCTAATGGATAAAACCTTTGAAAAAGAAACCTGTGATAGGATGGCCGAAGCGAGCGTTGCAATGTGAATTCACAATTCTTGACAAAATGATTCCATTCTTGTCGACGGCAAGTCCCTGCTGTGTACGAGGTCGCGGACCCTGTCTTTAGTAGAGAAAACTAGACCTTGGAATCAAGATAAGCCCATCTTGTGATCTCGCGGGGAGGTGTCGCAGTAAGGTCAAAGACTGTAATGTTTGCTCCTAGGCCTGGTTCTAGTAGTCAACTACCAATTATCCCTATCTGATGTTTGCTCGTTTACAAAAGAGTCGACTTGGCCCTCTCAGCATACGAGATGCTTGACACAACCATCGCATCACGAAGTAAATTACATTGTCCTAGGACCGGGTCTTGATCGAGGTACAAGGGTTAATCAAGGGTAACTAGTCGAGTTAACTTCGTGCACTGTCTGTGCTGTGACACTTTGCACATGGCATGGCACAGGGCCTTCTAAGAAATTGGCATGGGTATTTATGCAATAGTAGCTGCGGTCACACACGTTTTGAGCTCTCAAGAATGTAAAAATGGCTACTAGAACTAAAGAGAGTAGCACTGGAGCTTTGCACAGGCCACGGGAATTACATTGTCATGTAATGTGAACTTAGTGGAGCATCGTTGCACAATTCGAGGATCTGTATAAGTTCATATGTGTGTGTTCTTGAATAGGTGTGCATGGGTGATGTGCGGCCAGCATCGTGCTCAGGAGTCTGAGGTGTGAACAGGCATGATCTGGATTAGGGTTGTCCCTAAGATGATCGCCATCTGATTGCTGCAGTCTGTTTATGTAACCTCACAGTCGCTTATGGTTACTCATACAGAGGGATAATGTCACGGGAGCAAACTGCCATGCTGGGTGTCCCTGAAAGCCGTGGGAACTGGCCAGGGCTCGTCCAACAAAAATTTTTAATAAGAGAAAGCGACTAGTCACTGGCTAGTAAATGGTGGAGATTCGTATTTTGAGAGCCAGAGAATATCCGCAGAAAATAAACAGTTTTCATAATAAAACACATCGTGATATTATGGTAGTGTGAAGTGTCAGCGGAGGCCTATAGTAGGTTGTAGGAGGGTGAATCAGCAAAGATTATCACAGTAACTCTGAGATGAGAGGCCGTCCTTTTGCTATCAACAGCGGATTCCTTTGTAGTGAATAGCCTGAAAGAATTAACAAAGCCCTGAAATTCCCTTTCTTCAGTGCTTAGTAGTTGCGTAAGCTTCATTTCTAATCGGATAGCTCCGACTTCGACCAACATGTAACACCATTGTGGGCCTTCAAATTAGCGTGAGGGTCTTCTCAGGTATCCGCGAAAGAACTACCTTACGAATGATATACGTATGTCTTCAACACACCCTCGACTTCGTCGAACACCAGCCTAATATAGGAATTCAGGATAACCCCTCAAGGAATGAGGGATCACGACATGCTCCTTGTGGCCAAAGTAAACTCATCACTCCATTTCTCTTGGAAAACCAAGACGCAATAGTGACTATTACCTTGTAGTATATCCCGCAGCATCATACACACGCACTCCTTGGCACATCTCGGTTAGAGAGCTTCTCATGTAGTGTGTTCCTGTTGTCAGCGATGTGTTGGTCCTGCATGTTTGTCGTCACAAGTTTCCTCATATTGCATAAATCTATTGTCACAACCTAGGACAGAAATTCCTTCGAATTCTATGAAGCTAGTTTGATTCGCTCCTAACTAAAAGCAATAAGGCGGGGGCATAAGAGAGGGCGGAATGCAAAGGAAGAGGGGTAGATTTTCCTCTCGTGATATCTTGGATAGTACTTGGTGCGACTGAGAGGTATCTTAAGGTCTTTTTCTCAAATTCCTTTCTCCAAAATTACATTAACAAAACGCAAGGCTGTAGCGGCAGAATGCGTGCCTCCTATACTCCCCTCCAGTCACAAAGACGCATTATCTAGGCCTAATACCCCTCACTCCCTCACTAATCATCTAGTTCCTTCCAGCCAAGACCTTGTACTATCGTATACTAGACCTCTGGGCTTGATTACCTTGGGAGTTCGGTCTTATCTTGACCGGGTGATCCACAATGTTCTAACATTGTTCGGGGTCTATGTGTACTTATCTAACGGTGTGTTCTTGACAGCCTGTAAAGATTTCATTCACAGTATTTCTAGTGCCCATTTTTATACCGATTTTTAATCGTGGACAAAATGCTAAAGAATATACTTAATACAATTTAAAGAATTCCTCATCCCTTTGGATTAGTGGATTTGAGAAAATATGATTTCAATGATCATCCTGACTTTAGAAGAAGTGATATCTAGGATATCAGGGCAAATAAGCTTTCCTTGTTGCTTAAAGCTATCATGTGGCAGAATTTACAGATGTAAACTTATCCTTGAGATATCCTGAGGCGCCGTTAATTCATTATCTCATGTTTTATATGTGTCCAGGGTTGGTTATTCTTCCAGCGGCTCCCTCTCCCTCTCGCGTGTAAGGCGGCTACCAACAATCCGCCCTCTCTCTCTACGTGCCGCCAATAGCGCTAAATATGGTGATCGACACACCATTTAGCGAGTTGACGGCCAAATAGACGACACTAGGTGTCATTTGCGGCACAGAAAAGGCATTGATGGGTCATCTAGATGTTCCCATCACTGATTTAACTGGTACTTCCGCTGTGCTGCAAGCAGGAGACGCACTTACAGGTAATAAAACAATATTAATGCAAAGAAATCAAAGATCACATTTGGCTATATTTTACAAAGTGCGTATTTTCTCGTTTTGCCCCGAGTTCCGCTATTTCTTCTGTCTTTGTGGGTGACTGAATTTTAAGTGGTGGGGTTATTGACTTACATCAATTTCGACCAATCATATATAACAAATGTTACTAAGCGCCCGGGGACGACATCCACGCGCCTTGACAACGAACCTAGACGACAAACTTGCGCTTAACTAGAATGTAGGGCTTTGAGACGCTGAAATGTTCACTCATATGGGGTTTAAAATTCATTATTCATAAGGTAATATCGGTTTTCTGCTTCAGTGACTGCCCTTTCACCTGGGTTATCATTTTCCCAAATTCCGTAACTCGTACATCTCGCAACAAGAACTTCACCCCATGGATCTCCATCATCCATGGGAAGTGAGCCAACGTCCAAGAAAACCAGCTAGCTCTAAGCTTCAAGCTAATGCAACAGCTTAACTCAAAGATGACGTGCCGGCCCCAGGACCAACGGGGCAAGTATCACCCATTTCAGGATGTGCCTGTTGGATGTATAGTCTTTCTGAAGACATTTTAAGTGGTCACGGGTGCTCTGGAGAAGGGAGGGGCTCTAGATTATCTGAAGCTGATAAAATTTAAGATTTCCTATTCTGGCTGGCTCGTATCATAGATGTGCATATCTAAGGGAATGCTTCACAAGTACGTAGACACTCGGAACAAGCCCCACTTTGTTGAAGGCACCTCAGTGTTAATACTGAACTGGGATGTTGATATGTGCTTGTCTAAGACATTGGGTCTACTTGTTGGTGCCCACATTGTTTTCTTAGCCCCATGTTGATCTAATGACCTATGACGGGCCGTCAATATCTCTCATCCATACTAGGGTGGGTGTCCAGTAGCCCAAAAGGTCATTGTTTGCATCGGAAGTCACTCAATATACTCACACCACGTATCGGACTCCTCGTCCTCATTTTGCAAGTCACATTTCCTCTATATCCTGAACCAACATTATGTGGCCTCTCCTCATCAATATCACAAGTCCTCTCATTATCCAACAGTCTTCCTTGTCCTCGTGCCCCCTTTCTTTCTATCCCCCTCATTTTGTATCGGCCCTATCGTTCTTAATCCTTTTCCCCGTTAATTTGGAAGATCTAGGCCACAATATGTGGTCACTATAAGCGATGTCTGCGTCTATCCAACGGCACAGTCTCGGAGTAAACGCACAAACCGCAACAGCATAGTCATGTTGAAGGCATGTTCATCCTCCAATACTACGAAGCAGGTAATGCTATGACCGTTGTGGATATTGCCGCGAGGGATTCGAGACGGATGAAGGATGGTTGGCACAGATGTGCAGTTGTTGGTCTGCGTCTAAGGATAAATTTGCGCTTGTGACTTCGTGAGTGTTAACAAGCGGTGTCATGGTTAGCGCAGGGTTACATAGTGGTATACACATAGGTCCACCTTCTTGATTGGGGGTTAAACTGCTGGCTGTTGGACGAAACAAGAGATTGGCATCCGGTGATAAATCCTTTGGGGTTCCGAGAAGGAGAACATATGTGGCCTTGATCATGATATTTTGTGATTAGGGGTGTCTAGAGATGTCCAGAAGGTACATCGTGACATTGATGACATACCTTAAACCAACATGCATATGCAAGGTCTTGATCTTCAAATAAAATCAATACATTGGAATATCATGACAATTTTGTTGGAGGCTTCACTGCCTTCAACTTATGTTAAGATTTATGGACCAACAGCTACCTCCAATACCACACAATGATATACACCACAATATTATCATTTGGAATACATAGATGCATCATTTTTAGCCTCATGTGGACTATCACCAACAATCACAGGCTTCATTCCGATGGAGTGGAGTTACAATTCTACCAACATGTTGATATTCAATCGTGCTTCAATCAATCAATCATACTTGGACTCGTGATAGTGGTTTGACTGCATGTCTAGGTTATTTTGATCTAACTACAAGGAACTTAGAAATGACATCACACCAATTACCACCATCTACAATGGCCGTCACATCCGTGCTATTTATTGGTCACACCTTTATGTATCAAGATACCAAAATGCGTAGACACCACTCTGCCACCTTCTCAAAGGTTCATTCCATCTAGAGGCCCCCAAATTCAAAGTTACTTCCAGTACTTTTCTTATGAGCAAAAATCACTCGACCACCCACAATTATTGCGTTCTGATATGTGCCACCTACACGTTCTTTAACCAAGTGGCACAAAAGTCACGGCAACTTGCCCTTGTGGGGGCGATAAATAGAGTTAGGGCCTGCTGGTTTGACCCACTCATCCACACTTTCGATTGGCCCCTCACCCATAAACATTTGAATCATTAGACATTGTAGATCCCGGATATACCATCAGCTTACCTCACATATTTCTTGCGAGGTATGATCGGGGCCATCGGGGCCACTCTAATAAAGAGTGTCGGACTAAAAACAGCCAAGGACTGTTTGTTTTCTCAGGGTATCCGATCCCTCAGATCGGAACTTAGATGTGTCCCTCCATAGAATATGAGATTCAAGTTTATTGATCAGTCACGGCCATAATGGCCAGAGGCGACCATTATCAAAACGGAACAAAAGGGAACCAAAATATGTTAGTCCTGTTCCATACCTAGATCCAGACTTCTAATTTGGGAAATACTGTGCGAAAAGATTCGATAGGAGGTTTTACTACAAAATTTCGCCTCCATGAATATTTAAGTGATGAGTAAGACCCGGACGTATGGCTGCAGCGTGATGGGGCCAAAAAAAGAGCACACAATAGACCACAGGAGAGTGAACATATGCGGAATATTACAACTTCCAATGACGTTCAAGGTACCTTCCGGAAACGGAAAGGATATCCACAAAAGATGGACTCGAGTTTGGAGCTAGTCGAGTCTTGAGGTTGCACAGGATAGACCCACTTTAAGATCCGCATTTATGGATCTTTATCCCCTATTGTGCCGAATAGACCTCCGGTAACGGAGGTGACGGTTGGTAGTGCAAAAATGAGACTCCTCCGGACAGGCTTGAACTGTCAACCTCCTGATGGCTGAGACCTCAGAAGAAGAATCATAACAGTCAGACGCGCTAGCCAATTGCGCCACAGAGGACATTCTCGTTATTGAATGGATGGTTATTCCAAGATTATTTAAAGTTCAAAGTCGGCTTGTTCGAATAGCGGCTGGTCTACATAGAAGTTTAGATTTTCATCGCTATGGAAACAGCTATTAGTTTGTTATCCTTTTAATGAGTGCAGCTTAATATGAATTGACACTCTCCTTTTAGTTCAAAAATCGCTCACCTAAGTCAAGTTACAGCGCAACTCGTAATAGCAGCACACTATGCTTGTTAGAGCCAGCAGTTGGTCTAATGCCAAACAATCCAAGTATGATCATTTTCTCCCTCAAGTTCCGATCCCAACGGCGGCTTCCACATAGAACCATAAGCTGCAGAGAATACGGTATCCTGTCCGCTCTCCCATAGTCAAGCTTCAAAGCGCTAGAGTAATACAATAGTTACTCATTATGTCGGAATTCCTAGCATTGCATGTCAAATTATTTTTCCTCGAAGTTCAAGATTGCATCTAGTCAAAATCCAAGCCTGACTGTCGCTCAATTATATCTCACTTCCGTACACATTCTCTGCTTTTCTAAGAGACCATTGTTATTCAACCCAATTATTATCTGCACTCAGGTTGCCCTTCAAATCTAACTGTTAGCAATACATTAGGAGCCAATGTGTATCGATCTGATATGTCAATCCCAAGACACATTGAATTAACGTCGTCCTTTTGATACTTTTTTTTGACAGAGGCACCGTCAGACGTGCCGTCGGCAGCGTCGCAATGAGAATGCCAAGGAACAGGTAAATGGGGTGTGCCCCGGATGGATTTGTTTGTAAGTCCGATGGCGGGGTCAATATGATAATACAGAACAGGGGATATCCAGTGATGTTTTCTCAATTTGTATGCTTAAAAGTGATGAGAGAATTGAGTGATGGAGTCTTTCTGAGTTATATATATGAAGAGCAACATTAGTTACTACAGAAAACAGTCACCTCTTCGTCTATGGGTGTGCTGCAAGGCACACTCTTCATGGGCAGGTGATGTTGTTCTCTCATAATGAAAATTTACTGACAGAGAATTCCCTTGAATCTAAATTTGCGCTGTACAACGCTTTGACTTGACTAGAAATTTCAGAGCAAACATGATTTCTGTATTTAAATTTCCGTCGAGGCTAGGGATGTTAGTAGACTCTAACCCTATATGTTTACTAGCTGTGAAAGAAGAATACAACTAATGCATAGAAAACAGCTTGTGTTCAAATTTTTATCCTATGAAATCAATTAGCGGTATTACGCTTGACAATCACATTGTCCAATAAAACCACAAGGAAAGGGGCCTCAATTCAAAGCTAGTAATTGCCTTAAGCTAAGCTTTGAGTGTGGTTAACATGTGAGGTCCTTACCGTTTTCGGTATAAGGTGTTACAATTATTCACAAAAACTCAAAAATGTAACCCTGTATCAACAACCGCCAGAGCCTCCGTAGACGGATCGGGACCCGCCGAAGACAATCGTCAACGCAGAATTGACGATGGTCGATTTAAGATTTTTTCATTGTGTTATTAATCGTAGATTCGCGAGATGATATTGATTGATATGAATTACCATTACCCGATGGAGTCAGGCGAGAGAAATATAGGTCTAAACTCTGGACTAAAAGCTCTTACAAAGGCATCTTAGCTATACATCTCATTACTAAAAATGACTCTTAAGCTCTATTGGCTGAGCGGAGGAGCCGTCCTAGCGTATAAGTGATTTAGGGTCAACCCAATCCGGAGGGTTGCATGGCCCTTATCTCTGGAAGGTGGAGGTTACATCACACATTTATTTTAAACACTGATAAAGACTTTTACACAAATTGCCCAATTCCTTTGAACACTACTGCCCGATCCTCACCACTCACCATATGCCGCATCTATTCTCCCACAGTATAGCTAACCATCCTCCCAACTCCATGCATATGTAATTCCATTATTATAGACACTCTGATAAGAGATCCCAATACACTCTATCCGACGTTAGCTCCTGCAGCCCTCTTTCCCACCATTTGCCACACCATCGCGTCTCTAGTTACCACCCATTATATATCCTAAGGCAGTCGCGTGCTTGAGCTGCCACCCTTATTATTCCGAAAAAAGAAAAGGATTCGTGCCTATGCCAGCGGTGAGATTCCTTTTTGGATTGCTTGGCGCGGGGAGGAATAGGGTCGACTTACATATAAACGCAGATATGCGAGTTGAGCGTGAAGGGACTGGGTTATGGGTGTAGATAAGAGTATGGGAGTTGATGGGATTGGTGGATGGAGGTAGTAAGATGAAACGGGAGGAATTAGAGGGATGGTGCATATGCTGTGGATAGATTTAAGATCGGGGGAGGGAGGTTAAAAAACTATTTATGGGATTGGAGATAGTGATAGTGATCGAGGAGTCGATATAAAGAGATTGAAGTTCCCCAGATTTGAAACCCTCGATGGATTTGACTTTTCGTTGATTGTAAGCTACCACAGTTTTCACTTGGACTCATTCAAACTGATATTGTTGTCTGTCAATATAATAGAGACGCCCACAATATATCCGGGGTGTTTCTCTTATTGGCTCCCTGCATCTTTGTCCAAGCTTTTGCTTCCCCGTCGGCATCGGCACTTTCTTTTGACGTCCTGTCTATTTAGTTCAGATTCTTCGAGTCTCACCAGTACTTGGCGGTATTTTATATTTTGACATCATTGACTCTTTCCATCAACCCCCACAATGTCCGACGCAACCACCGCCCTTAGCCAGGGCACCGGCTACGGGGTCGTCATCGGCCTCGGCCTCGCCTTTGCCCTTGGTTCGTTTCTCCATCACCACTGTTGCTAACCACTCCACTAACACCGACCAGGTATGATCCTCACCACCTATATCCTCCGCCTCTACAACTCTGAGCTTCAAACTTCCGAAATGTTTACCACCGCCGGCCGCACTGTCAAGTCCGGTCTCGTCGGTTCCGCCGTTGTCTCTTCTTGGACCTGGGCCGCCACTCTGCTACAGTCGACGGCCGTTTGCTACAAGTATGGTGTCAGCGGTCCGTTTTGGTACGCATCGGGCGCCACTGTTCAGATCCTGCTGTTCGCCACGTTGGCCATCGAGCTCAAGAGAAGGGCCCCCAACGCTCACACATACCTTGAGATTATCAAAGCCCGCTACGGCACATTTGTCCACGTTGTCTTCATAGTTTTCGCCCTCGCCACCAATATTCTAGTCTCCCTCATGTTGATTGTCGGTGGCGCCAGTACCGTGTCCGCCCTCACCGGCATGAACAACATCGCCGCCATCTTCCTCCTGCCCATTGGTGTCATTCTCTACACCCTTGTTGGTGGTCTCAAGGCGACCTTCCTTACTGATTGGGTGCATACCTTCATCCTTCTCATTATCATAATAATTTTCTCGCTCACTACTTACGGTTCTTCTGACGTTCTCGGGTCCCCCTCCGCCGTCTATGATGCCCTCATGGCCGCTGGTGAACGTCACCCCATTGAAGGTAACGCCGGTGGCTCGTACCTGACAATGCGCTCCCGCGAAGGTGCCATATTCTTCGTCATTAACATCGTTGGTAACTTCGGCACTGTTTTCCTCGACAACGGGTATTGGAACAAGGCCATTGCCGCGTCGCCGGTCCACGCTCTTCCCGGTTACCTCATCGGTGGTCTCTGCTGGTTCGCTATTCCATGGTTGACTGCCACAACCATGGGCTTGGCCGCTTTGTCTCTGGAAAACACCCCCGTGTTTCCGACGTTCCCCAACCGCATGAGCTCTGCTGAGGTCTCTGAGGGTCTCGTCCTCCCATTTGCCGCTGTTGCCCTTCTCGGCAAGGGTGGTGCTGCGGCATCCCTTCTCATGATCTTTATGGCCGTCACCAGTGCCACCAGTGCCGAGCTGATCGCTGTGTCGTCTATCCTTACCTACGACATGTACCGCACTTACTTCAACCCTCTCGCCGCCGGAAAGAAGCTCATCTACATATCTCACTGCATCGTGGTCATGTACGCCCTCTTCATCTGCTGCTTCTCCGTGGGTCTTCACTATGCCGGTGTCTCCATGGGCTACCTTTATCTCATGATGGGCTGCATCATCTCCTCCGCTGTCATTCCCGCCACCATGACTCTCCTCTGGTCCGGTCAGAATAAATGGGCCGCCGGTGTTGCACCCATTCTCGGTCTCATTTGCGCCCTCGTTGCCTGGCTCGTCACCGCCAAGAAAGAATGCGGCAATCTTGATATCGATTGTACCGGTAGCAACAACCCCATGTTGGCCGGCAATGTCACGGCCCTTCTTTCCCCTGCCGTCATTGTTCCCGTCTTTTCATACAGTCTGGGTCTTCAAAACTATGACTGGAAGAGCATGATGGATATCTGCAAGAGTAACGATCACGATGTTGTCGCTGAGGCCCACTTTTCCCTTGAGGATACCGTCGGTGGTTCTGAAGAATCTGAGACCGAGTTCGCCAAGGAACAAAAAATGCTCATACGTGCCCGGAAGATCTCCATCACCGTTACTATCGTCATAACGTTAGCTCTTCTTGTCTTGTGGCCGATGCCCATGTACGGCTCCGGGTACATTTTCTCTAAGAAGTTCTTCACCGGCTGGGTTGTGGTCGGCATCATCTGGATCTTCTGCTCATTGTTCGGTGTCGGTATTTTCCCTGTTTACGAGGGAAGACACACTCTGGTGAGGACATTCAGAAACATCTTCCTCGATATTACTAATAAGAAGTTTGGTAAAGCCGCTAAGGCTGAGGTAATACAAGAGCAGATTGTTGAATCAGAGAGTGCTGAGGAGGGTAAGGCCCTCAAGGAGAAGTCTCCTCAGTAAAAAGTGAAGGGTGATTGCTAGTTGAAAATCGTGAGGTGCTACCAAAAAGAGTGTGGGGTATGGTGACACCTGTGACTACGATATATGTCACGGGATTTTGTTTGTTTTTTGTCTGGAGTTTTCTTTGGTGAGCATTAGTGACACTAGGCCGTCACGATAACTTTTTGTACGATACCAACAGTTTATCGTTGTCTATAATAACCTTATTTTCTGTAAATCATGATAACATTGTAAATTTATGACACTGGTGTGAAGTCTAGATTTGTCACCAATCGCCCCAAGTTGAGCGGTCTGGATCTTGATGAGATTTGTGGGAAAACAACCAAATGAAAAGATATATCCTGAGGGGTCGTGAGCCGTAAGCAAACTGGATCATCTTTACTCGGATTGCATGACATGAAGGAGCCGATTTCAACAATGTATACCTTATCATTATATCCCTCTCCATTTTCAGCGACCCGCCTGGCCCACCGGCTTTCGGCCTTTGTTTCCCTAACCCCGAAACCCTTGAAACCTCAGCGATAAATAATACCACCAAAAGAACAATTATAACCTCTCCTTTCGCTATCACGGGCCGCTGCGGCTCAAGAATTCATTGCTACTTTGTCGGGTAAATACCCAATACACCCTGTAACGTCAGCTTAGTCTATTGCCGAAGCGCCCATTGACCGGCTTAGGGGAAAAGGGACGGGTAGAAGTTTTGTTACCTGTTTGGGTTGGATGATAGAAGAGTGTGTCCGTGGTTAGGTCTCGTGACGATGAGTATGTGACTGAGGCTTATTAGAGGGGCCGGAGAAGAGGCGGACGAGTGGAGGTGAGGATTTGGGGACTATGGTGGGTTAGGGTTTTACAAATAGTTACATCACTCGAAATTATTAATGGTAACAAACATAATGTGATGTTTGACTTGGGAATTGTCGTGATTATTAGAGGGAGTTGTGTTCTACAAACCAATATCTAGTTCAATCCGCTAAGTCCATGTAGAACCTCCTCAAAGTATCTCCCTTTTATCTTCAAAATTATGAGAAAATATTCTTCATAACCTTCTTTATTCACACAAAACTTCCTAAATCAAAACGGAAGGTCCCAATCACAACTAAGAATCCAACCTTCCACAGGAAAAAAATATTAAAAATTCCTCGAAGGAACGAGCTCCCCCTCCCTCTACCACCCATCATCTGTACTCTTCACCTCCCAATGCAACAATCTCAATGTATGTACAGGGTAGAGCTTTTCAAGCTTCTCAAAAAGAATTGATTTTTTTCCGTCCTTGACCCTTTATGGTTCGTGTGACTTGGTAGCCGGCGGAACAGCGCCGTGGGAGTCCCCGTGCTTTTGGATTTTTAATGTATTTTTCTTAGTGTTCTTTGCGAATGTTTGGGTATGGCGAGGTTCTAGGCCTTTGGAGGTTAACCGCCGTTAACTTCGGGGGTTAATTGGAGAGTTAACAGTAACCAGTGGGTTTCAGTTTTCACGGAGGTAAACCGGTGTTTTGGGAGCCCGTCGGGGTGTTTGGAATTTAAAAGGAAATGATTCAATTTGAGTATTTTGATTGATGAGTATTGCTTTTTGCCTTCCAAAAGATTTCTTGGGCCTTCTGATTTAACAATGATGCCTTAGCCAACTGGGACATTCAGAGTTATAGTTACACTCAAAACACCATAATCAGTCCTCCACCGTAATATCCCATGCCATTTTCCCGCGGCACCACCACAACTGTCTAGACTTCAGTCCCAATCATCCCATCCACCACATCATTATCAGTCTCAGTCAAAAAAACTACCTCTAACCCTATAAGCCTCCAATCCTCCAGTTTACCATCTGCATCACCAACTCAAAGCCTCATATGTCGTGAAAATATATCCTCAGGAGCTTTGACGCCAAATGTGACTAAAACTAACAATGGCAAAGGGCATGTTGCTGGAGTCATCGCGAGGCCGGAGATCGGCCGGTGGGGATGAGGAGGAATTTATATTTTAAAGTGAGAGGAAGCAGGAATTTATTGATCGATTGGTGATTCACATATATGAAGGAACAGACAATGGGAATTGATTGGAAGTATTTGCTGTTTAGGACGAGAGATAGATTATAGAGGGTGATGTCGATGGGGCGAGTGGGTTCCTGGTTAGTAGAAGCGGCTTAAATAGTGATGAAGCCAAGGCTTTTATCTTTAGATATTTCAACCCTAAGATGATCTCAAAATTGAGGAATACAAACTCCGTTTTTTGACAAATTACAATTTTTCGGAATATCGGCTGTGAAATTTCTCTCCAGTCCGACTCATGCATAGTCTGACAGTCTTTGTCACGTTCTCCCCAAATATAAATCCGGGGAAATACCACACTGCACAAATCGAACGATTCTTGCTCTTTTACCCTTCACAAGTAATCACTTTTCACGATGTGAGTTATCTTCTTTTCGACAACCATCAAACAAATACGCTTTGTGTCTGGTCGGCTACATGGGAGTTTAACCATAGCTTCTTCCTTCAGTCCGATACCGAAGGGGTAACATGAATCCAGACTATTATCAAGGGGTTGACTTCTGTATGCAACCTGCCGTGTCATATTGGCGTCCATTTACTCAATAATTATATAAGCTTCAGTGGGTGAACGAAAATCAAAGGATAAAGTCACCTATTATTAGCCTTTATAGCCAAGCCAGCGGCTCCAATACCCTTACAACCCACCCAGCCCTCCCTCCTGTCCAGATCCTCTTAGCAATTCTGTTTTCACTATGGCAAACGTATCTGCTAAGCTCTAGGGAGACCAGGATTGCCTCTCGCGTCTGGAATGAATACCAGATGGACTATCTGCAGGCGTCAGCGAGTGGGAGAGAAAACACCAGAGATAGAAAACTGGGTGGGTGGGAACGATGAGCCGGTCAGCGGATGCATCTCGTGCAACCACTATTGTAATTAGTATGCTGGCGACGCGGGATGTAGAAGATTGTGGAAATGAGGCGAAGTGGTTGTGCTTAAATAATGAGATAACACGGGGACTTATGACGTCAATGTATTGAGATTGGAGATATCTCAAGCACCGTGCAGGAAACCCACAAAGAAAAATCAATCAATTTAATATCTCATATTCTATTCTGATTAAGAACCTCTAACACAATGCCATCCATGGTTCTCTGCATTTGGACTAGCCATTAGCCCGTGTCTACTGCAGCTATTCCTGTGGGTTTCCTTCTCTTTATGCTGTTGTTATTTGTGTGGTCGTTGGCCTAGCCGACGTTTTAATATCGCTTTGCGTAGAAAAATACGGAATTTATCTAACGTTTCTTCTTTGATGTGGCGGTTTCTATGGGCAGGGATATTGGTCATGTGAACATTTAGTAGAACAGGGGCATACAGGCAAGGGGACACAAAACAGACTAGGGGATGCCATGAACTGCTGTATGTTTTATTATTATTATTATTATTATTATTATATGAGATTTTATCTTTCAAACGAATGAGTGAGAGGCAAGCTTAACAGAGCCTGCTGTATTATGTCTGTAAGACAATGAAAACTTCTACAACCTGATACAATAATCTACATACTATCTTGATCTTTGAGACCTCTTAGTGGCTACGTAAACTAAGATATTTCTGTCATGACTTTGGCTCTAGGTGATTGCCTTCTGGCTCATTTTCTTGACTTAAACTGACAGAATCCTTTTACGTATGAAAATGATTGGTTCAAGTCACCTCCTTTCTTAGCTTTGTCTGATATTTGCCCCTCTTTTGGGCTTGAATTAATGTCGGCCAAGATGGTGTGTGACAATAGAAATTCCCAGCCGGAGACAGAGGAGATAAGGTAATGTTAATCTTAAACCAAAACAAGTACACGACGCTTTCAACAACCAATTATGACTCCACGTGTTGCCTCTATAATACGCATGGATATCACAACTTCAACAAGAAACAGTAATATTGTAAGCTAAACATTACCAGCATATTGGCGAGATATCTGCCAATATGGCCCAAATCATTCCTTAAAAATCCCATCACAAAGTCCATGAAATGAACCTGTCTAAACACCACGTCAAAACTGACTGATAATGCGTGGTTATTTACACAATTTTCGTTGGATGGACGCTGTATGGTATGTTGAGAAAACACTCCATGGGGAAAATCTTGGAGAAAGTCCAGTCCAGTCTAGTCTTTAACATTAGAGAGCCCACGACGTCCACAAGATTGGGCGGGTTTTTTGTGGGGGAGACAACCATCTGTGATTAGTCGGGGAACTTAGATAACGAGGACGATGGGCAATCCGGAGCTATTATGGAATTCTATCATTCAGATAGATTGTCAACGGCACCACGAATAAAAAAATAAGTAAGGGAGAACTCACGAGTCAATTATTGCTTTTGATCCGAGGGCACACGACACTAATTCCATCTAAAATCTAGTCAAAACGGGAACCATCTTGCTGCACCTAGTAAGTTGAGGAATCCTGCAGATTTGGCAAAGCCCTAGATGAATCTAGCTTGAGGGACGCTAGGCCAAATGCTAGACGACTGACATCTTTAGTTGGCCAACTGATGTCACTACAACCTCATAACAACTAAACAGCAGATTTCGGGGTATGGGCCATCAAGGTGGGACAAGCAGGTGACTTAGGAATCGCTAATGCTGGGCATGACTAGCTTTATAATGAAATAATCAGAATGACCGCTTATAGTTTGGTGATGATTAATCCATGGAAAGCTCGGAGTGTGCTGAGGGTCTTATGATCATGAAGAGATTTCGTAGTGCAGAGATTTCACTATTGTTACAACGTCTCCTCTCCTTCTCTTCTTCGAGGAAAACAACAAAAATGGCACGTCATCCATGAGGAAATAAAAACCCGAGCCCGTTTTTATGATGCAACACCACCCGCCACCTAAGCCCTCACACAGAAGAAAACCGAAGAAGAAAAACTCTAACTACGAGCGCCCAACCCTCACCAATCCCACTCTCCGCCTCCAACAATAAAACCCCTAAATAAAACCCATGGTCCCATGACCTCATCTAGTAAACAGCTCCTTTACCTCGTCTCTCCCAAGTTCTCCCTTGTCGTGTTGCTTTGAAATCCAAAAGGGAAACGGAGAAGAAGGGAGAGTTAAGGTTTTCCGAGAAGATAAATTTAAGGGAATTAATAATGGGATTCGGGGTTCAATCGTGGGATTACTTAGTGGTTTTCATGTTTGGTAGCATAGTTCAGAGAGGAGGGGTGACGACGGTTTATAATTCTTAGCTGGATGAATGGAGATGGAGATGGATATATAAAGGTCGAGGGTCGCAAGTATTTGAAGAAAAATAAAGCTCTGTTCTCCGTCTTCATTTTCATCTTCATCAACCAAGCAACCCTTCTGCAGAATCTCTCTTCTTTTAATTCTTAACTACCAATATCACATCTCTCCACCTAACTTCTTCACTTAACCAACCGCACAACAGCCACCACAATGTCTCCCTCCAGCTTCCTCAATCTCGCCCCCGCCTTCTCCAAGACTTCCGCCGCTCCTCGCCGTGCCTCCAACCCTCACAACTCATTCCTCAACCTCTCCCCCACTACCTCTACCTCTACGACCTCCCCCGTCCTCGCTGCCACCATCGCCGCGACTCGGCCCCCTCTACCCGTCATGTTGCCTACCGATGTGATCCCCGGCGTGACTCGTGAGCATCGCAGCTCGTCAATTAAGTCGAATGGGTCGGCGACCAGCCAGTTCCTGAAGTTGTCGCCAGTGCAAAATGGGCGTGAGGATGAATTTGCGATTGATGTTTAAGGAGGTGGCAGATATTATAAGGATGGTGTTTACTTCATTTCTTGGGGATCAAGCGGCGGACATGTCCATTCGTCGGCTATTTTGAAAATTACATTTTGGGTTTGGGTGCTCTTGAATTATGAGAGGTCATCCTGACACAATTATTACTTGGCCAAAGAGGCCATGAAGATCAGGCAAACGAGATAAACCACATCAACCAGCATATCGCATTCTGACGATATTATCACGACTATTTCTTTGTTTTTATTATTTGCTCTAGCGACCTTTCAGCAAGTCTTGTTCAGTGTTTGGGTTAGAATTCATTCAAAGCATGTTTTTCTAGTATTTTATTTTATAAATCAAATATTAAATATAATGTTTTCCACCGAATTGTCTTGTAGTATCGTGACTTGTATGATAGTATTGCGTAGCCTTCTCAATGACACTTTTTTTCCGTAGCTTTCAACGTAACCCTCGCTCATTCACCACATTCTAAATCTCCTTTTCGTTAAGTTTATGCATCAACGTCACATCTGAAATATAACCTGCTCAGATCTCCATACCTAAATATCACCCTCCCGTTCGTCGGTCTATTCCACCATAAATCCCAAAAGCTACTACTCACTCAAAAGTCAACAAACTCTCGCTTAACTACGCTCAACCTAAATGCTACATGAACTCCTTTTCACTACCGCTAAAATCTACAATAAAATTGTACAGTCTATACATCACATCACTCTGTATAGCTCAAAAACACTCCATCCAGCTTCCCTCATTATATCTCTAATCTTGCTTAGCTATTGGGATATATGTATCAGTGAATTTTCTCGTTGGGTTGCGGGATGAAAGGATAACTTGGGGGTTTTCAAGCAGGCTCCATGCAACCATAGACATACAAAATATCAAGAAAAGATGATCTCCTCAATAAAGACCGCGCGGTCCCCTGTAAAGAATCTAGTCTTCCAATATCCCGAGTTCTCCAACACCAAGAAAGCTCCTCTCGGCCATTTTGATTCATGTTCATTTAATGCTCCCAGATGCGCAACCCCTTTGCCCACAGCCTCATTATAAATCCCTTCGAAACCTCAATCTGAACCCCGTCTTCCTTGCATCTAGCCTCCAACTCCCGTGTCTTCAACGGCCCGCCCGTGCGTTGCATCACAGCTCTACATTCCCTTGGCACTGACAACCGTGATCTTCAGTACTTCCATACTGATTATTGCGTAGATAATAGATATTATGATGAGTGCTACTTGTTGCACTCGTTGAGACCTCAGTGGTCCCGAGGAGATCCCGAAGTTTAGACACTATATGTAACGACAATGTGTTTATAGACTCTTTATGCACCCAATGCAATCTATACCTCAATGAACGATTGGGTCTTAAAAATGCGACATGGCGTGTCAGCAGTTATGAGTATCATTATAGAAGATCCCTTTTGTATCAAGGGTTGTCTCTATGAACGTACAGAGGGCAAATTTGTCTCACCGAGCGCCTCTTGGCAGATTCCGGGAGTCGTTGTATTCGGAGTGATTTGTCACTTCTATACTCTTCGAGTTCCCTTTCTTACCATCCATAATGGACTCCCTGTCTCAAATTCTCTTCCCTTTCTCCATATGTATCCAGACATTCCTTCCTGTATCTCAATTCCCCCTCAAAGTACTTACATCTTCCTCGCCACGATCTCCATCTTCTCCCCGCCAACCCCGCAAATTCCACCACTTAGAACACCCCGCCCATTTGTCTAGGCCTTCTGGTGCCGTATAATACCAACATATCGTGAGATGAGAACACAGTTCATTGTGGGAGGTGTAGAGACTAATGCGGCAGGTTGGATTTCGGAGGCGCGCCTTGGCAGGGGCAATGAGATGGGAACGATAACGGGTTGATGTATATAGACAGTTATTTTTGACACAAGGTGATGTGAATGGGTGGGAGCCGAGGGTAGACGTGATTTGTTATTATGGGGTTTCAGGGCAGTAGAGGAGTAGGCATTGTAATGAACTTTGTCTGGTCAGTTTTTTCATGGTTGGTCATCAAAAATGAGGCTATGCGGCCGACCTGACGCTAATATGTAAGTCGCCTCGTTAGAGACAGCCTTCTACTCAATCTATCCAAGGAAAAATAACAAAACAACACTTCGTAGTCAAAGTCCTCAGTCAAAAAGATTTCCATCAATCATCCAGCCAACTAATACTCATCATAACACATTCTCCCCACTCATAACTTCGATCGCCACCAACCTTACAATCGCCACTCTCAACCCCCCAACTCAAACCTTCAATCCCTAGCGAATCAAAATGCCCAACGCCCCCATAATGGCCCAAATGGGTAACTTATTCATGGCTCATTTCGGCCATTTTTCCGGGCATACTTTTGCACAAGGAGGATGCGAATTTGTGCCGAACAATCACCTCCACGTAAGTCCAGACTTTGAGATGCGAAGGGCCTTAGTAAAAACGTAGAGATAGGGAATTCGTGTGGAGAAGCTAATTCCGGAGGCGGAACGAGTTCGGAGTAGTGAAGTGTTTATAAGGACCCTAACAGTGTAATGTTGTTAGAATGCATTTGATACGTATCATGAACATGCCAAAGGCGGGGCTAATCAAAAATTTGCTTACTACATAGAGCCCCTAGGTATATCACAGCAGATGGAACATGTTGTCACAAACAGAAAAGTCGATTTAAACAGAAAACAGATCATCACATTTTATTTCCAGTTCTCTTCTTCAGAGAACACCCAAATGACACGAAACACACTATCCCAAAAGAAAAAAGGAACGATTAAAGACCGAAAATGTGTACACCACAGAAGACAAAGAAACAACCGTTAATTTTTGCATTTTTTCATGCTTTGGTATTCGTTTTTTTTCTTCATAAACCCCATCGACTAACTCCGCTTACGACTTGATACGCTTAGCGGGTCGACATGGCCTTGGTAACGAGACGCTTGAGGGCGAGCTCATTCTTCTTGAGGTCCTCGGCGGAGGAATCCTCAATCTCGAGGGCGTTCATTGCCTCGGAGATCTGGGCCTCAATCTTGTCCTTCTGGCCGCGCTTAAGCTTCAGGGACAGAGTAGGGTCAGAAACGATCTCCTCAACGTGACCGATGTAGTTCTCCAGGCGCTGCTTAGCCTCGAAGCGCTTGCTGAAGGCCTCGTCATTGGACTTGAACTTCTCAGCATCTGTTGAAAGTGAGTTAGTAGATATTCTTCTGCATGTCATTTGCTTTGAGAAAACTTACCGTTGATCATGTTCTCAATCTCGGTAGAAGAGAGCTTGCCAACGTTGTTGGAGATGGTGATGTTGGCAGAGCGACCGGAGGTCTTCTCAGTGGCGGTGACCTTGAGGATACCGTTGACATCAACCTCGAAGACGACCTCAAGGACGGGCTCACCGGCACGCATGGGGGGGATGGGAGCAAGAGTGAACTCGCCCAGAGAGGTGTTGTCCTCGCAGTTGACACGCTCACCCTGGAAGACGGGGAACTGCACGGTCTGCTGGTTGTCGGAAACAGTAGTGAAGGTACGCTTCTTCAGGCAAGGAACAGTCTGACCACGGGGAACGACGGGAGCGAAGATGTTACCCTCCATAGCGACACCCAGAGACAAGGGGACGACATCGAGAAGCAAAAGGTCGGCAGTCTCGGCGGAGGCAGCCTTGCCGGAAAGGATACCAGCTTGGACGGCGGCACCGTAGGCAACAGCCTCATCAGGGTTGATGGACTTCTCAAGCTTCTTGCCGTTGAAGAATTCGGACAGGAGCTTCTGGATCTTGGGGATACGAGTGGAACCGCCGACAAGAACAATCTCGGCGACCTGTTTCTTCTCAAGACCAGAGTCCTTGAGGACGGAGGCAACGGGGTCCAGAGTGCCAGAGAAGGCCTTGGAATTGAGCTCCTCAAAACGGGCACGAGTGATCTGGACGGTGTAGTCCTCACCATCGAAGAGAGAGTCAATCTCGATAGTGGTCTGGGCACCGGAAGACAGAGTACGTTTCGCGCGCTCACAAGCGGTCCGGAGACGACGCAGGGCACGGGCATCACCGGAGAGATCCTTTTTGGTCTTACGGGTGAAGTCCTTTTTGCAGTAGTCGAGCAGGTTGGTGTCGAAGTCTTGACCACCCAGGTGAGTGTCACCAGAGGTAGCCTTGACGGTAAAGACACCACCCTGGATGTTCAGCAGGGAGACATCAAAAGTACCACCACCCAGATCGTAGATAAGGACATTACGCTCCTTGTCAGACTTTCCGGCACCGAGACCGTAGGCAATGGCAGCAGCGGTGGGCTCGTTGATGATACGGAGGACGTTCAGGCCAGCAATGGCACCGGCATCCTTGGTAGCCTGACGCTGGTTGTCATTGAAGTAGGCGGGGACGGTAATGACAGCCTTCTCAACCTTCTTGCCAATCTTGGCCTCAGCGATCTCTTTCATCTGTGGAGTTATTAGTCATCTGCATGTTTTGGATAAGGGCGAGATCCACTTCTCAAACGAAGCGGGGCACTCTCGCTTCTCAAGTGAAAGCTGATGAAAATAAAGTGTGCGCACCTTGAGGAGAACCATGGAGGAGACCTCCTGGGCGGAGAAAGACTTGGTCTCACCGAGGTACTCGACCTGGACTCTCGGATTGCCATCGTCATTGACGATCTTGAAGGGCCAAGACTCGGCATCCTTCTTGACGGTGGGGTCATCAAAGCGGCGACCGATGAGACGCTTGACATCGAAGATGGTGTTGGTGGGGTTCATGGCAGCCTGGTTCTTGGCAGCCTCACCGATCAGACGCTCCTTCTCATTGAAGGAAACGAAAGAGGGGGTAGTGAAGTTACCCTGCTCGTTGGCGATAATCTCAACATTGGTACCCTCGTAGATAGCAACGCAAGAGTAGGTGGTACCTAAATGATGATAGAAAATGTTAGAGAAATCAATGTCAAGAGAATATTTTTAGCTCTGCGATATTGCTGCTTTTATACTGAAGGTATCATCGAAAAAGGGACGCTCGTCGTTAGTCATAATAGTCGTGATACTCGACGATTGCAGTATAATTGGTGGTGGGGGTGGCGTGTGGCGGTGGCTGAATAATTTCGTGAAAAATGATTTTTGTGTATTGTCGACCCTGGAGGATAGAGGATTGGCAAATCCAGTAGAGTGCAGTGACAACAAGGAAATTGAGTATCACTATGATATCGCAATGCAAGAAAATAGGAACGTACCCAGATCGATACCGACAGCACCGTCGTAAACTTCGTCGGCCATTTTGAATGTAGGTGGTGTCGTGAAAAGATCGACAGAATTTCAACAACTGTAAAATTGTTGCTGAAGAAAGAAGAAAAATATCAAGAAGGAGGAGAAGCCGGTTATATTTGGTCGCCAGAATGGCGAGTGCAGGAATTTTTCTTTTCGCTCCTTCCACCGGCCAGTCTCAAACTTTTTTCCAAGTGGGGCTCAATAGTTGCGTTGTGAGGAAACCCTGCCATTGGTGCAAGATGAACCTCTAACGTACCGCTACCCTACACTGCCATGCTAATTTGCGGGATCGCACCAAAAAGGTACCTTTAAGTGACATTATATGCTTATCCGGCGGCTACAAGCCCTATCTTATCAAGCAATTTTTGGGCATGATAGCCACCAACTAATCCAGCACGAGGCCTCTAACTGGCTAGATTTTCGGACGCCACAGCGGGAGCTCCTAGTGCAGCCACAGTAATGACCCAGCCCCACCACAGCAGAAGGCCTTTATCCTTGTTGAATCCAGGGTAGTTGATTGAAAGTATCGTCCAAATGTAGTCCCTTTTCAAAACGATGAAGGCATGTTGCGATTCAGTTGTGGGGTTCTTCGTATCTGAAGCTGCGTGGTAGGATTAGTGGGGCCTTTGAGATGTCAAACTACTGCGTAGCAAGCCAAATATTTAAATAGTATCACAATGTGGTATCAACATAGCGACTCATGGAGGTAGATAGGTTGCGCAGTTTATTTTTCACTAGTTTTGTCTTGCTTATACAGAGCAACAGATAAGGAAACTAGACTCACATGATTAAACCGAGTACATCGCCCCTCGAAACCATGGTACCACTAGAGAGTTATATTTACTCCGCGGGTATCATGACAAGCTGAGTATATCAGCCAATCATTGGCTTGTAACTTGGAACAAATCTCCTTCTTCTCACTGGGCATACAAAACAACTAGCAATCGTTGGTATGGTGCAAGGATGGCCGTGCTTGTGATTGGCTGTAGAGTTGTGGATGACAATCTCACTTGTCTGGAAGCTCTATTGAGAGAACCAGACCCGTGTATAGAGATAATTATCCGTGCAACACAGTATTCATATACTGAACATTGTGTCATATTGAGTGTGAAAACCTATAAGTTGAATTGACGTCATTCCACAACCATCGCGAAATCAAAATCGTCATGAATACATTTTCATGTTGAATCTTTTCAGGTCAGAAATTCAGCCAGCTTTCTGATTCCATTTCCATTCGCATACCGTAGCCGCTCATCCATGTGCCGACTACCCTCCGGGGTTTTCTATCGGGCCCGATAACTAATATCTGCATCAAGCTAGTACTGAGTAGCTATGAAGCAGTTCAAAAAAGGCTATAGGGAAACTCTTGAAGCTAAAGTAACATTTATCATTTTATTTTTATGTATCAGCCAAACTTGAATTGTAGGCCTCGGACTAGTTATAATGACGTCATTGGCCGAAAATAGCCAAACCCACCCCGTAAACCAAAATAGTAAGGCTTATGGAAGCTAATTTTGAGCTTAATTCTCTACTATAAAAACTAATTCTTGCATCATCACTTACACCTCAATATTTTGTTTTCTTTGCACCATATTACCAAAAACCGACATCCACCACGACTACCCTTGCGTGCAAATACAATACTGCCAAATGTTCGCTTCAATTGTCACTCTGCCTTCCTTTGAGGAAATGAAGGCTAACTGCCTTACCAACACCGTTAAAGTTGATTGTCTGTCCATCAGCTCAGCTAGTGATGATGGGACCGGTCCTGTCAACGCTTTGGGCCATGAATTTGGATCCCTACCTCATGTCCTTCTGGACGACAACCCCGATCTCATCGCGACTATTGCCAAGATCACTGAAGCAGCTCTCCCAAGATTGAAATCTTAGGTGGCTTCTTTGGGAATTCAACCAAAGAAAATTCTCCCAACGGCGAGCTAGTCCTTTTTATTAACTACAGGATCACATTATCCTTATCGTCCTGATAAGGAGTTGGTCAACAAGAAGTTCCAAGCGTTTTGGTACAAATCATCAATCATCTGTTTTGTTAAACCATCTGAATCTAGTCAGTATCTTCTCAACCCACAGACAAACGATCTATCCTTATGTGACTGAGGTCAGATCTCAGAGAAATGCTCCCAGAAATTCTAACATCAAGCCCAATATCAATGGCTCTGTCATCTGCCATGTCAACATCCAGTGGCAGAAATAAGACATTCAAAAGCTCATCATCGTTCCTCGTACCATCATGCAGAAAGTCAAGACTCCCTAGATTGTCCTCTACAAGAGCGGAAATAGGTCTGATTTGCCTGACCGTATCTCTCATGCCCCTAGCACCTGTATCATCGTTTTTCATGATGTTGTTAACTACTTCATTGACTGTGTCGTCCATGTCAAGCAGCGCCAAGTTTTGAAACTTGCAGCACTTGACTCAGAAATTCGACTTCCGAACGAAACGGGTCAAGCAGAGTTGAATAACAAGGATACTTTCACACGCCATATTAAGAGTCTTAATGATAAATGCTTCTTTGATATTGATGTTCTCTCGGACACTTGCCAGGTCGGCAAGGTCACTGCTGTCTCTACTAAACCATTTAATGATAACACGGGATTCGGGGACGTCAAGTTCGGCTGCCTTCAATTTGAAATCATAAACGGGAAAGTCGATGGTGTCAAACCTGGCATCTTTGGTTTGAACAAGGGCCACCTCTTCATTGATAATAAAAATAGAGGGTGTATTGTCTACGATATGAACTGTTATATTGTGGGCATTGTTCAATCTAATATTGAGTTTCATGTAATTAGGGTTTCTAAAATAATACGAGATTTGGATTAAATCTGAATTTTATTCTCCCCGTGATTCGCATGTCTTCAACAATTCAAGGCTGGCTGCAGGTATGTCCAAGCTCTATCCATCTCCCATGTCACTTTTCAAGAGGCGAGTCTACAACGCAGCAAGCTGGATCTTTTCTCCACCGACTATCATCTAGACCCAGCATCCATCACTTTACATTGCATCTAGAGCGTGGCATTGATGTAATCCACTTTATCCATTCTCGCTAATATCGCGCATCCATCAACCATCACTTCAGCCTGGGTGGGTCTCATACCGCCTATTGTCAAACCAAATCCCGCCCATCCTCCCGCCGCTAAAATGCCACCGCTTGCAGTCGTTCCCGAACAGCTTCTGGTAGTTCTGACGCCACCTCGTCGCCGAATGCTACTCGCCCTTGCTCACGACATCGTTGCTCAACTTCGTTCGCAATACCTTTGCGACTCCGATAAAAGCACATTGCTAGTCGATTGGGACGATACTGAATCTGAGAGTGTTGTTGGAGTCGAGAGTGGTAGTAATGATGAAAATATTGCTCAGAGACCAAAGCCCAATTCCGGGCGTCCCATGCCAGCAGAGCGGAGCTTGGCTGCGTTGAGAGAAGGTGCCCTGGCGCATTTCGACTCGTGGGCTCGGGAATTTTTGGAGAAATTGCGCGACTTTCTCGAGACGAATGACGAGCCGAAAATACAAATTGAACGACAAAATCGCAGTAATCGAATTTTGGCGACGAGGAATTGGCGTGGGCGCAATGCGGTCCAGGACGCCAAGTTTCGAGCCGGCGTCTCGATGCTCCAGAACTCATATATGCCGATCCCAAGTAGCCTCAATACCATCGCCATTGAAGATCGTAAAGAGGTCATTGGTGCCTTGCTACTTTTTCAGTTAACCGAGGGTAGCTACTCGGCGCATGCCTCAGTGTTCATGCGCAGCCTGACATCATCTCTGGACTTACCGCTTGACGTCCTAGCAACCGAAGAGAAAGAAACAGCACAGTCTTTACTGAAGGTTTCGGCGGAGCAACAAGCTATGTCGGCAGATGCTGAAGCAGCAAAGAGAAGACAGCGGAATGAAATTGGTAGAATATTCAAGGTGGGACTGGCGTCGGTAGCGGGTGCGGCGGTCATCGGTATCACCGGAGGCCTAGCCGCTCCCGTTGTCGCCGGTGCTATTGGTGGGTTAATGGGAACTGTTGGACTAGGTGGCATTGCTAGTGTCCTCGGTGTATTCATGATGAATGGTGCATTGGTTGGGACGCTTTTGGCGCATATGGCGCACAAATGACTGTAAGTATTTTCACTACCCACACTATCGCACCAGTAACAGTAACTAACTACCAAGCTTTAGGGTCGAATGATGGACAAATACGCCAAGGAAGTGAGCGACTTTAAGTTCATTCCCTCCACGACGACAATTCCAAGCCCGAAAGCTCCAGCCGCCGCATCCGAGTCACCATTGGTATCAACGGCTGGCTCTCCTCTAGCGATGACGTCACCAAACCCTGGCGCTGCCTCAACGACGACACCGAAACCTTTGCCCTCCGCTACGAAATGAAGTCCCTGGTTGAACTGGGAAATGCTCTCCAGGGATTTGTCCAATCTTACGCCTGGAATGCCGTCAAGGTGGAGATTCTCAAGCGGACGGTCCTTGCTAGTCTCTGGGCCGCCTTGTGGCCGGCGTATATTATCAGCATGGCCACTAAGGTGGACAATCCATTTAGTTTGGCGCGGAACCGGTCTGACAAGGCTGGAAGGGTCCTGGCAGATGCATTAATCAACAAGGTGCAGGGCGAACGGCCGGTTACACTTGTGGGATATTCTTTGGGTGCTCGTGTTATCTACTCATGTCTCAAGTCTCTTGCGGATCGTAATGCGTATGGTTTGATCGATACGGTTGTGCTCATTGGAGCACCTGCTCCTTCGGACCGAGTCCATTGGCTAGCGATGAAGTCTGTAGTCTCGGGTCACATCCATAACGTGTACTCGGAGAACGACTTGATCCTCGGTTTCATGTACCGAACAGCCAGTCTCCAGCTTGGCATCGCCGGTCTTCAAGGAATACAGAACGTCAAGGGAGTTCAGAACATGGACCTTACGGATTACGTTAGCGGTCATCTCCGCTATCCTTGCCTTGTGAACAAGATCCTCACCCGCTGTGGCTTCATCTGCATTGAAGGCGGCGACGGTCCCATTGAACGCGATGCCGAAATCGCAACTGCCAAGAAAGGCGATACCCTCCCTGGCTCTCCCGACGCCGAAACGCCTCCACCGCCACCGCCAAGACTTTGTCCCTCTGTTCTACCCAAAGACTCAATCAAACCAGTTACTCATCCCGACCCTGAAATCGAACTTCCTACTCAGGATGCGCCACCCCCGCCGCCACCGAAACCGACCAACTACCATCGGAATCACATCCCTAGACACCCGCTGTCCCTTAATCACGGACAGCTACCCCCAATGGCTACTGCGCGCCTCCCTCAATCACAGCCAACAAGCCCCCATACCCCGCCGACACCCCGCAGTAATGCGCGGTCGAATATCCTGGCGGAGATCCTCGATGGTACGCAAAGAGCGTTTGAAGAGGAATTTCACAACCCAGGTGTTTCCCGCAGTCAGACATTCCAGCCCGGTGTACGACGTGGCCGTGGCCGTGGCATCTTCGCCGAGGATTCTGATAGCGATGAAGATCTCGATAAGTCGCCCCTCTGCCTAGATTGCCGATCAAGGATATGACCAGGAATCCCATCCAGAGGCTTCGTAGAAGTGCGACGGGGCCAGTTCAACCGGTGGCTGCTGCGGAGGCGGTTCATCCGTTTCTCCAAGATACGGAGAGGCCAGTAGTACCTGAGGGCCTTTTGCGTCGATTGCAGCCATAATGGCGCCGGTTAATCCGTACCCAGAGGAGAGTGAAAGTGAGGAGGAGCATGAGGGGCCCCTATCCAGATGATTGATAATGATGGGAAGTGAAAATGGGTAGATAGACGTAGATAGCCAGCGGAAAGAGAAGGCTTGTTGATGCTTGGGAGATGATCCATGTTTTGTTGGAAATTTGGGATCCTACAGGATAGCGTTTTCGATATCTTGAATATAATATTTTTAGTTATCCATACTAGTGCGAAGTTTCTCGCTTGTCTATTGAAGGGATTATGAGTTTCGTGGCCCATTTGTGATGTCGTGATGTTTTGGTTGCGGAACATGTCACTAGCCGCCGCCCGTCCACAAATTAGGGTTTTTGTGTATGATTCCCTGGGTGTCTCTGGATGTTCAGCATTAGTTGATTCCCTTTGTTAGGGTTTCTCCCTCATAGCGTTATCATTAGTGTCCTCCAAGCGGTATGGCGATTCAGGTAGCTAACATCAGAAACGGACAGAATCTGTATTTTTATTTCATTGATTTTATCTCTATTTTCAGGCTTGTGTAAAGCACCTTTTCAGTGGCGTATCCTATATTCACTTTCAGACGAACCTTATGCATCAAATAATCTCAATTTCCACAATTTTCCCAATTTTTCTAAATCACCACCCACATATTGAACCAGAGTCTTTTATGGTCTCTGAGGTCTCATTGCAGGCCCCCGAAGGACACGGCATATCGTGACTACGCTAATCAGTGAGAGCAGTTCGTCGGATGGAATTATCTTAAACATGCAGGACTTTTGGGTGTGGTATAGTGTAATATGTTATAGCATATAGTGGTACGTGACTTGGGACATTGAGGGTTTGTGTGTAGCATGAACATTGAAATTTGAGTATTGAGTTAATTGCAACATATTTAGAAAATATTATTCATGATTTGCGTAAGACTTAAGAGTATTGTTTGGTCTAACATTACATGCTAACATCGTCAAATAAGCCACTAGTTTGAGCTTGCTTCATGATAACCAAACAAGCAATTAATCAAAGAGGGCTCCAATAACATCATCACTGTTAATATATATAAATTATGGTTCTATACATCTCACAATTATCTCTGTATAATCCGCCTTCCAGCTCCTCATTTTAATGAGGCTTATTAGCATCTACAGCCTCCCATCCATCTAGAACCTCTGTTCAATATAACTTACTCCTCGCACTTCCGCCCCTCCTTAATTACCAGATAACATTCCGCCCTGTACAACGTCGCCTTCTCTCCGCATCATTAGCCACTGGAACACTCTAAAACACTTCTATTCCGCTATTAATCTACAGTTTGCAACCACCCATTGGCGGTTTGATCTTCTGATATGTACCAAAAGTCATCCCTAATACAGTAGGGCAAACTCATGTGTCGAGAATTGAGTGTGGATTCCCATCGATGTCTCTGTGGTTAATCATTGTGTTTATTTGACTGTGATATTATGTGATATGCATATCATGGTTATAAAGGCTTCAAAGGAGCAGAAACCACCAATACAAATGTTCGTGTGGATGGGAAGCTCCAGCAATCGACATAGGGAAGAGACCCGCCCACGATTATGTAAATTCACATTAACGTAACTTAAATGTTACTATAAGCATGTGTATGATACCCTAATTCTAAATTCTAGTATTATAGCCCCACTTATATACGTCAATTTGTCCCTTTTGTCGCATTAATTTATGTTCTCGGAATATATTGGTTTCTTTATTTTTATTTCGGTACTTTTTGATGCCAACAGATAAAGCAACAGCACGTCACGGTCAATGGATTGGGAAACAAGATCCGGTTAGGATTTACAGAAAGATCTAAGGGGTTTGAGTGTATGCATAACCGCGTTTGCTGGGAGGAACAAAAACCAGTAGTTTGTTGTTTGAGTGGCGATCGATTAATTAAGAGCAGGATCAGTCTACTTTTAATCTCACCATTCTTCATTCAGAGTGCGATCTATCCCAAGATTGGGGTAAATATGACGCGCAAGATACAATCTTGAACTACGCTCGGGCTCTGAGATAAGGGTCTTCTAATGTTTATTTAATGGGTATAATACCACGCTGGATATCGTGAGGCTTAACGTCAAATGCAGAGCTCTCTTCGTCAAAACTGTAACACATATCATATCGACGGTGAGTGCAGCTGGCTCCACAAAACTCCACACGGCAATCTAGAAATAACGTGCATGATCTATGTTATCCTAAAAGTGAATTCTAGATTTATGTGAAGCTAATACAATTGGTTTATTTGTACAAGATTACTTGGTGTTTATCATAACGTTACCTTACTTTGGAGTAATGTCTGTAAAATGACAATGTTCTTTCACGTCACATTCAAATCACACAACTAAGATTTCTATTTAATCATTCAGGAACCAATTCCACTGGTACCTTATAGCATCTTATTGACCACTAAAAAAACATAGGGGTTCTCGACTTGACTTTCTAGACGAACCAACTACTACTTTCGCTACCTGTTTTCACGATGCCTCTACTACAAAAGTGACTCGATATCACTCTTTTCAGCTAGACAGCAACAAGCCATACAATTCATCGAATTATCAACCTTAGCACCCGTCCAGAGCAACTATTGCTCTCCATTGGCTGGCCACCATAAATTACCACTAGTCCCAATATGGCCCAGTTGCCAAGCTGATCCTTGAATTAGCCAGGTACCGATCAAGCCTAACTTCTATCGACAGACATGGCCTGAAGTGTGCTCCTGACGAAAAAGCATACTCTCAATCTCGTTGATGTTCATCAGAGGCGAGCTATAGACGTAGGCTCCTCGTAGAAGAAATCATCAAGAAATCCCAGGAGTGAAGCACAAGGGCTCCAAAGAGCTGGCTGTGACAGAGGTGCTCTGCATCCTCGCTATCATATTCCCTGATATGAAATGAAACTGCGGGTCTTTTATTCTCACTTGTGATTTGTGCTGACGGTAGTTTAGTTTAATATTACTATCACGTTTTCTGTTGTTTTTTTCGGGTTGATCTAGTCCCCTTTTTCTTCTTCTTTAGCCGTATCTGTGATTATTCTATTAGGGTTGCTGTTGCTGTTGTTGCTACCATGTTATGGTGTAGCTGGGTGACGTCGTCTGTAGTGAGTCGTCATTTCTGTTATCACAATATCTAATCATCTGCTCAACATTTTCCTAGCTCATTCTAATGTCATTCGTTTTAACGCTTCTTCCTGTCACTCATTTATCGTTTCTTTATACAGTTTTTCCTTTTCCTCTTTAGTCTCCCCACGCTAATTTGCCCAGTCTGTTTCGTCATCTTAATACTTCTATTTTAACTCTGGTGAGAGTGGTCTTTGCGCCTGTGTTTCGCCTTCTCATTCTCGCTGCTACGCTACATCGCCCATCAGACAGCTTGAACATCATTTCCCTATATCACGAATACCTCGTTTTGCGGTATAGGCTCATCCAACCTTTGGAAACGGGACCATAAATAGCCCCTAACCACGCCCAGACTCTTCCGTCACTTACTTATTTGTTTCCTTCCTGAACCTTTGATTTCGTTCCATTCTATTATTGACATCGTAGTCGTTTTTTTTTTTGTATTTTCATAATATCGTCAAAACTGACTCCGAACCATTAAAGTTCTCCAATTAACTCAAGGGACCTAATCCGACTTCAGTTTTCAGCTTCACAGCCCAACCTTAGTCTACACCAACAGACCACCAAAAGCAAATACTACTTCCGAGCCCCATACGATTTATTTGCGCCCACGTAAATCATCCGTACTTCTTGTATTGGTCGTCCAACTAGAACCGCCGACGTCCACCATATCACTAAGCCGGGCTTTTTTCGTCCAAAGATCATTCTGGCATATAATTCGGCAACGTCTGCACACCAATTCGATATAATCCAACCCGACCTGCAGTTACAAGTCGTGTTTTCAGATCGATTGTGCACTCCAGCCGCGCAGTAGTCAAAAAAGTGAGCTACCCCCAAAAATATATCATACCCATCCAGTACAAACATGTGGACGTGGACTGCCATTGGGCGTCTCCAATTGCGATCGTGACTTTCTCAAAAGACAACTTCTCTCAACTTCTCTTGGAACCCATACCTTCCAATTTCGAATTTTCTGAAATTGGAATTTTTGTGCGCTCGCTGGTGCAGAAGTGACAAAAATATTCTGTTGATACTTGCGTCACCTCTTTCTCATAATCCACACATTTAGTCATCATCTTCTCGTTTCTTTGATTTTTGCTTACTCTTCTCACTCACCATTCGCATTACCTTATTTCTCTCATAGCCAGTCCTTTAGGTGTACATTTCATGGACGTCACACTTCGAGCGACAAACTATTTCCTTTTCCCTTTCTCCTGAGACACGGACACTGCACTTGAACCACCACAATTCTATCCGGTCTTTGTTTTTTGCAAGACTCTTTGGCTAACTTTGGTTTTTTCACTTTGTCCCCAGTCTACATCTCATTTCAACACCAACGAACTCGATACTGCAAATTACTATACGAAAACAAGATGCCCAAAATCTTTCGTTTCGGTCGCGACGGCAAGAAAAAGAAGGGTGGTGATAGTGATGGTGATCTCTCGATTTCTAAGCAGCGCTGGGACGATGCTTGGACTAGAATTACTGTCGACCCCGAAGAGATCCAGGAGCTGATACGGCGATGCACCGACGAGCTCAAGTCCAGAGGTATATGGAATTACACCTAATGCAGCACGACAAAAGACTGTAGTTGAGGTCGCAGGACAAAGATCTTGAAGCTTGAAATTGAAGGCTGTCAAGCTGTCAAGCTAGTTTGGATCTAAAGGCGCTAATCAATGGCACAAATTATAGCTCTCGATATCCCTTTCTTCCTTCTTCCTTTCCGTCCGGCGTCAAACCCTAGTGCCGTGCGGACTTTCATCCGCCGGTTCTTTGATGCCGCTATGGGCTTGAAGGGGACAACTTGGTCCAGGAACTCCGAATGACTGACCCTATGGTACGAAAAAATTTAAAATATTTCCGGTTTACAGGAATAAATTTCTGATAACAGTTATAGGTTATCTGTGGTATCGTCAAATGGTGCTGGTCGCGCATGGCCGGTGGTGTTGTGGGTTGGGATGCTTACGAGCTTTTCAAGGTTGGCGAAAAGGGTAAGTAAACAAGGGTTAAAGAGTCTCATGCATCACGCATGACTTTCTGCATCTTATACGAACTAACAGAACTACTAACATGCAATTGTAGATTCTAACTTTGCTCGGGATTCTTTCAAGACCTTAATCCCTATTAGTGTCGAGAACGGTGCCAAGTCATGCATCGTGTTCGACTTCTTTGATCTGCTTTCTGCCATTGCAGCTCATGCCAAGGTAAACGGTATGGGTGGTCGCAAGCTGTCGCGCATGGCAGCTTGGTGGACTTTCGACCACTGTGACACTGGGAAGGGCTTCGAAGGTGGCTACAATATCTTCCTCAAGTAAGTTTGGATCCTGGACATACATGATCGACATGTTATGAATGCTCCGGCTACAAACACAAGGTACATGATCACTGACTTGGACATTAATTACAGAGCTGCCGATGCTACTAGTCACTTGTTTTTTGCTTACCTCCGGTCTCTCACCCCCACGACAGCCAGAGGAGGCATTTCCATTTTGCCCATATCGATGCGGAAGCTGCTCGAGGAGACTGAGTACCCTCCTGAGCGCCCTGAGCTCCTCCAGTATCAGACGCACAAGATCGCTATGCATGTAGATGCGGTCTCCCCTACGCCTTTCTCCCTGCTGCGTAGAGCCAATCACTTCCAGTTCCGTGATTCTGATCGCGGTCTGAAAGCTTACTCTGAGTACGAGGATCCCATTAAGGCGCTAACCGAGGAGTGCCGTCGTGTGCTTAAAGCGATTTCCTCCATCAACCAGTCTCAGGCCTCATCGTCGAAAATTTCCACTAGTCTTAGAGATGCTTCATGGTCTCGCTTTGAGGATTTGGGTTTCTCAACTACAATGGACGAGGAGGATTCTGACGACGAGAAGTACGCGCTTGTCCGTAGGCGTAACAACCCCCAGCACCCCCGACAGCAACCTATGGGACTGCGGACAACTCCCGCGTTAAACAGTACGGTCAACCTGGGACGGCCTACTACTCCGTCCTGGGGTGACTTCATGTCATCTGGTTTTGAGGATAGTGCTAATGGAAACCATGCCAACCTTCTCCTTCCTCCAGACAAGGTGCTGCCTCCCATCGGAATTACTGTGAGACAACATAGCTCGCAATCTCACTATCCTCGCTTGGAGAATGACTCGCTCGAGCCTGGTGAGTTAGCCAGTATCTCGAATCTGGGACTCGATGACTGCTTCTGGTGGGTCTGGATCAGCAGCCTGGGACCTGAAGAGACCTCTGCCCGCAAGTCTTCTTTCGGTCGCTGCGCTGTCATTGAGACGGAGATTCGTGCTGCAAAATGGCTCGTCATTGAGGAACTTGTTGTAGGTGCTGGGCCCGACCCAAACGAGGGGACTTATATTGCGGAAAAGAAGAGCTTTTTCAGCTGGACGCGTAAGACGCTCGGCAGAAGCAAGTCCACTGCAACGAGGCCGACCCAGGATAAATCTTTGGAAGAGATGAATCCGTTGAGTCTTAGCAAGACAAACATTGGGCCCGACCAGCAGGTGCGTATCCAGGTCGCTCCTGCGCAACTCCAGGTGAAGCAGAAGGAGGAGCACCTGAGAAAGCAGACTCCTCCCGTGCACCGTGGCCATACTAATGCCGAATTCATGCATGAGAAGACTAACAGCATGATGACGGTTCAGACTGTCCTTGCGTCTGAGGCTTCGTCTTCCCTGAAGTGGGCTAACCAGTACGACAAGGGCCTTAGTGTCCGGTCGGACTATTTGAACAATAGCAATTCTGGGAAGGGTGAAGGCATGATTGACGTTGATGGCGCCGTCTCCACTATTACTGAAAAAGAGCCCGAAGAGCAAGCCAATCCTTCCGTACCTGTTGCCCCTATTCTTGCACAGCAGCCTAAGTCTTCTGTGGAGATCAAGCCTGCTACTCCTGCTAGTCCCACGGGGAGTAAGAAGAGCAAGAAGCTCCAGAAGGTTGCCGTCTCAGAGAAGGCTATTATTCCTAATGCGTCTGCTGAGAAGTCTGTTGGTGGCTTCAAGAGCTTCTTCAGCCGTAAGAACCGTACTTCTAAGCTGCCAGAGAATACGGCTACGGAGCTCGGTGCTATGCTGAAGGGTGAAAAGGCCAAGGCTAATGCTGCTGCCACTCCCACTTCTCCCTCTAAGGAGGTTTCTTCTGCCCCCGCGCCCGCCCCCAAGTCCAAGGCTGTCGGTGCTCCCGAGGCAGAGTCTAAAACTGAGACCACAGTCCCTAGCTCCATCCCTGAGCCTCTCTACATCGAGGGTCCCAACGACGCTGTCTCCTCGCCTATCGTCTCTCGTCAAAACGAGAACGACTACGAGCCGTCCTTGTCTGACGATATTTCAACAGACGATACCCGCGAGGCTGAGCGCGAGTTCTCTCGTTTCGACCAGGGCCCTCTGATGGAGCAGCCCGCTTTTGTCCCCGGCGAGAGTGATTCTGACGATGCTGCCCCTCCCCCGATCCCGCGCCATGCACACCCCCGGTCTCCTGTTACCCAAGGGGCCCCCTCTCAGATTCCGAAGCTGAGTGCTAATGGCGGCAGTTCCAAGCCTAAGGGGCGTGTGATTGTGCCTGAAGAGCCTCGCGCGGAGTTTGAGGACGAGCGGTGGGCGAGACTGCGTAAGAATGCGCAGGAGCGGGCCATGCAGAGACAGCGCCAGATTCCTGTGCGCGCGCCTCCTGCTGCGCCACGGGTTGGCGACCTTGACGATGACACTAGCGGCGAAGAGAGTAAGTAGAAGTGTGATTGCATTTGTTATTCAGGATTACTATGCTAACAATGTATCTACAGCTATCGAGTCTCGCGTCGCCCGCATCAAGGCCCGTGTTGCTGAGCTTACCGATAACATGGACCAGCCTCAGAGTTCGGGTGTAATGGCCCCCCCGGTGCACCAGTAGAGCGCCGCATCCGATGGAGTTCCCACTACCCGGACCGTTAGCAAGGGATACCATGTCTTAAGGGTATCATCAACCAAGATTCCTCAAGGAACATCAGCTAGGCCGACTTGTGTTAAGAGAAAACATAGCGGTCCCCGTCGTGTATTTACGTTTTCTATCTGTGCGCGGCGGTTGGACAATGCTTGATCGGTCTTATGTTTCTTTCAAATTGATTTGGTGGTCATGTTGCTGATGGGTTCCTTGCTTGTGGTTATCTTGTGGTTATTTTGTTTGCTGTATTTTGCTCTTTCATTTCCTAGTGTCTTGCTTGCGTTGATTCCCCCTCATAGTTATTCTTGTTTTGTTCTTTCCTTATATCTTCTCCTGTTTTCATGTTGCGGCGTTTGCTGTTATTTGTCTTGGTTTTGCTTCTTCCTTTGGTGTGGTTCTGCGTTTCTTATGTCTGCGTTTTTACTATCCCTGTGCATATTTCTAATTGTTTTATCTGGTGATGACGTGCTTTTAGTCGGATTTTGATAGTTTGATGTAAAAGTATGGTTTTCCGTTACTTAGTCCTGGTTTAATTCATATCCAAGAAGAAAGAATTAAGTTGTTGATTGATTTAAAAGACTGTTCATACTACAAGTCATTGCCCATATCACGTGATATACCTTGATACCGAGCCATAGTTGTCTAATCATTATCATGTATTTCAGTTTGCTATCGCTAATAAATGCAGAACAAAATCATATCTCCGCACTCTATGATATCTAATATTTAAATTTCATATCTGTACAAAAAAATACATTTCTTCAATCATATATATCATGATTCCATTTACAGCTCCAGTGCACCGGGCGCCTTAACCTCAAGGCCCTTAACAGCCTCAAGGCCCTCACCACCGTAACTTTGCAGAGGCGAAACCTCAACACCATTATCCTCGCCTTCAGCAGAAATTTTTCCACCGGCAGCCTCAATCCAACGGCGACCTTGTGCCATGATATCCGCACGTGAAGTGTTCGGGTCATCCTCACCGGTGCCGGCGGCGTTCTTCAGTGGGGAGAACTCATCCTCACGGCGAACTTCCATCGAGGCGAACTTGTTAAGAGACAACATGGGGAAGACATCGAAGACAAATTGCTCGAGCTTGATGCCGTTGGGCTTGGTAGGCTTGATGATAGCGCCGGACTCGAGGTCAATGTAGGGGATCTTCTTGCGCGCAACGTGATGCGGCAGATTGTCGGCCCATTCTGGAATTGACGCGAGGAACCCGATGGAGTAGTAGTGGTTGACAATGTTGGCGGCGCGGAATTTGAGGATCCCGGGCTGCTTAGGGTCCTCGGCGTGCGCAGTGGCGTTGTCGATCTCGGAGTACTCAACGACATCGGGCTTGCCGTTCTTGAGGAGAATAAGCCCGACGGACTCAGTGGGGGCGCGCTTGCGGACAACCTTGGTGGCGATGTCGACTTTATGTTCGGCGGAAAAGCCGATAAAGATGGGGTCGGCAACCTTGACGAGGCAGTTATCGACGCAGTAGGTGTGGACGTGCTCGATGCCACGCTTCTGCATGTCGGCGAGGACTCCGGAGTTGACGAGGGCAGCATAAATGCCGCCATTGCCGTCAGGGGCAACCGCGACCTTGCCGGGGCCCTCCATGAGGATCTTGCCCTCGTTGGAAATGCAGGGGAGGACACCCTGTTCGAAGGTGATGACGTTGGCTTCCTTGAGGCCAAAGAAGGACTTCTCCTGGAAAAAAGCCTCGGTGGGACCGCGAGTGGGACCACTGGTCATAACGTACCAAGGAATAACGATATCATCCTCGGACTTGCCGGCGGCCTGAGCGGCCAGAGTCTGGACGCGGCGGATACGCTCACCCTGGATCTGGAAGAGGGACTTGTTGGAAGGGAGCCCAATGTCGAAGCAACCCTTCGGTGCGGATGAACCCAGACGGGTGCCCTGGCCACCGGCCATCAGCACAACGGCAACCTTGTTGGTAGCAATGAGGTCGAGACCGGACTTGTACCAGCGGTCGATGTCGGCAGGGGCTGAGTCGAGAATGGAGGCGATGGCAACTTCGGGAAGAGGCTCGAGTACGGCGGCGGCACTGGGGGCGACAGGAGGAGGATTGAGGGCCTTGTCGGCAAGCTCGTTGATGCGGGTGGGGTTGAAGTTGGAGAGCTGGGCGGTGAGGACGGCCTGCTTGTCGGCGGGGAGGGTGTCAAAGAAGGTGAAAACGTGGCCCTGGCCGGCCTGCTCGTAGGACTCGCGCAGCGAAGACATTGCGAATGGTGGGTTGGTTGGTGGTGAAATATAGAGAGAAAATTGAGAGGGCGGGATTAGTACAATGAAGATGGGTAAACGGTCTATTTAAGAACGGGGATCAGGCGCAGGTTAGCTGAAGGCTGTTGTATTCAGTGGGGGAAAGGTCTCTGGAGAACTTGGGGATTGAGGAGGGGCATTTTAAGGGCGGTGAGATAGCTCTGGGACTCGGCTGGGTATACAACCTTACCTGGTTGGACTGAGCTCGAGACGAAGGGGCAGCAGGGCAAAGAAAGTTAACGGCTGGGGAAACTAAGAAAAGGGCTGGGTATCACAGGGCGAAACAGTGTCAGACTGGAGGAGACGGGTATTGCTGGGTCAATCAATTCGTAAGGCAACTACATACGAATTATATCCAATGATTCTGTCGCGCCTTCTATTTTTTGATGTCAGGCCCGGCGCAATAACACGATGCACTCCAACTAGTAAGGAACCGATACACCTTCCCTCCAAAGAATGCCCCAGAAGCACCCCTCTTTTAGCTCCTTTCCTGAATCCGCAGCTTAGTTCGAACCTAAGCTCAATCCCTGGTCGATGTCGTATTCTATGCCTCTGCTGACATCGATCCCGCTTCCTGTAGAAGGGGATAGAGGAATGGCAGAAACACAAAAGTAAATGAGACACAATGGCTGAATTTATGCGGAATATGCAACCGGGAGTGCGACTGTGGACCCTATAGTTGTCATTATACAGAGGTCCAATCCTCTATGCAGGTTAGACAAGAGAGTTGGGTGGATGAGTGGATGGCTTGGGTTCCACTACTAGTATAAATTCAATTCTCCGCATGGCTAGTAAGCTAGAAGGAGAAATGTTTCCTTGGAAGCTTCGAAATAGAAATATAAATGGGGGCGTGTGCCGGCGGAGCCATTTTCCATTTGTCCATCGAATTTGGCTGGAGGGGTGAATCGTATTAGTCACAAAGTCGCCGGGTGGATTCTAGAATTTGTGAGGAAGGTAATTACATCATCTCGAGTTTAAGGAGTTAGGTTCCGAGACAGTTTACAAACAATGTATTGAACTATTGATTCAGAGCACCAGCACCAGGTGTATTCTGCCTTGAGACACCGCTTATGGAACAAAAGGAAAAATCTTTATTATCACCATGGAAGAAGGAATTGACGTCACGTTGGCTCTAGCGTTTTGAAACAAAGAATAATATTAAAAAAAGACTCTCACCAACCGAAGTCGAATCGGTGACCTTTCGATTACAATCGGGTTGAAGCCCTTGCAATTACAGTCGAACGTGATAACCAGCTACACCATGGTGAGTATCGACAGTGGTGAACCACTGCACATGGTTTGTTGGAGAGGAGGCTCCAGCTAGAGTATATATATACCCAATTTGTAGTAACCGCAACTCAGATTGATCCTGCTGCCAACGTCAACTTATTTTCTACCTGTGATTATTATGCCCCAATGAGATACAGCTGTAATATTTTGTTACGTTTCTAAATAATCTAGTCATCGACCTACACTATGAACTCCGAAGACTCAGAAATCCCATCTACTTTCACGGGTAAACTCGACCTATCGTCCTTTACCTTTCAATCCCCGAGTCCTCCCGCATCATCAGGAACCCTCAAACGTCCCTCCTCCCCACCATTCTCAGATACCCCCTCAAAACGCCGCCGCAATCGCCCCATTCCTCTCCCACAGTCTTCCTACTCAAGCCTCCCCCTCCTTCCCGATACCCTAGCCGCCAACCTCTATATTCTCTTCGTTGGCCTCAATCCCGGGCTCCAGACCTCCCGCACCGGCCATGCCTACGCGCACCCATCAAACCTATTCTGGAAGCTCCTTCACTCTAGCGGGATAACTCCAAGCCGACTCGACCCTTCAGAAGACCAAACATTACCAGAACGGTACAAGTTGGGCTTGACGAACATTGTCGAGAGACCGAGTAGGAATGGGGGGGAGCTAAGTAAGGAGGAAATGGATGCGGGGGTTGATGAGTTGGACAGGAAGGTAAGGGAGACAAGGGCGGAGGTTGTGTGTATTGTAGGGAAGAGTGTTTGGGAGAGTATATGGAGAGTGAGGCATGGGAGGGGGATAAGGAAAGAGGAGTTTAGATATGGATTTCAAAAGGATACGGAGAATATGGGCATATTGAAGATTGGAGAGGATGGTGATAGAGAATGGAGGGGATCTCAGGTATTTGTAGCAACAAGTACAAGTGGACTAGCAGCTTCTCTTAAACGTACTGAAAAAGAAAAGATATGGCGGGAACTAGGTCTTTGGCTTGAGAAACGCCGAGAACAGGAGGGCCATACAAGAAAAGCACAGTAAATCACAGAAGAACAAGTCAATATCTAGACAATATGTATTGGAATCTCTTCAGATATCGTGTCCTGTTGGAAAACCAAATCTTGCGAACATGAGGCGCACAACAGCATTCCAACCTTTTATCAAGAAGCAAATCGCCAATTAAGAAAACAGATGATATAAGAAATAAACACGAACCCAGAAGAGAAATAGAACAATATCTCAAGAAATAATAAGAATAAAACGTCCAATGGTAACCAATCAGACGAATGAAAATCCGAACCAGCCAGCCTAAAAGCTTCTTCGTGAAGACATACAGAGATGACTATGAAATCATATTACATGTTTTTGTTGAGTGTTGAAACAATGAAAGGACAAAACAAAACAAAACAGATCTAGACCATTTAAGCATCAGTGGACACAGCAGGCATCTTCGCAGGCAGATTCTCCTTCTCGTTTTCATCTGCCTTAGTAACTGCGACCACAGGCTCGATGGTTTTCGAGTTAGACTTAGAAATCTCCTCCTTGACTTCGGACTCCTCAGAGTCCTCATGGATAACGGAGAAATCGGAATCCTTCTTGGCCGCCGGGGTAGGCTCCACATCTTTCTTGACATCCTCTTTAATCTCCTCCTTAACTTCGTCCTTGGTGTCCTCCTTAACATCTTTCTCCTCCTTAGGTTTCTCTTCAAAAGTTCTAGTAGTAGACGCCTTAGGAGTAACCTCCCCGTCACCCTCTTCCTCAGCATCGTTCTTCTCCATCTTCTGCTTTGGCGTCGTCACCTCAATCGAAACCTTAACAGGCGGCGGCGGCGGCGAAATCTTCGCCTTCCCAGGCTTAGACACCAAATTCCAATCAATCTCACCATTCGCCCCATACCTCGTCACCAACCACTCGTTCGCCTTCCGGAAATGCCCACACGTAAAGAACCCTCTGCTCGCACTAAGCGGCGAAGGATGCACAGACTTTAGCACCAAGTGCCTCTTCTGGTCAACCTTGATCACCCTCTTGCCGGCAGGAGTTCCCCACGCCATAAACACGACACCACGCGACCGCTTAGCAGCGATGAGGTCGATGATCTTCTGGGTGAAGCGTTCCCAGCCGCGGTTGGCATGGGAGTTAGCTTCATGGGCACGGACGGTAAGGCAAGTGTTCAAGAGCAGGACACCGCGCTCGGCCCACGGGGTCAAGAGGGCGTTGTTATTAGGGGGAGTCTCAAAGTCAGGGTAGTCATTCTTGAGACAGACGTATATGTTCCGAAGAGACGGAGGTGTGGTGGTCGGGGGACGCACGGAGAAAGCGAGGCCATGGGCTTGGTTGACGTTGTGGTAAGGGTCCTGGCCGACGATAACGATCTTGATGGTGTGGAAGGGCGTGAAACGGGACCTTTGAAAAGGTACAAAGTTAATGTGACGTTCGGAGACGAATTAAAGGATTTTGATATTAAACGTACCAAGAGTAAATGTCTTCCCGAGGAGGGAAGATCTTGCGACCAGCTGCGGCCTCTTTATTGAGGAATCTCTTCAGGTTAAGGAAGTCTTCAGTAACGATTTCATCCTTAAGCATGGCGAGCCACGAGACGTGAAGAGTTTCGATCTCCAGGCTAAGAAGGTCACGCTGCTCCTTCGTAAGACCGGAAACCCATTTTTCTTTGTTGAAGTTCGTGGGAACGACACCAGAAACTGAAGATTTGGAAGAAGATTCAGCATCGGCCGGCTTGACGGCGAAGAAGTTCATGATGCTAGCATTAGATTTGGTCTTCTTGGTGTCATCAGTGTCAAGGGCGGACGTCGCCTTGCGCTTGAGGGTGTTCATGATTGGCGGATAAGAAACGGATCAAAGGCGTAAAGAGCAAATAGCAAGAATCGGGAATGTCGTTAACGTAGAGATCCAAAACGAGAACTTGGTTAAACTTGAGTCTAGAAAAGTCTATATCGTAAACTCTGGATCAACGATTCAACAAAAACGTACTTTGTAGTAATCAAAGTTGGAAAGTGCAGTGCTGGGTTGCAAGTCAACAAAGTGCAGTTGCCCAAAAGTGAAGTAAAGTGCAGAAAAAAAATGGAAGCGAGACGCGACTGGGGGGCAACTACTTGCGCTAGCGCGTAAAGGGATTTTGGAAAGCGTGGGTGGAAATGGGAAGGGAACGGTCACTTTACAGGGCAGATTGTCTGGGGGCAATTGCTTTCTTTTGTTTTGTTCAGGAAAATGGAGGAATGAAGATTCAACAAAGAGCAGATTTACAGCTAGATTTAATGAGGCGAATAGCAATTTTATAATTTGGATATTAGCCTATACCTGGAAATATAGGTCTGACACTGACAACGGGTCTGTCTGTTCAACTTTAAGCTACCTCCATCACACCCCATCCAGCTAGCAGACAACTTAATCAATCTTTGGGTTGATAATACATACCATACCAGCCCTGCCACGAAACCAATACCACCTCTAGACCACACCATAACAGGACAATCATCTTTATTCCTAGTCCGACAACATGATGTTAACTCGAAACTGTGGAGATGATCCCAACCCCTTTCCTTATCAACTAAACTCACTAGTTCGGTTTCTAGTAGATCATCTATACTATATAGAAACTGGGTGGAGAACATTTAGGCAGACGACCAGGATAAGGATATGTTGTTATTTGAATGGAATCCCATGATTACTTTTGTAGAATTCGTTGTCAGGTCCAATCAGGAACTGTTTGACGAAGTGTTTGATTTTTCAACGCAAGAAAGCAATCTTATTCACAATGGGCTTAAATCCATGGTTAAACATGAAAGTTTATATAATCAAAGAAGAGTGGAGGATATGTATTAGAAAATAACGACGCCAAATAACCAAGAAACAAGAAAATCAAACATACCGTCCCTTTACCATAGATTCCAACCCAAGTCTCTCCATAACACCGTGATGACACCCGGGTCTTTTCAAGATAATGACCTATTACCAACACTCAACTCCCATCCAAATATAACCATATCCAAAGGCCTACCCCAAAAAAATCAAACGCCATTTCTAAATGCTAAATCATCAAATCACTATTCATAGCTCACTCTCCTTCTGCTTCCGTTCATTCATCACCCGGAATCCACGCTTACAAACTTCGTAACTCGAGATCATGATAGCGCAGGCTGGAGCCACCTTGAGCGTTCTCGGGACCCAACCCTTCCACAGACCCGAAATCCCCTCATTTTTGAATATATGCCATAACAACTGCATCATCGACCCTTGCTCTGGGGGAATGGCGCTCTTGACGGCATTCTGTGCAGTTGACGCACCATCACGGTACACCTGCGTCCGGGTCTTCCCAACGTCGAAAGGGGTTGTGATTATGGAGGCGATTGTTCCACTCGCGGCACCAGCAATGAAGCTATCTGTGAAAGTCTCTGTTGAGTTCTCGTGTTCCTGGAACAGCCTTCTTGCCCTAGCAAGCTCATCAATATCCTCCTGGGTCGTCGTTCTCATTAACTCATAATGTTCCTGGGCTCTACGGTGGTTCTCCCGGTAATCTGCCAGCTTTCCGCGTACCATCTCGTATCCCCACCAGTAAATGCCGGAAAAGGGGACATCGCGCCACAGCGTGAGAATCAGTCCACGCCATAATGAACTATATCCACTGGATTCAACCATTTGCTGAACGCCCCGGAGAGTCTCGATGACATGACCAGACGTAGAATGACCACTGGTTGCTTGCAGTCTTGTTCTAAATAACTCAATAGGATTGACTGCCGTAGCCGACAGCGTTCTAGCCACAGAACCAGCGACCAAAGGCGCCCAGTCATCATGGAATGTCCTCACAATCGGGCTTCGCCTATCTGACCGCAGCCACTCATACCCGGTAAAGTATATGATATTTGATGGCACGGACATAACCAGCGTCGGTGATAACCCTCCATAAAGTAGCAACGCCTTCGTTCTGCGCAATCTTCCGGAACCCATCCATAGTAGAGCTGATACGGGTCTTCTGAATCTGTTTAACGACACATGACTCCGGAGTGGAAATTGGCGTGATGACGGATGAATGAGGAAGCACGCAGGCGTCGGCACTACCGGCAAAGAAGACCTCGCGGCAACAGGCGGTGACGCCAAGGTCGGTGGTTTGAATGTTGGTGAGGGCGGCGGGGGAGAGTGTGAGTTTAGCGAAATCGATTGTGGGGGGTTTGAGGTGTTGAGATTGGAGGCGGACTCTGATGACATCGAGAGGGGTAACTGTAGCGGGGTATGTCAGCACGGGACCGATATCTGAGAGACGGATTAGGAACCCGTACCTAGTAGAGAGGTGAGGAGACTCCCGGACATGGCGGAAATCATCCTTTGAGGGGCGGTGATATTGTCTTGGTCGGCGGGGGTGGGTGCCGCGGTAGATGCTTTGCGCACTGCGGTGGGTGCTGATAATGAGGACATGGCGGAAGATGAAGAGGAAGAAGTAATAGTGGCTGTCTTTCTTCTGTCGTGAGATTGGATCTTGATATGTGAAGTTAGAATAGTCGGTGGCTGATCGATATGTTGAACGGTCGGGGAAGCGGATATTATCGTAGCGGTCATAGTGATTATGTCTGCCACGGCGTCATGATACATAGGGCAGGGAAATTCGGATAGGTTGGTAGAATCGATTATGGTATAGACAGCAGATACAGTGTCTCGTCAAGAACGGTTGCAAGAGGAACAGATAAAACAGGATGCGCTCCGCCTAAATTTGGAGGCGATATCGAAAGTATGAGGTCACAGCTGTGGCTGCGGGCGGCTTATCAATCAAAGTAAAACCCGTGAGTCGGCGACCATAAAACGCTCAACGTCAAATGGGATTAGAAAAATAAAGAGAAAAGCGTCGGGGAAGTATTTGAAAATTACAATTAAGTACAAATAGTCTGCACAATGAATGTTGAGGTGAGTAAAGTCATAGAGTTCTTTGAGTGTGGCACAATCGCCGAGAATATAAATATACAGTCGGCTTCGGCTTATCACAAGAAATTTTCATCGTTCAAATGAGGGAAACTACTCCTTTGGGTTGGTCTCGCTAGGCCTCTGTGATAGGCTGCCCTCATTAACTAAGCCAATTGATATTGCCTATAAATCCCGAATTTATGGTTCCAACCACACCAATCCTCTAAATCACAACGCTAACACATAATCAAACGCAAAGGAAATATCCATTGCGATCGGTTGAGCTGCCGGAACTCTGCACACAATTCTTTTCCATCATTCACACTCCATTTGTCGATGCAAGATGGGATAGAGAGGAAAGGGAGACTCTGCACCTTTATGGGTTCAGTTTGGTGGTAGTTATTGCTGTATACTCTTGCGGCTGCCGAGGGAAGAGAATTTGGACAGATTTGGAAGATAGTGGGGTTAGTCTACTGAGAAAGTACCTTCCACCCAATTACATGGAGCCTTCAGTGAGTATGAAGTTGCGGCTGTGATGTTGTAAAAATAAAACCCCGATATATTACCTATTTTGCTAATTATATCCGTTAGCTGAAGGAACCTTTGTAGCAAATACCTTTCCCTCCATACCTACCACTACAAATCACTATCAAATTTACGGCCGACATCGGATGTAATTTTGGTGCACAACCACATCAGCAAGATCTGATAAGGATGCACTAGCCTTCTTATCAGATCGAAAATCACAGTCCATTTAGCCCAGACTCTCTCGTTTCTCGTACTCCTCTATTCTCAAGAAAGGGGAACCTGCAAGCCAAATGCACTAATGAGAACAAATAGACGGAACTGGTATGTTTAGTATACTTCGCTCCTGCTTCTAGCTGCACGCTAAACTCACTTTGCATGATCTCGTAATCATGCAATTACCGAGAACTAATGAACAAAGGGCCCTATTGAAATATTGGGATTCTGAGTTGTTCGATGGGTTGTTTGTGTTACGAATCACCGGCTAAGTGCCAAGATGCTGAGATTATATCTGGGCATGTCTCAGACTTTGCATTGTAGTAGACTAAATAGGATTATAATGGGTAAGCCCAGTCTGGTAAGATGATTCCTTCCAATTGGAAATTACGATTTTGTATCTTAAATTTAACCTATGACCTTTGTGAACAAATGCTAAACAAAGCTCATTACACCGTGTTTATTGTTCATACAACAGGTCAATGTTGATACTAGGGTTAATTATATTGACTTCTGTGCTTTGCAACTTAAGGAATGTTCTATGGTTAACAAATGTATAGGCTCAAAAAAGCTCATCTACAAAAAGTCTAGGGGTTGCTATTAACGTGGAATGCTAAGGCGAATATCAAAGTTAAACTTTGCTCTATTCATCAGCCTCGATATCTTAAACACGCGGAGTAAGGATACGAGAGGACCCTAGAACATTCCGTTTCCCTTGCCAAAAGATGATTTCAAGTTGAGGCTTAATCGGATAGACATACCAAACGCTGATATAACAAAAAGAAGTATGCCTTGAAATCAATTTATTAATCCAGAAGCCGAAAAGTCAAAAGATAATCTCCCTATCTGGGAATCTAACAAGTCATTTGTGCGACAATCAGGTATAACCACCACTACACTAATGAAAATATCGCATTGATTTTAAAGGGTTCAGACGAAAGAGGAATTATATTCTACTTAGTTAAGCATCGAAGAAGTTATCAACGATGAACAAAAGCCATCACGTGCTACCGACTGTCGCGACATGAAACTCATGTTACCATTTCGAGCTGCTAGTTTGCACTCGATACCTGGCGATCTGCTCCTACCATCGGATGAGTGCCTCCTCGAGTCATAATTTGTGATATGGATCTCAATGAACACAGTTGGGCTTCGAGATGCATCAATCTACCACTTAAAGCCTGCATATTGAACCAATTTGTGGCTGGTTCAATTTGTTGAATGGCGCTTAGATGTACCTTGTCCAACATCATGGTAGCAGAGCTATTTGGAGACTCGAGCCTATCACGATGTTTCGAGTATCTAGTGACTGACCGGGGTTCCTGTCAAAGACCAAAGCTTAGATCCTGGCTTCTTGCCGTGGCAACGGAGAGTAAACAATGGGATACACTCAGAAACTACGAAGTTGGGACAAATTGGTAGTTGCTATTTGGTGTTGGATTTCAAGGTGGCAGAGAAAGCAGTTGCTCCTGCATGTGGCTGAAGTTGGATATCTTGGCCTAAAAATGGAAGGTGCGGGTGGAAAGATGACAGGAGGACAGGTGTGCCTGGTTCACGAATTGTGCATCACGAGAAAACTCTTCCATTAGCATCATATCCATGACCCACAATAGATTAAGTTTTATGCAATCATATTCTACTGGTCAGTCTCTCTACACTCAGCCGTCTGTATATTGGATTGGGAATTTACAAGTCGATCACATCTTCTTGAAACTCCGACCCCTCCAAGCCACCCTGTCTACGAGCTTCCTGAGTGGTTGTGTGCCCCTTTCTCGCCATCATACAGGACCACTATACTTGCAAATACCCGACGTGATTTTCGCTCCATATCATCATCCGAGCCTGTACATTCTTGGAATTTCAATCCCATAAAACCGTGACAGCTTGCACATTTAAATGTATAATAGCGACCCGGGTTGAGGCAGAAGCATAGTATAGCAGGACTCCTCCGTCACATTATTACTTGCTGCTGTCAAAACTGCATTTCTCTACACACAGCGTACCTGACCAAGATTTGGCTTTCGTTACATTCATACTTTGCGATAGTACCTATCCATTTGTCTGTAGCGTGTGGTAGCAGACGACTAGACGACCAAACCAACAATAAGTGTAGTGCGTGTCCTCGCTCCACTTCCTCCTCGCTTCGATAGGCTTGTCCTTATTCGCGAAACGAGAATTATATATAAGCCTTCGAGGGCTCCTTGTCACATCTTTATTTCTTTTTGCTGCCTAGATGTCACCGCGCAAGAAAGTCAAGAGCCAAATCTTTGAGATTCTTCGCGACGAATCCTGTCTTAGTTCCAACGTCAGTCAGCAGGATACATCCACTACTGCAACCACCCCCGTCGCCGACTCTGTTCTTGCCAACGTGCCAGAGTATGAGGAAATCCACTACACTTCAGCACGTCACGGTCTAAATGACGCTACCAGCAGCATTTATTCAGACCCAGGAGAGCCCGGGTATAGCCAGCTTGCCCTTGAAGAGATTGCCGAAGTTACAGAGCCGGAATATTCAGAGGTTTCCGGACAGCCGGAGATGCAACCCTGCAGCTTATACGAACCACAATCCTTAGCTTACGATAGCCGATACGGCGGAGAATCTGTTAGTGAATCGCAATACACAGAAGAGCAGCCTAGCCAAACAGGCGACAGCCATTTCGAAGATAGTCAAATCGACCAGGGTACGCAGTACATCGACGAAACTCAGGACGACCATACACTCGACGTCAGTGCCATTACTGAATCGCAAATGATTGATGAATCGGAGCAAGAATGCTCTCTCATGAACCATTCTATCGATCAATCTTACAACGCCAAAGCCGACTTGCAATGCGACGTCACCGAGGAATCCAACGTAGTTACATCCTGCCGCCGCGATGACAGCGCGTCACCACACAAAGTTGAGGACGATATATTCAGCGAGCGGAGCCTCTGTAGCTCTTTGGGATCATACGACGGTGGTATTGCACATAAGGGAGCTGTTGTTGATAAGGCGGCTGACATGGACAAATCTTCGTTGTACTCTCACGAGACTATGTCGCATGGTGCTCGGTCTGCTCGCCCGTCAGAAATTTCGGAGTCTGATGGAGATTATTCGAGCGCTGGTCGTCGGACTCCGAGATCTGGAGGTTATCGGATGGGGAATAATCTGCATCGCAAGAGTCCGTCCGGATCGTCGAGGTCAAACGCTAAGCATGGAGCCATGACTAAGTTAGGAAGTCCGTCATTTCCGGTGCAATATTCCACAAAGGGCCGGACCCCGAATCGATTTAAACAGCCGGATGAGGCCCCATTGGTGCTCTTGCATGCTACTATGCTTCCTTTACAGTGGAGTTGGTCATCAGTTCTCGAAGAGGCTTCTTCTCGTGCTATTGAGGGCCGCGAAGTACTCTCTGAGTCTATCAAGAACTTACGTGATGCCTGGACTTTGTTAGCAGACCGGGTTGGCGACACTGTTTTAGAACGTGGTGTCCTCCTATCTCATCCCCAGAATGACTTTGAAATTCTCGAGGAGCGTGTCCTTGAAGCTCTCGAACTCCCTCTCCGTCGTCGCGCTCGTATCCTTGAGTGTGGTCATTACCTCGGCCCGGCAAACTACATGTCTCTCTCCGATGATGAGGATACCGAATATGACGATAGCAGCTTCATGTCGTACGAGGTCGAGCGGCGTCAAGCAACCTCAACTCGTCACTGGTGCGCAACGTGTCGTGATGAGATTAGATGCGATGCGCTGGGCTCTGGGAAGATCTTCCGTGTAAAGGTGTACGCTAGTAACGGGCTTATGCGCGAGGGAGCTTGGCAGGCGTGTTGGCGAGAGATGGAAAGGGTGGATATTGAGATTGAACCGGTTATGGATATGGCAACATCGGTGGAATTGATGGAATTGGCGGCGGAGCAACAAAGGAGGGCAGAGGAAGCAGAAGTGAAGAGGGTAGAGGCAGAGAAAGAGAAGGAAGCGACGCAAAGGATAGTTCTTAAAAAGGATGATTCTGTGCGGTTGAGCGAGTTGGAGTTGAGATCTCAAAAGTCTCTTGAGGTGGTGCCGTCGGGTCCTTCGTTCCGCAAACAATCCGAAACATCAAGTGTCAACACAACGGTCTTAGCAGTTAACAAATCCGTCCACGAAGCAACCGCTCCGGCCCGGCCACTTCCGGATTCCCTGCTGGGACTGCTTTTTGAGGCCTTGCGCGTGGCTTTGCATGATCGTAGGAATATTGCTATTATCGTGCTCTGTGTGTTGGCTATGGGCTTGGCATTTCGTGGAGGACATCAGCAACAGGCTTTGATGCAGATGCAAAGTGGGAGCAACGTGGTAGTTGAGGAAGCGCAGGCTCCGGTGGCAAACGTGTCGAAGGAGATCATGATGCAGTATGAGGTTCTTGAAGTTCAGGCTGAAGCTGAAAATGAACAAGAAGTTGTAATTGAGATCGAAGCTGAAAGAGAAGAGGAGATTGTGGGGGTGGAGGTGGAGGAAGTGGATGAAGTGGATGCTGAGAAAATTGAGGCTTATCGTGCCTTGTTGCGGGAGCATGCCGCTGAGGTGGACGAGAAGGTTCTTGATGAGGAACATGAAGAATTATAGAGAATGACGCCATGATGTGATTGGAAATGTATTTGCTTTTGCATTTTTTGTTTAACTTTTCTGTTCAGATTTAGGATTTAATATTTTGGCTGTTTTATGATGCGCTTTTGTCACGACTGATGCTTGTTTGGATATACACAGATTTCTGGGTTTTAGTTTCTGGTGTTGATTGTTTCGCAATATTGTATTTCTGTAGATCCCCAGTTTGAACAACAAACACTCTAGTTCATTATTAAGCAACAGTCTTCATTCGATCATTATGTAAATCTCTTTATTCTATTTTACCAATTACACATCGTCACTTCTCCTTTTACAGAGTCAGCTTCTTGAAGGCGTAGCGGCCTTGCTGTATGCTCAGCATATCCATGATAACCAACGCAGCCATACCCTCCACAATAGGAATAGCTCTCGGCACAACACAAGGATCGTGACGACCCTTTGCGGCTAACACACCTTCCTCAGTACCATCGTACGTAGCAGTAGTCTGGTCAATAGAAATGGTCGCCGCCGGCTTGAAGCCAACACGGAAGTAGATCGGGGCACCGTTCGAGATACCACCTTGGATACCACCGGAGTGATTGGTTCGGGTAGTCAGCGCAGGTCTCGGAATGGCGTATGCCTTCTTGGCAATATCAGAGGCGGAGCAAGGGATGAGCGTAGCAGTGTCCTTGGCGAACAGATCGTTGTGGACGTCACCAGCCATGCGAGTGCCGGCGAAACCGGAGCCGATTTCGAAGGCCTTGCTGGCGGGGATTGACATCATGGCATAGGCGAGAACGGCCTCAAGCTTGTCGAAAGCGGGCTCACCGAGACCGGAGGGAACATTACGGATAACGCAGGTGACAGTTCCACCGGTCGAATTGTGGCCATCGCGCATCTTCTCAATGAACGACTCCATCTCAGCGCTAGCCTTGGCTTCGGGGCACCGGACAGGAAGGAACTCATCGACGCGGGCGCGGGTGATGGAGTTGATGATGCTATTGAAGGCAGGGTTGCTACTGCGGGAGGGGTACTCAGGGGTCTCGGGGATCAACTCAACGGGACCGACGGATGAAGTGAAGGCGACGATCTCGATGCCGTAGGTTTTCTTCAGAAATTTCTCGGCAACAGCACCAGCAGCAACACGGGCGATAGTCTCACGAGCGGATGACCGGCCGCCACCGGAGGAAGCCTTAATGCCGTACTTCTCCTGGTAGGTAAAGTCGGCGTGCGAAGGGCGTGGGAACTTATCCATGGTTTTGTTGCCATAATCCTTGGGGCGTTGGTCCTCGTTGGGGACGGTGAGGGCAATGGGAGTACCGAGGGTGAGGCCATTTTCGACGCCGGAGAGGATAATGACGCGATCTTTCTCGTTACGAGGGGTGGTGATGGAGGATTGACCGGGGCGGCGACGCGTGAGTTGGGGTTGGATATCGGCTTCGGTGAGGGGGAGGCCGGGGGGGCAGTTGTCAATAATGCAGCCGACGCCTTTGCCATGGGACTCACCGAAGCTGTGGAAGAAAGGTAATGTTAATTTGGAATCAGCTAGGGGATCTGGGTTGTGCGAGGCCGTTGGAGGCCCGGGATTGGGGCCCCATAGAGGAATAAGTCGAGAGCTAGGGAAGAACAGAAACGTACGTGGTGACCTTGAAGACAGAACCAAAAGTGGACATTGTGAAGTTATGACTATCTGAATTATAGATAAATTCTAAATGGTTGGTTGCGAAAGGGAAGAAAGGCGATTGATCTCGAAGGATTAAAGAAAGCAACGAGACGAGGTTCCAGGAGAGAAGTGAAAAATTATTGAGGAATTGGGTTGGGAGAAGCGATGACGATGGAGGGAAAGAGTTTGTGTAAGAGCGATATATGGGGAAGTTGCGATTGTTGGGATAGAACTCAAGATACAAAGTTAAATTATAAAAAAATGTTTATTGAACATTTATCATGAAGTCGGCATTTCTCACTCAGTTTCAAAGTTTTATGCGCTGTTCCATTTCTCCAACTCCGAGACGGACTTCCTTCGAATGAGTCGCAAAACCTTTGAAGCTTCCTATTTGAGAGCTGAGTCACTTCATATCTGTCAATAGGTTCTAGAATAAGACCTGAAGCTTTTGAATGAGTTTGTGGTAAAACTTAGTACAGCCATCTCGGATGGCCCATTTTGGTTTATTTGATAGAATATTCTTTCTTCAATATGATTTCACTATTTAACATAATAGAGACACATTTACTAGATTTTGCTTGCTTTCGCCGAAGTCGCTTTAGCGCAGAATTCGAGATATCTCAAGTTCTTGGCCAACCCACAAGTAAGGGTTGACTCCAAGAAATCTGTGCGAGATCTTATAGTGATATTGAACTTGTTCTCTCATCTCTAAATTGTATATCCTGTTAGTGGATTTTGTGTTGATACAAGGGTTTTTACCAATATGTACCCTAATCACGGAGTATTCGTCTAAGACTATTCCTAATGTGATAAGTAGATAGCCAGCCTCTAATTTCCAAATCAATAAATATTATACTAATCAATACGAGGAGACTACTCTCTCATACCTAGACAATCAGTGTGTTGACCGCATCTTCTGCTCCCCCGTCAGAGCTAGGACCATCCATCCAACACATTCTTCAAGAACCCACCGATATGCTGTGGATCCCCCATATAAGGCACCAACAGGGCCGCCCCCATCAGCTCTTTTGAATCATCAACACTCATGTCCAATACTATATGTATAATCTCAAGCTCCGTAGCCAAATAATTAAGAGTGGCAACGGCCACGTGTGGAATGGTTGCGGGACGTTGTATTTAGACGTAGCAGTTTGTGGAATGGACCCTCCAGAGCCGCTGAGGAAGTCCGGGCGCGTTCGGGAGGGTAGGAAAAGGTCGTCGCCACCAGGAGGTAGGGAATGTGGTAGATTCTGATATGCACAGAAAATGACACAACTTGCGAATACTGATAAGAGCAAAGAATTGCCGAGACAACAAGAAGACAAATGTGACCTCATTGAATCTTCAATACTATAATATCAAGACTCTAAGCAAATTTTAATAAACCTTCATTTTTATACTCTCATATCATATTTCTTCAATCTGCCATCCTTCGTCTTCCCCACGTGGAGCACCCGCTAAAGACCCCGGTTCCTCGTCCATCTAGAAGCTTGAGAACCCGAGAAGCGAAGGATGACGGTGATAAACTAGGCCCAAGAACTTGATGCTTAAGTAGCGATGGAGTCCGTTTCATTTTATCTTTATTTTCTTTCTAGATTTTCGTCATTATACCTATCTTTCTCATCAATTAACACAAATCAAGAACCCATCATAGCTGCTATCAAGACTTTACGACATAATTTACATTTACTGTATCTGCATTACCTGTTCTTGATGTAACTACTCTCCACAATTTGAACCTACCCTGTCAGCTCATCTGCTGACTGGCCATTATTGGCCCCGGAACACACTCGATTCGCTGCGATGAGTGGCGATTCTCAAAACATTAACCGTCTCGCCCCACACCTTGACCACAGACTCTCCTTCAACAAGACCGATTTTGACTCAACCAGCCTGCATCATGATAGCCCAGGAGGTGGAAGTAATAATAGGACAGATACGGAGTTGCTTGATACACAAAGAATTCAAGCCGTTCCGAGGGAAGATAGGAGACGAAGCAGTGCTGGATTGTCAGTGGCGCATAAGAGAGATGATATTCCAGACCGAGAGAACAGGGTAGAAAAGGAATATATTGAGTATTGTGTGGGATACCTTTGATAAGACCCTGGAAGAGCGGCCCTTTCTCTACAAAGCTGATATCTGGATCTTGACATATGTCTCCGTTGCCTACTTCATCAAGTACTTCGATCAAACTAATGTACATGGTTTCCACCTTTATTTACTATCTATCGAACAAACTTAACACACCCTAGATCAACAATGCTTGCGTCTTCGGCATGAAAGAAGACTTTTCCATACAAGGCAACGAGTGCAACCTTCTCCAAACCCTATTTACCACCAGCTACTCCCTCAGCAACATTCCCTCCCAACTCTTCATAACGCGCATTCGCCCCTCCATCTGGCTTCCATCTCTCGAGCTCATCTAGGGTCTCCTCGTAATATGTAAGGCGACCACCAAATAATTTACTGTTCTCTACGTTTTGCGGTTCTTCGTGGGCTTACTTGAGGCATCGGCGTACCTGGAGATCTTGACGTTACTCTGGAATTGGTATGTTCCAGCGGAACTAGGAAAGAGAACTGCGATATTCTTCACAAGTGCGTTTTTCGCGAATGTTTCCGGGGTATCTGCAGGCGTCGTTGTACGCCAGCATGGACGGGTGGCTCAGCCTTCGTGCTTGGCAATGGCTCTTTATATCCGATGGGATATTGACGATACCTGTCGCCATGTTCGGCTTTATTGCATTGCTGGATATACCTGTGAATTCGAGGGCCTGGTGGTTGTCAGCTGATGATCGGCAGATTGCCATTAAGAGGATGGAAGCGATGGGGAGAGCACCACCAGGGAGACTGACAAGGGAGACGTTTCAACAGGTGTTCATGGATTGGCCTGTTTATGTATTTAGTATGGTTTTCGTTGGGCAGTTGCTTGGGAACAGGATATACGGATATTTTGGTATCTATCTGAAGAGTACAGGGCGATGCACTGTTGAACAAACCAACATCATACCATCAGCTGTATTCGGGTTGGAGGCGTTTATGGCTTTGTTGATGGCGTGGGTAAGTGATTTGAGACAACAGCGGAAGCTTCTTATATCATTCGAAGCGTGTATATCTGTTATAGGCAGCATCATCTTATGCTTTTGACCCAAAGACAACATCCATACCATGCTGGCTGGCTGGATTTTCACATTCACCCAAGGTGGAGCATCGGCTCTTTTATGTCATATCAACGAACTCCTCATTTTCTGCCGGACAGCGTCTTATCGTCATCGGGATTGTCGAGACTATTGGGTTCGTCTTCAATGCTTGAATTATTCTCCTCGTATATCCAGTCAATAAAGCTCTGCATTTCCCATATGGTTACCAAGCTGCAGCATCGTTCTTTGGCCTTGCTGTGGTGGGTATTCTTGTAGTTCGATATCTAGTTAAGCGTTTAACACTACATAGACGTTGTAAGCCCATGTTAATGTTATGCGGTCGACTTAACGAATTGGAAGCATAAGAGCTATTTGCTGACAGCAATCAGCTATATTCCAAGGAGTATTTAGCCTAGTTTAATATTATATTTGATTTCACCATGTTCAGTCCGTGGATATAAAACATATGTTGTCTCTTGGCAGTTTGGCGATGTCTTTACATAGGTTCCTTGCGGTCGTTTCACAAGATGTAGTTCTGTACCTAGGTATGATCAGATCGGCTTTTTCGTATTTCGCGTCTCGGGAGTACTGTTCCTGATGGTTATTTTTCTTTTCGATATAAAGTGTATAGGGCAGATGGTTTGATAGGCAGTGAAACTGTTATGACATGTTGATGTGGTTGCTTATGATCTCGTGAAAGTCAGATAGGGAACTTTCATTTTGCTTTGTTCTTGCCGAATCATAAAAGTAACCATAGGTTGTAACTTCCTTCCCCCAACTAGTTTACAAGCACTAGAACTACACTAGAAGAACGGCAAAACCCAAGGCAAATTAATTCTCTGTAGATGGCAGCTACAAGCCAAGATACATGACAGAAAAATCTAAGCCTTGTATTATCATCAAACTCTGCTAATGCTTAGTTTATACGACGACCTCGGAAAAACCTCCATAGTATCCCTATACCACGCCTTAGTACCCTCTACAAACCCACCTACGGAAACAATGCAGTCAGGATCCCCCTTAGCGCGATCCTTCCCCCTCTCTACTACTAAACCTTAGACGTACCAGCCGGCAACCACGGCGCCTGAATACGCACTCGCCACCCATTTAAGCGAGGCCGCGGCAAGTCCAGTCGGGCGAAGTCTGAGGGTGGTGGTTGGATAGGTGAGTGGGCTAATAATCGGGAGGTCGTTGGCTGAGGGCTGCCTTATCTCCTAGCTTCTCCGTCGGAGGTCTTGACTGTGAAGGATAGACGGTTCTAAGCGAAGGGTCCTAGTGTTAATGTCGGTAAATGGAGTTGTGCGTAGTCGTCATCCGCGCCTTTTGGGAGGGTTAGGAATGGTAATCCGGTAGGAAAAGAAAAATATAATTTTTTTGATATACTCTTCTTTTGTTTCTAGAGACAAATTGATTTTTATCATTTCCTCCTACCCGAATTAAGGAAATTCGATACATTTTTGTCTGATTTTGCCTGCCAGGACCGAGGCGGCCGAACCCCTTGACTGATTGGACTCGACCTGGTCCTATAGCTGAACTCAAGAGACTCGAAAACTTTAGTTATCTACCTACCTTCCTTGCGCCGTATCGGTCCATGCTGTCTGAAAGTATTGCTCGTGAAAGAATCCTTACCCGCCGGGCAAGAATTCTTTCACCCCACGACTCTTGGCCGCTTCCACAGTTGCAGTAGTGGCTGTCCTTAGTTCTTTCCGTTACACCGATTGTCTTTTGTAATTACGTTACCGCCCCTCGATCGTGATCTCGTGTTTGTCAGATTCTTCCTTTATTCTTTGTGTTTTCCGGCCGGCTATCAGCATCCAGGAAAGGGAAATTGCATCTGGTTCTTGCCGCAGGCTTCATTGCTGACATTCAGAGTCGACGTTGCAGAAGGCTTCTTGATATAGAGTTCACCTCTTACACCAACATTTTCTCACTTTACTTTCCTGTTACGACCAGCGTGTCTCGTTTACTCGTACCGTATTGATCTGCCGTCTTATACATATAACATCCATACAACTTCACTATCAGAGTGGACTCTAGCCACTCCGATCGTATCTGAATATATTCCTATCCTCATACCAACACCGCCACTCTCGTTACCTGTTGTCCACGATAGCCGCCAATTCCGCTCTTGCGTTACTTCTCAACAGCGTCTGCGTTTATTTCATTTCTCTTTCCAACTTGAATTGCCGCCAGACCGCGGAAGCCCGCCTAATTTGCAGATATTACGGGTCCTTTTCTCTCCGTTTCAACGTCAGCAAAATCACAGCGATTTGTCCATTCCAGGCAGCCAATCTCTGGGCCAGTGGTTCTTTTTCTTTTGTTGCTGATTCTTTGGGCCTGAATAATGTCACTGAGAATATAGTTAATGTCTGGCTGTTGACTGGAAGTTTCCCTTCGGAACTAATATCGTTCTCATCGTCTACGACCTACAGCCGTCTCTTTACGTGGTTTATTTGCTGCAGTTGCTTATTGTTACTTCAAAACTCTCATATAAGTAAAGTACTCTATTCACACACACTTATTCACTTCTCATGTCTCATCCATCACAACCTCCGCCGACATTTGGCGACTCTCCACCCGTCACCCAACCTCCCACATCTACTCCTTTTCAACAACAACCCCTCCCCTCCATCTCCTCTCCCTCCACCTCCTCCCCCCTTGCCCGCGATTCCCTCCGCACCATAAACTCATACATGGACTACTTCCGCATTTATCCCATGTCCCGCCCCGGAACCCCTAGTGGAACCCCCAAAGGCCCCGGCGAACCCACTGACTTCCTATCTCCCTCAGCCGCCTTGGCAACGGAGTCACCAGCCCCTGCAGGCCCCACGCCTACTAGTACTGGACCGTCTACGGCACCATTGGAATCGAGATCAGCAGCCCCAGTTAGCGGGAGGGTCAAGACGTGCGAACGGTGCCGAGTATGGAAGAAAAAGTGCACGAGGCATCCAAAAGCGCCGACGAAGTGTATTAATTGTATTAATGCCGGTGCTGAATGTTCGTTGCGGGTGTTGAATATGTCACAAACGGGGCTAAGGGCGCGGTTGGCTTGGTTGGAGAATTTTGTGAATTCGCAGGGGTTGTTGAGTTCGGAGCATCCGATTGAGCATGTTTCAACAGGGACAAATTTGGAGATGTTAGTGGGTTTGAGGACGGGGAAGGATTGGAGTAGGACGGAAGGCCGACAGCCGGGAGCGCCGGGGCAAGAAAGGACAGTGTTGCCTGGGTGTGAAAGATTGATTAATATGAATACAATGGATGAGACGATGGCGGATGACCTGGTGAGACGAGGTTTCACTGCAGTGAATCAACTGCAGTATCAGGAATGTTCGCATAGTCATAGCCAAAGGTATATCCCGGGGTACTGTATGATGTCTCACCATCGACCTGACCCTATGGACCGAGACTCGCCGCCAGGACCAATGGAGAATATGCAGAGGATATCAAAGGAAGTCTATTCCATTTTTGTCAACGCTTACTTCAGAGATGTTGGTAGAGGTTATCCTTTCATTGACAGACAACGAGCGGCAACACTTGTCGAACAAGCCGAACCGATGATCCGGAGCATGATCATTATGGATTCAGAAGACCCAAGTTCTGTCTTGTTATCTCTTGTGGTCGCTATTGGCCACAGCTCCTTAGAACGAGCTGGTAAACTTCCCTTAGATGCCATTAACCTTCACTTCAAAGTTCGCTATGAAGACATCCTTTCCCAATGTGTCTTTCACGAAAGCTGCAGTACCGTTGAGATTTTGCTCCTCCTAGCCCTCTATGCCCTCACAGACCCCGAAGGTCCTTCTTCCCAACCCATCCTGGACATCGTCGGCCGCCAAGCTATGCGTCTCGGTCTCGCTCACCGTGACACTCTGGATGAGGCTCTCAGTCCCGATGAAACCGAACGTAGCCATCGGTTATTCTGGAGCATCTACATCCTCGACCGCATGATGGCGGTCTCCTGCGGTCTTCCCGTTGCCCTTAAAATTTCAAATATCGACATTCCAATGCCCGGGCTCACTGTGTCCGAATTCGCATCTACTGACCACTTGGATTTTGTCTCCATGCTTCAAGTCACCCGCCAACTCATACATCTACGGCAACTTGAGGACAAAATCCTCCACCAAATTCACCTGCAGGATCCCGAGAAGACCGCCGAACTTACAAAGGCCGACCGCCTCGGCATCGTGAAAACCCTTCGCACCGAAATTGAAAATTGGTATAGTACCGGATGTCTTCTCAAGCCCACCGATAACGATAATGTCCCAATTCACATCACCGTTTCCTGGCTTGCTGCTCGCTACTACAATCTTCTGCTTATTTTGTACTATCCCTCATACTTCAACCCTGGAACTCTACTTTTGTCCCGGCGCGAATTGCTGTCACTTGCCCAAAAGCACATCCAAGCAAACGCCATCCGGTTTCAACAAAGGCAGTTGCCTCTTAATGAGCCTACTCTGTGCCGTCTCCTACCTGTTATCATGATATTCCTTCACTGCTTCTTACAACACCAGAGTGAAGACGAGCTTTTTGCAGCCCGTAACGAGGTCATGTTGTGTGCTACAATCCTCGGTGCCTTTCCCAAAGCGTGGAAAGCCGCTCATCGCGGCGCTGAGATTGTCCGGCAACTCGCAACTCTGATAACTACGTGTCTAGCCTATGATTCAATGCCGTTCGCCACAACACGGAATAGATCGCTCAGCGAGTCGGACAGAGCGTGGTTGAATGCGGTCAGGGTTGGAATGGTGGGGTTGATGAGGAAGGTTCTGGGACGCGGGAGTGCCTTTCAGTTGATGGAGCATTGGGAGGAAAGTCGAGTAGGGACGGAGGGGGAAGTAAGGGGGTCGCCAAGATATAAGGTGGTGAATATTAATAGTGAAGAGCAGCCGGTGCTGGAGGATCAGAAGCATTTGACGATTGTGGACTTTTTGTAGAGAGGTGGTATTGATTATATTACATGATACTCTAGGAGAATAAAATTTGTTATTAAATGAATCTATTGAATGGAGTTGGTTCATGCGAAGGAATGTATGCATAACGTCTGCATGTACAAATTCCACAAGTAATAACATAATGTTGATTTACTGTGTGTTTGTGCATATTCTTCATGCAGAGACATATCATGTAAGCTAGCAACCTTGAACTATTTTTACGTCCCTTCTTCATTTATGAATTCGTATGGAAGTTTAATTTGCGAAGCGCAAGATATAATCCCATGGACGTGTGTTCTAGAAAAACAATAGCCGTTGAACAATTATAACGGGACTGTGACGTAAAATCTCGCTAGTGTGGGATGTGATTGACCCATCTTAAACAACAACAATTACCGGTCTGATGTCAGAGGATTAAGGAAGGAACCGGACTCAACGATCTTGAAGAATTTGCCAAGTCCATGTAAGAGGTAAATTAGGAAGGAATTCCATACATCGCACCTTCCATCACGAACACGTCGTTCAATATCAAAGCATCAATATTTACAATGCTATTTTGTAATGTAAACAAACTCCATTTCGGACTTTACGTGGTGTTTTGAGAATTCTCGGCACCTATGAGTTCTCTAATGTATATATAAATCCCCAGCTTTGGTATACGCTCCCCATCTGTAAATTATGCGTCTGACCCAACACGATGGTGCTTGGGAATTCTGGGGTAATTCCTAATACCTGGGAATTTACGCCAAGCAAGAGAAAAGCCCCTCTCGCTGCTCCGAAATTTCAGCAATTGCCAGAAAAGGTGCAGGTTTCATCTTGCATGTTGGGGGTGGTTTCGTAAGTGACCTCATGACGGGCTTATCTGCGTAGGTGAAGAGAGTAGGCGGGTTCGATTGGTAAATAGTGGGGGTATTAGTGGCTAAATGGGGACCGGGTCTGTGTTGGGTAGTTTTGGAAGGTGAGGATGGAAGGATAAGGAGTGTGGGTTGCAGCTCAAGCTAACGTACGATGGGGAAGGGGTTTATGCACTGTAGATTCCCGAGAGTCAATTTCTTTCTCTTCCCTAATTTAATGCTGTTTTATAATTTAGACGTCTCGGTTAATATCACGTTATCTCTGCTTACATCCTTTTGAATTTATCAATACTTAACTTCCATTATCCACTCATCCATTAAACCCTCGCACCCTAGTTGCCTATCCATCATCCTATTCTCTGTGCCCCAGCTCAGCAATAACAAAATGCGCATCCCTCTCCGCATCCCCATCCTTCTCCTTGCCCGGACCCATCTCCGCCCTACATCAGCCCCCACTCTCTCTGTTCCCTTCCACACATATGCCTCCCTAATGACTACTCTGCCATGCCCCAGTAACGGCCTCCCTCAGCCCTGCAAGCGAATCCTGGGCCTCATTACTGACTCCCTCTTTGAGAAGGAACTACTGAATCTAGTCTCAGAGCATAAATTGTCCGCCGAGTTTATGGTGCAACGGCCAGAGTTCACGACGAGTCGAGCGGTATTGAGGCCGGAGCAGGAGGATATTGGACAGAATTTGACGGGGGGGGGCACTACTTGGGCCAGGGATGATTCCAGCAAGCCCGTTTGTGTTCGTGGATAACGTTCGAGGAGGGTTGTTGGCATTCTATAGGTTAGGAAATAAACTGGCGGGACATAGAGGGATTGTTCATGGCGGGGTGTCGGCGATGTTGCTGGATGAGTGTTCCGGGCGGGTGGCGTTTTCGGTGTTTAAGCGGGGAGTTGCAGTGACAGCAAATCTGGATATGAAGTATCTTGAGCCTGTGGTTACAGATAGTTACATTGTGGTTGTTGCGGATGTTGTGAAGATGGAGGGAAGGAAAGCGTGGGTGGAGGCAAGGGTTGAAGATGCTCAGACTGAAGAGGTCTTGGTGAGGGCGGAAGGGCTATTCGTTGAACCGAAGTGGGCGAACAAGATATGAGATCTAAGGAATAGTGCGGGTAAGTTCAAGACATGAAGTCGCGATATGTATAATTTAAACTTTAATGATCAATATAAAACGAATATATTTCACGCGTTAGGAGATATGGAGGGAAGTGAGTGAGAGTGGTGAATAGTCATTTCGTCATACTGTACTTTAAATATGTGAATATCAAAAAGATCAAAAACTCCGAGCAACCCACGATGCCAATAGGAACCAAAATCAGCAATTATTACCTAAAACGTCAACAAGTCATGTGAGAACGTGAACTAACAGTTATCACCTATAGAAGGATACCGTCATTGAATCTCATTCCTATCATCATCCATCCTCTAATTCTCTTAGTCATGATCAGACAACCTGATAATGACCTCCTCATCTATATCTATTATCACCTTAGAACCAATACTTGTTCATATAATCAACAATCGGCGTAAACAACCCCGCAATCAACACAAACGCAAACGCTACCCACCGATACCACTGATCCACCCCCTTTGCTGTGTCATCCCCCGGGAACGTCACTGACCCATCAAACCCATTAATCCCCAACTCAGTGAACACCACTAATGGAATCGTCAACAACGTGAATAAAATCGACAACGGAATAGTCGACATCAAACTCTCCTGGAGATCCTCAGTCGTAATCCGCGAGTGTCTCTCACGTCTCTGCTCCGGAGGGACCGTCCCGGGAATCACCGGCGAGTTATCTTTCGCATACGGGTTCCGGGGCTCCCAGTATTTGGCAAGCGGCGCCTTGTTCCCTGATGATGAAAAGAAGTAACGTCCAGCGGATCTGTGGCCACCCATAATGGCCCAGAAACCGAAAAGAGCGGCAGCGATGGCAAAGGCGGAACCAGCAATAATGTAATTGGGCAAGAATGCCGCAATATTTGCCGGCATAACACGGACATCGTCAAAATCACGAAGAAGTGACGGCTTGGCGTTGAAGCAGTTGTAAGTACAATTCCACGACGAGTCATTCCGCCATAGCTGTGCTGGCGATGTCAACAGAAGCCCCTGAGGGTTCCGGCAAGCAACCTCGATAGCGGGTGTGTAAGCGTGGATAGACCGAAGGGCCGCGGGGGTACCGGCGAGGTAGGCGATGGGCGCGGGGAGTACAAGAAGAGCCCAGAGTGCGGTGATGGGGCGAGCGCGGCGGAAGGAGAGCATTTGGGAGAAGGTAAGCATCCCGTTGAAAGTCATAAGGGAGGCGCAGACGAGGAGCCAGGCAACAACGATGTCGAGGTCGATAACAGGGGGGTTGGAGCCCATGCTAACGAGGACCCAGATGTGGACAGCGGCGGCGGAGGAGGTACTGGGGTGAATGTTAGTGGTGGGGTGATCGGAAGAGATGTAAAGAACGCGGAGTGACTTACATGAAGACCCAGGCAGAAGCGACGGTGACGGGCCAGGTGAGACGCCAGCCAATGACTGAAATGATGAGACAGACATAAATGAGGATACGGTTGAGAATCCCGTAGTTGCTGCTGATCGGATAGACGCACATAATGGTGTCGTCGAGGGGAACACTCGAGATGGCCTGAACGGCGGAGACTACCGGGGCAAAGAGAGCCGTCAGAGCCGACATGGTCGATATCCATGAAAGAGTCATGTTGTACTTGTGTTAATATTATTAGGCGGCTATTAAGAAATGTTGTGATATTTTGATGTGAAGTTGTGAGTCGTCGTCGCAAGAGCCAAAAGGTGAATCCCGGCACTTTCCTCACTCTCGACTTTCCCAAATGGGCGATTATCAACGCTGAGCTGATCACCCAATTCGATCGCCTTATACAATAGTCAAGTTTGTGAAGCCACCAAGCCCAAGATACTAACAAACCAACGCTGACGACAACTCAAAAATGAAGGACGGAATATCAACAGCAACAACAACACCAACGACTGGTCACAAACAGGAAAACAAAAGGAGAAAAGAAACGAAAAGTCAAAGAAGCCGGCGTTTCTTAAACAAGACTGCACAGGCAAGACGGGCTTGATGACCCAAAGTGAAGACTGGGGAGGAACAAGGGACGAGAGATCAAAGCCCCCTCTAAAGGCCTTGGGTTGCTTTGGTAAGAACAGACTATTTGTGAAGGGGAGATGGCAGGGGGTGTGGAGAGGAGAGGAGATGTAGTGATTGGAGAGGAGTATGTGTTTTTGGTGAAGATGATAGAATATATAATGAGATGTAGAGAACACAATAGAAGAGCTCGAAATATTTAGTACTGACAAGAAACCTCAAATTTAACTCTCACTAATATCCAGGAAATTCAATATAATATAATCAAGGGAGCTTGAGCCGATATTTGATGGCTTCTTGCGGTTCGTGAGGTCACGGTCAATGCTGCAGAGTAACACCTTGGGAGGCTGAAGAAGGATAGTGTAGTAAATAAGTGTGCTATTTACTTACAAAGGAGTTAGTCAAAAAAGAAAACGACAAAAAGATGAATAAAAGAGTAGGTGGTGATTCTCGTGAACATATAAGAGGAAAACCATGAGCCGAGAGGTCTCATGAGATCAGGAGTTTTTATGTAAGTGGAATTCCTGGTTAGATTTTATGTGTAATTTTTATATGAGCAAATATCAGGATGGCGGATGGGAATGAGGAAGCAAGACACAACAGTCAGCCAGCGTTTGTATTTTATTTCGTATTTTTATTAGGGGCATTATCTATTAGTTATTATTTTATTTTATTTACAAAGTGCCCTGTCACAGCCCACCAGCTATCTCTTTTCCTCCCTACCATCAAGCATCACGATAAAATACACATTTATTCCAACAATATATTACATGTCGCCGTCGCCTCGCAGCACCCAAGTCGTCAGAATCCCGCTACCGCACCGCCTGCATACACGATGTCCGCTATTTCGTCTATCTCCAATTAGTCTACTCAGTCTATCCCACCCGATGCATCGCCAACAAAAACCCCGCGAATCCATTGAACCCTTTAGAAATCTTGAGGGTAAATCTCTTTCCCGGATGGGCAGGCAACACACCCGGGATTTTCTGCTGCCAGTCGACTAGGCATGTCGAAGTGGTTTATGGGTCGACGGGGGCTGGGCTGGGCACGACGTGCAGATATTAGGTGAAGCGATGGCGGCCACGAGGACAGTATCTGTCAATCAGATGGTTGATGAACTGGGTTTGATATCGAGGGGATCTCGCTGATCACTCTCTACACCAAACAGTAGATATCCTCCTCATAGCTCAAGTGTCACCTCCCATCCCATCACACACACTATAAACCGTCTGTGCTTGACTCGGTGTAATCAATCATCGCTTGAAGCCGTCAATCGCTGCCCATAATGTATGATAAAGTCTTCCAAGTCGACAATTTAGTCTTCTCGCTTCATTGTTTTGTCTTGGGGTGTTGATGACCCTAGATTCTGGGCTTCCCTGAGCAACCAGAGTTTGAGCAAGGAAAGAGATAAGGTGGTTATTTAGTATTTAGAGACGTAATATATCAATATGTATTCTAGTATATGCTTCTCAACATTGCTACCGTTATCTTCTTCGTATCCGCAGTTTGTGTTTTTGGTGGGGTTACATTGGGGATCTCATGAGGAGATAGAAACACAATATACGAGAATATAAATGCTGAATGGAGTGACGATGTTGTCATTTGAATATCGAGAAAGAAATATTTCACAAATAGAAGATCCTTCATTGTCTTCAGATATATTTCCAGTTGTCATCACAATCATCCGAGATATCTCTGGTAGCTTGGTTCGCTTCCGGAGATTTATTCCTTTTTTTCTACGAAATTGTGTTTACTTTTTTTATTGCTCTTGAGCAGGGCTACAACCATTTTTTCAAACACTCAAACGAACTATTAACATATCATTTTTAATCATGATATCAACTACCACCCATAACCATAGTCAATCCTCTACCATCCTCTCAGCACAGACCGACAACCCACGCTTCCCTGCATCATATCTTGTTTTTCGTTGCTGTGGGCTTGCGGCGTCCGACGTTCTCCCTCACATTGCATTCGATGGGAAGACTTGAGAAGAGACTACAATAAAGATTTAGTCAAGTTGGAAATGAAAGGCTGGAATGGAAAGTTCGAGCACTACGGACCCGAAAACGATGAAGGAGGTTAAGTACGCGGTAGACTCGGGATGGTTGCACAGTCTGGGTGTCGTGTCGTATAGTGGAGTGAGTCTGCATTCAGCCCCAAAATTTAAAAATCCCGGATGGTAGGTGTTGGCGAAGCGTTTATGCAATAACATGAGTTATATCTAGTGTCATCTCGGCATTTGAATTATGCATTCGAGAGTATCACCTTAAAAACAGTGAACAAACTGGTTCTGTTGGCTAAAATCTAAATACAGCTACGCGCATATAGACTATTGACATAGTTAATATTATGTACACTACTTCTAACACTCAGACTTTAAAACCCAACAAAGTCGCTGTTGGCCTTGATTAATAATTCGAGCAACTATAGCAGCCTCTATTGCCACTGTGGATGCTTCCGGTCAGTTTGCCTCAACCCACTAGACGCCGCCACCTGCAAGTAGCCGACCCGACATATTTTGCCTTATGCATATATCCTGCTCGATAAGAAGTATTGATATATAGTGGCTATAATGTGTTCAGTGATATTGATGAAAGCTTATGACTGTTGAATGCATTTGCCTTAATTAGTTGTCCGAGTCCATTGATATACAAGTGGCTGTCCGTCTATAGTCTGAACTCTGATACACGCTAGTACGCCTAGATATCTACTTTCATCGAGAATCTTCTTTCTATTCACTCCAACCATATTCATAGTGACTAATCATCCAGTTACCCCAACCTCAAACGTCACCCAGTAGTGCAATCTCTATTCTGCCCTTCCCGCCCACGCCACAATCCACTGGCCGGTCCGCTCACCCATCAGAGCATGGCAACCAAGCCATGGCATTCATTCTGCATAGGTACTACTGGTGGATATGCTGAGCAACGAAACCAAAGGTTTCCTCTTCAGAGAATCTTCCAACTCGGGAAACGAGAAACTAGAGGATCCTTTGGGGCTCTTCAGCTGGTTGATGTGTTAGACAGCAGAGTGGATGTGGGAAGACATGGAGATGGTGAAAGATATGAACAGTCCATTCAGATACTGGGGAGATGCAGATTAACGGGTTAGGTAGGTGGGTGGAGACTGGTAGAGGGAGGATGTGATGATGGCCTAAGTGAAAGACTGGATGCGTGGATTACTCTGAATGAGTGTGAAGCCATATTACCCCGCCAGATATGAGATGTCAGATTGGACAAATGATAAACATACAGTGGAGTAATGATGGAGAAGATTGTGTATAAAGGATGTCTAAAGTTGGAAACCGAGTTATCTTTTGTCGTTACATGAGATGATTTTCGTTGGTGATCGGGACAATGGGAATCGTGATATTCAGATTGTGTGTACCGTTGATGATCCCTCGTATTCATTGCTGATCTTAACGTGGAATTATCCTCCCGACTTTCATATCATTGCTCGATATCTACATGATCCTCATTCTTCGATATCCTGATTATCATGGTGCTCCCCATCATTGTCATCAACTGTCACCCCATTCCTACCCTTTTTTGTACTTCATAAGCTAATCTTATCACGCTCCATTTTGCAGTACTAATCTTTTCATGTCATCAACTACTCATCACCATCCACTCCACCTCTCATCATCTCCCAGCAGCCTCATCACGCCATCACGCTGTCATAGTCCATAGTTCCTCCAACCAAAATGACCCCAGCCTAGAGACATATATATTTGTTCATTGTGACCTTCCATTCCCCATCTTTGCGGTGTCTTGGTCAGCCACATCAAGGACACCCATATGAGTGTCTTGTTAGATTCAGAGAAGCTTGCGGGTGCCGGGATCACGGTAGATAGTAAAAGTGAATAGAGTGGGATGGTGGGGTAGCTGTAAAAGACATATGGCGTGGAAGTTTGATGAAAATTATACTGTGGAGTCAAGAGTGGTGTGGGTTGATGTTCTAGAAGGTTGGAGTTGGTGTGACACTAAGAACATGTGATTATATTATTAGGGTTTATGTAGGGATCGTTTCCGTTAATTACGTCATCGTTCAGCAGTCGTAATCCTTCTGAAATATATAACCCTTATAATGACTAGATTAGATTGACATGACTCGATAAATCCTCAATATTCATGATAATAATATACTTACCTTGTCCACTACTACTCTACTTCTCTTTGCTACACCCACCAAAAACACATTCTCAAATTCTAATCCACTTCACCACCCTCACCCCGCGTGCGTCCTGCATACAAGTCTCTACGTCAATCATCGTGGCAAGCTTAGGGCCAATCTTCCATCAAGCGAGCCTGCACGCTGCCCACGCATTGTTCCTCTTATTGGCAGAATCGTAGATTCCCTGATTGAAGATGCGGATGAATTGGGTGATATAAGCTTTTAAGTCTGGTAGAGAGATGACGATGGAAATACAAGTATTGGATAGGAAGAAGCGTGATGGAGGTATGATATTACAACGTGGGGTTGATTGAAGGAGCTGGTGGTGGGGTTGGTTGATGTTGGTATCGAGATACTATGAGGCTGTAGATCCTGTGCTAGCTCATGGGTGTTGATATGTAATAGATAGAGGGTTTAGAGGATGGGGTTACGAAGGATGAGAATATGATATGAGAATTTGGATTGAGACCAGATTGTTAAGTCAAAATATGTCTTGTAACAAATACAGGTTGCTTGACGAGTGTACCTGAATTGTAACTTGTAGAGCTTTGATCTTGGGGATTGACTTGAGGGTACATTGCATAGGTTGTTTCATATGCGGAGTTGATGCAGAGATATCGACACATGATAAAGTAGTTATGGAGATCAGAATTGAAGACTATCATTTAAAGACCCTGTATCCAAAACTACAATTTAATGTAGAATCTAATATCACATTGCTGGATATATTTTCCAATCATTAACCGTCGGATACCCACGAAGTTGTCTGATAATCGCGCGCTGTATTTATTTGTGTAGCCCTTGCCGAAGCTGGTAGCTTTGGGGAAGCCTCATCTTTCAAGTCTGTGTTAAAGGGAGCGTGTTATTAATGAAGCCAAAAGGAATTGATTGTTCATGGATATACAGGAGGCAATTGATGATGGTATTCTGGGGTATAACCTAACAGCTTGAGCCGCTGACGTTCTAAGGTTCCGAAGAGTTTGGTGATGATTGAAAATCTTTACAAGATAAGTGATCCCTAATTTACTATGTTAGGTTAGAGTAGTTAATGTAGGCTGTGATGTCTCTGGAATCAGGCTAGAAGCTGTTGCTTTCTTAGTGAGGCTTACTAAACCCTCGGATTATCCGTCATCACACTAATTATGATTGACTCGAATCTAGACACTCTTAATGTTCGCCTCTAGCTTTTGTTGCAACGATCTGCATCATGGCGATAAATGGCAAAAATCCCGAGCATTTGGCAGCCCAACGGCACCACCCATCTGCATCTCATTTCTGCCCAGCCATTCCTTTCTGCCCAGCCATGGAAACATCATCATGTTGCGGGCCTCTTATGTAGTGTGGTTCGACAACCCGCGTGACGCTTCCCATGGTAGTTCATCCGCTGCGTGGTCGTGTCCTGGATGAATGCTTCGATACCAGCCCCGGATTCCCCAAGTAGCATCAGTGCGCCCTGCCATCCTTGACCGACCCACTACAATTCAGGTCCGTAGAAAGACTGACGGTGCATTTGTTTCACTGAAACATAACTGAGTGATTGAAAGAAATGACTGGTTATTAGCTAACCCAATTTGTCGTTAGGAGAGTTCATCACGGCAAGCATCATGACATTTGGGGGCTTCGTATCGAGATGGAGGCATAGGCGAGGCTCTATATACATTTTGAAGAAGGTGGTCACAGATGGATTTTCCCACACAAGAAAGTGCCTGTTGTTGTAGATGTGACCGCCATTTCCCTTGTCTCAAGGTTTTGCTCTTGCTCTTGTGTGCCTAAATGATACCCTGAAGCATCCCAACTTAACTAAGTATAGGCAAGGGTAGTTTCCTCTGTGCCATCTGACAGCTTTTTTCATGCCTTCCCTGTTTCCATGCCTAGCCCAGCCCAGTTATTCATGCCAACAACTGAGCTCTTCATGGTGGCCGGCCTCCCTGTGCTTTCCCTGATCACAGTACCTGCTAGCCTCTTCATTCCCCCAATCCCAAATCCATTATCCCCCGCCCATTTGTTCTATCTTCAATTCTCTTTTTCCTCTATATATTTTTTCGACCTTAGACCGCTCTCTTTTCTGTCTCGTCACCCGAAAAAAGATCTCCCCTCTTGCTTCCGCAAGGACGACTGAGAAAGTCATTGGGAACCCTTCGCATCACGAGTGTTTTCACCGACGGCGTCTTGCTCTACCATTGGCGTTTTTTAATCCCTATTAAATATTAAACCTCATTTTCTTTTCTTCCATTCTTTTCAACCTTTTACTGGCCAGACTGGACTCTACAGCCTTCTGCGTCATCCACTTCTTCCCTCCTTCAACCTTCTCCTAGTCTCCGACTACTCACCCTGCTCGCTCGCCGCAGCCCTAGCTTTGCTGCATCGCCTCGTTGCGACTCGTTCGGATCTTGGTGTGCTTGAAATAGCTGCCCTGGTCCGCAACTCATTTCCAAGACGAACTTTGACACGATCTCCCCTTCCACGCGCAACCAAGGATAGACGGGATGGATGGAAATCTCCCGGCTGCTCCTACTCCGCCGGTGGGCGGCAACAGGAGTATGAGTCTGCTCAACCTGTTGAAGTTCAATGGGCCGCAGCCTTCTGCCGTGAATCAGCTGCATGGCCCGTCCGGCTTGTCGCAACAGTATGATTACAGCAACGACTACCCACAATCCCAGCATTCGCCCCAGCAAATGCATTCACAGCCCATGGAGCCCCAGGCATTCCCCGTTGCTACTAGTTCTTCTGACGGGTGTATCGTGGCCCCCGCTCCTTTGTCTGTCGACCCTACCGGCATTCTCGCCGCCATGATGCGCGGGAGTGATATTAAGGACCACCGTAATGGTGTTACCTCACCCACCCCTCCTGCTCATGGCTCCTTTCCCAACAGCTTGCCTCAGGATAATCGCCAGTATCTTTTGAACCTTCTGCAACAGCAGCAACAGCAGCAACAACAGCAACAACAGCAACAGCAGCAACAACAGCAACAGCAGCAACAGCAGCAACAGCAGCAACAGCAGCAACAGCAGCAACAACAACAGGGCTCTCACTCGGGTATCCCCACGCCCCAGTCTCAGGCTGCTCTCATGATTCAGCAGCACTCTTCGCAGTCTCATGATCTGCCCAACAGCCCCAACTCGGCCGACCGTCCGCTCATGCAAAACTCTATGTCGCCTAGCCAGCACTCACATGCGAGCATTCCTCCTGGCTACAAGTTCGACCATCCTGCTCACGAGGAGCGCATGCCCAATTACGGTGGTGTTAACCACTCGTATGGTAATGAGTCTGTCGTCAACAACAATGTCAGTCACCAATACGGTTACCCCGGATATAACCCCAACGGCCCTGCAAATATTCATTCTTATGCCAGCCGCGACCTTTGCGGTGATTCCCCCGCTGCTTTCTCTTCTGGCCCCCACTACCCTGGCGATCACCCCGACCGTGATCACCACGCCTCATCTACCGCCTCCTTCCAGATTCTTAAGAAGCCTCAGTCTAACTCGCCTCAGAACTCTCTCGGCTTTGTCGGCCCCGAAAGTGGTGCCATGCCTATTTCGAGCCCCGACCACGATCACCACCGTGATCAGTCCCACGACCAGACCCAGACCCCGCATACCAACACCACTGAGTCGTTTGTTAGCATCACTCCTATCAACAAGGAGCTTGATGGTTCTGAGAACATGCCCCAGTCACTGCCCTCTTCGGAGAATGCTCCTGCCGGTCTTGATAGTCAGGTCTCTCAGCACTCTGGTCCTTCTCCCTCCAACCAGAACCAGGATATGTACTCGCAGTTTGTGGAATCCAAGCCCAAGGAAAATTCTAGCCCTGCTGCCGGTGAGACGGTGACTCTTGTTAACCGTACCGTTATATACGATAACAACCACGCCGCCCCCGATTCGTCGGCTCACGGCTGGGAGCGGGGTCCTGCTATTCAGCATGCCGAGTCTAGCAAGTCTGATGATGAGGATGGCCTGGATGTCACTCCTAAGTCTCACACTGAAGACGAGGAAGTTCCTGGAGTTACTGATGAAAATATTGCTGAGAGTTGGGAATCGGCAGAGCATGAAGAGGAGGAAGGCGAGGTCGCGGCCACTGAAAGCGAGGCCCCTCTTGTCAAGGTCTTCAACTTTCCCATGGAGCCTTGGATCTCAATTACTCTTCATGACAAGACCGACCCCCGTCCCGAGTTTCGTGACAGTGCCATCATGGATGTCGCTCGTCTTCGTAAGGAATTTGACCAAGTTGATCGCAACCTGTATACGGCAACTTCCCGCTACATGGCCTACGGTATGTCCAAGGCTGGGGGTCTCCGTGTGATCAAGCAGGAGGATGGAAAGGATGCCAAGATTTTCGCCGATACCAAAGACCGTGTCTTTAACGTTTCAATGTCTATCACTGGTGATGAGACTGCTCCTGTCCAGCAGGAGGCTATTCTGGGTACGGGCATTGGCGGTACTGTTTACTGGGGTAAGGTTTGGCAGAACGAGACCGACCTCGTGATCGGGGAGGACCGGCCTGAGAACAACGGTTTTGCCCTGCCTCCTCTTAGTGCTCAGGAAGGTGATGCTCCCGGCGGTGTTCTCAAGACCCGCGCCCGCGTTTCTTCTGGCCACCCTGAGTTCTTCGCCACCGGGCGTGGTAAGTCGATCAGCATTATCTGGCCTTCATTTATCCTGAACGGCGACTACTTCAAGCCTGGCAATGAGCGTATTGTCGATGCTGAGAAGCTCGTCCGTGACTGTTCGCTGCGCATCAACACTGGCAAGGCTGGTAAGGACTTCGTCTTCAGTCAGGATGACACTGTTATCGTTTCTCTGGATAAGTCTGGGCGTATTAAGTTCTGGGATATCCGTAATCTTGTTGAGGTCGATCCCGCCTCGGATCCTCTGGCTCCTATGCCTGCGCGCAGACACTTGGAGATTAAGGATCCCCTCATGACTCTTGGCAGCACTCCTGATGGCGAGAAGGCTTGGCCTACTTCGGTTCTACTTTTGGATAAGGCCCGGCCCTTCCAGAAGCGCTGTGCCCTCCGTTATATGATTGTTGGTATGAAACAGAACCACACTCTGCAACTCTGGGATCTAGCACTTGGTAAGCCTGTGCAGGAGTTCAACCTACCGCACTCCAAGGAATCTGATGCTGTCTGCAGTGTTACGTACCACCCCACTACTGGCATGATTGTCATTGGCCACCCCACCCGGAATTCCATTTACCTGGCTCACCTGTCAGCGCCTAAGTATTCGTTCAAGAGTATCACTCAGGCCGAATACATGCAGCGTCTGGCGGCTGGTGATTCGACGATCCCGCAGCCCGATTCTACTGCTGTCATTAGTGGTGTCCGCGAGTACTCTTTTGGCGAGCGTGGCGTCCTTCGCAGCCTTGATATTCTATCTAACCCTGCCTCCAGTAGTGAGGAGAAGGAGCAGACCCTCTTTGAGCTTTACGCAATGCATTCCAAGGGTGTTACGTGCATCTTTGTGAAGCAAGCGGATCTCGGATGGTCTAAGGAAAATAAGGTTATCTCTGCCGTTGATGCCAAGGCCGAAGAAGTTATTACCGTTGAGAAGCTCAGGCCGATTGCGCCTATTCCTAACGAGGAAAGCCGCCCAACTCCTGGGGTCATTCGTAAGGATGGTGGTGGTCAGGGTGATGACAACTGCAAGAACACTCTAGAACCCGGCAAGTTCAGAATTGAGACCAAGGATCGCAGTGGTGAAGCTGATGGTAATCTGACTTCAAACGAGAAGAATGGTGAACGCAAGGTTCGTAAGAAGAAGAACACTGGGCAGGCTGATGGTGGGTTCGTTTCCGGCAAGCCGCCTGTGAAGGGGGACTCTGGCGCTGGCAAGTCTGGTCTTCAGCAGAAGAGCGTTGGCCAGTTCTCTGGCGATGCTCTTGAGAACACCGTCAAGACGATGGAGACTCGCATTGGCCACCACGTCACCGAGATCATCCACCAGGCCGTCAACAACATGCACATCTTGGTTGAGGATACGGTGAAGCATCGCGAGGAGGACTTCAACTCGCGCCAGTCTCTGCTCCTGACCACGATCCAAAAGACGCTCAATGAAAACACGACCAATGGTCTCGTTGATATCGTTCAGAAGACGTACCAGGACACGGTTGTGCCGCAGATCAACTCGGTTGCGACTCATGCCTTCAACCAGTTTAACTCCAAGGTGATGCAGCAGGTGTCGTCGTCGATCCAGAAGGAGACTCAGCGTTATATTCCTCAGGCTATCCAACAGGGCGTTAATGGTACTCTTAGTAATCCCCAGTTCGCTGATGCCATTGCCAGCCACGTGATGGGCCGGATTCAGGAGACCAACGAGGACTTCCTTTCCAGCATCATCACGACTATTTCGCCTACCATCAATAGCTCGATGATTCACAGCTCGGAGCGCATGGCGGCCGAGATCCACGAGCGTTACCAAGACGAGTTCGCCAAGCTTCACCAGTACCGTGTCAGCGACCGTAACAAGATTGATCAGCTGACCAGTCTGGTGACTCGCCTGTCGGATACTGTTTCTGCTATGGCGCAGAGCCAGAGCCACTTCCAGAGCGAGATCCTCAAGCTTCAACGCCAGGCCCGTGACTCTCGCTTCGGGCCGGCTTCCCATGGCAACAACTCTCCTCACGCTGTGGACCAGTCACCTCGTGGCCCGCCTTCGCAGAACAGCCACATGGCCATTCCCACCGGCATCCGCAGCACTGATGGTTCTGGCCACCCGTTGATGATGCAGCAGCAACATCTCCAGCAGCAACAGCAGCCCATGCAGGCCCAACAGGTGCAGCCTCAACCGCAGCATATGTACAAGCCTTCGCAGACTCAACTCAATGCGCAGATGCCTGGGATGCCTGGTGGTCTCAATAACGGTCAGCAGCAAGAGTATAATGACGATTTGACTGTGATCCAGAACTTGGTTTTGGAGGGCAAGTTGGAGGCTGGGTTTGTCCGGTGGTTGCAGAGTGGACGACAGGAAGATATATTTGCCCGGTACTGGTGCCAGATGCCGCCCAACATCATTGAGAAGGTGCCGGCTTTAGTACAGCTCAGTGTTGCTGCCACTGTTGCTCAGGAATTGTCGGTTGGCCCTCTTCTTAGAGCGAAGGCAGCCTGGTTGGACTCTTGCGTGCATAGCTTGATGAATAACAGTCAAAACTTTGTAAGTACTTCCTGCAAATCTACTGCTCTTGAAGCTTTCGACGAATATTATGCTAACTGTTCATTTCAGGACGAGCCTGTGAAGGATGTTACCCCGCGTATCATGCAGTTGGTAATCGCCCAGACTGGCAAGGTCTTCCAGGAGCTTGGCGGTCACAACTCGATGGACCCTGTAGCTTCACAATTCATGCGCACTAGTGCTAGCGCTCATCGCATTCTCGAGATTTTGAACCCTGGGCAGAATGGTTACTAGAGAAGAGGTTGTAGTGAAGGGATTCTGATTGGGTAAACATTGCCCGGGAATAACGTGTTTGATTGGTGTGGAAGTTAGGGTGGGAGTACCTCTGGATTGGGTGTATATTCACGGTTGTTTTTGTTTGGTTTCTGCGTTTCTTGTAATGCTATTTTATTTCTTTGCATTGTTATAGCAACTTTGTTTCTTGTCATTTCCATATTGTATTTGTTTCTGTTGCGGTTCAAAATATTTTATTTCATTATCATTTCCTTCTATCCTGTCTTCTATCAAATCCCATGTAATGCTGTCCTACCGTTTAATCACCTCAATATACGCTCCCTTCATCTTCAATCTCTTCAACCCCTCCGCCCCTTCCCTCTCTTGTAAATCTCCTAACATCCAACTACGCCTCCCACTCCCTGAATAAACCCTCGCCTCGCGTCCTCCGACGCCCAAAGAGCGGAGCACCGCTTCGATGGACCCGGCAGTGTCAAGGGGGAGCCGGTAGTCGTAGAGGGGAGCGGAGTTCCACGTGGTTACTTCTTGGACGGGGATAGTGAATTGGATGTGGGTTTTGGGTTCGTGGTGGTGGTCATGGTTATGGCCGTGGGGACACTCGGAGCTGGCGGTAGTGATGGCCGTTGTCGTTGCCGTTGGAAAATGTACATGCGGGCTACAGCCAGTGCGGGACCGTGACCGTGACCTTGATCTAGCCTGACGGAAAATACCGGGGATACAGGTGGCCCTCTGGTGATGGTGGTGATGAGTGCACTCGCGAGTCCCCGCGATTGCAGGGGTTGGCGTGGACGGGAAGATGAAAGTATGAGAGGTGGCAGAGTTAGCAGGGAAGTAGATCATCGGGGGAGGCGTTGGGTGGCGAGGAGGAGGGGAGGCGTAATAATTAGGAGATGGAAGAGGGGGGTGGTGGTGGTAATCGTAGCCGGTGGTTGTGGTGGAGTAGTCAAATAAATTCATTGTGAAAGTGGATAAACGTAAGTAGAAGAAAAGGGAAGAGGAAGAAGATAGGTAAGGATAGGGAGTCAGAAGAAGAAGCCGATGAAGGACAATTTTATGTCCACAGCTGACATTTGTTGTGTGCTACGAAGAGTCTGGTTTGAGGGATCTGGTGATGTTGGGAGGATCTCTGGTAGCGGGCAGTGGGTTGTACAAAATCAGTTTCCGGCCGTCGGATGGGAGTTTATGCCGTATATCTGACACTTCAGCCTAGATGTATTTTACTCATGAGACTGGCATTTGTTTTTCATAACTGTTGATTGTTGACTACGACGATGTCTCTTCTGTTGTACACCTGATCACTGGTACTCCCCATCGTGACATTCCTATATTCGTCTAAGTTCTTTCAGGGTTAAAGAAGAACGGACAACTAGGGTTCACACATCAGAATTATCCCTGCCCAAATTATTCATAATTTCCTGCTCCCAATTTATGCACTAATCCCTGCCATATCTTTCCTCCCCACCATTATAATAAAGCCAGATTGCAAAACCCACTAAAAGCCAACTTATCGATACCCCTCCAGTACTCCCAGGGCCTAAATGACGACATCTCCCTCCACTATCCGCTCTCAATAGAACCTTCTGGCATTTCATACACTTAGGGGTTTAACGGACAATCCGGGAGCCCGGAGCTCTCTGTACTTGGTAGTTATAGCCCTTAATTAAGCAATTGATTGATTGGGCAAGACTGGGAAAATGACAGGTTTCCGCTGGTGGGTTCTGTAGTGTTTTTTTGATAAAGTGAGCAGCGTATGTGCGATTTCATTTTTGTTTTGATTTTCACATTTGCTCTTGGTTTGTTGGGAACTTTGATATTTTTCGGAGTTTGTGAAACTACTTTTCTTGGTTTATTTTGATTAATTTATTGGATTATCGTCGAAATGGCTGGCCTTCCTCCTGCTGTGTGAGTTTTGATTGGAAATGGTGTGCGGTGGGTTGATAAAGTTGTAGAAGAGAGGAAGTGAAGACGAGACGACAGTAGAGATCGTGATAGTTGCCACATGAGCAGAACTACTTGCTTGCTAAAGGTATCGCGAATGCACAACCGTATCACTCGCTACCTGTCTTCTCTTCTCCCACCACTAATCGCCCGCTTCAATGCCTCTGTGATCCTTTGCTAATATGTCTGCATCATTGTAGCACCAACCTCGTCATCATGCTTGTCATAATGCAGGTGTCCAAGCGCGTTCCGTTTGAGAATCCCGATGTGCTCAACGGCGTTCGCGGCCTCTATGTTGTCTCAAACATGATGATTTTGGGTATCTACCTGTACATCCAGTCGAAGATCAACAGTAAGAAGGGTAAGTCATAATTCCTTGTTTCTTGCCGGAGCCCGTCCGGCCCGGCATCCGTTTCAGAGAATCCCGAGCACTAACTCCCTTTCTTTCATAGACCGCACCACTCTCAAGTATGTCGAGCCCGCCCCCATCGGCTCCGTCGAAGAGCCCAAGGTCGTCACCACCACCATTTATGAATATGATCTTTCGCAACTGCGCACCCTTATGCGTGGTCAGGTTACCGCCGTCGCTATTATGGCTGTCCTCCACTTCTACATGAAGTACACCAACCCTCTTCTCATCCAGAGCATCCTGCCCGTCAAAACTGCTCTCGAGAGTAACCTGGTCAAGATTCACCTCCTGGGCAAGCCGGCTGTTGGTGACCTGAAGAGACCATTCAAGCAGGCGGCTAGCTTTATGCAGCCGAACCCGGCGACGGATGACCCAAAGAAGGTCAAGGAGTTGGAGAGAGCGGGCCGTGGTGGTGCCAAGGAGGAGTAATTTAGCAGTAAATATTGACGGGACAATTGTTTCTTGACATGAGTATACGAGATTGTTGCTGTAATAATATGAGATTTTCAAACCTGAAGTTTTGAAGCTTTTTTGTTTCCTTTCTAAAAAAATTTTGCATTCATACTTAGATCTATGCTTATATATATAATTATTGCTATGCCAGTCTATTTATTTTCAAGATTATATTCAAACTATTATCTACATTAAAGCATTATCAGATCGGTCTACTATCGAACCCTTATTAATATCTAACTCCATCCAGAAAAGTTTCCCGTGTAACCTTGTTTCATAGCCCCGTTTCTCATCATTCACTAGTAGTCTGCCTTTAAGCCGCTGTGATGATAGTGGCAAAGGTAATAGGCACAGCAGTGACAGCCGGGGGAGTACCGATAGGAAGAGGGTCGCTCATGGGACCGTCACCAGGAGGAGCACCGGCAGTGTTGTACAGCAAAACACCACCACCCTCCATGTAGTGGGCAGCAGCGCCAACCAGATTCGAGTGGTTCGCAGCAACATCGATACCGATAACTAGCCATATAAGGACACCATCGTTGATGTTCTCACAAAGCTGAACATAGTTCAGGAAGGGATCGTACAACTCGGTCGCCTGATCAGGCGCCAATATGCCTTTGAAGAGTGGTCAGCGGTTGCTGGTTGGTCATGTAGGCGTCGGTGCCCATGACATGAATGTGGTGGGCACGCCCGGTGTAGTGACCAGGGACAATTGATTCGAACTCTACAACACCGTCTTTGTCAGAAATCTGCACGGCTCTGCCAAAGGTAGAGTTGAGACCGCCCTGGTCAGCTTGGGCAACACCTGAATAAACACTGAAGGCATCGCAGTGCCAGGCGTCAATCATGAGGTCAGGGACACCCTGGCAGGTGTTGATGTTGATGAACTGGACGTCAAGGTAGAGGGGGACATTGGCGATGGGCCCGTCAGACATCTTAAGCTTGACGAGCTCGCAGGAGACCCAGTAGGGGCCGATAACAGTCTCAGGAACCAGAACAGGCGTAGTGTTGGAGGCGAAGATCTCGGCGGCGAGGGTATCGAGAGTGAAGTTGGTGGATGACTTGTGGGAAATAGTAGTTCATTTCTCGAAGGTGGTGTCACGGCGCTGCTTGGTGATATGCTCTATGGATGCGTTAGTCACTGAAACATTACAATATATGAGTGAAGGTTGAACAATTTACCGTTATCGAGACCAAGATCAGAGTGGATCTACTAAGTGCGAGCAGCACGGCGGTTGATGGCGCGGATGGTGAGGTCGCGGGCGGAGGTGGACCCGAAGCAGGCGTTGAGGGCGCACTTGTGGGAGTGGAGGAGGGCGTCGCAGATGGCGATTTCCTTTTCGGCAGGCATGAAGTGGGCGGAGATGGTGGCCGCGAAGGTGGTGATCACGACGAGGGGGCGGATGAGGATCATTGTGGTGATTAAGGTATAAAAGTATATTAAGGTGAGGGTAGAGAGGAGTGAATGTGATGAGGATGAGAAGTGAGATGGAGATGTTTTGGAGGGATTTATCGAGTGTTTTATACAAATGACTTCTTATATCGCAGACTTCTTGGGCTTTCTTATTTCTCCGTCTACACCCCATGTGTTCGGCTCCCTCGGATACTTCTGGGCCCCAATTCACGCCTTTCCATAGCCAAACCCAAAAGTCGTCGTTATCACTTTCTCAAAAAAAAAAAAAGCTCTTCAAGGCCACCGCTATTCACCGCACTCTTCCATCTCCTTCCTATTTTAGAGCGAGCAAATGACAGCACGGATAGTTTCACTGTGGAACGTCACTGGGAGCCAGCAGCAGGTCCAGAGGACGAGGAATGAGTGAGAGAGATTCAGTAGTTAAGGTAGAAAATGACCATTTAGACGGGATATGATTGGTTGTAAGTGTTGAAGGGCCACTATCTTGACACCTGGTATTCGGTCCTTGTTTCCAGATTTAACTCGATTTTCGCTCCCTGGGTACTCTTAACCTTGTATACATACATCTCCGGCCCATCTATGTTTCTGTAACCAATCAGTACCCTGCACTTTTTCATTATCCTTCCCATTATAACTTCATCTTGACAGCAAAACACCCCGAGACAAGCAAACAAGCAAACAATTATCAGTTAGGAAGGCGTCAATCATTATCAAAGCAAACAAGTCTGGTTTCAGAATCACAAGAACTTTTGAGGATGTCAGGCTTAGGGTAGGGCGAGGGTATGGTTCTTAGTTCGGTGCCAGTGGGAGATGCTTTAGGAGTGAAGTCTGAGGTTGGGAGTGGCATAAGGTAAGTTGATAAAGTGATTGGTGGATGTTTAGTTCAGGTAGAGAATTATCCGAGTTTGGGGTTATGTGGCCCAGGGTCAGTATATTAGTTCCTTCGGTTGAAGATTCTGGATTTTTATATGGATATCTAGGGATAGTTCCTGACTTTCGACAATAAACTTAATAATCATCATGTAATTATATGTTTCTTAATAGATATTCAACTTACTGATATTTATATTTCTTTCGTTATGAACTCCAGTACCCGCCATCAAGCGCGTTTCTAACTGGCAACCCCAACGGCAACGCCGACGAACTCTCCTCCATTCTGCAGTTTACCCCCGAACACCAAACAACTCAAAATCCCCCCTCCTCCTCGACTAATAACAGCTCCCCCTTCCCCATCTCCGCTTACCTCATTTTCTCCATTCATCCTTGGTCCCTCGCTCTCGCCCTCCCTCGTCCATCTACATCTTACATCCCGCCCTGACAAGCATACACATCTCCATCCAGTTCCCACATTCTCTGCATGTCCAGATATGTATTACATCAGGGGGAAAAGAACTCTAGCGAGCGCGCTTATTGAGCGGAAGATCAGATGCCGAGAGTCGTGAGTTAATTGACTTACGCGTCTTTGGGGTCGGTACGGGAGGTGACGGAAATGCGAGCTTGGCACGGCGGTATTTGGTGGGGTGGGGTAAGTTGAAATAGGTATTGACATACATCAAGAGCGGGATTGGAAAGCTTACCTAGACTATTACAGTTAGTCCATATTCCTAAGAAAAGATTATGGACTTGGGTCCATATAGGGAAGTCATCCAAGTCGATCGGTCTTGAAAGAGTAGTTTCCCACACTACTTGTACTCACACGAGTATACTCAACGCAGTAATTACCGAAATCCACCATCTTATTCCCCCTTCAGATTAATTACTTCCACTTAATTCCCACCATCAATCCTCTCCCCCAATTAGCGCTCCCGCAAATACTCCGACTCCCGATCTATCAAACTTCCTCCCCCCCACCCCTCCGTCCATCCATCCATCTCGCCCCCACCCCTGCCCCTTCTCGCCAATTTCCAAAAAAAGGCAAGTCATTAACGACAACATTGTACTGAACAGACCATAAGTGCCTGGATTTTTGATTCACAGTATATATGCGCGGGAACCGTTGGTGGATATAGATGTCAATGGACACTGGATAGACGGCGAATGGGACATTTCCTGATTGGGAGAGAAAAGTGAGAAGACGGGTGTAGACCGTGGAAAGGTTGTATCTACCAAGAGAGTTGAAGTTGCTTTGTACTGTGATTTGGAAGTTTCGAGAGGGAGCTGACGATGATTTTCAGATTTGAAAAGAATGTGGAAAGTGATAATTAGGACCTTTTAGTTGGTTAATAGAGGGTATCGTGATTGGAGGGATGGATGGGAATGGACGGGGTGAATTACTGGTTATGTTCCGAGTATATACGAACTGTCATGAACTGGACGCTTGACGTGAACGACTAGATAACCCTACGATCTCACACTTAAGAATACAAGCATGTGAACGAACTATCCAAGTGGTAACCCCGCCTCAATCTCAGACCGGAACTTGTCAACTAAACTCAGTCCATCAATTAACCAAACCCCTAAACTTCACATACCCACCAAGCCGCCCAACTATCACATATGACCATAATTTGTGGAAAATATGGGGTCCCGTCTGCTCCCTCATAGTCAAGCCACAGAGCGCCGGATTGGTACTACAGTGGGTGACCACGTGGGAATACCCGGTGTTGTATGTTTTCTTTTTCTTTTATCTCATGTGAATGGTCTCCGGAAAATCATTGTTGGTAGATTTCTAATATTTTTCAGTGTATTAAATAGACCTTCTTTGAACTCGTGAACCGCGATAATTCATGCGGCTGGTCTAGCTATTTCAATATTTTTGGTAATATTTCCAGATGTCTCAAAATCTGTCTTTGTCATTTCTTTTATATTAACCCCTGCCTGCTCACCACCTTACTCCGCTGCACAAATCTCATAACCAAACGTCAATATATAATTCCCTCTCCTCACATTCGCCATATCAAACGCCGTCGATCCCAGCGGAAACGTCCCATTCGCCGCCCACAAATCAATCAACAACTGCATTGGCTCCAACTCGTCCTGCCTCAACATCCCCAAATCTAACGCTACTAACAAAAATGTGCAAAACACGAATTCAATTGCTTTTCCAAATTCAAATGGTAAAACGGATCGACAAAGTGCGCCCAGTACAAATGCGCGTACACGCGAAACATTTGGCTAAAGATTGTTTTGCACGCTTGTTCAAATTCGCGTGGGAACCCGCTGCGCTCGCCGATCCATTTTTCAGGGTCCATACGAGACATTGCGGTGCTATCAGGTTTGAGGGCAAAAGAGACGGTGTTGGGGTCGGTGGGAAACATGTTGGTGTTGTCGATGCGACCGCCGATCCAGCGCTGGACGAGCGCCATGTAGCTGTGGGCGGGGAGTTCGGTGGGTTTATATTGATTGTTGAGCCATGTATATGAGTGGTTGCTAGGTCAAGAGTTAGGCAGTGGATGTCGGAAAGTTCGGGTAGGTCTTGGGACTTACCGGCCGGCGGTCATTTTGGGACAGGAATGTTCATTGCAGACCGACAAGCCGTTTTCTTCTTTGTCATAGATTACTCGCACAAAATGCCACAAGTTTCTGAATTGTTCTACAGCTTGGTGCGCCATCCATTCCCTCGCTCGACCGTTTTTGGGTATGCGCTGAGCGTCATGAAGTTTCCTTTAACAATCTGCTTGCTGTATCCCGGGTGGAGCCAATGTGGCAACGGCCGTGGCATATTCTGCGGGATAAGGACGTCATCGTCGCGCGTTGATGGGGGCAGTGACGATGTCATCGGAATGTGAATGGTATAGTGGGGTTGTCGACGATAGTATACCCAGGGCGAGGCGGCGGTGAAGTCTGTCGATATCGGTAAAAAGATGCCGTGATACAAAAGGAAGAATTAAAGTAGTTGATCGTAATCAATATCCAGATACCAATGTCGGAAATTGTAAATGGAAACTGGGTCGTCGTAAAGCTATAGGTCCGTCTAGTTAGCCGAAATCTTCGACGTCATCGCAGACCAAAGTCCCTCACTATTAATTATTTATAATCGCAATAAGTCTAAATGGGTATAACACTCTCGGAAACGACAGAACAAAAGCATGTACAAAATAAATCAATAAATAAACATAAAACCACGATCAGCAAATCATAAGAAAAATAAAGAAAAATCACAGCGAAATCATCAAGCCAAATTATACAGCATCGCCAAGTCCCAAAAGCAACGAGTTCGTCATTTGCAATCGAATCCTCAACGCTAGCTTTAGCTGGCGCCAAGATTCTGCCACTGTACCACAAGCTCGATGCTCAATCAAGAAAGGCGGTGAGCCTTATCACTGGTCAAGAAGGAGCCAAATGTCGTTACCGCAAAATGTCAAAATTCAGTTAGCGAGGCAAAACTGAGGGGCGTCTGAAATAGTGGAAATTGTAATGAAAACACAGGCAATGATGCCAAGAGCTCTAATTGATGCGATTGATAGGGAATTAGAATAGATATAACCTATTGTGGAGTACAATATGCCTCAAAACTTTAGGTATCATAGCTAGTGCTCAAGATACGTTGATAAAACTTAAGCCTAGCGTGAGCCCTGACAACAATAGATCATGTGATATACATTGTAGGGGCGCCTCTACTGCGAGGTCATATGCAGAAGGCGGAGTCAAATATTCGGTTATCAAAACTAGGTATTGTTGTCTGATGTCTCCAAACCTTAATTCCCATTATTGTTGGATCAGTGGTACATTGAAGGACAGTGTGAAACCTGCAAACCGATTTTTCTATACCCTCAATTCTTTTTCTAAACCCTACAGTTATCAAATCTCATGACTCCAGGGCTTCAACTGCTAAGTTTCCTTGGTCTAAACAAGGGTCAGGGTCTCGCTGATTGCCTAAAGCATTACCTAAAATGAATGACGTAAAGATTTGTCGGAGAGTAGACTAAACGTAAAATCTTCTGTTTATCTCGCGATACTTTCATCACTACTAGTACCAACTCACAAATACTTCATCATGTCATCGCCCTCCCCAACACGAGCAACACAGAGTCGCGTAATTACACCAGAAATCGCCAAGCGTATTGTAAGCGAAATCCTGAACATACATAATCCACTTTCCACCTCCACTAACACCGCCCCAGGAAGAAAACCGTCGACGCGCCATAGCCCTTCGCGAACGGCGGCAAGCCGCCCAGGATAAACCACTCACTAGTTCCTTTGAAGCATCATCTAGACTCTCTATAGAAACTAAGGCCTCATTCCCCGGACAAGATCCGCCGTCGCGGGAACCAAGAGGCTGATATCTGAGCTACCGGATAGCAACCGAGATGGTACAAAGCAGACGCCGTCAGGGGCACCACTTCGCCCGGCGAAAAATTTGCCAAATATGTAGAGTATAATATGTTGTCATTAAATGACAATAAGGGAGGTTTCTTGACTGTTGAAGATGACCCGAACAATAAGGCTCTTCAGCCGAAAATAAGACCGGGCGATGATACTTTTGGAAAGCCGGCAAGTATGTCGTTGAAAGAATGGGAAAGACTACAGTTGATCCGGAAGTTGGAGAGGCAGAAGGCAGGCCCGTTTGAGCCGGGTATCAGTGTTATGAATGAAAATGCGCAGGGATGTAGGGAATGCGATAGTCGGGAGATTGACTTTGTCTGGGAAGAGATCTTCGGTGTTTGTATCTGCCCACCATGCAAAGGCAAATTCCCAGAAAAGTATTCACTGCTGACTAAAACGGAATGTCGGGAAGATTATCTCTTGACTGACGGTAAGTTGGATATCACTCCATGTCACCAACATTGGATTACTAACAACAACCACAGAGGAACTACAAGACGTCGATCTTCTACCCCATCTTAATAAGCCTAATCCTCATAAATCTCATTGGCACGACATGATGCTCTTCCTCCGCTTCCAAGTCGAAGAATACGCCTTCAAAATTAAATGGGGATCTGCCGAAAATCTCGACGCCGAATTTGAGAAGCGAGAAGAGGAAAAGAAAAAGAGGAAGGATGCCAAGTTCAAAAAGCGTCTACTTGATTTGAAACGAAAGACTCGGACGGAAGCCTTCCGGAAGCAAGTCGCCGGTGAGGTTGGTCCTATGCAGTTTGGGGAGAGTCTGGGTGGAGGTAAACACATTCATGCATGGGGTCGTGCCGTGATTAATGAGGATGGGATGGAGATTAAAAAGTGTACGGAATGTGGTATGGAAGTAGAGGAGATGACATTCTAGAAGCTATAGTATCACAATATAATTCGAATATGTTTGATATATGCCTGCATAATGTTGTTTTGTTGTACCAAAAGGTAATTGTCACCGCACGAAAGTGGGCCACGATCAAAAAGCTAGTCCCACTGGGGATCGAACCCAGGACCTATCCCGAACCTTAACTAAGCCTGCGCAGGCAAGGAATGACTGTGAAGGGACCGTCATACCACTAGACCATAGGACTCATTATTACTGAACGGAAAATGAAAAAGTTGGGAATACATAGACAGAAAGCCGGTTTTGACCAATGGCAGCTACATCTTGTTTTATGGTTTTAGTTAAGTTTTGGTATTAAAGAGACGTTACTCTGGTGGAATTAATAGCTTATATTCCAATAGGGAAGTCTTGAGTTCTCTCCAAAAATTAAGCATTTTGTTCTCTACTACAATCGGGTTCCTACTATTTACCTTCTTCAAGCCTGAACCCCGAATCTGAACACCTTTGTATTTTTTCGCCTATTTTACAACCCTCTGCCAGACTACCATACCCCAAAAAATCGGGAAGCTTAGCTCTTGATCTCGCTGCCCACCACTAGCGAGCTTCGAACCCGAACAGCCTATAGTCGTGCGTGCAACAACCACAGCGCTTGTCGTTCATTCAATTCAATCCATTATCTTCACGATAGACATCATTTTACCCGCCATAAGTCATTGTATTGCTTGCTCAGCATCTTCTGGCCATCATCGAACCATCAGCCTATTCTATCTTGGGCCTCCAAGTCAGGCGTTATCCTACGAGCTAGAGCCCTGTTTTGCATCTGCGCGTGGGGGGATAACAACACACCCATCAGAACCCGCTGCAACCAGTTCTCCGAACCATTGGGTCCATCCAAACTGGCAGTTTGATGACATTGCACCGACAATCGGGTTCTTGCTTGATATCATCTTGACTATACTTGCCCCACCCTCAACCTCACGCCGACACATCTGAATCATATCGCTTTACCCCACCGTAGCTCACCATGAGCAACAACATGGGAAATGGCGATGGTGTCATGGGAAATCCCCGGCCATTCGCCACCGAATACACACTTCAGGGTATGTGACTCCAATCAGACCTGAACTGTGCATCTTGTATCCGTCGATGCATATCTTATCAGATCTCATGTAGCTAACATGGTCATCTTTCGCCAGGTGTCATGCGATTCCTCCAGACTGAATGGCATCGCCATGAGAGAGAACGCAATTCTTGGGAAATTGAACGTCAAGAACTCAAGGGCCGTATCGCAACTCTTGAGGGTCAATCGCGCCGAGCCGACGTCACTCAGAGTGCCCTCAAAAATACGTCACCATTCTAGAACGGAAGTTGAAGGCCCATATCTCCCAAAACGCCACTGATAAAGACAAGGAGTCTGGTCCAACTCTGGATCAAGCTGCCCAGCGGGCCCAGATGCTAGAAGACAAGTTGAGAGGTAGGTTATCTTGTCTCAAAATCATATATGCATCAAGTCAACTAACACCATATGTAGGCTTAACCACTGCTCAAGCCGAGCAAATGGCAGTCGACGATGAGGCTTTGCGCAACGACACCAAGGATATCCTCGATCAATGCCAGAATGAGTTCACCTACCTCATGATCACACCTGCCAACCCGCCGGCTCCACGGGATTCTCCCCAACTCCCCATCTCTGCGTCAGAGGCGGAGTCTTATCAGATGAATGCCTACGGGGCTCATGAGAACCAGCAACTTATTCAGCAACAACTCCAGCAGCAGCATCAGCGCCAAATCCCCCCTTCTCAGGTTGCCAGACAACAACAAGCCGACACCAATGAGCCCAGCTGGAATTATAAGCAAAAAGAAGCTGCGCCTATGAGCCGTTCAACCTCTAGCCCCGGCAAAGATTCTTGGAATCAGCAGTTAGAAAATGAAGGAAAAGGCTCGGGGTCCCAGACCTCTGAGTCGGAAGGCAAGGGTACTTTTTCTGGCAGTTGGGATTTCCTGCCGAGAACTCCACCACCTCCACCAACAGATCCGAGACTGATGTTTTCCCTACGGCTGAGAGCATTCCTAGGTCTCCTACCAAGGAGCCCATCAACTCTCACAAACGCAAGGGCTCCATAGGACGGAGAAAAAGTGGCGATAACACCAATAATGCGATGATTCACTCTCAGCAGAACGCCCACAGTACTGGCGAGCCGCCCAGTTTCAAAATTAGGTACGGCCTCCGCGGTCACTTGGACACAGTCCGGTCAGTCATCTTCTCTGGCGGCGGTAGTCCCGCCGAACCGGAAATTTGCACTGGCTCAGATGACGGGATGATCAAGCGGTTCAATATTCCAACGGATGATATTTCAGGAAGCATTACCGATCTTGATGTGTCTGCAAGCTACACCCACCGGGGTCATCAGGGCGCAGTTCTTATACTGGCAGCATGGTCTCCTTCACCTAATTTTGCGACGGGGGCGGGCTCTGGGTGATGGGTGGATTTACTCGGGTGGTCAGGATGCTACCATCAGAGTGTGGGAGCGTGGCCGGGTAGAGCCAAAGGCCACAATCACTGGACACAAAGATGCTGTTTGGGCTCTCCGTATACTTCCCGGTAACCTGGGTAACATCTTCCCTAATGCAGTCATGTATGGCGGTCCCGATCGTCTTGTTCTTATTTCCGGTTCTTCAGATGGTACTATTAAGGTTTGGGCCGTTAGTGCGCCTCCGAGCGTTTCATCGACGAAACTGTCCAGTGGCCAGCGGCCCACTGGTCGCACTCGAAACAACTCGATGAGCTCTGGGAGTGAATTCCCGGTTTCTCCCCAGCCAACGAGCACGACGTTTCATAATGCGCCATTCCACTACCAACTAATCCACACCATAATGCCGGCTGAGTCGTCTGCAATGGCGGTTCCGACCTCCATTGCGGCGTTGGACCCCATTGGTGAATTTTTTGTGGTTTCGTATACGGATGCCTCGGTTGTCATTTACAACACGCGGACGGGTGAGGAGGTTTCGGCTTGTGCTAGCCAGGAGACTTATGATCAGACTCCCAAGACTGCTGTGAACGCTGTCGTGGCTACGACCCAATTTCTCGAGCAAACCGGTATGCCTGGTAACAACGGTGAGGAGGGCTCGGGTGGACAAAGTGTTGAGGGGACTATTATCACTGGACACGAAGATAGGTACATTCGGTTCTTTGATGCCACTAGTGGTAAGTATACTTTGACTACATCACAAAAATTTGATAAAGGCATGAGCAAAAGGATTAACTCAGATACAGGTGCTTGTACCTACAATATGTTCGCCCACTCCACCGCCATCTCCTCCCTTTCCCTCAGCCCCAACGGCCGCGAACTCCTCAGCGCCGGCCACGACGCCTCCCTGCGCTTCTGGGACCTCGAGAAGCGTTCGTGTGTGCAGGAGATCAGTAGCCACCGGGTCATGCGTGGCGAGGGTATTTGTAGTGTGATTTGGAGTCAGGATAGCAAGTGGGTTGTAAGCGCAGGGGGTGATGGGATCGTCCGAGTGTTTGCTCGGTAGAACGGGGTTCATATTCGGGAGATCCGTCAGAAGTGTATGGTGCCGAGAAGTTTAATTTTTTCGAGATAGGGAATTTGTTTTGGTCTTTTTATATGGTTATTGATATCCTGTTTCTTATTCTTTAGATAATTGATGGGGGTGATATTTGTCTGGTCTGTGATCTAGATAGATGGTGGTATGTTCATATTGTACTTGTATTCAAGTAAACATAAATACGATAAAGTTGATAATTTTACAAAGTTGATATATCAAAGTCAGTTACGTTACCATCTGTGGACAACTGGGAAATTTTGGTGATCTAATAAGCCCCGATCACACAAAGGTGGTGATAATATTGTAGTACGAAACAAGATGGTTCTGAAAATAAGTGTGATCTGGGTCTATATAATAATACACACAAGTCCCGGGGCTCGTAAGCGCAAGGACTGTGGAAACAAGATTGAGTGGAATGTGATTGACATGTGCAGCGAGCAGGTCAGATAAAAACGCAAGTAGCAGAAAAAAACAATAAAGCAGTAAACCCCTAGTGCTCCGGTCCTCGTAATGTATCCCCAATAAAATAAGAAACAATAAAGTCTATAACAATGACCAATGACGCCAGCAGTTTATGAGTGACGATGTGATATGCGACAATGTAATGCAAAAAAAAAGACGCTCCCCCGATATATGGAGTAATGTATAAAAGACGTTTAGAAACAGCAACAGGATCGTGAGATGGGGTGGTAATACAACAATAGAAAAAGAAAATGGAAGAAAATTGAAAGAGAATAAACAAAGTATAAGGGAGATTGGTCATTAAACAAAAAAAATGCAGATAGCGCTGATGAGTCTAAAGTGATGTACAGTGGGTAGGGGAATGTCTTGGGTATCGTCAAATCAAAAACAGAATGTAGAGGCGTCGTGGTCATAGATGAGGGGATATGCTGGGAGGACTGAAGAAAGACAGAGGTGAATGTGGGAGTGTGAAACTAAAATGGGAAGATGCGTCTCGTGAGTTCATGATGGAACTCGGAGACAAGAGAAAGTGGAGACTAGAGATTAGTGACTTCCAGAGGTGTGAACGAAGCCCTAGAGCCTTTCTAGAAAGCTATCGTCCTGTAACACCTCAAGATATCAGATCTCTTTACATCTCCGGCGCCAGCACCGCCTTCTCGCCACTCTCTGCCAACACCGCCTTCTCCACCATAACCTTCTCCTTCAACGATTTCATTGACCCCTTCCTCAACAACCCTCTTCTCCTCAACTCCTCCTCTTCCTCCAATGCCATTAAGTCTTCTTCATCCATCTCTATTTCCATCTCCGCCCTCCGCGCCTCCTCCCCACTACCCTCCCTCTGCCTCTTCAACGCCCTCGTTGAAATCGCCTCTGCAATCACCGTTTTCCCCACCGCATTCCCCCGCGAAAACCCTCGTTGTCTCAATGCGCGGCGAATTGACCACATAGAGGCATCGAGGCCGAGCGCGGGACCAATTCTGGCCCACGGGATGTCTTGGTTTTCGGGTGTTTTAGAGACAAAATCGACGACGCGGTCGATTTGGTCGGGAGTAAGCAGTGAGGGGCGGCCAGAGCGTTTGGATATTTCGGTGGTGTTGACACGGAGGGTGTAGCGGACTTGGGCTATGGAGATTTGGAGTTGGGAGGCAATTTTGGAGAGGGGGAGCTTGGAGGCACGGAGGGCGAGGACTTGGGCGCGTTGGATGGAGGAAAGATGGGGGGCCATGGTGAAGGTCGGGAAGGAATTGGAAGGAAAAGAGTAGTCAGAAAGAAGGCTTGAGGAAAGATGGGGTGTATGTTGGAGAGGCGGAGAGGTGGGAAGGCAGTGCAGGCAGATATGAGCGTAGATGTAGAAACGACCGGTTTGGAAACTGCCACCCGATACAATTAAAGATGAAATGTTATTTAATAAGTAATCAGTTTGGGTAAATATGAACCACGAAGCTAGTTATACATTAGCCACTAAAGCGGAAATGCAATTGGAGCTAAACGAGATGAAGTCTGTAGTAGATGCTAAATTGAGAATCATTAAAAGATACAATAACAAATAGAGAAAGAACGAAAACAAGATGCAACAAAGGATAAGAAGGGGTAGTTCTATATCAACAAAGGCGAACAAGAAACAAGCTCTACACTAAGAAACAACAAATTTAACGGTTGTAGTTCATATAATTCAAGATGTGGAATATGGAGGAAAAAAGAAGGGAAAATTATCTCCTGGCTGGGAACGCATCGCTAACGTCTTGATATAGGAAGCCTCCCAATTGATTGCAAATCCAACCAACACCAAAATACACAATATCCGTCGCCCTCCAAAACAGGGGTTTAAATTACATGCATGCGCCCAGCCCACTGCAATAATATCACGGTTCCCGGAATTGTGCGACAAAAATGCATTTTTTTTTATTCGAACGTACTAATCCAAGTACCAATTGTTAGTCATTACGACATTTCAGGTACAAATAATCTGCATATGGCATCCCTATGGCCAAATACAGATGGCCGGCAGAGGATCCCGACAGATGAAGTGTTTTGTATAGTGAAGCTGGAAATCGATATGATTGGCTCCTCGGCTAGCCACATCCCCAATAATGGGTGGCAGGTACAATTGATTTTTTCCTTTTATTTTTTTATAACAGGGCTGGACGTTATTTTCGGAATGGTAGCGTTGAGCCTCATTTATTAAGTGGCAGGGGACCAGAAAGTTTCGGATGTTTGAGGAACACGAACAGGCTCTAGCGGGCGGAGATTGGGGTCTTTGGAGAAAGGGGGCTATGGTGGAGAGGGTCTTGACTCGAATTTAGATGAGAAAATACGGTTATTTCTCGGGATTTGGAGATGGTCGGCAGGAGGCTTGGGAGCTATAGTTGTTATATTGGAGTTCCAGGTGACACGATTCTTGATAGCTTTATGCAGATTGATGTTGAGAGTGGAAATTAATAGGTTGGATTATGCAGGATAAACGATCCATCTGATGTCATCCGGCATGAGAGTTGTGTAACCCTATAGATGAATACTGATAAGATAATCATTATTTTTCAGAGAATCGATTCACTGTGACTTTGCAACAGAGGTGATAATTTTAAAACTTGATGTCCTTGAAAATCCAAAGAACATTCTATTTATATATGGTAATTTTATTTTCTATCAACTGTGATGGCACATGCCAATGTTTCATGATAAATCTTGCATCTTTCTTCACATGCCTAGCCTATATGATTTCTTCTAAATATGGCCCTTTTAACGAAAAAAGCCTTCATAGCTCAGTTGGCAGAGCGCGACACTAGTAATGTCGAGGTCAGCGGTTCAAATCCGCTTGAAGGCATATCCTTTTATTCTCGAGCATTCTTCCCTTTTTTCACATTTACCGCCAGCCCGCGAAGCCCGTGCATCAAGTCTTTAACCTACATTTATCTATCGGACCGGGTCACTGACTCGACGTGTCTCAAAAAAGCAATATCTCTATTTGGCATAGGATATTATGACGGCTGTAAACGTCACAGTTGATGGTAAAAAGCCGATGGACGAGCTGAATTGCATATGGAATGATCAGTTGAGTTGGCCTTCTCTTTCAAAAAGAGAAGAGAGAGGGAATGGTTGCATGGCAGCGGCGGGATTCTTGTGAGGGGATCCTATTGTTTTGGAGAGGGAAGGGGAGGTAGGGAGGCTGAGAAAGAAAGAGAATAAGAGAGGGTGTAAGTGAGTTGCGAGGAATACGAAGAGAGGGATTACAGCTATCTTCGGGGAGGTCAGCGTGAAGGAGATAATTTGGTAATAATGGGTCGTATATGTGTCGAGGGTTGAGTGCCTGCAGGTAGAGTTTAGTCTAGTTCTAGAAGTATACTAATACTCTAAAGTCTACTTAATGCCACAACGGAATCTACAGCTCACAGATTATGCCCCAAAGACCATCACGTTTATATTCACATCGTAGATCTATATTGTAATATCAATATTAAAACCTGTATTGGAATTCAATCTTATCACTGTTTGCTATTGCTTTGTTGAAAAAAATAAAGGAAAAGAATCTTATAAACATGTAGATATCGCTATGTCAACCCACAGGCCGCAATAGAAAGAAGAAAAGGAAAAACAAGGAAATAAAAGTATAAAAGATCACATCGAGAATCTGAAAAGGTCCACCGCCACGGCTCTCTTCGATATGAGTATCAAGTCATATCAAGACGGAACCAACAGAAAAACAGAAGCTAGAGCTTCTGAACCGCATCTTACTTTTATTATTGTTGAAATTAATTTGTTAGTAAAAGAAATATAAACATCTTCTATCAAAGAAGAGATTCGAGTCCCCACTTCTAGTCAGAGCTCAGCTTTTAATATTCGTGAGAAGTCGCGACTCGCGAAGGACCACCGGACGCGATAGAGACCACCTCATCTCTGACACCACCCTTAGTACACTCTTGCTCAATATCACTACTGACACCTGATCTGATTTTCTTCAAGATATCATCAGCCGAGACAACACCCTCCTTCTGCGTATCATTGCCATCGAACAAGAAGGCTGTAGCCTCCAGAGTTCTGCCGCGGGTCTCCGGGTACGTGAAGTATGCAGTGATGAGAAAAGCAATAAGGCAAGCGACGAAGACAAAATAGTACTTCCAGCCAAGGGCATCGAGGGCAATGGAGTTGACGAAGATGTTGAAGAAGTTGCAACCGAGAGAGATGAGGAGGACGAGGGAGAGACCCATGGCGCGGAGCGAGTAGGGCCAGATTTCGATGGGGTAAGCGATGAGCATAGGGGTGAGGGAGACATCATAACCGAAGAAGTAGCTGGGTGGGGTTAGCGGGAGGCAATTAAGTGGGATAAATGGGGTTGGGAACTTACACAAAGAGGAAGGGAATAACGACGAGACCAACGCTCTTGTTTCCAGTGGAGGCAAAGCTGCCAGAGAGACCGGTGATGATGATGTAGGAAACCAACATGATGACAGCCTTTAAATAAAAAGTGTTAGTAGAGGGTTTAGTGATACAATATAAGTGAGTGACAACTTACGGAAGAAAGAAGCAGAGGACGACGTCCGATCTTGTCCATATTGAACGCAGCAATCGAAGCCCAGACCAAGTTCCAAATTTGCAGGCAAGCCGAGATCAGAGTCTGGTAGGTAACCGACGTAATACCGACGCTCTTTAAGATCATAGAAAGATAGTATGAAACAACACCATTGCCAACCCACTGAGTGAACACACCCAGAGTGAATGTGATCCAAAGACGGTGTCTATTGCCCTTAGTAGCCCACATATCCGACCACTTGGGCGCACCATTCTTCTTTTCGGCCTCAATAGCCGTGATGATCTCCATTATCTCAAACTTGACAAGCGGCGAGTCCTCGTCACCACCGCCGTGGTTCTTGACCAAGATAGCGCGGGCCTCCGAGTGACGGCCCTGCATGACAAGCCATCTCGGAGACTCATCGATCATGAGAAACCCGGGAATAGTCAACAGCGGCAAAGCAATCTGAAGGACTGACGGGATTCTCCACGACCAGTCAGATTCGATCTTCCGCGTAGCAAAGACCACCCACGCGGCAACGACGGCTCCAGCGTACCAACCACAGTTGTACACACTCGACAATATGGCTCTTTGACTAGGATACGCATTCTCCGCAATTAGTAGCGGTGCTGGCAAGAACGCACCACCCGCAAAACCCAAGAAAAGTCTCGCCATAATGAATGCCAGTGCATTATTCGCCGCCGTTTGCAACGCTGTCCCCAACACCATAAAAAAGTACCCCGCATACAAAGTCGGCCGTCTGCCAAACTTGTTCGCACCCCAAGCGGCTGTCGGGTACGCAATTGTGCACCCGAGTGAGTATATGGAGTTGATGAGGCCCAGATAGGAACCAGTGGGTGAGTCCATGAACGAGTTCCATCTGGGGAGGGCGAGGATACTGTTCATGAGGGAGGCGTCGTATCCGTTGGTGGAGGAGAAGAGGACAAGGGAGAAAATGGCGAGGTTGAGGCGGATGATGTGAGCTTGTTTGTACCACGGTTTATTGGGGATGAGAGAAAGGATGTCGATCGGGGCTGAGGCCGGGGCTGTGGGGGAGCCGGAGGTCATGATGATGTGAGTTTGAGGGAGGAAGAAATCTGATATGTGGTAGTGTCAAGTGGTAAGGATAAGAGATCCCGAGAGACAATACGAGAACCAGTTACTTGAAGTCTCTAAGTAACTTGCTAAGCGTCACGATAGTTGTGTTGGACAAAGATTATAGAGAACAAGAACAAAGAGGACTTGGAATACAAGCAGTCGTCTCGGGTTCTTTATATGTCATTCTGATATTTTGGCTGTCTCTAAGGTCTGCTGGCATTTCATGGACTGGCTTTGCATTGTGACAGGCTTGTCTTCCTGCAGCACCTACACGCGGCTTGAATATGAAAATGAGAAGACAAGACCGGGGTGTTCCCGGAAGGACTTGGCGGGTTGAGCCCAGTGGGGAAAGTTGGATATGGGATAGTGAATATGATGTAATATGTTATATCCTATTTTATTCGCATCCGTATTTCTGTCTAGAAGTACTTCTGTATTGAGACATCATTGTCTCGGGTTCAATATTAACACATACTATATTATTCTCGAGTTTCAGACCGCCTCCTACAATGAAAATAACACAATACTACTCTACGAACCCCGAACGAATCCAATAAATCCTGACGGAAAATAGCATTGTATTTTCTCTACTGGACATACAAAATTCCACTTGTTTGCATATTCTTGTTTTCTCTCAGATACACCACAAACCCCACCAAACCATACCACCGTCAAGTCACTTGCCGCCCAAGCGCTGTCTCCTCACAATACTCCCCGGATTTAACTACAAATATCCTCCCTCTCGAAATCTATATAAACTCCTCTATTAGCATGAGCATAATCCCTACTAGAAAATTCTACCACTCTTCCGCCGACCGACAGAGAGAGCCTTCAAGCCTATTGTAGCCCACGCAAATGTAAAGGTAAGTATAAGCGGACACCAAAGGCGAATCCGACGTTGAGGAATCCTGGGCTAGTCCAAGAATCTGGGGAAAAGAAGACAACAAGGGTAAAGTGACGTTCTCTGAACTGGCAACAGGGGCGTGGGAAGAGAGAAGTGTAACTGAGGGTTATGACAGTTTCTATCGTAACAATATTCTATAATTCTTGGAATATCTCCTTTTATATGACTTGTCTTGTTTTCAGATCGAAAGAAAGCGGAGTATCCAAAAGTCCTCGTTCTCTCGATTCTTCGGCTAAAGAAAAATTTCTCGACGACGTGGTGCTGAGTTGGCAGTGTGACTCTCCGTCGTTGTTAATCGATATGCATTTCCTTGAGGAAATATCAGGCTCCTTCTCGCTTCCACTGGGCGAGATGGGCCGATGGCTGAGTGGAGAACGACTGGTCGAGGGGACATAAAGAAAGATCGAATGTTACCGTAAATTTGCACCAGGAGAGGATTCGTCGTAGTGAGAAGACTCGTGATAAGACCCATAGGACTAACAGTGATACGTAAGTCGATGTGGCCGGAGGCGATATTGATAGGAAGTGACAGAGATGGACTTAAGTCACATCATGGATTAGAAGCGATATTTGACCCTAAGCTGATCTGAGATTGGATATCTTGATGATAGTGGGAAAAGAAGTGGGGCTATGATCTCACGATGGCCATGACTTGATGTTGCCTCCAACCCTAATTTAGTAGTAATCGTTGACGTCAAACCTCTGAATATCACTATTGATACCGCGAACTACAAATGTTGATCATCATATGTCATCAATCACCTGCATCATAGCCAGTTTCTCACGTTGCAATCTGCCGTCACCACGCGTAACACAAGCCCCCAATTCCTTCCCTTTCCCCAGGAAATGCACCTACACATCCACCATCTGCACATAAACCACCTCGTGGGGGAGGTGACAACCATAACCATCGGACCCACGAGCCTAAAAGAGTAACTAACAGACAATACATATATTTCCCTTTCCCGGACTTGTCAACTAGCCTGTCGGGACACGGTCTCATGACGTTTGGATGCGTGAGATGGAGACGACAAACCACAGTTTAGTGGGTAATGTTGTCGCATTGTGAGGATGTCGGTGGGCTAGACGCATTATAGAGAGGCCCCCAGTGCCCCAAGGTGTATAGTTGCGTTGGCAATCTTACAATATCACTAGACATCCTACACACCGGCGCCCCGATATCAAAAATATCAATCTTTGCTGAATGGCTGCATAAATTGCATAATAGTTGCATAACTCATGAATTATGTGCACTGCGGTACCCAATCCTGCATCTTGACCCACTTCCTTCAACTATTCGCCTAGCCAATTAGCCACTCTGATTGGCTTAACGGGTAAATTTCGCACCATAGTCGGTTAACCGGCTAATTTTCCACATTTCGGATGCATATCAGTGATCCTCTAGCCAGGTTCACCTTGTACCTGCCGTCAACTTTCGGGATCCGCCCTTACCTAACCATCATGACTTCATGATATTTGCCGAATAGATCTTTGGAAGCACTTAGTGTTCATTGATAAATTGGGCGTTGATGGCGAACGGGCACGTCTAGTTTGGAGAATTGCGGGAGAGACAAGAGGAGAGGGTCAACTGATTGGCCTTGGGGCGGATTTGACGGGTGGATGGGGGTGTAAGTGGCGGGTTTTCAAGATGGGGAGGGTGAGAATATTCATGTTGGGCGAGTATCACGAAATTTATGTGCTTGGTGTTTTAGGAAGTTATTGGGCTTGACAATGATTGATATTGGAAGTGACGTGCCCAGTCTAGGAAGGGGTTAGTGATGATAACATGAGATCAACTTTGAATCGGAAGGATATGGCTTAAGCTCATTCCTTCATGTCTATTTAGGCGGAAATGAGGACTAAGCACCGAGTTGAAGCTTCCCGACAAGCCATTCCGAAGTCATTTTGAGGTCTTTGCTTCTAGAAACCCGACAATATCTCGAACTACCCCATGATCTGCTTGGCGTTGCCAGAACGCGTTACCGGAAAACTTCTTTCCGTACTAACACCTAATCAGAAAGTGAATGGCCGAGCATACTGTGAACCCTTGTTCAGGATTTAGCCTAAATAAACTTTGGGGAATTAAAAGAGAAAATCGCTAGTTCACGTGACATCGGCAATATCAAAGAGTATTCTTTAGAAAGATCTTACCAAATGCCGAAGGGCGTGCTCATGGAAAGAATACGTATAAGTGGCACGACCATCATTCACATTGGGAACGTCGTTCAGTTTTCTTGGAAAGGTATGACATTAGGTGATTTTTTTTTGATGTCAAGTGTTCTTAATATGATAGACATAACCTCGATTAGGACATCAAGGCATGGCTAATGCCATATGTAAACAGAGCATTGAGTAACGCCAACACTGACAGTAGATTCATAAACGAACAGAACAAGATCATACATTTTTCATGTTTCCATATACAATGACAATCCAGTAACCAAACATGTTTACGATCCATAAACATGTTGTATCCAAAAGGTCCGAGAGTAGTTACGTCGGATGGAATTTCGCGGAGATGGATATGAAAGGATTCCTCAACTCCAACATCAACCCCAGATGAACGCGCAAGCATCATGATCAGCGAAACCCCGAGTCCTCGCCTTCTGGAAAACACAGAACAATAAGATGGAAGGTTTACGCTAGGGATGACCCCCACTTCTCCACAACACCACTATACTTTATGGATATCAAGTCAAGTCAACCACCGGAGATTCTCAAACTCAAGCGTCAGGGAACTTCTCTAAAAGCTCAATTGCTATCCTTATGACCCGCCGTTGCCAAGAACTCCAATATGCACCCATCCCACCGCCTATAGTAGCCACTCTCTCTTTTCTCCAACTGCAGCATTTGCCTACTCTCCGCTCGCGATTCTCCGCCACTTGTCTCTCCCGGCGTCCTATTGCCGTTGACAAGTCAACTGACAGGTCATCCCTTTGCAGATTTCCCTGTGACATCGCAATGACCGACCACCCGGCTACATGAAAGTGACTCGCGATCTTGCAAAAGGCCTCAAGATAGCTAGAGAAATAAGTAACCTTTAGAGGTTACAAGTAGTTCAATCTGTCTCTAAGAAGAAGAGAAGCTCGGGTTCTGCTCCATTAACCGGGATGTTGTGCCGTGGGGCTGGTGGGACTTGGTGGGTAGAGCACGCAATGGGCAGATTTGTTAGGATTCATTCAGGAACATGACAGTCTTCTCATTCTGTAAAATCGCTCCACGATGCCTTGCCACTCCAATTTCCATCTCCGTAAGCGGAATGGAGGTATTAGCAGATAGCGAGTAGCGATTTACGTCGATATCCAGAGCACTCCAAATGTAATATAAATATCAAACACCCTCAGTAATCTGGTCTTCAAATAGCCGTAATCATTCTGTATCTATCAATCCCCTCTGACTTTCTCCTAATCCATCACAATGATCCTTCCTACCCTCACCGGTCTCCTCCTAACCGCTGGAATCACTTCGGCCACCCCCATAGCCTGCCGCACCACCGAGCACGCTACCTCCCCCAGCGCCACCATTACTAATGGCACTCTCACCGGCCGTCTTGACCCCGTCTACAACCACGAACTCTTCCTCGGAATCCCCTACGCCCAACCCCCCATCGGCCCCCTCCGTTTCGCGATCCCCCAGTCCCTCAATTCATCATGGACTGAGCCCAAGAATGTCACTTCTTTCTCCAAAATGTGCATTGGGTACGGCTCAGACACTTGGGTTCTCGGTAACGATGTCTCAGAAGACTGCTTGACGGTCAACGTTGTCCGGCCTGTCGGTGTTGCCAAAGGTGCTGACCTTCCTGTTGCCGTGTGGATTCATGGCGGTGGCTATCAATACGGGAGCTCCGCAGACCCTCGGTACAACCTGTCGTATGTTGTTGCCAAGTCCGAGGCTATGGGCTCCCCCATTGTCGCCGCGTCGTTTAACTATCGTCTTCACAATTGGGGTTTCATGTTCACCGAGGCCCTCGCTGAGGAGGGTTCGACAAATGTTGCGTACCGTGATCAGCGCTTGGCCCTCCAGTGGATCCAGGAGAACATCGGAGCATTCGGCGGTGACAAGAGCAAGGTGACGGTCTTTGGCGAGTCTGCTGGGGCCATGTCAATTTCTACGCAGCATGTTGCGTATGGTGGGAGAGACGATAAGTTGTACCGGGCAGCCATTATGGAGTCAGGTTCGGCTCTGCCGACTTTCCGGGTTCACAAGACTACCGAGGATTGGGCTCCGTACTGGACTGCTCTGCTTAATGTCACCAACTGTATTGGGTTCAGTAACGACACTACCGGGAACAAAGCGGCCCTTTCGTGCCTGAGAGCAATCCCCGAGATGACCCTCAGCAATATCTTTAACAGCTCGTTTGCCCCCTACCCCGGCATTACTGCATCCATCGATGGTGACTTCATCACTGAATCGTCCACCCTCGCCGTCAAGAAGGGCGCCTTTGTCCAAGTTCCCATCCTTATGGGCACGAATACCGATGAGGGCACCGCATTCGGCACCACCGGTATCAACACCGACGATGAGTTCATCACCTACCTCGAGAGCACCGGACTCACTACCGAAATGGCCGAGGGCATCCTGTCTAGATACCCTGATGACCCAGATCAGGGCATCCCCGCTTCGTACCCTGGGCGTCCCGATGATATTTGGGGTACTCAGTACAAGAGAGTTTCTGCTTACCGTGGTGATTACTTCATGGGCGCGCCGAGACGTCTAACGACGCAGAAGGCTGCGGAGGCGGGCTTGGATGTGTACAGTTATGACTTTGACGTTATTAATGCTGGCCTGCCGGCTATTATTGGGTCGACTCACTTCCAGGAAATTCCGTATGTGTTTAATAACACAGTCTCTGCCGGCTTTGTTAACGCTGTGTCGACGGATCCGTTGGCTGGGAAGGGGCCAGAGTACTTTGAGTTGATTGATGTGATGTCAAGATCGTGGATTAGCTTTGTGGTGTCTTTGGACCCTAACAATAACGGCCGTAAGCTTATTTCCACAGACCCCTACTATCTTGAATATAGAATATGCGCTAACTTTGATGATAGTCAACGGACCTACTGGCCCAAATATATTCTAGACAACCCTCAGAATATCGTCTTTGATGTCAACGTGACCAACGTTGCGTACGTCAGAGATGACACCTATCGTGCTGAGGGCATGCAGTATATTCTTGACTCTATATATGAGTCGTAAACTACAATGATTTATGACCTTGTAGGTCTGTAATGGATGAATATTTAGTAGTTGTAATATAATATAAATAGCGTCAAAATTAAGTGGAACCAAAATCATGACATAAAACCATACCACATAATCCATATCTTCAAGGTTAATATCTACATTCGCTCTCCACCGTTGAATTTGTAAACCATCATGAGAAAAACACTAAAAATATAATACAACGAAGACAGAGTTCGAACCTATGCGACTGATTCTATATGATTTCTAGTAATACTTATTAGATTACTCTGGCACTTCGCCTCAACATAATGATTGAGATTCCTGTCGTTTTTATGTTAAGGACTCCCAACAGAAGGGTTTCAGTATACGATTATTAGGGTCTGTCGCAAAGGACCGCCCCACTTTGCTGCAGCTTGTCGTAACTCAGACAAGGCTGAACGTTTTTAAAATTATCATTATCATTTTACTCTCCAATCATCAGCGGAACTCTTAATTGAACTTCTGCGCCATCATTCACTCAACTCCCCGTCGCATGACACGATAAAACACCACGATCGAAATACAAAACTACACATATAATCTAACCACTACAAATTCACATCGCCGCATACACACTCCACGAATCCCACACCAACCCACCATGGGCTCCCCCGCCCGCCGATACCGCAGCCGGTCCCCCCGCCGCGACCGCGAAAAGAAACCCCGCAGCGGCTTCTCCTGGAAAGACAAAGATAAATCCCGAGCCTCTGCCGACGACCGGCGCGGCGGGCAGTCTGGACTCAACCGTGGATACCGCTGGCGCAGTCCGTCACCGAGGCGTCGCGACAACAATAGAGATGGGGATCATGGCAGGGAGAGATCGAATAGGGACAGAGAAGATGGATATCGGGATTGGGATCGCGATAGACGGGATAAAGATAGAGCTGATAGAGGAGACCGGGGAGACAGAGATCGGGATAGGGACAGATGGGACCGCGACAGAGGTAGCGAGCGGTCTCCCAAGGATAAAATACACAAAGATCATAGGGCAAAGGTGAAGGCGCCGTCATCTCACCAAGAAGAGATGATCATCGTTCACGTTAACGATCGTCTTGGGACGAAGGCAGCGATCCCGTGTTTTGCGTCGGACCGGGTTAAGGAGTTTAAGATTTTGGTGGCGGCGAGGATTGGAAGAGAGCCGCATGAGATTTTGCTGAAGAGGCAGGGGAGAGGCCGTTCAAGGATCAATTGCAATTGGTGGATTATGGAGTAAGTAATGGGGTGCAGATTGATTTGGAGGTTGATACTGGGGATTGAGAGGTGGGATTGGATGGTATGAGGGCACAGAGTGAGATTGTGGTTATGATATCATAGAGATTACACAATTTAATGTTGACGTTTTGTTTTTCGCACGGCGTATGATTGTCATGAAGAGTGATGCTTGAACTTAGTGTTTGTAATAAAATGTTGGAGTAGTACTATTGGTTGCCCGATTTGGGAGTAGAGAAAGGTACCGAAAGTATTAATATAAAGAGTCATGAAAATGTGCGGAGTGAGTGTATGCCATTTTTGGTCTTGGTGACTGAGCTAGGCACCCTTGGGCAAATTACTCAGCATTAACATAAATCATAGTGATAACAAACTTGAAAATATTGAGGAAAGAAGACAAGTCTCGGTATTCTGGATAGCTATACAATGCCAACGACATCCAATTATATTGCCACTGCATATTCCATTAAAATCGTCGTCAACAAGCACATGCTTGACATTACTCTACTGCCACTATGACCACCGTTGCCGACGACCCCATCGACATCATCAAGCCATCCGTCGAACCCACTCTCAAAAATGATCTCACTATTTCACCTTCACCTACTTCCTCCATCACAACTACTCGCACTAAAATCATCACCTCCACCTGCACCCCCTTTGAAAAGCGTGTCCTTCTCTCTCTTCTCCAAATCCCCCGCGGCACCTACACCACCTACGCTCTCCTCGCCGCCCATCTGCACACATCTCCCCGTGCCGTTGGTAACGCACTCCGGCGCAACCCGTTTGCCCCGTTTGCTCCATGTCACAGGATTTTAGCGACGGGCCGGGGTATCGGAGGGTTCAAAGGGAAGACCGAGGAAGAGTCGGGGGAGATTAGGGAGAAGAGGAGGTTGTTGAAGGGGGAAGGGGTGAGGTTTGATAGGGACGGGAGGGCAGTAGGGACGCCATTTAATGGATTTGGGAAGGAGAAGGGGTTGAGATGGAGGGAAGTGAATGATTTGGGTAGTGAGAGGGTTTGTGTTACTTGAAAATATCTATTTAACTAATTCATTTTATACTTCGTTTTTATTTTCTAGAATAATTTGTCTGGAACTTGGCAGTTTGATATTATTTTCGTTGAAACGACTCTATGATATACCTGACCTTTTATTCATCTAATCGTCTACTTCTGAAATCTATGTTCACGATATCGTCATCTCCTCTTACCGTCACCTCCACTGCCGTCTCCGCAACCGCCTCCGCTGTCGCTCTCAAAGGCTTCTATGCCCCTCGAGCCATTTAGTCCTCTAACACTGGACACGTCCGGGATATCCGGAGATATTATAAGCTGGTGGCCCTTAGAGTGACGACGGTGGATGTTTGTGTTGTGGTGATGGCAGTGTTGGCGATGGCGTTTGTGGGGATTAGGAAAGAAGGGAGAGAGAGGGGATAGTAGGTTGGATAGGTTGCCGACTTATCAAGTGAAGAGGCTTATGAATGAGAGTGTGGTTGTGACGACATGTTTGAAAGAAACTTTATTGACTTCGGAACTGCCGACTATTGTGATGATCAGTACTTCAAATGGCAAGGCATCCACTTCAGAAACCTTCTCTTTTACACCTAAAAAGTCTCGATTTCAACAGTGGCTGCTACAACCTTGTCAGAATTTGTACCTTTAACAACCACCCATATCGCAAGCTCTATGGTGATTTCAACTTCAGAAGTTGCCGGTTCTTCATAAGTGCCTTCTACGATGCTTTTGATGGTTGTATCTTCTCTAGCCATGATATCAGAGCTTTCTATATCTACGGCCCAATTCATGACTTTTTCGGACTCTGTTAGTTCATCAATCTGGAGCACACCAATGCTTTCAATCCCTTTTGATTTAATCCTTACTACCGCTTCTCAAAGTATCAAGGGCTCAACTAGTGCTTCAATCGCTTCATCTACACTCGGCACCACTTTAACCTCAGCGCAAACTTCGCTGGCGATGTCTTCTGTTACCTCAATTAGCATTAGTGCTTCTACTCTTACCTCATCAAACACCACTTCGGCCTCCACTACGGCTGTTGCAGCAGCAGCTACTACTCCCAGTTCCGCTACAGTCTTATCTACAACTTCTACAAGCCAGGCTATGACTTCCATGACTTTGAGCCCCGAGCTGAGAGTCCTGGCAATTGATAACAGCTCATTGGAGGAGACTGCTAAGTATACTACTAAGACCAATCCTTCAATAATTGAGGCTTCTTCATTAGAAATGGCATCGACTATCACTACTGCTTCTAGTGCCATATTTAATACTGAAGCTTCTGATGCTTCTGCGACTCAATCAATTATCTCAATATCTGCGGCGACAAACTCCGACTCAACTACCGTTCAGGCTTCATCTTCAATGCAAGAGTTAATAGTCAGTTTGGCGCTATCTACTCAGGAAGCTTCTACTATATCTATACAAGAAACTAGCAGTGATGTAACTTCTGCCTCTCTTACCGCTATGTCTACTACTTCCATTCTGGAAACTGTGACTTTAGTCGAAGTAACTTCCGACAACACTCTGAATTCTATGACTATGTCAAACACTTTCACTTCAACCTCTGGAAAAACTTAAGAGACCACTGAAGTCGTTGCTCCAGTTACGGCTTCCCCGACATCTACCGCAGAGCCTTCTACTACTCAGAGTACTCAAATGTCTGCCGAATTTACCTCTTTCACAGCCGTCGTATCTGTTCCAACAATTTTCTCTGCTGGGACTTCCATGTTCTCTATTCTGCAAACAAAATCTGGCGTCACTAGTCAAACTCCTGTGACTGTCGACTCTATTATTCAGGCCTCAGCTGCCTCGTCGGCCCAAACTACTGCGGCTATCTTGTTGGATATCGTCGTGATTGCTATTCCGTTTGGAGTCTCATCGGCCACGGAGATTTCCGGTGTTGTGAATGGACACGCTTCGGGGAGTCATCGGTACAAGCTGAGGAAACTAGAGTAACATTGGCTTCTGCTATTTCTTAGTTGGTCTTTTTGTTTCGGCACCAGCTTCTGTGGACGAGGTCTCGCAGATGGCTAATGTGACTGGGGTGATGTCGGATGAGACTGGGTCTATGACTGTGACAGCGGCGTCTACTACTGAAGTGCTTGATGTTTCCGCGACTCCTGCCTCAAGCACCACCATCCCCGTCAAATTCACTATCAACCGTATCCTCTAAGTCATATCTGACGGCACCTCTGTTGAGGCTTTTTCAACCACGATCACCGAAAAGATCACCGTTCCGACAACTGCCCAGACCACCTACACCGTTGCCCGCATCACAATCCACCAAACCTCCGCTACCGCCCTCGCTGACATGATGACTACTTCTCCATCTGCCTCAGACATTCGGCAAACTGTTTTGTACACCAAGGCTAGCAGGACAGCAACCTTCACTTCAACTAAAGTACCGTTTACATATACGTATATCGACTCTGTCAGCATCCACACCGTAGCGACAACCCCCGTCGTCACGATAAGCTCGACGATCCCCAGCAATGTTATCACTAACACCGCCATCTACCGGGTGACGGCTGTGCCCAGCATGATCTCAGAAACATTCAACTCTTCTGATTCGCATTTCCCTTTGTTCAGGATGGCATCTAACGACAACTTTTTCGGCCACTTTATCGCTCCGTTGATCGCAACATTTATTTTGATTGGCGTTACAATTATTGACTAAAATTCTAAGATGTATCAGCTGTTTTCACTGTTGGCAAGACCTGGTGGGACCTCAGCGGAGGACTTGTTGACTTTGTTGTTTGTGAGGATGGCAGCAATTACTTCGCCGGTGAGGTTGTTGAGAAAGGGACATCCTATGACAGCGATTACAAAAGTGTTGGTTTTGCTGAAATGTTGTTGATCCCTGTGTCTTCAAAGGCTGTTCACTTGATCTCGGATAAAGCTTAGGATGAGACGTCGACTCTATGTGGCGTCAAGATGTCCTTCCAGTCTATCACGTCAATTATTACCCTAGTGATCATGGGATTAATCCTCATCTTCCTGATTCTACTTCTTGTTGTCCTGTGGAAATGGGACTCCGGTGTCTGCCCAAACCCCTGGTCTATTGCTGGTATTTCCTCATGTCCAACGAAGTGACCACCAAGTCTCTAGTCCGGATGCCCTACATGCCACAAGGACAAACAAATATTAACGACGCCTACCGCAGCAAAGAATACAAACTCAACGTTTTCAAAGGCCGCGGTGATCTCTTGGAGTATGGTGTAGTTCCCTGTGAGACTACTGGCGGCTTGCAGATCACTGAAGATGATGCCTAAGTGACATTTAAGAAGCCGAATCTGGCATCAGGCAATGAAAATTGTTTGTTTAAGAGGGCAATTAATAGATCAAATGAACCATAGCCATTCATGGCCCTTAGGCAACGGGAAAAGTTGAGATTTATGGTGTATCTGTTGGTGGTGGTGTTCATTGGGTACTATTCCCAGTTGTCATATTACGATAATTCGCTGGCGTGTTTCACGAACAATGGAGAGTTAGGGCCGAAATTTATCTTGGCTTTAGCTGGGGTTGTGACGGCAATCTTTTAGCATGACGTCTATCAAAGTAAGTTAGCATTTAACATAAACACCCTGTGTCCAAGTATACTAACCATATAATCGCAGATCTTGCCTTAGTCGTTCCGTACGTCACACTCGGCTGGTCTTCACACCCAGCTGAAATATTCATTCTCGTTACCTGGCTATCCAATGCCTACACTGGGTTCTTCACTAACATCCGATGCCGCCAATACTTTACCATTCCGGTCGCCATGCTCTCGATCGTGGGTGACTTCCTTCCTCTAGCCATGTGCAACATCCCCAGCGGTCTTCCACCCACTTCATCGAGGTGATGCAAAATGTCTGCTCTGCGATGACTATGGTCATTCTTATGTTCATGATTGCTATAATTGCCCTGTCGATGTCAATTAAATTACCGAAGCTCCATGGTGACCTGAGGACGATTTCCGGGGCCACAGCATATGTTGTGGATTAAATGCTGGCTAGTAATATTAAACAGCTGTAGACGTTGATGATGAACTCAATCGAGAGAGATGGCGGTGTGGGGTTAGGTAGACGGTATGCGTATGAGTTGATGGGTGTGTCCAAAGTTGAGAGAATTGGCGTGGAGATTATTTCCGCAGGTTATAGTCGTGCATAACAAATATGAGTTTTTCTGTATTTGTATGTAATGCGTAATGAATGTATTTCTGTTAGTTAATATTTGGGTAATATGGGCGTTTTGGGTTGCTTTTGTGTGAAGTTCAAAGGGCAAATTTACATAATTATATATACCATTCACCTCACCAGAGCCTTGGCACTCTTCCCAACCAAAACATATTCTTGTGAAAATCAATCTATAACAACCCATTACTCCAATTCAGGAAGCCACAGACGACCCCATCATCAAAACAAGCAATTGCTGCCGCCACCCCCAAACACTAAAGACTGCCAAAATCGCCCCAACACCTTCCACTAATCTTGCGTCGGAATCCCAACCCAGTCGCAACCCCGTCCGAACTTCCTTCCATTTTGGTACTTAGCGTTCAAACAGCCGCTATTTCTCCGCTTAAATGCAAGCCCATGCCTGCTGTTTTCTATTCGTCCCGTTCCACAGTGAATCTGCATTTCTCCAGGTTTCCGACAGCAAGTTCTTTGCTGTGCAGCTACTGAGTGGGCTCTTTCCGCAGGATAATTACATTGGTCGCTTCCGATTGCGATCTTGGATTTCGAGTGCCATTATTCGCAGTGATTTCCAGGTTATAATTTAACGGACGATTTAAAGAGAGAGTGAATACATAGAGCAATTCCTTATCGATATTTACGGCTTATCGGTTTCTACCTATATTCGACTTCATAATTGAGCATTCTACGCCTTGCCAGCATCATCACTCTATCCTCTTTGTGAACACATCTGCGCATCACCCTGATCCCGATCCAATACTGGGCAGTCGCAATTGGCTTCTAATCTCAATTGCCTCTCCGCTCAAATCCATAATCCCACTTATCACATTCCGTGCAATATTTATTTATCATCACTACATATCCTCCCTATCAGATCACCAGCTATACATCACTAACCCAACTCCCACCGAACCTCCGAAACCCAAAGATATATCGTACAATGGTCCTTCTCCGCCAAACCTGCCGCCTATGCGCCAGATCCACGACCTCCATAGTTACCGCTACCCGCAGGCGACGCTCATGGGTTCCCATGACATCATATCCCGTCCGTCTTCCTGAGCTCTCAATACAGCTCTTCTTGCGAGTCCACTGCCGTCAATATCATGACTACTTTGTCACGCACCTTCCATCATCATCCATGCATCCCGATTCCCGACCTGGCGCTGGCTACAAGCTCCCTCGAGATGCCTCGATGCCCAATACAAACACCACGACACAAGCTGGAGCTCCGGCCCCGTTAGTATCGCCGAATATGGGGAATAGGGACCTTACAGTGGTGCGGATACCGCTGAAGAAGGCAAAACATCATTTTGGAGCAACTTGTAGTCGGGGAATAGACCATATAATGAGGATACGCATATACTAGGGACAATCAACATACCGGCATTTGCTACGAAGACAGGGAGCTTGCGAAAGAACACAGTGCCGGGTATGGGCGAAGCGACAACGGCACCATCGGCATATGGAGATCCTCAAGTATTCTACTTTGGGGTCTTTGACGGTCACGGTGGTTCACAATGCTCCGAGTTCCTTCAAGAAGAACTCCATGGCTATATTGAAGAAGCCGCCGTCAGCCTAGAACTCACTTCTTCCCTCCCCCGCGACCCCAACTCATCACCACCGCAACCAACGACTCCGAGCGATTCCCTCCCAATCCTCAAAGACCTTGTCCACGAATACAAGCAAGCAATTGGCGGTTATTTCCGCCGTTTCGTCCCCAAATATTTCATCAACATGTACCATTCCGAATTGCCAATCACAACTTCTCTCGAAGCTATTCTTATGTATGCCTTCCTCCGCGCTGACCTCGACTTTGTCCGCGCCCAAGCACGGCTCCCTGACGATGACCCGACCGTTCACGACAAACCTCTTAACGCTGATGAAATTCTTGGGGCCCCGTTGCATGTTCCGCCATCGGGACACGGCATCGGATCGGATGTCCGGTTCAAGGGTGGATCTACAGCGTCCATTGCCATGCTTTCAACGCCGACGGCGGCCCCGTTTTGGCACCCAAAGGCTGCGGCTTCATTGGTTGTTGCCCATGTTGGGGATACGAGAGTTATCTTGTGTGACACGGCTACGGGCCAGGCGAAGCCGTTGACAGTAGACCATCATCCGTCGATGCCTAGTGAGGAGCGGAGATTGAGACGGTATGCGCCGGCCACTAGTCTGGTATCCGGCGATAGTTTTGGCGAGGAGAGAATCGCAGGGTTAGCAAATTCGCGGGCCTTTGGCGACATTCAAAGTAAACGTATTGGAGTCTCCGCAGAACCGGATATCACTAGAGTTGATATAGCGCCCGGTGAGTTCTCATTTATGGTGTTGATGAGCGATGGGATCTCGGGGACGCTAAGTGACCAAGAGATCGTCGATGTGATCAAGGAGGCTAAGACGCCGGAACAGGGAGCGGCGGATCTTGTGAGTTATGCGGTGGAGGTTTCAGGTAATGGAGATAATGCGACGGCGGTAGTAGTGAGGTTGAGTGGGTGGGAGAGAAGACAAGAGGGGGGCGTAGGGAGTATGGGGACGAAGGAGGTAAGAGAGATGAGGAAGGAGGAAGCGATGAACCCGAGGTCGAGGAGACAGTGAGGAAGTCAGAAGTGTTGAGCGCACGATGATTATATGCATTATAATGACATAATTAGTAGTTATTAGCATTATTTAGGATTTAGAAGATATGTTGTATGAATCTATGATGTCATGATAGATTGCTGTTACGGGCAGGATCCTGTGACACCTTCCAATCAACTTGGTACTAAATGATGATTTTGACCATGTTTCAATGTGAATAAATAATACAAATAAATCAATATATCCGATATATCTGACAGTCTCAGTGATTTATCCTATACCCAACTATATCTTATTTCTCCAGGACAGCTCGTGGCAGGTCAAAATATGTGCTCTATATGAGACTGGTTGGTGGTTGTGATTACATAAGCACATCGAAGCCACTTTAATCAACTATGTCCGCGATGGGTTATATCGGGGGAACTCAACAGCAGCATCGACATCAACCAAAAACAGCCAGTTTCATCAATCTAAAATAAGTATCAGTCTTAATTTGTAATTATATTCCACTTTTCTATATATCTGTCCATTATCATCAAAACACCCCAATGTCCAACCACGAAACCGACGCAGATGCCGCCATGGCTCAAATGATGGGCTTCTCCTCTTTCGGCAGTGCCAGACCAGCCAAAAGAGCAAGACACGACTTTACCATCGTTGATATTTCATCGGCAACCGCGGCAAACAACACACCCCTGGGTAAACGCAGAATAAACAAGGCCAACGACGACGAGATCGACCTCGATGGTGACGAAGACGCGGGAGGACCCGCTAAACAATCTTCGAAGCTTCCAAAATCTGCGGGGTTGCCAGAGCGGCCACCGGTCGGTGAGCAGAATAGGTTCGTGGGAAGAGGAGGGCCTCATGAGGGAAGGGGAAAAGGGGAGAAGAGGGAGAGGAATGAGGATTGGGCGAAGAACTACTATGATGGAATGTCGAATGAGAATCCATGGGAACAGTTGGAGAGGAAGTTGGGGTTGGAGGAGAGGCAGTTGGTTACCGAGGGGTCACGCGTACAAGAAGGACGTGGAAAGAACTACGACGGTCGATATCGAGGCGTTATAGTGATTTCTTGAGTTCTATTACCAGACAAATGGCCTATCTCAAAATGCTCTCTAGACATCTAGGACATCGGCTAGACCACAGAAACCCCACAAACACACGTACACACATAGCCTCATCGGCACATTGGTGATTTTGCGTCACGTTACCAGCATGAATATCCAAGATAGGTGGTTGGAAATGTAGAGGATCCGCAGAATTCTTTATGCATATGTGGGCTTGTTCTCTAGTGAGTGGTGGGCAGATGGGCCTTGGGAGGGTAGACGGGAAGGCGGTGGGCACTGGTGGAAGCTGCAGGGAGCTCAACGGTAGAGAGCAGAGGAGGATGAGCGAAGAGGGAGTGGGGATAAAGAAGCCAGTGAAGAGGGGGAGTCTTAGGGACACGCCTACATGGCTGATAGGTTTCTTCACTGTGGCTACGGCTACGGCTACGGCTACGGGATGGGAGGTAGGACTTGAGTAAATGGAAAGTACATGGGCTCTGTTGGGTGGGATACATGAACTATATGTATCTACAATATACCCAGAAGACAAATCAAACTATATTCATCACATCATCCAATCATAAAGTATACAAATAAAGACCATTCGATATCCAAAATTTGACCCAAATCACCACCTCGCTTACTCATCATCCCCCGGCGACGGATACCTTGCTCTCGCCTGAGCATACTCCTTCCCATGATTTCTCTTCGCCTTCCCCTTCAACACAACAATCTGTTTGTGCGTCCATTGGAGATCCTGCTGGACTTCCCGGGCATCTCTTAGACCCTCGGCATAGCGTTTGCGCGAGCGGGCCAGGCGGGCCGTTGCGGCTTTTTGGAGGTCAAGGAGTTGGCGGTGCTTATCATTAAGTTGGCCAGAACTGGGGGGAGTTAGCATTGTGGATTTAGAATGTATAGGGAAGGGAGGTAGATACGTACGTTTGGGCTTGGGTGGCGAGGGCACGGTCGATGGGGAGAGGGTCAAGTGATGCTGACACATGATCATGGATGTACTCATGGAAGTCAACGCTTGAAGCCGAATGCGCAAACTCGTAGTCGTAAGATATATTAGAAGTTGCAACGGAGGAGTTGCGAACATGGCCGTGGGAGGGACCACCGGAGTGATAGGTAGAGGGGTTACTGTAGGTGGGGCCGGAGGAGGTGGTGGAGTAGAGGTCAGATTCGGGGGTTCAGGGGAGACAGAGTAGGGAGGGGAGTAAGGATAGGTGGTAGAAGGTTTAGAGGGGGCTTGAAGAGGGGGAGAGTATTGAACTGAGTAATGGGCAGACATCTTGTGAAAATATAAGCGGTGTTGTTAGGACTAATAGTGAGTGATGGTGTATGTTATGGAAATTTTAAGTGAGTGAAGTATGAAGATTGAAGTATATTGTGAAGATGATAATCAGAAAATAAATCAAAGTCCTCTCGGGGCCCATCCCGACTTTATACAAATCACCATCGGCCGTCTCCCTCCTCGACTACTCTCTATACTCAATATCTCACCCTCACCGGACTACAGCAATCCCCGATAAAACCGCAAACTAAACTGGTATCAAACACCCCTTGAACCCACTTACATCACGCCCCTTCCTATGGTTCTACTTTCACGGGTAGGAACTCTGGCGTGTAAATAAGGGAATCCAGGGCCAAGGGGTGTCAATATTTGTTATAAAGGCATGGGGTTTACTTGATATTTTCGGTATATTCCGCTTTGAGTAAATGTTGTGTTAAGTAGCCCGAGGAGGATGTGTTGAACAGGGCGCATTTTCTTGCTTTTTCTCCAGCTTTTTCTCTTCTCTATCACGAAGACCACATATATTTCACACGATATTTCGTGGCTTGAGATTATGTTGTGCTCTCTTGGTTCTAAAAGTAAACATAATTCGTCAAAATAATCAAAGTAGTTCAATATGAATTCAGTGTGGTTATGTATAAAGTAGTATTAGGAATTTATCTTTATTCTTTGAAAGTGGGCTGTTTGAGCCTTATGTACCCACACCTCATGATATCCCTGGTTGGGATTTTATTTCGAGGTGTCGATGTATTAAATTGGAGATTTATATGTTAAATATTAGTTATAAGTATATGAGCAGTAGATACACTGAATATCTAAGTGGCAATCGCCACGATAGTGTACTATCTCTACTGTATTCTTGCTTTTAAATCTCCATAGCTTTTACTTTAAGATTATTCTTCTCTCTCGACATCTTCATCTAATATCAAATCTCATATCTTCTCCACCCACCCATCACCCCATCATCACCCACCCAACCAACTTCCCCACTTACACCGAACCTTATACCTCCCGCAGTAGCTTCTTCCCATATCTTCCCTTTCCGTCCATCTTGAATCAATCTCCCCACTATTGGCAGATCTCACCATCTTGAATTCTCTCAGAATGATATCACTAGATTTATAGTGGGGAAGCCCCCGTATCTTCTTGTCTAGCACTTGCTGCGTTGGCAATTGTATGCACGATCCCTTTGATGTGCTTTAACATGTAAACAATTGACTATGATACATATATATATATCGATAGCACTTATGATAAGTTCACGTTCAAAATCACTCATTTATTGTCTTGATTTGTTATTATTAACTTTAAACTAAAATCAATAATATCCTCTGTCTCATTACCATGTCGTGTCTTACTCCTCCCTTTTCATACCCAATATATAGGGTAAATTAGGGTTTATGCGCAACTCTGCATGATGATGGAACTGTACATTGGCAGCAGGATTTTGCCTTCAAATGACTAGAAGGAACCCGGATGCAGAAGAGACAAATGGGACATTTATGAGGGATGTGGTTTAAATTGGGTAGCGAGGGAACAAAATAAGTTCAGGAAAGGAGTGAAGGAGACGTTGAGGCCTGACGAGATTTTCGGGGTAGGAAAGATGGGATATAGATAATTTTATTGGTTAGAAATAAAGGAATAGTGATTTTGAATGTGATAAAAGTATTAAGTCTTACCAAAGTTGGGCTTTTACGTTGAGTATGGGGACATTCGGGAAGTCTTTCGTAGTCTTTTAGTGATGGTCATGTCTGTGATTGGCAACCGCCTTGTCACCATCACTTGATATCACTTTCTGTCAACTCAAATTATATTCATCCAATGGCCGTCGCTCTAGAGACTACCTTGTACTTTAGGCCCTCATCAAAAATATTCATACCCAACTGCAACCCTGCCTCTCCACCCGCCACCATTACCCCATTACATCTCGGTTTAATTTCCCTCTCGCTTTCTTGCCTCTGAACCCACTCGCCCACTTATAACCCCAACCCTCTTCTGGCATCATCATACTGTTCTCATCCATCATATCTACATCTCCATCGCCCCCAAAGAACTCCTGATGTTTGATCATGTTGGAATCCCTGAGATATCACCACACGAGAACAGACAAGTCAGTTGGGTGATGGCAAGTGGAATAGCAAAGATGATTATTAGAGGATTGGGGGTATATCGAGTGAGATATAGATGGAGGCCATGCCATAAAAGTAGTTGGAGAGTCTGATGGGGGCAGTGGAAAGTAAGTTATATTATTAGGGTTAAAGGTACACGTCCAGAGGATAGGGTTGTGAGGTGTTAGTGCTTAAAGGTAACTAAATACTTATTATATACAAACATTAACGTAAATAGTTCATATAAAACTGTAATGTTACTTAGATATCTTCAGGGCTGTAGAACCCCATGCTGATAACTCCACCGTAATAATTTTGCATTCTGCCCTATCAACTACCTATTAGTCACATGTCTTTCCTTTTCAGCTCCCTTCTCAAAACTCTCCCTCATATCACTCAGTATATCACTCCCTCAAATTCCGCCAGCCCGCATAACAACGTTCACCTCCAAAGTACAAGCAATATTATACCGTGCCACGGAATGAACAAGGGCTAACAAGAACTTGGCGCTTCCAAAGCCCTCTTCGTCTATCAACCCATCGCGATATTAATTCCCTTCTTTTTACCAGCCTATATCAACCTCGATATATATTACAAATATTACATAGTATGAACGCTATGTTCCACATTTCCCACCTGTAACCCAATTAACTCCGCACAATCAACACCCTCATCTCCCCTCCATGCTGTGTAACCTTACACGCCAATTATCCGCCGCCACCGAACTCTTAGCCAATTCCGTCAGAGCTCACAAACCACCCACTTCTCCTCACACCGTCTGCCTCCCCTTCCCAAATTTCCTCTCTTGTACACTCTCTATTTCTGCTGTCCCTGTAAGCACACCAGTTACCTGCTGCCGTGCTCAGTCTTCCCGGTGCTTAACAACCAGGCTATGTCTATGGGACTTCCAACACTCCGTAGACATGCATGGCTATGAATTTTTATCTTGTTTTAGTGAGTGCTTTGTTTTGTCGCTGGAAACTGGGGGTGGAAAAGTTGTAGAAAATGTCTTTGTAAAAGAATGTCTCATCTGGTTGACAGCTAATGCGTGGTGTGGGATTTTGTAGTTAGTCCCAATGTGAGTAGTTGTGACTACTTACACTCTTTTCGGCTGGTGAACCTTTACAACTAAAACATATTTACTAAATCACAAGGTCAGTTCTAGATAATAATGCTATCAATTCGAATTTTCTCATCTAACTAACCTGAGCCGATCCATTTCGCCTTGTCCATTGCCCCATCATCATTTCATTGACTCAAAGTCCCCCATAGACTGTACTTTCTCAATCGAGTTTAGTTCCTCCGCCATTACTGTGATTATCGACCGCTCCATTTTCGTCTTTATAATGCCTAATTTACTCGACTGCTCATTCTACTCGTCATATTTCAAGTCCCATGAGACTCCGGGGACTCGCAAAGTGATACCAACAAACTATTGACCAGCAAACGAACTCATTGGTAAAAGCCTTCTTCATCCGCCAAGTGTTAGTGGTCGTAGACCTCTCTATATGAACCACCAGACGCGGTGATAGTCTCTGTCAGATGTTATTCAGATGGCTGTGGGCCATCTAGTGACAAAGCTTAATGGGCAATAGGTGCGTAGCTGTTCACTCTCCCTTTGTTTATATTCTCCTTCTGCTAATTCTGAACCGCATTCTCTCGACCCCTCAGACTCTAAATCTTATATCTGAAACAATCAACGGGCTCCCAAGCCTTCTTTATACTTATGTCTTCCTCCTTCACCTGCAGCCCTCCACCCCTCCCCAACTAGTCAGACAACCCACTCACTACCCTCGCCATTGCCAAACACGTTGTTGAAGGCGTCACTGTATTGTCACACAGCATCTCGACAACCTCCGCGCATCCATCCACGCCTGACCTGAGCGAACAATCTCTCAATATTCCTTCCCCTCTTTGTCTATCCTCTAGTACTAGTCAACCAGAAGACTGCCCGCCCATTCACCGTCAAGATATGCCATGGGTAGCACATCTGTCTATCTCAGACGCTGCGTGGTCAGAAACAAAACCCCAGCTGCCCCCAACCGTGTGTCTTTCCATCCCTGAGGTCACGAGGCCAAATCACGGCACTTGGCTCCCATAAAACAAGGGATGTTCTGCCTTGGTATGAACCTATGGAACTGGTAAAATAGTAAAAACAATAGACGGTTCAAAATTCCTTACAGCCGGTCTAGAGCCTAAGAGGAAATGGATAGCTTGTCTTAATACGCGAGGGTATGGCTCTCAGGCTGCTAAAAGTTGACTGTCACTTGCTGTCATTTTGTCACATTTGCCTAGGAACGCCTCAAATACAATGGTGTGTTGTCCGTACATGAATCTATACATGGATGCACGGGTTATTGGCGTTGCCGCCACTTGAGGACAGGCAAGTAGAGAAGGAGTCAAGAAACTATTAATAGGGTGACGAGCGCAGAACATGGTTATGAAGGCCTTTAGAAGACAACAGGGAAGAAGAGCATGCGAATAAAGTTGTGCAACCATAAAGGGTTGATAGTGTGAAGGGTTTTGGTGATGGTGTGCATAATTATGATCAATGATGTTGAAAGACGGAAATGGTAGTAGTTACGGTGTGGAATTTCTCCTTTGTCACTGGCAAAATAGAAAGGTTCTGGGTAGAATTGTGGGGCTGACCGGTTGAGATAACCCTGAAGGAAAACTTCCCCATCAGGTCACAGCCGGCTCACTTGAGTTCTTGCCAATCACCACGTTTGTACCTTCTTTAACAAGCTAAATTTTCGTCACATCGGCCTACTACCTCCTCCATGAGGTAATTTCCCTACTTGACTCTACAAACCACTAACGACATTTCATCATATTTAGAAACATTCAATACACAACGTCCACCGCCGCCCCCGAGGATGCTTACATATGCCCATTCTTCATCACTTGGCTTGGCTATACAGGCCCCTCTTTGCCCTATCAACTTTGCCACCAATAATTATCTAGACTTCCCGCTACTAATACGCCCCTTCAGGCCTCGCAACACTTTATCATTAGCCCCCAAACATTTGCATCCTCGCAGAATCTGACAGGCCTGGTAGGTATATTGGTATCTGGTTATCTCGCTTTAGAGATAAAGGGGATTGTGAAACTCGAGAGGTCATCTGTGTAGTGGAGATGCGGGTTAGTATTTGGGAAAGTCTATGAGTGATGAGACATGGTGGGGGATGGAGGGAGGTGATGTGTAGTGTACATAAAGAGTATTTTCATGGCAAAACGAAGGCGGAGGAGCATGATGAAGACATCATCAGGTCAGATTGCTAAATAGAGTTATGTAGGGTCGGTGATGGGGCTGGTGGGGTAGGCTTCTCACTATGATATCACATCCTAATGTTCGGTCACCCATCCTACTTATCGCCCTCTCCTTCAAATTAAGCAACCAACCGCCGATATTCTACCGCCCTTAACTTTGCCTCATCCGACATATCCTTGCTTCATTGTTCAGAAACTTTTTTTTTCCTTCTCTTCTCGGCCCTACATCCCCCGAACTCCGCGCCTTCTATCCACCTCAACCCACCTCAAACTCTCACCCCGTACTAAGAAACCCAACGTTCCCATTTCCTAGGTCACCCCACCTATTGTCCCTCCCACTCTATCATCCTCACCTTCACCATGCCTTGATACTCACCCCAACACCACCAACAAAATTTCCGAAGAAGGAAACTATCATCTTTGGTGGGTCCCCGTCACAATTTTGGAGGTTTCCGGTGCTTAGGGTTGCGGGGAGACGGAGGGATGAATAAATAAAAGTAGATAGAGGGATACGGAGAGCACCAGGCAATGGCAGGACGGGAGCGGAAGATGACAGAGTGGCATGATGGCAAGAAGGTGGTGATTTGCATCCTTTTTTGGGGTGAAGGGAGAGTTTAGTAGGAAGATTAAATATGTTAATGGACTTTGAAAGATGATGCCTGTGTAATGGAAAGACAATAATATAAATAACCGAATAAGGACTTAGACAACTCTGGTCTCTAGTAGGGTTATACGAACATGTACAAACCCTAATGTTATCAAACATCATCACATGACTTAACAACCCTCCATCTCACAAGCCCCACCTCCGTCCTTCACTTCGTCTCCTCGTACATGGGATTGACAATGGCCCAAATTAACATGTGAACGTCCCAACTAGTTCCACCCAGTTCTCCACAACCAAGGCCCCCATGTATTCAAATAAACAACTTCTCACTTAACAGCAACTCTGCGCTGGCAGACATAGATCCTGCAGATGCTGTTGTTGTCAGAGGAAATTATGCAGGCGATGAAAAGAAGAGGGGTGAGGGGAATATTTGACATGTGATTGAGAGTTCAGGAGAGATAAATGAAGCACCATGGAGTCAAGTGTGTAGATAGTCAACAAAATTAAGATTAAGAGAAGTACATGTAGATAGAAGCTTCGTATATAAAATTAAAACAAAAACTGAAACGCCTACAGCCAATAGACTGTATATAAATCTCAAATAAATCAAAACAAAGCACTTAGTACCCAAACACCTTCAAGAACCCCCAAATACCAATACCACTGAGAACCGGAATCGTCAGGTTATCATCCCACCCCCAAAGATCAACAACCTCACTCGCTGACGCAATAAACCCCGTAAACACACTCATGACACCCAGTGCTGTCTTCCCAGAAATAATCGACGCACTCTGCGTTAACCCAAGAATCTTCTCAACGGCACCCGGAAGACCTAAGCGCCCGGTGAACATGAACGGAAACACCTCATCACCGGCCTGGAAGCCAGTTTTCGGCGCCAAATAGCCCCAGAAGTACAAGGCGGTGGCAATACCAGTGACCATGGCGGCGAGGGAGCCGGCCAGCGACTTGCCACGGCGGACTTTAGGGGTGTAGCGGCCGTAGGCGCGGCCAACAGTCGAGGCGGCAGTGTCACACCATGAGAGTAGCATGACACCGAGAAGGCCGATGTCCTTGGGGAAGAAAAAGAGGACGATCCAGACACCTAGAAGGTAGAAAATAACTCCATTGTATCCCTGGAATTCGCTCTCCCGCATCAGGGCGCCCAGATACTTGACGTAGAAAGCGTTAAACGACGGAACATTGTGCCGCAGGATGTCGGTGATGGTGATTGGGATGAGCCCAGCCATGAGCCACGGTGTTACAGTGGTTGACTGGGTACCAGAGACATAGAGCCAGAGAGCAAAGAAGCCGATGGAGACGTGGAGGGCTTTGCGCGGGACTTCGTGTTTATGGATAAATGCATGCCATTTAGCGTGGATGGGGATGAGGCCGTTCGGACTCGGGGTGGGGCTCCAGGCGCCCGGAGTTAGCGGAGTCAATAGGGCGCTTGTGTCCTTTTGGATAGATGCATATCGTCGGCGTTGGCGTCAATGTCTTTATCGCTGTCGTCACGCTCAATTGAGAACTTTTCGTTATTGTTGCGTACAGGCGATGCACTCGATGACGCAGTGTCGACCTCGTCGCGTTCAGACGTCGTATTGTCGTTGTCAATAGTATCAATGGATGAACTGGATACTAATCGCATGACTGGACTGCCCTTTTGACTGCAGGTTGTCCGGGTGGGCACGGGGATGGCGGGGAGACGGCGACGGGCGGCTGAGCGTGTGACGGGGCCTTTATACTCAATAGAGGAAGCAAGGTCAAATGACCGGGAAGGGGTCACGGGGATTTCGGATGTGGAAGCCCGGGATGAGCGGCGGGTTGATCGTCTTGATGAAGCCATTGTAAAAATATGTGGATGATGGAATGAAATAGGGTCGCGGGATTAATGGATAGAAGGGACACGAGACTTAGGAGACAATGCAAAGTGTGTGCGATTGAGGAGTCAGTGCGGAAACAATTGGTAGGTTACAGGTCGAGGGGTGGCCAAATGGTAATTAAAGGCGTGAAACAACGCCGTGCACAGCAATATAATGCGTGGGAAAAGCGGAAGAGCCGGGGACTGCGCTGTGGGCGTAAGTGACAGCGGATCAAAGATAGACTGGTCCAGTGGTGATGATTAAGACAAATTTGGCAGTGGATGAGGTTGTATCGTGAAAGGGGATGTTGGTTAGATAAAAAATAGGGTGGACGTGGGTGGAATTAATCACAGTTTTTGTACAGAGGCGAGAAGATGAGATGACAAACAATGATGATGCTAGTGACGAGAAACCACGGGATGAGATCAGCGGGTATAATTTCACTTCAATATCCCAGGCAATAGCTAACTTTATCTTATCTATAATTTGCTGATCGGAGGCTAACCGATTCTCTATCGTTCCTACCTAACAACCCACCCAATTAATTGTTCGTATTTTCCCTACTAAACAAATGAATTAAAGTGAGACTTCTCCCATTAAAATGAATCGGCACTAATGAATGCGCTAGCGAAATCCACCAATCATACACTAAGACCTGATTTAGTTATTGCTATAGTTGGGTTGATTATCACTTTTCGAATTGGCAAGTACCTACAGTTTCCCGCTAAACGTGGTAGTTAGGCTGGACTCAGCGAGATCAAATAGTGTTAATCGATCTTTTCTTCTACCCATCTTTATTTTTGAGGCTTCAATTCTAGAAATATCTCTTCGGCCCCCACGTTAGCCATCCACATCCCATTCTATCACAAATATCTGTAACATCCTCGCCTCCACCCAACTTTATTTCTAGTATTATTCTTCCCCATCCAAAATGCCTGCTAAAGTTGACACCCATCCCCAGCATAGTAGGTTCTACCTATCACAAATAACTTCACCCTTGTTTGTGCTCTGTACAGTCTACACACCCACATATACCGAATTAGGCTCTGAGTGACCCACATTTTGAGACAAGATCCTGACCTTAAAATGTGTAGCCTTTCACCACGATGAGGATGGTACTATTAAGGCCGAATATGATCGCCTCCGCAAGATGGCTCACAAGGAGGCCAAGGAGCGCAGCCAGTGCTTCCAGCAGGTAAGTCGATACCATTCTGACATTGTTTTCTCCTTTTGCGCCTGCCCTGGTCTGCACGGTGCGCCCCGGGGTTTTTGCCATGCTACGCCCCACCTCTACCCTCGGACACTTCAACCATCCCGATACCAATAAACATAAAAACTAACTCACTGATTTCTCCGCTTCCTAGTCTCGCGATGCTTACAACCGCGGTGACGGTGTTGGCGCCAAGGCACTGAGCAACCAGGGCAAGTGCCACACTGCCAAAATGGACCAGTACAACAAGCAGGCCTCCGAGTACATCTTCCGCGAGAACAATGCTCAGGGCCGCATCGATGACGACGAAATCGATCTCCACGGCCAATATGTCGAGGAAGCTGAGCGCATTGTCGAGGAACGCATTATTTCCGATCGCAGCGCCGGCCGCGCGCGTCTCTGCGTTATCACTGGCAAGGGCATCCACTCCAACAAGCACGTTCCCAAGATCAAGCCTGCTGTCGAGGCTGTCTTTGATCGTATGGGTCTCAAGTACTACACTGATGAGCACAACACCGGGCGCATCATTGTTGATCTCAACGGGAGTAGCGGTTACACCAAGCCGTCGCAGCCCAACTACGGAGGTTCTCAGCCACACCATGAGTCTAGTGGCCAGCAGGAGCCGGATCTACTGAGCGCATTGTTCGGGTTCATCCAAAATAAATGTTGCAATGTTATGTAGAGTGGTTTTTCTTGGCTGTTGTTGAATGTAGTTACAAGGCTGTTGCATATTAAATAAATGACAGTGGTGCAATTAAGCGCGTCATTAGTCTAGATGGCTAGGTATCGGGATTCGAATTTGCTATATGTATTTATTTATAGCGTATATCAGTGGACTTATGTTTTGGTTGTTGTTTCATAGTTCATTTTGATATCTTGAATAAATTCACTTTGTTTTTGCAAGAAACATGATGCATGAGATACAATGGACTACCGTGGGCTAACCCTCGACCCCAATCCCGAGGCATCGGGCCTCGATCCCCACTGTACCTTTTTTCATGTGTCACGGAAATCCTCCAATGTCATCAGCCGTGATTATAATAGACTTGCCTCATAACACCCCGAGAGACATTCCTTTTATATCTCTGATTAAGAACAACAGCCAACCGCAATGCCTGTAGGCCACTCGAGCTTGAAATTCCCACAAATGGCCTCATACTAACTTCTTCCCAGCTCATCATAGTCACAGGTCTGCCAACCTCTGGCAAGACCTACCGCTCCAAGCAACTCTACGACTACCTCTCCAAGAAAATCGCTTCTCCAAACTCCTCAAAACAGTACCGCCTCCACTACATCTCTGACTCCACCCTTTCCATCTCCCGCACCGTGTACGACCTCTCCGTCGTCCCGCAGCACGCCCGCTCCGCAAACTCCTCCGAAAAGGACGCCCGTGCTTCCATATCATCAGCCGTGAAGAGAATACTTTCAGACATCGACATTGTCATTTTAGACGGCTTGAATTACATTAAGGGATGGCGCTACCAGTTGTATTGCGAGGCGAAGGCCCAACGGACCCCAAGTGTTGTTTTGCAGATTGGTTGTATGCCGGATAAGGCCAAGAGTGTTAATGAGGCGCGCATTTCCGGACAGGATGCCGGTAAAATTCTGGGGAGTCAGGGTGAGCCGGTGCCGGAGGGGGATGCCGAGGCTTATGAGCCGGGTAACTGGGAGAATCTTGTGTTTAGGTATGAAGAGCCGAATGGGATGTCTAGATGGGATAGCCCGTTATTCCCATTAGTTTGGGATGATGATGAGAGACAGACGAAAATCATATTTGATCAAGTTTGGGGGGCTATTGCCGGAGAGAACAGACAGGCTGTCAGACCGAATCAGGCCACGGTCCAGAGGAGTAATAATACAGGTGGCGACTATCTGTATATCTTGGAAAAGGAAAGCCAGGAGATCGTCAAGATGGTACTGGAGAGACAAGATCCGGAGGGTGGTGGTGAGGTCGCCATTCCAAGGGTGACAGCGGGGAGCGAGGCGTTGGTGGTAGGATTGCCGATAAAGAAGTTGGGTTTGCCACAGTTGCAGAGGATGAAACGGACATTCATCGGGCTAAACAGAAGAGGTATCGGGCTGGAGTATGTGGGGACAGTTGCTGTAGACCGGATCCGTGAGAATTTCGTTGAGTATTTGAATTATCACTTTGAGAGGGAAGAGTGATGCAAGGAGACGTTAATGCTTTTATATTGCTTGGTTTAAATTGATATTCTTTAACACCCTATCTTTGTTTAATATGTCTGGATGGCCCCCAATGGCAAGATACAGGAAACCACTCGCTCTTGAAATAGAAGATAGGCCGGATAGACGATAGAGTAATTGAATCTTATATATGCATTATTCAGCTATGATCTGTAGTTTCTTAGGCTACCACAAGACAAGATATTACATGACCATTACGCAGTAGAGTCAATCAGTCTAGAATCACGATTGGTATCTATCAATGTCTCTGAGAATCCACAACAAAAAAACGCCAAAAACATCCGCTTAAAAACACTCAATCTGTGATATCAAGCATCACTCATTTCCCAATTACCTAAACTTACCTTCATGCGAATCACTGACCGCTTGTACCCCGCCAGCTAAGATTCTTGCAGAGTGACATGTAGCCACTTGCCAAAGCCCTTTGCTTGCGCGTTCGCACCGCTGCCTGTCCTTTAAACTAGAAGCTTCTGAGCTTCCACCCTTCTGTATTTCATTCTTCAGGCCTCTTCCTCCCAAAGAGAGGCTGGTACTTGGACCCTTGCAGCCGCAAAGCCGCAAAGCCTTGTACCAGCCTGGTCTTGACTAATCATGGAGGGGCAGCTAAAGTGGGGCTTCTCGTGCTATGATTGGCCACACAGTGGACGGCGTGGATGGATTAGGAAACAAGCTACAATTATACTAGTGGTATTGGTGGAAGCTGCTGGGCTTTTGTTGGTAGTGGGGAGCTACTTTGTAGTAGGGAGCTGCCTTGGTCGAGTTGATAGGTACCTTTGGGCTCTAAAATAATGATGCTGGTGTACTTGCGACTGGATTCTCTTCTTCCTACAAAACCGAGTCATTCCGCATTGTCATTATCAACTGGCTGAAATTTTGAAATTCATATTTCTGTCTTTCATCGAGTGTATTTGAGAACAAAGTGCATATCTCCATTTTCATCTTACCGCGTCGTTGTCATCTATCTGCTGCGCAGACTTTGACATCGTATCCAAGATACACACATAACCACCACCACATCTTCAACATCACCACATAGCCATTGAATCAGAGATAATCATGGCCGACGCGGATCACAAGAAGAAGGTCAACCTGACGTAGGTTCTCCGCTATCGACATAAGCTCCTGATCAATAAAGAGACTATTCCCTATGAAACTATTACTGACATTCATCCCACACGTTCAGCGACCCCTCTGGCGCCGAGATCAAGCCCGTAAGTATTCTCGATCAATGAACTCTTGACAATAACATTAAACTAACCCAGAATCAGGAAAATGACGTCGCCACTGCTATTCTCCAGAAGAAGAAGAAGCCCAACCAGCTTGTGTATGTTTCCACTACCCTCATTCCACCTAACCAGGCAACACATCTCGACACCCAATAGTGCATTAGGCTGACCATGATGATGATATTAGTGTTACTGACGGTGGTTCCGATGATAACTCTATCATTGCCCTTAGCGAGTCCGATATGGACACCCTTCAGCTTTTCCGTGGTGACACTGTTCTTGTCCGTGGCAAGAAGAGGAAGGATACCGTTCTCATTGTCATGGCCGACGAGGAGCTCGAGTCTGGCAGCGCCCGCATCAACAGAGTAGTTCGCCACAACCTCCGTGTCAAGAATGGCGACACTATCACCATCAATCCTTGCCCTGATATCAAATACGTAAGTGGAGATTGTCGGTCCGCTTTTATATTGCTATAGATCCCACTACTAACGTTGCATTTTCTTCTCGTTACAGGCCAAGCGCATCTCCGTTCTTCCCATTGCCGACACTATTGAGGGTATCACTGGCTCCCTTTTTGACGTTTTCCTTGCTCCTTACTTCCGTGAGGCTTACCGCCCCGTCCGCCAGGGTGATATTTTCACTGTCCGTGGTGGTATGAGACAGGTTGAGTTCAAGGTTGACCAGGTCGACCCCCCGGAGTTTGGTATTGTCGCCCAGGACACCATCATCCACTGCGAGGGTGAGCCCATCCAGCGCGAGGACGAGGAGTCCAACCTAAACGAGGTTGGCTATGATGACATTGGTGGTTGCCGCAAGCAAATGGCCCAGATTCGTGAGATGGTCGAGCTCCCCCTTCGTCACCCTCAGCTCTTCAAGTCTATTGGCATAAAGCCTCCTCGTGGTGTCCTTCTGTATGGTCCCCTGGTACCGGTAAGACTCTGATGGCTCGTGCTGTCGCCAACGAGACTGGTGCCTTTTTCTTTTTAATCAACGGTCCCGAAATTATGAGTAAGATGGCTGGTGAGTCCGAGTCCAACCTGCGCAAGGCTTTTGAGGAGGCTGAGAAGAACTCCCCCGCCATTATCTTCATTGACGAGATCGACTCTATCGCCCCCAAACGTGACAAGACCAACGGTGAGGTCGAGCGTCGTGTTGTCTCTCAGCTTCTTACACTCATGGACGGCATGAAGGCCCGCGCCAACATTGTGGTCATGGCTGCCACTAATCGTCCCAATTCTATCGACCCTGCCCTGCGCCGTTTCGGCCGTTTCGATCGTGAGGTTGATATCGGTATTCCTGATCCCACTGGTCGTCTTGAGATTTTGTCTATCCACACTAAGAACATGAAGCTTGGCGATGACGTCGATCTGGAGCAAATTGCTGCTGAGACCCACGGTTACGTCGGTGCTGATATGGCTGCTCTTTGCTCTGAGGCTGCCATGCAGCAGATTCGTGAAAAAATGGATCTCATCGATCTAGACGAGGACACCATCGATGCTGAGGTTCTAGACTCTCTTGGTGTGACGATGGAAAACTTCCGTTTCGCCCTGGGCGTCTCCAACCCCTCTGCCTTGCGTGAGGTTGCCGTTGTTGAGGTTCCCAACGTCCGATGGGACGACATTGGTGGTCTTGAGACCGTCAAGCAGGAACTCAAAGAATCCGTTCAGTACCCCGTTGACCACCCCGAGAAGTTCCTCAAGTTCGGCATGTCGCCCTCGCGAGGTGTGCTGTTCTACGGACCTCCCGGTACTGGTAAGACGCTTCTTGCCAAGGCTGTCGCCAACGAGTGCGCCGCCAACTTCATTTCAGTCAAGGGTCCCGAGCTGCTTTCCATGTGGTTCGGTGAGTCAGAGTCCAACATTCGTGACATTTTTGATAAGGCCCGCGCCGCTGCTCCTTGCGTTGTCTTTCTGGACGAGCTGGATTCTATTGCCAAGGCTCGTGGTGGCTCCGTTGGTGATGCCGGTGGTGCCTCTGACCGTGTTGTCAACCAGCTTTTGACTGGTAAGTAGATTACTTTGTGTTGTGAACTTATTCCAGGACTGTTATATTAACTATGCGATAGAAATGGATGGTATGACGTCGAAGAAGAACGTTTTTGTTATCGGTGCTACCAACCGTCCCGAGCAGCTTGACCCTGCTCTGTGCCGTCCTGGTCGTCTGGACTCTCTCATCTACGTCCCTCTTCCTGACGAGGCTGGCCGTAAGAGCATTCTGGCTGCTCAGCTCCGCAAGACCCCCGTCGCCGGCGATGTTGATCTCAACTTCATTGCTTCCAAGACCCACGGTTTCTCTGGTGCCGATCTTGGCTTCATCACTCAGCGTGCTGTTAAGACCGCTATCAAGGAGGCTATCACTGCCGACATCAAGCGTGCTAAGGAGCTTGAGGAGGCCGGCATGGAGGTCGATGAGGATAACACCGAAGACCCCGTCCCTGAGCTTACTCGTCGTCACTTCGAGGAGGCTATGGGTATGGCTCGTCGTTCGGTCAGCGACGTCGAGATCCGCCGCTACGAGGCCTTTGCTCAGCAGATGAAGGTTGCCGGCCCAGGTGCCTTCTTTAAGTTCCCCGAGGCCATTAGCTCTGGGGAGGCCGCTGCTACTGCGGGTGGGGACTCGTTTAATGATGCCGGTAACGATGATGATCTGTACGATTAAGCTACACGTGCTGAGCTTGGTGGAAACTTGTGACACGGGATGATTGTGGCTTTGTCGTATCACTCGTGTCATGGGCATCTCTTTGTGATTTGGGTCTTGGAGTTGACTTTTTTGGGCGTCTATTTTCTGTTATTTCCATGGGTCAGTAGCTTATGCTTAAGCCATGGCTGTGTTATGAAGCTTTATGTTTTTTGTTTTGAATACTACTTTTTTGTATGTAAGAAGTTTCTTAGAGCTGTGTCCTGTGTGGGAGGCCATCGCCCAAGATATGTCCAAAACGTATCTGATAAATGGTCTTGGGTGGAGACAAATAACGGAAATGTTAAACGATAAACATGTCATGTTGTTTAGTTTTCAGAACGGTAATTTGATGTTGTCTAATATGAATAAATCATGTCTCATTAAAGTAACCAGCATAAACAATAAAGGTATCATCACCATGTAAACCAAGCACAAAATAATGTCACCCCTAAGCCTTATCAATCGACACCACTTCTTCCATACAATCTCTCGTCACTTTCAATGCTTCAATGACAACCCCCTTTGGCAACACCAACTTCGTCTCATCTCCCCCACTTCCCTTCCCATGCCCATTTAAATTCCCATTTCCATTCACCATCAGCCCGTCAACCTCGGCCTCCTCATCGGCCTCACCTTCCCCATCATCGTCAACAGCAATCGTGGCGGCGGCAAGCGCTGCGGGGGAATTCGCGGCGCGCACGTCGTCAAGGACGCGGCGGAGGAGCGCGGGAAAGGAAGTGGCGTCGCCGGTGCGCAGAAGATTGAGGGCGTGGGTTTGGATGAGGGTAGGCCAGTTGGTGGGGTTGGATTGGAGGGATTGGAGGAGGTGATCTTGAATCCTGGGGAAGAGGGGGTAGGGTTAGTATGAGGGGTATGGCGGGGGTGGAGGAGAGAGGATGGGGAACTCACTTGGTTACGTGGCCGTCGCGGAGGAGCGCGGCGTTGATTTGGTTGCGGAGGTCGGCGTCGATTGTGGCGGATGTGTAGCCAGCAGTTGAGGGAGGGATTTTGATGGAGTCCTCGGACATTTTGAAGATGGAGGTGTAAATATCTGGTTGGATGGGAAGGTGGGATAGTCAAGGGAGATGGGATTCGATGTAATGGAGTGAATGGGCGGGCGGTCGGTTGGCGTAGGATAGGTTGTGGATGAATGAATGTATTGTGTATGCACTGTGTAGTTTCGAGATGCACTTAGTATTTCAGTGCACTAGAAGCGTGAAAGAATCTATGTATGGATGGAATATCGTCGATAGAAATGGCTGCGCGAGATATGACGTTAAATTGTCAGCTAGTTGTAGCTAAAGAAATAATGATCAATTGCGCTGTCGTTGAATTCCTATCGATAAGAAATCATTCCATAATTTAATTTGGCTATCTGACCTAGCGCGCATTACCAAAACAAGTGTGCTCGTCCTGACAGCTGACACCAGTTGTCTGAATCAAATCAATGCCGGCTAACCATCCAAGATCCCCCAATCACCCAAAATCCTTAGCACACCTATACAGATCCGAAACACACCTTAACAACTGCTATCTATCCCGCATCTCACCCATCTACCATGCACAATACCCCACCGTCAACCTCACCTCGCAACCCAACCCCCGTAGCTCTTCCATTCACCCACATGTCTATATACATATCTCTCATCCAAATATGCATCTCCCCACCACCCCCAACTGCCCTCCCCCTCCTCCGCTCATCCTCCCCATTGGTCGCCCCACCCCACCTACACACAGCCTCCGGCCCATCCAGCCCCTCCCCACCCCATCTCCGCTTATTCCTATGCTATCTACCTCATCCTATATCCCACTTCATATTTCTCCCCCTACCCATTCCATCAAGCTTCCCGATTGACCGAATAGTCAACCAACGTCTCTGCCCTGCCCCACCATCGCTCTCCATTCGGCTCTTTTAGATACATCTGATCTATCATATATCATCACTACTGCAACAAACATCCATCAACCATCAACATGATTCCCAAGATTCTGCGTCCCAACTCATGGTTGTTTCGTGTTGGTTAGCCTATGGGAAAAGAGCCCGCCACCTGCGAAGGACCAAAAGTCCGGCTGACAATGCCATTATTCCACAAATACCCACTCTACCCACGCCATTCGCTGGACACTTACAGGTCACGATTCAAGGCCTAGTAGCCGCTGGGATGGCTAACCATGCCCCCGGGGAAACCTTTGCAGCTGAGGATGCCGATTATGGTTTAACGCATTCGCAGACGTTGCACTCGCTTGTACTCGCCATTATCCAATCATAACACATATCGCAACATCACTCTCACCGGATAGCCTTCACTCGTAAAAGTGCACACATAATTCGTCGTGAAAATTGTATTGTAGCGTAATGAGCCTCATAATCCATTGTAGCCAGATATGCACACACCAAAGTGACCCCGTTCCTGATATGCCCATTCAATCCCAAACAAGAAAAAAGAAAAGTCACCCAATCAGTGACTGAAAATGTCAGAAACAAGAACCAAAAATGAATCAAAAACGACAAACGCGTAGCCCGAATAGCACCTCTCATGTCCAGAGAGGTAATTCCACCGGTAAGAAAACAACACAAAAATAACAAACATTAATGCCATGATTAAAAAAAGATGAAATAAACAAGAAAACAAACTCTGCTGTGAAATCACCCAGTCACCCGTGAGACTCAGGACCCAAGCTCTTTTTAACCCTTTTGGTTTCGCCCAAATGCCGCGTCAAAGAGGCCACTGTCATGGAACATCTTCGGCCGAGACACCATACTATTTGCAATATTATCTCAAGTCAGAACAGGGGTAACAAGGCAAGCAGCGCATGGTGAATTGACAACAAAGAACCCAACACAGAAGATCCAAAACTCAAAAGACATCCAAGGCGAGCTCGGGACATCTTGAGAAACGAGTGACTCAAGACGACAAACAATACAAGCAGAGCAGGTAGTAAGCATACTCGGAATGATAGACAGCCTGGTAGTCTGAAGCTGGGTATCAGATGAAAAGTGATGTTGAGATGGTCATGATAAAATAGTTCCAATAGCTGCACAAGTGTCCGGGGAGCCGTAAATAGCCCCAAACAAGTGGCGCTCATAAATCGGAAGAAAATAATAACAGAAACTCTGGCAAGTCAACCGAGAAAAAGCACAAATAGTTGGATCCCTTAGACCTCACCTCCGGCACTTTACTCGTGGAGTTTCAAGTTCTGTGGCAGCGGACTCAATTCACCATCCTCCGTTGATTCCGTCAACGACGTCGAATCTCCACTGCTAGAGTCCGACTCATCTGTCGAGGAAGGAGACGGGGCGTCATCCGCGCCTGCAAGGCGCTGTTGGAGAAGGGCCTTCTGTGAGCGTTGCGCAGCTCGTTCGGCCTTGACTTGGCGCAACCACATGCTATGGTAGAAGCCCCTTTTTTTGACCAGGAATTCGTGCGTACCTTTCTCGACAATCTGGCCCTCGTTCATCACAATGATCTGGTCAGCGTGAGTAACAGTCGACAGACGATGCGCGATGACCATAAGGGTGCGGCCCTTGGCAAGATCCGCAAACTCTTCTTGAATCTGCTGCTCCGTGTGCGTGTCCAGAGCGGAAGTAGCCTCATCCAATAGGATGATCTTCGGCTTCTTTAAAATCGTGCGGGCAATGGCGACGCGCTGTTTCTCGCCGCCACTCAGGCGCATACCGCGCTCACCAACCTTGGTCTCATATCCGAGCGGGAAAGACATGATCTTATCGTGGATCTTGGCGGCACGACAAGCATCATGGATTTCCTCGATAGTAGCCTTGGGATTCGCAAACTGGAGGTTAAACAAGATCGTTTCGTTGAATAACATGGTCTCTTGGGGGACAACACTAATGTGTTTCCGAACAGAATCGATCGCGAGATCTCGGACAGGCGTACCATCAATCTCGATGCAACCAGATGTAGCATTGTAGTACCGGAACATCAAACGGAAAATGGTGCTCTTACCACCACCAGACTCTCCAACAAACGCAGTAGTAGTCCCGGGCGGGCACTCAAAGCTCAGATTCCCCAATGCAGGCTTCTGGTCGGCGTAGGAAAACCAACTTCTTTGAAGCTGATTCCACCCTCGCAAATTTCCAAGCGCATGACGTTCTCATTGTCACGAACCGAGGGCTTATAGTTGAATAACTCAAGCAGACGCTCACCGGAGATCAGAGACTGCTGCATGGTCCGGTAGAACTGGTTGAAAAAGTTTAGCGGAGTCTGCAGTTGAATCAAATACGAGAGCAAGGTGACGAAACGACCAGTAGAGAGAGAACCATGGGCGAGCTGCCAGCAACCAACCATCAAGACCAATGAAAGCCCACCGGAGAACACGCAAGCCTGGATAAAGGTCATGCGACTGTTTTGGTAATTCAGACGAGCTTCAGCGGTCTGGAACCTGTCAACGGCATCCTCATAGCGCTTGTACTCGAAGTCCTCGGCGTTGAAGTATTTAACTGTCTCATATCCAGTGATCGAGTCATTCTTCACAGCTTCTTCCTCGCGGTCGGCATTAGTCATGGCGCGGCGTTCGTCGGCACGGACACGGGACAGATTGATACTGATCCACACGTACCAAATGGTGTTGACACAGATCAAAGTCCCGTAAAATCCGTCAAAGGCACTAGCAAAGAAGTACACTCCAATAAAAAGGTCGAACAACATCGGGAACAAGTTGAAGGTAACCTGCTCCAAGAAAGAGTTGATCGATGCACCCTTGTTGAGAGCCGAAAGAACTTCGCCAGTCTTCTTACCCACATGAAAATCTAGACTTAACTCGTGGACGTGTTTGAAAGCAGCAGTCTCCACCGCACGGTAAGAGAACTGCGAAACATCGATCCATAGCATCTGGCGAACGGCACCCAAGATACCGGCAGTTCCTTGAAACATGAAGAGAAAGTCCAGGAGAAGAACATGAAGCCATGGGATGTAAACGAAGGTTCGCGCTATGAAATCTTCGGCCCAACCGTTAGCGTTTTCGGGACTATTAATATAGTCCATAAGGCGACCCATCTGCCAGGGAATCATGACATTGACGATGCGCTGGAGGACGAGGATTCCGAAACAAGCAAGCACACGAAGCTGGAGACGGCGATTGTTGGCAGGCCACATGTACTTCCAGAACACACTGTAGGACTGCAGATACTGCCACCAGTTGCGCTTAGGGATCTTCTTAGGTCGGTAAAACGCGGCATCCTCATCGCGGGAGCCGGGGGGCGTCGAGGAAGTCGGGGTAGTCAGAGACGGCGGCGCGGAATCGGTAGCTTGAGTGCCATAATCACCAGTCTGCCCCTTAAGCAGACCCGTGGTCTCATCACACTCACCGACTTCGCAGTCCGTGATACTACCAAAGTCGGACTGCGAACCCATCTCAGATTGCCATTTGACATAGCTCTGATGAGACTGGAGTAAGGCGGCGGCAAGAATGATGATCACGCCGAGCATGATGAGAGCCTGAACTGAGGCAATAATGACACGGCCTTGGGCCCAGTTGTCAAAGCAAACTGAGATCAAGGAGTCCGAATCGTCGCAGGGACCGAGACCCGAAAGAAGAGCAACCAGGATAATGAGTTCACCAACTAGGCCGATGGACCAAGACACAAGTTGGGCAAGTCCGGGGCCATGGCGACTACGGTGAATCTCAAATCCGAAGAACAGGTACAGAGACATCGAACTGTACAGATACGACTACTTTAGTGTTAGTATGAGGTTGAAGAGAAGCACTTGCAACGGAAATGGACTTACCAAACGCTCGACATTTGTCCAGTATGGGGCAGAGGGACCAAGGAAATCGATGCCAAGGTCACGTGCTTGGCTTATCAACCACCACGTCTCAACAAGAAAAGAGAAGGACAGAACCGAGCAGATAGTGACAAAGACCCTTCTTCCCATGGGTCCCGTCTCGAGGCGATACGGCGAATGGGATCCGCTTTTCGACTGATGGCCGGCGTCATCGTCGGAATCTAAGTCAGTGCCTGACTTCGACGGAGTCAGGACGCTAAGGATGAGGGAAATGACCAACCAAACGAGGAAGATCACCGCACTATAATAGACATGGACAGTGTTGATCGTCCATAGCCACAATGGCAGTGTTGAAGAGCCTGTATCTGCGGGCATGATCATCCAGATATTTCCTTTGCGCTAGTGTCGTAAACAAAAGCTACAAGGAAACGGCTATCCCCAAAGTTAGTATGCTTCAAAGTTCAATGTCGACAATAAGCATTTCCTGCCTGTAGAGTATTGGTATTGAGGAACTCTATGCAGGATGAAAGCGAAAGATGATGATATGGTGATAGGTTAGTGGGTATAACTGGGATATTATGCAGATTGTCTTGTATCAAGTCGGCTATAGTAAAGTAATAACAAGGGAACACCACAGTTGCGAGTAAGGATGGAATGAAACAAAACGAGTGAAGTTAAGTTGGATGATTGTGTTCCTCAAAGACAAGACAGAACAGAACGGTAACAAACGTAGTTGAACGAAACAAAAATGTAGTATCAAAGATGGTCGAGATGGTCTTCGGGGCTAGCAGATATATATGCAAGTGTTGGTCGAGATGAAGATATAACTCGTAATGCAAATACAGCGATGATACCTGAGTAAGAAAAAGATGCCCCAAGTGATAGATATGTGATGCGAAGGGTGTGTAGATGATGCTAGAGAAGTGGGTGTGTAGATGACTCTAGAGAAGTGGGTGTGTCGCAAAACAAGAAAAGAAAAAAAGGATGAGATAAAATAAAAATTAAAAAGCAGACAAATTATGTCTCAAATAAACCGATTTAAAGAAGAAAAGAAAATAAAAGACAGACAATAAAAGAGAGATTATGTACATGCGTTTGATGTTGTACAATGCTAAATTAAGAGGACTCTGTTTATCTCACAAAAGCTCTCAGAATTATTCCAAACTCTGGCAGATTCAAATAACAAACCAATCGAGTGGATATTGGAGATTACCAGAGAATGGCTTCAAGTTTTCATGAAGCAAAAGTGAGTAAAGAAGATTGAAGGACAAGATGGTATTCCTGGGATCATAGAGTCTTATATGAAATCGCACTAACCTGGAACTTTTCTGCAATTAATTGGGAGGACTTATTGTGTCCAAGCCCCTCCAAGTCTTAAATCTTTCTTTTGTGTTAAACCTAGTCGTTGAACCACCCCCGCTTCCTTTAACGCTCAAGCAACCAGTAACGAACCCATCCCCTCAAAGTAACTAGCTCCTGAGAAGAATGCGTAGCTAGGTAAATACCCAGCTAACTAGAATAGTTTTCAGAAGGTGGAGGGAAACAGATCGGTATTGTATAATGTTGAAGTCAGTGTCGAACGAGATCTGTTCGCTCGAGAAACAGTCGGCATCAGGGAAGTGGGTGATTGTTGGTCGAGTTTAAGATGACTGCTCGGAATCAAAGGTTAATAATGTGGTGCCCAAATTGAAAAGCATATTCTTGGAAGAAAAACAATGGTGCCAAATTTGTTGGAGTGATGGCAGATTTCTATGCTATTGACCTGAATTATACTTGCTAGCCTCATACTGTTCCATAAGGGGTGAGTAGCATCAATATCCTGCTAAATAGATGGAAGCCCATTAGGGAAAAGGCATGACAGGGGAGATAAAATGAATTTCATTTATGTGCATGAATCTAATCGGCCGAGAATTGGTTTCTTCTAGTACAGCCACAATTGGAGGATACTCTGAACCTCGCGAAATATCCATGGCTTCATAGATTCTTGAAGACATCATTTTTATGAATGTAAAATCTGCAGACAAATCGAAGTTCATTAATTGAACAATACGGGGAGCATTGAATAAGTCAATTAAGAAAAAGAGTATATCAAATATAAAGCAAGATGGTGTCAACAGTCTCATGAATTGAAATCCATCAATGGTTCACTTGAAGTATCGACAAACGGTGACGAAACCTGGATAACATGGTTGATCCAGAAACCCCAATGCCGTTGAAATACAACCCTTACTGTATTCAATAGCTAGAATCCTCACAGCATATGTTTCTAAGAAGGGGAAATAACATGTGATATCAGGGGAGAACAGAAGGGGTGAAAGCGCAGTTGCTATTGCTTGTCGCTAGGTGTATCCCAACCATCAAGACGCAGATGGAAACGTTCAGACTTTAATTGCAAGGAACCAGCCAATGGCAAAAGGAGAAATTTTTGAGGGTATCTGTGTATACAAGCATAGTGGGAAAAGACAAATATACAGGGAGGTGGCCTCACAGCAACTTGCTGTTAACAAAATCAGAAATACCACGATTGCAGAATTACTAGTCTTAGTTGAGGGAATGGATTCTTGAGTGCAACGAAAAGTGGGTTAGGTATGTTGTTTTTATGAATAGATAGAATATCGCCACAAGTTCATTAAACCAGAGGGTAATGACAGCATAGACAAGGAGCATGTTGTGTGTGTTGCATGTCCAGTCGATGAGGGATTATGGATAGATGTAGTAAATAAGTAGTGGAGATATAGGTTGGGTGGAGGCTGACCAAGAACTTACCAGAAAGTTGTCTACAACCGAGCACAAATCAAATCGGATGATAATCAATGGTGAGTGGTTGAAGTCATAGTTGACAATGCATGGGATTATGCGTCGATAATGGTGCTTCAGTGAGGCGAATAAAAAGGTCAAGGAATAGAAAATGACACCTTAAACACTAATGAAGTACAAATGGATTGAAAGGGAGTGCAAAAGAAGGTTGAGAATGGTAGAGGATTGAATAAAAGCCAATAGCGAATGGCAATATGATAGAAAACGAGCAAAGAGTCTAATATGAAAAGGAAAAAGAAGAAAAAAAGCAGAGAGAAAAAGAACTGGATGGGGTTTTCGTCTACGAAGACTTCACGGCTATGACTGAATTTTTTGTTCTTTTTCATCTTGAAGTTGAGGCGTATGGCACTTGCCATCATGAAGAATTGAATGAATAGTTATAAAGATCAGACATAATGTTGATTGGCTCTAAAACATAGATGTGGATCTGGTGGTGTTCTGCCTGGCTGTGTACTTACAGTCTGGAGAAAAGAAAAGTGGGGTTTGAAGGTCACATACAGGAAAAGAGGGTGTAAATGGTTTGCCTCTGGCAGCCAATTCTCAATAAAGTTGGACATTCTGGGTAAGAAGGCAGCGGATATTTTTGTAAGAGAAAGTTAGCCAGGGAAATGTGTACGGAAATCAAGTTAACGGCTGTATAATCATTGGATGTTTTAATGCAATTTTTGTAGTGTGGCAATATGGATTATTTGAAGTGATTCCATGGGTAATGGCATACTTAACGCAGGATGTTTCCAGCAGCGGATGATGTCATCACAGGCCCAGTAAGGTCTTGTCAAAATCGTTAATGCTAGATTTATCACACAAGCAGGATTCTACAAAATGAGAAAAGTGTTCTGGAAAAAGTGAACTATGGAGATAATGTAATTGGTCACAGAAATGATTGATTGGAAGTCACTAGTTGTCCGTATACATGGAGAAGCATTCCAGACGTTTGTAATCACTTTGCACTACTAGTCGCAATAACAATCAGTAACTGCCTCGATTAAGACAAGTTGGTATTCTAAGAGCAGGGCAGTGCGGTTGGGATGCATGATCATGAAGACACCATATAATATATTTGGAGACCACCTGATGACAATCCCTGGTGCTCTCCACACATCTGTGCACTCCTCACTAGTCAAGCCACCATTACATTTAACATTAATCCACGCCAGCCCGGACCCCACCAGACCATACTACGTATGCGATTTCAGCCAGGCCGGGAAGGAATTGTATGGTTGACTAGCCACCGGGTCCGTCACTTTGCTGACGTCATAGAGAGCTCGGCGAACTTCTGTGGACAGCGATGGACAGCGGGTGTGCATTGGCAACTCCGGTGTGGCTTTTTTATTTATTGATTTTCTGATTTGTTTTTCGGTTCGGTCGATGAAGACAAGTTTAGATGTCGCTTAGCAGCTGGCTAGATATGATATGTAAGATGTGAGGTGCGAGAGCGTGAGGGCAGAGTGGCGACTTTGTTGGCGGTGGTCAGACTCTTTGTGTATTCTTGCTAACCAGGCAATGACATCCTATAGTATGGGATGGAGATGGAGGGCATTCCCATGGGTGGAATGGCGAGTACAAGCTATATAATATTTATTCTTTGGGGTGTGACTTTGGTTCTAGTGTTGGTGATAGAATGAATATACTGATAGATACGACGCATATTTTCGCTTCGGTCATCGGCGCAATGTACTGTGTTAGTAGTGCTGATGGTGAAAGGTGTGACCAATGCATATAGTACCCAGGTTTTGTTGAGATGAGTTCGACTTTAGCGTGGAAGGTTTTTCTATTATGTAGAGACTGGTGATAGATTAAAGAGATGCTAATGTTAGTGGTGGTGGAATGGCTAATGACAACTATGCCACCCAAGTTGACTTTGTTTTGTTTCGAGCAAAGGGTAGTACATACGATATGGACAAGCCATTCAGGAGAGCTATGACAGGTGCAGTGCATACGCTGATGACATGTCAACGACAGGGTAAAGCTAATAAAAGAAATGAAATCATATTTTGGCAGGGTGCTCCTGATGGAGGTTAGCGGAAGAGGCTAAGGTGAAGTTGATAAATATTGGAGATGGGGTGTATGAAGGTGTTTATACTGTGGATAGGGCTATTGATGGAGATTTTATATACCGACATTGATATGACAATGATTGGTGATCACGATAATGGTGTTGTTCAGAATGTGTTAGTATTTAGTATGATAATGGGGTTATTTAATTCTACATAAGGCCTTTGCATCAATCATGTCAGAATAAACATTTGTTATATTGTTATATTCTGAAAAGGCTAAATTTGAATTGCCAACATTAAAACCCCAAATACTTACACTCATTGTTATCTCGTGTTTGCTCCGGAAATCCTACCCGTCCAGCTGAAAACCACGACAATACCCCACCTAATCACATCCAACAGTGTTTCCCCGTCTCGGCTTTCCATGTTGGGCATCACACATGCTTAGATTCTGGCCCTCAATTGCAACGACATCTATTCATGATCGAAACAGTTTCCCCACGGAACACATCGTGGCTAAAAAAACCTGGAGTCTGACTTGGTGATGTCGGTGTTTGCAAGATAGGGATATGCAGGAATCCAGAAGCAGCTAGTGAGGGGTTGTGATGGATTGCATGAGGTATCAGGTTTCTAAGGGTCAATATGTCATGATTGTGAGTTTGTTTCTGTTTCTTTCTGGAAGGGGTTCCATCTCGTCGACATTGTCCGACGACAGAATCAAGGGTCGAGAAGACAATTGTGACAGCCAGCCCGACAAATGGCCGCCCCCGTGGTATATCATCTATGCTGAATTGACAAACACAAAACACAACATTAGCCTTCTACAGTCTCCGCCTCAACTGAGTAGTCATATCACACATCGCTGTCAAAGTTTATTTAAGACAAAAGACAGCCACCAAAAACCTCACCCATGTCTTAGGGCTCCCGTCGATTCTCACAGATCCAAATCATGGTTCCATATCTTCGGATCTACACAAATGGATTCCATTATTTTGCTCTACCCTAAGCCAATAATCTCCTGTTACCCCACGTTCCACATAGCGCTCACTGATCTCGAAAACCGTGTCTCGCGCCACCTAGTATTGCTGCTGACTGAATTTAGCGCCTCGAGATACCGGGCGGGCCGCCTGTAGTTCAACGGTGGCTATAGCTTGGCTTGCTGCAACGACGGCGTGGTGCATAGGTGTTTGAAATTGTGAGGCTATGTCGATGGCGGGAGGCGAGAGTAGAGGGGAATTTTGAGACAGGTGAAAGAAGAAAGTACTAAGGATTTACAGGCGGTGGCATTCTTCACGAGAAGGCGCTGATTCGCGATTGATGGCACTTGGTGGTGGCCGGACAGAGTAGAGGTTGCACGTGAAGTAATGGGAAGGGTATGATGATGGGTTGCAAAACCCTACTTAGTAACGCGAACTGATGCTATGCTGACCAACCCTTTCAAGGAAATTTAACGATGGAAGAAACAAGATAGGTAGGCTTGGGGGACAGTTGAGGCCGTTTTTGTCGTTGGTGATAATGGTGATATTAGTTAGTTTGGCCAAGTTCGTCGATTATACAGCCACTACGGGGTCTCCCTACAACAGAGGGCTACAAGTCACCATCCCTCTTTGACGGGAATTGACGAGTAATGATCTCTTGGCCGACGCTAACTTGAGATAGCGGATGCGTTCTAGACTTCAGCACCATGTATTTTTTTTTAGGAATTCGAGATTACGTCGACTAATTGTTGGCGGCTGCTGGTCTGTTGATGGTGATGTTTCGAATGCAGGGAACTAGATTATTTGGGACTATGCGTAGAATGAAGCTAGTAAGATTGAGCCATGTGACTTGAATTTATGTGTGGGTTATCGGAACGTACAGGGTTATTCTGTGAATGGAAATTCGAAGAATATATTAACTTTGTAAGATGGAATATTCTATTAATTCTTTTGACGTTAGCTGGCGATACTTTTCATGTATTCGTACCTAATGTACGACCACCGCAAAGTTGAACATAAGGTGTATATTAACTTGAATATCTTATCTGTTCCAGTTTATTCTTCCTTGTAACCTTAAAACCCCATTTCTTTTGATTTGAGGGTGTAGTCATGTCGCAATCTATCTCCATTTTGTCACGACCTCGAAAATTCTATCCTGAAGTGTAAGCTTAAGGCTATTGACTTCATATGTAGAAAACTATTTTTGCTTTTTTCTTTTTCTTTTTCTTCTCTTCAAACGCCAAAATCATCACGAACAAACCCATTCACTCGAAGCAGTCAACTCAACTCAATCCTTGACAAAAGGTGGCGATATCATCATGAATCTGCACACCTCTAGCTCTCGCCGTTCCTAAACCCTCTACTTATAATTGACCCGCCCACCCACTTGGTCCAAAACAATTGATCTGTTTTGTTCGTCCGGCCCTCTTTGAGAAGCCCACCGACAAGGATTTAACTAGCCGTCAGTGCTCGTGCATGCTCAGGACTAAGCGGCCGGCCGGTCACGACGGGACAGTAAGTGGTAAATTAGTAAAGATGGTGGGTGGTACAATAGATGGCCTTAAGCGAAGGAGAGAAGATCCAAGAGGAGTGGGTGGGCCAAAGTAAGCAGATGATGCGTATGTGTGAGTGCTATATGTGTGATTCGTAAAATGTGGGTGGGTGTATGAAATTTTGGGCTATGCTATACAAGTAATACAGCAATTTCAATTATAGACAGCCGGCCGAAAGCAACTCATGGAGACAGTGAGCCGGCCTGGATAACACGCCACTATATGGAGATTCTGCATGGTGGTGATAATTCAATAGCCTCCTGGTGGATCACGACTCCCACAGCCAAGCCTAATGTTGCTTCTGTTCCTTAAAGGGAAAATATACTCGGCAGTGGGTGAGGGTAGTCAATAAGCAAATGAGTGTTGGGTATTTTCGGAATCTCGCAAAATGGGATACCGGTCCTGAGATTATTCATCTTTATTATAACAATAATTATTATTGTTATAATTGACAAGGTCAGACGGCCCATTGTTGTAGAGGTACGTATATACACATTGCTTCGGCGCCTATCGTCGAGCTGACTGTGTGAGAACATGATATTTCCCAGAACAGGGATCAGCGTAAGGGACGTCGTTTTGGGACGGAAGTCGGAGGCTAATCCGGACAGGGATTATAGTAGTAAACCTAAATATCCCAAACAAAGTCCTGACCAAAAAGATAGACCCGACCTCGACTGAAACGGAGTTTAAGGGTTACATTATCTCTATTAAGACTAACACACGACGTTGAAACTATGGCTACACCAGATTTCACCAAGCCATTGTGGGACCTTTGATTATCCCATCAACACATGATGCACCTCAGCCTACCGTATATCACTAACGGCCCTCTTATCATGATGAAAAATAAATAAAAATAGGCCGAAAAAGAAAACATGCAAATCCACACAATTCGCTACTTCCTTCAAAAGGCCAACTCATGCCAGCTCAAATCCACACCGGCCGTTGTGGCGCATTATACTGCAATCAATCACATCACACTCATTGTTGGGCGCAGGCCTTCAAAGCAACATGAGCTAAGACATACATACAATAATACCTACTACCTATTCATACATGTGTCGACCCAAGCCCATGACGTTTCAAACTGGACGGTCCCCTTGGCCCTCTGCTGCCTTTGGTCGGGCGGGGAAACTGGGCGATGTTGTGGCGGATTATCGAACCCTGTGGGATCATCAGGCTGATGTGTGTATGGCGATAGTGAGGATTGCGTGTTGGCGATGCTTTGAACTAATGGGGCAGATATTGGGTTGGCAGGTAATTTTGGAGTTGTGGTGTGGACAGGGTGAAGTGACAGTCGGTAGAGTTACTGTTTGTAGAATGGAAAAGGACATATTGACGGGTTGACATGTATAGATGAGAGGACTATAAACTATATTAGGTGAGGGATAAGTTTTGGTGCAGATGGATTATTGATTACTGAACTGCCAAGCGATCCCACGTGACAACCTGACACTAGGATTCAAATCACCGATACCCTCAACATCATTCCCACTTACACGCAAACCAAACCACGCTAGCAACACAATATAAATTAAAGTAGCCCTACAGTCACAAAAACCGCCCACCTGTCCGACAAAATAACACCAAGTCTCCAATGTGACCTAAACCATTCTCTCACTACGTAGCACGAAACATTTTAGACATCTATTTCACCATACAAATCGGGCCATCTGTACTCTCTCCAACCTAGATGATGCATTACTATTTAACAACAGAAGCGATAGCGCTAACAGCAGCAGCAGCAGCAGCAGCGAGTTACTTTACTTGGTCTGGGCGTTATGCATTACTGATTATTGGTAACGAGCGCCTGATGTGGAGAGACATATATTAAACTGTGTTATAGAGGCTAGTTCTCAGCAGGTGGCCGAGCTGACAAGGAAGAGTTTACTAGGTCTAGGTTTGTCTTTGGTACGGTAGTCGAATGGCAGGTTAATATCTTATAATGGTCTGATGGCATTATCAACAGGGTGTTTTAAGTGGATAAGCATATGTAGGTAATTTGTTAGTTGGAAACGATGAGGATGATGCCCAATGTTTGATATCATCAATTATTTTCATTTGTCTGGTTGCCTCTGAACTCAAAGAACATTCTGTCTTTTTGTCTTGTGTTGGCACAAGACAAGAAAGGAAAAGATACAATTCTAGAACAAGTCCTGGATATGCCCGGCATGTAACCGCCAATCCTCCTACGATCCTTCTGCCTACTTACCGCTCCCCTCCCAAACTCAACCGACCCTCCATCTGATGATCATCGCCATTCCAAATACCAGCCCCACAAACACAAATACACTGCATGTTTTTCCAATGACTAATCTCCTTAGATCATAACCTATTTTTCATATGATAAACCGCATGAGCTGGTTCTGCCCTTATTAATTCACATGCAATTTCTATGCCATACCCTCTGCAAATCCAATTCCTTCATCTACCGTTGTCTCCCTGCTACCTCCGATATCATTGTCCGGCTGGCTGTCAGCATCCAGTTGTCTTCCTGGTCATTCCTTTGAATTGTTTCCAATCCTTTTTCATTCTTCTTACCTTGTCTGGATTAGGTTGAATAGACACATACTTATAAATGCAGATGGGAAGGCTTGTACGTGTGCGCACGTAGTCCATACATTCCTGGTCAGACACCCCCTCCGATCACATCACTGTGATTAAGTCCCTGGTTGGCTGATGGGTATTCTAGACGGACCGTTTACTTCCGAAGTATCAACTCTGGGCACGTCTACCGAAGGCTACCAGCAACTGGAGACTGACAGTCTGGATGGGGCTTTTGAAGTAAGAGAATCCAACAGGTTTTCTGGAAAGTAGGAAGTGTGTCTTCCGTATTCAATATTATGCTAGTTCCCAATCTCGAGTCGTTTTTTTGTCGTTTGGAAACATAATGTTGTGATTATATTTGGCAATATATCGCGGATGCTGCTCTAGGATTAGATATGACACTGCCACATCTGGAAATTAAGTGGATAGGCATTGAGAGTGTAAGCAGGGTGGCAGCCTGGCATGTAAGGCCTCAGGGTCAGAGATGCTGCAACCATCGAAGATAACTGATCTCAGATATCTTCTACAAGACATGTGTCTTGACAAAGCCCGCCATGTGTTAGTCGCTCAACACTGTCCCAGTCGTGAACTTATGCAGTGAAAATCATGATTCTGTGCATGTTGTTCTTTCGGATCTAACAGGCTTGTATCTCTCCTAAATACGGCCGAGCATCATCAATTTCCGCGTGTACCTACCACTTTGTCTTGCTGCAAACCACCCTTGCTACACATCTCTACAACCCTAAACTGTGATGATAACGCTATTGATCATTCTGGGACTCCAACAGCTAATAATATCCAAGATCAGCGGATCTTAATGCATAGTCTCACTCATCTGAGACCCCGTACTTACTCATGCAGAAAATGCAACTTCCACTGTTACACTTAGCTCAACCCATCTCTCAAAACCTCTCCATATACAAATCTCAAAAGTATATCGTGTGTCATGTCCCACAACAAGGGCGTTCATGGGTCCATCCTTGAGCACAAAGACCGTGGGTGAGGGAGGGCTCTCGAGTCTCTTATGGTCATGCCTAGCGTATTATCTACCCCGCAGTCTCAAGCGGGGAAGCCGTGTTCACAAACGCCACCAAAAGAATCTGTTAGTCATGTGAACGCAACGGTACATTGTGATTTGCCGGGCCGGTCGTGGAGAATTATAGCAGAAGATAGCTAAGGCAACAGCGAGCGTTATCACAGGGTGGGTGAGAACACAAGATTCTCATAGGCGGCCGTTGTGTGGATAGTTGGCTGCGTGTAGTGATGAATGGATGGTGATGAACGAACGTAGGAAGTCGATGAGGGGCGTATGGGAGTATGGGGGTTTATGTAGACGTGGTAGGATCATCTGGCGGACACATGCACGTTGGGTCATCTTTTGGGTAGAAATGGGATTACGATATGGAGAAGATAGAGGGTCCTGGATGTGAGTGGGCTAGTTGCCTCTGCGCAATGATGAGTCGTTAGATTAGTCTAGGTCATGCATGGACGGAGAATCACGGGTCGGGAACGGACAAATGGTGGATATGGCTTTTGTCAAATAGAGATAGAAAGAGAGACAGGCCAAATAAGAAGCGCAAAGACACGTGGCGGGCAGTAGGAGGAGGGTTAGCTGTATGCAAACGCCAGTCTTGTTCGTGATGTAACCGATAGATCAAGACTAAGAAGATTATTGTAGCAATAGATGAGCACGGGGGCTGTTACAAATAGAGTCAGGATCGTGATATTGTGCCGGGTTACGCAAGATGAAGGGGTTGACGAGCGACAGCATGAAATTGAAATCATAGAGACGTGTATCTTGAACGCTGCATGAGCGAATCCAGTTTCAGTTACACAGAAACGATTAATTTAGATTCAGATAGTAGTATCCAAAATAACAATAACGGGAAGAGCGTTGTGTTTAAGACAGGATTGGCCTGCAAGAACCCCCGCTATATACATATGCATTCAAAATGGGCAAGAGTGACTTGGGGAGGTTGGAGAGATATCTATTTTTGGTATCTCAAAAGGTACTTATGCTGCTGTATCTGCCTCTGGCGAAGAAAAAATAGAAGAAAAAAACTAAATACATACCCAAGCTTTAAACACGTAGCATAGATCACGATATGGCCTTTCTCCTTTTTTCTGTCATTGATCTCCCGACAATGCAGCCAAATAATTCTTCATCACCCTGTTCCTGTCGCTGTTCAGCCCCTTGGCGGCAGGAGCTTCTCGCCTCTCGACCTAATTGTGAGGCCTCGTCGTAATCATTGTGTCGCAATCCTGAGAGACAATGAGGACTCAAGAATTTCCCTACCGCCGACCGCCTTAATGACGAAACGAAAGAGGGAGCCAAAGAACTGGACAGCAACGGTCACGACTACGGGGCTATTATCTCAACTACATCATCTGCATTCCTTCTCGGTTCTATCCCCACACGCACGAGCACTCACGAGGTCCGGGAGGGCTATATCAGCACCATAACAACGCTAGGGAAACAAAGTTTAGAAGACGAACGGATGGGGATCCTGGATAGGGCCTCGAAGGAGTTACGTAGAGATTTTCCTCGCAGCTCTTGGGAGAGACATGAACCAGTAGGAGGAAAGGAAACGGGACGGAAGAAGATCAGCGTGGAATATTTAGCGGTAGTCGATGAGTCGGTGTGTTGAGTAGGCGAGCTTAAGTCGATAATTGAGAAGTTTCTGATAGTGATAGTTCAGCAGGCTGTTCAGGGTACGTCAACTGAATTACACGTTGATTAAGGACATATGCATGTATCATGATGCAGAAACCCGATTTATGTGATATCTTCATTTCATATTAGTAGCAGATATATACTAACTACAGCCACCATAGAGTGCAAAAAGCCACTGACGCTTAAGAGGCTCAAATCTCAACTTCACTCGACTAAAACTAGATATTCCGATGCAGCTTTGCCCGGCCTACATCTCCACTAATTCCCATTGAACCCCATCAACTATCGAACCCTAATCAGTAAGACCACACACCAGCCTCGTTTGTCTGATCCGAGCGGCCTTCAATTGTTTATTTGCCAACCCAACAACCAGGAATATTCCCACGCGGCAAGCTGGGGAGAGCCAGAGAGGACTTAAAAGGGCGTCCCTTGGAGTTCACGAGTTGTGGATGCATGAGGCGGTGAGAGGATGGGTGGACACCCCCATGATTCCAGACCGACTAATCACGCGGCTGCCCATGCGATGATGGCTCTGTGAGATCGAGAGTCCATATCAGGTTCCTAGTGGACCGTTAACTGGAGTTTATGAAGCTTAATGGAGACATGGAGTCATTAATGTAATTCTAAGTTTATCCATGCTGTTACCGTCAGTCGCAGGCTCATGCTACGATATGTGCCTATCTATACAATGCCGATATACCAGAACCGAAAGCTCCACCCACACCACAATACTTCACCACCCATCCACCAATAACTAATAGCCCATGTAAATCACTGCGTTTCCTCCACCAGCTGGCCTGTATCCGGCCAGGAAAACTCGGCCGATATATGCTACATCAGCACATTTACCTATTGTCATCCCCTGCCCTCCAAAGCAAGTCCCAGTCGGTACCACGCATTTGTCTCTCATTTACTTTGCCCCGAACGTCTAATATGTCCTCAACCCCAGCGCGGACGCCTAGACCTGGAGCCAATCTCTGGTTTGGGTCGTTGCTTGTGCGTCTTGCAGTGTGGTATCGTCATTTACTCGGCGACGGGAATAGAGGACAGCAGAGAGAAGGATGGTAAGAAGGGGAGTAACCTTCTATCATGCCTTTTCGATTGTTTGGGTGTTGAGATAATCGACATGAGAGGAATACCAGGTGGACAGACAACGCAGAGATCCCTTAGGAAGCAACTGACTGGTAGCGGTGTATTCGCAATGACGATGGGACCATCGGCAGTCCATGGGTTTTGTAGCAGTGAATTGGGAATATCAGAATCTGGTGTCTGTGTCAGATATAAACCCTCGAATGGTTGTATAATCCTGGCGGCTCTCGCCTGCTTTTGTGTCTCCTATTGTTTACATAGCACAAGATCGCCTTGCGGAACCAGTGATTGATGAGCCTACAGAATCCCCAGAAAACTTGCCACACAAGCCAATGAGTACCAATACTCTACATACATTTACACAAGCACAACCCGTCACCACACCACACACCCTCACAGTCCCGCCGGCATCTGCTCTTTAGAGTATCACGCATCTGCCCTCTCCCCACTCTCTGCAATATTGGCACCTAACGGAAGCTTCTCTACGGGGCAATGGTACCAGCAATATTGCCAAACATGATTGCACTCCGTCATGCTTTAGGCGTCCCCGCTCCCCCGCTCTGCAGATGACGTTTCATTATATCAATTTGTATCCAGGAACCTGCCCGCTCTCGGGTCCGGGTACGGGCCGAGGTTCAGCCGGGGCGTCAGACGAGGCATCGGGGCGAGCGTGGCCTATTTGAGGAAACCATTGGTCATGGGCAAGTATCGCTAGATGGATGGTGTGGGCTATTGCTGCCTCAGAAGAGGGGTTGATGGGCGATTAGTGAGCTAATAGATGCTTGTGTTTTTTCCGGGGAGGTCATGAGTTTGTCAGTGTTTGGTGGGCTGCGTGGCTGTATTGGGGGTGGGGAGAACCTTGTGTTGATCGGGGAATAGATTAATGCAACAGTGGGTTACGTTGATGGAAACCCACGGGCAGGGACAAGCCTCAGAGACCCGAGGGTAGTAGGTGATCATTGATGTATATATGTATATATGCGGAGTTGGGGCTACAGTGCAGTTTTCCAGTATGGGCTTTGAATTGTCCGACAAGAATACGTTCAACAACATGGAGAGGAGAGGAAGGTGATATCAAGATATTGTAAGTGACAATGATTTACTGTGAGAGCCGATCACGTGAGTGATATATAAGTGGGTTTGTGATAATATATAGGGTTATAATGCCTCTTATCACTATTACTCGAGATCACACACACATCCTCACGTGAGATAACCTAAACATCTTGTTAATCCTAGAATAACGAACCACTACATATTTGTCTCTTAATTGTTCTAGATTTCCCCACAAAGCTTACACCATATTGTAAAATCGGCAGTCGCGTATAGGTTTCTTTTCGTCTCTACTATACTACAACCGACCACAGACAATCCTATAGTCACTAGAAAAGAATTTCATTGTCTAATCAGCTTTTCTGGACCGGAAGAACATCTAGGCTAGTGGGATCATCAGAGGATATTATCATACAGGGAAGAGTGTGTTTCCAAATCAGCGGGTCTATGGAGAGAAGGCAGGGTGGAATACTTACTGTCCGAGATTCCCCAGATCCTTTGGGGCTGCTTTGGGGTTGGCGAGGAGACTTGATTGCTGGATTTGGCTGCGAGGAAGGTTTGGGGGAGGTATGGGGGAGGTTATGGATGTGATGGAGGGACCGACGGAATGTTGGGCTGTGATGGGTAAGTGGGCGAGGTGTTTGGGATGATGTATGGTCTATTGGGGATATCAAAAGTACATGCCTACATATCCGAGTAAGTCTCGACACACATTCATCAACACTCACATATGTGTATAGTTTTTAAAATCAAGACCTAATTCGGTGATCCCTGGTCAGCTCTTCTGCCCAACTGCCCTACGCCGCCATCCTAGATATCCGGCCTCATCATTTCTATTCCCAATCAAGGGAGGACAATCCCAAAAGAACAAGAGTCCCTTGTTCCGTGCAAAGTGTGTTGTCAACCCCTCGACGAAGGAATCCGTACATAAACTTGGCCACCGAGAACCTGATAATTAGGCATAGAGGAAAGCCCAATGAGAGAATGAGAAAAGGCGGTAATGCGTGTATTTTCTCAATTTTAATTATTATTTCCCCTCTTTTTGCTCAGCCAATATACGGAGACAATGACCACAGACATTCAACAAAAGAAATAAGCTCGGGGAAAAAATACATGCCTTTTCCTTCAGACTGAAAAAAACTAAATAGCCACTAATAACACACCCTCTACTCCCGAGGCGGTGAAGTGGCGAACGGAGAATTGGACGTTGGTGCAGATGCAAGACGTCCCGGGACCAAACAAGCCGACATTATGTGCTGGATCACCATTCACATTCAGCTATTGCATCGTCGCAAATCCACGACAGCATCTCATGTTCTTATTCGTCCAACGTGTCCCCAGCTTCTCCAGTGATCATTTGGGGAGAACGAGGAAGGGATGGTTGTCTGTTGGTTCCAATAGATACCGTGCAGTCAGGGGACCACCATGGACAGACTGACTAACTGGGTGGCTTCATGTTGATTCCTAGCTTCCGGGACAAGCCCGGAGACAGGGGGACCTGGTACGACAGAGAAGATACTGTCTGGAAGCTCAAGCAAATAAATTTAGACGATTATAGATGGATGGGCGTTTGAGACAGGAATGAGATTTGAATCATATGTACAGAGTCTGCGTGGAATTGAGACAGGCGGTGATGCGGCCACAGAGTTGGGCCTTGAGCCGGTAGTAAGCTAGGGTTATCATTTAATGTGTATTTATGACGTCATGCCGGGTCTAGAGTTGCTGTTTAGGAGGGACCAGGTGGTTGTCCTAAGTTGCCATTATGCTTGACAAGCGGCGCTGACGGGAATCTACAGACAACACTTGCTTCAATAATACATGAACTGTTTCATCTATATATCCTGGCTCTGTCACCCTTCAGTTCCATAAAAGAACCCCACAGCCTGACTCCCCAAAAGTAAATATCCCTCCTATCTGTCCAATGGCTCTCTCCTCCCCATCGGCTCCGGGCCACGGCCACGAGCGACCCCCTGAATCATAACACCGTGATGAAGTGGTACAGAACCAATTGGTGCCGTGAGCTGGCAGCGTAAAGCACAGGTATCGCGGGATATTGTAGAGGAGTATATGTGGATGGTGGCGGATGACTGCGACGCGGGTGGGGAGCGGGGCAGTATGGTTAGTGATTTCTAATTTGGGAGGGTTGTGGTTGATTTAGATTGGGCTAGAATGGGCGGTTGGCGTGGAGGGGCGGGAGAGGAATTGGGGAATATGGAGGAGTGGGTTGGGTTGAGTTGGGTTGTATATGGGGGCATGAGGGTATCTATCTTGATAATGGAAATATTACTAAAAGAAAGAACATGTCTACAGCTTCCTGTGAATCGTTACACGTGGATCCTACTCCCATTTTATTAACACCTGATGTATTCAACAAACGCATTCCCCTGCCTCTTTTGGCGCTCCCGGAGCCGCCGCCTCTGTATACCCCATCAACCTATGTTCTCTCTCACAGTACACCATACGTTGTGCATTTCACATCCATGTTAGTACCCGTACTTTGAATATCCTTGTTGTGAGGCAACTAAACTGATATCTGAGGTACAGGTACCTATCGCCTAGTTCCGGCGCCCCTTCTGCGGGCGTTTCGCAAAAGCAAAAGCAAGTTGACGTAACGAGCTGCTTGCTTTTTAAACTTCGAATTAAAAATCTAGATAAATAATGTTAAATGTACACATCTAAATACGCTATCTCATTAGCGTCAACTGAAGCTAACCACACCGTCAACCCTTATCCCTTATTCATCACCTCCACCCGCCCAACAAAACCCGCAACCTCCCGTCATTCGGCTATTCCCTCCCTATCTCAATCAATCAACCCCCACAACCACCACCCTCACCCCCTTCGGCTCCGAACACCGCCTTGTTTCTCCTTACGTCTCCCCATCTCCCCTCTCCACTGCCCCAAAATAAGGAGACCCTACTAGCCCACCCACTACCTCCATTCCTCTCCATTTCACCCTCCACACCGCCCATCTAGCCTCCCGCATCGCCCTCTATCCCCCGTCCTGCGTCCCACCTACTACCCACCAACCAATCTCCACTTCATTTTTCATCCTCCTAAGTAAAAGCCCCTACGTCTCTTCCTATCCCGATGTTTCTTCCCGCATAATCACGCTACGTTTGTTCTGGCCCAATAGCTATCCTGACCTATCGGCCGGGAACTCACTATGAGGGACGACGGACTATATGGTTCCGTGTATGGGAATATCTAGAGCCGACTGGGAGATGGATGGCGACGGATATGTGCTTGGGGACGGGAGGGGAATTGGGATTAACTGTGTTCGTTCGATGTTGATAATGGCAATAGATCCAGGTGACAATGATATAAAATTGATGTGTCATAACCAACGCTGAGATATACAATAGAGTTAGGGTATAACAACATATGTCCACGATTCTAACAAAACTATTACAAACAAAAATGCGATCCAGTTATCAATTTTTCCATTTTGATTTAAGACAGCCGGTCACAGCAACTGCCACATTATACTTATAGCTTAGATGATGAATAGCGCTAACAAGAAACCAAAGCTTATCATACCCAGTATATCAGGTATACCGAGGAGAAAGTTTCCATCGTCCTTGCTCCACCGTCCAGCTAGCCAGTGAAACCTCCCCAACAATCTTTCGTTCATGAGATTACAAGTGTTAATTAAAAAGATGAGCAGACGCTAACGGAATGCCCAGAATCGAAGAGAAAAAGGCGAAAGCATATATAACACGTGCGGAAGCCTAATCACTAATGGCCGCGCACGTGGACGTCAGACCCACACCAACCAGAGCCCAACTACGAGATAGGAAGATTTGACACGACCAGAAAACCTGGGATGAAATAACTAATCTCGAGATATCAGTGGCTCGCTCAAATCTCCTTCTCCTTCTCATTGTTTATGGTAATCTGAATGGGGCTTTTCTTCTCGCTATCAGCTCCGTTAGACTCATCCGATTCATCTTCCTCATTATCTGAACGGTCGTCATCAGCCGCAGAGTAACGGATAAATCTATAGGCAATCCGAACAATGTGGAACAACCAAAACAGGTTCAAAGCTTGGAGAGCCGATAACAAAGAAGTGGTAATGACCTGAGACAACAGGCACTTGTACTGCTCCGTTTCCCAGTTCAGCTCAAAGGGACCAATAGTACGGAACTCAGTGAACAGAGAGTAGATGATCTTGAGGTTGATGTAGTGACGGCAATAAATCCAAACCATCATGAATAGAAAGAAGTAGGGCCCGACTATAGGGGAGTCAAGGTAGTTCAGCGTCTTAGAGGTCTATTCATCACGTGTTAGTAGCTAGCAAACAGATATGTATTTCAGATGAAATAGTTACTTACAGCAAGGAAGAAGTCACTGATATCGTGAGTGGTATACACAGCCAGACCAATGTAGGTAAAGTGGAATCTGTAGCTTAAGCCAATCAGGAGCAGCGATACAATATGGTGAGCAATGAGCTCCTTGAAGTCTTTGCGTGGCTTCTCCAGACCGAGGACTAAGACAATCGCCTGCTGGGCCCAGTACGCAGCCTGGAACAGATAGTAAAATTTCACAATAGCCTCGTGAGTCCGGTGAGGGAAGTTCTCGTACATGCCCATCGTGTTGTAGTACCAGACGGGCGTCTTGCTCATAACGTAAAGCCCAAAGGGACCGAGGCAGCCAAAGTAAACGATCGTGTACATCTGCTCCATGAAACGTGCCTGTTTGCCCTTGGATAAACCGCACCAGCGAGCCAGTGGTCTCAGAACCTCTTGCATAATGAATTCACGAGTGAACGAAAGCACAATCGTGTAAAAGGCCACAAACGCAAAGTCCCAAGGCCCCTTACCATACTGGACTGGTAAACCCTCTTTGAGGGGTTTCTGAGGATAGCTCAGGAAGATGAAGTGGTATACTGGGTTCGTAGGAGACGGGTTGACCAGGTAGAGCAGGCCAAAGACGACAAGAAGCAGCGCGGGAAGCAGATAGGTCTGCTTCAGCATTGCATTGCGCACCTTGTTATAGGCGCTGCGGGCGCGACGCTTCTTGGACTTCTTGTCCAAGGGCTATAATCAAAGCAGCCAAGTTAGTTAAACCGAACCATGAGTACGATGTCATGGAACTAAAACTGCACCTGCACTGATCCGGCTGAGTAGGCATTTCTGTGCTAATATTTCTCGATTAGGTAATACTTACAGAAGATGGGTCGTTTGATGCATCCATGGCCATCCGACTAGAAGCCAGGGCTGGGGCGCGGGTATCACCCAAATGCACTCCGGAGCCCAGAAGGCTGGACTTGCGGCGACGGCGAGGCCCTGTCTTCTCATCGCTAGTAGGCGCAGAGAGCAGCTCGGGGGCGGACTCTTTTTCTTTCCTGTATTCGGCCATTTTTCGTATAGATGTGAGGGCGAGGGACACGGATGGAGACAATAGGACGAATGAGGTGGGATTTGAGACCGAAAGTATTGTCCGTGGTCTCAGCACAGTAAAGGATGGGCGTTGGGAGCAAAGACTGCTGTTCGTTCGAAAAACAGTGGACAGATGCGATTCACTGGTACGGGACGTTGCCGCTATAGTATAGTCTGGGAAGATAAAGGTTGGGCGAGGGTGTGGTTGGGGACTCGAAGCGGGTCGGAGTTTGCTGGATGGCCAAAACAAGGAATGATTAAATAGAAACTCCTAGCAAACATTCAGCACCTGAGATGATGGCAGATAATACTAGATACACACAACGGATTGGTGATAGCGTCAAGTTCTGTAATGCGAGAAAAATGAGGGAAAGGAAATGCAGAGAAGCTGAGAATGTGGCATAAGCTCCAGAGCAGGAACGAAAGCTGACGGATGCACTTGCACTTTAACGCACTTTGACGCTGTGCCGAAACAAAGTTTGCTGTATTGGCTGCACTTCCAGGGCAGGTAGCTCCTCGCTGTAACCCCAATCCAGTCCAGCCGGACGGCTCCTAAGGCCTGTCATGGCGCTGTTAGACTCTTGACACCGCCTGTAGCGCTGAGCTAGTTTCACAATATACAGGGGATATAAGCAGATCCCACTTGGGTGCCGGGGGTACAACAGGTGAGGGCAGCGTCATCGCGCTAAAATTTGCTTGTGATTTGTTGTTTACTACGCTAATTCTGTTTCATAGTGTACTGACTAAGCTGATGTTACTGACATGTACATGATAACTAATCTCCAACCAATACTACGCTTCGGCACTGGCTAACTCAAACCTCCCACGATATATTAAAGTAGCCGCTGCGCTCAATGCCGCTAGAAGTCACTTTAACTATAATTACCAGCTCTTGATTTCGGGATCATGCACAACCTAGATCATAGCATATAATCACGTGAATCAAAGATCAAAATATTGAAAACAAATATCATGTTGTGCTGGAGTTCTAGATTATAGATAATTCTAACTTATACTAGAATTTGTCGCTGAAATTCCGATACCAATGTACAACTACCATCATCTCAAACACTCGGATTGACGCAGTCACAACTCATGAGATAATCAGGCGGCATAAAGTCATTTGCTTCACGACCAACTAGAGGTAAATATGTTTTTCCGGTTGTTGCGAATATTCTCGATAAAGTTGCAGCCTGCAATGAATGCCATGTAGTGAAATCGCTACCTATTAAGGATAGATGTGCTGCAGGGCATCAGACCCAGCCATGTAAAGTTTAAAAACATAAGGAATATCCCAGAGGTACTAGACAGGAACACACTCACATTCTTTAAGACAAGTTGGTATAATGCAGTATTCATCGGCTACAGAGAGGTTGTCAGTGGAATAGGAAAATGAGGGATTGTTCCAGGTACAGTTTGATAACAGGCTGGCCGCTGGTCACCTCAGTGGTTCTGCCGATCTTGACAACAGTTCGTTTAGGGATCGATCCTTCTGACTCGTCGTTGAGACGCGAGAGTACTTCGCTGATGGAGGCAGTCGACCTAAACGGCACTAGTATCAAATGGTTCAATCTGAGTTTTGTCACAATTCTACCAATCTTGGTATTGACTTCGGGTTGGTCATCGGGAGACTGAGGGTAAAATACATATTAGAATACTTTCTTTGAGTACTATGAGGCTCTGACTGTCAACTTACAACAATGACATTGGATTTGGGCTTGCCATGAACCGTACTTACGCCAAGGTCCACCGACTGAACTGCCTTGGCAGATATAGGCATCGCCGGTGTGAACAATGGTTCAAAGAAGTAGTTGCAACGGGCCTGCGTGCTAAGCTCCTCAAGAGCCAGTTGTGCGTTGTTGAGGTGTTACTGGGTTGCATTCAGTCTCTGATGCAGAGCATCTAGCTGTTTCCCCGCTCTTTCAGGGTTCTCCAATGTAGCCAAAGTGCGTGCTTACTTAAACACTCGATTTTGATATTCATCTCCCAAGAAGGCAGTAGTTTTAACCTTCTGGTCAGAAACATTTATGGGTGTGCCATAGTCTTGTAAAATTAGACTGACAAGCGGACGCTATTTGTGAGTAGGCGTGGCAGTTTAAGGCTTAGTGTGATGGACTATTTGGTAATGAGTAGCTGGGATGAAGACATAGCGGGCTGTGGTCATGAAGAGCATCTGGCACATCAGTGAGGGCTGCATGGGCTTATAAATATCAGTACTATCCTGCTCATTTGGAAGATATACACTAATGCTCTTGGGAGCAATGGGATCTTGGTGGTGCCATGTAGAGGCCCCACAATAGATAGGTCTCGAGAGTTAGCCTGCTCCTTCCAGCATCGCACCTGTTTATCTCTCTTCTCACGCTCGACTTTTCGTGTGGCGCGGGAGTAGTTTATGTCATCTGTATGATGGCACAAATCGTAAATATTCACGAGTGATGAAGCAACTTATGGGCGGATGGTTAGCAAGACAGTCCCGATTTGATGTCTTATTTGATTCACATCAGTGCATCGGCAGCCACATCCGCAACGAGTTTCCGGATGCTATCGATCAACGAGGGTGGTGATACCTGAAGTATGATAGCATTGGTCACGTGCTCCTTCAATAGATCTATGTGATGGTGCTGTAGTTGGGAGACACCATACAGGGTGATCTTCTGATAGGGATTGCATGCGGTTCGCTGCTCATTCACCCTCTGCCGTCGAAATGGAGACTGAAGTCTTGCCTCTCGAGTCAGTCGAGAGAGAGAATAGCTTGAGACATTAGAAATAGGGTGGAAGATGTTGGTAACTATGTTCTCAGCCACACATGTCATCGGACCGCTGAACAAGTCAAACCATGGAAGATCGTAGGGGTCCTCGGGGCTGAATTGATATTCGTCGCAATAGCTGGATGGGTCATTTTCATTGAAATAGGTTAATCCAATGACCAGAATCATGTCATAAAATCTGGCTTAATCGTCACAGGATGAATCGGAAGATTCTCTCGATTTTGGAGGAGTAAAAGATAAGTGTCTGATTTATTGAATCTCCTTTGCTCTTCATCTCGGCGCTGACGCCGGATACTAACGTTACCAGTGACTGCCATAGGGGATGATAATGGAGTATCAGATGCAAGCGTATCCATGATGACGGCAGAATGACGGTTTAGACAAAAATGAAGTGGTAGTGATTCATGAGTCATAGAAAAGACAATATTGTGATTGATTAGCTGGGGAAATAAGATAACAGAAAATGATGATCTGTGGGCGGTTGAATGTTTGGGAGAAGAGATCTTGGCGAATAAAACTGGGTAGTTGCATCAATTTCTAGATGTAGCGATTATTGATACTAGTTTCCTAATAACATGATAATTGGTCTGTTCTATCACTGATATAGATTAAATTGCAACCAACCAACTAATTACTCTGGTGGTAGTCCTATTTCTTCCGTGTAACATTTACTTTTCCCGTGACCATCTTGCCACACCGAAGCATCAGAGTCACCTTGCATGAATCTTCTCTAGTCTACAGCCCCACTATTTCCCAGTCTGCGAATACTCGCACACGCGTGAATTCAATTGGCAAGGATCTATCAGATGTTCCTTCCCTACCCACCAGAGTACTTAACGCGCCCTGCTTCCTTTGGCCGACCCACTGCAGCTTCTCTGACCTTATCCAACCTGCAATAGCCTTCTGCACTATAGTGGACCACTACCATATGTTGTTTCTATTTTTTTTTTCGTTCTCATAGTTTCCATATGTAGACAGTTGCCACTACAGGACTCAGCGCACATAGAAAGTTGATCCATTTCGCGTTGAAATCCACGCCCACAAAAACAGATTACAAGGCAGGCGCATCAACGGGTTCCTACAATATTTTTGCGACTGCAGAATTCTAGCATTATCGTCGCCACATGCATCTCCTTTACTCTCCAACCAGTTGTTTCATCATTACATTTCGATTGTTGAGCCAAATTTGATTCTGGCGCGATCCCTTTATGTGGCATTCTAACTAATACTATACATTCTTTTGCCCACTCAACCCTTCGCGCCACCCATTTACCACAGGCAGCTCCAACCGGCTCACTAGTACGAATACTAGTTTGATTTCCGTTATCCTGTCCCGCGCATTTACGATATCACCACCACCATATAAATATCGTTTCATCACGTAATAGCCCAAGCATACGCTGCCATCATGGGCGATATTACTATCGACATCAAAGTGTTCCATGAGCGCATTGCACACTTCACCACTGCCTGGCGCAATGATTTGCGCTCCAAAGAGGGTGTTTTCAATGGAGCCTCATCCATCGCCATTGTGATGGGCAAGGCTGAGGATACTGGTGATTTCTTGAAGAACAACGCCATGCACGTGAGTAGCTTCTACCAGTTGCGATTTGAAATCCTGAACATGTGACCAGAATAATTAACCGACCGAAATAGTTCTGGCTTCTCGGATATGAATTCCCCACAACCCTCATGCTCTTCACCACCGAGACTGTTTACATTCTCACAACTGCCAAAAAAGGTACGTTCTTCTCGACACCTGAATAATCACCGCCACATAACATATTTCTAACACCTACTAGCCAAGCACCTCGAGCAATTGAAGGAAGGTGGTCGCATCCCCATTGAGATCATCGTTCGTGGCAAGGATGCCGCTGAGAATGAGAAGCTCTGGACTAGGGTGACTGATGCTATCAACGGTGCCGGCAAGAAACTCGGTGTTCTCATCAAGGATACCTCTGCCGGTCCCTTTGTTGAAGAGTGGAAGAAGTTCCTCGAGGCCAACTGCCAGGATGTCGAGCAGGTTGACATTGCGAGCGCTCTCTCCACCCACGCCTTTGCCGTCAAGGATGAGGAGGAGCTTCGTGCCATGCGGACTTCCTCCAAGGCCTGCGTAGCTCTCATGACTCCCTACCTCCTCGACGAGATGTCCGACGTTCTCGATGACGAGAAAAAGGTCAAGCACCGCGTGCTCTCCAAAAAGGTAGAAGACAAGATTGAGGATAACAAGTTCTGGAAGAACGTCGAGCTTCCCGGCAAAAGCAAGATGCCTGCGGACCTTGACCCTATGCAGTTGGACTGGGTCATCACCCCCGTGATCCAATCTGGTGGCAAGTACGATCTGCGTCTGGGTGTTGAATCCAATGATGACAACCTGCACGCTGGCGTCATTGTTGCCTCTATGTGTTTGCGTTACAAGTCCTACTGTTCATCCATTGGACGTACCTACCTCATTGATCCCACCAAGTCTCAGGAGGCCAACTACAAGCTTCTTCACCAAATGCATATGACTGCTCTGAAAACCATCCGCGACGGAGTCATTGCCCGTGATGTTTACTTAGCTGTGTTGAATTTCGTCAAGACCAAGAAGCCTGGAATGGAGAAGCACATTGCCAAAAACGTTGGTTATGGTTTGGGTCTCGAGACCCGCGACTCTACCTTGATTCTTAATGGCAAGAACACTCGTACACTCAAAGATGGCATGACCATCTGCGTGACTACCTCCCTAGCCGATATCACCAACGAGGAGGCCGAAGATAAGCAGAGTAAGAACTACTCTATGCAAATCTGCGATACCATCCGTGTCACCACCAACGACCCTATCATTTTCACCTCCGAAGCGCCGATCGAATCTAGCAAGACCTCTTTCTTCTTCAAGGACGATGCCGCTGAGATGGCTGTGAAGAAGGAGAAGAAGGACTCCCGCGTTGGTGCTGTTGCTACTAAGAACATCACTAAAACGAGATTGAGGTCCGAGCGCTCCACTCAGGTTGATGATGAGGCTGACAAGCGTAGACGCGAGCACCAAAAGGAGCTTGCGGCCAAAATGGTCAAGGAGGGGCTTGCCAGCTACGCTGAGGACACCAGTGGCAACAACGGTGTAGAGGAGAAGAAGTTTAAAAAGTACGAGTCGTACAAGCGGGATAACCAGCTCCCGCCTCGCTCTAAGAATCTCGAGATTGTAGTCGACCAGAAAAACGCCACTGTTGTCCTTCCCATTATGGGTCGCCCTGTCCCCTTCCATATCAACACCATCAAGAATGTTGGTACTACTGATGAAGGCGAGTTCTGCTTCCTCCGTGTCAATTTTCTATCTCCCGGTCAGGGTGTTGGTCGCAAAGACGAACAGCCCTTCGAGGATGCTTCGGCCAATTTCATTCGTAGTTTGAGCTTCCGCTCTGATGACAAGCAGCGCTATGAAGACATCGTCATTGCCATCAACAATATGAAGCGCGACAACGCTAAAAAGGAGCAGGAGAAGAAAGATATGGCGGACGTTGTTGAGCAGGACAAGCTTATGGAAATTCGCAACCGCCGACCCGCTGTCCTCGACAACGTCTTCATCCGCCCTGCTATGGAGGGCAAGCGTGTAGCTGGCAAGATTGAGATCCACCAAAACGGTATCCGCTACGTATCACCGCTTAGCAACCAGCAGCGTGTCGATGTGCTGTTCTCAAACATCAAGCATCTATTCTTTCAGCCTTGTGACCACGAACTGGTTGTGATCATTCATATTCACTTGAAAGATCCCATCATTGTTGGCAACAAGAAGAAGACAAAAGATGTTCAATTCTACAGGGAAGCTACCGATATCCAGTTTGATGAAACGGGCAACCGGAAGCGCAAGTACCGGTACGGCGATGAGGATGAGTTTGAGGAGGAGCAGGAAGAACGCAAGCGTCGTGCCGAGCTCGACCGTTTATTTCAAGGCTTCGCTCACAAGATTGCCGATGCTGGCAAGAGCCACGGGCTTGAGGTTGATACACCGATGCGCGAGATCGGTTTCCATGGTGTGCCTTTCCGCTCGAATGTGTACATTCAGCCGACGACAGATACACTGATGCAAGTTGTGGAGCCGCCCTTCATGGTCCTTACTCTTGACGAGATTGAAATCGCCCATCTTGAACGTGTCCAATTTGGCCTCAAGAACTTTGATCTCGTTTTTGTGTTCAAAGACTACACGCGGACGCCTTATCACATCAACACCATCCCCGTCGAATTCCTCGAAACAGTCAAAGATTGGCTCGACTCGTGTAACATCCTCTACTCCGAAGGTCCCCTCAACCTCAGCTGGGCCCCTATCATGAAGACGGTTACTACTAATACCCACCAATTCTTCCTCGACGGCGGCTGGAAGTTCCTCCAAGAAGATGATGAGGAAGGTGATGGTTCCGCAGAGGAAGACGAGGAATCCGCCTTCGAAATTGACGACTCAGAGCTTGACGAGGCGTCCGAGTCCTCAGAAGATGAATCTGACTACGGATCTAATGTCTCGGATGAGGACTCCGAGTTCGATTCAGACGCTGATGAGGATGAGGGTGAGGATTGGGATGAGCTCGAACGCAAGGCCAAAAGAAAGGACCGTGAAAGCGCCTTGTCTGATAATGACTCTGAGCGCGGCGGGAAGAAACGGAGGCGGTAAAGGGATATTGTGGTATTTTATATCTAGATGTGATTTATTAAGTTTTGGATTTCATTTTTCTGTGTTGATTGTGGGCTCCCGGGGTCATGGTTGTTTGTGACTTGGGAGGCAGCCTTTGGATGTATAGGTTTTTGTTATGGGCTTCATTTGGATGGTGTTTATTGCCTTTATGAAGCTCTGGATAATTGGATTCTGGCGTTTTCGTTGTACCAATATCAAGTGTTCATTTCCCAGTGACTGCAACGTGTATATGAACCACATAATCTTAATGGTGCATGCTAATATCAAGTATAACTAAGATCAATTCGATACAAAACTATGCGCAAATCTAAACAAAAACCTTATAAAAATTTAATCATCACTCAAACCTCACAAGAGCTCCTTGAGCCCCCTCTTCACCGTACTAGCTATAACTCTCCGCAAACTTGGAAACTCATCCCCAACATCCTGCCTTGTAAGCATCTCCGTCCCAATCGTCACATCATCCCCACTATCAGCGAACTTTACCCTGTCCCTATCCCCCTCTTTCTTCCCCTTAGTGACAGAGATATCCTCCCCCACAAGTGTCTCTGCCCTCCCATTATCCCCATACATCACTGGTGCAACTTTCTAGGTATCACCAGGGCGTATTTCCCCCGAGGCCATGACCGACGAGGTACCGGTGGCCACTTTGTTGGGCCCGTTATTGTTGGGCTGGTTCCATGACAGGTAGGTGTGGTCTCCGAGTTTCCGGGGGTTGATGAGGTGGGTGACGGTGAATACGACGCCGAGGACGATGCAGAGGCCGCCGACAACGACGTAGGCGATGCCGAGGAAGGGGTTCTTGCCGCCCATGACGGTGTGGGTAGTGATGAGGAAGGACTTTGTGCCTTTGTAGTCGCTGGAGGGAAAGTCTGTACGGAGTTAGTGATTGGGTTCCTTGGGCGACTGATACTGAATGTAGGTAGAGCCTTTTCAACTTACTGTCGTTGATAGTGATCTGGTAGGTGCCAGCCTTCATGGTAGCCGAGTTGTTGCGCTGATACAACTTGGTAAAGTTCGGCAGACCCGCAGTGCGCATCCACACCTGGAACGCCTGCCACTCCTTGGGGTTCGGCGGCATTGTATCATTGGTCGTGCCATAGCCATTAGGGAACAGCTTCCTCCAGTTCGGCGGCGGGGCAATCGCACTCGGAACATACGAGGTCTCCCCGTACAATTGGGCATCTGAATCCCAGGCGATGCCGGTGTTGTTGACCATGTCGTACGTTTCCTCGGTTTCCAGGTTGATGGGCGAGGAGAAGGTGTCATTAAACATAGAGTTGGCGATCAGACCGCAAGGGTAATACGGGGTGCTGTCATTGTAGTTGCGGAGAGGATCACACTTGGAGTTGCTGATGGTGCTAGCAGAGACAGCGTTACCCTTAAGCTGATCGGCGTCGAACGAGGCGACGTAGCGACGGTGGTTTTGGTAGAAATTGGTCAGGTAGTAGTAGAAGAGGACGGGTGAGCCAAAGTCTTCAGCGAATGTGAATTGAACGATGCACTGAGTGGTGTCATTCTGCTCAACACCGTACTGGTACTTGTAGGTGACGTTCTCTATGCGCGCCCAGCGGGCAGTGACGACGCCGTTAGAGTCCTTGAGACTGGTGTGAATAAGTGAGCTGTTCATGGCGGAACCAGTGTCTGTGACGCTGTCGACGAGAGGCGCTTGGGTGGCGCAATCGGTGTAGTCGATACGAATAGATTGCACCTGGAGGTCAGGATTATTAGAGACAAGAAGCCATATCGATGACAACAATATAGACTGGCACATACCTGCGAACTAGCATAGAGAAGAACGGCACCAATGGGCGCAAAGATGATACCAATGGCAAAGAAGAGCGGCAGAACCGTTTTCGGGGTAAGAATCGGCCTATAGAAAGCAAGCACAGTTAGAAACAGTCCTCAAGTGTGACATCCTCCCGGCAGCCCACCCGAATATATTAGTACCGGATGTCACAGTACATCCGAACCATCTGGGCCACTCGGAACGGTCAGCCATGTGGCGGGGTGAGCGAGGGGTATACATACTGCCAAGCCTTGAGACGTTGTTGCCGGAACGCCGTGTCTAGATAACAAGTCTGTCAGAATATAATATGACGGATCAAATTGGTGGAGCAAACTAACTAGCGGGTCGGCGGCTCTTCTTCTTCTCGTTCTTCAGCGAGCCATCGCGCGAATCTATGGATGTCGAGTCTTGTTCCGCGTCGGGCATTTTGTATGTGATGGTTGCAGTGCTAATAACAGTGCTATTTAAAAATAAATGGGTGTATTTCTTTGGATTAAGTCGAGGTGTGAAATATTCCAGGTGGTGAGGAGATAATCAATGGATTAAAGTCGCTTGGAGGTCGCTTGTTTCGGCGGTGGGTTTACAAAGGTTTCGCCGGTCGCAGTTCAGTTATTGTGGAGAAGGCGTCTTTCGCAGCTAGGAGAATGAAGGCGCTGGTGAGGGAAACAGCAATCGGTAGCGATATTCAATTGGTGAAAAGGAGACAAAGTAGTAAAGGGTTTGAAGAATCATCAAAGGACGCAGCAATTCGATACGATGTAGAGAAAGGGATGATTATGTGGCACAGACGGCCTTAGTAAAAGCTAAAATCGCCTATACAAACAATCATCGACAGCCAGGAAACTCCGAAAATTGAATTAGCCAAGTGTAGAAAGAGATGAGGGCTCTCTCTTAGTGTCTAGGTTGACACTTAATAAACACTAGGCACAGGGAATTCGAAATAAATAAATTAGTCTAAGTAGAGGAAATTCATACAAATAACTAATCATCAAGTAAAAAAATAAATGGCGCAGACTGACAAAATGTCATGGAAGTTATGCTAGCTTCCCATCATTCGCTTTTTGGCCGCGATGGATCTGGGTTTCTCGGGAGGACAAATTGTAATAGAGGGGCAATGGAGGCTACATCAGCAAATCCCCATTTAAGCTACTTTTAGGTGGTCTCCAGGCAGTTCGCCAGACAAGTTATAGTAGTGTTTATAGTGTCCTCACAGATTCCAAGGCAGACACTGTAATGAGGATGAGGCATTCCGCCAACTCTGCTATCACTGGGAGCTAAAATGGGTGAAATCCTGGTTTGACAAAGGCATTCGGGTGTCTGAGTGAAACTGGATTGTTTGCTTCGAATATGTGTGAAGTTCGCTGGTTTCCAAAATTATTTGAAAGCATCAATCAAGTCTACAGATTCAGTATATATAGTTTTAGATATATTGAATTAATATTCTAATCGCCTAACATTAACACTTCACGTTGAAGCATTATTCTTCATCAAGTCTTGGTCTACCTCGTAATCATCACCAGATTAATCACCCGAGGTTTTGCGAGGTGAAGGTGGCTGAGTCTCAGTTAGGAAGGCGTCAACTTTGTACAATAGCCAACATTCATGAAATACAAGACGATGAAATGCTGGAAAATATCGCGACCAATGCTGTCTACAAGTCCAGAAATATCCAACCAAATTATTCGCTACGTTGTGGCCATCTGTTCACGAAGGTGTACAAGTCTAGATCAGGGCTAATTGTTGCTATCTTGAACGTAGGGTGTCCTGCATGCACCCATAATTGAGATTTTACATTCTGTCTCATCATCTCATCTCGTCCTACGATACCGAATGTAGATATTTACCATTAGTAATGATTAGTTTCGGTAACGAATCGTAAAGTTTTGTTCGATAACTATGATGTTAGTATTGATTGGCTTGGCAGCTGGCGGGAGTTTAAACGGCTATGGTTAACCCTAGTCTACACATTGTTATCTAGCCCTACCTATGTTTTTAATAATCGTAAATGTAGGTGTGCTTTCTAAGAGTGTACAAACAAGAAGTAGTTTTTCACAGAAATCATTCACATTACGAGTCAATCATAAAGATTTACTCTTCATCCGACTCATGTCTACGCTACAACCGAGAAGTTGGAGACCACCGGGTGTCTAACAAAGCCCCAATTTCCCTGACTTCCCAACTTGTATTGGTGACACCAACTCTTTCCATAATACAGCTACTGATCACACCCGCCCTAAGCCGCCTGGTGCATCTCCAACAATCTCCAATTACGCCGAAAACACTATTAATCCGGCCTAAGAACTTAAATAATCATGGATTCTGAAATTAAACACACAAAGATTGATAATATTCTCTACATCGCTTTATAAAATTTTCGCAATGTCACTTAGATCTTTGATCCGACGAAATCCCTGGGTCCTCACTAATCCTTTGCGTCGACATTTTTTGGCCCCTCTGACGTCATCACCCATGACCACTATAAAATACAGTCGCTCTATCTCGACCACGATGAACCGCCCTAAGATAACGACCGAGAAATTTCAATTACTTCCCGAATCCGAAAAGATCGGAAGTGCCGAGGATTCCTTCTACGCTGCGCAGATCCAAGAAGTGCGCGACTGGTGGAACTCACCGCGCTTCGATGGTATCAAGAGACCCTACAGCGTTGAGGATGTCGTTTCGAAAAGAGGGTCACAGAGCCAGACGTATACCAGTTCTGTGATGGCGAAGAAGTTGTTTAATTTGGTGACGGAGAGATTTAACCAAGGGCTACCTATCCATACAAGTATGTCCATCACTTGACACCATAATATCTCACAAATTATACTGACCACTACTATCACAGTGGGAGCCATCGACCCCGTTCAGATGACACAACAAGCTGAAAACCAAGAAGTTCTTTACGTTTCCGGCTGGGCCTGCTCCTCCCTCCTCACCACCACCAACGAAGTCTCACCGGACTTCGGCGACTACCCGTACAACACAGTTCCCAACCAAGTCCAACGTCTTGCCAAAGCTCAATCCATCCATGACCGCAAACAGTGGGACTCCCGCCGAAAATTGACTGCCACTGAACGTGGCCAAACGCCTTACGTAGACTTCCTGCGGCCGATCATCGCCGATGGGGATACAGGGCACGGGGGACTCTCGACTGTTTTAAAGTTGGCGAAGCTGTTTGCGGAAAATGGGGCGGCGGCGGTGCATTTTGAGGACCAAGCGCATGGAGGGAAGAAGTGCGGGCATCTGGCAGGGAAGGTCTTGGTGCCGACGGGGGAACATATTAATAGGTTGGTGGCAGCGAGGTTTCAGTGGGACATTATGGGGACGGAGAACTTAGTGATTGCTCGGACTGACTCAGAAAGTGGAAGGCTGCTGACGAGCGCCGTAGATATCAGAGATCACGAGTTTATCTTGGGAGTTTCTGATGAGAATGTGGAGTCACTCTCGGAAACTATCCAGACTATGGAGGTCATGGGCGCTTCGGGAGCCGAGATTGATGCGTTTGAGGCTGATTGGATCAAGAAAACACCTTTTGTAACTTTCGACGAGGCTGCAGTTGCTCACATGAAGAATCACAATGTCCCCAAAGAATCCATCGACCGCTACCTCTTAACTATAAAAGCCAACCCGAATTGCGGCATCTCTAAGCGGCGCCAGCTGGCATCTGAGTTCACTAATATCCCAGTGTACTTTAACTGGGACGTCCCGCGGACCCGTGAAGGCTACTATCACTTCCGTGCCGGAATGCCTGCTGCGACAAAACGGGCCATCGCATACGCTCCGTATGCCGACCTTCTCTGGGTTGAAACTGGGGACCCCAACGTTGAAATTGCTTCTGAGCTCGCCCGTGCTGTCCACAAAGCCTCCCCAAAAAACCTTTAGTTTACAACTTGAGTCCTAGCTTTAACTGGATGGCTCATGATTTTACTAGTGAGACCTTGAAATCATTTATCTGGGATCTTGCTAAAGAGGGATTCATTCTGCAATTGATTTCATTGGCGGGACTACACAGTAATGCGATGGTGACAACCGAACTATCGAGACGATTCAAGGAGGACGGTATGTTGGCGTACGTAGAATTGGTGCAACGCAAGGAAAAGGAAATGGGTTGTGAGGTCTTGACGCACCAGAAGTGGAGTGGCGCGAGCTATATGGATGGGATATTGGGAGCGATTCAAAGTGGAAGCTCAAGTAGTCGGAGTATGGGAAGTGGCAATACTGAGGGTCAATTTTGAAGGTGAAGTAGGCAAGCCAGTCGCCCTTAGCTTTCAAGTAGCTAGCAATGAATGTATCACGATTCTATATAGCTTAAACTCCATGGATTCATCCGTGGGAATAGACATCATTGCCGTTACTGGGATTATGCATTTATTGATTATAAACTTTAGCCCCACATTCAGACCTAACCCTGGAACCGAGCTGATGGTAGCTACAGTAGGTTCCCGCATAGAAACGAAGTTCAGCTCAAGATCATCACCACATTCGACGAAACGACATCACACTTTGAAGATTGGGATCTGGTGAAACACGCCGACTCATATTGTTTATTTTTGAATTACAAAACTCCGTACAATCCCTTCATTAGTCACTGCGCCGAAATACCCAACACAAAATGTCCGACGACGACTTCATGCAAGAGTCGGATGACGAGCAGTATGTTCACCACCAATTTCAATATTCGCAGCTCCTATAATCCCCTCTAATCATCTCTTCCTTAGATATGACTTCGAGTACGAAGAGGACGACGACGAAGATAGTGGCGACGTCGACATTGAGAACAAATACTACAACGCCAAACAAATCAAGCAGTCCGAACCCACCGACGCCATCAAAGAATTCCTCGAAATTCCAACACTTGAACCCGAGAAAGGAGACTGGGGCTTCAAAGGTCTGAAACAGGCCATTAAAACAGAATGGCTGCTCGGGAAATACCAAGATGTGCGCATCCCCCACCTATGACGTCAACGCCTTGAGAGTCAAAGCTAACCACCCACCAGGCCACCGAACACTATGGGGAGCTCTTAACGTATGTACCGATGGCCGTCATGCGCAATTACTCGGAAAAGTCCATTAACAACATCCTTGACTACATTGAGAAAACAGCTTTTTCATCAAGCGAGGCCACTAAGCACATTCTCAAATTCTATACCCTCACCCTCGACAGCTTCAAGAGCGCCAACAACGAACGTCTGTGGCTCAAGACAACCATGAAGTACGTCACCTTACTTCTCGACCTTAAAGACTTCAAAACTGCGCAACCCCTCATCAAGAAACTCCACAAAGCCTGCCAAAAGGAAGACGGTTCCGACGACACGAGCAAGGGCACATACGCCATGGAGGTGTACTCTCTCGACATTCAGCTGAACTCAGCGCTCGGTAACAACAAGCAGCTCAAGAATCTCTATGAGAAAGCCCTGCGCATCCAGTCAGCGGTGCCCCACCCGAGGATCATGGGCGTCATTAGGGAATGCGGAGGCAAGATGTACATGGCTGAAGAAGACTGGTCAAATGCACAAGCCGACTTCTCCGAGTCATTCCGCGCCTACGATGAGACGGGCTCGCTGAAGCGGATCCAGGTCCTTAAGTACCTTTTACTCACCACCATGCTTATGAAATCTGATATCAACCCCTTTGAATCCCAAGACACTAAGCCCTACAAAAATGATGAGCGGATCCTCCCAATGCGCGAACTCGTCGACGCCTATCAAAGAGACGACCTCCGGACGTTCCAGAAAGTTCTCGATGCGAACCAAGACATCCTCGACGACCCGTTCATCGCCGATAGCATGAACCAGGTCACTCGGGACATGCGTATTAAGGGAGTGCACAAAGTTATTGCTCCGTACACGTGTATGCGGATGACGTCGATTGCGAAAACGCTACAGATTTCTGTGGAGGAGGCGGTGGATATTGTGGGTTTGTTGATTTCAGGGGGCAAAATGAAGGGGTCAATTGATGAGGATGAGGGCACATTGAGATTGGATACTGAAGATGAGATTGATGAGCAGGAGAGATTGGGGGATATTGTAGAGCTGGGGGAGGCGGTGGAGAGGTTGGTGAATGCTACGGTTATGGAAATTTGGGGGGGGAGGGAGATTATGGGGCCAGCGGATGACGGAGTGGTGGAGTATAGGGTGTAGAGAGGTGATGATGAATGGATATTTCAATAATGTTAATAATTATGATAATGATGATGCTTGTCTACGGGTTTGTGTATGGGGCTTGTGACTGCCGTCACACGGCATGGGGTGGTCTAGATTGGGGACTATATAGTCATAGGATACCAAACTAGCCGGATAGACTTGCCTATAATTAAGCCAACCGAGGCTTCCTTGACGGAGAGGATGTGGTAGTTTGGTTCCAAGGACCTTGGGAAAGTACCGGACATCGGGATCCAACTAAAGAGAATGATGGCTAAAGAAAGGTGACCTTGTACATGCAAAAGGACTGCACATACATGGCTACGCTTGGAATATCTGATCGTAAGATCATATCTCTATGGATATTAATGTCCAATCACGTCAATCTCAAAAATATGTGAAACTAGATCGGAATGTGGGATGACACTGGTTATTTCGTAACCCTTGGCCAACCCATCTGATGAATATCTTCTCATCATCAACCATCACTCTATCCCTCTGGTTACCTCATCCGATTTTCAGCATCACCTTGACATCCTAAAGTCCTCCACCCTGCGATTCACTTGTCAAATTTCTGGGTCCCCTTTGGCTACAATATCCTCGGACCATCTACATCCGTAATCATTAGGCCCGCCTCGCTTGTTCCATTACATCACCACCAATACCCAACCGATCCCCTCCTGCCCCTTCGCTTGCCCAAAGGTTGCTGGGGCATCCAGATGTATGTTCAAGGCACCATTGATTGCGAATAGTCACCCCATCGATCCGTCAGATCGTCAGGGCGTGGGTATGAATGGCATAAGATATTGCCGAAGGCATCGAGGCGGTTGATGGGTGTCATGTCTGACAGGTTAGGAGTCCAGACTGGCGGGATATCTAGTCAATAAGGTGACTATGGCAGGACAATACGATAGCCGTTTTGTCTAGCATAACAGTCAAATTGCAGGGTGGCATGGAGACGACATGAGAATGGCAGCCCAAGTGGGTATCTTCGTACTGCACCATACAATAGGTTAGGTTAAGTGGCAGGTAAACTAGTGGACAGCTAGTAGCATTATAGATTAGAAACACTAGAAAGCTACGTGAAGAGCGACGGGAAGGCCTGCCCCTCTTTGAGGTGGTAGTGGATCGGAGACTCCTCGTCTGTGCAGTGTGTGGGGAGTTTGTTATCAAGGGTGTACAAGTGCAGAGAGGAAAGAGGACTGCGGAGGAGAGAGGAGGGGATGGCGAGGTGAGTTGGGTTGGATCTCGTGATGTAACTTCATGTTAATGGAGAGACTGTAAAGAAAACGTGCCAGTTAGTGTCAATGGTCCGCCAATAGATGATCCTATCGCGATATGAGGCTACCAAATGTGTATCCAGCAATGGGTGAATGTGGATACAGTCAATATAGTGTGTGTGGAACAGTCACCCGTCATCAACCTAATATGTCCTCTCTTTCATCCGTCGTCCCTTTCATATCACCCTCGCACACCACCCCGCAAATGCAACCTTTGGGCACAGACCTTTCGTCTGTTCGTCCCGCTTCTCCTCCTTTCTCTCTCTCCACCACCCACCACACAGCTCAACAAGACCCCAGCCCACCAATCACCCACTTCGGCCATCTGTGCAGATCAAACTCCATCGTCTCTGCATCGGTCCAACGTCCAATATGCCTCAATGTGGGGTGCGATCTGCCCGCCGTCGCATCCATTGATCTTCGCCGCAAATGTGACGTGATGAGCACAAAAGATGCAGTTCCCAAGTTCAGAAACCCACCATCACGCCCTCCTTCATTTCCCCAACCCTTCATTATACCCGCCCGCTGTTCACTGTCTGCCGTCTTCTTCACCTGCTAGTTGATACTCGCAGTCTTTGTCCCTCCATCCACCAGTTGCTATGTATGTAGTGCCCCTCGGTGACAGCCCCGGAAATTCCTCATCTTTTGACAACTGGAGGGGACCAACTCTACCGCAGCGAACCATGTTATCACATCTGTTTGTATTTAACCTTGCCAGCCGCTAGTACAAACAAGATAATCTTCTCAGGGATACATCTCCAAGCGTCTGAATAGTCACTAGACTCCCTTGTGCTCCGAGGGCCCCACAAGAAGGCAAAAGAATACATACAAAATAACTCCAAATTTTAAACAAAGAACAAAAAGCAAAAAAAAACGGCGAGGCGAAGTGTTTGCAGCGGGTAGTGGGGACGGGAAGCACATAAACAATTAACAGCATGTTGTTCGGTTTCTCGGCTTCCGCAATGCAATTATAGCTATGTATATCCCTATAGCTAATTTCATGCCACAGCTTCAACCTCTTTTGACGGGCCGAAGTGTCGTAAGGGGGACGGATAGGAGGCAAATTCTCAATAGGACGATATGCGTGATAGAGTAGCTGAGTAAAGCTCCGAGCAATTCAAGAGACGCATTTCCCAGTCCATTATTAAAAAATATGGTTTCATGAACATTATCATCGCTATTCAGAACAAAGTTTTCCACCGCCGTCACGGAAAGTCCCATCTCGGGAAAGTATTAATAAGGATCGCAATTTTTGTGTATTACGTCCTTCATTCCCCGGCTGTCTTCTTGCATGTGCAGGATTGTTGAGGTGTCAAAGTATTATCACCACATAGTTTTACATTCAATATTTCTCCATGAAAGTATGTATAGTTTCAACGTCTTCAAAAAACACACCAAGATGCTCCTCACCTCACCCACAATTCTTGAATAGCGTCACTGCCGGTTCGTGTAGTCTAAGACGGTCTGTATAACCCTAATACCGATATCTCAAAACCTCATAACTAGTTCATATTTGTTTTAAATACAGTTTATCCATGTCATTTAATAAAGATCCTGCTGTCACAGATTCCTTCATGCTACTAATAGCTTTGTTTTCCCAACTTAGAAATTCTTGAAATATATCGTTATGACTTTCCAGCTGCCCCCACCTAGATAGAGATTAGCTTTGATGAAAAATTTGTGGTTATTGCTTTTCAGTAAATGGCTATCTAATGCTTACTCAAGCTATAATAAACCCTTGAAGAAAAAGCAAGGAAACTCACTACGTACTAGAAATCTACTGCTAGTATGACAAGGGAATAACTGTATCTTGCGTTGGTCACGCTATGTACTGTGCGTGGTGATACAAGAAATTGTATTGACAAGTGTGACGCTTAATTTTATGAAAGACCGACGGAGAAACCGAGTAAGTCAACTTAGGAAGCAGAAAGACATTAGTTCGGGACTACAGGGCTGGACGACCAAGCCGAAAATGAGGTTGGGGTTGACGGAGCAAGGGGATAAGCAAGAAACATGTCTGAACTTTTTATACGTTAATTAGCAGTTTGAAGATGGAGATCTGTGGCCCATATCTTCATTAGTTCAGTGTTATAGTACAAGCTCTAGATAAAGCCTTTGTTTCTAAAGGATAAAATTTGATACCCGGTACGTAGGCTTGTATGGGCGGGACATCTGGAACATTATAGCCTCTATAAAGTGGACTGTACGGATACACAGATCGATAATTGCATCTTGCTGCTTTGACCACTGCGCCGATTATATAATTGTCAAGTTCATGACTTGTGTCATGTGTAACATTGTTGTTTACACTTAGTAACTAGACTGCGTGTTAATATTATCTTGGATAAGATATGGTTGGCGGAGTACAGAGCTAATGTGTGTGTAAAATAACATTGGGTATTAAGCGTTCACCAGATAAGGCCAAGAACTTCGGCGTTACCAGCGACATTCGAAGCAAAAAGGAACCGAAAAATATAACCAGATAAATGCCTCCAACTCGAGTCCGACATTACAAGCCACTGTATGCACTATTATGAGATCGTTTACTAAACCTGTAGATATTTTTATGCTTTATATGATTACATATTTGCCACTTATAACATTGACATTAAGAAAAGAGAAATCCTACGAAGACCCTCAATATAATCTATTACGAAGCATAGTATTTATTTACCCATGGGTAGTTTCTTTGACTTTTTGACAGGCAAATATCTCATGACAACTGCTGTTGGTCGTGTCTTGAAATTGAAATGGTGGTGAGCTATTACCGTGTCTATGTGAACATCTGTTTTGTGGTAAAGTAGACATAGGAATGTAAGGAATGAAATCCTGGAGAACTCATAAATAGGCTCAGGCTTAGCCGTCGGATTTCTAGGCGAATGCTATGCCAAGATACAAGCTATAAACATACACTTTGCGATAAGGGACCGTGGAGGATTTCTAGAGCGGGTTTTAGGCTGAGTGGGATTGATTTAACAGCAAGAGGATGAGGATCACATACCTGGAGCATCTGCATGGATTCGATGCTTACTTGAAATTGTAGTGGATGTAATTGTAGATGGGTGTAACGGAAGAGATGGATGAGTGATGAAAGCTGATGAAGGCTGGTGAAGGGAGTGAGAATGAGTGAAATGATATAAGTGAGATAAATATGAGTAGAAGTTAATTTGAGTTTCATTGAATAGGAATGGGATGTAGTTGTGATTTTGTATGGGGCCGAAGCCCAGCCATAGGTACTATGGATATTAGCTGGTGCTCTTTTCAAGAGCTCATCTGGATCTGAGATTGCTGGTTATTTAGAATAGCTGATATCGAGGCGGCAGAAGTAAAAGACACGTCAAAAATATAAAAATACACCAATAAATCTAAAGCACTCATCTGCCAACAGCCCCACTACTCTTTCCATCTAAATCAGTTCTAGATAGGAAGGAATAATGCGGCTCCCTTGAAGAATGAAAGCTGGAGCAGATCCCATATTTTCTGACTTGGGAAACTCAGTTAGCCAAATCCATGATCCGGGACTCATCCTAACGCTGTCCAGGCTTCTAGACGACAATCCGTATCAAATCACTATGCCATGGCCATCACTATCGCTGATTCGACGACTGCAGCTGGAATATGTGTCTTCGAATGTGAACATCCGCCCGAAGGGACTGGGACAGTAATGAATTTTCTAGTGCGATGGTGACGGTCTACACCAGGATGGCTTTAACCCCATAATGTCTCGAGTTCTACAACTCTAGATTTTGCGAGAAGATAAGTATATTAAATCCATCATGATCCATGTCTCGAAAGAATCCAGCGGCCCAGGAGATATATTGTGATGTCGTGAGGCTATCTCCATGATTCAGCAATCCGGAAGTTGTGAGATTGCCCGAGACCATATTTATTTATCAAAGACCCTCGTGTTTTCCAGTCAAGGTGCATCACAGGTGGCTCTCCAGATTATTTCGGACAACCACGTACAGGTGACACTTACGCTTCACTTGTTTACTGTCCTCTGGAGATCTGGAGGTCTGAGCGGCTCAGCGCCCACATAAACCTTTTTTCCACCCACACACAAATCTCGATGCGACCATGGCTGATCTCGATACCTAAACTGACCTGTCGAACCCCTCGTATCCTGTGTTAAAGACAGAGAACGGCCCTATAATAGGATCTAGCTATATGTGGTATGGGTTGGCGATCGGTGGGCTCCAAGAGAAAGTTTGCGCCCAACGACGTCATGGGGTGAATCTGGCCGAATCTAGGAGACGAAATAGAGGGGGGCATGATGAAGCGAGAGAAGACAAGAGAGACGTATTACGTAGTAAGAGGATTATTAGAAAAATATGTCTGAAAATACTAACAGTGCAAATACTGTCAACAACTAGACCAGCACTCTTCCCTTGACTCACTCTCATCTATACACTACCATCACGATCCGGTGGAATCTCGAACGAACCAAGCCATCAACCTCCTGACAATTGGCTGCCGGCCAAAACGACAGAATTTGTTGAATCAAATAGTTCTTTCCAGTAGCTGCTTAAAGCCGTCTGTGAAAAAGACTCGAACACAGGGTCAATTATCACTGGATACAAACTGGCCGTCAGAACATCACGTCCACCAGATACAGATCATAGAAAAAGCTGTAACAGCACGGCAGCCATGGCGTTTGCAACCGACGTTTCAATTTTCAGGCACCAAAAGTTAACCAGAAGCCAGAGAAACAGAACGGCATAATGTAGCCAGCAAGAAACATGTGATTGATTGTCCTTAATGTCTCATTTTTCACTCATCAGTTTCTGGAGAAAAATATTCTAAGACTCGACTGATAGACAAGCATGCCCACCTCAAATTTCTCGAGTCTTTATGTCACGTCACAACCGCCACATCATCACTCGTCTGTCTGGTCGTCGTCCGGAGTCCATTGTCTCACCTCCATAATCCCCCAAAAAACCCTTCCCAATTCCCGATTTTTCCAGTTGCTCGTCCCTCATACCAGAGCGTGTGCTATATGATACACTCGTTTTCTGGGTTATACAACCAGCAGACCCACCTAGCTCGTGCCTGATTGGGCTATTGAAATCAAGCCACGATATTTTCAGATCTACCTAGTTGCTGCAGCACTTCACAGCCAACAGACATTCACAGTAGATATTATTCCTTCCGTTTTGGTAAAATAGCCGATATGAACAATGTGCGGCAGATCGACGCCATTTCCCACGGGTGAGCGTATACGACGCATTAGCTTTGGTAGTTAATCGCTTTGTTGGAGACGGGCAGAGAACACTGCTGATAGATTATTACTGCCGGATTTGGCTATGAGTAACGGTGACATCGGCCAGAGAAAAGCCTGTAATGTGAAGGCCTGTGCCAGCTGAGGGAGTACGTCTAGGCCTAGAAGTGACAATATGGTTAGAGTTGGATGACAGACACAGGGCTAGCCATATCAAAGTGTGGTTTAGCCTAGGAAATGGCCTCGGAACCAACAACGGGTTGCGACCACTTCTTTCAGAGTATGAAGTCCGAAGATGGCCCTTTCAGTTAGTTATACCTTATACATATAAATATACACACATCTCCATACAAAAGTGTGGATACATAACCGCCTCGAGACAGACTACGGCCTTTCCCGAAAACCATTGTCGGCTTCGGCGCCGCTTATAGGGGTGTGTACTCAACAATAGCTTTGACAACATAGAATCCAAGACAGGAAAGAATAAGACGTACATGGAGATACTTAGCCTATGTCAACCAAGTTTTGTCGTTTCAGCGCAGAGGGTACCAAGAGATGTGACCATGATAGTTCAAGTGATGTGATTTGTGTGAGCTTGGATAGTTTATCGTGTCTTATTCATCGGATATAATTTTGGCTCTATTCTAAGGTATACACTGATTATAATATTTGACGGTAAAAATTAAAAACAAAATAAAAAGTGTTGTACATACTAATGTTTTATGTGTTCACACTAAGACAAGCTTCACCATCCATCAATTCATCCCTCCATTATTAATCTTACATACATATGCTTTTACTTTGTCCCCGCGCCGAATCTCGACCATCCTATAAGCCAAGAAGCATCCCTTTATTCCACCATAGAAGCCCTCTATAAAAGAAAAGAGAGAAAAAGTGTAAGCGTGTGTGAATTTGTTATCCGAATCTACTCCGTCTAGTATAATAGCTACCACTACTATTATTGCGGTACTCTTTCCCATACGCTCTCTGAGCTCACCCCGTCCGTATACGCAAACATTAGCTAGCTTGATATTTCCCAAGGGCTTAATACATACATTATTTCTTTCTTTCTGCAGTATTAAATAATTGTCTTTTCGTCTCGAGACAACTCGAGAATCTGTCCTTTGTTTCCCTGTGGACGACGCACGCATAAAACCTATGGTCCGTCCTACCCTACTTTTAAGCACAAGAAACCACAGGCACGTTTAAGCAATTACTAGACGAAATATCTATTTTACTTCGAGTATTATTCCCCAGATTTGGCTCTCTCTCTCACACACACATATACAAGCTATACGAAGATAGGCAACATACAATTCACACATAGATCGAGATATGGACCATTTTGCTAGCCTATCAATCAAAAACAACACATCCATAGTTACTCGAAACGCACACGCTCTCACGCTTACACACACAAACACAGAAAGACACGACGAGACACAAGAACAGAGAAATAACCATTCTCTGGAAACCAAGACTTTGATTTTGGCGGTTCCGTCCTCCATTTCTTCCAAAATCCTCCCTCGTCTTCTTGTCCTTTCTCTTTCTTCTTCCTCTTGATCACTCTTGACCGTTGTTGTTCCCACTTGTGTGTCAACGGAATAAGCTCAACGAGCTAGTCCGCATTACATTGCAATTGTTTTATTTTTATTTTTATCAGATCTCTTTTTGGTCTACGTTGCTACTGTTGTTGGTCTTTGCCTGGCTTGTCGTCCCTGGTCACTATCCCCTCGCTCCGCTGTCACTTTGTTCAAGCTTAAAAGCCGCTTTACACTTTGGCCCACACAACCTTGAAGTGCAGGCTGAACAATTGTTGAACTTTCTTACTCTGAATGTCTGCCGTCAACCAAACTCCTGGGCCGATTCAACGACAAGCGGCTTACACCGGGGCACAACTTGTCCAGGGGATTGAGCAAGATTCAGTTATCACAGCGAAGGGAAAAATAAATAAGAATAAATCCTATTCTTTTCCGCGCGAGCAGAGCAAATACATATAAAATAAATCGCTGCGTCTGAAAAATCTCCAACCTTGCCCGAACAATGTTCAAACCACAAGCGACGCCGTTTGCCGCTTTCTTTCTTTCTTCCAGCATCAACTCGGCCCCGAAATCGACTGTCCCGTGTCAGACTCTTCCCCATTCGCCCACAATGGGTACCACGAGGATTCAATTCCGCGGGTATCGATCCCAACCTTGGCACCCAAGCCCGTGTCATTATCAGCAGTAGTAGCAGGGCCCAATGAACCCTCCGCTAGCAGCGTTTTGTTAGCGCCGAATAATAGCAATGCTAGCGATTTCGATTATCGGAATTTCGATCCAGGTGCACCGGGATGTGCTGACTTGTCATCGCTGGCGGCTGCTTCCACCGTAAGTTCGGGGGTTAGCGTAGCTTCCAGTCCGATATCGAGTCCTGGGAGTTGCATGGATATTAACAAACAGTACCAGCAACAACGGAAACAACAACAACACCAGAAAGCACAGTCATCAGCACCGCCGTTCCAACCAGTCGGTACGGCCAATACTCATTCTTCACAGCAACTGCAGCAGCAAAATTGGAAAGTGCAAGCCCATCGCCAGACGGAAGAGCAGCCCCAGTTTGGGCAACAACTTGCACTGCAGCGCCGCTGCTCAACTGTTACGCCTCCCCACTCTCAATCCAACGTCATGGATGCGGCAATCGCAATGTCCATTAAGCCTGCCACAAAGACCGCCCAGAGCGGGGGCCAACGGTCATGTCTGCTGCAGCAACAACAACAGCAGCAGATGGACTTTCCCCTACCAACAACATCGCCTGCTAATGTTGCTCCCAGTACGACTTTAGCTGCAAGTACGGCTGCAGCTACCGCCGCGGCCCCTACCTCAAGGTGCACCTCCACTAGCAGCAGTACAGTAGTTTCTCTGTGTTCCATGCCCATAGGCGCAGTCGTTCATTCGCATTCCGATTCTCCTCTCTTGTCTTCTTCCATCACGGGCCCTACCAATTCAATTTCGCCAATTTCATCGTCGTCGGCCGCTCTTATTCACGGCCCCCGCCATCCCATAATTAATGCACTGCAGAATACAGACCACGAGATTTCGCTCAGTCCGATCCAGTCCCACCACAACCTCAGCTTCTCTTCAGCAGCTATTCTGTCACAAGACCACCGCAACCACATCCACAATTCCAACCACCACCACCATCAGTTCCAGAATACTCTTTGCAACTTAGATCATGCCCAACTCAAACAACACGCCATTGACCAATCTCTGACAGCAATCCGCCCTGTCACGCCCGCCTCTCATTACGCCCCGGGGTCCGCTATTTCCAGCAACATTGTGCAGGTGCAACAGCGACACCAGCACCACCGGCACCAACAACAGCAACAGTACTCCCAGACCTTTCCTATTCTTCACCAGGACAATATAAGCTACTCGCACTCCAGTCGCCAGTTAGAGCCCGAGATCCCAACCTCTTGCTCGCAGCATCACCCGCCGCCGCTACAATCGGCCTTCCAGTTTCACCAGCAGCATCTGCCTCTCACTCCTATCTCAAACTCAGATACTTCTTCACGGACGCCCAGCATTGTTCCCACCTCAAATATTTCCGGACTTTCTGCCTCAAACTCGCGGGCATCTTCAGTCAACTTGGCCGTCACTTCTGGTGCCGTTACTACTGTTGGTAATCAAATTAGAGACCACAGCACATCCCGCTACAACTCACACCCTTGTTTCAATCAGTCACCGGGTGTATCTAGCCCGCATACCGGCGTATTTTCCTTCAATCAGGTCCGACCATCAGTCCGTCTGCACCCATCCGCCGGATCATTCCGGCATTACACTCCATCACATACCGACACTGCACTTCAATTTTCACATGTCACCATGAGCAACCAAGATATGCTTTCCGACTCAGACAGCGCGGCGGCTGCTGCCCTAGCCACTGAGATAGCAGTGCAAGAGGCTCTGGCCCAGGACTATCAACCTGAATTAGACGTGAGTTGTCTGTGAAAGCGATGCAAATTTACCTGGGATATCATGACTTACAAGTACGATTTCTCAATTTTAGGGTCCTCCTGTCGGGGATAAAGTTTCAAGCTATGCAATCACGGAAGCGTATGCCCGTGCTGAGCCCATTTATGTGGAAAAGACATCTGTAAGTTCATTGTTACCTCGAATTGTCATGACGTCCTATTTGGTCCAGAAGGATATGATCTGCTATTCCTGTCGGGAATTATTACTTCGTTTGATGCCGTGCTTGATTCAACGCTGCCCTTGATCTAATACGACTCGCTAACCCACATTAATAGACCCTACCTCAAACTTATAGCCAATACCGTCCGATCCAAGGAGATGGAAACTGCGGTTGGAGAGGTATGTTGCAAAATAGACCAGTCAGATTTTGATATTATAGTGCTAATCGTGGGTTATAGCAATTGCCTTTTCGTACATGGAGAAGCTGGTTGAGCTTCAAAACATCGCGTTGGTTGATCATGAGATTGAGCGTCTCAAAGCGTTTAGTGCCTTCATTGAGAACGCTACTGGATACGATGCATCCATAATTAGTGATTTCACAGATGAAACCTTTGACGTCATGGTCAATCTCAAAATGGGGTTAACTGGTGGTGTTGACAATGCCCTTGCTATTCTGATCTCTGCGTTTAATGACACAGGTATCTCCAGTGCCATCATCTACCACATGCGTCTGATCGCCTCCGCGACTGTCAGAACGAACCCGGAATACGAGAACTACACCGCTGGTCTCGACTTGGGCTCTTTCTGCCTACAAACCATCGAAGGTGTCAACCGGGAAATTGAACACATTGGAATCGATGCCTTAACCAAGTCGCTCTTGCTTCCGGCAGATATGGTGCTGCAGATTGTTTACCTAGACCGCAGTAAGGGCTCGGCTCCTAATATCCATCTGTTCCCCGGCTCGGCTGATGTTCAACAGGCCGACATTTCTGGCCGGGCCATCTACCTTCTTTTTCGTCCTGAGCACTACGACATCCTTTACAAACCTTGCCAAAACATGACAGTCGACATCCAGGTCAACCGGGCTGCTGTTCCGTTTCCAGATCAGGCCATTACTAGCACTCAGACTGCTCTTGGTTCCTTTTCTTCCGTCGATCTAACACAACTGGCCATGATTCCAGGTTTCTCTATGCTTTCGGGACCTTCGCCGTTGATGCCAACAAACGCTACATCGACGATAGACTTTGGTGGCTTTTTAGGAATAGGCGTCGGTCTGATGGGTAATCGGGACGTTACACAACCATCAGAGCGAAACATTCCTCCTCCCCCCGTATCCTTAATGACTCCGGAAGCCATAGCTATGCCGGCTCACAACCGCCCAGATATGTCGACCATGAACCTACGACTTAATCAATCACAACCTTTCCCCACAACTTCTCTTGCCTCCCAGATTCCACCACTAACTCCGCCTTCTGAGTCTATCCCTAACACGCCGTCTTATAAGGGCTTACCTAATGTCCATACGATGTCTGGTGATCAATATCCCCTTCGGTTCTCGACGGAGTACTATAAATTGGACTCGGAGTTTTCACACAGGCAGCCGATCACCAACTATAAGAACAGCCACTTCAACAAGGCGCACTTTAAGAATCCCAAGTTCACGCCGGAACAGTGGACACCACGAGATGAGGAGTATGGCTCGATGGAGAGAGAAGAGAGAAGGACAAAAAAGTACGGGTTTGAGATATTGACGAGGAAGAAGGCTGTTGATGTGTTTAATTGTGTTGGTTCATAAAAGTTATTTTGGTTGGCTATTCACTTGTAGATACTTGTCAACCTAGTTTCTATACAATTTTTGGTTCATAGCTTTGGAAGCTTGAGCATGTAGTGCTCCTATCTTATGTATCTCTTAATGTTTTGTATTCACGAGTGGTTGGTGGCATACCCCAGACAAATAATTGATAAATTCCTCGTTTTTTAACTTGCTGGTTATGCTTGGTATATGGTATGAAATAATATCAGGCGCGCATTAGGTAAATAAAATGTAGTCAACAATCCTCCGATGACATAATCGTCTCTCTCTTACTTTCCCTTCTCTTTTCCTTCTTTCTCCTTTTCTATCAAGGCATTACTCCGTTGCCTCCCCTTCCCATTTCTTTTGGCCTTATCATTACCCCCCTCAACCATCATTTCTGGAACTCCCCGTCTCTTCCTGATACTCAGCCCCCTACTAAGGCTCCCTCCCCCCGTGTCATCTCCCTCCAACTCAGCCTCCTCACCCATTCCCACTGTCCACGGCGACCAAAATTGATAAGGGTGACCCGTTGTCTCCTCGGGGCCCCGCCGCGACTCACCACTTCGCCTGTTACGCGAGGACTCGGCACGGGAGATTGAGAGGATGGGCGTTGAGTCGAGTTCACAGGGGAGCGTGGTGTTGCCGGGGAGCTCAGGGAGGATGGTGGCGGGGGAGTTCAGTGGGGGGTTGGGTGGAAGAAGTTGTCGTCCAGAGAGGCCAAGGGGTGGTGGGGAGATGTTGGGGGTGGTTGAGGTTAAGGTGGTTTTTTCGGGCGGTTGTGGGGAGGGAGGTAGAGCGGTATGAGTGGGGTAGCGGTGGTTACGGCGACGAATTAGAAGGATAGTGGAGATTGTGAGCAGGGAAAAGAGGGTTAAGGTGCCAATTATTATGCCAGCGATAGCGGCAGCGGGGAATGATTGTGGTGGTGATAGTGAAGGTGATTGTGACGTTGATGGGGATGTGACGTTCGCCTGGAATGCGGTGGTCTTAAGAGTGCCCAGAGAAATTCTACCGGACGTATTAGCGGACGGTTGATCTCGATGAAGTACGACATCCGCAGTCTTCGAACCAGTGGCAACCATAGCTAACCCAATGTCATCTAAACACGTCACTAGGGTCGCCATGTCCCCCCGGCCACTACTTGCGGTCATGTCGTCTTGGATCTTGACAGTTCCACAGCCGATGCCCCCACAGGTCATTGTCGATATCGTCACCGACGTGAACAAGTGGACACTGTCACCCTCAGCAATTGAGAGAACTACAAAATCATAATCTGATGCACCGGGCATTGACTGGCAAGAGATCCCCGGGATACCGATGTGACTGGCGTCGGCCCGGGGGAGAACCATAGGCAGCCAGCGGTGTTATCCCAGGTTGTGTATTCAGCGGAGGGGTTCGTACAGGAGGCGGTGATGACTAAAAGTACTTGTTAGTTAGGATTCAGATGAATGCCAAGGAAGGCTGGCAAGTTTTACTGTTGGTGCCGGCGGTGAAGATGCCGATGAGGGCGGAGGGAGAGGCGGTTGCGGCAGAGATAAGGAGGAAAGGAATGAGGGCGAGGGGCCCATTTCGGGCGGGTGGGTGTGGTATTGATAGATCGTCAATGATTTTTGTATTGTAGTTTTCACAGACAAGAGGAATTTCTTTCTCCGTCAGCTCGTTAGAACCCTTTCAGTTTGTCCTGTCTCACGTGTTCGTCCCCTTCGGAATCCGAAAGAAAACTTCAGAAGCCCCACATTCAAAGAAAAATCACAACAAATAGTTGCCCAAAAAGATATCAAAAGATCGCAATGATCTCCTCTCTCCGATCTTCATCACAAAATCATCCCATGAATAAAGAAACTTCCTTCCTTCCCTCTTTCCATCACAACACCCAAAAAAATCCATCTCTTTCCTCCTGCCCGCCACGTTCGTAGCCAACCAAAACCCTCAAACGGAAGGCACGGTACATTCGCGCAACAGTCATGTTGAGCTCCGCACTCCTGGTGGTTCGTCGGGAAGGCACAGCCAGGAGGTTTCGTGTATGGGAGAAAGTTAAGGTTCGTGAGAGAAGTCGGAATAGGTAGACGCATGTGGGGACTACAGCACGTTTTTTTTTTTTTTTGAGTGATAGAGAGGGTTGGGGATGGTACAGAGGAAGTAGAGAGTAATTGAAGAGGATGAGTGATTGGACGGTTGATCGCATGCGTTGGTAGTTACAGCGAGGCGAGAGGGGATAAATGAGGTTATGGGGTTTTTAACCCTTGTGTTCGTGATACTTAAATTTAATTACAGTTAGAGGAAGAATCAAACAGCGATCATAGTATTGTAGCCACAATAAAAGTAAATAAAGTCATTGACAAACTACTACATTAGCTTATAATACTTACCTGACAAGCTTCATAACCTTAATACATATTTTTTTATCCATGATCCCATTACCTGAAACTACATGGAGTTCATGTTTGCTCATATACTACACCTACCTGCCATCAATTATCCGCCTCATTGGATTAAGCCTCACGATATCTGAAACGTCCCTCGCATGTATTCACCTATATCTCCATCCTCTCCAAACATCAATATCAATCTCTAGTCCTCCCACGGCTGAAGTCGGGTCCTCATCCATCACCACCTTCCTCAAATCGCCCCAAACTCTAGCCTACCCGACGGCCATTCAAATCCTTATTCATACCGCCTTCCCAAACTAGCTCCATTTAAGTCATGTCTTCCGGAAAGAGCCCGGCAGAAAAGAGGGGCAACTGATTTTTTTCCGCAGTTATGCAAAATAACTAAGAGAAAAATTGCGGTCAGATTAATGCTGAGGGATGAAGCAATATCACGGGGCTGCCATTGGCTTGATGTGAGGATGGGTCACCTAGATGGACTGATCACTGGGAATGTACAGGTGGTAGATGACAAGAACGTAGAGAGCTGTGACCTCTAATTAATGCATTTTTGACAAGAGCCGATTTTAATGAAGCTAATAGCGGGTGAACATTTAGTAGTTTGTAGTTCCTATGACGGGTATCCCCGCCCGTAATGGGAGGTTCTGCCGCTACGGAAGGTACTTGGTGACACTTCCCTCTCCTTTTGCTTTTTCTCCTCCCTCCTTTTTTTTTGTTTTTCGATTTTGCTTTTGATACCCAGATACAATCGTCATTGATTCGTCTGATTAACATCTATCATGCCAAACTACGACAACTACGAGACCCCTCTGGGTGCTCGCTACGCGAGTCAGTCTACCAAGGCTTCTACTGCCGCCGTCAACTGCCATGATCTGGAATGCTTCGTGCAACAGTTCCTGGAGGAACATAAGACCTTACATCTGGTTCACCCTCGCTAACCCTGGAGATTGTTCACAGGCAAGGAGATGATGGAGTTGTTCTCAGCCCGCACCCGTGTATCGACTTGGCGCCAGCTTTGGGTTTGGCTGGCTGAGGCCGAGAAGGATCTGGGTCTTGAGTTCACTGATGAACAGATTCAGCAGTTGCGCGACAACGTGCGCATCTCAGATGACGGCTTCAAGGTTGCCGCTGTCGAGGAGAAGAGACGCCGCCATGATGTCATGGGTAAATGTCATTGCTTTGTAGTGTTTGGTTACACTAAAAGTTTTTGAGTGCAGATTTGTCTAACGGGTGTTTTCTATCATAGCTCACGTCCACGCTTTCGGACAAGATGCTCCCGCTGCTGCTGGTATCATCCATGTTGGTGCTACTTCGTGCTATGTCACTGATAACGCTGACCTTATCTTCCTTCGCGATGCCCTCGACCTGATCTTGCCCAAGCTTGCCAAAGTCATTGACAACATGGCTAAGTTTGCCATGGAGTGGAAGGACTTCCCCGTCCTGGGTTTTACGTACGATTGCCCTGATATCTATCAACGCTCAGTCTTGAACAAGTAACTAACGTCTCATTTTTCATAGCCATTACCAGGCTGCCCAGCCCATCACCCTCGGCCGCCGTGTCTGCCAGTGGGCTCAGGACCTCATGATGGATCTTGAAGACATCGAACACGTTCGTGCAGAGCTCAAGTTCCGTGGTGCCCAGGGTGCCACCGGTTCCCAGGCCTCTTTCCTCGAGGTTTTCAAGGGCGACGAGGACAAGATTGACCAGCTCAACGAGATACTCTGCCGCAAGGCCGGTTTCCCCGCTATCTATAACATCTCCACCCAGACCTACACCCGCAAGGTTGACCTCCGTGTCGCCAATGCCATCTCCGCCTTCGGTGCCACCGCTGCCCGTATCGCTGCCGACATCCGCCACATGGCCCACGACAAGGTCATGGACGAGCCCTTCGAGAAGGACCAGATTGGTTCTTCAGCTATGTCTTTCAAGCGCAACCCTATGCGCTCTGAGCGTATCTGCTCGCTCGGCCGCAAGCTCTCTACCATCAACGCCAACTTCTCCGGTACCTTTTCTGCCCAGTGGTTCGAGCGTACTTTGGATGACTCTGCCATCCGCCGCATGGATATCCCCGAGATGTTCCTGATGGCTGACTCCATTCTTCTGTCTCTCGACAACGTCACCAACGGTCTCGTTGTCAATGTTGCCCGGTTCCAGGAGCAGCTCGCCCAGGAGCTCCCCTTCATGGTCACCGAGAACATACTGATGAGACTCGTCCAAAAGGGTATCTCCCGTCAGGACGCCCACGAAGAGGTCCGCGTTCTCTCCCACCAAGCTGCCAAAGTCGTCAAGCAGGAGGGCAAGAAGAATGATCTCGTCGACCGCATGAAGGCTAATCCTTTCTTCGCAAGTTAACCCCGATTCAATTCGACATATAACCCTTGAATATATGGTTAACCTTTGTATGAACAGGCTCCTATTAAGGACGAGATTGACGAGATGATGGACCCTAAACTGTTCGTTGGTCGCTCTCCCGGTATCACTGCCCGCTTCGCTGGCCCCGGCGGTGTCCTCGAGAAGAAGCTTGCTCCCTACCGCAACAAGATTGATGGTGCCGCCACTGCTGAGCTGAACGTTTAAACTTTTTCAATCTGCACATTCGGCTGTGATGATAGGGACCCCATGTACCTCGTCTACGGAGAAAATACTGGAGGTTTTAGTCATTACGGGGAAAAAGTGGACCGAGCTGTAGCAGGCTATCCGCGCGGCGGGTTCAATTTATCACTGGATAATGGTGAAATAGATATGTGAAATTGGTGTGGTTCTTCTAGAACCAGAATGCAGGGAGAGGGACCGTGCTGTATGGGAATCGCACCATTTGATGCTCTTTATGGGTGACGAGTATTCTTGTGAACTTCACCAAGTCGTGCTTTCGAGTTGCTTGGCAGGTTTATAGAACGGCGGGAGATGCTTATTAGGGATGAGTTATCTGGGTTATTATATGCATAGAAATTAGGAATATATCTTTGACAACTAAGTAGCTCGTAAAGTAGAGCGAAACCTATATATATGGAATTAGAATTTGTTGTTTGCTTGAGAATGTTTCTCACGGAGTTACATGCTGTCTTGAGGTGTCCATCGGAGTTATGCCACAATATACAAGTCAGCAATAAGATAGAAATCTCGGTCGAGTTGCATAAATATGGATAATAGTGCCGTCGTAATCCTCAGAATGCGGCCTGTGGTTACAGGGCGAGGCCAAAGCTTCATCTTGGAAATGATGTTGAAATGTGGACCACTTATGTAAACTACGATGACCAAAGAGCTTAAACTAGTTTGTGGGCTCCTACGCTTGTTTGCGAAGTAGATTAAGAAGTTACGGGCGGGTGAAGGGCAGCAGATCTGGAAATCAGCACGGTCTAACTGCGTAAAGTCTTTTCCCTTTTCCTCAGCTGAAATTTTTACATTGCGAATGATATCACCATTATCGTTACTTTGAGTATTCACATATGATTTGTCTACCGTACTACTTGAACCTTCAGACATCTAGACTGCAGAACTATTGTTGTTGTATTTTCGTTAAATCCATTTACTCCTTCATTTAGTCCGCACTTCCCGGCCGGAAGCCAAGTTGAGAGAGCCAGGTTCTCATCAGAATTGGATTCTCATAGGCCTAGTCGTCTGAGGTTCAAACCTCCTTGCAGGTCTGGTCCTGAAACAAGCAGTTGGCATCGTTACGCTTGTATTTAGAATTACATGTAGAATGGCGTCCAGTGATAATCCAAATATCCCCTTGAACAACAAATAGACTCTGTTAGCTATTACAAGTGACAGCTATTGGCAATTATTTAGGTGCAGCTATCGGATAATTATCAAAAGTTATTGAACGGATTTCAACATATTGGCTACAAAGTTGGAGCTTGGCTAGAGCAAGAGCTATACAACAATGTTAAGTCGATAGAGTGGGCTTGTTACTTGGGAAGAGTTGGAAGATAACAGTACCCTGAAGACGGAGGAAGACAACCCCGGCCAAGTAGGCTTCTCGTTCTTTTCCTAATCTGTCAGTTGACGAATCATAAAGAGTGTTGGTTTTTCGGATGGACGAAAGAAATCTCACACGGAAAGCTATCACGGGATTTGACATTAGCCTCTTTTCAGCACTCTTGTGGCTATTTTCAGGCGTTCAATGAGACCAGGTTGTTTTATTCATCATTATGCATTCACTTGAAGATTGTAATTACATCCCAAGCTCCTGTTATACAGTTCATAAACAACTAGATATCTTGCAGACCGATTATATCCTTCGAGGTCCCACTTCTTTGTGCCTTGCATAGTTGCGCCTCGTCCTCCCTTGATATCAGGTCCACACCACCACCTCACATCCAGCACTCGCCTCCTTACAGCTAAGAGCTACAGCAACCACCTGATCCTCCCCTCCATCGCCCGCGACATTTTGCCCCCTCTTCCATACAGTAGGTAGCATCCATCCTCCCCAGCTCGCCTTCGTCGCATCTTCACTGTTTACAGCTCTCCCCAGGCTACACCGAATCCGAAACTCGGGTACCCCACCCACTGAAATGCACGTAAGACAAAGGTATTGTCCACTGCTGATAACTGAAACCTGGGGTCAGCACCCAGAACTTGACCAGGCGCCAACCAGCATTACCAGCCTATACTACAGGGGATGTCTGGGACCAAGTTTCTAGGAAGTTATCCGGAGTTCCCACCTGCGGGCTGACTGTGACGAGACTAGGTAACGGAAAGTCTTTTCCCTGTTTGGTTGATTTGTTTCTTATTCACGCAATGTTGCGGCGGGAGATTCGAGGGTCTATTTCATCTTCTTTACTCTGACATCAGCAGCAGTGGCGAGATTTACGAGGTTTGTCTAATTGGTTTTGTTGTGTATTCAGTTGTGCTGACATTTATAACTTCGTTATCTCAGCTCTTGTATTTGCTATTTCTTAGTCAATCACATATTCACGGCGTTTTATTCCAAATTATAGCAATGAGTTCCTCTTCTAACGGTATGTTATGTTACTACGATTCTTTGCTATTAGCTCCACTTGTTCCCAGCACTCCCGAATTTCTTGATATACAACAGCAGCTTGTAACCCACTTTGTTTCTACATTATTATTCTCTTTCCCTTCTTTTCTATCATATGCATTCACACTATCTCAAAAACATATAATACCCACAACCAACTACTTCCTCCGGTACTTGATACGAGCTGCCTTCCCCGCTCCATTATAGTACTTAAGTCATCCCATGTTACAAGTACTTCATTGTCTGTTTCCTGTAGTCTCTGTGGTTTATGCCGTCCCTCCCAATCCTTTTTTTAAACTAAAAACACATCCACCAATTTCGGTCTGTCATTACGAGTTCTGAATTTGGTGATTTGTGTATCTCCGCTTCGGTCGAGTACCGATCTATGATCACCCCATTATCTACCATTTTGGGTTTTTACTGCAGCTCCTCTACACGTCCGACCTCTATAATTGCACTCTAACGCGTACATCTGATACCACATTATCATTTTGTTTTCTTTCTCTTTCTCCTGTCCTGGCTTTGACCATCATGTCATCATTGTTTTCAGTACTCATGATGCGAGCTTTGCGAATGCGCCGACTGAGAAAATCAGTGACTGACGTAAATATTTCAATAGCGGCGGCCTTGTCCCATGGTCATAGCCAGAATAAATCTTTAGCTTCCACTTCAGCTTCGCTGAATATCAGTTTGCCGGCAAAGCCTACAGATATTCCCGCCATTTTAGATTTCCTTGAGACCGAAGGTTCCAAGTCTGGTAAGTTTGAGATGTTGTGAACTATATTTGTCGTCAATACCAGCATGGGGTTCAGTCGCTTGCGCGGGACTCTGTAGTGTGATTGACACTTATCAATTCTATTATTGGACATATCTTGGGAGGTACTGCGATGGTGAGCATTATCCACTAACACCATGTAGATGATGATTCCCTCTTGAAGCAAATGCACCAGTTGACCCGGACAACCCCGGCCATCCAGCTCTCCGCTCTCCTTTCTGAAAGAGCAGTCAACGTTATCTCTAAATTTGCTCTTGTTAAAGGCAAAGCTACGGAGCGCCGCCGGACCGCCATCAGATGTCTTAACAACATCCTGGTCTTAGAGCCGGTTCTTCGCAGATATTTTGCCGAAAAGGGTCACGCCATTAGTTTGATCGATGTGCTAGCAGAGGCCAATGAAGAAGATGAGCTTCCGTGTGCCAGTTTGATGATGTTCAGTTCCGTCAATACTGGGCTGGACCTGAACTCTCAGTTAGAGAAGGGAAAGTTAGTAGAGGCTATCACTAAGGTAAGAATGTCCCCTCAACCTGATATTTGCCAAAGTATATTGCTGACCTATTACTAGCACATCACAAGATATGCCAAAAACAATAGAGTACCAACATCAGACCCGTCATCGCCGGGAAGCGCCACCCTCAAGCTTCTCTCAACACTTTCTGTCATGTACGAGAAACATGTCGGCAAATTCACACCTCTTACTACGCCATTACTCGATATTCTCACAAAAGTCACTATTCCCGCCGATGACCCGCTGCAACCGCCAGTCTCACTTCTCATCAACTGCCTCTTCGCAATCCCCTTCCCCAAAACTACAAATACTCTGAGGAAAGCATCGCCAGATTATTACACCTTCTTGAGAGTTGCTTGGACTCCTACAGCAAAGACCACAACAAGATCGACAGAGAAATGGTACCTCTTGGTCTCACAATTCTCAGACTATCCGAATCATCCGACACTGCAGCCAAGAAATTTCTCGCTGACAAGCTATTCCCTACTGAACAAGACCGCGAACAAGTCCTCGGTCGTGGAAAGACATTACCCCACAAGATGCTGGGTCACGTGACCAATCCAATTGCTGCCAACTTTGCGCAAACGACGCTCAACATCTACTTTGAGCTTGCCGACAAAGACCCGCAGCTTTTCGTCACGACAGTTGGTTTTGGTAACGCTGCTGGTTTCCTAGCGCAGAAGGGCATCAAGATGTCAGATAGTGACATCGGCAAGAACAAGAATGCCCCGACATATGCGATCAACCCTATTACGGGGCAAAAGTTAGACATGGAGCCAGATATTGAAGTTCCAAAGATGACAGATGAAGAGAAGGAGAGGGAAGCAGAGAGATTGTTTGTGCTGTTCGAAAGGTTGAGGGCAACGGGCGTTGTGGATATTGAGAATCCGGTGACGAAGGCGAAGCATGAGGGAGGTTTGAGGAATTGCCAGATGATTATGAGGAGTGAATAGTTTGGGAGAGTATTTCGATTTCTTTCTGTAGTTTATACGGAATTATGATACCTTATTCATATTTTATGCTCACATTTGACGTTTCCACATGGCTGATTGGTTGTGGTAAAACTATAGTGCGTCGGCTGAATCACGGTTAAACATTACCGACGTCATTGAATTTTGTGCAATAAGGAAAAGGATCAAGCAATGCTTAATATCATTATTATACAATTTCGTCAACTACTCATTGTATGTACTGCATCTTTCCCCTCAAGTGCCACTGTTAACATATTCTTCCAGACACCATGATACAATCCATAACAAGGTCACGACCCTCTGTTTCATCCCTAACCAACACCCTCCGCACCCTCCACCTTACCTCCCCATCTTCCCCATTATGCCGCCATTTCCACACAACCCGCTCCGCCCCCGCCCTCACCCGCCCCACTTTGATGTTCCCCGCCGCCCGTAACTGGATGCGCCGCATCAACCTCGGACTCCCCTCCGAATTCCGGCCCGTCAAAATGAAATTACCTCGGCACTTGGGGGGTGCTGGGTTGATAGCCAAGGTAGCGCCACGCCCGGTTGTCAAGGGGACGGAGTTATTGGAGTATTTTGGGCCAACGGAGCACACAATGTCAGCGTATAGGATGATGAGGTATGAGAGGAAGATGGCGACGGATAGTTTGTTTATTTATGTTTATGTGGGGGTTTCGGCGAGGCCGGTGGTTAGAAGTTACGTGGAGAGGTGGGTACGAAATGCCGTTTGGGCAGCATTGAGGGAACGGGGCTGGTCAAATACGGGGAGGGTTTTACCGGAGGCAGAACGGGATGACACGATGACGAATAGACCAAGAGAAGATCTGGTCGGGACGATACAGCTTATGGTAACGAATCCGTCGGGGGTAGTCGCATTGAAGGGGGCGCAGATGAAGGACTTGGGTATGCAGATTGTGAGGCAGGTAGTGGAGGTGAATTTAGTGGGGAATAAAGCGGGGCCGTTGTTGAAGGCGGTGGAGTATCCGGCGGACTTTTTACCGCATTGGAAGAAAATGGAGTTACTAAAGGACTTTGAAGAAGGTGTTGAGAAGGAAAAAAGGGAAGTCGCCAAGGACCAGACGGGCACAAAAGTTCCGGCAGCTGGGGGCAGACATTCGGCGGGAAGACTGGGAACTACGGCGGGGACGGTTGTCACTTCCAAAGAGCTGCGTATATTGGCTCAGGATCACCCTCATTTAAATGGGTCGAAAATAACTCTTGACGATGAACAACAACTAGCTCAGAGTATTGCTAGCGCTTGGTCGACAAAACCAGTGGCCCCTAGCCAAAGAACACTCCGTCCCAGAGTTACGAGAAAGAAGATCGACGTCATTTAGATTCGAGGAATAGCATTTAAGGAAACCTTAATTAATACCCAATTCCACTCATATCCCATGACTCTTGGTTCAATACTGACGTACAACTTAGTGTTGGCTGGCATGTCTGACGCCACATTTAACGCCACATATTTGCTCAGCCACCAGAATTACCATCAAAGATCGCGTCAGCTAACAGCAACTTATGACAAAAGAATAGAAAAGTCAATTTGATGATAGCTTTTCTGTCTCAACATTATTGCCGTCAAACCATCAATATCCCCTATGCCCTACGCCAATTCGAATCTCAAGAATTCGCTCTTTCGACTCCGCCAACCACACATTTGTTAACTACGGCGCGCTGATTAACACGATCGACGTAAGCGAGACATCCTGGGCCACCGGACGGCCAGCTAGCTAGCAGAGTACAGCTCATTGACATCTGGTTGATCGCTGCACGTCATCTATTAGCCTTATGCCTGACCCGTCATCACAATTGCTCTATTAATAGACGCTACAATTAAGGTCGCTCTCTTGTGTTTAGTCACGATAATATACATTTGAGAAATCTACCCCACTCTCCTCGAGTCTCTCTAATTACCAGGCACCCAGACCAGGATTCTCCGGCTACCACTTCCGATACCACTCTACATCTCCATTCGCCATATTATCACCGCCACTATGCTCGTCTCTCTCACTGTCGGCAAAGTCGACGCCGGCGTCACCGTTCTCCTTACCCCTGATAAACGTCTAGTCAGTACCTACTGCCCATCCCCGGCTGTCTCCGAACCCCCCGCTAACCCCCTTGCCAGATTGAATTCCCCTCCATTCTCCTGCCACCCAGCATCTCTTCCGGATCCATCGTCGACATCACCGTTGCGCGCAATCTCGCCTCCGAATCCACAATCGATAAATCTTTCTCTAACCTCCAAGACCGCATCTATGCCGCCTTTGGCGCCTCCGAACCCACCCAGCCCGTCCTGCGCTGCCGCAATGCCACACAAACTTCCGTTGTCCTCGAATGGGATTCTGTATCTCTCGCGACGTCCGACTTGTTATCCCTCAGCCTCTACCGCAATGGGCAAAAAGCCGGCAACATCCCGCGCCCTCTCCAAATGCACAGCACTAAGATCTCGGGCCTCGCCGTCGACACCGAATATCAATTCCATCTTGTCCTCCGCACAACCGCCGGGACCTTCGCCTCCGATCGTGTAACCGTTCGCACCCATAAGATGACTGATCTTTCTGGAATTACGATAACCGCCGGCATCATGCCTGCTCCCATGCGCGAAGCTCTCACTGTCGCCGTGGAGCGCATCGGCGCCAAGCTCGCCGACTCCGTGCGTATCGACACCACCCATTTTGTGACCACCGAAGGCCGTGGACTCCTCTGGGAAAAAGCCGTTGAAAACAATATCCCCGTTGTCCGCCCCGAATGGATTGAGGCCTGTGAGCACAGTGGGAGGATCCTCGGCGTTACCAAATTCTATTTAGATGCCGTCCGGACGGGCCCCCCAATGGGCTCGACGCCTCCGCTGGCATCCCAAGCCCAAGGACAGCAGCTTGGCCATAGTCACACCGCGTCAAATTCGACCTCAATGCCCCCTCGGCCCCCATCAACCTCGGCGCCCAGCTCCCTTGACAAAGATCTCCCGCGGGATCCCCCGGTGGATGCCCCCGTTCCTCCAAAAGACGACACCACCCCGTCGAATTCCGGGTCCAATTCGAGTTCCCGGAGGCCCTCAGCACATAGACGGAAGTCGAGTGCGAGTAAGGGGGGGTCGGCGAGTTTAGTTGTGCGGGGGGCGCGGGCGTCGTCGATGAGTGCGACAGTAGAGAATGTGGAGGGGGAGGGCGATGAGGATGGGAGAGCTTCGTTTCAGAACATTGCGTTGTGAGGGATGGGAAGTCGGGGTTAGATAGAGATCAGACATTAGGTATAGTGTTTAATGGATTGTTTCAAAATGAATTTGAGTGGAAGTGATGTAGTGTTAGTCAGTGTGATGGTGGGTGAAGTGTCATAGTGATCACGTGTAATGAGTTAAGGTCTGTCCGCATTTGGAAAAAGATATACCATATTCGGCATGGTGCTCGGACAGGCGATCACGGGTATAAGTTCATCAACATCAAATGAACATCATTATGTTACATAATTATGGCAAAGAAACAGTAAAAGTAGGCAAAATATCATAATAAAAATATACCAGTTGTAAATTCCATACTACATACCCGGTAATCATCAACTCCACCCAAGTGATATACACTAACCTAGTACCTTTCCTAACCAGAAACCAAAACTAATAATGAAAAAAATAGAGTATCAAAATCAATGAAGACATTCCATATTACATCCAACCCTCCAAGTGACTGATGAGAACCATCCAAACTCAAATAAAAACTTTCAAACACTAAAATCCCCAAAAGACAGAAAAATTCAGACATTTCCAAAGCCAACAAGAGCATGAGTCCACTGAACTTTTATCAACTACTACATAGCCAACGTCCTCCCTGTTGCCTAGCAAAATAAAACCCAATATCTACTCGAGCCCCCGGCTCAACCGGAGAGGACGCTCACCACTACCGCTACACACCGAGCTCTCGGGAGTCCTCGGATTCGACTTATCGTCCAAACCCGACAAAATGATACGACTTCGTCTTCTCTCAGCAGCCTCACTGACCCATTCAACGACACGGCCTTCGTAAAGGGTCATGAGGGTGCGGTCGAGGTTGGCGAGGGCAGGCTCCAACATGCGAACGACAGTGTCACCATTGGCACGCTCGAGATTGCGGAGACGGCGCTCCATGTCACGGAGGTCATATTGCTCGACATGACGGGAGGATCGTCTGCGCTCTTCGGTGACTTGAGGAGCGGAGGCGGTGGACATGACGGTCTCAGCAATAGAGCCGCGAGAAGAGGGGCGGGGAGGGGACTCAGCACGCTGGACTTCTTGGGAGGCTTGGGAAAGGCGGTTAGAAAGGGTGATGCTGCGAGAACTACGTTGGTTGTCATTGTCAGGAGTCCGGCATATTGATGGTCTGGAAGATTTCCGGCGACGGGCAGCAGTCATAGAAGGTGTCCGCACGGGAAACTTCTCGCGGATGGGCGAGGCCGGTGATGAAGACAAGACCATAGGTCTTAACTTGGTATCCGGCTTTGGCGGCGCGGGGATGTGCTGAGGGGTGACGTCAACAATAGTCATGACGCAAGAGAGAGTAGGAGTTGACGGGATGGTAGGAGCAGTCGGAGAGCCCAGAGTTTCATTTGAGATGATGGAGTTGCGTTGAGCGAAGCGAGCTCTCTCAATATCACGCATCTTCTTCTCCCGGGTACGTTCTTGCCGAGAACGGCGCCATTCAGCTGGAGTCGATTTGCTGCGGGCAGACTCTGGCGCCGGAGAGGTTTTTCTATCTCTGAGGGAGCCACCTTCGTTGATGACAATAGGAGTGAGCTTTGCGGCATTCTCCTGTTGATGAGTGCGGGTACCGGAGCGGCCCTTGCCACTAAGGTTAGTAGCGGAAGTGTCCTGCTCCATATCCTCCTTCTCGGCAGCTAATCTGGCGGCTTGTAATTGAGCAAGGTGGGCCTTCTGAGCGGCGATCGGCGGGATATCTGGGATGGGGCGCATGGGGCGCGGGTAGATGACTTGTTGGAGAAGCTGATCCATGGGCTTGTGGCCCAGACCGGAGGCGGTCCCATTGCGGCAATGAGGAATGGTGACAGTTGTAGTAGTACTGGTACCCGTTGTCGTTACAATAACGTCCTTGTTAGTTGTGGGCGCAAGGCCTGGAGCTTGCTGCTGCTGCTGTTGGGGCTGCGTCAGCATAGAGGTCGAGCAGCGCGGCACCATGGACGGTCGCTTGGAATCACCGCCATTGTAGCTAGTGACAGTGGTCATGGTAGTGACCGAGTCTCCATAACCACATTCGCTTCCACTTTCAGTCGGTGCCGTTGAGGACACAGCACTGTCACAGTCAATGCTAGGTGCCTGGGTGTGGATAGGACCACGATGGCCCGACGGTAGCTGTGTCTCTGGCGTAGACAACGACGGTGACACCTGCGGCCGCAGCTGATCAATTGAATCATGGTGGGCTATGACGGAGCCCGAGACCGAGCGTGAAGGCATGCGGGGGCGAGAGTGGGAGCGTGAACGCACAGGTGAAGGATGTTGTGAGAAAGACGAAGGCGTGGATGGCCCAGGCGATGGAAATTCGGAGGATGAGAGGCCAAAAAATAACGAGGTTGGCGAAGCAGGCGAAGCGAGCGCAGAATATTGTGAAAAGTGAGACAGACCGGGAGAATTCTCAAGTTGGAGTTGTTGAGAGGAAGCGGGAATAGAAAGTTGGGGAGATTGCGTTTGTTGCTGCCGCTGCAACTGTTGGTGGAGCTGGAGCTGTTGTTGCTTCTGTTGTTGTAGCGAAGACGTTACGGGAGGCTCGGCGGCGGCGGCCCCTGGCCTCTGGAGCTGCTCGCTAGTCAAAACAGTGCTGGTAGGAGCGGTCGTGTTCCTGATCCTGCCGGAGCTCATATTACTGCTGTTGCCATCCACATTAAACGGGTGCGACTGGGAAGCAGCACCAGACTGGGAACGAGACCAGGGTTCTGATTGAGATGACGCGGTGGGCAGCCGCTGGGGCGTCAACTGACGCTGCTGTTGAAGTTGACTGCTTTTCGCTACCATATGCGAAGCCAAGGCCCCTGCTTAGCAGCTAGACCAGTCGAAGCTGGTGCAGAAGAAAAGTTTAGATTTGCGCTTCCTGAAGGGCCCTTGAAGAGCGCCTTCTCAAAGCCAAGCAAAGGACGGTTTCCAGAGACAGACGGTCGAAAAGGATCACATTCAACCGGAATTGAAATCGCAATGTATCGGTGGCCAGCAATAGTCGTCTCAGCCACAGCCGAATCTGCCAGTCTCAACGGTGCCGCGTTCTCGTCTGCAAGCCGCTGGACCTCATGGTCCCGCTTCTGCTTCAGATACGCCTCAACATGCGTTGTTGTCGACTTGGTATGTGTCAATGACAACGGCCGCCATTTCTTGAGCTTTGCTAGTGTGCTAGAGCTCCACCGTTTCTTTTCTGTCTCACCGCCAGACTTGCGTTTTAAGTTCTTGTCCAAGACACTGCTGAGGCCCCCGCCGGGGGCAACGCGGTTCCACCCATAGTCGGGACGCTCTTCGGGAGGCACAGGCTGAGAAGACACTGGGACAATCTTACCGCTTCGGCGGGGATCATCCAGTGGTCTACTAACTCTTCTTGGGCGAGAAGTCTGGGGCTTGTATTCAACAGGTGGCGCCTTATGGATGCTCAAAGTCCCAGAAGATGACGGACGAACTAAGTTGGGCTTAACATACAGAGGAGCATACGCCGTCTTCCCAGTTGCCGTACTCGGACGAGTCTTGGCACTTGGTGAACCAGTAGGCGAAACCACTGTGCCAGTCACCTTTTCCATTGTTGATGGTAACAGAGAAATAGGAATTGGAAGGGAAGACAAAGCTGACTTCGTAGCTGTCACACTATGGCTGTGAGAACGGCTCCGGGGCTTTACAGTTCCAGGAGCACTCGGCATAGGCGGAAAGTAGCCATTTCTATTTCCCGTGAACGCATTGGGCGTGGTGCTATACGTTGGACGTCGTTGGCGTGCTGGGGCGTCGGAAGATGTGATGGTAGCTCGACGAGGAGTTGTTGTAGTCGCCATAGAATGTTGTGGGGTGGAGGTGAGAGCTTCTGATTTGCTAGTGACAGCAGGTAGTTCTGGTGATTTTGACACGGTCGTTGTAGTTTGTGTATTTAATGATAAAAGTGGCAGAGAAAACGGCAAATGATGCAGGATAGTTAGGCGAGGACATAATCGGAGGCAGGCAGCCATGAATATGTAATACGGTGGCCCGGACTGTTCAGCGGTAGATAGCTTAGTTCTCACAGAGTCCCCCTCGTTTAAGGGAGAATAATCAGAACTAAGCACCTATCACTTAGAAACAATGCATATGCACTTTAATGTTTATGTCAAGTAGTTTGTGGATTTTAATTTTTGTATTATTTTAATGTTTGCGTTCGTTTTCAAGACTATGGAAATATATGGATGTGTGTTGTGGGTAACTTTGAATAGTTACACGTACTACCTCGACCTGATACTGCAAACACTAAAACTCGAGTATCAGGCCACTAGCCAGTCTTCCCGAGACACAAGCACATCTCGAGAAACTCTCATCACAAATAGTCATAATAAAGTCCCCACTCCCTAAGAACCTCATGTTGTTCATCTACGCGCCTCGTTGACGAAGGAACATAAGATCGGCTGTTTCTTTTGCAGCTCACTACACGATCAAAGCCACCATTACAAATTCCATCGTCTTCTATAACCAAATTCGTATCCATAACTCAACGATATTCACAGTTGTTTGCCTTATCCATCTCGTCTATCCCTATCCGTAGATATCTAGCACCACGCCTCATGTCTCTCCTCTCTTCTTCCGACGTCTCCCCAGAGTCCATTCAGCTTTGCCTCTCCCTGACCCCCGTCTTCCTTCGCTCTCGCCTCTATGCCCTACCAGGCCTCTTTGCGTGAAAACCCGTCGACTAACTTCCCGGTATCTCGCATAACGCCCATTACCATTGGCAGTCTGTGCCAATCATTGACGGCTTTATTAACAAAACAACATCGACCTCATTACCATTATCTTTCTGCTCTTTTTTTTTCCCCTTTGACACTCTCCTTCACGTCCACCTTGCCCCCGTAGCCTCTGCTCCCCTTCTCCATCCCCCTAGATACTCCAGCTGCGTAGCTTAGGCCGTCCTTGTGATTCACTTCACAAAATTCCCCAGTCTTGTCACTTCTCACTTTTTCGTTCACGCCGCCTCAAACAACCTTTACTTGTTACCTATCTTCCGAGTCCAACCTTTGACAACAGAAAGTGTCTAACTCTCAATCGCCGAATAATACATCACTATATTGCACTTAGGTCGTACCTACCAGTGTACCCCATCCTTTCCTTTACACAGAAACGTCACCGCTTGTCCTTTCTTTTGTCTACTGTATTTTTTTCTGTCGTTGATTAAGAGTTATTTACTATATCTAGAACCTTATACTAGTAATATTACTATTTTTAATTGGTCTGTATCTTGTTTGTTCTTTTCGGACAACGAGACATTACGCGCACAGCTCGAATTTAACAAATTTAATTACGGCAACAATGAAAAAGAACCCTTTTTTATTTTTACTTGATTTTGACTTTTGAGTTCCCTAGTTATTATCATATTTCCTTGTCTTTTTCTCTCTCATTAACTAGATTATCTGGCGAGCCACGCATCATCCAGGCTTTATTGTCTTTTGGACAAATTAATTTGTCACCCACCCACATTCCCTTATCCAGATCCTACTACCTATTTTAATATCTTGATTTTTTATCCCATTTTACTACTCTTTTAATCCGGTTCTCATAGCCTTGTTACAAGGCTGGACTCTACTTTAACTTACCTCTTTAATCATCCAACATATTCGCCTCCTCGTCATCTCCGACCCAATCATCAAACCCTCGACGTCAACAAACGACCTTTACGTGACCTGTCCGTCTTTTTCTTTCCAGCTTCTCTTCTTTCAATCTTCAACTTGCCACTTTGTTGTTCTCTCTTCATCTTTCTTCCCACTTTCTTTTTCTTTTCACTCTTTTTAACCCAAGTCTTCCATCGTGATAGTGGCTCGATACTCCCTTGTCTTGTGACTTAATTTCGATAGATAGATTTCCATCTTGACAAGATCCCACACAGTCATCACCTTATATCAAATTCTAAAGTCAACTCTTCACAAACATAATCTAATTTTGCTTGCCATGTGTTACTCATGATCTCTCGGTCTCTGAATTTTGGTGCCAATTTTAATAAACTAAAATATGTCGAGAAAATATATAATTCAATTAATGCTGGTCAAGATGCCGGGGAATATGATGATCGGCCAACAGCGATCTGGAAAAGCCGGACAAGGTTACAGTTTTTACTCAGCAAAACAAATAGGCCATTCCTATTATTTTCTCGTTCACTATTCTTCCTACCAAACACGATGTTTGCTCTGAGTAAGCTTCATCGTTGCTACTATCCCGATCGTCCACTAGCAACCAGCCTCCTAGAACCCAATCATAACCCTCATGACACCACACATATTGCCACTATTAACAGTGCATCTTAAGGCCTCAGGGTGTAAGTGACGCTCTGCCAGCGAAACGCTATAGTTGCAGTCAATCTCTGAGCCGTGGGCGGGAACCATATGCCATAGCTTTAAGAGAACCAAGACAGGGCTTGCGATGGACGGCAGGGTGCCCACGGACGTTTGGTTTCTGACGAGACAACAAGATAAACTTGACCGAAACAACAGCTCTTATTTGAAATTTTCAATCACGTATGAATTTGGAGATTCACTCGGGAGAATATCAATGGATGGGTCGGGAAAGGGTGACATAAGGTAGTATCATCGTCCAAAATACCGTCACAATATTTATTCGACGTATTATAGGCTCGTAATTATGATATACCTTTATTACAACATCAAGTTAACCATGGACGTATTCTCATTTGATAACTTGCCATTCATTATCAGCTCTCATCTCCTATCCCAACCTCAGCTTTCCTCAGCCCAAACTTTCCGACCGGAGACCGGCCACCAACACCATCTTCTTACCTCCGACAACCCTCGTTTCCAAAATCAAAAAATAAATTCGGAACAAAAAAAGAATTCTTAAAAATCCAGACTAATCCCCTCGTTAATCTCCCACTCACCTTCATCTCTTCCTCTCCCAAAAATCTCCCAAAGTAGATAAACCATTCAACCTCCGGCCGCCCCCCTGATCAACCTACCAGTCACAGTTGCCCACAAAGTGAGTTCGGAGAGGATGTCCCGAGGTTGCAATGTTGCAGGTTACGCGATATAGTGGATGGGAATGGGCTGTAGGACTCTTTTGGCTATTTGTTCGTGAACGATAATGCGGTTTAGGTGGGCAGTGAGGGTTTTGATGCTGATTGGGGCAAGGAGAATCCTAATGGTAGGAAGGAATGAGATGTAGGAGATTTTGTATATAACTATTTCTGAAAAGGAAAAGTTTGGAATATGAGGTGGTTCGTAGGATGGAGTTAATTGTGTTGATGATAATGGATATAAGTAGTAGGGTTATTCAATTTGATATGATCACATGACTTCAGCCACTCTTCGTTTCCAAAGTACGCGATGGCTTCATTATTGCAGTCAATCACATTATATTCAACCACTCCCCTTATATCACGTCAAACCAACAAATCACTGTCACCTTTCCAAACATCAATCCCCTTTGGCTCTCGCTGGGCTTCCGTCCCTTGCCAACCGCTTTATCTCGATCTTCCCATTACTCCTTTGCTTACTGACAAATCCCCAGTGCTTTTTCCATCGTCCAAACAACCAGATGAACCCAAAGACCCAAGGGCTTTTCTCCCATGGCCAAATTGACATCACACCCATGTTCTTGCTATAGTGAGATGGCGCATGGCATGGTAACTGCGCGGGCAACCGACTAGGGCCTTGATCATGATTAGTATACCGAGAGTTACTCCGTTTGCTAGATGCTTAATCATCACAAGACACATTTTCATCTAGTCAGACCATCCATGTCCAGTAATCCTACTCACCCAACCCCTCTCTTCTGTGTTTCTCGTCCCTTCTCCAGCCAAACCTCTGCATCCCCTTACATCCCATAACATTCACCATCCATCACCTTGTCCCACCTCAACACTACTGGTCCTCTGCTTTCATAGTATCGTCAAATAGGATCACTTTCTTCCCATTGCCATCATCCGTAGCTTCACAAGGGCATCCCTTTCCTTTCGCCTTCCCCACCTTCCATGAAATTTTCAAAATAACCGTCAGTTCCCACCGCCATCCCTACCCCGCCAATTCTTTCCAAAATGTCAAAAGTAGCACCTTCCTTATCCCTTCAGGAATCGAGATCTCGACTGTCAACCAGCGAGTCCCCAGTCTACTCGACCCTCGATATTCGGGGTACTCAAAGCGAGATTTCTTGGATATATTAGGTAACTGACTAGTTTTATGCCTTCGGAGTCTCCTTCTAATATCTACAGATGTAATCTCGCTCGCTACGGCTGTCCTGGATCCGGAAGACCATAAGATGGGATAAATAGATTTATGAGTTGTTTTTTTTGGGGGAGGGTTTGTGAGAGACAGGGTAGTTAGCTGGACATAGACTAGGCACACAGACGATTGTGATATTGATGGAACCACAGACATTGCGGGCAAATCAGTAATTGGGAGACGGTCGTATAAATGTAAGTGGTAATGTCAGCATTTTACCAATGAGAACAGTGTCTTCATTTTTGAGGTTATGATGAACCAAAAACTAGACTTGTCACAACATAACTTTGGTTACTGCGGGGTTTATGTCTTGCATATCATGAATCAAATAAGCACCATATCTTTCAGTCCACCCTATAAGTCCAAAACAGTAGAAAATCTCCTCACAATCACTATCCATTTCATGCATGCCAATTCAACAATGCATTTCTCCCTTTGCATAGCCTTGAAATTAAGTGCATAAACATATCCCCAGCTAAACACTCCGAAACCTTGAGAGCCTTCATGCTTCCTTTTTGTTGGTTAGGTTGAAGAATGAGAGAGATATTTTCATTCCCTCGCATTTCTTTTCAGCTCGTGAGCCAAAGCCAGGGGCCCCGGTGATTGTTGGATTATGGAGTGAGGTACTTACAAGGTTACGCGTGTAAGTCGAGATATTAGGGTTAAATATAAGTTCACAATGCTGTCACACGTCAGGAAGTTAGCACCAGTAGATAGTATCAAACCACTGCAAGTACGACAAATTACAACAACAATCCCAGTATTTCTACATCTACAACCTCAACCTCGGGTCGGATCCGTTTACCTCCTCCTCTTCATAAAGGGTCCACCGGCCCCTTTTTCCTCATGCCTGGCTTCGGTCCTCCGTTCCCATTTCCATTCGACCCGTTAGCCGCCGGAGGTCTCTGTGGTGGCGTAAGCCCCATAACCTCCATAGCTGACGGATCCACCGGTGGTTTCCGGTCCTTGGTGGCCTGTCTTTGCATCATCTGGGCGCGTAAGCCACTACCAGACGGCATGTTCCGCGGCCCCTTCGTAGCGTTTTGGGGAGTGGGTGATGGACCCTACGCGGAGTTAGTGATTAAACATAAATAAAAATATACAAAAAAACCTAAAAATACTTACACGTTTACGCGGAGCATCGTCGGTGTTATCGGCTGGCCGCTTCTTCCCGGTCGGTGGTCCCGCCTGAATAACTGGCGGCCTATCCCCACCTCGAGGCCCCTCAACCACTGGCTGCACCTTCTCATCAATTGAATAAGCATTTGCCCTCAGCTCCCTCGGGGGCAATCCATGCCCTACCGGTATCCCTGCCTCTTTCTTAACCTCCGTCCTGACCCTTGGAGCCCCGGCTGCCGTCGCCGGCAGCACTCCCTTTTGCGTCGGGCGCCGTAAAATCTCGGCGATGTCTCCGTCGGTGAGCAGCTGGCGCTCCCGGGCGTCGTCAATGAGTTTGTTCCAGTATTCGCCTTGCTTGAGAGCGTTGGAGTCGCCGAGGATCCAGAGGGAGTTCTTGGCGCGCGTGAGACCGACGTTCATGCGGCGGACATCCGTCATGAAACCGATACCGCCGGTCGGACTGGCTCTGACACATGAGAAAATAATGATGTCACATTCTCTCCCCTGGAATGCATCTGTCGTATTAAACTCGATATCTGCCAAAACGGTATCTCCAAACTCCCGGGAGAACCGGAACCGAAGCTCCGAGAGCTGGGCCTTGTATGGGGTGATGATACCGATGCGCCGGGAGAAGTCGACGTGCGGGTAGTCCGCCTTGACTCTCTTCACTAGCTGCAAAGAAATCTCGATCTCGCGATGATTTATAAGCGAGCCCCCCATGCCTCCGGGTGCCTGGACACCGCGGACATCGAAGAAGCGATACGGTGACAACAAAATACTCTCGTGCCACGGCTCCTTCCGGATCACCGCCATATCGCCGCCATCCAACAACCGCGAGTCGTAAAACTCGCGGGCCGGGAACGCCGAGATGTGCGGGTGCATGCGGTACTGGGTATCCAGCAGATAGATATCCTCCGGATGCGCCTTCTGTATGCGCACAAATAATGACTGGTCGTAGCCATATCTCTGCGCCGACTGCGACAGGACCGTTGGCGGCAATTGCTTCGGGTCACCGACCAGAATACACTTGGCCGCTCCATACTTGAGCGGGATCAGAGCCGACAGTTCCACACACTGCGCTGCCTCGTCGATAATGACTGTCTCGAACTCGATATTACTCAAATTGCGGAACATATCGTGCCCGGACCCTGACAACGTCGCACACAGCACCTGTGCGCCGTCCAGAATCTCCTGCTGAATCATGCGCTTCCGCATCTCCACCTCGCGCGCCACTGTGTTCCCCGAATCCTTGTCCTGATCAATCTTGGCGCCGATCCGCGTCTGCCGGAACTTCAGCTCGTCAAACTTCCTCTGCAACGCCGAGTACTCCCCGCGGTTCCCTGCGTCCCTCGCCGCATCCAGCTTCGGCCGCAGAATATTTAACTCCTCCTTGATTTTACCAGCTTCCTTGTGCAGCTTGTCACGTTCGGCAATCGCCTGGTTCTTGGTTTGGTCACTCTCGAGGCGCATCTTGACCATTTCGTTGAGCGTGACATCCTTGACAGCGGCATTGATGGCATCGGAGCGGCCGAGACGGATCACGGAGACTTTGTGCGTCTGGCCACCGGTGGTCTTGACCCCTTGTTTGAGACGCAGGACTAACTCGTCGACGGCGGCGTTGGAAGGCGCACAGATGAGAAGCTTCTTCTTGATAGCTGGCTGAGCGTTGGGAGTCGGCCGGGAAGACGCCGTGGAGGGTCCGCCGATGACTCCGATGGGCTGGAGCATGGGCTTGCTGTACCCCGAAGAGGGATTCGCACCGGCCAAAGCCGACGCACCGTTTGGCCCAAAGGTTCCGGTGAGCAGACAGCCAACCATGGCAATGATGGTCTTGGTCTTTCCGGTTCCTGGGGGCCCTTGGATCAATGTGAAACCGTCGTTCTCCTTGGCACCGAGCACCGCCTTAGCTTGCCCTGGGTTCAGAGTCCAGTTATCTTGATACTTTTTAACCTGCTCGTCTGACCACTTGAGGATTGGCGACGGCTCTGCCTTGAGAATCTCATCCATAAGATCATAGTACTGCAAAGCCTCAAGCGCCGCATATTCACGTTCAATTGTCGTCATGTTGGTGATCCGCACAGCATTCAGCATGCCACCCGGCGCCAGATCACGAGACAGAGGGTTTTCACGGTGGTTGAGACGCCACGTGACCTCAAGGACATCCCGCTTGAACGTCACCCTCCAAATTCGCGCCAGACAATGTGGCGCTTGGGCGCTTTCTAGCGGGTTCTCGCTCTTGGAAATCAACACAATGTCACCTTCCGACACCTGTCTCTCGCGCTGCGCCTGCGGGTCCTTGTCCCGATTCGACGGCATCGTCGTCGTGATTTCGAGGAACCGATCCACCGTCATGCGCGTTATGATCTTGATGCCAAACGCCTTGGCCGTGCACTCCGACTTGTCCGTGACAAACGACCGCCACGCTTCGTAGATCAGCAGCGGCATAAACGTGTTCTTGTACGCCACCGGCTGCGGATACGAGTTCGCCACGTGTGTTAACGCTAGTTCGCTAGGTGGTGCATCCCCGTCGTGGAATATGTCCCAGGACAGGATCTCAGCATGCAGTGAGTCCATTGGCGGCGTCAACCGCGCTCGGTTGTCTTTGGCGGTACGCTGGATTTTGATCTTTTTCACGGGGCCCCGGATCTTCCCCATCAGCGCCTTCTCCTGCCGTCTCTCGGCCTCGTTCAACGCATCCATCCCTAGCTTTGACGTCCGCATCAGCGACGATGCCTCATCGTCTTCGTCCTCTAACTCCTCGTCTGAGCTCTCCACCATGATCTCCGATTTCTCCTTCTCCTTCACAATGATACCCCTCTGCGCGCGATCCTTGGCAATAAATTCAGCCCTCTTGCGCGCCATCTCTTCTCGTTCCTGCTGCCGCCGCTCCTTTAGCGCACTCTGCTTCGCTTTAACCTGCTCTGCGTGTCTTGCCTGTGTTGCCGCGCTCTGCTCCGCACTCTTCGCTCGCAACTGCTGAATCGCCTGCATGGCCGCCGATCCCTTGGCCTTAGTCTTGGCCTCTTTCGCCGCCATGGCCTCGAGGATACTCTTGTTCGCTGTAAGCGTTGACGACAGCTCGGCGACATCATCGGCATTGGAGCGCGAGACGCCCTTGGCCCCGGGCTTGGCCCAGCTCGCGAGGTCGATGCGCGCCTGCACTTTGCCTCCGGGGAGGGTGCGGCCGGTGGAGACAATGGTTGGCGGCTCCTCGGGTTCTATGGCGGCAGCTCGGATAAGTTCGGCCTTTTGCTGGCTGGTGAGCTTGGTGCCGATGTCATATTTGCCGTCTGAGGGTCGCGGCCGGGCAGCCCGGGTGATGTACGAGGTGACATCGACGGGGATCGGGAGTTTGTATTCCATGAGGCGGTTAAGTAGCTTGACGAGAATCTTGACAGTGATCTCAACGAGGTACTCGTCCTTGAGCCGGATCATGCGGACCAGACCCATTAAGAACAGCTTGCACGGCTCCAATACCCGGATCATGGCCTTGGACGTGGCGTCGTCATCCGCAAGCTCCGTTGTTTGCTTCGACGCCGCCAGCATCGCCGTCTTGCTGGCGGAGCTCAGCACTCCGTCATTCGATGACAGCGACTCAGCCAACTCGATAACCTCGCGGCAAAAGTCCGTCATTACTTTGATCTCAATATAGTACGACCAGTACTGCGTTGCGTCAAAGCACACCTGAACATAGTGCCACTGAGACTTCCACCACGAGTGGACCGTGTCAATGTCGTTCTTCTCCATATCCCGCGCTCTCAGCACGCCAATTGCCGGATCAAATAGCCCCGTGATGATATCCTTGGCCGTGTTCAAGATGTGTTGCATCGGTCCCCACGCTGGGAAGATCTCCGTGCCGTCCTTAGTTTTATACACCTTCGCCGTCGTATTAATCGCCACCGTAAATGCCCTCGTTACCGGCGTTGGCCGCTCCATAATCAACTTCAGCACAGCCTCACTACGCGACGACTCCCCCGTGATCGTCTTGACCAGCTCGATGGCCGCCAGCGAGATCTCCTCCTCCCCGTGCAACATTAAAGCTAACAGCACCCGCAAGTGCGCATCCTGCGCCAGCACGTCAAGATCCCGCTTGTCAAAGTCGCACAGCCGCTGAATCAGCCGCCCCACCATGCCTGCCGTCGCGCCAAACTGTGTGTTGAAGTGCATCTTAGGCGCCGCCATCGGCTTCGTCGCCTTACGTTCGTGGTGGAACTTCTCCACTGGGAGCAGCGTCAGCAACGGCTTGAGCATCATAGTGGCCAGCGACAGGTTGCCCGGGTATACAAGTTCCAAGCACGCCTCCCACAGTCCGGCCGAATTACGAGTGACCATTTGTTGAACTGTGGATCCCACTAGCAGCGCGCTGTGCTCCGCAGCCGACGCCTTGGTGTCGAGGATTAGCGCCTTCTCGATCACTAGGGCCGCTGAGTCCTTTTCATAGACCAGGCACGTCTTCTGCTCAGCCGCTGCGATGATCTTGTCGCTGAACTTGAGTGTCATATTGAGCGCATTGTTTACAAACACCAGGTTATTAGCCGAAGCCAATGACTGCATGGCCAGCGCATCACGATCGTTACTAGGGTTAAGATAAGAGTCTAAAAGTTCTGCCAGCGTCTCCAAACACGCCTTGTTACACACTGCACGTCCAATCTCGCTCAGATCCGCCTCCAACATGTACGAACCCCAAAGGAAGTGAAGTAATGAGGAACACGCATCTCCACGCTGGTCACGTGTCAACGACGAGCCCCACGCCGACAGCCACGCAATCGGGCGGTAAAATCCCGAGAGACTGAGTCCTAGATCGAGCGTCTTGTTGAGCAAAAGCTTGAATGTCGGCGAGACGAACACTGGTTCGATGACTGAAAAGGGCCGCGGGTGGCTCACAGCATCCCAGAATGCCCTTGGCGACTTGTTGATCAACTCGGAAAAGGCATCTAAGACACAAAGAAGCACATCCTCAGACCGCACGTGCATGTGCATAAAGACCAGATCGTAGAGGGAGGGCCGTTGATCCATCCCACGATATTTGTGCACAATGACATCGTTGTTCATGATGTTTAGGATCATCAGCACGCTCTTCCAAAACTGAATAATCGTCTCAAAGTTCTGAGGTTGATTGGCATCAACAGCGGCGACATCGGCGCACGCTTTGACAAGATACTCGCCAACTGCCCACTCAAACTGGTCCGTCGACATCGACCCAGGGGTCAAACAAGACCAGGCTGCAGTGGCGAATCGTATGCATGTAGCATCTTTCTCGAACAAGAACTCTGTCATTGCTGGTAACAAGACATTAACGCCTAATCTGAGAGGCTTTTTCCCACCAGATACATGGTCAAAGACAAACTTGAACAGTGGTCTCTTCTCAGGCATCCGGAGGTAGTTAACACAGCATAAAGATTCGTAGACGTTGAGTAACACTCCCGAAAGGTCGACACCCAGTGAGCTGAGCTTGAATGGCTTGCTGGGTACCGAAAGGGCCTCAATTCGTTCGCGGGACCACTTGAAGTGGCTGTCTAATCTGTCATGGTCGAATTTGATGATGAGTCCTTCCAGCGCGCTGACAATATCATGACTGTAAGTACTGTGGATTTATTAGTATCAAGTCCCGAAACACGTGACATGTGATATGTGAAATTATAATGGTTACGTACTTGGCTAACTTGGTCAGGAATCGCTTGCGATGTTGGTGCCAATTCTTAATGCAAGAGTCGCAAGTTGAAAGCGCAGCTTGCAAGCGTGTAGCGTATATCTCAACCCAGGCCTCAACCTTCTTCCGATCAACGCCAAATAGTAACGAGTTCCACATTGTCACATTGATACGTTTGTCTCCGGCCTCTACCCGTTTCGTCTTTTCTTCGATTGTGATGCCAGAGGTTGGCTCGGTCTCAGAGTAGTTTTCGTTGTCGTCATTGTTGATCTTGGGGCACAACAGGTGTACATTGGGTACAATATTTTCGAGCTCAATACGCCAATGGTTTAGCGTATCTTCGAGAGATGGTGTCTGCATTTTGAGTCTAGGCAATGCTCGGGTATGTCTTTGGGGTGGATCCGAGGATATTACGGGTATTCGATTCGAGATTTAATGGACGTCGACAAGATACTTTGCGCGGAAAAGCAAAAAGGTGAAAATGTTGTCAGGACAATATAGATGCCCTAAAGCAAATGACTATTCAGAATCTGGAGCTGGAAAGGTCAAGGAAGAAACTGAGTATTAGGATTACAGAAGGGGGTGATGCGTGAACGACAGAAACAAATGAATGTCTCCACCGGTAATTTGATGGACTTGGAGATTCAAGTCAGTGAGATGATGCTCTTTGTGCGCTAGTCACGAAACAGAGGGTCAAGAGAGGTTTGTGTGAAGACTGCAATCAACTCAATAGGACAATGACTGCTTTTGGGGTGATTATGATGATCGAGCCGATAAGTTAATGATGAACTATAACTCGGCTAAAATGTCGTACTTGATTACCAGTTCATAAACATGGAATGGTAATCATTGATGAAGATGACGTTCAATATTTTAGAAGGTCTGAAGATCATATGCAGAGACTATTAGCTTCACGGATGCTACAAAAGTTTAAGTGCTAACTCACGCTTTTTCAGCTGACTAAGCCAATCGACGCGGCTAGTTTCTAACCTGCGCCTTCAATCTTAAGGATTTTCAGAGAGCGTTATGATGTCATTATGTAATAGTGATGAGTTGTTTACAAAAAGTGACTGGAAGACCTGGTCATATTTTTCCCTTTGCCCATTTGTAGTTAATATTGTCTACTGATTGCATTTATGAGGCTGATTTTGATGCCTCAGTATATGTCATCAGGAAATAATTGGTCACATAAGAGCTGAGGATTGGTACGGATGACTAAGTTACGGGAGGATTAGTGTAAGTTGCGATTCAGGAAATATACCTGATGCGGAAGAATGCTCATTCACATCATTGGTAGACATGACTATTGGTAAAAGATAATTGATATCACAAATTACCATAACAAAAAGCCGAGTAACTATCTAATATAGGTCGCTGTGCTACTTCTAGCTTGACCGAAAATAATAAATCCCTCTCATGATAATTGTTGTCTGTTATTTTGTTGCATATAAATCACAAATTACTCGCAGTATCCATCAACATATTTTAAATAAACTTGATTCCTGACCTAATCATTATCTACATTAGTTTTACAAACCCCAATTTCGCTTTAATGTGTATTTTCATAGCTTCTGCCAGGCGCTCTGGCCCATGTAACGAGGCCCAAATCCGCCACTAACACCTTTACGAACTATCGTGGTCTAATCTTCTTCAGCCAACCACCCATTGTTTAACACAAGATGCTCCTAATGTTATTCTGCCCCACAATCCCAGAAGAACCCATTATTTCTTTCCTGCTTCACTTGGGACCCAATATTTCAGTCTCCGTTCCGATGGAAACAGATGGAGAAAATCCTGAGCCGACTAGACATTGTTCTAGTGATGGCCTTATTCGACATGTCAGCGCCAGCTGCACTATGTGGATATCGTCGATGAGAACATGACAAATGCTATTCTTCTCTGGGAGCCCCCACTTCGTAGATTGATGATACCAAGAGGCTTGTATTTGAAGTCTCCGCAAACACTGCAAGGTAAATTAAGCTATATGCATATGAGAAAACCCTTGTGTAGAATGTCTTTAATATTCTCTCATAGGATCATGACTTCTCCTATCAATGTCTACGCCTCGTGTGACCTAGAAGGGAAGAGCTGTCCTTTTCCCTCAGCCATGATCGATAAACGGAAGCGCAACGAACAAGTAGAATCCTGGAACGAGCAGGTCGACCAGTACAGCCTTCCCTGTATAGGCACCTCCACTTTGCAACACGAAGACCGAACCTTCACCGGAAGCATCGGTGTCTATCTGTTGGCTGATAATGAGTAGGATAGGGACAATACCCTCATACCCCCATCACAACCTGAATCAATCTACCGATGAGTCATATCTACCACTGCGAGACACATCTTCCATACTACCATGCGTGACAATCCAGCGAGCCTTACTACGCCGTACTATCCCATGTCTAGTTACAGGAAACACCCGCTTGTTAATCCAGCTTTGAAGGATCATGACACAGTGATGGACGCCCTAACCCAGGCAATCGAAGAAGCAAGGGATATCTGAGACCATCGTTAAGTTTTAGTGAATATTCAAGCCGGAATTCAAGTTGGATCCGACAAACAAGAAGATATAGATGAGCTCGCCGCGAGACACCAATCGTTTGGAGAGGCAGGGTCAAGGTTTCAAGCTGTCATCAATGCTATGAGGAGGCTAGAAGAGTAGCCTCCTAGAGAGTACCATTTCGAGCCGCTCTTTGTATCTGCCATGTCCAAGCGTGTTGAGAAACGTCAGACAATGGATCTGGACATCAGCTCAGTTCATTATATGCCTAACAGGCATATCATTGTCGTAAGTTCCATTTTTATCTGTTCACTTCGTCAGTATACACTTACTAATACGTCTTTTCACATACAGTCTTGTGTGGAGCGCCCTGATGTAATCAAGAAGGTGCGTCATATTTTGCGCACCCTTCGGCTTCATCAACCGGTCGCTCCCTTTGGCTTTACTGCCGGCATTGACGACTTGAAGTCAAGGTCAAACGATGAGGGGGAAGGGTTGATTGCCTGTCGAGCCGTCGTCAAAATTGGAACGACGGCTGCCCTGACTAGCGATCGGTTGTCACTTAATTGTACATGAGTGAATTCTACTTTCAAATACAACACAGGTGATGTTTGGTCTAAAGATAAGTTTTGCATCCTGTCCTTCTGTCTAGACGGTCAACGCGAGGCCGTCAACGATTCCAGTGACTCAAGAGGTCTCTGCATATTCCTTGATTTCACTTGGTTGGGTCTTGTCGCCTCGGCTTGTATCACCACAGACTCGAAATTCTGCACAACGTGGTTCACGGTCGAATGTGATATCCTTGAGGAGGCACATGAAGCCACAGGGAAACACTACATTCCTCTGATTGAGTATGGCAGTACTGAATTAGGGCATATGTCTGAGCACCTTATGGCTTGTGATTTTATTGATCCTAGTGTTTGAATTATGAGTGATAGTCTAAGTAGCGTTGAAATTATTGTTTCATTATAATACCTATTTTAGTACTCTAGATACAAGATCAGCAATCAATGTAATTTGATGTCAAATATTAACATTAGGGTTTAGACGAACCCTATTTATGGTGATGACGCCTTAATATTGTAATATTTGGTCCAAGATTCAATTAGATTGAAGAGATGTTTAGTTGTACAAGTCAAACCACAGACTCTAGAACTTAAGGCAACAAGACTCCTACTAATAGATGAGAGTTAAAGTGCCTTTTGTCACCTTCAGTATGAGATACTTTCCATTAGGAAATCCCCGCATGCATCCATGTAACCGGGCCGGTTAACTTCATTTGATACCTAATATTAAACTCAAGCTTCTCCCTTTAGATCAAGCTCTAATTAATTACATACGAAAAATTACAACATCAATTAATTTTCAGGCCTTTTAATACCGTCTACCAAAAATGCGCATCCCGTACATTTCTGATCCTCCTGTCCTGGAGACCTCCGCTGACGCCGAAATCATCTCCCGCATCCAAGCTCGCCGTGCCCCCGGGCCTCTCCTCGAGCTTGACCGGGCCTTACTACACTCTCCACCCCTTGCTAACGGGTGGAATTCATTCTATGGTGTCATCCGTACGGGAACCAGTATCTCCAATGACTTGAAAGAATTGGCTATTTCTCGGGTCGCTGTGATCAACGAGGCGTGGTATGAATGGGGGCAACATGCGCCGTTGGCACTGGAGGGTGGTGTGAGTTTTGAGGCGATAGAAGCGATTAAGACGAAGGGGGTTCTGAAGAGGGAGGGAATGAGGGGTTGTTTAGTGAGAGGCAGTGGGCAGTTTTGGTTTATACGGAAGAGATGACGAGGGATGTGAAGGTGAAAGGGGAGACGATAGAGGTGATGAAGGGATTGTTTAGTGATAAGGAAATTGTGGAGATCACGGGGACTATTGCGGGGTATAACTGTGTGAGCAGGTTCTTGGTGGCGTTGGATGGTAAGTTGAGATTGGAAGTTGGAAGTGGAGATATGCTAACATGTGAATTTAGTTGGTGAACGCAACGAAACCGGGCCGACCGACTCTCTGACGAAGGAATAGGCACAAAGAGAGGAACTAATATTTAACACAACAATTAAACTCATGACATCATTAAATTCATTGCATAAGCTACCTAATCCCTAGAACACTATCGACTTCATCGCAGTCTCAATACTCTCCCTCCTCGCCTCCATCCTTGGCGACTTCTGCAACTCCGCCACAATCCCCAATCACCCGTCCATTTTCGGATCCCCCTGACATTTGTCATTGAACAAACACTCCTCGCTGGATTCCGTTCTTTTCTACCTCCTACAACTGTCCCTCCCTCCTCACTAACCGTTGACCGGCGCACAGGCCTCCGGGACTCCTGGGAACTCCATAACTTCGGAGAGTTACCCATGGCTGCCGCTGACGCCGCGATGCTTTTGCATGAGGAGCATGCGGTTGTCTTTGTGGGAGGTCAGTGGGGTGTCATGAGGTGGGGGATTAGGCGAGGACGAGGAGTTCAGCGGACATGGTGGATGGGGGTATAAGTATGGGTTATTGTTTATGCGTTGTTTCGGAAGAAAGATTAGGTTGGATGGAAGACTTGGATCAGTCTGATAAGACAGGTGACAATAGATATGTTGTGGATAAGTGTCATGAAAAAAAAGGATGATCATTACAAAATAAGAACCAAAGCTAAACTAAGAAATCACAAAATATGAAAGAGTAATCATCAAATCTCAGTGTCACAGCAGAAAAGGATAAACACTTATATCCGAGGCCTATGTTCCCTTTATACGGAAGCCTACACACACAGTGGCCACCCACATCCAAATTCGGCCTTTCTATCATAAAAATACATCAATTTGTCCAAATGAGAGGTAAGTGAGGGTCAGGGTTGGTGGGAAAATCCCACTTATATGTATCCCATGCGCAGAAGCAGGACCGATGGGACTAGGGGATTCAAAGGATAGTATTCTGAGTTAGGGACTTTGGGTGTGGGATGGTGGAGTCACTCTGGGGAGAAGTTAATGAAGCAAAAGATGAAGATGCTTGAACAGGAAACTCGCCATGTTTGAAGTGAGAGATTCAGAAGTTGTCATATCATATTGAGTTTTGAGGAGGTGATCAATACGACAAGAAATCAAGCCCGTACTTTACAGGTTATCCTGTCTCTGACATCATGATTTGTAAACCAGATACAAACTTAATTTACTTAGTAAAATCATTACTAAACACCTACCAATTGACCCCTCAAACCGCCCACATTTTCGCACGTGTGAATACTTCCACCTCTCGCTTCTTCCAAGTATCATCTACTACTACCCTGCTATCTCCTACCTATACAACCACCTGCATGATGTTGTGCCTCAAAGCTAATCAAAACCTTTCAAGTGCATCTTAAAGCAGGGCCGTCTGATTGATATTGTGCATATAGAGTGAATTGTGAATGTGTTTTGTTGGGAGTGGATATGCGAATTGTGGATGGTGACGCTAGACTGGATTGGGATTCAGTGGGTGTAAGTGGTGGGGTGTGGATGAGAGAGAATGAAGATTCCTGGGAGGGAATTTAAAGTAGTTTGTGATTTTTATATTGTGATGGAGTGTAAATGGTGATGGAAAGGTCTAACATAAATGCCATGTTTGTAAGAGTCATTGCAGTTCGTCAAGACCATAATGGTAAAGGCAAAACGCAGTAAAGTTCACCCGACTATGAAGCTTGATATATGTACAATAATTCATTAAATAGAGAGGCTGAACAAGCACATTGTAACCTCTCTTTCACAGTGATCGTCCTCCATCCTAATCGTGACAATTACTCATTCCAATAAATCTGAACCATTTCAAAACCTGAGTGTCATTGTCAAGATTTTCTGAGAAAAAAGAGAAATATTCCCTCGCTACATTACATCGAACCATCGGCTCACGGTATCGCCCTAATCAGCCAAATATACGAAAATTGAATTCTAGAAGGCCACTTTGGATTAAATGCAAGGGAATGACCCATTTTGTTGCATGAAATCAATTGCTTGCATGGGGAGGCCCGGTGGTTGAGTATGGGCATTGGGTTCCCCTTTTGATTGGGAGGTGATGTTTGGACAGTGTCAAGTGATAATATGGGTTGTGATAGAACATGGCTATGAGCTCTTATCGGACCAATGAGAAACGATTCCTGGAGTGATTACTTAAACCCTGGACACATGCTATAGCGCAAAAGCTTCTTGGTGGATTTTGTGAGTTCGTGATACCAGAATCTAGTCAACGTCATTGGTTGGTATGCTGTAGTCATAACAAAAGTCAGGCCAATTTATTACTAGGCGGATATATATCATTCAAAAAATCTTAATTCAAATCTAATCTCCTTACTTCTCCTTTTACTGTCCACCTATCTCCAAACCCATCATGACCACCTACCAATTCCCTCTTCCCGCTTCCCTTGAGTACCCTACCTCCACCCCTCCAACCCTCATCACCCAAGGCGCTGAGGGCCGCCTCTATCACACTACCTACCTCCTTCCCACCATCTCCTGCGCCGTCAAGTACCGCGCCTCTAAACCCTACCGGCACCCCCTCCTCGACAAAAAGCTCACGCGCGCCCGCATCCTCGCAGAAGCCCGCATCCTCGCCAAATGCCTGCGCGAGGGCGTCCGAGTGCCTGCAGTATACGCCGTCGATGAACTGAATGGGACGTTGACGATCGAGTGGATTCCGGGGGCCCCGGTGAGAGCGAGGGTTAATGAATGGTTGGGAAAGATGACAAATGTGTTGCCGGCGTTGACGGAGGATATAGAGGAGGGGATTCGGCGGGTGGAGGAGGCAGAAAAGAAAGGACTGGATAAGGATGTGCGGAGTGTGTTCCGGAGGATGGGGAGGGTGGTGGGGGATTTACATAGGGTTGGTATCATCCATGGAGATCTGACAACGAGTAATATGATGTTGAGACAGACAGAGGAGCAGATTGAGACCGAGTCATTGGAGGGCGAAGTCGTTGTTATTGACTTTGGGTTGGCGAGTCAGAGCGGTTTGGATGAGGATAGGGCGGTGGATTTATATGTTTTGGAGAAGTCGATTGCGAGTTCACATCCGAGGGTGGAGCATTTGTTTCCCGAGGTGTTAGAGGGGTACAAGGAGACGTTCAAACACTCAGTAGTTGTGCTGAAAAGATTGGATGAGGTGAGATTGCGTGGGCGAAAGCGGAGTATGATTGGTTAGAGAGAAACATGTCACTATGGTGAGAATAATTCAAAAATAACTGTAAATTTATATTATTAATTAGAGTTCTGTCTTTTCTTGATTCTGATTTGTTGATTCATTATATACTACTGTGTCATACTAATCTACTATACATCCTCGAACACCGCCTGAGCAAAGTATCCCTTATCCTCAATAACCCCCCTCGCCTCATCAACTGCCGTATACTTAACAACCCACTGTGGCCTTATATTCCCTCTCAATCCTCTCGAACCCTTCCCATCCGCCAACAACCCCGCTCCCTCCTCCGACCCCCCTAACAACTCTCTTAACGTCCCACTCGGCAACACATCCACACTGTCTTTATGCGCTAACAGCTCGATGGCTTCCGCCTCGGCCAATTTGGAGAGTGGCGGTGGCACCTTGCAGCAGTCATTAAGGCTAATTTGGTCGACAGCGGGACGCACGGTGATGAGGGGAAGGAACGAAGCCAGCTTTTCACTGCCGAATTCGGCGATGCCGAGGCGGGCGACGCGGCTAGACGCTACTAGGGTCTCGAGGGTTTTCCAGGTAGCGACTTCGTCGGCGAGGTTTCCTTGGGCCCCATTAAGTCTATCGGCCTTCCATTCGCAGTCACCTTCGAACGACAACCCCGGGAACGAAGCAATCAACAACCCAACCTTCTCAACGCCTAATTCCCTCTTAACCAAATCCAACGCCTCTTCAGCAAACCCCACCCTCTCCTCCACCGTTGCCAATGGCAAAAAGAACAACTTGACCGTAATGTCATATGCAGCATCATCCTCCTTCAGTCCGGCGCCCGGCCAGTGTATCCGCGGGACATAGAGGGTGCCGTGGTCAAGATGGGTCCATGAGGGGAGCGGGGTGCTGTTGAGGGATTGTGGGGGGGTTTCAGGTGATGCAGGGTGCGAAGGGAAGTCAAATTGGGCGGAGAGGATGGACGTGTGGAGGGAGGCGGTGAGTTCGGCGTTGGAGCGGGGGGCGCGGAGGATGGAGGAGCCGGCGGAAACGATGTTTCTGGAGAAAAAGAGGAGTTAGCTAGAGATTATAAGGATACTAGGTATTAATTTTATTATATCGAGATAGTGGAGGGCTGGATAGTTAGTGGTGAGGATTGTGGTGGGTTGGCGGGGTTGCGTGAGCACATGCAAAAAAAAGCAACAATTGACAGTACAGCGGGGAAAATTACACCAGCAAGAACATACCCTGTGGAAAGAATGACTCTAGTCATGACGGTGGTTCTGAGTAATCAAGACCAAATAAGCAATCAAATGTTCATAAAGACTCGGTGATGATATTGAGAGAAAAATCGACGGAAGAAGTTACAAGAAACTGGAGCTTGTCACAATCGCGCAAAGTGGCTACGATTATTCGTGCGTTGTCGGTGATGTTGCATCGGCTGGGAAGGATCCTCACCGTAGGTGGATATGTAAAAGCTTAAGGAATTGGCGAATCAACAAACAAGTGATTATTGTAGGGAGTCAGGTTCAAAATATATATGAATTTGAAAGAGTGTTGATCTACGAATATTTTAACAAGAAGCCTTGAGCCTCCAAATCACATTATCCCATGCGACGGAGCTCCTCCCAGCCGTTAGCTCAATTTCTAATCGGCTGCTTATTCATTGTGATTTGACTTTGTCAAAGTAAGCGATTGCATCATCTCTGGTAAAACCTTGTCCTGCCATCATCAATCTTTAAATTCACCTATCCGCTTGGACAAAATAGAGTTGAAAACTATTGTAGTTAACGCCCAAGGGCTATGGAAACCCTCCGAGTGATCGGTTAGTGATGACTAAATGGCCCAGTGGTCTGGGGAATATAATTATTGTATAGGGTTTAATGGCGGCACATTAGGAAATATTTATTGGCGTAATTGGTGTAGTGGTAACATTAATCGTTGCCAAAAGCAGTGATTTCGATTAGCCCTGGGTTCGATTCCCAGATTACGCAGTCGTTTTATTGGTTTTTTTCTTTTTATATGGATTTTTAGGTATATGGTATATTGTTTGCCATCACATTATCCATCTTCAACATAACACTTGATCTAGCCACTCATGAACTACGAGACAATGTTCAGAATCCGGAATGACAGCCTTCTTGATATCAGTCCCCGGGAATATATTATCTTCAATCTTCTGCAGTCTTTCCTCGCAGCCCTCGCCCTCTACCGAATAAAAACCCTTATCAAGTTCACTAGTGACGATCATCAGATCTCCATCGAACTCCACTGTCTCCAGGAGTACCTCGCTATCGAAGAACTCCATCAGCGTCACCATACCCGAGCCGGGATATCACAAAGGTTGCGTGGCCATGAGTTACGGCGTAGGTTGGCCAGGAGTACTTATCAGAGTAGTTGTGGGTAGTCCAGTAGTTCAGGTCATACGTCAGGCCATGGACTAGCAGCTGCAAGGCCTTGGTAAGACCGTTGGCAGGCTGGCAGTAGACAGCGGAGAGGGAAAGGGTGGTAGGGATTGTAGTTGTGGTGTTGATAGGAGCGTCGGTTGATAGAGAAGAGAGGAAGAGGGATTAAGCGGTAGGTGGTATTGTTGGGATGGAAGTCGTGTAGACAATTAGAGGGGTAAAGACGATAATTGGAATCATGAAGGAGGTACATAAAGCAGAAGGTGATGTAGAGTGCAGGTAAGTGGCAGTTGCCAGGGCGGTAAAGGCCAGAAAAGAAGCATCACAAATAATAAGAGAGTGAGGAATCGGATGAGGTGGTGACGATTTGTTGATATGGGACTAGTTTGGTGATATGTCCCTTCTTTTATATGTTGATTTGTATTTGTATCTCCCTAGCTATGTCCTTGATCTATTTGAAATCATTACATGGCTAATCTTTCCTAAATTTTATGATCACTTCCCCGACTACTTATTACTCGGCCTACCTCACTAACAATCTCCAATTATCCCGTCAAAATAGATTACGGGATCAAACTTTATCCTGACCTGGAGGCACACGGGTCAGTGTTGGGCAAGCACAGCTTCATGACAGTTGGCAATTTTTGCCGGGTGCGGTATACAGAGGAGGCCGTCCGTTCCGGCTACTCCGATGGCACGATGGAATGGAGTTAAGATGCAGGTTTCGGTGTTAGTGAGAGCGTGAGAGGTGAGTAAGAATACGGCGTCGGGGATAATGTTTAAATAACAGATGTAATATTATAAATACATCAGGTATATTCTTCAGATTGCCTCTCGTGACTAAAGGAATTATCACTTTTTTTTTAGCTAGTCACAGTACATACATGCTAATATTTACGGTGAAACTTGAGTATCATCATGCCGTAAGATGTCCATTATTGATGCAAATAAGCATTAAGGCCAACAGGAAAACTCTTCCCTTGCAAAGCTTTATAAGAAATTACATGTTTTCATATGCTTATTAAATAAAGGTAGAGTTCCGCTTCATCAACACAGAAAACATCTCTCACTCATCACCATAAACATCATTCTTTTTTTCAAAATGGCCAAGCCTATTACCGCTATTCTTCTCCACGGTGCCTGGCACGACGCCACTCTTTGGTCCAAAACCCTCCCCTTCTTCCCTCCCAACATCCACCCCATCGCCCTCGACCTGCCAACCGCTGGGTCTTCAGCCCCGCTTGCCGCCGACGTTAATCTCGTCAATAAAACGCTCACGCAAGTTCTCAAATCTGGCTCCGATGCCATTGTCGTGTCCCATTCGTACGCCGGAGCCGTTGGCCCGAGTGCCATCAAAGACTTTGTCAAGCCTTCAGAAGACCCGGGTCATGGGAGGGTTCTTGGGTTGGTGTTTATTGCGGGGCTCCTGGTGGAGACAGGATAGTCGTTTTATGAGGCAATTGGCCATCCTCCCGTGCCGGGGATTTACGATATTAATAAGGAAAAGGGCGTCACTTTCGTGATTGTCGATCCTGTGAAGTATTTCTGGAATGACTTAGACAAAGAAGATATTGCCCGTTTGACCAAAAACATCAAGACGCAAAGTTGGGCTAGCTTTTACGAAGGACATGACGTCACCTACGCGGGGTGGAAGGAGGTCCCGACGGTGTTTGTAATTGCGATGAATGATGGGGCTATAAAGTTGGAGGTCATGAGGGAGATGGGGAGAGGGGGAAGAATGCAGCGGTGGACTTTGAGGTTTGGGAGATTTCGGGGTCATTCGCCAATGGTGAAGGATCCGGAAGGGTTGGTGAAGTTGTTAGAGAAGGCTGTGCGGAAGTTTAAGGCGAAGATTGGGGAGTAGATTAGCAACATTATGAAATGAGGTATTCATGTAAGCAATCATGTCTGACAACTTATATCAATCTAATACCTAGAATTACCTCATGCCACAACCTTCATGCCCCACTCTCGTGCATCGCCAATAAAGGAACAAGATAGGCCATGTTTGCATGTATTCTGGAAGCATTCCTGTATCAGAGCTCTAAGAAGGCTACAGGGCACATGTCGAGCTCCCGTCTGCAAGGATAACAATTAGCGCGTCGAAAAGGATGGAGATGGCGGTAACATTGAAGTGATACGTGATATCGTGAGAGTTAGGGACGATGTTCACATGTGTGGTCGTAGAGAATTACTGAAGAAGAAGAACGTTGAAATCAAAAAGTAAATGATAGGTATATAGTTCTTTATTGTATCAACTAAACGCTATAATTACAGTGGCTTTTGTCTATGCAGCCTCTACAATTGGTGCAGAAAGGACTTCCCTGGTTCGTCTATTTTGCAACCCTGGCCTTTGGACCTAGTAAACTTCATTGGCGCCCTCGCCAAGCAAACGGCTCGAACTACGAATCAAAAGCCTACATCGACAATTGGTGGAATTACGCTTCCAAATTGTTTTGTTTACTTGTATTTTAAGTAATTGCTAGTCAATAATTGATCACTTTAATCGTCAGGTCGCTACACACGCCGACTGATACTCTCTTTGTTTACACTAAGGAGCTCCCGACACCACAGCTTAAGCTCCTAGCCATCTCTGCGCCAACTTCGGTTTCCGTTGCATCTTGCTTCTATTAGCGCCACGGAACAGTCGATCCCATCGATATCACTCCTCGACCATAATATTTAGTACGATAATTGAGAACAACCCCGCTACCTACCCCAACCATGGCTTCCGCAATGACGCCAAGCTCTCCTCGACTCCCGAGTCCTCCGCCCGCCGCCGAGATCCCCGCTGGCATTAGCCTGCCCGGTAATGGGCGCGGTGGCATCCCAGCTGAAAGCCCCATCTACACCACCAATTCCCATCGTCGCATTCGGCCCGGCACCAAAGCTGCCGACATGGCGGGTGGCCCGCCGCTTGTCAATCTTTCCGAGGTTCGTAGCAAGTGTGATTGTACGATATAGAACTCTTATTCTAACCAGTAGTATATTCATGATCTATAGCTTGAGTCACCTTTCCAACTTCAGGAGCACCTCGCGGCTCTCCACTGCCACTTCACCGAGCGCGGTACCAAGTCTATTACGCAGACGACCGCCCTACAGCTTGCGACCCCGCCCAATGGCGTCGATCGTACCCTGTGGCTTTATGAGCTCATTCGCTTTCTCATCGCCAAGTGTAATCTTCTTGTCGTCAGCTTTCTCCTCGACACGCCGCTATGCAACGCCATGACGTGTCCCGAGATGCGCGCGTCCGAGTGGCAGTTCCTATGCTCTTGTCATGCAACGCCAAAGAATTGCTGTGCCATTGACTATTCGTGCCACACGCTAGACTGGGCAGCAGATGTCTTGACTGATCCCAAGATATTTACGAGTCGGATGTCGATGATTAGCGATCCGATTGTCCGGACGGCAGCGGGGAAGAGTTTGTTGAATGTGTTTAGACGGTCGTATCGGATCTTTGCACATGCGTGGACGGCGCATAGAAATTTGTTTTGGAATGTGGAGAACGTTCATGGAGTTCACATGTTGTTTATGACGGTGGGGGACACGTTCGAGCTGTGGCCTAATGACATATACAAGTTGCCACCGGAGGCTAGGGTCTTCCGCCAGTGAATAATTCGGCGCCGTTGGCTCCTGAGAGCACGAATGATCGGAAGGTTTCGGGACCGATTACAGTGATTAAGCAGTTACCGAGGATTCAGTCAGAAGAGCCAGCTCAGGGAGAGGAACATGAGCGATCGAGTTCGTGGGGAGGTACGAGAGATGCGAGAGAGACCCACTCAACAGGCAGTAAGGTGTCGACAGTTCCCGAAGACGAGGAGGATCAGTCCAGGGCCATTGAGTTTGAAGAAGACGACAACCAGACGGTCCTTCTTGATACAGAGGATATTGAATCTCCAACATCAGAATCCTTTTCTGACGAAGAGTCGCCCGCACCCACCTCGAAATCCCTTTTAGAATCCAAGATCCCCAAACTATCCTCCCTACACAATCCCCCGAACCCGAAGTCCCCGTAATCGTTGCCGAAGCCGCTCCCGACATCCCGGAGTCGCGCATCCCTACCGAGTTGCCTGCAAGACCGAAGACGGCGTCACCGCGACCAGGGAGCAGCGGGATTCGTCCACCGGCATCAAAGTTGCCGAAGAAGGCGTCGCCGCGACCGGTGGGGGCGAGGATGAGAGGGGTATTGTCGGGGAAGGCGATGGGGGTGCCGCTGTCGATGGGGGCGATGAGTGAGGGAGCAGTTCTGGGGTCTGAGGGGGGGATTGATGTTGTGACGAAGAGGGAGGAGGAGAAGAAAGGGGAGTCCGAGGAGAAGGAGGAGGAAGATAATAAAGGAGAGTCTGAGCAGAAGAAGGTGGAAACACAGACTGAGAAGGTTGAGGAGAGCGGGGAGGATGATGAGACAGTGGTTATTGAGGATGGGGAGGATGAGGATGGAAATCCTATTGAAAATGAGAAGTTGGAGAAGGAGGAGGCAGGGAAATAATGAGGATGACATAATGTATTATATCGAGTAGTTCTGAAGCACGAAGTAATTTAAATAGAAATAGACGGATATAGGATTGACATATCTCCAACTTAACGTTCCACCATATATGCTGTAGTAAAATGTATCGTACAAACAAAAACTATCAATCTAAATGGCCTAATCACTATATATTCAAACTGCCAAAGATGTGATTGACATCCCTCAGTTCCTCCTGCCACGCCTTCGCCCTCGTCGCCCGCTCGTCATTGTACGACCGGAGGGCCCGGAGCACTGGCGTAAAGCCAGAGTCATCAGGGAACCACCAGTCGTTGACGGTGGGATCATCAAAGAAGACGGACATCGCTTGGCGGAATGTCTTGGATTGGATATAACTAAAGCAGAGTTACATTTGTTAGTAATCGCGTGAAAGGTATCGTGAGGTTTAGACAGTGTAAAATTTACCCCATGCTTTCCACCAGGGCGAATCTGTCCCGAAGCCAGTTGCGGTGGTTGGAGTCTGAGGGGAGAAACATGACAGCGAGGCTAAGGCAAGATTGCACTAAGATTAGCGCGCCTTTGGGACTATTGGGGAATTTCTCGATGCCTTCGAAGATGTGGCAAATCGCATATGCGTGTCTTTGGTAATTTTGGAACATAGGACCTGTTCTATCCGCCATAGCCGTTTGGAAATTGTGCATCATGATAATCGAGTGGTATTCAGCGCGCAGGATATTGACGCCGAATAGCGGGCCGGAGTAAAGTTTGTAGGAAGGGTCCGCTAAGTTGACGATGCCGTAGGGGTCAGGAGCAACATTGAGAGACGCAAAGTCGATTTCGTAAGCAGGGTCGAGGATGCGGGGGTTCATGCCATCGAAATACTGCTTCATCATCTCAGAGATCCGCTTGTGTTCGGCAAAGTACTGTTGGTGACTGAGCGGCTTGGTGAGCATTGTGTGGTTGATTTGGGCAATTTGCTGAGAGCAGACGCGAAGTTGAGCGGCGCATTCTTCTTGGAGGAGGAGGACATTGTGCGGGTCCGAAGCGGCGCGACTACTCATGTTGGAAACATAGTGGTCAAACCAGGAGGCGGGAAGGGCCGTTGGGAGCCGCCCAATGATACCGACAAAGCAGTCGAAACGGGAGTACCAAGCGAGGAGGACGCGTCCGATGGATGTCTCCATGATCGTATCGAGGGTGTAAAGTTGCGTGATAATCGACTGGGCGGCCGCCTGGTGGCCAGATAGGGACACCCAGTCGCCAAGGTACTCTTCGATGGTTGCTAGTTGGAGGATTGCGGCGAGCATGACAATGCTTGGGGCGGAGTTGCTGTGGAGGCGGCTGATCAGTACGGTGACGGCGGAGTTGGCGGGGATGATGAAATTATTGATGTCGCCAGTGGGATTCTCAACGGTTTGGAGGTATTTGCTGAAGGCGACAAGACCGTAGAGGAGGCCTTCTTCATAAAGAGCAAGGTTAGGCAACGTTAAGGAAAAGAAGTCGTCGGCATCGGCAGTCACTCCGTAGTGGTAGTGTGTAATGTTCTCATGGAACCAATTCAGCGCTTGTTGGTGATCAGCCGACAAGTGACTGTAGTCTAGCAAAGCCGACTGGGTATTAGACGGGACATCGGTGCCCGTGGAGCTACTAGCGCGGGTTGACGCTGCAGGGGACATCGATGTTGAATACTTCCTAGTATTTGTATTCGACTCCGGGCTATTCGCCGACAACGACCGGAAAGCCGCCGAGTGTCCCAAAACTGAGTCCTGCGAGTTGAAGGCGGGACCTCGGGTCCGTGCAGATGATGCTTGGGTATCTGTCGGTGACGGGCCCCCCTCGTCCATGATAGTCTCCAGCATCCGCGGGTGGAGACCGAGGTCCTCAGCATCGGAGACATCTTCCCCATTGGAAACCTCTAATTCGATGGAGTCAACAGGGTGTTCGGGGGCAACAAGTTGAGAAGAGATGGGTTGGGAGTCCGGAAAGGACTTTGAAGAGGAAACGATAGCAGCATCTTTGGCTTTCTTTTTCTTGCCTTTGGCGTCCTTGACTTTAGGTGGGGGTAAATGCATTCGCGGTCGCCTTTTCTACAGCCTAATGTGGTGTTAGTAGATAGTTCATGATAGATGCGATAAGTAGTACTTGCGTTCACATATTGGGCGGCCCTCGTCACACTAGGACAACCAGTCAGTAAATATCATTGTATCGTGAAAACGTTATATATCTCTAAATTACCTTGATTCGCCGATTCCGACACATCAAACACCCCGATCTCGTTCGTCGATGCTTCACCGGCTCCATCCCACTCAACTTCTTCCCCCATCTCTGCACCTGAGTGTTGATTGGAAACACATGCGTCGCCTGCGATTCACCCTGGAAGTACGGGGCCGGTGAATACGGCAACGTAATCGATGACGGCGCCATTGGGATCGCCGCGATGAACGGACCACCATGTGCAGCACTGGAGACGGGGATAGGGAGGCCGTTAGCGTTGAGTGGTTGCATGGGTTCCATAAGAACTTGGCCGCCGGACATGGCCGTAAGGAAATGAGTGTACGGGTCGCCCATTTTTGCAGTATTCTATTTTCAAATGAACTAAATATCAAATGACGAAAAACCAAGTTCAAAAATGATGTCAAATCAGAAAACCAGCTAGATGACCAAAGGAAAAAAACAGGACGTCGTCTCCGTTAAGTAGTACGAGGCCCGAAGCTACGTCGTCGACGTTACTCCTTTCAGACTAGGGGAAGGTGGGGGCGCTAGACTGGGAAGGAAGGTGAAGCTAGGGGAGGGAATGGTTTTCTTAGTAGGGAAGGATCGCGATGGATAGAGTAATTTGGGAAGGGGTGGGCTCGATGGCTTCGGGGGATGTTCATCCGGGGGATTGTGAGAATCTGATCGGTAAGTAGTGGAGGGATTTGAGATGCCGAAGGGAGAGGAGGGCAAGAAGGGATGGAACGGGGTGACGAGAGGATAAGGTGGGGGGATCCAATGGGGATGACGGGTGGCAAATTATGATGTGCCGATTATAGAGTTCTAGGGATTGGTATGTGATGGCTAAGTGGGTGTGAATGTGTGTGTATGCAGCCGGATACTTTCAGGTTGAAATCCCTAAGTCTAAGTGCCTAAATCAACCCCAATAACTTAGAGCCGTCTGAACATCAATGCAGGAGACGTGACGAACTTCAGTCAACCAATCTACTTAACCTGCTAGCAAGCCAAGAACCAGTTGGGATGAATTGTCAATAATTCTTCAAAATCCGGAGAGCCGAAGGGTTGAGCCAATGGAAGCTGCTTAATATCAGGAAGAATTTGAGCCTTTCTCGGGACGCCTGGGTACTTGATTGCGCAAGTGGGAGATTAGACACCAGGTTCTAACATTAGAAGACTACAAATGAATATTGGCGTCTATCAGCCAATCCCTCTTCGTCCTTAACTGCACTAGGCTAGTCGATAAGATAATTGTCTTGGCTCGCTCACTATGGTCCGATACCAAAAAAAGAAATTGTGACTAGAGAAAATCTTGCAAAAGCTTTGATCGATCGTCGGAAGCGACCGATACTAGTCAGGAACTCAAGTTTCCGTATCCTTCCTAGTTGTGTACCTCCTAAAAGCGTTGCCGAAGATCAAAGAGTTAGGATCTAATAAAGACAAGGGGCGGTTTTCGAAGGGCGACAGTTAGTATAACTTGGTAGACGGGAGGATAGAGCTCAGATTGAAGACGTCAAAATTGCTAGCTTATGTGGAGGACGGGGCAGGAGCCCTGAGGAAATTGAAGCCCGGTAGATTGAGACAGAATGAGTTGTCGGAAGTGAGGAAACGAAAGGATAAAACACTAAATAGTGATGCGAAATGTGGACCAGACAAAAACGAGAAATGGAGGTCTGCCACTTAGGCCAGTGTAGGTAGGACCAACCACGTCGTTCGGCAGATGAGTATTTTGCGTGCTTGGTGGCGCTAGGTGCCGGTGGGAGGTGAGAGGCGAGACAGGATCGGAGTGGGTGAGGGAAAAGAAAAAGAATGAATAATTCATGTTGATGATGAATGAGGTGATAGGCAGTAGGAAAATGAAAAGTATAAAGCTTGAAATATAAATGACCAAGGTGATTCAAGTCGCTAGATCATGATCAGATATACTTGTTTCACTTTAACTTGAGGGCACACAGAGTCGACTGAGAAGATATTAGTCCAAATTCTCAAGTAGAATCACCAAATTAAAGACATATGATAAATGTTGCCACGATGAGAGCAAATGGGGAAAGTACACCTGGCTATATAAAGACTCGAAACATCACTTTATTGTCTACGGCAGTTAAGTTCCCAAATAATGACAGATCTATAATCACCTCCTTCCAGAAATACAATCCTGTTCAAAACCAACTGTATCTCCCTTCCCACCTAAATTCCCTCTCTCCAATTAATCAAAACCTTCCGTAATTTCCCTCAGTCCCCTTTCTCTTTAATCTTTAATCCAGACCGGACTTTTTCCTATTTGATATCATCTATGCTATCGGTCTATCTACCTATCCATTTCCATGTGCCCAGATCCTCGTCACCCATCACACTAAATCCCAGATACCACAGTCACAGTCCGCACGCCATCGAATTTCGTGCAGGTGTAGGTGCAGGTGGAGGTGGTTAGGGCAATTTGCATGCAGGCTTGCGTGCCTGAGCATCTAGACTTGACAAGACAACTAGATACAAGAGTGTGTAGGTTTGAACGAATTGGGGAGGTGGGTCGATTGGAGGGAGCAATGAGTAGCGAGACAGAATTGGATTGGACTATCATTAGATAGGATTTCTAGGATTTAATATGGGCTTTTGAAATTGAAATGATCTTTGGCTAATAAAATAGGGATATTATATATTAGGGTCTAAAACTAGTAGTCACGTGTAAGAGCCAATGCATCGCAATGTATTACTCCATTAGGAAACCAGGATCACGAAGCATATTATTTGTCCCCGTAAACTTCAATATTGATCTCAACATTGACCATAATTTCGACAACCCCATCTCGATCTCAATCTTCAACCATGACTCCACGATTTCCTCGATGACAAATCGTCAAAGTCAACGACCTTAAAACTATCGCTTAACTCTCGAAACAAACCATTTGGGAGCTATGACCGCTTCCGCAACCTGCATTCATGATGCCACTATGAAACCATGAAACCATGAAACCATGAAACACTGAGCGCAAGTGCTTGAGCCTCACCACATTTAATAAATAAAGTTCAGCGTGAAGGCGCGTAGGAAATTTGTGTCCTTTTATATATATATTTTAATTTTCTTTCCGGAAATTTCAGACTCCAATTGCTTTCTTTTTCTTATTTTTTTGTTGCTGTGTCTCGTTGCTTTGATAGTGAAAGCTTGGCAAATTTTGGTTGTTTCTTTCGTTTTTGTTTTGATAGTACTATTGCTCTATATAATCGGTATCTCGAGATACCTTCCTTCCCGCGAATTCCAACTTCTCTCACCGTCCCAGCTGTGCTGTGCCGCACTGTATTATTTCTTCATCCTTCCCGCCCCGCCCGACAAAATGGGCACCTTCACCACCCGGCTCCTCGACGCCTTCCGCATCGACCACTATATCGAGCGCAACTACAACTTCTCCACCTTCACCCTCGAAAAGCTCCTCTCCATCGAGCCCTCCACCTTCTTCCTCCTCTTCATCACACTCCTGGGCTTCCTGATCCCTTGATTGTCATCTTACCTCCATTGCCGTTAAAGTTTACTGAAGCACTAGTCCAGACGCATACGCTCTTGACCCTACGGACGTCAAGGGCAGGGAACCCCCCCGTAAAATCTTTGACTGATGCCGACAATGCCACGACGAAGCCCGCCAAGGAAATCGCTGCAAAAATCGATAAACTCTGCGTCTACCCCGTGATCCCATGCCGCGGAATCGAAATCGCAAAATCGAAGATTCTCCGCCGTGGCATGCAATACGATTCCATCTACGCTTTCACCTACAAGCCCGTCGGTGCCCCCGCGGATTTCCCCGCCCAATTACTCATGCCGGCGACGTGCCCTAATCTAGGTAAACTGACTATTGAAATATGGGTCCCTGATGTCATCAAGACGCGCGGATCCCTCGATAAGGCGCCTAATGAAGTGTTCATTATCGTCTCTTTTCCGTGGATTGAGTCTGGTTGGAAGGGCCTCCTTGCTCTGTTTATCGCAAAAGTCACTAGAGGGCTCCGCGCCATGCCCGACAAGGAGGGCCTTTTACCCATTGAATTCCCCACTGACAACGAGATCCAAGGCATCGGATACAAGTACATTAACGTCGACATGGGCGGTACCATTGTCAAGATGCTCGATATGACCAGGGAACTCCCGCAAGAAATCAAGAAGTATTTGGGCATCAAGGGGATCTTGAGTCTCGTGAGAGTCGATAAGGTGCTTAATGATGACTCAGGGACTAAGGGTGTCCGGTCCCTTTGTATGCTCCCCGAAAAACTTGAGGCCAATTCCAAAGACTTCGTTATTCACCGGCCGAATATTACCGGTATGTACCCACCATGACTTCACTAGATTACCACTTACTAATTAATACACACAGTCACCTCTACGCTCCCCACCTCCGCAAAATCTACCAAGAAAATCAACTTCAGTCAAGGCGATGCTATGTTCAGTTCCGACTGGAGTTACAGTGTCTCCACTTACCCGGATGGTGCCCTCCAGCTTGTGCCACAGTTAGCGGCAGACTCGGCCAAGTTTCCCGAGTCTTGGTTGGAAGTTGGGATGGGGGTTGTTTTGGAGTAGATGTACCTGTAATTTAGATACCAGGGGTTTGGTTGATTATATAATACAATACAATACTATGTACATATACAACTTTTCCTTCGCTTTTATTTTGACATACCCAAATGTTCATATATTACATTACAATTTCTAATAAACAGAACCAAATCCGACCATTCTAATAAATTAATTCATGTCCGTCGGAGTCAACGCCTGCACCATACTCGTTCCCTCACTAAACCGCGTCCGGAAGATCCGATTCGCATTCTGGAACATGCCGTCTTTCAGCGAAACCACAATGAATTGTGATCCCTTGAAGCGCGTCTTGATCAACCGTCCAATGTTTTGAGTGTGTGACAGATCCAACGCGGCATCAACTTCATCGAGAATATACATGGGTGCCGGCTTGAATTGGAGTAAAGCCATGATTAGAGATAGGGCGACTAGTGATCTATGACATGTTAGTTAGTATACAGCAAGCATCAACACCACAAGATCCTTAAGCCATACCTTTGACCACCAGACAACTCTGTCAGGCTCTGCTTCCACACCTTACCCAAGCAAACCTTCACCTCTAATCCATCACTAATCGTCTTATTCTCCGGCGGATCTAACTTGGCAAAACTGCCACCCGGTAACAACTCCGAAAATATCTGCCCGAAGTCCGCATTGACCTTCTGCCACGTCTTCTCCAAAGCCTTCGTCTTATAATCGTCCAGCGACACAATCGTCTCCTCAATCTTCCGCTTATCACGCGTGACCGTCTTCATCATCTGCTTCAGCGACGCCTCTTTCTTCTCAACGCTGTCAATCATGTTCATGACTTTGGGGTTGATCTTCTTCTTCATCCCCTGGAAGCGCTCTGTGAGGTTGTTGAGTGTTGATCGGCATTCGCGGATGTTTTGGTTGGTATAGTCGTACGGCGTGCCAGAGCGGCCAAAGTTGTTGACTTCGTCGGCGATCCATTCGTGCTTCTCCTCCATATGTTGGACAGCGAGGCGGGCATCTTGCTGCTCCTTGTGAAACTTTTCGGTTTGATGACCCAGAGTCTGCATCTCGAGGGATTCTTCCGTCATACGGGCACTCTTGGCCCGCATGGCCTCTTCTAGAGCTTTTAGCTCATCATTGAACACATGAAGCTTGGCCCGCTCATCGTTAAGCCGGGTTTGAATTGCGGAGTGCTCCTCTTGGATCTGGCTCTGCTGCTTGATAAGACTAGTGACTTCCTCCTCATAAGCCTTGATGGCAGTCTCAACCTCATGAAGTTGCTCTCGTGCAGCCAAAAGATCAACACTTGCCTGCTCTGAGTCCAGCTGAGCACCTTGAAGCGCTTTCTGGATAACCTTGACTCCAGATATGTTTTTGTTGAATGCTACTCGCAGACTATCAAGAGATTTCTGAAGCTCAATAAGCTTAGCATCCTTGTTCATGTCAAAATCCTTCATATCCTTCTCGATACGAATTACATCGGCACTAGCCTCGGAATGACGCCTCTGGGCATCAGAAATAGCCTCAATCAGCCTAGGGATAGTCTCCTTCATGTTCTCAATCTCGTGAATGATTGACGAGGAGGAGTTTCCGTTGATTTGATCCTCAGCAAGCTTGATAGCGTGAGCTTTGAGGTCGAGTTCCTGCTTGGTCTGACGAGCATTGTCAAGCTTCGACTTTTCCGTAGAAATCTTGATCTGAAGTGCCTTCAGCGAAGACTCGGCCTGCTTAAGGTCCCGAGTAATCATATTGAGCTTCTGAAGAGTCAAGAGCACACCACTAGATCTGGGAGCACTACCACCGGACAAAGTACCCGAAGGATCGTACGAGTCACCCTCGAGTGTGATACTGCGAAGACGAACGTTGGAATCAAAGGTCACCCGCTTGGCGGTGTTGGCATCCGCACAAATCAGAGTGCTACCAAAGATATACTCCATGGCAGTAGAGACCTCGTCCTCATAACCAACAAGTCTAAGAGCAAGATCAACTTTACCGGGAGCAATTTGCTGCGCAGTGGCAATCTGCTGGGCCGAAGCCTTGAAGACGCTGATCTTGTTCAAAGGAATCAAAGTCACACGCTTCTTCAACCGACCCTTATCCAAGAGCTGCGAACTGGTTATATGCGAATCAACGACGACATTGTACAAACGACCACCGGCACAAATCTCCAAAGCAGTACCAGCTTCTAAATGCTCTTTATCCAGAGTAAATAGCTGAGCAACCATACCCTTAACCTTGGAACGGTCAAAGTTGGGGGTCGGGTCCGTATAGTTGAAGTCAATGTTGGCCACCTTCCGCTTGAGAACATCGGATTCTTGTCGCAGACCACGTACTTGATGTTGAAGCTGCGTCTCTTGTCTGAAGAGCTCCTCCTCAGCACCGGGCTCAATTCCCATCTGTTGAAGTCGTATCTCCAGATGTTGAGCCTCAGTCTTCATGATCTCAAGTTGCCGTAACAAGCCGGCGTTCTGTTCCTTGGCCTTGCGTGCCCGGGGCTCTTCCTCCTTGATGCGCTTCTCCAGATGGGCAATCTTGATCTTGGCTTGTTCTTGCTCCGTAGCTGCTGTTGACGCACGATTCCGGGCATCGTGAAGCTGACCTTGGTAACCTGTCTCTTGGCCGTCCTTAAAGGCAACACCAGTCTGAAGCGTTTGCAGAAGCTCCTCCTTGGACTCAACTTCCCGGCTCTGTTTTTCCAACTCCTGCTTAACAGTATCAAACTTGATCTTGGCCTGCTCATACATTGCTGTCTTCTCCTGCAAAGAAGCTTCGAACTCCAACACAGTATGTTCAACAGCAGCTTTCTTCTCAATCTCTTCCAGCGCACTGGACTTTTTCAAGTCAATGACCGTTGTTAGTCTGACGAGCTCATTAGAATATTGTTTAACAGTCTCCTCCAGCGCCGTTGCCTTTCCTCCCTTCTTGATCTCTTTGTCCCTTTGCGCCCGGACACGTTGAACGTCCTCCTCCAAGTTGCCGATTTCGTTCTTGAGGCGCTCCTGTGATTGGTCGAGATCCTTGAGTCGTTGCTTCTTGCCATCGAGATCAGCACCGGACTGCTGCAGTTTTTCTTGTAAGCGGATGTAGTCGTGGGCAACCACTAGGCGAGTAAGGCGCTCAAGGTCGTTTTGTGTTTGTTGGAAGTCGAGGAAAGCGCGCTTTTCGGTACGCAGCTTCTCTAACTTGGGTTCAATTTCTTCGCGCAGGAGCTCAGCAATCTCCTGTAGCTTCAAGTCTTTCTTCGCCATGGTTTTTAGGGCTTTGTCTCGACGATCTTCGAACATGCGGGTACCAGCGGCCTCCTCAATCATGGCCAAAATCTCGACAGCCTTCATGTTCAAGACCTTGGTAATGCGACCCTGCATAATTAGGAAATTGGGGTTGTTGATATTGAGGCCGACTGACTGGAAGAGGTTTTGCACTGTTTGTTGCTGGGCACGATGACCGTTAATCAAGTATTTTGAAGTTCCACCCAGTACAATCTGACGAGTGACGCTGATAGTGGCATATTCTTCGAAGCCGATCGGAGACTTAGATTTATCTCTGTTGTCGAATACGATAGTGACCGAGGCCTTTGTGACACCTGCTTGACCGCGTTTGTAAATGAGGTCCTAGAGCCAAAATCTCAAGTCAATATTGTGCATTCCAAACTCCTTATATAAGACGGGGTTCGGGAGAAGGCATACTTGAAGGTTCTGCGCACGAACTGTGCTCATGTTCGTGATACCAAGAACAAAGCAGATAGAGTCGAGAATATTTGATTTGCCCGAACCGTTCAGGCCGGTGATAGAGTTGAAGCTCTCATCCCTGGGTCAATGTGTCAGTTCGATGCTCGACTGGCCAGGGTCGTTGAGGAGGGGTCATTATCACATACCATCCCGAGATGACGGTTCTCACCGCATACGACTTAAAACCCTGTAGATCGCAACATTGGCGCCATGTTAGAAACGAGAGACTCGCATCAAAGACGCAATATAAGAAGTGAAAAACAGACGTCTATAATAATTTCGATAACTCTCATTGTAGCGCGGAGTAGTGCCGCAAACCGAGGGCGAAGCTGGGGTGGTCGTGATGTCTTCGCTGTTTCTGAGATCCAGTAAAGGACAAAATGTCGAGCTCAGCTTAGAAGGTCACAATAAAGTTGCAGGGGATGATTCCAGAAGCAATAAGCCAGTGGTAGTCGCAGTGAACGAATAAATTCAATAGATAGTATCAATTTTTGAATAGAAGTAGGAAATTGATGGCCTATAGCAAGCCTTGGGGGCATTTGTTATTGAGTTGTGCAGTCTAACCCCTCATTTTGCATAATTTCATAGAAGGGAATTTCCACTGTCATCAATCTGGCAACCAAATATAATACATAATAGACATAGGCTTTTAATAAACAAATGTCCTGATAGGGTTTAGTGCAGGGTCCAGAGCCACCTGGGTCATACGTAATTGGTTCACTAACTATCAGACACATTTTTTCCCTGGACAAGCTACATTATGGGGGTATTCTAGTCTACGCGAAGAACCGCGTCGGAAGATGGCAAATGTGGCGTTATTCCAAAAAGGGAAGAATAAAAACAAATGGCCTTATGACTCAGTAAGGAAAGAGCGTTATGTTTGTTTGTTGCATATCGTTAAAAGAGCCCCAAGCATCTGAACGCTGATGTCTCGTCTCACAAGCGAACTGCAGCTAGTAACGGGCTTCTTTTCGTCTATTGATTTTTATTTTAGAGGTTCCGGGTTCTACTGTCATATGGGTACCTGTCTTTAATACTTAGTGCTGATTCTATACACATACTTTTGACGTTGTATTTTTGTCTGCTGACATTCAGCTTTTGTTATTCGTCAATTTAATTCCATGTTATTATCATCACGACAGCTGTAACATACACTCACGAGCTATCTCTTACGAACAATCGCCATCAACCCACAGACCAGTTCGTCACCGCTGGTTTCGCGATATTCATCGGATTATACAACGACCCGCAGCAACCTTGGATACTACTCATCATATATTCGCACACATACACACATACTTATAATGTCTATGAGAGGAGCGCGTATACCACTAGGCTCCGGCACCTGGGTGGCTGAGGAGCGCAACTCTGCTCTCAAGATTGCCGATCAGGAAGTTGAAGAGTTCTCGTTTTCTGCGCGTAACGACTTCGACTGGCTTAATGAGCACATGGCCGGCATCTTGGATGAGAATGAGATGTAAGCTACTTGAAAGAACGGGTGACATTTTTGGAGTACATGGACTGACACAGAGGTGTAGTAACGTCGCTGGTGTATTCAAAACTCCCGGCTGCTTGCGGACTAAGGCTCCACAAGTAGCAACCACCAACAAACAAGAGGCAAAAACGGCTGCGGCCTCGACTGGCGTGGGAGTCGATGGACGCTTGGTAAGTTGGAGAATCGATTCGGGATTTTAAGGAAATAATCAAACTAATAGATGCGCGTCATCTGGTAGCCATTGCAAGACATATTTGCTTCAACAACCCCTACAAGCGCACCAAATAAGTTCACACAACAACTCAGTCACCGCACACATTCGCCTTCAGTACCAATCCCAGATGACATTGGCCCCATCGACGACTTCAATACGCACGATAGAGCCGCGTCTCCGAGTCCTATGAGATCTACTTTGTCACCACCAGTTTTGTCTGGGGCTAAAAACAAGCGCCCCAAGCCGATTAACACTGATTCCAGGTTCTACGGAAGCCAATCTCAAGATGTTGAGACACCCAACTCGCCAACTGCCAACGTCCAGACCGTCAACGGAAGCCGAGCCGCCAGTCCTAATGTTCTTAAGTCGCCAGCAAAACCACCTTTGTCGCCCAGAGCCGCCTACCAGATGTTAGAGAAGAATGGTGATAGAGAAGAGGAAGTCCAGAGATCATCACGAGCCACGTCACCAATCCCCAACTGGGCCACCAATCTCTTTATTCCTCCCCCTAACACTTCTAAGACTCAGGAATTACCTGCTCCTTCATCGCCTATGCAGTCCTCTCCCATGAGATCATCACCAACGAAAAGGACACCTTCAAAGTCTTCGCCACTCAAGAACTACACAACCCACACTTTTTCAGTAGACCAAAAGCTTCACAGCTCACAACATGGTCACATTAGCGATGAGGAGAATGATGTCATAATGGATGATGCTGATGAGGATGATGATGACGAGGCGCGTTCGCATTCCCCCAGTCCGGTTCGGTCTGCCATGCGCAAGAGCAGTCTTAACTTTGCTCCTTTCCCTGCCAGAGAACCACTAGCGCACAAGACCCCCGGAAACCGTGTGTCAAGAACAAGCAACTTGGATGCGCTTCGGAACAGCTACTACCCTCGCACCACCAACGGAAAGAGCCTGAGTGGTAGTATTGGTGAAAATGCTGATGAGATGGATGTGGACAAGGAGGATGCGCCTAACAATACCATGACGTACACCCAGAAGCTCCAAGACAAAATTAGCCAGCTTTCGGAACAACAACCTAAGGCTGCTCGTCCATCCAAATCTATTCATGGTATTACTGCTTTACAACAAGCCCAGAACAAGGCTGAAGCTCTGCCGATGTCCCCGCCGCGAAGGCTGCCTCCGGCTCCTGTAAGCACCACGCCTGGTGCTTTCCCCGGCGATGAAGATGATGACTGGATGGATGCTCCGGCTGCCCCCACTCAGGAAATGGAGTCTACCAATGATGGTTTTGTGGTGCCTAAGCAGCGCCAGGTCAATCGTGGGGAATCTCCTTCCAGAACTGAGAACACCACTCCAGTCCATGCTAAGCACATGTCTCTGTCTTTATTCCCTGACATGAACCCGACAATGGCCCAAATAAAGGCTCATAACAAGAGCATGTCGATTTCGTCTCATAACTCATTGATGAGTCTTGCCGAGGTTCAGCAACCTCCTAGTCCGTCCAAGTCGCCCTCGAGGTCAATGCGTGAGAGTCCTCTAAAGACTGTTAGGAACAAGCTATCTTCTATTCTTAAAGGATCTAAGAGTTTGTTAGCCAGCAGTGCCGTCGCTAGTGCTGAGGGCAAGCAAATGTTATCTCCTACTGCCAACCGTGTCATGTCAAGTACCTTGGAGTCTACAGAAAGCTTTCAGACCTCTACAGCCAACACCTCCGTTGAACCGCTGTATCCTGATCTCTCAGCCAAGGCTCTTGAGGCTTCGGAGATGCCCACGAGTCCAAAGTCCGCTCGCAAGACTAGAGCTTCTACCGAGCGTGAAAAGAAGACGCAACGTGATGCTAGACTCATGCGGGACCACATTGATAGGCTTGAAAAGGCCCGCGAAGCAGAGCGTGAAAAGGTTCGCTTGTTGAACGAACAAAAGGAACGCGAAAGATTGGAGCAAGAAGCCCGTGAACTGGAGCTTCAGCAGGAGAGAAAACGCCAGGAGGATTTGGAGCTACAGGAGGAACTTGAGCGTCAACAAGAGCACGAACGCCAACTCGAACGGCAGCGTATCGAACGTGAGGGGCGTGAAGAGCAGGAAAGACTGGCCAAGGAGCGTGAGATTCAACGTCAACAGGAGTTTAAACGCCAGCGGGAACTCGAGCGTGAGCGTAAGATGCAGCTCGAGAATGAGAAGCGCGAGAAGCGGGAGCATGAGCTTGAACTTCAGCGTCAGAAGGGGAGGGAACGGGAGGAGCGCGAGCGCCAGATTCAACTGGAGCGTGAGGAGGCTGCGAGACTGGAGGCTGCAAGGGTTGAGGAAGAGAGAGTAGCCCGGGAACGTGAGCATCAGCGTCAGTTAGAGCGTGAGCGGGAAGAACGAGAGGAGCGCGAGCGTGAGGAACAAATTCGTGAAGAGCGAGAGGCTGAAGCCTCCCGTGAAGCCGAGCTTGAGGCAGGGAGAGAGGCAGAGCTTGAGCGTAAACGAGAGCTTGAAGGGGAGCATGAGCGGGAGATGGAGCTCAGGCAGCGGGAGAAGCAGAAGACTCTTAACGCCAAAAGAATCCCGACGCCTACCGACAGCGAGCGTCCCAAGTCGCGGACAGCCCTTGCTAGCCCCAAGAAAGCTATGCGGACTAGACAAAATACGGACGATGAGGATAGCACTGATCAGACTCCTGCTCGTACTGGCCTTGGTTCTCGCCCGCCAGCTGCTCACAGCGTGCGCAAGGACATCAAGAGACTAGCCAAGCCCGGCACTACGTCCAAGTCGCGAGTTGAGCCGCCCAGGCACATTGTTGTTAAGCCGACTTCACTCTACCACCCGTCGACGGCGGCCCTTTCAACCAATCTTTCGGAAACGTTGGAGACCTCGGGTTCGTCTCGCGCCCAACTGAGTATGAAGAACAGCCAAGGGTCTCTCAAGGAGAAGGACATTTCCTCTCAAAGTCTCAAGAGCTCGATTGCTTCGTCAACTGGTAGCAGCCGGTCTCGGTCCGCGGATCCTGTTGCCAAGAAGCGGGAAATGGAGGAGCAGCGTCGCAAAGAAGCCAAGGCTGAGCTCGATCGCAAGCGGGCTGCTCAACAGGAACGACAGCGCCGCGGCGAGGAAGAGCAGAAGGAGGAAGAGCGTAAAGCCATGGAGGCTAAAAAGAAGCAACGTCAGGCTGCTTTAGAACGTGCCAAGCAAACTCGGGCTCCGCCGCCGGCTCAACAGGCCGGTGAACAGGGCCAAAGTTCGCGGCCTGCGTCTCGCATTGCGCAGAACCCGGCGGATATCCCGAGGCCCAAGTCGGCCATGAAGGGTACGTTGGCTGCCAAGCGTCAACTTGAGGAGGACAAGACGCGCAATGGGGCTAGTTATCAATCCCAGGAGAGTAAGCGTCGTCGGACTGGCGAGGACTTTGACAAGGATGATTACGAGCAGCCGCAGCAGACGCTCAAGAGCGCTCCTGTCAGACCTTCATCGGCTATGAAGTCAGCGTTCGGCCAGTCGGGTGCCGGTATTGCCCGTGATCTTTTCAAGGGCCCTCAGGCCGCGAAGTCTGTGGACATGTCGCAGTTCTCCAAGGGAGCTATCCCCTTCGCTGGAGGTGCTTCGGTGCCTTCTTCATCGGCAGCACCTACAAGCGTCTTCAAGACTCCTGGCCGTACCGCACTCCCATCAGGTGCCAAATCGGCGCACAAGTCTGCCTCAAGACCCTCACCTCGCTTCCAAAACGGCGACAATATCGAACTCCCCGACATCGAAACCGAAGACGAAGACGAAGACTCGGAAGAAGAAGCCGCCCGCAACATGGGGGTTGCCCCCTGGGCTGACTCCCCCGATCTCAAGAAAGCCCTGATCCGCCAAGAGACTATGGACCCCTCGCTGATTTTCGGGCCGCCGGCTCCGCTGAACATGGAGGAGGTCTTTAGCAAGAATAAGGATCGGTGGAATAAGTTCCGTGCACGTACGTCGAGTGCGAACTGGGCGGGGGCAGACAAGCTCACGGATGAGGACATTCGGAAAGATATGGCGGCGAGGGATAAGATCAGGAGGGATGGGGGGTGGTCGTATGATTTGGGGAGGGATTTGGCGTAGAGAAGAAAGGCGCATTCATTCGTTTATTTTTCATTAAAGATGAGTATTCATTTTTATGGCATTTGTCCATCATGGATGGGACGTTTTTGGGTTATTTTGTTTTTTTATTGCTTGGGTGATTATATGGGATATATATACATTCGTTAAAGTTTTGTTTATTTTGTCGGTTTCATTTTTCAATAGATCATTCACTGCGCATCATGCATTACACATAATATCCTTTTACACATAACGTCAATAATCATCACGTGACTATCATTGAACCGTTTTTTTAAAATCATTACATTGTATAGAGGTACTCATTGTTTAGTATTACCACGAAGAAGCAAAAAACTAACTTAAACTACTAAGAAAACTAACATACATACGTTCAAACACCGAATTTTTCACCCCAGACCGAAACAAACGATAATGAGAATAAACAAAAATGATCAGTAGTACGAAGAGATAAACAGGAAACCCAATCAAAAATGAATAGAAATAACAAGCAAGGACAGAGATGGAACAGGGGATGATGGCGATACGATAGTTTCTGGGGACGGAGATTACAATGATGATATCAATATGATAGGAAGGAGACCGTTGTATATACTGGAGGGATTTTGGGGCCGTAGGGCATAGAAGGTTGGAAACTAGTAGTACACGAAGCTGGGAATGGATAACTATTTAGAGATGCTGGCTTCAAGAGAGGGAAGAGTATGGGTCATGATGTACAGGGAAGAAATAGGCAACGCGATGTCAGCCTAATTGATTACCAACGCTCGTTGCGACCACTAGTGCGACCACGCGAGTTGTTGCGACCACCGAAGCCACGGTTACCGCCAAAGCCACCAGATGAGCGACGGGGCATCCGGGTGTCAACGGCGCCGGAAACCATGGAGGAGAACGGATCGTTGTTGTCACGAGAGCGGCCACCGAAAGAGCGACTACCATCACGGCTACCGAAAGAGCGACTACCGTCATGGCCACCGAAAGAACGACCACCACTAGAGCGGCGGCCAGAATTGACACCGTTGACATTGCGGAGGCCAAGACGGTCAAGAGCCTTATCGGAGATGAAGGGGGGGCTCTCCATGCCGAAACCGAAGCGGGTGAGCTCATTCATGGACATTATGGCATCCTCAGCGGTGCGGCGCTCGATACCACCGATCAGAGAAAGGTAAGCAGTGTTAAAGTTGTCGGGGTTGACACGCTCGTAGGCCTCGGCGACGAGCTTGAGAATAGGATGCGAGTCATTGGAATCCTCGGAGGCATTGATGGTGGCGGTCTCAAGGGACTGGTCAGGGGTGATAGGAAAAGCACTGAGCATGCTGCGGGAAGAGGGAAGCATGTAGCGGGGGACAATGATGACACCCTTGCCTTCCCTGCCAGCACGACCGGTACGGCCGAGACGGTGGACGTACTGCTCAGCAGAGGGGGGAAGACCAATCTGGATAACATGAGAAACGTTAGGGAAGTCCATACCACGAGCAGTGACATCGGACGAGACGAGGAAACCAGTCTTGGCCTCGCGGAAGTTCTCGGCAGCACGGGTGCGCTGGCCCTGGGTCAGCTTGCCGTGGATGAAGGAACGGACGAAGTTGCGACCCTCAGGGCGAGTGGACTCAGAGAGAGTAGGGTAGACAAGGTCAACGAGAGCGGTGGTGGGGGTGTAGATTATGGCCTTGAAGGGGGAGGCCCTTGGATTTGGAATCAGCCTTGGCGGCAGCGATCTCACGCTGGGCGATCTCAACGACAGAGGGAATGACGTTGTACCAACCGTTGGCAACAACGAGGGTCTGGGGGACACGGGCGTGCGTGGGCTCCTCATCCTCGCGGATGGTCTGGACAAACTCGAAGTTGTCGGGGCGGACCAGCTGGCGGGTAAGAGCAACGACATCCTTGGGGATGGTGGCAGAGAAAAAGAAGAGTCTGGCGCTCCTTCTCCTTGGGGTCTGGAAGGAACTTGTTGATCTCCTTCAAGTCATCGAAGAAACCGACATCAAGCATGCGATCAGCCTCATCAAGAACCAGAACAGCCAGGTTGGGGGCCTTGAGGCCAGAGCGGGAGTCCTGGAGGAGATCCAGAAGACGACCGGGAGTGGCAACAAGCAGGTGGCAACCCTCGCGGCGAGCCTTGTTGAGCATCATACTCTTCTGGGTACCACCGACGGCGCACTGGACAACGAGACCGGTGCCCTTGACAAGCTTGTTAGCCTCGACAGCGATCTGCTCGGCAAGCTCACGGGTAGGAGACATGACAATACCACGGACATCGGAGAAGGAGGCATCACGACGAGCGCGGCGGGTGGCGAGAGTAGGGTCCTCTAGGAGCATGCGCTGGAGAGTGGGGAGCAGGAAACCGATAGTCTTACCGGTACCAGTCTTGGCCTGAGCAACACTATGAAGAGAAATTTGGTTAGTGAATTGGTCAAACGATGTTTATATTCAATTATTTGCGTTGACTTACAGATCCTTGCCCTCGACAGCCGGTCTAATGGTCCGGGCCTGAACCTCAGACATGTTGATGTAACCCATACCATTGACGATAGTGCGGATCAGGGTAGGGTGAACCAGGCCGCTCTCGCTCATCTCGGCGAACCGGAGGGGCTTCTCAGATTCTTCAGAAGCCTCAGTCTCGGCCTCGGCGGCAGCCTCAGTGGCCATGAAACGGAACTGCTGGAGAGCCCGGCTCAAGGAAGCGACTGAAGGCTTGGCAATGGCAGCGAGAACGGGGCGCTGGACAAGGAAAGAAGGGGCCGGCGCCGTAAAGGCAACACGGGCGGTGATCTGGCGTAGAGGCACGAGGTTGCGGAGACCTTGGCGGAACATTTTGATGATATGAGGTGATGTGAATGGAGGAAAATTGAGGTATGTGGGAGGTTAAGAGCTCAAAAAAACTGTCAAGCTAAAGAAGACAAAAAGAACTCAACAAGACGTAGAAGTCGATACTCTGAGAATAAAGAATTGAAATGTTGTGAAAGAGGATTCAACAACTGCGATGTTTCCGTCAAAAGCAGAACAACGTGAAAAAATAGAAGCAAGATGAAGAAAAGAAAATTCTTGCGGAGTGTTGGATATATTACCTGTAGTCGAAAAAAAAATCAACAGCCAAACAAAATCCACTATAATAGAACGGTAGTACCTGCTAGGGTGAAAAAAATGACACTAGCCCAAAAGTCTTTACTTCATATCCTTGCAGTTGATTGGTTCGAACATCCCACTATTTGGTTATCGGGCATCCCCGCAAGTGATAAGAATTTTGAAAGTCTTATCTTATCACACGGTCTTAAACTGTCAGTAATTACCCAAAAGAGTTGGACACCACTCAATAGTTTAGTTTAATTTATAGGACAGTTTCTTTGTTTTGTAACATGAGTTTTTCTCAAACTTGACATCAATTTGACACCATTGATTCAGTATTGGATAAAATTCTCATGGATTTACTCGGCAGGCTCGAAAAAACTAGATTTTCAACAAGCCCGAGATGGACGAGTCCTAATTCAGTTTACTATCTCCATTAGTGTCACATCATCAGCTAACCACTTGATGTTATGAAGGTGTTGAAGCTTAGATTTGGGTATTTTATAAGTCATCTATGTATATGTACTTACCGCCTCCCAGCACTTTGTGACATTACCAATACATTAGAGTCCCACAAAATTACCCGGCTATCCCACCCTGTCGACGCCACCCAACCGCCCGCCCCGAACAAACAGTAATCAACGCCAGTAACAAACTCAGTATGTCGATTCATCAACGCCAATTGCTGACCCATCCGTCTATGCCCCATCGCCTCCGAAACCCTCGACGAATCATTCCACACGCGCACCGTCATATCATACGAAGCACTAATTAACACATCGCTCACATGCGGACTCCACGCCAACCGTCTAACTGCATACCGATGGCCTGCTAAGATTGATACCGGCAGGGCCGCAGGATTCCGTATATCGTGAGTGCGCACCATACCGTCAGTGCATCCGGTAGCGATGATGTTGTGATCGTATTTGTTCCAGTCGTGGGTGAGAACTTCTGTGTGCTCTTTAGGGTCGTTGACGCGAATCATAGAGGTAAGGTGGTATTTGGCAGAGACGGGGGTGCGCATGTCAAAAAGGCGGACATGGCCGTCGGATGAAGAGGCGGAGATGATATTGGGATTGGAGGGACAATAGTTGACGGCGTAGGTACAGCAGCCGGTGGGGAGGGTTCGTAGAGAATTTGTTTTGGTGGGAGACCACTGAGGGATGTTAGTTTTGGGGACCATCACAGTGTGAAGGCTTTTGACTAAAACTTACTATCTTGACTGTGCCGTCCCAAGAACTGGAGATAAAGTTATCTTTGGTGATAGGGTTCCATGATACTGAGTAGACTTCCCGGTTGTGTTCATGGAAGTTCATCACTGGGAAATCACTAACTGTCGCATCAAACAACTTGATCGACCCATCACCACACGCAACCGCTAACTGGTTCTCATTGATTTCTGAGAAAGCGACATCATATTGTGCATCATTCGTATCGAATCTATTCAAAAGTTCCTTCGTAGTCAGCGTCATAGCCTCTATCACATGTCAAAATGCACACTTTGGGCAAACTTACGCTCGCTCAACGACAATGCCTTGAGGTCCTAGCCCCAATACGAAAAGCTTGCCATTTCCAACGATGCCGAAGTTAGAGGAGGTGGCGACGGCGACGCGCGAGTCAATATATGGAGAGTAGCGCACAGCATAGGGGTTGTAACCGGAAGTTTGGAATTCAAGCATCGGCATCATCATGATGGGTAAGTGGTGGGGTTGTCGGGGTTAGAGAAGATATTGTGAGTGAATATTGGTAAGGAATGAAGAAGATACTGTATAGAGGGAGGGGTTCAAGAACAAAGTTTGGAAGTGAAACCTCGAAAGAAACAAGTCCCGGAAGTCACGATCGTCATTAATGTGACAATAAGCTCTTTCCAAATTTACATTTCGTTGAGATTCGGGATTCAGTAGCTCCAACTTGTCGCTCGGCCCAATCCCTGTCGTTCAAAAATCCGCTTCAGTGCTCTTTAATCTTTTGTAAATACAGCGGGTACCCTCTGTAATTATGTCAGTTCCCTCAAGAACCTCGGTATAAATAGTGTATGCATAACTAGACTTGTGCAAATTATAAGCTATATAACCACGTGACCAATTGTGGTTTAGGCGTTAGTCAGGATCACTCTCTGTTTGCAAGCAGCGTGATTTGAGTAATGCATCATTTGTAGTCAATCAAACTCTCTTTTGCTAATAAACTCTCAATGTCTCATAATAGATGCCTTTGTTGTACGGAAGAGAAAGCGGGTTGACGGTACATTTGAGCGCATAGACGCCCGGAAACCCTGATCATAAGCCGCTAACCTTGCAGATGAGCATGAACATGAGCCAACCGACGTCAAATTAGCTATCCTAGCATCAAAATTCCCTAATTTAGACCTGGATACACTTCTCGATATCTTAATTGCCCATGATGGATCTGTAGCACTTGCTAAGAAGGGAATCACACTTTGTATGATGCTAGAGATATCACGGAACACACTCCATGCACAATCATGTACAATTTCCTTCCAGCTCAGCAGGCAAATAACCTATTAAGAGAGTTGGTTGCTGAGGCAAGAAGCTTCAAGCAAGACAAGTTTAAACTATTTGATAATATTGTCACCAATACTCATACCAATGCCTTCTATGTTGAAACATGCGATGAAGAACACGAACAACGGACTAGTTACAATTATAACGGTCGTTCCATAAGAGTAAGCCCTTGTTTCATCTACCTCTCTATATGATCGTTCTAACAAAATCTAGGACGTCCATTTCTTAACTTCGCATCTTGCCGCCGTCAAGCCCATCGTCGCTTCCGCTGTCAACAACGCCATTCAATACCGCATCACCACTCTCGGTCGCCTCCCTTTTCAATCCTCCGACCTTTGGTCTCCTAATGTCGCCCTCGTCAACTGTTACCGCGGGGCCAAAGAGAACTTTGGATGACATATATGCATCCTCAACATACACCACTCTCCAAATGTGGAGTCCCGTGTGTTCTGAGGGTCGTCCAGAAGAAAAAGAGGTCGAAGGGAAGTATTTCTGGATTCATTACACAAGTTATATCCCGGGGAAGAGTGGATGTGATTATTTTGTGTGGGAGGAGTTTAGTGAGGATGGGAGGCCATTAAACATGCGGAATCTGGAGCTGTATAGAGATCGGCCAGTGGTTACACGAAGCACAATGGAAGCTAACGAAAAGATTGTCACGGTTAACAAATCATGATCATCCAAATCTACATTAATATATATATACTAGCATCTACTATTTCTCATATTACAATTACTTAATCATCCATGTCCTGAACTAATTCCTTAATCTCCCCCGCAGCCCCCTCAACCACCTCTACCGTCTCCACCTTCTGTTTCCCCCCATCCTGCAACCAAAAGTCCACCTCATCAATGACATCATAAACCGTATCCTCAACAGCCTGCTCTCGCACCCTCTCACTCAAAGGCCTCAAAACTTTGAAAATATCCACCTTCTCCCTCCACTCTGCCTCCCCGGGCTTCTCGTACCCCTCCGGTGGAAACCAAAAATCTGGACCAAAGTTCATCTCTGCGGCACCATTCCGGAAGACACTAACAGCGGGATAATAGCCAAGGGTTCCGTCATCGAGGCCTTCTCTGGCACCTAGTTGCGGCATGGGTTTGGATGCTGGGGGCAAGAAGCAAAGCAGGTTCTCAAACGCGGTGCCCATTTCCTGGCCGTTTTTGTAGACTTTGATGTAGCTTCCAGGTAACGTCCTGAGGGGGACTTGGGGATGATTGGCGTTTGGGGGTTCTTGTGCAACAACAGATGGCGTAGACCCGAGAGCCCCGGCCTTGATACTTCCAGTGGGCGCCGGGTTCATGAGATCCTCAAGTTCCCTTGTTGAGTGGTAATCAATTTGCTCAAAGTACAAATGACTTTTAAAGCGAATAGGAATGCGGTCGCGAACAATGTTACCAAATTGTGCGCTTTCATGGGAGTCACGGGATGGCAAATCTTCGGCAGAGTCGACGGCGGGGTTCCAATGGCCAGATAAGACTTTGCGTTGGACAGATTCGGAGGGAAGAAAATCTCCATGCCCAAAACATCTCCTTCTTCGAGATTTTCGCCGGGGGAACAGCGTCTTGGGCCGTGACATATGTACCTTGTGCCCTTCCTTATCGCGAATTCCATAACTGTAGGCGTCGAAGCCCACCGGTGCATCCAACGATGCTTCTCTTCGTGCAAACCCAACTCTCACGTGAGGTCCTCCGATATCCTTATTCTTATCCTTTTCCCGATCTTTGGCCTGTTTACTGCGCCGGGAGATGCCCTTTGTCACACGGATTTCCCAGTACCAGCGGCCTTCGCGGACGAATACATTGGCTTTAGCGGTACGGAAACCTTTGTCAGTGGTCACGTGGCTGCAGGTGGGGTCAAAGTAGATGTGCATTGCGGAGTCCTCGATGCTCATACGAGGGCCATACGGTGGGGTTCGGTGTGGTGGTAGTGGTGGGGGTATAATTGGTCGGCGATGCAGCGGGTGTAGTGGTATCCGCGCTTGTTGTAGACACTATAGTAGTTCAATTTTAGCATTTTCTGTTTTGCTAACAGCTACCAATTCTCCTGATACACTTACTGGTCTGTCGCCTCGAAAACTCAATTTTATTCCCGTCCGGCTCAACCACCGAATGCTTCTCCACCAACGGCGTTGCCCTCGCCTCCCTGTAATCATCCGGCTTCGGCGGCGCCAATTTGTACCTCACCGGCGATACCCCCTCCATATCGACAATAACTTTCCCTTTCCCCTTTCCCGTCATCGTCAGATCGGGCGTGCCGGCCTTGGTGCCGCGCTTTGCCGTCGTGTCTTTCTTGGCACGCGTGGGCTTGCCGGTGGCATCGTCAGTAGACGCGCGGGCTTTTGGATCTGGGTTGAGGGGAGATGATATGGATGGGGTGTGAGGGTCGTCGAGGGGGCGTTTTTGGGAGAGAAGGAGAATTGTGGAGGGGAGGGTTATTGTGGGGTGGATTCACAAGAGGGTGTGCCGCGGTCGGAGGCCATGGTGGGAGGTGACGGGTTGTCGGACGTATCCAAGGGTGCTTTGTATTAGGGGGGCAGATAGTAGGGCGCAAATTAGTGGAAGATCATTAATAGGATTAACGGAGGTGGATTTCGCGATGGTTTGGTGCGATTTAAGAATGTTTGGTGGCTGCTGGTCTAAAAAGTTTTGAACTTGCTATTGATCAATGGCACCCATGACGTTGACGTCAATTTATTGGGTTTTGTAACCCTAGTTTTGTGTTATGTTGAATCGCTAATGAACACTATCATATTCGCCATTACATATCAAAATATCATGTTAGAGTATATTATGGCCAATCACTTAGTACTTGTGAATTGAATCAGACGTTCTAGATTCTTCCACCTTTTTTTTTTCAATTCTATCGCATATCATAATCTGCGTAAACATATTATCTTCAATCTCATCTTCAGGAAATGTGGGACCAAGTATCATCCCAATGTTAACATTATTTCCCAGCGTACAAACCACCAATAAGAGTTGTCCATCATCCTCCCGAACCCTCCACTTCGCCTCACATCCAAAGAAACCATGTCAAAATCCAGTCCTAACTACGCTCTGGAGATATCCCTTGGATCTCCGGTACAGCTCCACCTTTATACCCACCCCACTACACCACGGGCCGCCTTATGCCAGCTCTCGTTACTTCGCTATCTACTCGTTACCTGGGGTCGCTACCATAGGGCATATCCTGGAATCTTCAGCCGTAAGCAGGGTTTTTATGGGGGTGAGGACGGCTGGTGCCATGAATAACGCTTTGGGATATACGAGGGGAGGTGGGTTTGGGGCTTCGGGACTATATGGAGTTGGTTGATGGGTCGGATGGAGAGGTTCCAGTAGGTAGGTTCGGGTGATAGATGACTTGGAGGGGGGTAGAGTTAATGTGAGGCAGGCTAATGGGGAGATTGAGTGGCAATGGGAAATGAATATGATATCGATATTCAACTGGAAGTAGTGGGAGTAGTGTGGTAGAGTATAATATCGGTGGTAACAATGCCGGTTAATAATCGATTTTTACAGGTTGTTCTTCTGGTCAATAAGCGTGGCAAATGTCTCAGTTGAACATGAGCTCTGAAAATCAATCCATATATGGGAAAATACTAGGATTGCGTTCTCACCATAGTTTATTTAATTCTCTCCATTGGGGTACATATCATCGCGTACGTGGCTGAAAGAACTACACTTCCATTTTTGCGATATATCACATAATAACTTACCTGCAATGTGATATATATCCTCTTCCTAAAATGCCAACTGCATAACAGAACCTGCCCATGTAATTTCATAGATATGTGCAGTTCCATTAAATCATTATCTAGATTCCTATTCAAACCATCTGCATCCAACCAGACATACCATTACAACACATATTACATCGCCACATCACTGCGGTCGCTATATGCAAGTCTCACTTGTGCAGATTATGTCAATACATGGAAACTAACAATCCAGTAGTCTCACCGAAATAAGGCTTTTGCATGCATGAGGCCATAGGAAACGGTTGCCACATCTGTGCGGGCTGCCCGGGAATTTATACAGCTAGGCGAGAGTGATATAAAGAGGTATTAATGTTGATGTTTATGCAATGATGTGAATTTGAAAATGGAATTAAATGAAAAGTTGAAAATAATATTGTAAGATCACGAAACCTTAAGTATTATTGATAAAGGTTGGAATGGCTTGATTCGGCAATTTTGTGGGCTGAGGAACTAGATTTGAGGAGGGGTGGTCATGATACTGATTAGACACAGTTGTGCGAACTTTAGGTGGGAAGTGTGACAAATAAAGGGTTGTGAAGTACAGCCAATATGATATCGAAATATGGAGCCATGGCCTCGAGGTACTTTTGTTGATGAACGCGAATTAGATATATCACATCCAGAGCATAATATGTGACTCAACTGTAAAGTTTTGCCATGAAATTGCCATTTTTGTCTATTCTGTATGTAATACGGACACTAATCCAGTACAGTCGCAAATACGCTGTTCATGATGGGTGACTTACGTCACAAACCGATTAGATGTGACACAATACATCAATCAAAAATATAGCCTCTCGCTTTGAACTTTGGCGCTTCAATGATGTTGAAGTTTCTCACTTCGTATCCAAATACTTTGCCTCCAAATTTCTATATTCGAAAATAATATATACCTCTCATTTCCAGTTTAAAATGGGACGGCCATAGAGACTGCAAACCCTAGAGTCATCAAAGATGCTACCGACATCACTTGTCACTTTACTGCTGGGATGATATTTACTGATATTCTTTGGAGAATTGTGTATGTAAATATTCACCTGTAGATCCATACTTCGTCTAGTATATCAATAACTTTCCATTAGGTCTTATTGACAGTACTATGGAATAGGAAGTTAACAAGTCATACAGGGGCGAGTTTTCTTATATATTACACCATAAATCAAAAGAGGATGTAAGTAGACAGCTCGTTATGTGCATAACTCAAACAGATCTTAGAGATAGCTAACTTCTATAATGCTGTGATAGGACTGAAATACAGCAGGTTAAACAGTACAAAAGTTAACCCGTCCGACATTTGAGCCTAGTTTATCATTGAATATTAGTAAGAATCTTGTACTTTATAACACCATTTATAGTTCAAATTTAATTTGCGACCATGTAATTGTTATAGTCATGGCTAGTTTTGAGCCGCTGATGAAGGCCCTGACATAGGGGCTGGAAATAGAATCTCATCACAAAATTGAACTTCCATCCGGTGTTAGAATCACTCATGTATGCTCTGATCCTACCCATTGTTGCAGTCAGAACACTCCAGTATTGAATTTCTATTTTGACCAGCCTAGCCCGTTGAGGCCACAAAAAGCTTGCTGCCAAGCTCTACATAATATACCAAATTGAACAATATCCAGAGAATGGCCTGACCATTGATCCTTTCATCTAAGTTCAAGAGACAATATTGACCATCGCCGCGTTATGCGCCAGACGCCCTCTCTATGGTATAGCTGTTACAAAAGGAATACAATAGATCATGCACCAGATCGTTCCAGGATGCTTCCGTCAGTTTATGACTGCAGAAGGCGTGCACCGGCTAGCCTTCCGAGTCAGAAGAGGTGTTGAGGCGGTGAGGGGATCGGGTTGTTGGGAAGCGGGCTATAGGGGATAAGAGTAGGATATATGGGTTGTCGGACTATGATGAGGATCACGCCACGTTTATTGGAGCAAGTACTTGTAGGATTGGGTACCGCGGGCTGCCTCTGAGGGAGGGTATAAGTCTTAATTTGCCGTTGATTGATTATAAAAACTTCAGTAGTTTGTGGTGAGTATCAGTCCATCAGGTTCCGAGCCATCACAGTGAGATCACACAGTATGATATGAAAGTTGACTTGTTGCCCATGACATGAAAGAATTAAAGAAAACATTTCCTATCTCTATGCAACATCTTGTATAAGTGGATCTTATGTCTCTGTTTGGATATATCCATTGTCAATCTTCATGTCTACTGCATATGCCTCCCACACATCCCGCGTCCAGTATCAGCCGTTGTGCTGCGTTGGCAATTTTGGTATCAATGAAGACCCTGATCGGTGACCCAAAGGCAGAAAAGATACTAAGTATAATGTTGGTTTGACGTGGATAGTAACTTCATAGTTCCATAACAGGAAATATGGGCTGGAGGTGGAGTTCATGTAGTGCCGCTATCCCAAAGGGAAATACTACTTTGGGACTGTCTAAGCGTTTTGAGAAGGATTCGTAAACGAAGACTCAACGAGGCATGCATTAGGCTTATGCTGTTCATTGTTCCACATGGAGTCAATGGCCACTTGATCTGACCCTATGACCACGATGTCTGTGGGATGCATAATAACGAACAGCTGAGAGTCTATACGGTAACTGTTATCATGTGAGACAAATTTGCAGTTATCGCGAACTACATGCCCCACAAACTAATCCTGATTCCTCATCATCCAAGGCTCCTGTAGGCGATTCCATATGCCTGGCCAATATTTTCTTTTCAACATATCACTCACTGTCACTCATTATGGCCATAAAGCATATTATTTAGACAGTTAATTCACACTGTTACACCAAGAAATGCCACGCCATTTTTTAGCCCCATAATTATCCCCGATGTGGAGTCAGGAAATGGTCGTATTAAGATGAACATTACCACTTGAACATGGTGTCAAAGAAATAACATCAAACTAGCCTTTCTACATGAGTTGACTTACATATCGACTGCGGTTGTGTAGTGTCTGAACACTATATGACCTCTACTCAACTCTATGCGTTCCTGGAGCCTTTGTCAGAGTCACCACCGACGATCTTTAGATTCACTAAAGCTGCGTACCAATTTCGCACACACGGCTCAGTCCCGAACTACCGGACTCCAACTCGCCAACTTAAGGCACATCCCGATGTTCTAGCTCCCACACGCATCAAAAGAATCCCAAGACTAACAGAACAGGCAGATCACTATGGTTGCCACACTTATAACCCTCATATTTAAACATCTACATTCTCACGTGCATATTTTCTATGCACGCAACAGAGTATCGGAGATCATAGACCCCCTCGTACCATCCTTTTCCACCCATGAAAACGTATCCCGCAAGGGAGCTCGAGGGAACAATGGGGCCGGTATATTGAACTAGTCATGGGATGGATGCCTCAAAACATCTTTAATGGGTGCCAAGAGTTTGCCGGAGTATCGGGACGGGAGTAGAAGGATGAAATTGTCCAATGGGATTGGTGTGGTGATGATTGTTGTGTATATGATGCATTGAGTGCATGAGCTGTGCCGTCGATATCTTTGAAGATTTATAGGCTTATCTCCGCGTATGAAGAAGAAAAAGGAGTTCCTTTACATGCAGATTAAACTCATCACGGAATCCATATCGTCCTTTAGTTATCTTATCCCTGGCCTCGCCATCTTCCATACGACCGGTGACGTTCAAAGGCCACCCATAGTCCAGAACCTGTCAACATCTCGTCAATGAATCGTTAGTCAACCATCCACGCATCGAGCCCAATATACCACATATAACCTTCTATTGTCCATTGCCAATAAATAATCCTTACATATCCCACTCACTAAGCTATCTCCTGTCGTATTTTGTTTTGCTTTGTCATCTTGTTCACTGCCCTGTTCTGGCACTCCTGCTCGCCTCACCTAACATCTCAGGATATTCGCCATCCATCAATCGCCACAAAGCTACCTTGCTCATTTCTCTAATGCATGCGTAGTCTGTATGTATGTACATAAACTATTACCCCATTTCTCCATTCCCTTCTCCCGACCATGTCAACCCAATTCCCGGAACCTCAATCATCCAGCTACTATTATGTTGGATCCACTAACCCCAATATCTCCGGGTCTCAGATACCCATCTCCCCGATCGTCGGTGCCCAAAATGGATAAAAAGTGGAAATTGATTTAGACTCAGGACTCGAGGTTCGATTTTGTGTATCCAAGGAAAGAACCTACGTCATTGTGATGGAATTTCCTGTTTGGGTTTGCGAGGGTTACGGTCCCATTGCGGGCTCCGAAGACCTATATTTCTACAATTCAGGGCAGGAGGCAACGATTATGGAAAATGTGAAAGGCAGGGAGGATATAAAATATTTTGGTTGAGATAATGTATTTTAGAATCATGGAATTATGCCGTAACCGATATGTGCGAAAAACAATGTCTTCGTTGGACGTCATTGGTGGTGATGTAATGATCGAGGGAGAAGAGTTAAGGGATGGGTAATATCTTAGGTGATAGATCAGTGTAGTTGCTCGCTTGTAGTCCTTTGTTATGCGTAAAATGCATTAAGTGTTGACTAAGAGCCTTAGCTTAGCGGGATTCGACGGTTGTGTGAATAGGTTGGGACCAGACTCCTAGAGGAGAGTCCTCGTGGATGGGCTCTTGAATGAATGTGGGATTCATGCATGTGCAGAGGCACATACATACACATATGTGTTCCTATTCCTATCAGGTAATTCTCAAATGACCACAGACATCCAATCCCTCTGTGAATCTCCACTCTCCATGATTCCGCAATCCTCATCGTGGTCCGTCCCGTTCGCTCCCCTCACAAATTATCGTTACATTACAGTTACACACCCCATGAATTGACAGTCTTCCCAATTTCATGGGCAACTGAAAATTTTGTCTAGTAAAATACGATGATATACCCAGATATAGTCTAGCGATCCTTCTAGTTGCATATCCCCTTTCTCCTCCTCCCTGACTTTCCAGTCTTGGGGAGAAGACACGCCATATGTGGGGCGTCTCATAGGATTGAAACTGATGTATAATGGCATAATTATACACAGGGTGCTATAGTCTGTTACTAACTTTTGTATGCTTCGGGAAAGTAAACCGAGTCCTGAATATTAGGACTGCCCAATAGAGAATTGAAGCGTGGTAACCGAAAGCTCTACCGGAGACATGAGAGCGATAACACCGTGTATGTGATGACAATTGATCAGGGACTAAGAATATGTGAGGGGTATGTATATGCACGTTTATATTGAATTATAAGCAGATACCACAGTGATATCTGCAAGTAACTTGTTGTGACCTGGAAGATCAGTCAGCAAAAGATACATAAGGTGGATATACGGACCGCTTGGTAAACTCGCTCCACAATACTCGACCATACACAGACACTCAAACACCTCCATACTCACTAGACCGGATCTGATCTCCCAGACGCCTTCATCATCCTCCCCTATCCCTCGTCCGACAAAAGGACGCATAACACTAGCGCCGATTCCCCCGGACAAATCACAACAGTTACTATTTCCTTATATCAAGGCTCACCACCCAGCCTGCCAGATGGTGGGTGCACAGGATATGCCCCAATTCGTCTCGTCAGAGCGGGATGACATCGGGGTATACTGTGCGATGTTCTGGAACGGTCAGAAAAAGAAATTTATAGGCGGTCGTATGGTGTTTAATTGAGGAGATTGTTCGAGGGACTAGATGTCTGGATGAATCTAGAGCCAGTGGAGAGAAAGAGTAGTGAGGAGGGACTTGAGAGGCGAGGGTATCGTCGGTTCTCCGGACTGATGTGGATGAGTTGCTAGACTAGGATGGAGTTCCAGCATTTTGTAAAAAAAACAGCTGTACAGTTTGGTGCGGTTATACTAAGATAGTATGGTGGGCCGGATGACCCCTGGTTTGTCGACATCCTTGTTTGACGCTTCCTTACCTTGTCGGGCTCGTGAGAAACACGGCATGTCACCTTATTGACATTCAACATAATGATAAATCGTCTGTAACAAACTCAAGATATCTAGTCCAGGACAAGACAAGAAGCGATTTTGATGGCATGGGATATCAAAGAGATACGGAGATGGGGACCTGAAACTTGGCAGTTTACTCTGACATGGTATCTCCAATGATGATGGTGGTAACTGTCGTAGTCGGCGGCTACTTGTATCAACAGTCTTGAGATGAATTTTAGTACTAATGAGATTTTTTAACATTCATTGATACATAAACGTCACTCCAAGTGATGTTATCCACATCAAATTATATGGAACGATTTTCTCAAGTTCTGTATAGCTAGTTCGGTTGTGGTTAGTATCCAAAGTTTAACTTATAAATCATAGGGTTGTTGTTATACTTCCCAAAAACGACTAGGTCTCATCCTGTCGTTTCCCGAGCCCAATATCATATCATGAAACCAGGTTTAATATCCTAATGCAATAGCAACCCACTTAAAATCTCCGACAAACCATTCCCTCCCCCTCCGGCCACTCAGCATGACCTGCCTCCTTGCTAGCCATACCTTTACTTTCCGACCTCATATCCCGGTCCTCACGCCCCTTCGCCCCTCACTTTGCACATACTGCCTTGTGGTACTTCTCTACATCATTACAAGTCTCCGTCATGTTTGTTGAAATGTGTCGAGTACCCATTGGCTCGGTTGAGTAGTGGTAGATTCGGGGAGGCTTGTGGGACAGTGTCAGAGAATGGAAGGATGCTATGAGAAATTGTATGACCTAATGATGCAGAGGACACAGGGATCTCATTTATGAGATGTTGATCACTTTAATTAGCATGACAGGGTGAGTATATTAATTTGAGATGATATCATGAGATCATTGACTTGCACCGAGGGGTGCTACCATTGGTTTTTGATAAGACGAGAATATTTCTCTTTATAGTATCTCTGACTTATCTAAGCATAATAATCAATAAGAGGCTTTCTATTACAAGGTTCAGCTTTTGTGGATATAGAAACGGAAAGTTCGCCACTGTATGCACCGTAAACTAGAATGTTGGGTATCAGTTTGAATTGCATTACAATACTGAATATGCAGCTTTAAGAGCACAAAAACTGAGATGTGACTAATTTGGTGAATAGAAATGCGTTAGTGACAAACCTTTATAAGTCCAGCGTGCTTTACTGCAACAGCTACCATAGTAGTAGCCACAATATGTGTCTCAGCACAACACATTTCAACTTACCAACATAAACAATTCACCCCATCATCACACACAATCGGCACCGACATCTCCAACTCCGAAATCTCTTTTAGTCCTTCGCCTCCAAACACAAAGTCCCCTACTGCAGCCCTTGCTTCTACTGCAAATCACCTCACTATTCTAGATCACTACGACCCTACAACCACTCGCCCGTCTCTCCTCTCCTCAATTTCAGCCTGACTACAAACCCATCCTATTTTTGCCTGAATATCTCCAAAGCACTCCGTTGCCCTGTTTATTCCTCCGAGACCCCATTGGGCTCTAATGAACTGGGAATTTTGCTTAATCGGGACAATCATTGCATGCTCATGAATTGACCTGTCTTCTATGACATCAATGGGTGTATCTAGAGCCGAACCATCATTTGAAGAGATCCTGATAGCGTTGTAATAGGACTTTTGGGGACCGAGTAGTTGGTGATACCTACTGGGGTATCTTGGTGTTATAGAACCTTTTGAGGCACTCTGCGTTGACGCCCTGCCATTCGGATGCGGCAGGACCACTAATCTTACGTCTTGTGATGCTTGCATATGCTCAGGTGGCTTCAGATGAGCCTGTTAGATGGTCAGTAGGCTCTAAGGAGTAGTTGGCGGTGCTTTTGAGGCCTGAATGGAACTCGAAGATTGCGAAGACAGATGGTCTCGCGAGGTGTTTTGAATGAGATGTATGATGACATGGCATTATAGTAAGCCAGGGGGGATGTATGTTCTGGACTCGGGAGCCGTCACTGGGGTAATGACTGTAGGCAATCACATACTAAGACCCCCACCAAAGGGCAAGTCATCAGCACACAGTACAGAGAATAATACGCTGTAAGTTCAACGATTAGACACTGTCATATCTATATCGAATTAATTTCTTATATACTATCTAAATTCCGCTTACTAATCACGAGGTTCTCATCTTTCTCTTCTTTCACTGTTTCTAGTCTCCTCCTCCATTCACATCCCCCAGCCCAATCCATCCCTTCCGGCCCATGCTTTGCCTAGTGACTTCCGCGACACATTTAGCATCTCTCCCTGTCGATATGCATCCATGTTGCCATGTCAGTTAGGTCTTTATGAGCGATACGATGTATTTTTATGGAGATTACGACGGCTATCTTGAAAATGGGCGGAATGTAAGGTGAATCGGCATTGTGATAAGGGAGTAGGATGAACAGAGTGGTAGGGGTTTGTGAATGACATATGGATTTCTGGATTTATGTGAATGGCAGATAGTGGTAGACTGACGGTGAGTAAGATTACCCAATCACGATATCGTGAGATTCTTTGTAGAAATTTTAGATTTTTCTTTCCAGAAAATGACTAATAATATTTGACATGATACCAAACTTAACTCACTTAAAAGTAATTTATTAGACATTGATTCTTAGTCGCCATTTGTCATTAATTTGAGAACACCATGATGAATATCGTCTTCTGATCCCCTGTCACAGTAGCGAGAACTTCCCACATGACGGACATTAATTAACGGGTCAAAATCACATCCAACACTTCGAACCAACCTTCCATTTCTCATAAATGGCCCAATATAATGTTCAGTTCCCATTTTACCCATCAGCTCCCATTTAGCTACATGCCAATAACTGATACTTGGGAAACCTGCAATCCTTCTCTCGTTAGCTCGCTTCATTATGTCTGTTATCACGTGCAGTTGAGTCTAGATTGTCAAATGTTCCGGGTATACCGCTTGATAGAAAGGAGCTTGGACTTGATGCCGATGTTAGTCAGGATTACTAAGATCTGGATTTTACAGGCTTTATAATCAGACGACAATGATTTTTGGCACTCGAACACTCGGACCGCTGGTGTGAATTTACGGTATGGTGCGAAAAGAGACTTAACAGATGTGAATTATCACCATATATGATTGTGTATATACTATGAAAGAAACGATTTGTCTGCGTAATCTTTCAAAATAATGAGATAGATGATCAGTATTTATGACATGGCAAGAACTAGGCAGGTATCAAATATGTATTTCACCATGATGCCATAACAACAATATATCTATAGACTCTTCATTCTGTAGGGTTGACAACCCAGACATAATATTATCACCAAACAGGAAACATCCTTCGAGCCTCAATGTTAGACAAAGTCAAACGACCCCAATTATAACGACATCATAACAAACCCTTCGATGATTGAGTCAAATTTTGATAGTATTAAAATATCAGGAAGAGACTCTTCGTAATATTCTAGTGCCTAAACTACCCTTCCGGTATAACCATAGAGCGGTCATGTGGTGCTTCATATGTAAAATTTCCTTCTGTGTACGACACAGGGCAACCGGATGGAGGGCCGTGTGTGACATTGGAAGCGAAGGAGAGGAATGGAGTATAGTGATCTGGAAAAAGGAAAAATAAATTATTAGCTAGACCGGTGGCTGATTGGAAAGTTGCATGGAGAGAGTCATGTGGGTGGCGATCATGTCTTGATATTAACAGTTAGTAGGACAGATGACTTGATATGGAACATCAAAACTAGGAAATACACTGTGACAGCACTGGGAATTTCGCCATATTGAATGATATATGATACGGTGTGGTATCGACTAAGCTGGGAATCTATCCATCCCAATCAATGACACTGATACTCTGACTTTTATTATCCCCAGTACTAACTCAAGACCCTCTCTGTCTCCTTTCATCTTTCTTCTCTACCTAAATGATGCTCTATCATTCCTAATCCGACAATGAACATCCTATGTCGATCAGAAAGCCAGGATCTTCGTCTACTTCCTCCTTACTTCACCATCTCCCGTTCCCCAAAAGCAAGTAACACGACTATATCGAGCAAAACCTGGTAATTCCCAAACGCTATCGGGCAAAAGAAATTTCTCTCTGCAAAGAAATATTTGGGACAGAAACTCTATGAACAAGGGTTTCTTGACTATATCTAATATAGTTATGGATGAATGAGAAGTTACTAGGCTGAGGCCTTATCCTACTCACCGATACTTTGAAAACCCCTACGAAGGTATCAACAGAAAAGACTGATCTACTCCGAAGCTATCCCTCAACCTGGATCATGACTATGATACTATTGTTTTCTCGCAAACTGCTTCTAGTTCCCTAGAAGAGGCCTGTCGATCATTGACCGGGGGCATGGGCAGCACGGGGAACACGGCAGCTCTATCCGGGGCAGTTTTAAATGCAACTGCACAGACATTAGAAATTGACATGTTAGATCGAGACGAGAAAAGGACGGGGATATAGACATGGAGTAACGATTTGGGGTTGGGAAGGAGTGGTGAGGTTTGGCTTCATGCGTGGAGATACCGGATGTGGATCGAGGCCAAAGTAGCAGTAGGAGGTTGGAGTACATATACATTTGAGTATATTGAAAAGGAAGTCATGATATATGATATATTTCTCAATGAAGCAACATATATGGCCAGTACAAAGATAATCAGACCCTATATCAAACCGACAGTCAACTCTTTAACCCTTTTAATCTCGATACACACTTATAGCTCCACCTGTACACACTACTACCATTGCCCCTCTGACGTCACTCCGCCTACTAGTTCCTCCCTCTCTTCCTATTGCTTCTCCCAATCCCTTGGTGCATCTGCAATACCACGTTCTCCATCAAATCAGGACAATCACACCCCTTCCCCGAGCCGTCTCATCTGTCACCACACTTACCCCTCTCGCTCTCTGCAGATTCTGACCGCGCAGCGGGAGTCGGTGTAGATTCCCATTAAAATGGATGCAGAGTTCTATTTTATTTGCTGAATATATACCGCCGCAATAACGTCCAGCAAATGATAAAAGCGGAGAGATAAGGTGTTTGTCGCCACCATCAACCTGAGATAGGTCAGTCCTGGCGAGAGGGATGGACCTGGGAGGCACTGAGGAAACTACTTGAGACATGGAATCATTTTGGGAAGAGAACAGACGAATTATACGTCGGCCGCGCGAGGCGCTGGAAGTGAATTTCCGGGGAAGAGACATGGGTTGGTGGTGAGTTGGGGAGAAGCACTGAATATATAGAATCATTGAGGTCGATGAAAATCTCACTATCAGAAAGATAACTGTGAGCATCCTTTGCACATATTGTTGCAGCCTGAAGGTGGGAAAGTGCCTTTGTGGATTGGTAAGATGTCACTAAGCCACATACTGTAGCCCGATACGTCTTATGTTGTTCCATCCGATTTACAAGATCCAGTAAATGTCCCTCATCACGTAGGACTCAGTCTTCTCGAAAGCCTATAGTTATTAACATGACTACGTTGTCTCAGCATCACAAGTGAACATATGCATTCTTTTGTCTGATGTCAATAACGCCCATGACCTTGATCTAGCATTCGCACCGCTTTATCTATGTTGTTTGAAGATAACAGGCCAGCGCCCATTTGACAGGTCGATCAGGCCACCCTGTCAGCTACAAATATAGTAAGTCCGCTTCAATATATTGGGTGTAAAGACCTTGATTGAACATGATTAGCAAACGGGGTAGACGACTAATTAGGGAGCGGCGGTCAGAAGCCGTGTGCAAGCTTGCAATCAGAGATCCGAATTCCCTCAGCGCACTTCAAAGGGATTAACACTGTGATAGAAGAAGCTGGACCTTAGAACCGTTGAAGTGAGAACATCCATATGCAATATGTAATTTATGATGGCAATTTATAAGGTAGCTGGAAAAATTGAAGGTCCCAACATGTTGTTTAGTTGTTTTTAGCCCTTTAGTGATACGACTGATGAGGCTCGATATCAAGCCAAGATGCTGCTGATTTGATTGACGTTGGGCTGAAGCCAAAATGTGGAATCATAGAGTATGGGAGGGATACGGATTTTTGGTGAGTTGTCATTGTGATGATGATAGCGTTCCATGAATCATGTGTTTTAAACTCCTCGATTAAGTCATTAATTTCCTCCACTCCCTTTATCCGTAATAACCATGCATGAAATAACTGCAGGATCTTGTGATGCACCAGCACCCGACTCTCGCTTCTCCCTCATCTACTTATCACACCTGATAATCCTGCACTTTCTTGAAGTTACAGGCCGCACATTGTGCTCTCTATATATGGCCGATGCACTATTTGCTTTTTGTGCAGTAGCTATGTATGCAGCCGTAGACCCCATCTACGATTCTTATTGTTGTTGGATTCAAGAAACATACTCCATCATGTCCCACGATTCCATGTACCGAGCTGTCTACTGTGGAGATCGCCATGTTAGTTATTGTTTCTTAACTGTATATCTCTATTATCATGTATCCCATCTTCTTTTGATACCTCCCGAGGGAATAATATGACGTCAGTGTCAGCTTCAAGTTGGAGAATCACATCTTTCATCCCTTGCTTCGTAAATTCCCAAACGCACTTACATCCAGATCCAGCAACCCTCAAAACCTGTACATTTAAGTACCTATAACCCACACGTTCATTGACGCCCAAAACTACCACCCACCTTTCACTGCCCGTCATCACATCCATCCTCTGGGACATAATCAGGAAGTCCATCCGACATCCTGTCGACAACGCGACGTTATTCCCTCTGTTTCGTAAATCAACGATGTCCATAACAGGTGGTAGCTCCCTAGTTCATCAGCCGAACATCATTCCTTAAAGAATGAAAGAGCGAACGGCCACGGACCTAGAAGTGATTTGGGAATCCACATAGGGGTTAATGTAATTAGGTGAGAAGTGTAGATGACGAGGCTAAGAGGTTAATGGCTTTGCCAGTTAGGTGCTACGCACATTTAGTGTGAAGAATAATATTTTCATTTACCTATACATTATCACCCGCAAAAGAAATATGGAATACCTTAACTGTGAACAAAAAGCAACTAGTTGGATCTTAGTTCTCTGGAGATAGCACCATCCAATTTCGGGTGGCCAATCAGGTAACAGGAGTATACATGACAGCGGGGTCAAGGCTTCTGTGACTGGGCAGAGACACATGAAGAAGCAACATGAGCTTATTTACCAGACATCGTGATGCGCGGTTTCTTGTAGCGGGAAACTAGTCTTCCACAAAATGACGCATGGCGAGATTATTATAGGTAACCAACCATTACATGACGGCAAGTGTCACGGGAGTACGTCAGTTCAGACAGTGGGGGCAACGTGGTAGTTGGGTAGGAAGGCAGACGGGGGACGAAATGGAGGGTGGTAAGCGCTACTCCAGAAAGGAAATATTATAGAGGAAGAAAAGCTAACTTTGGAAGAGAACGCAATAAGTTTATTCATTCTTTGGAGTGAGTGCAATGAAAAATGTGACGTGCAGGAGATTGATGCACATAATTGTGCAAAGATTTTGAGTAGTTTGTGATGAACTGCGAGTGAATCTCGGTAACATTTTCAGCGTCTCTTGAATTACGATCCAAGTTTTGCCTCAAAAATAGCATCCACCCTAAAACAACGTCACACGTTATCATCATTATGTAAACCAACTAGCTCCATCTTGTGCAACTGAGACCCGTTAGCGTACCTTCCATTTTCACCTTATTTATTGAGTTATAGATGAGATAGCATAAATCAGGAAGGAGCGGCTACTTATTTAGGCTACTACTAACTGAACTGTACCACCACATGTTGAGTTAGGGTTAGAACTCGTGGCAGACTTGGACTCTCAAAAGGGAAGGAGTGATAGTAACCATATGAAATGAGGCACATTAAGGAAAAGGACATGGAGGGATACTTACCCTAGAAATAATTGACTTATCGGAGAGGTATCAGGAAACGAGAGATTCTTTGTGTTTTACTAAAGGAACGATTTTCTGTATTGAGAAGTGTCTAAGGAATAAAAACCCTGATGACATCTCAGCGCATACGCAGTTACCAAATACCAGATAAATTACGATTTCCCAAGTCATCCACTCCTCTCATCATTCAAATACTACAATCCGCTCATCTCCGTAAGATCCCCTCAGTCTGTATTCACCTACAATCACATCGCCATCCAATCCCTCAATACCTCCTCGCTTTCCCACCTCTCCCAAAGACAAACACTAACCCCAAATTCTCAACTAGTCCTCCTCAGTCGCCCCATCTTCCCTCTCCTCGACCACTAGCAATTATCGACTTCTAATTCGTCCATTCAAATCGGGCCCGAGCTCATTTTTGGTCCCAGTACACTGGGCTGGGTCGACGCTAAGGGAAGATCATGGGGGTTGTGTGGCTTAAGGGGGTTAGTGAGGTATAGGATGAGGTGATAGGGAGAGCAATCGAAAATTGAAGAGAACATGTCAGATTTTTGAGATATCTTGATTTTTAAAAACAAGTTTGACAATGCTTAGGCGCTGAAATAAAGTTTCAACTTCACGCCTTCGTGCTCATCGCCGATCGTTTCCTCCACAAATCTTTGTCCTCATATCGGTTCCATCACATCGTCTTTCCCGCCTGTCACGTACGCCGCTGTCTGTCCTCTTTGGCCCATCTGCATCCCCAGCCAAGCTACTCGTTACCTAGAAAATCAGTGCTTGTCCGACAGTTCTGTCGATCGTGGCAGGTTGACGGCGCCAGAAGCAGAAATAATGAGGGTGATTTGGCAGTTTACGCGATCCGGGCGGTTGGGAGGGTCGCGTAGGGGAGAATCAGCTCGCTTGTGAAGAAAATGCCATATAGTATTGTGATTTTCATGTATATTTCTTTTATGTTTTGTTGTTTATCTGGCGAGGTTAATTGTCGTTAATAAGGGGCTATCATCATCGCACTTTATAATTCTAAAGGACCCAGGTACCCTTAATCATTCTTTTGGAACGCCGAGAACACCGCTCGCAACCCGACGCCCTGTTAGCCCTTGTGTAGAGGTTCCAGATTTAGTTTGATAATCGCCGCGGTTCATGGTCTAGTGCATCCGAATGCAGACATCCGAGATAAATAGTATACCAGGGGCCCGACATATAGACGTCGTCAGACATCGTATCAGACGCCGCGCTGTGTAGCTCTAGGATAGAGACCTTTGATCAAAGGAAAATATCCCCAAAAAGGTAGACAGCGAACACCGAACTTTGGGTCCAGATACACGAGTATGGGGTTAGATGCATAAGGAGAGTCAAAGAGTAGGGCTAACAGTTGGTGGCCGGTGGCCTGGACACCGATGATAAGGGACAAAAGACGGAATATCCTGACTATAATACAATAATTTATCCAGGCTTTAAACCTACATCATACAGTCACCTTACAAAACAATCTCAAAGGGCGGAGTTCAAAGAATTACCCAGCTCGTCGTCCTATGATATCTTCAGGAATTCCTTGTCTGACAATCGTCAATGGCACTCAGCTATGAAGATAATCAGCCTATTAAATTCTCAAGAACCCACTACAATAAAACCCCAAGACTTCATTGAAGGAATAAGTATTTTCACAATATTTCTCAGTTCTACATAAGGCTCACCCAACCAGGTCCCTTCACATCCCCAAACTACCGGAAAACCACCCGTTAAACCCGGCCATTCCCTGTCACATCCCTTTGTCACTCCATGTTCCAGTTTCTTGATTCGCAAAACCCCCACCCTACCATAACCTTCCCAACAGAAAATAGCGAAGCTAAGGCACTATCAAAGTCTTCGAGATTCTCATAGTCTCATTCATTGAAATCATAATTATAGTGTCCATCTCGACCCTCGATGCAGAGTCCAGAGTCCCTTGCTAACTTTGGCACTACTCGATAATTTCTCATGTCCGCGCACCATGACCAGTCGGCTATTTCTTTTGATGTGACAGAAGAGGTTGAAATTCTTGTTAGGCTCTACTGGAGATCCGAATGCTACTTCGTTTGAGGGACGGGTATGCAATGGTTCGACGGTCCCGTATTTAGCGTTTTCTCTTGTATCGAATCAGTATTTTTGTCATGTGGAAATTATGAATGGGAAGGCTGGAATTATATCACGCCCAGGTCCAAAAGTTTGTTGGGCAAAAGTGCAGTATGGTAATGTCTTCGCTCTTACGTACATATCCCGGTGCCCAAAGACGACATCTTGATACAAGTCTAGCTTACTCCAAATGAAGATAATATCACGTATTTCCTAAGATTCATCCCACAAATAAACCCCCAAAGTACACAATCCATATGCATCTTCCTAACCATGCCAGTTCTTATCACTTGAAAATAGTGCTGAATGTATGTATGTATATACATACGTTATCTTTATCTATATATGTGTAGACTTGTGCTAGTGCAGTCTTGCGCTTGTGCCATGGGGTGCGATCGGGATTTGTGAGATATGACAAGATGGGATGTGACGAAAGTATGGACAGTCTATGTGTGCGACTTTTAATCAATTTTATTTTTGATATCCTGCACTTGGCGCAATCTAGAAATTCATAAAAGTCTCATCAGCGGAAAATTGGATATTGCAAAAATGGTATCTATATCTGATACTTTTGTGTCTTGCATTTCCGGGCACGATGATTCGGAGTTTTATTGGTGTTAAGCACTTGCTTTCTAGTAGTTTTTGTTCTATTATCCTACACTAAGCAGTTATACATAAAAATTTATTATGGTAACCTTTTTCCATCCTAACTGATGATGCTGAGGTTTTTCGAGGTTTTGCGATTTCCAACCCTAGTACCCAATATATCTTAGGTATCCATATGAAGAGAACTATAATTAATTACGTGCTCTTAAGGCTACCAACAGGTTCCATTTATTAGTAACATTAACATAAGGATCATGGACCAGCCAAAAAAGGCCGAATTAACATTATCTCATGAACCGAACTTGAGATGCAAGGACAAATCTGGAATCCAGAATATTGATGATTAACACATCCAATGTCAAATTCTAGACCTCCGTCCGCTATCACTGAGTCGAATACAGTCAAGACCCCAATACTCTGCCCAACAACAGATCCCTCCGGCCATACAGCTTCGTCCCGCTCGAGTTAATGAGCGGCTTTGACGATGATATTATTAATGAAGAGTTTTTAGCATCATGTAGAACTGAAGGTGTTCAAGCACATTTTTGGAAAGAGGGATGTATAACTTTTGTTTGGTAGGATGAGGTATTGGGATATCATAAGATGAACCGAGAGTTTAAGTTGGATCGGCATTGCTTTGGTTGGTGAATATGGAGCGTAATTTATTTATTTTGAGCGAAAGAGAGAGGCGATCACATGGTGATTCGGGGATAATGTTCTATGCGGATATAACGCATGGCGGTGATATGTTAGCAGGTCTCCTTATGCCGATGTCTCAAAGCATGATGCAGAGATAAGGATTTGTGGTGAGACACCTAAAAATTTGGGAACACAAAGAGACGACTGTGATATCAAATTGAGGGTGTCCTTATGTTGTAGTACTGACGGTGGGTGAAAGATTGATGGTTATAGTCTCGCAGTGGCAATTTTGAGAATATGATATGTAGTTTTTAAAATATTAGTGTCTTCATAGATTGAAGATATATGTTATTATTTCCAATTTAATGCAATAATTGCTTACTTTCTACAACTTAGAGGTTCCGGATCAACAGTCAGTCCATCCGATGGATAATGCTTGAACAGCCCGTTGAACAATGAAATTGAATTTTGACACTAGCCGAAAGTAGTTAATCACGTAAGCATTTAATTGTCTAGCACATTTGACGAGTGGCCAAAAACTCATTTTCAGAATCCAAAGTACCTCTCTTCTTATGGGTCTCCAACCTCGAAATTAATATTCACGGGTGTGCCGATAATCAATACATTGAAAGCTACATCATAGCCAGCCAACTAGTCTGGTGTGTCACGGAGGGTTGTGAGCTTAGCCACTGACTTGTTTGCACAGGCCCCTGGTCCGGGGACAATTCCGGATCCACTATTTCTCAATTCTAGAGCTCCACGCTTTCTGATTGGCTCAATTCCTAAGTGTGTTAGTGACGGGAGGGAGAACCACTATCGGATCGTTGACTCAAATAAGCTCGCTGATTGGCGCGAATGTCCTCGATAAATCGTTACAAGTGGTATCCAGAGGCGACTAACGACTCGGTCGTGATACTATCAATCATGTTACGACGCACACATAAACATTACCGCTAACGTGACTTACCCTTTGGGAAATAAGGTGCTGTTAGCAACTCGTTTGCTCACCGCTTCTTTGGAAAACAGACAGGATAATATACAATTCAACAAGCACACCTAGGATTCATGACGAGGAACATCGCTGTTTAGACATTGCAGTTGTTGGTAGTTTCTTTTTCCATTCCGTTTTCGCTTGAAGCCTTGGGAAAATAGGTGTGATGAGATGCTGGGTGAATATTTGGATCAACAAATCTACCTTTTTCCTTTTGCTTTTATTTTGGGTTGTGGGTTGGGTGAGTTCCGAACGTGGATGGTTTACCCCCTGACGTCAAGGTAAGCAGGAGACAAACGGGATTCGAGGTGTTCATGATCGAACAGTTAGCTGTTTGGGTTGTGGTTTCTCTGTTAATAGAGCCAGAACGTCGGAATTACGGGATTTTTTCTGAGAATGTGTTGGGAATTATGTACAATATAGGAGAATGTGTTTCATGATGCCTGTGAATAATCAACAGTATTATAATTTCTTTACGTATGTTATGATATTAAAGTCCCGATGATATGCCCAAAGCAAAAGAAACCCCGAAATGATTGTGAGACTATCACCACTAGTTCAAAACTTACCACCCCACCACCCGCTGCATCGGTAATGTGCTTTAGTTCAACAGAATGTTGGTCCAGACCAGCCCTTTTAAAAATCCAAGCATGAATATCCCGTCTATTCCATGCCACGGGACAACACCACGCTGCGTCGTAGGTCCAGGTTTCTGTGGGGGTTTAGATGGGGGAGTAGCAGTTGGTGGTTCTTTTCGGGTAGAGAAATAGTGAGATATTGGGTGTTTTCGAGAATAAAATGGAAGATAGTATGTGTGTACCAAATAGGACCATGGATCCGATATAGTGAGTCTGGAGTTAGAAACGAAAGTCTAGAACAATGGTGAATACTACATGCAGTTTTATTATATTGGAAATTGGTGTGACTTACTATATTATTGCTGTTTGTTTCTAGTCATGCTCCATATCTGTACAAATGCAGAATCGGGATTCACGTCATCAAGCATAACATAATTTAAAAGGAACAATCAAACAAGCATCAAGTCTGACCTTCTCTCCGAAACACAAGTCAACATTCAACTGTGCAATCAGAGGCTGTACACCCATTTTATCTCCAATTTGAACTAATCGTACATTTACTCAGTCCACACTCTCCGTCTCCCTCGTCTGTTGTTCCTCCTTCCTACTTCTCACAGCTCTCGTAGGACCATGCATGCAAAAACCCAACACGATAAGGTGGATCCATTTCCGTGGAGGAGTTCCCAGGGTGTCTCCCCATAATCCCAATTAAATAGTTCGAGGCAAAGAGTATCATCCCATGTCCTCTCATCCTCCATTGCAATCGCCGTGTTTTACTGCCCTTTAAGCCGTCAAGAGGGATGCACACGTTCATCTACCACAGAGTACATATAAATCTTGAAAATTCCCTTCAAAGGCTAAAAATGTTTTTGAACGCAAGGCATCCCTCAGGATCCGAGGTATTGCAATTGAGGTAGGTGATGACATCATATTGAAAGCTAGTTCGCTAGTGGCCTGCTGGGCTTGGCAGGCGGGTCGACTCGGTTACCGAGGCCCTAGTTGCAAGTGCCGAATGATTCTGGGGATTCTGGAAAAAGTCGAGATCTAATAGAAAGCATAGCTAGTCCTCTTGGAATTTGAGAGGCTGATGAAAGTGGGAAGAAGAAACAACAAGAAGGCATCTCAGGAAAATGGAAGTGCAAAAATATTGAAGGGTTTGTCTACTGAGATAACCTGACGTATCTTAGCGTTTTTCTATGCCTCCTAGAAGGGATAGATCAAAATTACAACCACGAGACTCAGATATCAAAATATTGGCTGACCGCCATGTCGCACGGCACTTTCAAGGACAAGCCCTAGACTGTTGATGAATTACAAGCGAGGTTCGTAATCAGAACTTGTGTAATAGAACACGGACAACCCGCCGTCGGTCAAATTCTCGAGCTGCACCTCCCGCTACCAGCCAAGGTTTATATCACATATACTAATATTTCAGATATTTACCCAATTTAAGAATCGGCATATCAGCGCATCTGCCACGGCCCCGTCGGACGCCATCAATCAATATTTCCTCCAAATCCGTCTCGCAGCATCGCCGGCTCGACAAATGATTCTGATAACGGAGTTATCAAGACCACCATATTTAGGCCCATTCTCTTCTAACGTCCTACCATTCACTGATCCCTCACTCGCTCACTATCCCCATTGGATAACCTTGGAGTGGCACGGACTTAATGCAAATCGTTTATGCTCTACCGGTGTGCAGCCATCTGCATAATGTCTTGGACAGTTTCGTCGAGCTGGCCGACTGCTGTCCGAGTGGTTGAACCGAGAATGTATGTACGATTTGTCTCATCTGCATTGTAGTCTTGGTAGCACCATACAGTGTGGGTGTGGACAAAGGGGTGTTGGAATGTTGAGCTGTGACTGTACTCTACAGTGGGAATTTTGGGAGTTGGTTGGTGGCCCAAGCCGGGGTGCGGTTTCTGGAAATAGTTCCACTAGATGTTGCAAGGAAGTTGCGTTGGAGGAGGAAGGTTTGTGATGGATGAGACAGGCCAGATATACATAAAACACAGACAAGTTTTAGACTGGTTAGGCTCAAAGGGAAAACTGTATCTGCCGTTCTCGATAGACGCTCCTTGAAGGTGACACTACTCCACTGTAATGGTCTTTGGCAATACATCTGGGGATATTGAGATGATGCATCACTTTCTTAGGGTTCTAAATAGCTATTAAATGATCCGCTATAGCCCAAATACTGACCAGTGCCTTAATCATGCCGTGCTAACCCCACAATATACCCACTAAAGTCATTGTCATCTCCCTATATCCCATTCTTAAACCCCCATGATTACCTTCCTCTGCCAATTTACATACAATTTACTTCATAATCAACCAGGTACACGCCCTCTTTAGCGTCCTACTTGCCTCAGGAAAATACACTGACATCGAGAAGGGGATGAGGAGGTTTCGCTTATGCAGTTGCGGCTCTTGAGTGTAGGTGGTCTTTGACGTCAGCAGATAGAACGTGGGATAAGAGAGGGGCTCATGTAAGAATATTATGAGGGGTTTTTGGAAGAGAGAGAGGGATGTAGATGTGGGGAGCATTGGTGTTGAGTATAATAGAGAATGAATCGAGTTGGTGATTCTTCTTAAAAATAGAAGATCATTGGATTAGCGAGGGGTATAGTGAGATGGGACAAGGGTAGATGATTTAAGAAGAACCCTAAGTATAAGCAGACTTTAATGCACTAAAAAGCATTATGCCGAAAACAGGCTCAAATATCGGAGATGGAGATATTACTGACTGGCTGGCCGATATCACATTCACTACTTAATACACAAACAAAAATACAATCTTGCACTCACTAATACTTACCTTTCATGTCGTCAATAATGTTCAGCTTAGCTCACGCACAATCACTAACTCACTAGGCTCTAGGACTGCTTCTTTGCCCCATTCCTTGATGCTTGCCATGATCTCGAAACAAAAAAGCACCAACGCAGAAATTTGCAGTTCCATGAGACACAAAGGCTTTTAGAGCAGTCATCGGCAAGCTTCTCTGATTTAGTTTACGAGGACTAGCCCGGTTCTCCTTCATATCTACATATATTATATAATATTCAGGACCCCCGGAACCTCACTGTCCCTCTCCGGTCTGACCTAATATATGCCCCATCCCTCGGCTGAATCACCCAGAAGAAAAAAATCCACTAGGACATCCATCCCCCTTCCAGATTAATAAGGAATCCTCATATCCCCAAAGGCTCCTTAATCTCCTAAAGCCCTTCCTAACCATCCAATGAGGTTACCAGTAAAGATAAAAGACCAGCAGTGAATTTTGAGATGGCAATGGTCGGATAGGAGGGCGTGACGGGTGCAAGGCTGATCCATGTGGCGGAAGGGGTACCTGATCGGGAGTTGTGAAGATTGGGAGGGCCTCAAGGGGATAGCGGTGAATGGAGATGTAGATTGGTTTGGAGGTACATGAAGTTGTGTGCCAATATCAAGGTTCTAAAATGTGATTTGTGGTATGCGCGATACTGAAAACTATATATTAAAACTAACTACTACAGATGTAGTATCTATGACCGGAATATACTACTAGATATTCAGATATACACAACCACATACTACACCTGCAAGCCCACCACATTAAATATCCTCACCCCTCTCCTTATCTCGCGTCACCAACCGCCGTCGCCCTCATCACTGTCACACAGCATCCCCTCTGCTCCCCCGGTACTCGGTGCCCCACCCAATGCCCCACCCATTACTACTCAATTAAAGAAACCCACCCAATGAAGAAATCCAAGCGCCCGCAATCCACTAAAACCAGCGAACTTTCCCCGGACAAACAGCGTGGTGTCGTGTGAGCGGACTTCATTGGTGTGGAGAGGGACGTTGGTATGTGCTACGAGGATGGTAGGAGGTGTGACGGGTGGGTGTTGATAGTGGGCTTGGTAGGTATGGGTTGGTTGGGAGGAATTTATTCTATTCCTTTGGGGGTCTGGGCGGAAATATTTGTGCTGGATAACGTAGGTTTGTGATTCATGAGGAGGCGGGAAGACATATTACACAACATATTCAATGTATATTTTAAATACAGAAAGTATGCGGGTACCACATAAGGAAGATGTATTGAACTCGACATATATAGTTTTATGTAATCTGGATAACCAACCATGCCCGGTAGCGTTTTGAAAGATACATGATGGATAACGCCCTGGCTCTAAACATTCCCAATATGTTAATATTCCCAGGAAAACAACAAGCCAATCACATCTCCCAATTTTGCTTCTGCGTGGTGTTTTCCCAGTATGACTGCATATGAAAACTGCCGTCCTCAACCCCATATGCTCCTACCCCACCGTGTCCAAGAAAAATAGAGTGCCTCAACTCACGATCCTCCTTCTATCTCGTATATACCTATATCTATCGTGATATACCTCTTTCTCAGCCCTCGACTCATACCAACGTTACAGAAGGAAGAAATCGATGAATCCATTGGGGCTGATTCTCGTGACCAAGTGGTGACAAGCAGGATGGCTGGGTTAGGTTGATGGGTGAGGAGGGGAGAGGAAGAGATGGGTATTTCACTTCTAGAGTTTTTGAAATAAGAACGGAATGAGGGTAGGAGGAGAAGGAAGAGCAAAAGGTTCCTTAATTTTTGGGCTAGGAGGGAGGGAGGGAAGGGAAGAAACGGAAGGTGGTGATATCTTGGATGAGAACGACTAAGGCTTTTTCCTTATAGGGAGCATTTTCCACAAGTACACGAATATTTCTATCTTGAGGATCGCCATTGCGTTAGATGAGGGCCGTGATAGCCCCAAAAATATGCAAAATTTCCACAGAAAAAGCGGCATCATCTCGGGATTCTTATTCATAGAGATGGCTTCAACCCATCCATATTTGTGTGCCCATATGTCCTCTTGGTCCTCCCTTATTCATAATACACTCTCGTATAAAGCGCCGCATAATTAGGGTGTGTTACTGTGCTTGTTCGCATGCATCTGTATGGAAATAAAGCCGATAGAATGTTCTTTGGACCAAGGCAATTTTATCCCCACACACCCATTAACGATTCGTGTGTACTTTTCCATTTTAGGGAAAGCTGGCTGTTAGCCAATGAAATTTCACCGTTTTGTCCAAGTACTTCCGTGTTTATCAATTTTTTTGCTTGTGGGCACAATTGTCCCAGGTGATGACGGGGGTCCGGACCAGGTAAATGAGACACTTTGCAATATTAATGGCCTACTCCTGATTACTAAGTTATCAAGTCTCAATAACAGCATTCTATCGCTGTCTACACACATCACTAACTGACAAATCAGCCTATAGACACAACCTCGTAGATCCCGAGAAAACAGGAACATAGACACTCGCTGCAGAATTACCACCATTCCCAATCCACTTTTGCTAAAAGGCAACTGCTTATAGGCACCATACACATATCCTTCCGGAATGTCTCCCTTTGTAGTCGACAAAGGGTGCCGGACTATCTACCTTCGAGTCACATATCCTGGCTTACACTCAGTTTCGTCAACATTTGTCCATCTCAAGCCGACCTCGTCCATAACTCTAATCTCTGTGAAGTTATTAGCGATCAACAAACCACCTACACACCAATCCTCATCCGTACACCTCCACCCTTCTCCCCTCGCCGCTCCGGTGTCTCTTTAATGATATCTCTTCATTATCTCGTCATGCCTTCGTGCCAACCAGCTAGCGAACCAACTCACCAACCAACCACCCACTCATCTAATCCACTGAGTGGGAAAATTTACTGCTGTCTACATATCCATGGCTGGTTCGACGCCCTCAGTCGGACCCCCATCATCGCCTGTTTGTTTGCGCTCCCTGTCTGGTCGTCTTTATCTTTCCCCTGTCTGTAAAAAAACAAAAAAACATTGCAGCTTCTTTTATCTGACCTCCAGGGCTCATTGATGCAAAGAAAACGGAATTGCAGAAAATCATCAACATACTTGTCGTTGATTCCCCACAATTACGTGACCCTCGAAATCCTGCTGTTCCGCGTGGAGTTCTTGGCGTATTGGCTTTTAAACCATTGCGATTATATAAGCATATATTCAACACCATTGGATGTGAAAGTGCATGTCACCTGTGCTTCCAAGAACAACAAAAATGGAACCATGAATCGGTATCATTTATCTGTCTCGTGCACCGCAGTCGGGCCCAAAAGTGGAGACGATAATGTTCATGCGTTTGAAGCAATTCTTCTCAGACACTCATCTAGTTGCACTCTCTGGAGTCACAAGATCTACGAATCTGCCGCAAAAGTGGATATTTGGTCCATACTAGGTAGGTCCAAGACCTCAATAATTTATATTTCTGCGGGATGTACATAGCTCTAGTCCGCCAAGCCATTTATTCGACTTTCAACAGTACATGTAATGCCAGGTTGGGAAGTCCAGCTGCTGACAAGGTAGGACTGGAGGGAGGGGTTGAGGGCATTTGCATAGTATGTGTAAGGTCTATGGCTATACAGGAGGGCAGTCACAGCATATGTATTAGTCTATGGATGAAAATCGGAATTTTCCTATCACCGCGCAGGGATATCCGATGGACGGTAGGCTACATATTGGTATGTAAAGTAAAAGACTTTCCTATGGAGATTCTGGGATTACGGGGGACGGAGAGGACATGGGCTGGCTCCGAGATGGCTATTTGGCCTTTTGAGTGGCCATCGAATGACCTTTTCAGACAGAGGGGTATAATGAGGCTGTTTTGGGGTGATGTTTATGATGGTGGAGGGCTCCTTGAATAGCCTGAGTTGATGTCATTTTTACACACCTACCCCGGTGGGTAGTCGATGAGGTAAACGAAGCCACCTGCATATGTAAAAAAAAAAAACGAAAAATATGACAATTTTATCATGTTCGTTTTTCTGAGATATTCCTAGTCGTTCACGCCCCATATCCGTGTACTCACCATTAACGAATCCCATTGACTTGTCCCGTTAAATAACCCCCCAATTCGGTCCAAAGCCAATCATCTCTCAGTGGCCTGATTCCAAACTTGAATCGACGCCATCAACCCAGTTATCCCCAGTTTTGCTCCCGAAGCTCCCTCTTCCATTCATCCCTCGTCATTCTGATCTCCATAACGTATCTCAAGTGCCACCTCCTCCACATCCACAATGACCGACTTGGCAGATCCCACAACAAATACTGATTACTATCTGGCCCAAACGCCCGTGAATCCCTCGCACGGCAAACGTCTACCCGCCTCTTCAAAAATGAAATGCTGGCCAGAAGACCCAATGTCTGGGGATGGTCGCCGAAGGAAGCAACGCCCAAACCACCGGAGAGGTAAATCACACATCCATTGCATCGTTCAGCTATTTGAACGGTACCAACCACAGCATATAACCGGGCATCATATATGGTAACGTCGAGAAGCCCCGCTGTGAGATCATCGGGCATCCCACTGGGTCACCAGCAGATTGGATACCACAATTGTGGTTGAGGGCTGGTAATGCCTGGATGGTTCGTGGCTCCCTATATTAGGTTACGAGAGAGGTCGTAGGGAAGGATGGAAGATTTTCCTATTCGGTGGGTTGAGAGGGAAGGTTGGCCGTTTGGTCAAGCCGAATTGGGAGGACATGAGATGACAACTTATGGACCAATCACCAGGAAGGATAACATCGTCATTGGCGATTTGCGGGCATGTGGATGGAGGGGGGCTTCGATAGTATGAAGTAGGACAGACACACACACTACTGAAGGGACTTGCGTGTGTATATGTGAGCATTGTGACCTTACCGTGATTGGGAGTGTCTATTCCGGTCCGAGTTGGAGGCAAGCTGCGTTGAGGAGTAGGCGCATTCTTGGAATTATAAGGAACAAAGAGCATGTCGATGAGCTGAGGTGTGTTAATGGAATGTGCCGTATGTGGATATTTTGGTGGTATACGGAATAAATGGGCCTCAGCCAATAGGGCCACAAGAATGATTTCAACAGAACATCAATTATGTTTCAATGGTTGTTAGCTAAAGACTTCATGAGAGCCAGCCATGCATCTTGACCGCGAGTCGGAGTGATCCCGCGGGTATATAATTTACTGCAACCCAAATTGTGTTCACATCCCGTCCATTCACTAGGGCGTGAGTTTACAAACGTAGGCATTGCTGGTCATGTCGGTTGAATCCAAGGACATATACACACCCCTCTCTGCAGTACTGTCCACCCCTCAGCTTCAAGGGGGTTCACTTGAGCAAAGAGTCGCTTTTTTTTGGCTCTTTTTCCCCAAAGAAAATCTGGTGCATTTTCATACCGTTGGGTATTCGATAACTTGATGGCTTATATATTTTTTATATAGCGAGGAGACAAGTCTAGGGTCATCTGTTTGGCGTCTTACCTCATTAATTTTTGTATTTTTCAAGTATTTTGTATAAAAATTTCGAGCCCCATTCGTTTTCGAGCCCCAATCGTACTTGGCCTGACGGAAACACTCCCCTTTCACCAGCGCCAAGATTTCTTTTCAGAAGCCATGATCCATGAGGGAACCACAGATGGCAGAGTTGACCTGTGAATATTCTAGTGAGCAGTATGGATCTGAAAACTTGCCGGGATCTAGGGCATCGGCCAGAGTTGGTAATTCGAACGTCGTTGGGTGTATATAATACGCTTCTAACCCACATTTGCCGTTCACCTTTCGTTCCTAGGTACCGTTGACCTATTCCTCTTTCTTCTTTCTCTATCCTCGTAACAATTCTTGTTACTTCTTCTCTTGACTGGTTCAGTTAGCGGTTGTCCATAGTATCATACTTATTCTCTTGCTTGAGCTACCATCAACCCGCTAACGTTGCTTCCATCACCAACGGACATCTTACAGCTAGCACCAGCTTATGTCGGAATTGCATGCGCCTTCCTTCTACACCCATTATTGATTTTATATTGCAGTTTTGGACTCTTCCCTATTTCTCCTCTTTTAACATCAGCTCTTTCCTTATATATTTTCTATCCATCACCTTCCTTACAGGCCTGCAGAATTCTCTATCTCCTTCCAGATAACTACTAATCTCGTCACATCTTTGTCTGCCTCAAGACTCTATTCCCGTCATCTCCCTCCACACCAACTCCATTACTCATCTGCCTCCGGCTTTACGTACATATTTTTCTTTCCTTTAATCTCACCATACTGTATATTTTCACAATGCTTAGATTCCTTTCTTGGGGTCGCTCTTCAGAGCCAGAGTCCCCTTCTCGCCCCGAAGATGACATCTTCAACATCCCTATCAAGCGCAACTATAAACCTCCGTTTCCTTACAAGCAGATGCTCATTCTTGGCAGGTCTATCACTCAAGATTCAGCATTCATCACATACTAACTAGCTCCATAGCCATGTGTCGCATCTGCGAGCCTATTGCCTTCATGTCCATCTTTCCCTACATCTACTACATGATTGAGGACTTCCACATCACCGACGACCCGAGCCAGATTTCCATCTACGCCGGTATGGTCACTTCGGCCTTCACTCTCGCCGAGTTCTCTTCTGGTGTTTTCTGGGGCCGTCTCAGTGACAAGGTTGGCAGGAAGCCGATCTTGCTGTGTGGTCTCGCTGGTACTGGTCTCAGTGCCCTTATCTTTGGGTTTGCGCCTAACTTGCTAGTTGCTATCATTGCCCGTGCTCTCGGTGGACTTCTGAATGGGTAAGTTTTGTGAAGCCAGAAAATAGAACGAATCACAGGCTAATTCAGTATCAGTAACATAGGAGTTCTTCAGACCACTGTTGCCGAAATGATTACGGTTAAGGAACACCAGCGTAAGTCCTTACCAGCATGCAATCAACCACCAAACTTACTAACCCACATCTTCCAGCCCGCGCTTACACCATCATGCCTCTTGTTTGGTGTCTTGGATCCATCGTTGGCCCCATGATCGGTGGTGCCCTCGCTCGTCCTTGCATCAGCTATCCTACTTTCTTCCCCCCCGGTACCATTTTCGAACGCTACCCTTACCTGCTTCCTAACTTTTTCAGCGCCGCTGCTGTTTCCTGTGGCCTCATCATCGGGATTCTCTTCCTCGAGGAGACCCATCCTTGCCTCAAATATAACTACGACCCTGGTGTCGGACTCGGCAAGCGCATCGTCCGCTACTTTAAAAGCCCTGAATCCGTTGTGCGTCAACGTCTCTACGACCCTATCCGCGATGACGAGATTTTGCCCGGCTACACTAGCAATGATGATTCCCCAGCTATGTCGTTTATCAGCTCGGCTGAGCCGAGTGAGATGGATCCTAACTCTTCGGATGAGGATGAGCCGCTTCTGAGCCAAGGCCAAACTCAGAGATATGTTGAGCCGGGGTTTCGCCGCTACGCGAACAACCTCCCATCAAGGTCTTCACTAAGCCTGTTGTGCTAAACATCATCTCGTACGGTATTCTCGCTTTGTAAGTTCAGTCCCCATTATAAAATTTTACCTGATTCACCTGGCTAACAATCTACTAGTCATACCATGACCTTCGACCAGCTGTTCCCCGTCTTCCTGAGCACCAACCCTCCTGAGCACCCTGAAGTCCATCTTCCCTTCAAATTTGTCGATGGCTTCGGCTTCGAAACTAAGACCATCGGCCTCATCCTCGCCGTCCAAGGCGGCTACTCCATGTTCTCGACTTGCTTCATCTTCCCTAACATCGCCAAAGTCATCGGTGCCCGCCGCATCTTCCAGACTCTTGCCCTTTCCTATTTCTTCCTCTACCTCATAACTCCCTATGTTGTCCTCCTTCCCCACAACATCCGCATGATTGGCGTTTGTTTCCTGGTGATGTGGAAATGCACTTTTTCAACTCTCGCCTACCCCAGCAACGCCATCTTGCTCACTAACTCGGCTCCCAATAATCTGTCGCTAGGTACTATCAACGGTATCGCGGCGTCAACTGCCAGTCTTTGTCGTGCTTTCGGGCCCACAATCTCTGGTGTTTTGTACGCTACTGGTCTCCGTACTGGGTATTCCGGGATCGCCTGGTGGGTGACGGGTGCTATCTCGCTGATTGGCGCCGTTATCAGTTTGCAGATTCCTGAGCCTCAAGGTCGCATGGACAAGCTACGCCAGGAGCGTGAGCGCGAGGGTGAGGCAGCTTAAGCTATTTTTACTCTTTTTACGATCCCATGACCTTTTCTTTCTTAATTTCTTTATTGCTTGTATTTTTTTTTGTTTAGTCTGTTAACTTGGTATCCTGGGCAGGAGTCCGAGTTATTTTTGCTTGATATTTTTTAGCATGTGATAGATTTGATTAGTTTTTCTTTTTGTTTGTTTTAATACTTCACTAACGAGGATATATTGTCCTTCACATTGAATAACTAGTTACCTGCATCAGGTATTTCAAGATGCTTCGAGATTTTTCTTGTTATATATTTTACAGTGGGATATTCTGTTTTGGGTATTCCACAGAGTGTTTATCGTTTTCATGGTCTCTCATTGGGTTTAATGTACGAAGAGAAGTAGTCACTGGCCGCGCTTCGGTATACAGCATTTGGTTTCGGTTCGGTTTTCGGTTCTGCAGATTACTATATATAGTGATGTTCAGCCTGTCGGGTTCTTTTGAAATTTAGATCTTTTTACATCAAAAACATTCATCTGAGTGTCTGTAGTCCGCCGGCAGGCCCACTAGCTTACACATATACCCAATGTGTCTAGCTTCGTTACACAACTCATAGCATACTATTGCTTTCGATAAATGGAATTGGTAGTTATGGAAGAATTAATATGGCTTGACTTTCGTTTGCAAGGTACTACATGAAGTTGAGGAGTAGCGATAGAGGATTATATTATGTTATTAACTCTACTACCGACTACATTAACTATTCACATACTTTGTTAGACCGGTAGCTATGCGCAATACTTTGAATACAACATTACGTCACATATACTATTGCTAGTCCCCGAGACTCCGCTTTTCTATGATTTATGATTTTGTATTTCTCATCTCACAATATTTAATATATTGCACACCGTCTCCCCATTACGGCCGTACTCTCCAAACACCCCGCTCTATATTTCCCCTTCAAACCTCCGGCCTTTGATTGGCCAATGCCCCTAAATCTGCCTAGATCTCCAAAACAAGATTGCCCCTTGCTCTCGGAACCATTGCGGCGCAGAACCGCATGTATTACAAAACTGCCAACATCAATCTGACTTACACGAATTGAAAATTTCAGCTGTCTTATCATCGGGAGAGCGACTGACGGAGATAGTGACGGGGAGAACAGGCTATGAGATTGGCTGGATGAGTAGGAAGGTGGGTGGGAGGCTGGGTAGTGGTTTGTAATGGTGGGTGTACTTTTGAAAGGTGGTGGTGTCGCGGGCTTATCTGTGGGATGTGGGTTATCTTTGAGGATTGCTCGATAGTTTTATGTACTTGGGAGCGGGATAGCAGTGACTTTTAGTGGAGAGGGTGGTGGGTTAGACGAAAAGGGAATGAGGTTCATATAAACATGAATATCTCGTGTGATAGACTGAAAATTTCGAGTCTGAAGCTAGGGAGCTGAGAGGAGGAGTGGAAGGAGTTGCTAGGGTCTACACATCTAGGAGGCGGATAAGGCAAGACAGCGTTGCGATTCTGGGTTCATAAGTACCATATGGGAACCGCAAAAATCAAGAAGCGTTCTGAGTTTAGGGATGGCTGTAATTTTTTCCAGAATTTGCAGTTCTTTTGTTCCTTTTGTATTTTTTGGTTGATAACTTTAATGATAATTTCGGCGCATCGTGAATTTTAGTCGAAAATGCAGACTTTTTCGGTTCAAATTGATTTATTTAAGACCTTTTACTGAGGAAGGTACTGGTTAAAGTGCCTTCCTTATCATTCGACTTTCAAAATCAGCATCGTCAGATTCAAATCAGCGATTGACGAATCGTGATCATAATTCCTTTCGATAACCCAGGTTCTAGACGAAGGGTCTAAACTCCCTGTCTAGATCGAACCTGTCGCACACCATTTTTAATTGAATTATTAACACTTAATACAGTAACGACAATTTATAATTACTTCCGTATACGTCAACGTACACCACCCGCTACGGCGCTACCCCGCGTGCGCAACTCCGCCATCACGGCCCTATTCCTCCCTTCCCGAAGAACCCCTAGACTACTTACTACCATGTCATCTACCCACGACCCCACGGGCCCGCAATCCCCTGCATCCTCGTCCATTTCCGCTATCCCCGCCAAGCGTCACCGCCAAGCGTCACCGGATCCGTCGAGCGCCCCACATCGATCACCAACCTCGGATTCCCACGAGCTCTCGTCAACGGGCACGGAGTTAGGAGAGACGGTGCAAAGTGGAGGGACTAGTGGGGGGGCTGCGGGGAAGGCGGGACATAGTAGTAATTTTCGGAATGTTAGTGCCTGCAATCGGTGTCGGATGCGGAAGAATAGGTGTGATCAGAGGTTGCCGTCTTGCTCAAGTTGTGAAAAGGCGGGCGTGGACTGTGTGGGATACGACCCGATTACGAAAAAGGAGATTCCCCGAAGGTAAATCTTTTTTCCTCCATTTGTCCGGCGCCGTGTCCGTTCTCTCTATTTTGAGGGAATCCCACATGTTCCTGTAGACAACAAGAGGAATGTGACCACCCCGTCGTGCTACGGCTACTTCTGGGTCCCGAGTCGCACAAGAGCTGAAGTTAACCGAGAAATCCAACTCTAGTTATGTTTATTACTTAGAGACCCGTATCGACGACCTCGAGCGCCTCCTTACTCAAAAAGGCATAGAAATCCCCCCCGCTAAAGACCTGCGCTCCTGCTCCCGTACCGACAATCCACATCCGAACCTCCGGTCTGCGCTCACCGGCGACGGCGACATCGATCACAGTCAAGATATCAAGTCCATGAATCCCACCTCCACGGACCCCAGTGGAGCCAACTCGGGCATGGCTAGTATCATGAGTGCGTCTAAGCCGCGGTCGCTCGCTTCGACTTCTGGGGTTTCGTTTGCTCGGGTGGTCTTTGCTGCTGTTCAACATTCAAAGTCTGATGGGCACGCCACGAACCCCGCCACTGGGCCATCAAGCTCGTCAAGTGCCGAAAAGTTGCAAAATATCAAGGCCGAGTTCACGCCAGCCCCGGGAGGCCGTTGGGCCTCCAAGTGCCTCAATGCGCGATTCATTCTTTGGTCTTCACACGAAGCCGAGTATTCGGCCGGCTACCTTTCCGCCACGCACAGTCGCTCTTCATCTCGTCAATCTCTACTTTGAACATGCTAATCCGCAGATTCCAATCTTGCATCGGGTAGAGTTTATGAATACGTTTGAACAAGCATATGCTCCCGTGCCCGTCCGAGGCCCCGGGAACTCTATCTTCTCAATATGGTCTTTGCCATTGGTGGTGGCGTCATCGTCGGCGAGCCAGTAAAATTCCAGGGCAAAGCTAGCGCCCCGTCGGCGTCGCACATCAGTGTCACTGACCAAGCACAACCGGAAGAATATCATGCTAGTGCCATTGTCCATCTGGAATCATGCTTGGGTAACAGTACAGGCAGTCTAGATGTACTGCAGGCCGTGTTGCTTCTGGCAAACTTTGCGCTGTTGCGTCCGGTGCCCCCAGGATTGTGGTATATTGTTGGAGTGGCTATGCGACTGGGGGTAGATTTGGGACTACACTATGAAGATGGGACAGACTTGAATAGTCAGATGGGAAGTGGAGGGAAGGCGGCTATTACGGAGGCGCAGATGCGTGATCGGGGCAAGAAGATGTACACCAGAGACATGCGCCGGAGACTTTGGTGGTGCACGTATTCACTTGATCGACTAGTGTCTACTTGTGTCGGAAGACCATTTGGCGTAAACGATCTCGTGATAACTACGCCATTCCCTTCATCTGACGACGACTGCTACATCACTCCGAACGGATTTGTCCGACCACCGGATGTCCCTGGGCCCAGCTATAAGCATGTTTCACTACACTATCTTAAACTAAGACTTTTGCAGTCGGAGATTCTGCAGGTGCTGCATTTTAATCAAGCACGTGCGGTTCGTGAGAATTTGCACAGCCAAGACATCCGAAGCCAGCTGCAGTCTCCATATCTTGCCCGCTTCGATTGTTATCGGAACTGGAGAATTGATATCGATGCCCGCTTATTCGAGTGGCGGACAACTGCCCCGACAAAGAAGGCGACGGGTGTTGCTTTTTCGACGGAGTTCCTGGAACTCAATTACTGGCAGGCGATTATCCTTTTGTACCACCAGAGTCTTAGTGTGCCTGCATTATTTGAGGCCGAGTATAACCCATCACGCGAGGTTGATAGCCCCACTACTCATCAGACAGAACTTGCTGAAGATGAGGATCGTATCTACCTCAAAGTTGCCGAAGCTGGACAAAAGATCCTCCGGATCTACAGACAATTACATCTCGACAGTCTCGTCAGCTATACTTATTTGTCCACCCATCATCTCTTCATGGCTGGAATTTCCTATTTATATGCCATTTGGCACTCACCCTTGGTGCGCACCCGTTTGGTATGTCAACACAATAGTTTATCTTTCCATCTGCATCTCCTAACAATCCCAATAGACTATGGACGAAGTCGACTTCACTATCTTGGCTGCTAAATCCGTCTTCACCGACATGATTGACAAATGCCCCCAGCCGAAACCTGCCGTGATGCCTTTGACCGCACAGCCAAAGCCACTATCAAAATGGTAAACTCCCAAGGCGGCTTCGGCGTCCCCGCACCCAAACGTCAACGTCGCTCCACACAGCCAAACCACGACTGGCATTCTGTTGACGATGAGGCCCCGATAACGACACCCATGCATAGACAGACAGCATCAGGACCATACGGTTACGATAGTATTACGAGCATCTCAGATTCTATGTTGTCGCCGTTGAGGTCGGCGGGGGGCGATTTGACATCGCCGCAGTTTCCGAGGACGTTTGATGAAGATGTCATGAGGATGATGTCGGCGCCTGTACTTAGTCCAGGACAGGAGGCATCCCCTATGGATCCTGCAGCCATGATGCCAGCCGTTAGCGTCGTCGGTGGCCACTCAATGACGTCAGTCGCAATGGACCAACCACAAACACCAACAAGATACATGCCCTCTCAAAGCCAATTCCCTGGACAAAACATAGATTTTTCTGGGTTTGATCTTGATTTCTTGCAAAATATGCAGGGCGGAGGCATCGATATGGCGAATGGGATAGAGCAGCCGGTCGATCTGGGCTTCGGTTTGAATTGGGAGGCGAGCAATCATGACTTCAGTGATGGACAGGGCCAGCTGAATATCTTTGATAATTTCTTTTTAACGGGCAGCAGCCAAATGGCGGCGGGCCTATGTAAGTTTGATACCACTAGTTAAATATTTTGTTTATTTCCTTGTATCCGTGAAGATTGGGATAGCCATTTTACGAGACTACGATGTACCAGTTAGTTGTCTGAATTACATGATACCGCAAATGCATCGAGTCGATACGAGAAGCCCATAGAGTGTGAAAAAAAGAAAATAACATCAGATATAACTTAATCAAATCTATCAAATAGCTTCTTACCATCATTACACAACTCATCCATAAACACCACTAATATCCTTACCGTGGTTATATTGATATATAACCCCACGACTAAACTCCATTTCTTATTTCGCGCCCTTACCCTTGGCCTCCGTATCACCCAACTCCTTAATTGTGATAGCCACTAACCCCTTCGCCTCGTAATCCTCCTGTCCATCCCGAAACCCCGGGCATGTTGCCACCGCCATGTACTGGCCATTCGCCGAAAATGCCACGGACGCAACATTATCTGGAAACTTAGGATACTGCCTCATTCTCCGCTTTGCCTCAGCATCCCACAGCGCCACATTTCCATCGCCACCACCCGAAGCAAACGTTCCGTACACCGGATGGAACGCAAGGGCATTCACGGGGTACACAATGTCGCCGCCACCCTCTGACTCTAATGCCGGTTGCCGATGGCACTTAAAGGCATATTTGCGTGCTTGGGACTCCGCTGAGTCGTCAAACCATTCAACAGATACACGGCCCTCGATGGAGGATGTGGCGTAGCCGGCGTCGTTGGGCATGCAGGCAACGGCCCGGGTGAGGAATTTGAGCGAAGATTCGCGTTGTTGCCAGGGAACAATCATGATGGGGCCGCCGTCATCAGACTCGAGAGATTCGGCGACAGTCGAGAGGTCATAGATGTTGACGAGGCGAGACGTCATGGCGACGACCACTTTGGTTTTGCTAACAGCGAGGGCGTGAGGTTTACCGGGGAGGGAAACTGAGATGTGCTTAGAAGAGGGGCTTTTGAGGTCATGGAAGTGGAGTGTCTGGTCCCAGGATGCGGAAACCAGAATAGCTGAGATAAGTGTTAGTCGGATGGTCCGGAGAAGTGGAGCTTCGAGGCTGGAGACTTACAAGTTTGCGGGGAGTATGCGACGGAGCGCACGGGGGCTCTATGGGAACTAAGAAGAGTCTGCTCGCCGGTCGCCAAGTTCAACCTGATCGTTTTGTTAACAAAGAGATTCCGCCATAAGTATTTGTAGTTCCCACTCACTTCATTACTCTCCGATCCATGCCAGCACTGAAAGCCTCGTCATCATCCTTGCCGAAGCAGACCCACATAACAGGCGCTCTGTGTTCGAACTTGCGGGTCAAGATGCCACGGGGCTTGCCCGACTCGTTAATACCCTGAATATCGTAGACGTAGACATGGTGATCCCATGACGAGGCGAGCATGCGCGTAGGCGCGCTGGGCGCAAACGCCAGCGACGAAATGAAGTCGCTTGGTGGCACTGAAAGATCGTATTGTGCTAGAGGAAATCATCAAATTGTTAGTGATTAAACATTGGTACATCTTAGCGACCGAAAATATAACAGAATTTGACTCACCAGGGGCCATATTGATCTGATTTTTCTGGTAGTAATTTGATGCTATCGCACCTTCGATGCCTTCATTAGCAGCTACAGAATCCCAAACTTTACGCCTCTCAGGTGCTTTCGACGCCACATGAAGCTTGAAGTCAAATTAAGCCACATATGGCACTCGCCAGTAGCCGAGGATCTCCCGCAAACAATGTCATGAACATCCCTGTTAACCCTAGTTTAATCTTTTTGTGCCACTCAGACGAATTCACAACCCCGCGGCAAGCTACAGGGAGCAAATGTTAGCTTGTATCTCCCAAATATAGCCAAACCCAGCAAATTTAAACCCCACTAGGAGTACCAGCGAAAAGTGACGTTCAAAATTGTGACTCTTCTTCCCTCGATATTGTTAGAACACCACCAAATTCTTTTCACCCATCCCCATCACTACTATTACGACCACTCGTCAGCCTTGTCCGCTTCCTACCGGTATCCACTCCGGCGCGCTACACTACTTGTGTTTCTTTTCTACTTGAATTTTTTATTTTCAGGCGATCATTTTTCTGCCCAACACACATCGCCTATCATGTCTCTAACACAATGCCGCTTCTACGAGGAGAAGTAGTACGTATTGTCTCGATTTACACCCATCCAGCCCTTCTGACTTGTATGGTGGAGCCCTTTGATTGGCCCCAGGGGATGGATACTCGGGGACTGGGAAATAATACGGCAAATGGCCCGCTTACGTTTGGTTCTTCGACATTTAATCAACATCACAATACCATACCGCTCACCATACCGCTCACCATGCTAGTCGGAGTAGGGGGAAATGCTGTTAGTTGAACAGTTACTGACACGGCGTCTTCGTTTTTGATAGTCCCGAGGTGGATAGCTTCGTCATGGTCAATGTTAAGCAGATCGCCGAGATGGGTGCTTACGTTAAGCTTCTGGAGTACGACAACATCGACGGTATGATTCTGCTGTCTGAGTTGTCCAGACGGCGTATCAGATCTATCCAGAAGCTCATTCGCGTTGGCCGCAATGAGGTCGTTGTTGTTCTCAGAGTAGACCAGGACAAAGGTAAACGCATACATGGAGATGGACGGTCCAACGCCGGGTCATGCGACCAGCCGGCTGGTATAAAACAGAACTAACACAATATTCATATATAGGTTATATTGATTTGTCCAAACGCCGTGTATCCTCTGAGGACATTATTAAGTGTGAGGAGCGCTACAACAAGAGCAAAATGGTTCACTCCATCATGCGCCACGTTGCCGAGAAGACCAACGTGCCCATCCTGGAGCTCTACGAGACCATCGCGTGGCCCCTGAACCGCAAATATGGTCACTCCATCGACGCCTTTAAGATCTCTATTTCGTACGTTCATCCCATCTCTTCCATCCCAACTCACTACCCCGGACATCCCACTAACTCCTACCCAGAAATCCCGAGGACGTCTGGGCCGACATTGCCTTCACCAATGCTGTTGTCGCCGAAGAGCTCAAATCTTACATCGGCAAGCGTCTCACTCCCGCCCCCACCAAGATCCGTGCCGATATCGAGGTCACCTGCTTCAGCTATGAGGGAATCGATGCCGTCAAGAAGGCCCTTCGCACCGCCGAGGCCCGCTCCGACGATAATGCACAGGTCAAGGTCAAGCTGGTGTCCCCTTCCCTGTACGTTCTGACCAGTAATTGCTTGGACAAAGCCGTTGGTATCACCCGTCTAGAAGAGGCTATCATTGATGTGCGGAAAAAGATTGAGGAGGCCGGTGGTCATTTGATTGTCAAAATGGAGCCCAAGGCCGTTACGGAGTCAGATGATGCGGAGTTGCAAGCGCTTATGGAGAAGAGAGAGCGTGAGAACGCTGAGGTTAGCGGTGACGAGAGTGTTAGCGATAGCGAGGACCTTCCCGAGGTGTAAATAGGAGGTCTTGTGTCGAAAAAATGATGTTAATTTTTGTTTTCTTCCAATATTTTTCTTTTATTTTTCGGTATCTGATTTCTTGGATTAGATATCTTGTAGTTAGTGTTCAAGACAAGGGTGTTCGAGGTGAGACTATGGTGTGTCAAGTGAGCGAGTGCCTTGCAGGGGCCGATAAACTCAAAATTGGCGATTTGTATGAGATTTGCATCATTGGTTTGCTAATGAAAGATAACAAATGTCTTAGTATAATGTGCATTGTGTTTATGTAATTTACATAATCGACGTCGTAGAAATATGGAGTCAGTCGTATAATCATAGATCTAGAATGTCAGTAGGGTTACTATAATCATCTTATCGATAAGAATCTTTAAGCGTCATTCCAGGACGTTTACTGCCGACGATTTCGTCAACAAATTCATCAAAATATCTAGTTGTTCCTCAGCTCATGATATGAGCTCATCACTTCCACTTTCTCTACTAAATACTCAACCATTGGCTTTTCACACCACCACCCTACGGCATGGCCTCACGATACAGCTTCACTTGGGGTAAACGCATCCTGCACCCGGTGACCCTCTCACTATGGACGTTAGGGTGGATTCCGGTCATCGCTTGCTTTCAGACACATGTAGCTTCGATAACGAAGATATCGGGGCCGTCAATGTATCCGTTCTTCAATCCGAATAAGGATGAATCGCTAGCAACAGATACAGTGATTAACTGGAAGTTTAATGTTGCGAATCGGATTGAGAAGGGCAAGGTGGTGATTTTCAGGTACGCTTTATCAAATTCTACTTTGGAGGAAGTCCACATATACTAAAGATAGGTACAGATCACCGACGAACCCAGAGAAGATTGCCGTGAAGAGAGTTATCGGAATGGAGACGGACATTGTTATCACGAGGGATCCGTACGCGTTTCCGTTTACCCAGATCCCCAAGGGTCATGTTTGGGTTGAAGGAGATAATGAACACAGCTCGTTAGACAGCAACACATATGGCCCCATATCGGCAAGGCTAATTGAAGGGACGGCAGAGTACATCATATGGCCTCCGAGCCGCATTGGCTGGGTGAACTGGCAGGCGGCGCGGTGACGGCCTTTGAGCCCTTGGATAGAAAGACAGAATAAACCCGTATATTTTTAACATTGATAATATAAACTATCCATTTCATAATATCACTCATTTCCCCTTTACCATCCAGTTTACCACTCCTCCCCGTCCCGATCCCGAATCCGTTATTCAGAGCTAACTCGACCCTACCTATTAGTCATCATCAGGGTTACTATCCATTATCTCTCATATCCAGCGAAAAATCTATTAGGAAACGGGGTCCCTTGGAAAAAAAGCTAATATCTTTAGAATTAAAGCCCTGGGCTCACATTTGCTCTGCCGACACGTGAAAACGACATTCTTTTGAGTCCGCCTTCTTGTCCCCGCCACCAATTGGGAATATCTGGTGGCTGTGGTTTTAATCTGGGTTTATTGGGATTTTGATTGGTTTCTCAGACATTTTTATTTCGTTTTATTGGGATTGGTTTAATTTATTTTGGCCTGGAGATCCAGATTGTCATTGAGTTTGATTGGTGGCGATTGGGATTGGCTTTCTTTTGCTTCTTTTGGAGAGCTTGTGGGTTGTGGGTTGAGGCAGAGCCTCAATTTCTTGTGTTATTTTTTCGTTTCGGGTGATTGATTGGATTGGGATTGGCTGAGTGATAAAGGGTACAAACGACGACGACGACGACGACGACAACGATCGATATATAATATCTATTCTCGACAAAGTGCCCGGTGTCCCTCGACGTCGCTGAACATCCGATCGATACATCGATCGACTGGATCCCTTCTGATCTGGAAACGATATTTTCAGGGTTTTGTCATCGATTGCCTTTGGTGCCAAGTTACATTTGACGAATCGAGACGGCTCTGTGACAACAAACTACGAGTGTTGTGACATTGAGAGTCTATCCGTTCTGTCGTGCCGAGGCATCAAGCGCATCGACTCGGCGGTTGATTACGGAGCGCCTATGACGGTCCCGAGAATACCGGATGGCTTGCAGCAGCAGGTGAATATTGACGATGAGGAGAGACCACCGTATCTACACGTAAGTTTACTCACCTCTCAAGATGTCAGTGCGAGCATATAGCTAACATTGATGCATAGGCCATGTTGGCAGGTGGTATTGGAGGGTCAACGGGAGATATGTTGATGCATTCGATGGACACGGTGAAGACGAGACAGCAAGGTGATCCGCATTTTCCGCCAAAATATACGTCATTAGGGTCGTCATATCGTACTATTTGGGCGCAGGAGGGTATCAGACGAGGACTGTATGGTGGTTGGCAAGCAGCGTTGATGGGATCGTTTCCCGGGACGGTTCTCTTCTTCGGCTCTTACGAATGGAGTAAGCGGATGTTAGTTGACAACGGCGTTCAGATCCACTTATCTCATTTATCTGCTGGTAAGTACACTCATGTAATCATAGATATATAGACATACATCCCTAACTAAGCACCTGTACCCTCTAGGCTTCATTGGCGACTTGGCTGCTTCCATCGTCTACGTTCCATCCGAGGTTCTCAAGACCCGCCTTCAACTTCAAGGCCGCTTCAACAACCCGCACTTCAACTCGGGCTACAACTACCGCAGCACCATCGACGCCGCCCGCACTATCGTCCGCCAAGAAGGTGTCTCCGCTCTCTTCCACGGATACAAAGCCACGCTCAGCCGCGACCTCCCTTTCTCTGCTCTGCAGTTTATGTTCTGGGAACAATTCGGCGCTTGGGCTAGACAATATAAGCAGAGTCGGGACATCGGCGCTTCTCTTGAGATGCTGACTGGTGGTTTTGCTGGTGGTCTCGCTGGTTTCCTCACGACGCCCCTGGATGTTGTAAAGACTCGCTTGCAAACTCAGATATCGACCGAAGTATTAATACTGCCGGCAGCCTCCACACACCCAGGAGCTTCGGCTGCCTCGCAAAAACGAGCAATCTCGACATCATCACCGTCAACACACACGCCGCAACCCGGTGCCATTACTCTGCAAACGTCATCGGTGGTCCGGGGTTTGCGGGATATCTATCAGATGGAGGGGCTTGGAGGTTGTTTTAGGGGTGTTGGGCCGAGGACGATGTGGACGTTTGTACAGAGTGGGACCATGTTGTTCTTGTACCAGCGGTTGTTGCGCCACTTTGAAGTTTACATGCCGATGGAGGATGAGGCTAGCGTCTAATAGGCGATCTAGAACTCTTTCTGGCTGCTGCTGACGAGTGAGGTCATCTGACGGTACTGGTGGGAGATGGGGAAATAGATGACGGGGGGTCAGCAGGGCTAGACATGTGTGTATCATATTTGTACCTATCACCTGCAATGTTTCTTTTATGTTATCCTGGTTTCTGCGGATTGGGAGTGGACATGTGCGTCTAGAGTTACGAAGGGAAGCTTAGCTTTGGTCATGATAGATTTGTAGAGTATAGATTATACACGCCGTTTTCACTTCTATACTAGGGAGACACTTCACATTCTTGTCTTGAATCTAATCACAAGAGACACTATTCAAAAATACTGTTTCAGATGGATCTCAAAACAATGGATGTAGACTAGAAATAAACTTCGAGTTACTTGCTACATAATATTCATCATGTCATGCGGTCTTCCGGACTAAATCACATCTAAAAAGCGGACCCGAGATTCACGGCTTAGCATACAGCCAATCAGCTGCGCCACACGGTTATTAAATCCTAGCTTCTAAGTGGGCCCTGTAGCCTAACTTGTACCTAATGGCCAAAAACGGAACTAGTTCCCGTTGTTGCAAGAAATCATCATTCGTCATCAACGATTTGCTGCTGGAGCTTCGCGATACCTTTAGTTTGTGCCTCTCGCTACTAATTGGGCTTAATTTAATTTAGATTTATACTAATTTTTACGTTTACTATCTTGAAGGAATTATATTTGTCTTTTTTGACAACTATAAATAAGACACTTGCCGACTTTTGGTCTATTTTTCATTTTCAGGTATTCATCATCTTATTTTGCCCACGGAACTATTCACTTCATCCAATTTTGTCACCACTGTCGACCGCAATTAAAAACTCTTCGCCAGATTATCATCTATCTTTGAATGCCTGCGCCATCGATCAACCGATTCTATTTCGATCGACATCTTCGTCAAACGCCATTATCCATTGCGCCTCTCGCGCGCACATCAACTACCATACTCCAATTCGCCTCAATTACGTCATATCCATAAATATACCGCTGTTAACACAATGGCTCGCTCAGAACACGGTCTCTACATGGGCGGAAAGAAGGAAGCTGGCAACGCCCGCAAGGCCGCTGCCGCCAAAGCCAAAGACGACCAGAAAGCTGCTGCCGCCGAAGCTGCCGACGCTACCAAATGGTCCAAGGGCGCTAAGAATAACGACAAGAAGTAAGTTTCCACATTTCAAATCACCACCAGATTGGTTTCTGTCATCAAACACATGACTTAACTATTGTATCCTATTATTACAGGCAAGCCGAGGCCGAAAAGAAAGCCGAGGCCGCTCGGAAAAAGGCCGAGCGCGATGCTCTTGCTAAGGCCGAAGAAGACTCCTTGTCCTCGGGTAAAGGCGCCAAGAACACCAAGACTGCCCAGAAGAAGACTGGTCGCTCCGGTGGTCTCAACCTCGACATGATTGACTCCATGAATTCAGAAAAGAAGCTTTCCTCTCTCGAAGCCACTGGTATCGACAACGCCCTCGATGCTCTTTCGCTCGCCAATACTGGCGGCAACGCCATCAAGGTCGAGCAGCACCCCGAGCGCCGTTTCCCCGCTGCCTTCAAGGCCTACCTGGAACGCCGGATGGCTGAGATGGCTGACTCGGGCGAAGGCCAGGGTCTCCGGAAGCAGCAGAAGGAGGAGCGGATTCGCAAAGAATTTGAGAAGAGTCCCGATAACCCGTTCAATCAGGTTACTGGTGCCTACAACGCCTCTCGCGACGAAATTTCTGCGCTTCGTGATGGCCAAAAGCAGAAGATCGAGAAAATACTTTCCAAGAAGCACTAAATGGTGTCACTGCTGTTTACCATTCTTTCGGGGTTTGTATTTTATTAATTCTTTTCTTTTGTTTGATTATTTGAGCTGCATTTCATCTTTTGATGTCTACCGTCTGAAGAGCTGACCGAAGCAGGATTTTTCACTGGAGATGATCCAAGTCTGAACCTGGAGCTAAGTCTTTTGCGGGGCCATGCTAGAGAACGGACGGAGGTGGACGACTCGGCGTCAAAATAGGTTGGGGCTAATTTTTGGTTGGAATTTCCAGCCTATAGACTGTGAGAACATGTCATGAGCGTACTGAGTCCAAAAATCTATATCGTTATTATTCTTGAGCTATCTATTAGTGACTATATTTACGTGATTTACTATGCGGAATATTATGGTGATTGTCAGTTCATTGTGCTGAGGTACAACAGTGCGTCATAGATGCGTATCTGGTCTACCTTGCTATTCTCACGATGTCTGTAGTAATTTTTGGTGGGATAATGTAACATTGGCCGGCAGAATTTAAGCTGATGTTCACCGCCTTAGGTGACCGCCTAGATGCATACAGCATTCACATGTAGACCAACGACGGGAACGACAGTGCTATTGCCACTTTTTGATGAATGTGGGCTATCAAAATACAATCAAATCGGTCTCATTATCCCCTATTCATTGAGTTCTCACCAAGCTGCTCTTCATGCTTTAGCGCATTCATAGTTTTCAATATTTACTACACCTCTCAGTACTCAAGCTCCCTGAACTCGATCTAGCAAGATGGCAACGTTGCGTATGGCTAGTTTGCCATCGATGCGCAAGCAGCATTTGATGGCTGAATTGTCGGTTTTATTTCATCTCGATATGTTATTTGCTTTCTCACTAACCCATTGTAGTGCCGGTCTCAAGCAAGCTTGCCCCGATGGTTGCTTCATCACTTTAACCCCTGGCGACCCCTCCAAATGGCAAGGCGTTATGTTCATCCGCAAAGGTATGTGCCCACTTTCTGGCAACTTTTCAAGGAGCCTTTGTTAACAAGAGATCTAGGGCCATTTGCCTCCGCCGTCCTCCGCTTCACTATTTTGTTCCCTGAAGCATACCCTAGACAACCACCACTCGTCACCTTCCAATCAGACGTCTTCCACCCTCTAGTCTGCTCGACATCTGGATACACCGCTGAGTCTGGAGCTGTGCCGACCGATGAAGACCTACTACCGTGCGGTGGGTTCTCGTTGCGCCATGGATTCCCGGGCTGGTTTCAAAAGAGGAAGACCCGGAAGAGAGTAGGGGCTGAACATGCAGCGGCTATTCTGAAGACGCCGCCAAGAAATGTTGTGCGAATTGCGACGGATGGGCGGAATCGTTCGGGGAGTATCTTTGAGACGCCGTTAGAAATTTTGGATATGCCGACGCCACCAGGACATCGCCCGGGGTACACGCGGACGGATAGGAGGCGGTGCCGGTTTACGATGTCCTTGCATACATTCGGTCAACCTTTGACGACGAAGAGATTCTCGATTCGCTACCTGAAGAATCCTCAGTGAACCCGGGGGCGTGGCATGCCTGGAAGGTTTACAGAAAGGAGAAGATGCTTGGGGGTGCGACGTTGACGAGTATTACGGGGACGGATGGCGGGATCACGAGTGAGGGGGAGGAAATGCCGAAGAGTCCCGTGGTTGATGGGCCAAAGAAGCCAGCGGACTGGAATTGGGATGGAGTGTGGGAGCGAAGGGTTGCGCAGAATTTGGAGAATAGTTTGCAGGAGTCGGTGTTGTATGGGGGGATTTCGACGACATCGAATCCGACGGGAAACCAGTCGGAAGAGTTGGTAAGTTTGGGTTCATGTTGTTGCAGGGTGGTCTTTTGGAGGATCAGATTGTTAATAGGATGTATTACAGATTCACTTTTTGCCATTGGAGGGACAGGAACTGGAAACGACTATGGAGAATTTGCTAAGGACTATTGGGAAGCTTGGGGAGAGGGAGGTGGCTCAAGCTGCGGCGGCAGCGGCGACGGCGCCAGAGGCAATGAGTTCATGAGTTATGAAATGACGTGCATGATTGTTTTTTTGTTATTCTTTGATTTAAATTATACCTGTTCTTTCTTGTCTATACTAAGCGTCCCTACTCCTTGACGATGCCTTCATCCATATGACTATGTCTGAATTCCTTCCGGAAACTAACCTTCGGAGGTTCCTTCCTTGACAAAAACACCAGTCATCTTGCCTATACATACGTTCTTTCCGCGCGGTCTCATCATAGCCTTGTTTTTGTCTTTGATACCATCAACCTATCAGCTTTTTGACATCATAGCTAACATTATGCCTCCTACACCACGAACCTCTGAACAGCTTTCAATTAATTCTTCAATTTTTACCGGCATTGTCTATTTTGTCTTTGTGATAGGAATTGCCATACTTGTATACGCTTTTAACCACGCTACCCAACCACTATCACTTGGGCCATCCCGATCCATACACGATCATCCGAGACGCCGACACCACGACAGGTCAAGTCATTTAACTAGTCAGCAGTTACGCATCACTAGGCAAGCAACGTTTGACCCGGTGCCTGCTTACGAGCCACCGAATTATCGGTTTAACCCATACGCTCTAGGACAACCGCCTCCATACGTTACGACAGAGAGTAGCCTGCCGATTCCGTTAACGCCAGTACCGAGTTATCAAACGACAGAAGGAGAAGCAGTAAGAGGAAGCTCTGAGGGGGATACGGAAATTAGACACGAGGTGTGGACGGAGAGTGTTGAGTCGGTGGTGACGAGGACGGAGACTGTGGAAACAGAGGGAGCGACAACGGATAGTCGGACTTTTGAGAATTCGGTTTCGACGGAATCAAGATATCAGAGGTCTTTTTTAGAGATTGAGATACCCGAGTCACAGAAAAACAATAGTTCAATATCTGAGAATCGGCTTAACTTTATTTCACGACGGAAATTTTCGATCAACCGGACGACTTCGCTACCAACTTTATCGAAGTCATCCCAAGATTGGGTTGACATCATCGATTTAGATGTCGATCACCTACACCGTCGTGGAGTTCGATCAGATCCGACTAAGCCATTCTTACCTTAACATTGAACCAAGCATTCACCAACACGATGGCCACTGTCAACTCAATCGAGGGCTGTGACCCTGATTCGATGATCTTTGTCATGAAACGCTGTCAAAGTGACTGGACCAGTACAGTCGACAGTGACACGGAGTCCGATGCATCAATGAGCTACATGACGGCCCTAGCCAGCCCATTCAAGAAGAGCCCTTTTTTCTCCAGGACCCCGAATTACTTTGCTCCCTATGACGATAGTAGTGAATGCATTGACGACTTCACTACATCAGCAGCGCCATCTCCCGGTCCCCTTATTACCATATCCCCCCGGGTCCCTCCGGCACTTCGTGAAACTAGATCCCCAGTATTACAATCCTCGGTCAACATGTCTTATGATGGGACGTAGGACTTCCCTTTGAAGAACAAGACGAAGTCGATCCAGAGGTTCGATTCGGCAACGTCTCATAAGTCAGTCCAGGAGGTGCCGAGTCCATTAGTATTGGTACCACAGGTGAAGGTGACGCCAGCGGTCAACATGATTTCCGAGGACGTGACAACAAGTGTTTGGGTGGCTGTGCAGGTCACTGCGAAGTTGGCTGCGCCAACAAATGCAGATGCATTTGTAATGGAGAGGCCGTTGGATCAGCAGTTGTGTATTGGGAAGAGGAGGCGGTTAGAAGGACGTGAGTATAGTATATGTGTTTTCTACAGTGCGGTTAAGAGACTAACTTTTTGATAGAAGATGGATGGTATGGATGTTTATATGACTTAGATGTCAGATTTAACCCAAGTAAGGGATCCATTATCGAGGAGGTGATCAAACAAGTTCCGACCTCCAGGTCAGTCACTCTCACTGTTGAAGATCTATTAGATGAATTCTAATACTGTTATCAATAGATCTCTTGCCACCAACGAGACCCTTTTATTTCTAGTGAAAGTTCTTTCCAAGCCTCGACTAGCATCAACAAAAGCAACAGTCTTGGCCGATGCGAAACCGCTGAAGACTACTTTCAGAATCTCGAAATGTATCTTGGTACCATTACTCGGCAATATCTTAACGTTACGATCCAATACAATCACACCGGTTTCCCTAATCAGAGTCTCAGTTCCCCAATCGATGGCGTCAAAATGGAGACAACCTTGACAACAACTTCCTCGGTGTTCATTCAGATCGGAGCAGAAGATACGATCTGGTCTCGAACAGCAGGTAGTTTGGAAGAGTCACCAGTAACCATTTCGGATTTAATTCTTGATCAGGGTTGGCCAAACCAGTTGACACAAGAAGTTATTGAGAAGATCGGTAGTGGATTCATCAAGCTTGCAGGTCGTGACACGTTGCTTGGAAAGAGTTTCTCATCTGATAGTGAAGATTCTGGAGAGTTAACTGGTGAAGATAGACATTTCCTACTAAACGGGACTAATGTCGCAGACAATGACGAATTCCAACTTCCCCGGTTAGTCTCAATCAACTTAGACTTGTTTCGGTGTGTCCGCTGCGTCGGAATCGTCCGGGAGCTCAAGTAAATTTCCCGGACACAAATACTCCAATGCCTCGGCCGATTATCTGGAATGATAGACAACTCGAAACACTGACTCCGATATCTTCTCCGTCCCAGATGTCGGAAGGGACTCCGACTAAGAAGTCATGGTCGCCACTATGCAACGAACGGTGGGCTCCCCGGCGTCAAAAGAGCTGGTTTTTCTTTTGAAGATGATGACATGTTAAGACATTTTTGTTGATATGGATCATGGAATTATTAAGGGTTCTATCTATATAATCATTATATCATTCGGTGGTCTCCGGGGAATGTGAGTAAGCAGGTTAGCGATTTCGGGGATCGGATGGTGACGGAGCAGTCGAAGTCTTCGGGGTGACTAAATATGGATTAGCTTATAAATAGATACATGAGATTGATCAGACGACTAGATCCGAAGTCTTAGGCTGGACCCAGATCAACGGCTATGGTCAACCTCTCAAATAAAGAATATTCAATTTGCATACCAAGTTCCACCATTACTGAACTCGATGGCCTGCTCAACTTCATTCCCATCTTTGTCTTTCGGCTTCTCAATATTGAAGCATTTCAACATGGTGGCAACCATGATCCACACGCTATTGTGAGCAAAGTGTCGTCCCACACAAATCCGCCGGCCAAAGCCAAATTGACCAACAGGGTAGGGCTCGCCACGGGAAAAGCGAGTCGGGTCAAAAAGAGACGCGTCCTTGTATACGGAGGGATCCTGGGTCATGGCGTGGACATTGAAGTAGACGTGAGTACTATGGATAGGTTAATATGGCGATAGGATGTTACACAGAGATAAGATGAATGTATACGAACCCTAGGTGGTGTTAGTGGTAGGATTGGTAATATCGGAGATATTGTGATGGGGACAAACCTTTGGGGATGAAGTAGCCGTTATAGAAATCGTCTTCGGTAGTTTTGTGGGGAATACCTAGGGGTTAAGGGGGCGAAACGGTAGAGTTCTTGGACGATATGAGTGATTATTGGGAGGTTGTCGATGTCGTTGAGGGTTGGAAGGCGATTTTGAAGATGGGTATCTAGGGAATTCTGTGCTGTTTTTTGTATACTGGGATTCAGTAGCATCCCAAGTATGAAGACGGTTAACGTGGCAAATGTTGTATCGGCGCCAGCGATGAATACGGCTCCTGTGGCCCCTTTGATGTCGGAGGAGGTTAGGGGAGTTTGGAAGGGTGCGGAGGAGGGTGTGGGCAAGTGAGGTATTTTGAGAGGTTTTGTCGGTAGATTGAGACTAGAAGGGGTTAATTGGAGGGATCAAATGAAAGGGGAGGAACATACGATATCGCGCTGAGCGGCGAGAAAGGGGAGGTCGTGAAGGCGACGGATTGCGTGGCCGTATTTCCGGGCAAAGAGGAGGGGTTTGTCGAATGTTAAGAAGTTGGGGAGGTAGCGGACTAGTTGTTATTAAATATTTGAATGCTGCATTTTTGGAAAATGACGTCCTGCCTTACCTATTGGGAACACATCGACTATGCTGCCACCGGGAACCCCAGCGTGCCCAGTAACGTACATTGCGTCCTCAGCAACATCCAAATAATACCCTCAACTCCAACACCATACGCAACATTCAATGCAATACCGACAGCGAAGCCTCGCAAAGCTTCACGCCACATCGCAACACTCGTGGTCTTCCCTTCGATGATCGATTGGATCGAGCGATACCCGGCATCCCGGGGGATCACACCAGCTGCCAATTTCCGGGCGGTGTTATGTGCTAAGGAAGTTTGCAAGTTGTAGAAATAGAGGGTTCGCGAGGGGGAAAAATGGGATTGGATGGTGCGGCGGTGGAGGGTGAAGAGAGGGCCGGATGGGAGGAAAGTGAGGGTTTTGGACCAGCCCATGCTGGGGAGAGTTAGTATGTTAAGATGAATGGTGAAAGGAGGGGATACTGACACCTCGAAGAGGATGAAGCGGGGTCGATCACTGTAGATTGTGCCTTTTTTGTTAAGTAACGCATGTGCCGCAGCTACTGAGTTGAGCACAACAATGTTCGTCGAAAGCGCCTTCACAAATACGATATCCGTGTTTAACTTCCGTCCCCATTCGGCGTACCATGTGGCCGTCCCGGTTGCCGGAATCAATAAGAAGTGACCTAAGATTGGAAAAGACCCTGGTGGACTCGGAGGGAGCTTGCTGGATTTCCGGGGCCAGAGGATGGAGATTATGGAGAGGGCGAAGAGGCAAACGAGGATGAGGGTGGCCTGGGGCATAGTGATAGGGAGAGAAGATATTAATACCGAGGAGAAATGAAGGTCGGGGGTAATTTAGAAGACTGGGAAACCACTGATTGATATCACGTCGTCGATAGAAGTGCTTGGGGCCGTCATTTTAATATAAGATTTCGGTGATTGATAACCAACACAACTCAACATAACTAATCTATTCTGTCGCGAGGAACAAAGTAAGATTTACATATATCAAAATACTATTCATCATATTTAATAATCACCCCAAAGCACTCTCTTCCTCACCGCCACTGTTTCCCTCCGATCCATCCGCTACATCTATGTTTCCCATTTTCTTCAACTCGAATCCATGAAAGCCCAACCCAAACCGAGGAGTCGCCAACTTAATCCTTACTCCGCTAACACCCTATCCCAATTAGGTAAATGACACGCCTCCAAATCATTATGAACCTCGCCATCCCCATTTCCAAATTTTCCCAAATCCATCTTCTTCCCACTTAAGCACAATCTGATGTCCCTCTAGCTCCAAGCGTCTCCTACATCTTCTACGCCCCCTCCGTGTCTTCCTGATCCCCTCACCATCTCCTATTGAGTCTAGATTTTCCATAACCCTTTGGCCAAAAATAGCAACTTCTCTTTTGTCTGTATCAAACTCTATGGCGCTTCTTCCTGCAAAACACAGTCCCACTTTGGGCTTTTAGCGTGAGCAAATATAATTCTGCGGGGGAGTAGTACCGAGAATGGAGGGATCAGGGTCGCTGCAGGGTGAGATAAGGCGGATCAAAGTATGGTTAAGTATTTTGGTGCGGGGTTAGGTGAGGTAGTACACAGTTAGTAAGTTAACTTCATGTCTTGATAATAGTGTAAGCGGAAAATTGTGTATAATTAGGTACTATATACGATGTTTTACGATGTTGATGGGTTGATTTGTAAGTTTTAGAGGTCAAGATAACCCATATTTACCCTAAAATCGCACCTTGACAACCCCACCATCCATCCGCTCGCCGAAATATGTGGAACCCACTTCCAGTTTGCCGATTCGGCACCGATGAGATTTTCCACTGTATCTTTCCGTAAAATTTGGTAAAAAAAAACTCCATAGATCTCTTTACCGACCCTTTTAAACCCCCAAGTTGACCTTGGAGATATTTGGCATTAAGGTTGACGATATTTTTCATAATTGTGCATTTCATTATATGAAAGTACGTCCCCACCAGTTTTGTGGGTTCTTCGTAGAAGCGCCATTAGGGTCTTGGAGTTGTTTTTAGGGTTATGTAACGACGTAGCTATATATAACTTTATCGCTAGACGACACAATTCAAATGGTGCGCCTACAGAATTACAGGAGTCCCGGTTGGCTTGTAGGCTAGCTAGATTCTTTCCTTTGTTTATGGAATGCATGTGCATGAAGGATTGCCTCGCCAAGTCATGACCCCATATTATAAGAGAGGACCCGGGGGGTTTCGGCTTCGCAAAATTCGTACCGGGTGGAGGCGGCTTGGGTGTTTGCGTCTTTCTATGTGTTTTGTCTATAGTGTGGGAAGATAGACTATTGGCACGCTAATAAGTATGGGGTTGATGGTTGGTTAATGAAGCAACTAAACAGTTGCTCTTCTTCGTTATGATTTTCTTTCTTTCCTAGATAACCTTGACCAGTCTAAACTAAAACCCACCTGCTACTTCTCAATCTTAATGTCCCTCATTCCCAAGAACAGACCTCATTGCCGTCATAGCCATTCCGGCAACATCTCCGGCACACCTGTGTGTGTGTCCCCCCCCTCCCCTCACCCCATCCGCCACCGCGTCGCATCAAACAATCCAATCCGTCTCTCCTTACCTTACCATCATGTCCTCCCCCTCTGATCGGTCTTCTCAAGTACTCCGGCTCGGACTCTTAATTATCCCCACCATACCCATCAATCGTATTCGTATCCCAATTCAATTCCCAATGACAACAGCACCGCCAACTATACCCTTGCAGACTATATCCCAAAAAGCATTCCCCGCCGCAAAACTCAACGCAAACTTGTGATGTAGCATTGCCATCCAGTAGTCGTCATGTCTTCCCTTCGCTGGAATGCCGGGTGAGCTTCGGGTAAGATTCATACTTGTTTAAATTAACATTGCTTGCAATCAGTGCCTTTTCCGCTGGGAACGGCACCATCAGTCAATAGGGATTGAGGATTGTCGAAGAGTTCATTGTGAAAAAAGACAAACAGGATATCTGGCGATTGGTAACTCCGTCTTATTTTTTGCCTCCGAGTTGCCGGGATACAGCAGACCTTTTGTCGTGTATTTGCTCCCGGGGAAACAATAGCAGTCATCTGCAACTAGGACTCCACTATACATACCAAGTATGACGCCACTTCGCTTATTTTCCCAGGCTGGACTGGCGGCAACCGCTAAGCTAAGGAAAACTGATCAGCGCCCGTGAGACCCTGGCCCTTGTTGAGATGTATTTCTTGGGTAATGGGGAAGATGAGGGCATACGTATGCTTTCGGGGATGTTGATAGATGGGGGAGAATTCGCCAAGGGGAGAATATGGGGGAGTGTGACTGCGACGGCAACGGGAGGTGAGAGGAGTGGGTTGACGACGATGAGGTAGGATGAGATGACGATGAGTGGTTGGTTGACGAGTTAGTAGTTTGGTTGATAACGGAGAATAAGAACTCTTTTGTTCTTTTGTTCGTTGTTTTTCATCGTTTTGATTTGTTAATTAAACAATCAAATCAATTTACCAATTATCGGTCCATCTTCACCATGTCCGCTTCTCCCCCGGCCCCCTCAGCTACAGCCCCACCCCCGGACCTCGAATCCCAACTCCCGACCTCATCCCCCCGCGACGCCAAACCCACCTCCACCCTCAAATCCCTCCTCCTTTCCACAAACATCCAAACCGGCTCCCTATACAACCCGCCCACTTCCACCTCGGCCCCTCCCTGGTACCACCGGCTCCTTCACCTCGGCCTCGAAGACAACGCCATCCAGCCGATCCCGTCGCCGCTGCGGACGTCCACCGACTACCGCGATCTTTTTACCATTTTCTTCACATGTCTCCTCGGGTTGCTTCCGTTGCCCATGGGGGCCCTGGCGACAACAACGTTCCATATGTGCCTCCGAGACGCCTCACTTGTCATTGTCTTCTTCTCAGTCCTCACATCTATCCCGCCTGCCTTTATGAGCCTCGGTGGCTACCAAACTGGCATACGCCAAATGATTCAAGCACGCTACTCCTTCGGCATATACCCCGTGATCATCCCTGCGATCCTCAACGCCGCAACGATAGTAGGCTTCGCGTTGTTATCGTCGGTGGTCGGCGGGCAGACGATTGCTGCGGTGAACCCGGATGCCTATGTGAATGTGACGGTGGGAATTGTCATTGTGTGTATGGTGAGCTTCGTGGTGACGTTTTTGGGGATGCGGGTTGTCCATATATGGGAGAGGTACCAGTGGATGGTGAATCTAGTAGTGTTGGTAATTGCGGTGGGGTGTGGGGGGCATAGTTTAAAGAACCAGAGCACGGATTATACGACGCATGTGAAGGACATCGTGACGTACGGTGGTCTAATTGCTGGGTACTTCATCACCTTGGGTGGGACGGCCTCAGACTACTCTGTTTATCACAACCCCAAAGGATCTCAGTAAGTTCAGCAGTTCTCAAGTCTTGCATGGAAGTGCCACTAACATACAATAGACTCAAAGTTTTCTTGTACTGCTTCACCGCCTACAACATCCCCTCCATCCCCCTCCTCATCCTCGGGGCAGCAATCGGTGGCGCCCTCACTGAAAACGACCGCTGGCTCTCCATCTACCAAGTCTACGGCATCGGTGGCATCGTCGGCGAAATGCTCACGCCCGCTGGCATCTTCGGCAAGATGGTCTTGGTCCTCTTGGCCCTCAGTGTCATCGGTAACGTCATCGTCTCCATGTACTCAGTGACCATCTGTATCCAGTCAATCGCCTCGTGTCTTGCCAAAGTCCACCGCGTCGTCATAGTGACCGTCGTAATGGGCGCCATGGTCCCTCTGAGCATCGAAGCCGCCAAGAAATGGGACACATCATTAAACAACTTCCTTTCGCTCATCGCTTACTGGGCCGCCTGCTTCGACGCAGTGCTCATCGACGAAATCGTCATCATCCGCGGCATGGACTGGAATGACTTTGAACTTAGCGCGTGGAACGTGGCGGGTAGGCTGCCGGCGGGAATCGCAGCGATCTCGGCGTGTATCATTGGGTTTCTAAGTGCAGTGCCAGCGATCGGAACAACGTTGTATGTGGGGTCATTGGCGGAGATTGTGGGGGATGTGGGATTTGAAATGGCGTATTTAGTGACGTCAGTTGTGTATGTGCCGTTGAGGTTGTTGGAGATTAGGTGGCAGGGACACCGTTAATGGGTGCGGTAAGAAGCGATAATGAAGGTTGAAAATTGAAGGGTAATGTGGTATGATTTGTGTATCATGAGGCGTGTTGGTGGAATATAAAAAATATTTGAATATAAGATCATTAATTAAAATGACGTCGAAAGAAATTGCCAATTACCGTAATCTGCGATGATATCTCGTCTTCATCACAATATAAACCTTGATTCTTCACTCAATCCTCCCACAAAGGACGACATCCTCACCAAACGGCACCCACTTTACCTCCTTTAACCTCGCTGCCGGCACCGGGACACCGTCTTCTGATACTCTCTCCGGTGACACGACAATGCTACCCTGACCCAACCATCTCGGGGCAATTGTCACGATGACTGAGTTGACAAGATGCTTGTTGTCTTTTCCAAGAAGATCATTGATAATGTTGGCACCACCCTCGATCATAACGCTATCGAGACCTTCGGACATTAAGACAGAGAATATGGAGGGCCATGTGAAGTACCCTTTATTATTAAGAGGAACGACAACATGTTTCCCGCCAACATCTCTTAAAATCCTCTCTCGTTCCTGATTGATGACCGTCCCCTCACCCACTAATATAATCGGCCCCAACCCCATGCCCTCTCGACACCCCTCGAATATCTTATTCACCCTCGTAAACTCCCACCGCCCCCTCGGATCCACGATAATCGGTCGTGGCTGACTAACATCCCCCTCAATCCGGCAATTCAACCCCGGGTCATCGGCAATGGCAGTTGTGACACCAACGAGGATCGCGGCATGCCGGGAGCGCAGGAAGTGCGTCATGGCCTTGGACTCGGGTCCGGAGAGATGAGTCTGGAGTCCAGGGGCGAGCGAGATGGAGGAGTCGAGGGATGTGGCGAATGTTAGGGTGACGAAGGGGTGGGTAGAGGGTTGGGGAGGCGAGGATTGCGGGAGATAGGGAAGGAGGGGGGTTTGAGAGGGGATGGGGAAGGAGAGACGTTTGGGCATGGTGGGTAGTTAGGAAGGAATGATGATAGCTAGATTGGGGTCAGTAGTCAGTAGAGAAGACGGAGATATCAATAGTAAGAGACAATGGCAATTTGGCGTAGAAGGGACGGATTATTAGCTAAGTTTCAATGAGGGGACCCAACTATTTTATATAACCCTCTCCATTAACACTCTTCCCAATCCTCTCCCTTCCTCCCCAATAAATCCAACCCACCACCCTATATTCGCAACCGCATCAGCGAACCCCCCCAAGAGTCCTCAAACTTCTTCCCCTCCACCCAATCACGCTTATCTTTTCGCTGGCCTCCCTCTATCTTACCACACCACATCATCACAGAAATAAAAAAAAATCCTTTGTCTACAGCGAGGGTTGCCGGCTGCATTGCCGGATGCGCAGGTTTAGGGGGAAAGGATTGGGGGTGATGGGACTTACATGAGAGAGCGTTTGTGCGTTGGGAAGGGCGGATGGTCGGATTGGGGAAGTGGTGTCTAAGTTTCGGGGAGGGGTTGTGGCGTTGGGTAGGGGATGGTAGGAAGTGGGAACCCTAGTATTTTATGTCACGTGCATATACTTCAGTATCGACCCTAACTAAACCCCCAAATAACCTGGGTTATTTGTCTGCTTATATAATCTATAACACCATTCTCTCCATCTTACGCGACGAAACCTCGGTTTGTCTCATGACACTTCATCACAGCAAATCCCACAGCTGCCTACGTCCCCTGATCTCGCAAATCCAGCGATAAGACGATGTTTTCAAACATGTTCGGATGTTTGGAGGTTAATTGATTCTCGATTTAGTGTGGCTGAGCTATTTTGGGGCTGGGGAGGTGGTCAGAAGGTTGAGGTTACGGAGACGACGGGATGCAGGGCAAGGTGTGGTGCAGGAGGATATGCATAGAGATGTTCGTAATTAAAGCAGTGCGATGATGGGAGTTGAAAAATGTGGGAAAAAAATGCAGTTGTCATCGAAATTCCATGTATTAATTCTAGATTCTATTCAAGTCGCCAAACTTCTTACAATCCATTGTCCCTCCCTCACATAACGATTCTCCCACCAAGTAGTCAAGTGCCCATTCAATTCTGCTGCCTATGTCCTCCTTCATCCAGTCACCACCACAGCCCGCCAGCCAAGCCTCTCGCTCTCCACATATGTTTCTTGGGACTCGCAGCCCGGTTTATTTGGTGATCGGCCATTACGAATATTCTTAGAAGCCCCCAACCCCATTCTGCCCTTGACCCCTCTCCCTTCACAACCAGGGAACGCTATGGACATCCCGGGCCCCAGCCATCTTAAACAAAGTAAAGTGGTCTTGGCACGCAGTTGGGCTGTTGGAGTTATTTTATATTTATATACGCAGATTTCTCAATCTTAATTCTTATTTACATTTTGATCCATACATCTTTTTATTTTCAACCGGCTGCTCAACTAATTGAAAGCCTCTTTATTCACTCTACTCACATTTATCAATCCACCTCTCCACCACCCACAATGTCCAAACAAGACGCCCCTCCCCAATATCCCGGTCCCACCTACTCTGCCCCCCCGGGTGCGCCCCCAAACCTACTACCCTCCCCAACAACCCTACGCCGGCTATGACGCCGCTCCCCAAATGCAAATGCAACAACAACAACAACAATACCCTCCGCCGAACGACTACTACGGCGGCCCACCCGGCATGCAGCAGCAACCGCCTATGCAACAACAAGGCTACTATGCCCAGCAGCCGCCCGTAGGCCACTACCAGGACGAGCGGGGCCGCAGTGACTCGGGGGGATGTCTGAGCGGGTGTTTGGCCGCAATGGCGTGTTGTTGTTGTTTGGATATGTTGTTCTAACCGGAGATATCAGGCTTGGGATGACGGGAAACAAGATTGACGATACCCATATGGACGGAGGCGGAGGATGACGAGGACGAACGACACTATCATTCGATTACGACTCTTATCAAGCAATAGACTTCAATTACTCTTATTCATTATGTCTGCTTCGCATGTCTTCACTGTGACTCTGTCTTGTCTAATTAATTATGCGCATATCCTGTCTCGCCCCTTGCATTAGCCTGCATCTGTCACTCCTTCAATGAATCCCAACCTCGCAATTAACGCCGAGAAGCCAGGTACTACCAGTGTGCATCTTGATGGATCTCATGATTATTGATGAATTCGCTATTTACAAAATAATTCCAATATAAATAAATACAAAAACAGAAGCAGAAAACAAATACGAAAAACCTCTCACCAAACAACGCCTGCTCATGTTGAATAAGCAGACTTGGATACCATGATAAATATCCTTACCCTCACCCTCACCTTCACCCTCACTACAGTATACAACACTACTCCTTCCCTTATCCCCGTCCTCTTTCTCTCCCGACCCCTTCTCCAAACCACCCAACGACCCCGCTGTCCCGCAAGAACCATCCACAGAAGCCGTAATGCATATCTAAGCCCACGCCATTGAGTCGGCCTGCTTAAACAACTCGTTGAACTATCCCTTAATCTCCCTCGCCACATCATTCCCATAAATCATCTTCTGCACATCCGGCGAAGCCCACTTATCCGGTACTGAGTCCAACTTGCCCGCCTTGGCATCCGCAAACTTCCGGTCTCTCTTCCTTCACCTTACCCTCCCCCAAATGCAGAGTCCGCCCGGACTGATACGCCATCTCCACTAAGTTCGAACACCATTCTTTTCTCAGAAGTTGGTACATAATCAACGCCTTCGACAACGCTTCCGGCGTCGTCTCCGGCACCAACACGAGGACTTCCGCAATCACCGCACCGTCCTCGATTGCCATAGCTGCGCCTTTACTCAAGTGGGGCAACGTCGGGTGGCACGCATCGCCTATCAATGCAACTGACCCATCCACCCATGTAGGCAGAGGGTTGTGCATGCGGAGACGCCATTTACACGTTTTGCCTTTCAAAACCTTGTTAAGAATGCGCTAGACAAGAGGGCAAAAGTCCGAGAAGACGTCGAGCATCACGCTCTTGTCGCTGCGAGTAGTATATGTATCCGACGGTGCCGATGCAAAGTTCTTGTCGGGTTGCGTAATCGAGATGTTATAGATGCTGTGGTTCTTCACAGAGTACGCAATAATATCTCTTCTCGCCGATCAACCGGATAACATCGTCACTCTCAAGGAGCGCCAACATCTCCGGGTCGTCCTTCATGTCTTCGCGAGTCAACATTATGCGGTACGCCGCCTATCCTGTCGGCTTCTCGCTCTCCCACTTGCCAAGCTTCTTTAGCAGACACTCTCTGATCACCAACTTGATACCGTCGCTAGCAATGAACACATCTGACGTTAGTTCAAGCTGCTTACCTGCTCTATTCTCAAGCTTGAAGATCACCTTGGGGAGAATGATATAACATCAACCAACCGCCAATCAAAGTGAAACTTGATGTTGGACTCCTTCTCGCAGGCCTCAAGCATGTAGCCGGCAAGAGATGCCCGGTGGCCGGTACAATAAGGGTACCCGTAGAGTTCAGCGATGTTAGCCATGGGAACCTTGCTTAAGGTCTCGTCATTTGCCCCCTCTATACACTTTTTTAGTAATCATCTTTTCAGATACAATAGCATTTCAAAACTTACGGCGAATATTAGCCGCCTTGACGTCAGTGGCCTCCTTATAGATAAGTTCCCAACACCCCAAACGATCCAAGATGCGAGCCATATTCAGCGCTAGCTGAATTCCAGCACCAGTAAAACCCAGATTAGAGGCAGTCTTGTACACATTAATGTTGCAAAATCCCTTCTTCGCCAATGACAACGCTGCACTGAGTCCGCCCATTTCTATCAATAATTTTGGAGTTTATATTAGGGTAATTGACAGTCATGCTGATCCCTTGTAGTCGTTAACAGGGAAGTCCTAAAGTGGTTTTTTTTCGTAGAAGGCCTTATTCGTTGTTTGATAAGCACACAATCGTGGGTTTTAGACGATAATCTCACTTACCAGCGCCGATGATCGCAATGTTGAGGTCGAGACGGTTATCAAAGGAAGTGGCGGCTGGAGTATCTGCAGGTACAGTACCCTTAGGATCCGAGTGGGTAACCATTGTGAGAGTACTGGAGGTGATTTGAAGGAAATAGAGGGAAGTAGAAGAAGAAATATAAGTAAAGAGTGAGGTTTAAAGATCAAGCGGATAAACGGGAGGAAGAATCAATCAAATAGTCAAAGTCTTTAGATCTAGAGAAAAGGTATATCAAAGGGTTTTTAGTTCTAAAAGTAGAGCAATTAGAGCTTTTCCGTAAGGAGTTGTGGGTCGAGTTCTCATTAAGTTCATGGGCGTGGCCGTCTTATTTTAAATGAAAAAGAATCTCTCGAGCAATGATAGTCTGTCATAGTCCAGCGTAGCAATATGAACAAGCTACTCGTTTTACTCGCGATCATCCAAGTCTTAAGTAACCCAAAGACTCTTACACTAGCTCGCTTGCAGTACAAACTGACTAACAAAATTGATTGCCGTGGATTCCTATGGGCACGCTTAGACTCAGACCATGCTTTCCCTCAGAACGTATGCGGATTGCGGTGGCCCACACCAAGGAACAGCTGGTTAAATGAGAAAACAATATGGAATAGGTCACAGCAGTTCACCAGCGGCGGAACCGGGAAGACAGCAAAGGAAGTGGGTTAAGGTGAGGCTAAGGAGTGTCGAGTGAGGGTTGGTGATGGCGGGTTGAAACTCGGGTATCAGATTTCGGGTATTGAAGTTTGGTGTAGAAGAGCAATTGATATTTTATGATGTAATGAGTGGATGTTCATTGTGAACAAATAATAGATTTTTGGTTTATTTGGGTTTTAGTAGAGGTATGAAGAAAAAAGCGGAGAATATATGTATTGATGAAAACAAAAGATGATTTCCGTTGATGTATGTGAAAAGATATAACAATTTAAAGATGACCTCTTGAGATATCCTCTGATTATCTTCTTTCCAATTTACCTGGGCCCAGCTTCGCTTTATGCAAATTTTCAACACTCTACAGCAATTACCACTCCGCATATCTTCCGTTAGCTGTAATACATCACCAGTTGTTTCTATTTCCAACACCTTCCTCCGAACCCTTAAATCACTACATCTATTCTTTCTTCCACATTCACCCGGTCTATCACGGCGTAGTACCACCACATTGGCCCCCATCACCACCTTGACGATAGAGAACCAATAATTACCCTTCAGTTTGAGGCAGAAAGGTTCTGGGTATTTTTGGAAATATGATGGGTCTGGCGACAGGACTGGCACCCACGTGATGTTTTTTCGAGGCAGACTGAAACTATATTGGAATTATTCTGAGTTGTGTTGCGTGGGGTGAAGGTACTGATGGGCGAAGCTTAGATAGGTAGAATGCTAGATGAGAGGTGATAGTCGTTTGTAGATTAACTCACTACTAGCACTTTCATATACTAAGCGAAATTTTGCTATAATGCCTGGTGATAGTTATAGATTTGTTTGAATGGCACACATCCACGATATCTCTACCTGCCGTCCCACTACCCCACTTCTCATCTACAACATCTCTGCTATCTATTCCGCCCACTGTCAACAGAATCTTGTCTAAACTCTTTACGCTTGATCCTTGCCTTGATTTTTTCCCCTAGAGCGCCCCACGTTCTCTCTGTGACCTTTTCTCGAAGTGAAACCCTGAGCACATTCATAGAGCAGCTCATTAACTCTCGTTGGGTTCTGTGCGGGTTTGTTCTCTCTAACGCGTGTTAAGGAATGACAATTCCTTTGAGGGCGGGGATGGGCTGATTGAGGATACGCATGTAGAGAAGTGGTACGGCAGTTTGGTAGATATCTTGATCTGAGGTATCTACGAGTGTGTATTCACATTAATTCTATATAGCAAAGAGTGTATACTACATTTAACGTATCACGAACCCATTTATGCTACTCTGTTTTTGTCTATCCTATCAATAAAATCCCTACATACCATCCTCCGAAATTGTCATCGGCCAATATCACCAATTCCGAAACCCCACGGCAAACCTTCATATCTCACTTGTACCACCATCCGCCCCAAAATCCCTCCCGAGTCTCAGACGAGTAAAAGCTCAACGGATTGACTCTAAATTCTTGCTTGAGCATGGCATTAATGAGTGGATATTTGAATGCGCAAAGGCCTTGTCACATCACGGTGATGTGCAGTCTTTTAGATGGGCGGCGACAGCGTAGGACAAGAGGGTGGTGGAGTTGTCGGATGTCAGGGTTGAAGGGTATGCAGGTATGATACATATTAATGATATGAAAGGTATATGACAGTGCCATGACAGATATCGTCTATACTGCTGGGTAAATAGTATACTGGACAGAAAGTCCACACAGTTGATAAGGGCGGAGACTCACATGCCGGGGCACATCCTCCGTCCACCGGTTGCCATTCTGAATCCCGGACATAACCCACCTAACACCGTAAGCCAACGAAATTCCGGAGATATCTTTATTACAAAATTTCTAACCGCGTGGCTTCTTCAAAATTTCATCATGCAATTATCCCCTCTCTCCCATTTCCAATTCAGCTTAACCTTCTTCCTCGCTAAAGCTCCCATCCAACAACAGCGTAGCTTGCGAAGAAGACTTACTGCATGACCATGTAGCTTCGCATGTAACCTTTATGCATGCGCCATTAGATCGGAGAGGTGATTAGTCATTCGGTAGTTGGTTGCAATAGAAGTGAGATATAGGTAAATTAATTGGATCGAGAGGGTGGTCATAATTAACCCTTGTAGTATGTAGTTGGACATATGTAGGGTTATTGTTAGGATGTTCAATAAGTAGCGATCTGTCATTGTAACAAGAGATTACTCATACATTCGTGGTATCAATGGTCACAAAACAATAGGCTCGGGTATAACTAGGTGTGTTTGAGACATGCATAGAGTGTGTGTACATATTTCGAGGATGGTGGTATCAGCTTTGGGTGTAATAGGGTAAGTTGTGTGATGATCGTGGTCCTCAGTGTGAATACCGTGGGTTTAGGATTTGAAATCGGGATGAGTTGACTGTGGTATTTCTGATTGGGAAGTTCTTGAGATCTAGTAGATTGCCAGCTTACAACAAAGAATAATCCGATATAGTCTAGGGGTTAGGATATCTCGCTCTCATATTCAATTGAAGCTGATCCGAGAAGGCCGGGGTTCGATTCCCCGTATCGGAGTCCTCATCTTTTCTCCTTTCCTTTTTAGAAAGTTAACTTTTTTGTGCGCTGATAGATATCGGCTCTGCTTTCCGTACGGACTGTGAGTAGCTTGAAACATCGGAATGTAGGTGGGCGGAGGTGCAGAGGGATGGGGAGTAAGACACTATAAATGGACTTGTTCAATAGGGTAGATGATAGTCTATGGGTGGTGGTGTTGATTGAATTTGTTGGATATAGTCGGCGAGGGTATACCTACATTATGCATTCTCCAAGACAATGGGATGACTTATCAGAAGCCCAAAAGAGGAAGATATACTACAATACAACTTCAGCTGGAAGCTCCCTGATGTCGGGAAACTGCGAACCACAGCTCAATCTATCACTATGATCATCTCATCACCGAAATCCAGGAGACATGTCTAGGGATGTGCCGACTATCCGGCGCTCTACCAGCCACCATTACCCCTCCAATCACATGACATTTCCTAATCTACCAAAAAGAGACGACACTTCCACCTATGATGTCATAATTAGAATACCCCTGGTGATTATTTCCCGTGGAATTCCAAAAGATACCAGATAGGAAGTTCACTATGGGCGAACTGGTAGCGGACAGATGAGTGATCGGCGATGACGTAGAGAGGCAACTTTACTCGGTAGGGTTCGTAAAGAGGGGGCAGGGGAGGGAGATGTTGCTACTTGTAGTGAACGAGATTGCGAGGTTTGTAGTTAAGGCGGTTGGTAGCTGGGGTATATTGAGTGAAGGGATGAAATTTAGCAATGTTATGTTGGGATAATAGATCAGGAAGAGAATTTGAGGAAGGTGTAAGGGATAGTAGAGCTATTTATGTATTCATCACAGGTCTGTGATGTCTAGCCTATAGTCTCCTGTGACGTCCGATCGCCACCAGTCCAACTGGTTCCTACAGATAAGGAATCGCCAATATCGTCATGTTTCCAAAATATATGCAAATATTCATCATCCACATTGTCATGTGAGGAACAAGAGTCAGATAGACAGGAGGATCACATAAGGAGGCCGGTTGGTTTAACCATACTTTGGCGCTCTGGGATACATAATTCCAGGGAGCTTGGCTTGTGTAGCGGGATCACTAAATCCTAAGGGGGACGGTAGGTAAGCGAAAGGAATAATGTTTGGCAGGTTTTGGTGATTTGTGGTGGGGAGAAAAGGGTGAAGTGGGAGGTTGAGAAGTGGTGATGAAAGACAGAAGAAAGAAGTAATCAATAACAGAAATATTATAATATTTTAGGACATATTAGGATAAGACATTGTACGTAGGGTTACCAGCTATATTGCAACACATTTAAGGTTTCAGAATATTTTTACAGCTTCTAGCATATAGTTCAATATAGAGCACAAAGAGTACAAAGAACAGCACAACCTACCCCTGAATCCTACTCAATCATTCTATATACTATCGCCTTTGACAGCTTCTAGCGCTTGATCTATAAAAATATCAATTCACTAAAATATCATTAGGGCTTATATTAATATAAGCTGCAAATACATGAACCAATCCACTTAACCAACCCGTTTATACTCACCTGCCAGTCCACCACCTTTAAAAGCACAGACCTACACAATTCCTAAATCTTCTAACACTAAGAACCTCAGACGAGCTCTAAACGCCCATATCCAGTTAACGCTAACCAATCATTTAGTTGTAGTGTCGGCCTTGACTGTAACAGAGTGAGTACCTCAATAAACGCCCGACAGGCTGAATACGACGGATATCAATTGAGCTGATGGCTATGTAATTCTGCGGTGCATCTTGCCGCTGATGGGTCCGTTGGCACGAAGAGCTGATGCCGATTTTGCCGGTGTTTGTTATTATGAGATTTTATCTTCTAATGGATTTAAGAACGGGACGGGGATGGGGAGTCTTTGTTTGTTCTAATGACGGTAAAATTTCTCAGTTTTCTCAATGATGGCGGCGCTTGATCTCATACTTAAGTCGATTATACGTAAATTATGCATAAAAATACAGCTCCTTCTCAATTTAAGAATGATAGGTAATGAGCACTTGTCGATTATCATGATTATCTCTTTCATTCAGCCGACGTCCATTTCCTGATGAAATTCACCGGCCACACTTTCGAATCCACATTATTCCACTGCTAACAAGTCAACCTAGCAAGTAAATATCATCGCAAACACAGCACTGAGCGCCTGCAGACCAGTGGCCACCCATTGCCAACCGTATGGTATAACTAGCTAAGGCTCGCTTACCCGGAGCCAATAATCCCTACCTACTTTCCTTCCCATTCAACTTCCTCAAACAAGCCCACAAATATTCATAATGCTCCTGCCCCCTTTATCTACTCGTGATGGTACACAGTCAAGCATACAGAGTAGGCCTGGCAGGTGGATGGCAGAACGCGGGTAGCCCCATGGTGAACCGGATTTCCGTCGCGAACCACCTGTAGGTGTGGGCATGTTGTGGAATTTTAGGTGTTATCATGACCTTCTTGGAGTGATGGAGGGCAAACAAAACATTGAACAGTTATCCGTTGTGGAAGAAGCGATAAGTCTCGTCCTGGTGGTAAATTAGATTCCTTGGATTACCGGCTGCCTACCACGCTGCGTCGATCTATAACTAGGGAAAACTTCTATTTGAATAGAAAAATCAAGAAATTAAAAATGGATTAACCATCCCCATCTTTTCTTGAGCCGCCGACTCATCATGCTGTAGCTCTCGTAGAAACATCATGTGGAGCCCGCCTTATTCATTCCTTGACTTACTGTCCATCAGAGTCCCTGCACATCATCCAGTAGCTCACGGGCACCTACTTTGAACAATCTAAAACCGGGTGCCGCTCTTTCTGTTCCTGTCTTGAAACATTGTGTAGTTGCATCATAATTGGGTTGTTGGATCGTATGTAGTTTCCCTACGGGATCACTTTGTTAGCGACAGGACGGGGGTGGTGGGAACGGGACCAAGACAGGCGGGTAGTTGCTGATAGATAAGTGCGATTGCTCGCACATGTAGTTTCCAAGTTTGGTGATTTTTGCTTTCTTTTATTTCCGTTGGGTTCTTTCTTGGATTGAATTTTTGTTCATTTTCTTTTGTGGAATTAATTTGAATTGGAAGGGAAGTTGTGAAGAAGCAGGTGGAAAATTTATCATTTTCATCCATTGTTTTTCTTTGAGGAGGTTCATTTTGGCTAGCTCTTGACCTTGATTTCTAAACGTTGCGTCTTTTCATCGAGAGGCTTTTCTTGAAGACTATTCTGGTGACGAGAGACGGGGTTTGATATTTTGGTTGGTTCACCTAATCTTGTTCTTTGCTTCCATATTCTTCTTTGTTGTGTCTCTTAAATCACGACTACTATACATTAGCCCGCTAGCCTCTACCAGTTTTACGACCACCGTCTAACGAATTCCATTACGATATACAAACCTTTATTATCTCTTTTATAATCATCATCACTCAATCGACATATCATAATTTCAACTACTATTCATCTAATATCGACATATTTATATGTTTACTATATAACTACTTTTGACTTGGTAGGTAGTGCACACCCATCTGCACTACCACCACCACATTTGTCAATCTACTCGCTCGTGGCCTCACCCTGTCTTTGATTCAGTCCCATCACCACGCTGATTTTCTTTTTATATTTCGACAAAGAGCGGGCTTCTTTATCTTGCATTTAAAGCCTGGTGCTGCTTTGTTTCCCGTGGAACCTCTATCTAGACGAGATCCTGATTTCTCACTTCTTGGATATCGACGTTTCCTTTTCTCCCTTGACAACTTTCTTACGGCCTTAATATCGTCTTTTTACACATTATACATCTTTTCATATACAGAGTCCCACGACTATTTTCGTCTCATCTACCGCAAAGTACCGATTTACTTTGCAAGTCTCATCTTAGAAGCCCACCCATAATACGACGGTTGTATCCTGCCCTGGCGACCTTAAGCGCCCTCGCCCGACAACGTTTCAAACCCGCCTTTAATTTATAAGCGCGCAATGTCTCAATACTCATCATCACCAACAAACACACTTAGCTATCCCCTCGACATGGCCGGGCCTTCAAGTCTAGACAGCGAGACCCGCGGTATGCCGCTCGCACGGCGAATGGTGCATGCCTATGTCACTATGGTAGATACGGCATTGCGTCCACGAGCAACATCGGCTGGTTCTGCGAATGACGTTGGTGGGGATGGTACTAAATTGAGTGGAATTAGTTTGAATGCTTTCTTGACGGCCCTGGTGGTCTCGTGTGTTATTTTTGGAGTGCAGATTGGGCTGTTCTTGCTGTTGCGGAATCGCCTGGCGAGAATTTTGTAAGTTATAAAGTCTAAAAGCGCATGGTTAATTTGTGCTCTTGCACCTAATTAGACATGTACTCGGTGATGATATAAGGTTTTAAAACTTGATAATCCTCAGCATGGCCACAGCCACAGCTACAACATGGTGCAATCAACAATAGTATAGATTATTTGCTAACAAATTGTATAGTAAACCTAAAACCTATCTTGTTCCTGAACGCGAGCGTACTGAGCCTCCACCAAGAACCCCATGGGGCATGCTTATCAAGCTCATGTCTTTCAAGGACCGGGAGATTATTAACAAGTGCGGTCTCGACGCCTACTTCTTCTTGCGCTATCTCAAAACGCTACTGATAATCTTTGTCCCGATTGCTTGCATCGTGATCCCTATTTTGATACCTCTCAACTTTATCGGTGGGAAGGGCCAGGATATCAACGAGAGAATCCAGGACGACTCTACAACAAATGGTACTGCCGTTACTGGCCTTGATACCTTAGCGTGGAGTAACGTCCGTCCGGAGCACACGAACCGTTATGGTGTTCACCTGTTTCTGGCTATTGCCGTGGTCATCTGGGTGTGCACTGTGTTCTACTTTGAGATGCGAGTTTACATCAAGGTTCGGCAGGATTATCTGACCAGTGCTGAACACCGGTTGAAGGCCTCAGCTACCACTATCCTAGTCAACTCGATTCCTAAGAAGTGGCTTAGCGAGGAGGCTCTCCGCGGCCTCTTTGATGTATTCCCGGGCGGAATTCGCAACATTTGGTTGAATCGCGACATGTCTGAACTGCTCAATAAAATCCACGAACGTGACTCAGTAAATCAGATGCTCGAGAACGCTGAGACTGACTTGATCCGTATGGCCAAGCGCAATCAGATGAAACAACAAGCTAAGGAGGAAAAGAAATTGCGCAAGAAGGAGAAGAAGAAAGCCCTGACTAAGGAGGAACTGGCGGCGCGCAGAGCCCAGGAAAATAATGAGGCCCAGCTGCGTGCGCAGAATTCGAATGGAGGGATTGAGACGGAGGCAAGCGCCAATGGCCAGGCCAATGACGAAATTACGGATGCCGTGAGCCAGGCACGCAAGCGGATGAGTCTACAGACTACAGAGGAGCGGCCTGGGTCTTCTGGGAATAAGCTGATTGGTGGACTGTCCAAGGTTGGTAAGGGTGTCATTGGCAAGGTTGGCGGCGGTATTGTCGGGGGCGTCGGCAAGATTGGTGGTGGAGTGGTCACTGGCGTCGGCAAGGCCGGGTCTGGAATAAAGCATATTGGCCAAGGAATGGATAGTACCCTGGATAACACTAACGGATTTATGACGTTCAAAGATGAGGAGAACCGTGGTCACGTGCGCGATGGTAGCGTCACCCAGATGCAGGAGTTTATGGGTCGGCAACAGGCATACAGCTCAGACTTTTACCCGTCACTCCATTCACCTAGTCCGTCTCAGGAGTCGGCAGTGTACAGGGTTCATAGCGAAGAGGATGACAACAAAGACGGTGATGGAATACCTGGAGGCTATAAGAACACGGTGCGGCACGTTTCCAACATTGCGGAGATGTACAGCCAGGACAAGCCCAAATTCTGGGAGTTTTGGAAGCCTCCTGAGGGGAGCTATGCCTCTCCAGTGCCTCAGACTGCGGAGGATTCGGCAACAGTTAAGGAGTCTAATGTGGCTGGATGGCGCCGGTTCCTGTGGCAATTTCAGTTGATATCGATTCCTGTTGCTGACATTACGTACCCAGAGGCTATAAAGGAGGATATCACAAGTGAGCCGGTGCCGGGATCTAAGGAGGACGGTGGCGAGCGGGGCCATATTGAGAAACCGATGTGGGAGACGTGGGTTAAGCGCAAGCATCGGCCCAACCACCGGCTTCCAATCTTTGGGTTTCTGCCGGGTCTGCCGTTGATTAGTAAGAAGGTGGACACAATCGACTGGGCTCGGAAGGAGTTGGCTCGGCTGAACATGGAGATTGAGGAGGACCAGAAGCAGCCGGACCGGTATCCATTGATGAGCTCGGCTTTCATCCAATTCAACCACCAGGTGGCGGCGCACATGGCATGTCAGGCAGCGATCCACCACGTGCCAAAGCAGATGGCTCCGCGGATCAACGAGGTGTCACCGAGAGACGTGATCTGGGACAACATGGCGATTCCGTGGTGGCAGGAGTGGGCGCGCACGGCATTTGTCACAGTGGTGGTGACGGCGATGATTATCTTTTGGACTATTCCCGTTGCATTCACAGCATCACTCGGCCAGATTGACTCGTTGGTGCGGCAATTTGAGTGGCTCAGTTTCCTGGTAGCAAACGACAACATCCGCAGGATTAGCAAGTCAGTAGTGGGTGTGTTGCCAGCGTTGCTGCTGGCAATCCTGCTAATTCTGGTGCCCATCATCTTAGATTTCCTGGCGACAGTCAAGGGGTCGAAGACGGGGGCGCAGAAGGCGGAGTTTGTGCAGAGGTCGTACTTTATTTTCTTGTTCTTCCAAGTGTTCCTTATTGTATCGATCGCTTCGTTCTTTGCAGCGAGTGCGGACCAGTTGCTGCAGAATGTGCAAGAACTGACCAAGAGCCCGGCAAATATTCTGTCGATCTTAGCGCAGAATCTCCCAAGTCAGCCAATTACTTCTTCTCTTACATGATCCTGCAGGCCGTGTCTACCTCGGGTGGTACGCTCCTGCAGATCGGATCTCTGATTGGCTGGTACGTGCTAGCGCGGCTTTTTGACTCGACGGCGCGGGCCAAGTGGGCGCGGAACACGACGTTGCAGACGATCAATTGGGGGACGTTCTTCCCCGTGTACACCAACTTTGCGTGCATTGCGCTCGTGTATGCGATTGTGGCACCGCTCATCTCGCTGTTTGCTATCATTACGTTCAGCCTGTTGTGGATTGCGCAGCGGTACTCGATGCTCTATGTGACGCGGTTTGGGGTCGACACCGGCGGCGTGTTGTATCCTCGGGCCATCAACCAGACGTTTACAGGGCTGTATGTGATGGAGTTGTGTCTGGCGGGTCTGTTTTTTATTGCGGAGGATGCAAATGGCGATAGCAACTGCACGGAGCACGGCATCGTAATGCTGGTGACATTGGGGTTGACGGGGCTGTTCCAGGTCCTGATGAACAGGTCGTTTGGCCCGCTGCTCCGATATCTCCCGATCACTTATGAAGATGAAGCGGTGATCCGTGATCAGGCGTTCATGCGGGAGCAGAACAAGCGATTGGGGATTGTCGACGATAATGACGTGACGAATGCCAACGAGGACAACGGGGACGACCGGTTCCCGATGCTCGGGTCAACGACGGGCCGCTCCGACACGGACGAGGATATCGAACTCAAAGCTGTTAAGAGAAGTAATACAGGGTTAATCAACCCTATAAAACGCATGGGCACATGGGCCAATGACAGCCGTGCCGGTCGTGCCTTGACTCTCGGTAAAGTCCGCGATAGCGCCGCTGAGTACCGCAAGAAGCAAAAACACAAGGATATGGAAGCTCAACAGGCGATAGGAGACGCGTTGTTCCTGGGCCTCCATGATGAAATTGAGGACTTGGCGCCGGATGAGCGTGATGTGTTAGTGCGGTATGCGTTTTTGCATTATGCGTTGCGAGCGAGGAGGCCGACAGTGTGGCTGCCGAGAGACGATATTGGGGTGAGTGATGATGAGGTGAGGCAGATGCAGAGAGTGAGTGATTATATTCCGGCGAGTAACGCGGGGACAGCATTGGATAGTGAGGTGCGGGTTGTTTATGGACGGAATCCTCCGGATTTTAGTGAGGTGGAACTGATTAACCTGTAATGCAATGGAAAGGGCAAGGATGAGGTGGTGATTGTGCAAATACCCAGATTATATTTTATATTTACCTTAGTTTTTATTTTTATTTGTATTTTATTCTTTGTCAGACGTCGTCTTTTTTTCGGTTCTCTACATTCCTAGTCTATGTCTCCTCGCCATCTCAGCCTCTCGCAAGAGCTTCCCTGCTATCTCGAGACTCGGACTCATGCCCGAGAATCCCTCGACTTCTCGAACGGCCCGTTCGATCATCTGGGTCACAGCGTCCACTTCGGGGATGATGTGACGGAGGAGGATGGAGAGGGTTGGAGATAGTGTAGCTGCAATAACGAGGAGGGTTTGCGAGACGATGGAGAGGGCTCCTTGCCAGAGATAGGCGGTGTGACCGGCGTGGCTAGGAATAGTTAGTCCATGGTCTTGAATCTTCACCTGGATATATAGCTGTGGGCTGACTTACTGTAAAGTTATATCCTCCAACTGGGGATAGCCGCCTGTAGACACTTCCCTGCCCCACCCCGCATATCCTCCGAGATCTCCCCTCCGTCTCCGGCCTCCTCCATCTCCAATATCCCCTTAACATACGGCCGATATATAATCGTTCTACATGCCCAAAACCTCAACATCAACGCAATTTTCGTGTCACCATCGACTCGGCCACCGTCCACGGGGAACCGCAACGCCATAGGTAACGAGGCGTACCATTGGTCCAACTGATAATCGAGTTCACTGGTAACTGTTGATAGAGAGGTCAGCGAGGGTCCGGACCCGGAATATAGGGTTGTTCCGACGCGGTTTAGTAGGCGACGCAGTGCAATCTTTGCTAGGAAGTACCAAGGGGCGTCTTCGGGGATCACCCTCATAGCACCCTGGGAGCCCCATAGTGTCTTCGAATCGGGAGAGCCCTGATGGTGGCAATGGGAGTTCTGCCAACAAGTCGCTTTCCATCAAGTGGACGTTCCAGTAAACGCGTCGTAGCAACTCGGGGTCATTCTCGGGTGTTGCTGGGAGGCTAAGAAGGAGAGTGAGTTTGCTAGCGGCCAAAGATAAAAGGGTCCAGGATTCAAGAGGGCGAACAGTGCGCATTAGGTAGGCGGCAGCTAGCACTAAACACTGAATAGCAATGAGGCTATTCGCCGTCATCATCGCTGGGATCAACGACCATCCCGCCGTAAAGTACCTTGCGCCGCCAACAGGGTTATTCTCGCCGATTCCAGATTGCCCTAATGCCAAGACCAATAACACCAAACAAGCTTCCGGGCCCTCCCGGAACCCATTTGATAATGCAACGCGGTACGCGGGCCGGAAAGACGTCGAATGCACGAGGGCATAGAATGGGTTGATTTGTGTGAAGAATGTTGTTGTATACAGAGGAGTCGTCGTCAAGTCGACGGCGGGGGTCTTCGAGAGAGAATAAAGAGGGGCCCGCGGGGATTCCGAAAGAAGCAACGGGGATAGTGGCAGTGGAGTTGATAATAGGGTTCTCAGCACCGGATACGTAAACAAATGCAACGCCGAATTCTCATTAGGCCCTCCTAAGTCTCCCGGTCTCTCTTCGGTCACTACTGGGCCACCAATGGCCACGGTTCGATGTTGCGGCACCCATATGTCATTTCGGTCTGCTTCTGGCAACCGCTCGTCAAGTAATGCTTCGATGCGCGCTAATCGTTCGGCAATCGTAACATCGGCGGACTCGGGTTTGGCGGGCGTGCGGTAGGTACAAGTGGCACCAAGCTCGATGCAGAGTTTGCATTTGGGGCGGGTGGCGTCGCATTTGGATTTGCGAGAGCGGCAGATTTCGCACTAAAGGTAGTTAGTAATGAGGTCCGACGGTGATGAAAGAAAGATGGGGACTTACGGCCATGAGGGCGCGGCGGCGGGGGTAAGAGGGAGGGAAGGGGCGGGTCATTTTGGGTCGGGAATGTGAGTGACAATATGATATGACAGATGGTGTATTATGTAAGTAATTTAATTATTCATTAGAGTTGATGATGGTAGAAATGATGATATCTCATGATTATCTGGCCAATTTTAGAAACGCTAAATTCAAATTGGAGAACCGCAACCACCCTAGCACCAACCAACCCAGGCTAACCAGCCCTACCATCACTCAACCCACCCCAAGCAACGCCCAGACACTCTTATGATTTCTCCTCGCCCAATTATCTACACATGAATTCTCATTATCCAGTCACCGAGAACCTCACAGATAGATTATAAGATGGACGGGGGGGAATGCCAAAGGCGTAATTGGTGTGGTGGTAACATTAATCGTTGCCAAAAGTAATGATTTCGATTAGTCCTGAATTCGATTCCCGGATTACGCAGTCACTCTTTGAGAGTCTTTTCCTCCTGTGGCAGGAGAGGAGATGAATGAAGACGAGGTGGTTTTCTTTTTGGTCCCTCGGGACGACGGGATAAAAAGTGGATTGATCAGATGGAAGAAAGCTTGTTCGCATAGTTAGCTAGCACAGCGGCAAGATTTATAGACAGCTAGAAGAATCACGATACTTGGCGGCAGTGTCAACGGTCATACACATAAATCACTCATGTTATCACTTCATTCTTCTCCAGCTTGTGCAAGTATAGATATACATTGTTGTTACATAACCGATGATAATACACAGGGCAACCCCATCTCACCCTCTCCCCAAACGACTCCCAAGCACCCCATTACTCATTGATCTTAGCCAGGATACTACAAAACAATTAGCAATCATCCATATCCACACCATCACCATCCCCCAATACTTACTCCGCATCCCTAAACAACTGAAACTCCTCCTCTCCAACCTTCACCGGGCTCCCCCCAAACGCCGGAATCACAACTCTATCCCCACCGCAACCCCCATCGGAAGCCTCTTCCCATCACGATCGAAGCCACCAGGGCCTACGGCCAAAACCTTTCCTTCGTTCAACTTCTCGATCGACGACTCGGGCAGGAAGATCCCCGAGGCCGTCTGCGTCGAGGGCTTGATGCGCTGGACGAGCACGCGGTCGAGGAGGGGGGCGAGCGAGCGGATGGAGCGGAGGGAGGTGGCCTGAAGGATGTTGTTAGCGTTTGTTCGATGGACGGGCTATTGGGCTGCTGGGGTCTCGTGGGGCACCAGAAGTTTTATGGAGCAGAGGAGCAAAAGAGGACGTACCATTTTATTAGATTTAGATATTACCGATTATTCAAAAGAAATCACGATGATTTACTGAGAGAAACGAATCAACAATCGAAATTCCAGCCCGTTCATCATCGTCATCTTAAAAAAATAAAAGCGGGGAACAACTCTTATGCATCCGCAGAATTCCACCAAATTCTGGAATCTTTCAGGGTTAAACACAATTCAGCCAATCACATAGCGAGGACTAAATCTGGAACTGCAGTAGAAGTCTGTTAGCTTTCGACCAATAGAAATGGGGCGGAGGTGGGAAGATGCTGATGGACCCTAATGACTTGTCATAACAAAATAAACAATAACCCCGGGTACAAACTTTGGCAAACGCTATAATGGATCTGTATTCTAATGTAATGGTATAACTACTATCATAACCCGACCAACCAACCACAATCAAGTCCCAAATAAAATCATCATCCAATGAGAAGAACCAAGGAAATTAACACACACCAAACTATTCAACTTTCCACAACCGGAACCCCTCCACCTAGCCACCCCATCACAACACCTCTCTCACAGATATCTCCCACCCGCGCCCAGAATGTCTACCTCGGAGCCGGTGGTTTTGCCGGAGCCTGTGCCGCAGACATCGGCGGCTCCAGAGTGTGCTTATGATCCGACGCCGGTGTTACCGACCCCCCGTCCAACTGTTGGCAAATCACCGTATTGCTCACCCACTCATCATTAATAATCTTGTTCATTGTCATGCGCTTCGCAGGGTCAAGTGTCAACATGCCAAAGATCACTTTGCGGCTCTCCTTGGGCAGCAGACGCAGGATTCTCCAAGGACCCTTAATCGTTTCCTTCTTCTCCTGGTTTCCGTGCGACGTCGATGGAGTCCCCGGGTGCGGGCTCATCGGGTCCAGTGAGGACTTGTGACGGCCGTACACCCGAGATTCAACAGCCGCTGGAGACGTTGGCTTCGAGCCAGGCGTCCCGGGACGGTCGCCGGACCAAAGTGGTGATGATGCTTCGCTGTATGCGTATTCGAAACACTCGAAGACCCATGGTGTGATGAAAAATAGTCGGGCTCTCCACCGCTACTGGTCGCAGCTGGAGACGTTACGCGAGAGTCCTTCTTGGGCTGCGGGTACATAATGTTTACGGGATCGTAGCCTGGCGACGGGTCAGCTGCAAAGAGTTTGTAGCTGTTATCGGAAAGTCTAGGAACCTTCCACGGGAATCTTCTCAACGTCATACAGCAATAGATGATGCCTAGCGACCAGATGTCGACCCCGCGTGGATCATACAGCTGCTTCTCCTCGTACACTTCGGGCGCCAAGTACGGGTCTGAACCCACAATGCCTATAGGATGGTAACACCTTGATTAGTATGTTGACGTCATTAACAAAATCTGTTATGGACTGGATTCTAATGAATCTAAAACGACTGATCACATGTCTCACTTACCCTTGGCTTTGATGATGCCATCCTCAAACGGATAGCTAAACACATGTGCACTACCAAAGTCGATGATCTTCATGATTCCATTGGCACTGACAACCACATTGTCCAGTTTCAGATCACGATGCGCCAAGCCCATGCTGTGTAGATACGTCACACCGTTCAGGATCTGCAAGAAACAGCACGACACCTCGGCCCGCGTCATCCGGCCCGTCATGACAATGGCAAACAGGTCAAACGGCGCGTACTCCATCACTACAAACCATCGTCCGCGCTCCTGGATTATGTCGAGCGTCTCAATCACGTTACCGTGGTGTAGCGTCGACCCAATGCAGAACTCGCCGGTCAGCTTTTTCGCATACTCTTTTTCAGACTCGTGCGTATGCCGGGCCCGGAATTCTTTGACCGCAAATACCGTGTTGTCATCGCTGCGCTTCATCACTCGGACAGATCCACCGGCCCCCGAACCAAGAACTTTACCGAATTTGCCGTACTTAGTGACCAGACCGTGGTCTTCACCAAATGGCATAGAGTGACTCGCCTTAACAGTCGACGTCTTATTCTTGCCACCGGGAGACTTGTCAAACTTATGTCCGTGATGTCCCTTCTTGAAGAAGCGCTTCAGGTCGACCATCGAGCTCTTCGATGTCGCATTAGACTCTGTATGGCCCAAGTCATCCTTGTGATGTCTCTTGTCCGGTGACAGGAGACTAGCCGATGATGATGATGGAGACCCATGCTTCTTTTTCCGGCTGAAGTGGAACCGCGGCTCAATGTTTTTAGGATGCTGAGTGTTACTTTGCGGTGTACGCTTGCTAGCAGCATACGGATTCTGTGAGTCCCCGGCCGGCGTAAATGGCCGGCTGTAGTACGATCCTGCGCGGGAAGGACTATTCTCGCGAGAATTAGGAGTCGATCCGCCAGATCCAAGAGCAAACATGCCACGACGGTGGTTATTTTGTCTGGCATTCGCTTCCGCGGTATTCGGTCGTGGCGTCAAATGGTCGGCAGAGGCTTTGGCCATTTTTGAAAAGTCCGAGTGTGCGGGAGGCTTTGGCGAAGAGGCATCTTGAGAAGTTGAAGGCTGCGGCGTGATAATACTTTCACCATTCTGGTTATGATGCTTGGTGGGACTTCTACTGTTAGCCCCGGCGTGGTGAAGGTCGACATCGGTGCCAGATGGCGTCAAGGGAGGAGAGTTGATCGAAGCCATGTTGGAAGTGGTGCCAGAATGGAGAGGCGCATCAACAGGACGTTGCCGAGGTGAGCCCATGGGAAGGTACTCATGTGAGGGCATCTATGCGCGGTTGTGTATGTTAGTGGAAAGATTTCTTGGCTGGTTATGATTTCCATATATAAATGCCTGTGGTCTAGTTTGACAAAAACCACTAATCACGTCGGATACTCTCCAGCTTAAGTTATGTCATGACCCTGAATAATGGTTCCAAAGGCGGCCCTGTTCTAGATAACTTTTACGTCTTCTCTTGTTTCAATCACAAAGAGAAAATAAGTAGTCGGAGTGTATGGTGGTAGCAGAAGAGGTATTTGTTATGGGCGGCACATTGCCACACCATCTGCATCCAAGGAGTACATCCATAAAACAATTGATCAAGGTGCCACAATTATTGATACCCCACGTACAACAATGGTGTGTGTCCGTCGACCGATTAGACTTGACTGCTATTGTGTGCCATGCAAGTGCATACAGATTCTGGCCTCTTGGCATTGTGCACATCACTTTATAACGACAAGGGAATAGAATAAGGGAGGTCCCAGGCATGGCAGAATTGGCTAGCCCTAGTGTATCCAACTCAGAGGGTAAAAGACGACTGATTTTCGGATCTAACACTTGCAGTTGCAAGTACAATATCCGACCAGCTCACAATGGTACAAAATTAGAGACAATCCTATACTGGTGTTCACTTGATGCACCGACAGTTGAACTTTTGCATACTGAAATTTAACAACCGAATCTACAATCTCATCTGTAATATCAAATGCGAAAATACAGACTGTCATTGCTGGGTCGTGCCGTAGGCCGTTGGTCTCTGCCCATAGTCTTCAGCCATGGCTGGGCCTTAACTCCAAGAGTCCCAGTCTATCCTGAGAAAAAAAAGTAATCTAGGTGACTTAGCCATCAAGTTTTTTGCAGTCCATGCGCCCGCATTATGAACTGTCGGTCTGGAAATCCTAACGGCCAGATGGCTGTAGATCACAGTCCATATCTTGTTCGTGTTGAAGCCTGCATCTAGACGTATGTTCTCGAAAATAACATGCGGCTCTGTCATCTTGCTTGTGAAAGGATTCATGGTAACGGGCAGACGGAAGGACGGGATCTCGGTGAGATGCACCGCTGTAACTTTCTGTCTCTCTGAAATTACCAAAAATAAAATTTCCGAACCCATGTCTCAGGCGGACGCACTGGCACCGCTTCAACTATCTACTCTTGTTCCAACTTCCAGTAACAGAAAAAGCACGAACCAGAAAATAGAGTTGTGTGACAGATACATAAGCACTAATGAGCTTTTCCAATGTTTGATATTCGCATGGGCCAAGGGAAATGGGATGGCTATCCGGCAACTGGAGAATCGAAAAACAAAAAGAACCCGATATCATAAGGGGAAAAAACCTACTCTTGATGGCGGAAGGGAAGCAATAGGCTCAAAAGCAATGCGATTTGTGCTCTTGAGATTAGCCTCCTTTAAAGATTGTGATAGCTCGGCAATCTTTTGATCCGAGTCAGTCCGTTGCGTAACAGTTGGCGGTGATGATGACAAAGATGGAGGCGGCGGCGTTAGTGTGGCTAGGAAACCACTAGGCGTAGAGTCGGTAAGAGGCGTAGAAACCGTATCAGTTTCGTCCGAGGCGATGATAGCCGGTGGGATAACTTCGGTCGGGGATGCAAAGCACATTGCCGGAACGTCATTTGCGAAGGCAGTTGTATTATCGGCAGCAGAGGTAGTTGAGATAGATTTGTAGAAAGCATCAGAGGCCGCGGCAGGCTGATGTGAGAGGGTGGGAACAGAGTCTAAAACATTCCAATCACCAGGCACTAAGTTAGTCTCTAGAAGAGAAAATGACGATCAAAGAGAACGAGGCGATGACGAAGATGAAGCTATTATCTGCAGCTCTTGCAGGAGCAAGTTAAAGTATGGCAGCCGTACCACGAACTATGGATTGAGTTATTTCGTAATTGTGCTTCCTAGTCGGCAGGATTTGGAGTATTGGAGAAAACTTGTAATTTTTATATGGGTCTTCACCGGTGCATCCGGCAGCGTACAACACCAAGTACGGTATGTCGCAAGCGACTGAGAGAATGGAACCTAGTCACAAAATTCCAGGTACGCACTCGTAGCCGCAGCCGCCGCAGGGCGAATTGCCGACATGTAACCGACTGGGCTTCCACAGCCACAATTTCTGACTGCGACTGGCTGAGCAAATATTATGGGCTTATGAAGGGAAAAAGAGCAAGTGAGGGGTATGTCAGGCGGGTGACATGTGGTAAGGTGCAGATAATATGTTGTGATCGGAGTGGGTAAAAGTAGTTCTTACCTATGCGGTCGCCCGCAGCAGAAGTCAGCTGCGAAGACGTCATTGTCGCAAAGATTTAAGCGTTTTCGGATCGGATTCGTAGCGTGATAATTGACTCAGACGCTCAAAATAAAGTAGCAATCTTGGAATGTTGTGTGTTGGTCCGTTGATGTGTTGGTGATGACAAGAAAAATCGAGAGGCGAATTGCCTCAGCGGCTCAACGGATAGTCGGAATTGACGTGGGGGGAAGTATGCAAGCAAGCTGTGTGGCCAGGCGATAACGAATCCCAATGCAGTGAGTCCTCGACTATACTAGTGCTTAGATGCAAAATCAGACTTGTTGGTGGGGTTGGTAGTTGATACTTGGGCAAATAAGCAACGGCGAAGTAGTAGTCGGCTAAATTTGCGATAATGAAAGTAAAAAGCAAGTTCGTCAAAAGAGGCTCGGGTCGTATTTACACAAAACAGATATAAAAGGCGTGAACCCTCGCCAGAATCGAGCAAGCGTGTCTCGATCTTTTTTTTCTTGTGTTGATGGAATAACAAAATGGGAGGCGCTACAGACGGAATTGGTACAGCGGCGGGATGGCGACGTCTGAGACCTAGCGTACAGAAGCAAAGCAAACGGCACACCAAGGGAGAAAAAAAGGTAGTTACAGATACTTGCGAGTATCGGATTGTGGATGTGGTTGTGTGAGGTGAAGATGAGTGTCTGATTACACCGTCGCCAGACTATGGAGTTGTCTTTGTGGTGTGGGAGTGCGAATATAACAGAGCCGTAGTAGTGGCGGCTGATCGAATAGTGTATGGCGTAGGTGATTCTGAAGATAATAATGATGCCAAAAACACAAAAATTATGAGCAAGTAGTAAAGAAAGAAATAAGATAAGTTCTCGAGTTTTCTCAAAAAAGACGAGCCTCAAAAATAATTATCAAGGACGCCGGTCCGTCGGTGTTTGAGCTTTGGGCTTCTTCAATGCATGAACAAAAGGAAATCAATTGGCAGCGGTTTGAACGTTTGAACGGTGGAGACCAGACGGCAAACGACAACGGCGGAGAGAGAAGTAGTTTGGGAATCTTAGCAGTGGTCGCAGCTTTGCGAGTTGAAGCGTTGGAGACAGGAAGCTAGTCTAGGTGGATCATTGAGTTGAATCCTAGGGTTTAAAGTTGATATTGGTGTTGTAGCTCAAGAATAATGGCCGAATCGAGAACCTGCAAATGATGATTGGTTGGATAGATCGCAAGACTAGCTAAAATCCCAAGTGGCGATGGTTGAGGTCGAAGCTGCCAGTCCGGGTTGCAGGATGGGATATATAAATAAATATAGATTGGCGAACGCAAACAGTAACACGATTCAACTGCAAAAGGTCAGTGTTGATAAAGTGACAAGAGAGCTTCACTCCCCAGAGTCAAAGATTCAAAATGAAATGAGAGAGCACAGGAAGCCGAGCCTTTTCTCATTGATTAATGCTGAAATTTGCCAGAGCCAGCGGCAAGAAAACAAAGGGCGGGCAGCAGACGACAACGGGTCAGAACGAGGTTAAAAAGCCAGCTGACTGAATCAAAAACAAATAATTGAGATGGGAGAAAATCAGAGACAAAACGAAGAGGATCGTGAGATGAAATATGTTTATATGCGGAGTAAATTGCAAAAAGGACGACGGCCAGCAAAATGACAAAGGAATAATAAGAACAGTAAAAATGATGGTCAGTGGGAGAGAGAGAGCTGAGCGCAACGACAACAGCGACAAAAGGCTCGGTCGGCAAGTCGACTAAATGGACAATCAACTTTCGCAGAGTCAGTTACCAGCAGCAGAAAAAGGCGAGAAACCAGGGAAGAAAAAGAGAGGGGATAAACGAAGAGCAAGAGTCTGAACAAAAGCGATCGCTTATGGTCACGGCTGCGGATTCACTTCGGCTGCTTTATTCAAGCTTGTGGTAAATTTTCAGCAATCACGTAGAGATTAGGAGGGAAAGAGCAGCTAGCCATTCACTGGCAGCTATGGTGGAAAGACACCAGTGGCTTCCTGTTCTTGTGAAATAATTGATAGAGTGTGGAAGTGTCAAGAGTTATGGGAAACTACAAAGGAAGAGACAATGTTAAGGGCACTATTAAAGTATGTCGGGTGGAGGGGCAAGAAGAGAGAAAGGTCTGTGGTGGAGGGGCGACAGGTCACGATGTTTTTTGCAGTGGTTATGGGGGATAAATGGTGGTGGTTCAGTGGAAATACTCGACGGTCTGCATGTTGCGACTATATGAAAAAATTACACAGACACTGGTCTTATTCTCGCGGTAGATCACAACAAACACTATATTCTCTCTAAATATGAGCCCGTCTATTTCCGCTCTCCGTCTTCTCTGTATGGATGTCGACTCTGGCTTCACGAAGCCACCGAGATATTGAATCAAACCCCACTATCATTGATGTTCTTGCTTAACAAGCATCCAAGCTGTATAGTCAAAGGGAAACTAAGCTCAAAGTAGATGGTACCCGTTAGTGTCACCTCAAAGCTGGGAGCGGAGAATGTACCCAATACCTGCTCAATTCCGCTGCCAGTATGTTGTCTAAGTTTTTGTATATGATTTACTTTAAGCACGAAGATAATGCAGTTCTATGAAGCGATATGCCGACATTCATCCACCCACCCATCGTTCGTATCTTCCCGCGTCTTGGCCTAGCCACGCTCCAGCGGCGTGCCTATGCATCTCACCCAAATTCCATCGACTAGTCTAGATGTTCCGTCGCCACCGCCCACTAGCATCGATTCCAGAGGTAAGCCAAACCCAAAGTCCAATCTCATACACATTCCACTTTTCCGTTGTCTTGAAATTCCTCTTTGTCTTGGTCCCTCTCCTCAGCATGTCCGTCCATCCTCCTCGGCTTCAACCCGGGAACAGAAGCAGGCCCCGACCACCTTTCGAACTTTGTTGGCTGTCTTGAGCAGACCAGCTGACTTCTCTGGCTCATTGAGCGGTGGACAGTATTTCTGAGGCCCGCTTCCACGATCCCTATCTGCTCAGCTTCGCAAATGGAACCCTCAAAGGTGCGTGAGAGGTGCGTGGGAGGTGGTTTGCACGGCGGAACATGGGTTTGACTAGTTAGAGTGTCTGTTCACATCTTGTGATGGTGGTTTTTTTTTTTTTTTTTGAAAAAATGGCTCTTATCATGGGGGCCGACATTGGTCATGCTTGCAGTAGTTGGTAACGCCGAGACCGTGAGCTAGTGTTTTTAGGTGTTCTCTTACAGGAGATGGGGTGGGGATATCTGCAAGTGCTATAGATTCCCGTGAGGAATGGAAGAAAGAGTGAATGTAGTATTTTTGTTCTTTGTTTTTTTCAAATATTAGGCAATACATGCAGTTTATATAGTAATAGCTAACCTCTCTTTGGTCGTCCTTAGCGATGTGCCGATCATGGCCGAAGCACCACTCAAGGCTACTTTTGGGTGAGATGTTCACTTATCAGTAGCTACTAAGATATCCTCCGGTCACTGGTATTCAAAAAGAAAACTTGCGGCTCAAATAAGAACGTTTTGATGGGTTTGTTCTTCATGTTTCAACCCGTGGTGATCGGGTGACTATGGCATGCGATGGCCCTCGATATAAGACAACGTAGGTATGTAACCCTAGTAAAGTTTTCAACATAGCCACAAATAGATATATTTAGACTTTAATGCTTAACATTGAACAAAATCAACAAAACAAGCCGAATTTGGATAAAGAAAAAGAGTTGATCTAAAAATAACAATTTCAAGGAATGTACAATATCGTGATAGCAGGTGGCGAACTTCCCATCCTGAACTGTACATCAGAGCACGTAACAGCAACCGAAGCTGAACAACCCTAATTATGATATCGTATATACACATGCCATTCCGATGTGACCTATCCTCTGATACGGAATGGCTGTACAGATCATTGATATCAACCTCTCATTTAACCTAACAACTGCCAAGCGCCAATCCCCGAATATCAAAACATTGACTAGTTCCATCCACCTTCACAGTCCCACTCCATGTCTCGACCTCTCACAATCGATACTAACTACCATCACCTCCCTTTACTTCACTGCCCCGCCTATTGCATTTCTCCAAAGATGTTTCTGAAGCGTAAAAACGCTGATTGTATCTTGTATTGTTAGATCATCAACCCTTGCAAGACACTCGGGGTTCACTATTAGTAATGTGGCCCAATTATATCTGAAGAATACCTGTCACTGCCCCCGCCTTAAACGGGATTTCTCAAAACGATTTAGGGATTAGAGACACGGAAAGACATCGCAGGATGAGTGAGATATGTGCAGGGTGCGGGAAATTGACAGGGTGGTCAAGGGTGATGTTAGGACTGTATACATTATAAGATTGAGTGGGAAATGCCGAAGAGATTATTGGTCCCAACTTCGAGCTAGGTAGTATATTGAAAATAGAATAACAGATATAAAGTAATAAAACAATGTAGAATACACATAGGAGAACCCGGCCTGTCGCTCCGCAGATCTGGACGTCTCCGTAACCTTCCTCGCCAACCAAGCATATCTTCCACAACTCTAGCCACCTCATTATCTCGTCCAAATCACCTCTCTCATGTCCTTACCACTCACTTCTCTTAGGTTCCTATCCCCTAATGCCGCTTTTACAACCCATCCCGTATCCCACCTCACGCAATAACCTCAATCCCAATCGACTTCGCCTGATAGATAACCGCCCTACACAAACCCTCTAATGACAACCCCGACAACCGTTGCTCTGATTGCTTAATCTTGGCAATCTCGTACACGTGCTTCAAGCTGATGGTGCCGATCGTCTCGGTCCCGGGGGCCCCGGCGCCTCGTCTGCGGCCTTTCTTGATGGGTGCTTGCGCGGCGTTGAGAAGGAGCCAAGAGGTTTGCGGGGTGCGGATTTCAAAGGTGAAGGAGCGGTCAGGACGGACGGTGATGCGGCAAGGTGTGGGAGTGCCAGGGATGATGTGAGTAGTACGAGCGTTGAATTCCTAGGTGGGAAACCGGGTTAGCATATGATCTCGAGAGGCTAGTCTTTGAGCGGATACATGGGTGTTTAGGCGTGCCGTACTTTGCAGAAATCCATGGACTTAACACCCTTGGAACCGAGAGCGGGACCAATGGGCGGCGAGGGCGTGGCCTTGCCGGCGCCGACGACGAGCTTAATGATTTGGTTGGTGGGAACCTTGGACATGGTGGGGATATCTGAGGGGTCTGGAGAAGAAACTCCTAAACGGACAAATAAAAAGATAGAAAATCCGGTCAAAGAACTAATAAATCGTACCTGTACGAACAGCGGGATTCACTAGCGAGGCTCCGAGCGCCCATGGCTGTCGGCGTCATGAGAAATTTGGGAGCCGGTGTCCACTGAGTCAGCAACCGGTGCAGGGGTATGGGCGAAGTGGGCTTCACCGCTTTCCTGGTCTAGGCATAGGGAAGAATAGAAGGAGGCTGTCTCTTTTTTTCTGCCTGAGTAGAATTTATTAGACAGTGATCTTTTGTCATAAACATTTTCAGAGCAACAATAAACAGATAGAGTGGTGATCGAAACAGCCAAACATTTACCATTTCCATCTTCTAACTTACATAATTTTGACCGCCTGAACCTCAGTTTTCTATTCATCTATTCATCTATTTTTTGTCTTGAATCCTTAATAAAGCCCGACAAAATGCCCTCTATGCACAAAAAAGAAAAGCCTTGGGACACCGACGACATCGACAAATGGAAGGTCGACATCTTCACTAAGGATGACAATAAGGCCGGCTCCTTCGCCGAGAAATCTGAATTTATGACCCTCTTCCCCAAGTACCGCGAAGTCTATCTGCGCGAAGCCTGGCCCATCATCCGCAAATCGCTCGCCAAGTACCACATTGACGGTGAACTCGACATCATCAAGGGCTCCATGACAGTACGCACTACCCACGAGACCTACGACCCCGCAGCCATCCTGAATGCCCGTGATCTAATCCGCCTATTGGCCAGATCGGTGCCAGTGCCGCAGGCTGTGAAGATTTTAGAGGATGGGATTGCCTGCGATATCATCAAGATTCGCAGCTTGGTGGGCAACAAGGACAAGTTTGTCAAGAGACGGCAGAGAATTCTGGGGCCCAATGGGTCGACGCTAAAAGCGCTAGAACTGCTTACCGAGACCTACCTGCTTGTCCACGGTAATACAGTATCCGCCATGGGCCCCTTCAAGGGCCTCAAGGAAGTCCGCCGCGTCATCGAGGACTGCATGGACAATATTCACCCCATTTACCACATTAAGACCCTTATGGTCAAGCGCGAGCTCGCTAAGGATCCGTCGCTCGCCACCGAGAGCTGGGACCGCTTCCTCCCCAAGTTCGGCAAGAAGAATACCAGCAAGCGCAGAGTGCCGCACATTGTCACGGACAAGGCGAAGAAGGCGTACACGCCGTTCCCGCCGGCCCCCGAGAAGAGCAAGATTGATAAGGAGATTGAGACGGGTGAATACTTTTTGGGCAAGGAGGCCAAGGAGCGAGCGGCGAGGCATGAGCGGATGGAGAAGCAGAAGGTTAAGAAGGAGGAGAAGAAGAGAGAAAGGGAAAATGATTTTGTGCCGCCCAAGGAGCCCGAGGCGAAAAAGAAGAAGAGAAGATGGACTGAGGAGGAGGCTTAGACAGTTTAAGGCTGGGTGGTTCGAATACCATGGTTATTGTTTATTTTATGGGATTTTGTTCGGTTGGTTTTCTGGTCATCTTGGCATGGTTGCTGCTATTTTGTCTTTTTACACACATGGTGCTATCTCTCTCCATTTTTTTTGTTTTCTAAGCGTCATTAACCTGTTGTTGGCGATTGGGTTTCAAGTGTGGTTCGGGGGTGGTTCCACTTTTATCTGGCTAGATGGCCCCACAATGGAGCTATCAAGTCTGGGTTCAATGGTTCACTACAATCACAAGCTTGAATGAAAATATTGTTAAAATAAAAATCGTGTTTCTTTCATTCTGGGTATTGCTTGTTTCTCTATTTGGTATCTTGTTTTGTTTCATTAACTACATATCATACCTACAGCTTCTCTTGTATATCCGGAACCGGCCCGTGTTCAATCACTAGCTTCCCAAACTGACTACCGGCTTCCATCTCCTGGAAAAGCCCTTCAATAGCATCTAGGTCGCTGAGACCATATATACTCCGGCTAATAACGGGAACAATCCTGTTCTCCTCGACGAACCGGACCATCGCAGCAAACTCCTTCCGAGACCCCATTGACGACCCACGCACTTCGATGTTCTTGAGGACGGCCTGCATCAGCCAGTCCATTTTTGGCCCTTGCGTCATGCCATATGACACGATGATGCCTCCGTCTTTGATGATCTTCAACACTGCGCCGATGATAGGCCCACCGGCCCCGTCAATTACGGCATCGATGTACGGTCTATCTTGAGGCAACAAGCTCCGCAACTTCTCCGGCCAATCTCGTTCCTGGTAATCGACGCCACCAATGGCCCCAAGGTCCTTCGCCCTCCGGATTTTCTCGGAGCTACTCGATGTTACGAACACCCGGCATCCCATAGCCACCGCTAACTGTGTCACTATTATAGCAACCCCGCCGCCAATCCCCGTAACCAAGATGTTTCTCCCAGCTTTAGCATTGCCACTCTTGGTCACCAAGACTCTCCACGCCGTCGTGCCGACCAACGGGAGGCATGCAGCTTGTACAGGACTTAGATGTCCAGGTGCAAATTCGACATCGGCAGCCGAGACAGTCACATAGTCGGCGGCATAGCCAAGCGGTGTTTTCGACGATGACCCGATGACAGAGAATGTTTCAGGGTTCTCGGGTCCAGTAGGAGACGCTTTCCAGTTGATTGCCGCGGGTAGAAGAACTAAGCGTCCAGTGAGGTCAGGTGCAGACGGCCCGGAGGAGACCACGAGACCGGCGGCGTCAGCGAGGAGGGGAGTGGTGAATGAAATATGCGGATAGAGTGACTTCCGGATGAAGAGGTCACGATGGTTGATGGTGGAGGCAGCGATAGCGACTAAGAGTTCACCGAGGCCAGGGGTGGGTGTCGGCACCCAGGTCAGTTTTAGGCTGTGACAGATGTTAGTGGGCTGTTGCATAGGGAATAAATGGTCACTGACGGGTGGTAAACTTGGCCGGGTTTCCCGGGGGTTTTCTGAAGAGTTATCTGGCGGCCGTGGGGGGTCATTTTGATTCGGGGCCACGAGGAAGGAATACAAGGGCTGGTGAGGCTACATTGGATGTAGATGTCATTGTGGTTGGGGAGAGCATTTTATAAAGGTTGGGTTGAAAAGGTGGTTGGAGAAGAAGGTATGGAGAATGGGCGAAGGGAGATAGACGTGATAGTGATTAATAATTGGAAGAAGGAACAAAAGGTATTACATTAAAGATAAATGATTCTAGTAAAAGAAAATCGAAAAGTTCGACGTTACGAAAGTCTGATATCATGATCATGCAAACTATTAATCAGATTTAACACAATGATTAACCCTATTCTATATTCTCCACTTTTACACACATGCACAACCCTATATAAATTACACCCCACGCCCCTTCAACCCTGGATATAAACACCAAGACATCATCACCCGTCTAATTCTACCCCTCATCTCTTGCCCCACAGTATCAATCCTACCTCCAAGATGGCATATTCAAACAACACTGGCCAACCGCTCTCTATGACTGAGGAACTCGAAAAACTTGAGCAATCAATCACACTTACATTACAAGGTTTATCATTTCCAACGCGTCCCTGCCGCGTCGATATGTCACTAACATATTATAGAAATCGATCACAATTTCAGCCGGGCTCATCGTATCGTGACAAATAGCATTTTGCCAGTTGTTGAGCATTATGGCGAGCATTCAAAGGCCGTGTGGGAGGCATCTCAGGTTAGTGTTGTCTTGGTGCAAACATAGGAAAGCACATCACTAACTAATCCTTAGTTCTGGAAACAATTCTTTGAGGCGTCAGCAAATGTCTCATTGACAGGCTATAATGACAACGACCCGAATGAGATCCATCAATCCCTCGATGAAGATGAGTCATCCGCCATGCGCGACATCACGGCGCAATCCCCGAGCATCCCATGTCCTCGGGGACCCCATGCTATCCTGAACCATCTCCCCATAAGATGTACCCCGAGGACTCCCTACTCGATGACGACGGTGAACTATCCGGCAGCACACCGAAGTCCAGGATTCTAGACCGGACCGTCCAAAGATACAGACAAAGTCCGTACCGGTCACCAGCACGGGACGACGAGACAATGCAACTGCTTAGTGAAAACGAGATTGTGCCTTCGTCGGCCCGGGACAGCGGTGGCGGGGGAATGGATGATGATGACTTTGAGGGGATTCGAGTATCTTATTCAAAGAAAAAACGGCACACCTTAACATCAACTTCAGTCCGGTTGCTCAACCACTATTTAAGGTACCCGAACGAGCTCCGGAACCTAAGAGTAAATCTAAAGACCCGAGACATCATCTACTTAAAAAAACATTCAGACTGCCAACGACACCTCACAAGTTTGTCGCGCGCCCAATATCCCCAGTAAAACCCACACTTCTGCCTCCGGGATCCTCGGTGGCTAGAGGACTACCGGTAACCGAGAGGATGCCGTGGGAGGACTCACCAGGGTCATCTCCAGAGTTAGTTATGCCGAAAATGCGTAGTGAGGCGTTCATGTCACCGCTGCGCACAAAGGATATCCAAGCGAAGCTTGAGGCAGTGCCAATGGCAAAGGGCCCACGGACTCCAGGTGTTAGCATATTGGAGCGTGCGGGGTCCTCAGGACGAGCTACAGCATCTTATTCGACTACGGCGGACCCATTTATAGTGTCAAAGTCAAGGGAGCCAGTGGAGCAAGTGGGTGCGGACAAGTATGAAATTGATTGGAGTAGCGACGGGACAGAGGAGGCAGCCAGGATGGGCATGAGCCCGCCAAAGACTATTCAGTTTGCGTTAGGGCCGACGAGGTTGGTGAGGACGCCGGCGAGGGAAGCAAGCAGGAGGATTGTGGATGATATTATTGCGACAGCGGAGTTTGCGGAAGGAGGGAGGGGAGGGGGCGATGATGTTATAGGGGATGATAGTTTGTTGGAAGGCAGGATAGAGATGAGGGATGATTTGTTGGATAAGAGTTTCTAGACGGAATGCAGTTTTGAGGCAGAGTTTAGCGTGGTGACGGTGGAGTTTATATTATGACGTTATGGTGAATAATTTAAACAAAAAAATTCACAATATATTTTTACTTCAACAGTTTTTGAATATTAAAAATATTAATTATTTTGTTCATATCATAGACTATGATCCCACTGATTTTACCTCTAACAACAAAACAACACCCATTTTAAACGAAAAATAAAACAATAAACAAAATCGGTATCGCAGACAATCAACAGATTGGTTTTCTGTCATCATCTTCGCACTCAAGAAGCAAATCAGAAACCGACAAAGCAATCAATGGGGTATGGGCCAGCAAAAATTCAAAGAAACAAAGCAAAAATAAAAAGAGACCGAAGACTCGGGAGTTCAGAACCTGAGAGGTTCCAGGAGAGAAGGAGCAGGGGTAAAACGGAGGCTCGTAGCGCCTAGGCTCACCAGGATCGTAGAGTGGGTCCTGAGCGTATAAACAAAGAGTAGAAAAGAAAATATGAAATAATAAAGAATTACTACCCGGGAAGGTGAGCAGCTGTGCATATGACATCACCAACTCATCCTATTACCGTCTCAGCGAAATGCTCTTGCGGAACTTCGCCTTTAGTGCCTTTATGGTGCCTGAGGACGAAGTAGAAGAGATTGATTCGGCTGAAGAGGTTGAGGACTTGCGAAAGGTAGAGCCGGAAGAAGAGGACGCGGAGGTTTCGGGGAACTTGTACATGAGGCCTTCGAGGATGGGAGTAGTGTGGCGGCGGTCGTTGATGGCGATGCGGGGCATGCCGAGAGGACCATAGGCAGACATTTTTTATGTGGTGGAGAGTCGTTAGAGGAATTGGTAGTAAGAAGGTATTGTGGCGGTTGTAGAAGTTTTACTAGAAACTAGTAGAAGTAGAAGTAATTATAGTAATGAAGCTAAATATTGAAGATATTGATAATCATTCTAACAACTGTTCCTACTTTCAACACTCGGGAACTTTGTCTTTTTATATCTTTTTGCTACTATCACTATCTCTTCTTAGCCCCGTTCTCGGCACACCCCGACAATCTAATATCAATACTTTCTTTCCTAAAATTCAAGTCGTCCTTTCTATTGTCAACCCAAACACACGCCCCGGGGTGCAGCTCGGTACTTTCTCGTTTAATCTTTCCTTGTCGAGTTCCAGCGGCTTCCAAGGTTGCACGGGCCTAGACATGGAAAGGTGAGCTTTTGGGTAGGAAAGGGAATGGTGATTGTGGTTTTTGGGTGTGTTGATGAAACGGGAGCGGGTTCAAAAGGAGGGGGTGGATGGAGAGGTTTATGTATAAGTCGGTACATGATATTCGATGAGTGGTTAGTTGCTTACAGGCTGATATCTACAGATTCATATTACTATCCAACCCCGCGATTGCCTCTTGTCTTCAAGAGTCATTGTCAGCTTCATGTAAGCATACAACTACCCTCTCTCCCAAACCACTGTGACTGCCAAATGTCACTATGATGTAATGCCTTAAAACAGGATTTTACAAGGTAGCTTCCCCTTCTGTCAGAATGTATCATCGCCCAATTCGGCAATGGTGCGCTCCATTTGGCTAAGGGTTGTGGGAGAGTTTATGCAGGTGACATGTGAAAGCGCGCCCGGGTTTGCTGGAGAGAGCCCCGATGGGACGTTCTGGGACCGGTGGATGGGGTGGGGTGGGGGCATTGGTGAGCTAGCGGGTGTGAGCAAGCATGACGGGTAGTAAATTGGGCAGACTTTTGGGTGGGAATTTTGGTGGTGAATTGGAGTGTAATGGGATGTTTTGAATTTTTATCCAGGGGCGGATTTTGTGAATGGACAGGGTGGGTATGTTCTGTATCTTTACTTGGGACATTCACTAAGGACTTCTGATACAGACGATATTTCCTAGATAATGTAAATCGTATTCACTGATTCACGAGGGCGTTTATCCCTTTAAAGCTGTCCTGTAACTTGTATTACCCCGTCGGTACCCTCTGTCACAAAATCTTGTCATCGATAAGCTTCAGTCAATTTGAATTCACGCAATGAATGACTGGCGTAATATTGGGTTTTCTTATCTCATTACTTTTGGTAATCTCGCTGCCTATGTTTTCAGTGGTCAGAAAGTTCACTGCTGACGACAGCAGCGAGGAAACACGGTCCACCGTCTACACGGCTTTCTAGATACCCGAGTATTCACAAACTCTCCGATTCAAGACTGCAACAGTGTACTCGGGGAGGCAGAAAAGTGGGTACATGGTGCATAAGGAGTTAGGCAGTGATATTCTGCAAGTACTTCTTAAAGTAGCTGCCATCTATAGGCTTCCATGTTATGCATGCATGCTGTACCTTCTTTATTGGAAGTGATTGCCTTTGTTGTTACAGTGGGGCAGGGCTCCAGCATTATGGTGGCCAATCAACTAAAAACGTGGACGTCCACAAACTTTTGAGCGCCTGCTAAAATTCTCTTTAATAAAGAAAAGGCCGCAAAATTGGAACGGTGACCGGCGACCATGTGTGATTATCACGATAATTTTCTCCGGACATCATGATGATGCATATCACAAGGTCTCGCAGAATTTTCAAGTCGGGTCTATGTTGTTTGATCAACTATTGTTCCTCGGGGTTCCGTAGAGAAGTCCCGGCATTGCATTGAGAAGGTATATCCTTAGTGATGGAGCTTAGATACGTAATGGGTACACCCCTATGGCCCTAAACCACATAGCGTAGCGAGTTCCGGTGCCGTGTGGGGCGGTTTTGCGATTGTATCGTAGGTTCTGCTGCTTATGATCGCCCTAAGAGGGGATTATTGATGGGATTTTGGGCTAAAAGAGTGTATATCGTGAGACTAGATTGGCCCATTGTGGTTCGTGTAGTTGTTTCGAGGGTTCGGGAGGACGCTTAGATCATGAGCGGAAAGGACATTCATTGAATTACACAGCAAGGGGGGCTATAACCTCTGGGAATTCACGATGGGGTCTATTGAAATCTGAGCTGAGACATGAGACGCCAAAAGGAGAATTCACGGTTGCGTTTGATGCCGTTGAGTTAGTTGGGATGTTTACATTTTTGGTTTTTGAATCAATAGTAAATAATGCACATAGAATTTGTGTCAATTTTGATGTTAATTATGGTGATCTTGAATCAATCGTTTTTACAAGTACCACAAGTTCAACTCAGCCTCCAAAAAAATTAGGCGAATCTTAATCAGGGTAAATATGGGTATCCATTCCCGCTTCTTAGAGTTTCCTAAAGTAATAAGAATATTGTTCAGTGAGACTGCAGAAGAACACCAAGGTGACTGAGTAGTGACATGTGAACTCGGAAGAGATTTCATTATATGGCTGAGGTGTATTGGGAGGAGGAGGTAATAATGGCTGTAATGATGTGGTAGCGGATGAGGTTTAATAGGTTCTTCGTGATGGTAATAACGAAAGAACAACAGCCTTAGCTTTTGGGATAAACTATAGGGTTAATATCACTAATTAGGGTTGTTATTATAAGTCGGGCGTATAGCCGAGTCATGATCTAGTCATAGATAATGTAACAAAATATACATTTGATGACTCAAAACCCCATCACAAAACATCATAAAACTTACACAAGCCACTGTGACCCAAATTCTCAAATCATCGCTATCCTCAAGACCTCAAAGTTACATCACGTCACCACCATTAACCATCATCAACTCCCGACAACCCAATTCTTTCTTTCCGGGAACTAAAATCTACCCCAGCTAGGTCCGTACATCTTCATACATCCCCTTCCAAACGTTACTTGAAATCACTACGCAAAAGTCTTCACCCTTCAAGAAACCCCCTTTGAGAAACCTCAAGTTCTTGAACCTTAACTCGGCTGCCATCGCTTCCCATCGGCTGTCGCCTATCAAACTTCCTAGTTAGGAATAATAACTCAGCCACAGGATGACGGGTGCGAGTTACAGACGATAGAAGTGTGGCAAATGAGAGACGTGCGATTGTTTCGGGGGTGATCCGAGAAGGATGGAGGGGATGTCTACGAAAGAAATAGACGACATAGTTTTGGGGGTGCGGCGGTGGGAGCCATGAAGGAGGGAAGCATAGCTGATATATGGGATGCAAGGTACAGTTCGACGACAGAGATGATCTCCGAGGATGTGTTGGAACAGGCCGAGCAGGCGTTCAGGGTTATTGAGAAAGCGTTGGTGGCAGCGGGGTCCTCGATGGGGGAGATATTGTGAAGGTGAGGTGTCTCTTGCTGATGAAAGAGGACTTCAAGACGGTTTGACCGGTGTTGAAGAAGTGGTTGGAGGATGTAAGATTGGCGGTTACTATGGTTGAGGCGGAGCTTTTAGAGGAAGAGATGAAGATTGAGATTGAGGTCACGACGGTTAAGAGTAGTAAGACGGCTGGTGACGTGGGTTAAATACTTACTTCTACGTAAGACAGGTATGAATATCATGTATTACTTTCGCTTATATAATCATATAAATTACGTCACTCTACCTAATATTCTCTAACGAGACATCTCCTACTTCTGTTTACCACACCAAACTCCACAACCCCCGCAACACCAAAAGTCACCCCAATCGTCACAAAACTTGCCAAACTCCCCAATGCCATTCCACTAATTCCGTGCCCACTCGTACACCCCTCTGCAATTCTCGACCCCACAACCATCAAGATGCCTCCAATGAAAGCCGACACAGTATTAACACTCACCGCCTTCTCAACCACCCCCCAATCTGGCTTCACGGCACCGAGAACAGCGGCGCCCACGGCGGTGCCGGTGGCAAAGTATGTGTTTGAATATGAAGCGGGAAGCGGTTTGGATCCAAGGGTAAGGATAGACAGGACGGTCTTTCCGAGTTCTTCAAAGGAGCCGGAGACTCCAAGGAGGGCGTTGCGGGAAACGTATGAAATTAATTGGGAAGTACCGATGAGGAGACCACCGATTAGGGGTGATAGGGCAATAGCATATGGGGACGCCGGGGTGGTTCTCGAAAGAAAGATGGCGATGCCACCAGTGAACGTTGCAAAGAGAATAGATCCAACGGCGGAAGATACACCAATGACCTGGGCGGCAGTAAGAGTCCGAGGCGGAGTCGGATTGGGAAGGAGTTTGCGTTTCATAGAGGATAGTAACGGAGATATAATTGAAGTAAAGAGAGCGCCACCCGTGATACCGCCGGCAAGAGTTATAAGAGATAGCGGGGCGAGGACACCGACTTGGGACCAAACGGTGCCGGGGCAGGAGCCAACTAGCGCCATACCAGTGCCGAGGAGGGCGCCTCCGAGAATATTGCCGTCGTAGGGAAGGATTCCGTAGGTTGTGGGGGTGCGGGGGGGTTGTTTAGGGGCGCCAAGGGTGCCGAGAGTAGTGATAACGATGCTATTTAGTCTCAGAGGATGTCTAGATGGTTATTTGAGGAGTATACTTACGCTGAAGAAGCAGCACCAGTCAGGAAGGTTTCAAGCATGTGGAAGTTAGTGAATTGAAATTGGGATATGATGATATTCTGCTGGATAACGCCAGAAGCAACCATTGCGGCCCCGAAGGTCGTACCAGTGACAAATGCGGCGGCCATCTTGTATGTGTGTGATTGCGTAATTAATTAAATATAAGACAATGTAACTTCAGAAGAAGATGACAAGAGAGGTGTTGTTATCGTAGATGTTGATGTAATTTTGGGAATAGGACGATAGAGTCGACGTGAGATCTGTAGTGGTTATAAATGACTAGTGGTGGATCAGCAGGAAGAGGGGAACAAGATTATATTGGATTGATGCATGGAGCTAACATTTAGTTTGTACGCCGAGACAAGAGATCCGGGGACTCGGGCAAGTATAAATTATTGAAAGTCAAGAAGCTAAAGAACCATCAAAATCTTAATACTCCATCTCCCTATCATTTATATATCGTCTCATCGGATCATACAAATCTTAGCCCATCTCACGTCATCCTATCTGCTCAGGCGCCTTCCGCCCAAACAACTGAATGCTCTTCCTGAGGAACTAACTGTATTCGCATCATGATTAGGAAGATGAGTGATCTGAATCGAGCTGCATGGTCGCTTCTCGTAGTAGATTGACTCCATATTAAAGCCCGAAGATGTGGATATACAAGGATGTCAATGACGTGCACAGTCGCCGAAGGACCCTAGAACAACTGCCAAGTCTAAAAATCAAGATATTTATACACAGGTTTATATATTTGTATTTGATGCAATTTACTCAAATGAGGTCATCAATCTCCTGCTGTTTGATCTCGAGCCATGAAATAGCCACATGGCTGCATGTAATCTAAGGAAAGTACATTCTTATCCCATCTTCCACAACACTAAATGAATAATTCCCATAATTAACTTTACACAAACACCAGCAAAACAAAAACTCCTATTTCTACCCGAAAATTCCTCTAAATTCCTTGGACGCATTCCCTCCATCCAACTTCCTCCCCGACTCCCATGCCAAACGCCGACGACCACATCGCCACTTGGGATTTTGTGGTCGGCGACTATATGCTTGGTATTCGTGGACCCTAATATGACCATTAAGTTACGGTGGATGTTGATCTATATAAGCTTGAAACAAGTCTGAAAGCAACATAGAAACGGAATTCAGACCAATTTTCAATAGTAATTCAGCAAGCTCGCTTAGCTCAGTTGGTTAGAGCGTCGTACTAATATCTTACCCAAGATATTGAGTAATGCGAAGGTCGCCAGTTCGACCCTGGTAGTGAGCATCACAACTTCCTTCGGGTTTCCTTTTGCGGGTAGCTAGAAATGTATCGGGCTGTTGGCTATTCTTTTGGTTATTTCCTAAACATATATCTAATCTCTTCCTAATTATGAGATTTAAAATCGGATGGCTATGCGCAATCACTGGTACTAACCCATCTGGTTCCTCCCAGTACCTACTCCTCCAAGAAATACAACAAGTTTTGATAGCACAGTAGTCTCATATTCATAAAGAGCTTAGTTTCTTCAGTCATTTTAGATAATCCAATCCAAAGGTCGTGAGTTCGACCCTCACTCAGGGCATCTTTTGCCGTCTGTAGCGAGGTATCCCACTGTCAGACGCTTGATATTCGAATTTATTTCCATCTTTTTGTCCGGCCCTTTTATCTTCTTCGATACGAAACCTCTATATTAGGTGGTAGCCCACTACTCTGTCTATAATCTCTTCTCTAGATAATGAAAAATGAAAATGCTAATGTATGCTGTATGTTCTGTATCCCCATCAACTCACATGTCCTCCTCTAGACAAACACTTTACCCGGCTGGCCCATCTTCCCCGAACCAACCTTTATATTCTGACCAGTTCCTTCACAAAACCCCTCCAACTGTCTAAAGAATGCCACTCTTCCTGGAAATTCATCTAGAGCTGGATATCTCTCCCATCGCCATCTCTTAATCACATTCTTTAACTTCTCTCTTTGCCCACTCTCCATCAAAGCCTCCAGCAATTCGTCCCACCCAGCCTGATGCACCAACTTGACATGATTCCGCAACTTCCCCTCAAAGATTTCCATTGGCGTAGCCATTGCCAAAAGATCCAATATTGAATATCTATACGTTCCCGTCACTTTCGAAATATCCGCTCCCCGGTCTACCATCATCGCAACAACCCCAACCATACCCTCCGCCGCCGCATAATGCCACGGCGTCGCCCCCGCATTATCAACTGCATTCACATCCAACCGAACCCTCAAACCTGAAGACGATCCCCTTAGCAATGAATTTACAACAGCCATCTGCGGAATATACCACGCCCGGCCCGTCGACCTGTTGGGCGGCAACAACATAGGACCCCAAGCTTCTCCCATCCACGTTGATCGGCGCATCGCCCAATGTAATGGTGTTTGTTCTTGACCGTCTTGGCATCTAGGGTCGGCCCCGGCGGCAAGAAGGGCATCTACGGCCTCGACGTTAACGCCCCAGGCAGCAATATGCAAAGGAGTGACATTCCGTTGACAGTCCAGATGTTCCCCAGTCGGTAATTCCCTTATGAATGGTAGGGCTTCTCTGACATTGGCACCACCAGCAATCAGCCGGTTAATGAAGGCGCCGGATGCCCATTGGGCGGTCATCTGCAAGACGCTACGCCGCCGGAGAGAAAGCGAGAGATACTGGTCTGGACGGTGCATGTACTTTTTGGAGCGGCGGAACGGAGTCTGTGGAGTCTCTGGGGTTCCGACAGCTTGGAGGGTGTCGATAGGCATAAAGCCACTAGCTTTTGGATCGGCCCCAATGTCCAAAAGCCCATTGATGAACTTTTCTCGCCCCGCACGCAATGCGGTCATATTCAATCTGAATATCCTCTGGTCCTCTGGCGGCTGAGTCCCTCCCGTACTCGGTGTTATCCGAAAAGAGTCCCCGTTGACTGCAATAAGCAGCAGACAGTCGATTAAGCGTAGGAGATCTCCAGACCCCGGAACGTCATTAGGTAGTTGTGTGTGAATAAGATCGGACATCTTTGGGCTAGCGAGCATGGGGATTACTGAGTCGACTAGTTTCCATTGGCGAGCCATCCAGCCGACAGGATGCTCAGAAACGTGGTGGAGGCAAGGCGAGAGGCCCCATAGGCGAACAAGAGGGTCATCAATCCGCAAAAACGACGCGAGAAACGATGCGGTATCTGGAACACTTTGACCTTGAATCATCCGCAGTAATTCCGCGCCGGACTCATGGTTGTATTCCTGCACCGGGTAATGGGGTGGCGGCACGCCAAACCGATCCGTATATATCGGTGGTGTATTCTGGTAATCGGACGTGAGGATTGGCGGGTTGTCGACAAGGTCGCTGCAGTAGTAGCTGTCGATATCAGTGATGAAGGCGTCGGGGTCGGAAGTCATGTTGTGAGGGGAGAACGGTGTTGATGATGTGTAGGAAGCGGACAGGACAGTGCTAGGGGATTCGGGGGCATCGTAGTATATAGAAAGGTCTTCGAGGGCGTGGAAGGAGCTCATGGTTGAAGGGATGGGTATGGAGGGGCACGGATGTGGGCGCGATGGTTGGCGCGATGCGCGGGCATTGGCTGGGGAGTCTGGAGGCTGGATGGATGTCGTATATGATTAAGGATATATATTCGTGATTTAAGTGGTTGGTATATTCTATGATTGAGAATTTGATATGATAAAATGTGAAGAATTCTATTTGCGATCTTTTATGATATAGGCGTGACGACCAAACAAAAGTACAGCGTTGACCAACCAAGAAAAACCACAACATCTGTAATCAAGATAAAGCCATTGATGATGTCAGGGATGAAAAAAAAAACAGAAATCACCTAAAATAGTCCACACCTTCCGCACATTAACGATCAACCTTTCCTTCTTTCCCAGAATCTTCTCTTCCCGCCAAATGTGCAATCAATTACGATAGCCGCCCTGTCCCAACTCTTCCCTACCTGGTAACTTCCCTTTCCAAAATCTACTAGTAGCAATAAATGGTCGAAAATAACATTCGTGATTGCTATGAATAACAACACAGATGTACCCTTCCTGCCCCTAAATGATTCGCGAAACTAAGGAGAAGGGACCAACTGTGTGACCGTGGACAATCAACTTGGTGATAAAAGCGAACCATAGGACAGGAAATTTATGAATCTTCAAATAGACAAGCAAAGGGGCTTCCGCAAATAATACATTCGGGGTTTCTTGTGTGTAAGATTCCCTTTTGAGACTTTTAAGCGTCACTATAGAGTGCACTGTGGCTTAAGGGAACATGACGGCTTACATGATTGTAGGAACGAACTCAACTCAGCAAGTGAGAGAGCTTTTGGTGTAACGCTTTCACGTCAAAATGCGGAATATCAGATGAATTTGGAAAGGCGCGCGGAGAGTTTATTTTTAGTGGGGATAGGGCAGCTAAGCGGTTTCTTATACACGAAAATACGAGATAGTAGGGATTTGGATCTTAGAGTAAATCGATGTTGAGAGGATGATATCACTGTGATTCACTATTCAGGGGATCGAAGATCGGTAGACGAGAAGCGAGAGTTTGAGAGACTGTGAGTGAGAGAAGATAAGCATTTTAGTGTGTATATTGTCTCATTTGTCTCATAGTGGGAGACTCCGCAGAGGCCATCGATGTCATTGTGAGAGGCGGAGGAATAGATGGCAGGATCATAATGCCTCATACAAGCTCTTTCCCTCGACGGTCTGATGGTGTAGTTGGTTATCACGTTTGTCTAACAGTAGCTCAAGTTGCTTGGACACAAAGGTCGGCGGTTCAAGTCCGCCTCAGATCATATTTTTGCTTTTAGGCATTACACCTCTGAATGTCTTCGTAAGCAAATGTTTAGTTTTGTTATCTATTTTCTTTAATTTGGGTTGAACTTTGTTCAATACCATTCAATCAGTTCTTGGACAACTGTATCCCATCCTACACATGTAATCCAGTCCCCAATTCCATCTACCGACTCATTCTCTTATCTCCCCCAACTAGTCAGGAACCAACGTTGATACTATATTTAAATTCCATCTAGTTTATTAGAATCATAATTTTCTCCATCTAGCTTTACTATTGGAATTCAGGGTCTAAAAACCAGCAGCAGTTTTGCAGACTACTAGTTGCATATGACGGCATTTTTGATGGTGGATTTTGGCTGAGATCACATGTGACTGCTCAGTTTTGTAGACAATTGGTAGTAGTAGATCTAAGTGGTTGATCGGAAGGTCCAGAACGGAGCGGATGGTCCAGATAAATGGAGTAGCTGAATGTTGTCTTCATTTCCCTCAGTGAGTGTCTGAATATCTCAAATAGCTACTTATGCTATCCGAATCTCTAGCTTTGAATCTTCCCATATTATCGCCCAAGGTTATAATCCCCATCTTCACGTGAGATTTTGTACTAATTCTAAAGTTAAAGTTGACGAATGTCAACAAATTAACCCCTGTCGTGTTTGACAGTCGTTGGTAGTTGGCTACGATTGGGTTGATTTGATATATTAACCCTACTGTGAACCATAGTAGATTAAGGCCCTTAATTCTAACATTTCCTGGCATACATATAAAATTCTTTAACCCACAAGCGGACACCATTGTCTTGTTGATCCTATATTAACACTATCACTATAACTTGTATTCCTCCGTCTGTGCAATCCCAAACATAACTCCTACATTTTCAACATCGGGATAGTCCTAACCCGATTGAAATCCGCGCCCAACAACGGCCGGGTTAAGAACAGTTGTGTGCGACAGCCCTACAAAAGTAATTTATTTTGTGAATTTTTTTAATTGGCGGGTTTTAGAGGTTGAGGCTTTGAGGCTCTGTATTGGTGGGATTTAATTGTTTTTTTTCTGAGAATGGGATTTTGGTATGAATTTGATATTGGGATTTTGTGAGATTATGAGTTTTCTGGTATGTTCAAATAAGCAGTAGTGTGTGTTGATGGAAGCTGAATAGGTATATGATCATCTACTAAACACATTAATAACATGATATAGAGTAGCTCATCATGATATGTGTGTTCAGAGGTTCAACTCACCATAATATCAATTCTTATAATTTAAAAAATTCCGACAATTGCTCAATACTTATCCTAGCCCGCACCACTTTGGCTTAACGCTATCACGGCTAACCTTACCCCAGAATTCACTTCATAAATCAATCCATCTTGTCTGCCGCTTACCAGGGTCCCAATGTACGAGACGACGCCAGGGCGGAGCGGAGCGGTGGATTTTCCCGCAGTCTTACTGAACGCTGTCAATGCAGGTGTGTTACCTAGAATGCTCATAGAATTTTGTAGACTCTTTGAGTGAACATAGACTTGGGTCCGAGGGTGTTGTGGCGAGAGGAATAATGTCGGACGAGAGGGGTTTGGGCGGTCGTAGGTGTGGCGATGAAACTGGGCTAGGAGAGGAATCGGGTCCCAACAAAAATGCACAGGCTCACGAGTTGTGAGTAGATGGTGATGATGATTTGGGGAATATATTAAGATTTGTGGTGGGACGGAGGTGATAAAATCAAGAGGGTTTTTCCTTTTGGAAGGAGCACAACGGGGTAAGTACCGCATGGTGCTAAATTTTGTGATAGATGGTGCTCAGTTTATTTGGGTTCACGATAATTATACTAAAAGGTATGGATTACATAATACGAGTTCGAAGCTGGAATTGGAAGTATCTTAGATTGACAATCGCCAGGTAACCCCAACTAACAATATCAAAACACACTTTGGCATGCTTGAGTGGTACTGCCATGCTCTCCCTTCCACCAACCAACCACACCCCATCATTAGCTAGTCTCAACCCAGAAATCCACGCTTACAACCACCCCAACCTTGATTCTCATCAATTCTTTCCCACACCATCAATTTTGGCGCAAAGGATGCATCCGCCTCTCTAGATTCGGGAATCAAGATATCTTTCTTCTAGGTGGGGAAAATCTTCGTACAGCCGGCTGCAGGTTCTTTGAAATCTGAACTAACCTTACGTCCTTTGTTCTGGGAAACTAGCCTCGGTTCTCATATAACTGATCATCTTCTCATAGTGAAATCAACTCATCCCATGGTATAAAATTCACGGCATTTGATATATACATGTATTTTTTCCTAATTGGGCTTCTGATATCTGGTAGTCGTGCTGATTTTTCGCTCTTTACGATCATTGTTGGTCTATTTGCTTCTTCCACTGCAACGCTAAGGATGAGGAGACTTTCCATGAGAAAATGGAAAGAGCATGATAAATTACCGTATTAAGTAATTACTCTTGCTGTTAAATATCTGGGCTTTTATGCGGTGTACAGAATTTGAAATCTTGAAAAACATCTAAGAACACAGCTTGAATCAAAGCAAGAACATTTGAAACTTTCAAGAATTAAAACGGGAACTACGTAGGATGACGGGACAAAAGGAGAGAGAAACACCGGTTTGGCCCGGATCTGAACTTAAGCTCGGTTAATTATCACACGACATAAATCATACTTTTTCTTCATTCAATTCTATCATCTCCTTGTTAACTACCACTGGATTCGAGGCCTGGACTCCTTCTAGAGGCTCGTCTGCATTGCTTTCTGCTCTTGTTGTTTCCCTCTTCTTTCCCTTTTCGGACTCTTATCCCGTTCTGGTCATCAAGCGGATTTAACTTTTCTTTGCTTGGTGCCAAGCTGGAATTCAACTCAAAGGTGAAGTGGATTTTGTCACATCGTTGCTTTTCTGTTAAGTATCACAGTGCGCCCATAATCTTTAGCAATTCTATTCTTCCTTCTCTCCTTTTTCGTTTTCACCATTAGACCTCGTTGTCGATCATCCCTTCCCATCCTGCAGTGCCTCGTCTTGGTATTCAAAATGGATGCTGCTCCCTTCACGTATTTTATCACCCCTGTGCGGAAGCTCTTCAAATGGCCCTTGGCCGCCGAGCCCTTTGCTGTGCCCCCGCCGCCCGCCGGCAGCTTTAAGCATGCGCCGCTTTTCAACATTCCCGACAACTGGTGGGCTCCCGTCCTCGATGCCCGGGTCCCTATCACTATTGCCGCCGTATACGCCGTGACTGCTAAAGCGTTGACCGCTTACAACTTGAGCCGGAACAAACAACCCTGGGCTATTAGCAAGACGCGCATCTTCAAGATATTTGTCGTACTGCACAACATTTTCCTGGCTGTCTACTCAGCTTGGACTTTCGTCAACATGGTTGGTACTATGCACCGGTCGATCGCTAGCCCCAAGGGCCCCGGCGGTCTTACCGCTACTATTGACAGCTTTTGCCAAATCAATGGTGTTCCCGGTTTTGACGGTGCTGTTTTCTACAACGAGGACAACGGTACTTTCAATTCTCTTGGTAACAACGTAGGTATCGACGTTGCTACTGGCCAGCCCAGCCGGTACGCTACTGGCCGTATTTGGAACGAGGGTCTTGCTTTCTACGGCTGGTGGTTCTACCTTTCCAAGTTCTACGAGGTTATTGATACCTTCATTATCTTGGCCAAGGGCAAACCTTCTTCGACTCTCCAGACTTACCACCACGCTGGTGCTATGATGTGCATGTGGGCTGGTATGCGATGGATGGCTCCTCCGATTTGGCTGTTTGTTGTGTATAACTCGCTGATCCACTCTCTGATGGCAAGTCTATTTGAATCACCTAACTAAATCCTATGATCTAAACACTAACATCTAACTTCTAGTATACTTACTACACCGTCACCGCTTTCAATATCCGCGTTCCCATGCTCATTAAGCGCACCCTCACTACCATGCAAATCACCCAGTTCCTGGTCGGCGTCACCTGCGCCATGTCCTACTCCTTTGTTGCTTACGCTCTCCCTATGACTGTCCAGGTCCCTATCACCGCCACCTCTGAGGCTGCTCCCGCCGCCTCCATTGCCGAGGCCAACGCCGGCGTCCTCGGTACCCTCAAGCAGGTTGTCGTCGGCACCATGACCAAGGCCGCGGACGCCGCCGCGTCTGCCTCTTCCTCGGCTGCGGCCGGTATCGCCACTGCTTCTACCGGCACTACCCGTACTGAGACCGTCTATATCTCTCAGAACTGTGTTAACAGTTCGGGTGTTCAGTTCGCTGTCTGGCTGAACGTTTTTTACCTGGCGCCGTTGACTTACCTGTTTGTTAGCTTCTTCATTGCTTCATACACCCGTAGAGGCCGTGTCGCTGTTGCTCAAGGAGACAAGACCAAGACTGTCGATGCTCAGCTCATTGATGTCCAGCGTGCCGAGAAGGCTGGCTGGGAGGCCGCTAAGAACGTTGAACAGGAGGTTTACGGCCAAAATGGTGCGGCTAGCCCTAAGCGCAAATCCTGCTCTGGTGCTGTCCGCAAGTAAATGCAGGTATGGATTTGTTGGTCGAAATTTATTGTTTGAATAGATAGCTTCATCCGATGAGGTGATTAGATGGTAAGGCGATGGAGAGGGCCGTGGTTGTCTCAAAGGGCAGCTTACACATGGATGATTTAGTTATGTGGGCTGGATTTGAGCTCATGCGTAGGTTTTCATGTTACGAGGCGTCTTGCATATTGTTTATTGCTTATATGGGTCGGTTACAAAGTTTGGGAGGAAATAAAAATCCTAGGTGTTTTGATATTTCAAATAAAGACAATTATAAAGTTTAATCTACTTAGCTATAACATCGTGGCGTGATCTTCATCACATAAACATGCTGATGATGTAGTATAGCCTAAATTGACCAATCAACTGATGTCTATTAACCCCACGTTTAACCCTGTACAAAATTCATCAAGGGTTACTGTAACTTGCGTCACTTCTTTCCTTTAATCCCTGCATTTCTATTAAGCCTGTATAACCGTCATGCATCAATTTTTCCAAGAAAATTATCAAAAATCTGCATCTTGACTGCACATTGCATATTCTCAATTTCAGCTAGCGACGGCCAAAGGGAACCGATATATTGCTTCTAACCCGCCCTATTTTGAATATTTTGTTGTTATCTTTGATTATCTAAACACGTTTAGTTCTTGAGCTCTTTCGTTGAAGGAGGAGCGCAATTGTTGATAGTATGATAAGAGGGCTGCTGGTAGCTTTTTGACGTTGGAGACTTTTTATCTCTTGATTTTTTCAACTTTATTTGGAGACTTTTGTTTTGCGTGAAATGAATACGACTACAGACTACAACGATTCACGATACACAAAATCACAGATTTTCACAATTGAGGAGGACCCGAATATCGAGCAGATACACATTTGGCTCATAATCCGTTGACATGTCGGCAATTGTGTCGACGGTCCGGTTTATGAGGGGCGTGGCGATACGGGGCAGATCCGGACCTTTGGCGGGGCTCAGAATACGATGGGCATCAACAGTTTCCGATGATAAGCCCAAGTCTCTCGCTCGTGAGTTTATCTTGATATTTCCCATGGCAATGACGTAATAAACTAACTGAAATAGTCCCAGCGACAACTCGAGTCAATGAAATTGGCATCCAGTCCCTTAGTTCTGAAATGTACTCTCGGATCTTCCCGAATGGAGCGAAATCGCAAGCGCCTGAACATCTCGTTGCATTATCGAAAGACCATCTCACGAAACACGACTTACTCGGCAAGAACACGGATGCAACGGGGCCGATTGCCTTTGATATGCCTGGGCTCATCGGCAAGACGCAGACGTTGGATGAACACTTTACAAGACTTGGCCAAGATGCGGCGGACCCATATCTGCGCATGGCGTCGGAGTTTGCCATGTCGGGGCAGCCAGTGAAGCCGTCAAAATGGAGGGCGGTTTCGGGGTGGACCAAATATGTTCGTGACCCGGAGAAGGGACTTGTTGGGGTGCCGGTAGATGCGCCAGAGGATACATTATTGTGTTTTGATACAGAGGTTCTGTGGAAGCAGAATCCGTATGCAATCATGGCGTGTGCCATGAGTCCGACGGCGTGGTATTCTTGGTTGTCACCGTGGCTGTTGGGCGAGACGGAGGACTTCAGGCAGCTTGTGCCGCTAGGTGATCCGGAGAAGCCGAGGGTCATCGTGGGGCACAATGTTGGGTATGATCGGGCGAGGATACGGGAAGAGTACGATTTAAAGCAGACGAGGAACAATTTCATGGACACTATGTCGTTGCATGTTGCAGTCAACGGAATGTGCTCGCAGCAACGGCCGACATGGATGCGCTATCGGAAGAACAGAGAATTGCAAGAGCAGTTGTATAATAATCCGCATGACGTGGAGTTGGCGGAGCAGTTGAAGGACCGGGTTGTCGAGGAAGAGGAGCTGTGGGTTGAGAGGAGCTCGGTGAACTCACTGAGGGATGTCGCGCAGTTTCACTTGAAGCTTGTTATGGATAAGACGGTACGGGATGACTTTGGGACGTTGGATCGGGAGGGGTTGTGGAAAAATTGCAGGAGTTGATGGATTATTGTGCGGCCGATGTTTTGATTACGCATAAGGTTTATCGTCTTGTCTTCCCTAACTTCCTCGAAACCTGCCCGCATCCGGTCAGCTTTGCCGCTTTGAGGCATTTGTCGTCTGTTATCTTACCTGTCAACGAGACTTGGAACAAGTATATTGAGACTGCCGAGTCTACCTACGTCAACATGAAAGAAGGTGTTCTCAAGCGTCTTCAGGATCTCGCAGAAAAGGCATTGGAGTTGAAGGAGCAACCCGAAATCTACAAAAATGATCCGTGGTATAGCCAACTCGACTGGTCTGTCCAGGAAACCAGGTTGACCAAGGGGTCTAAGAAGGAACCGCCGAGACCCGTGGCGAGACAGAAAATGCCCGGGATGCCGATGTGGTACAAAAATTTATTCCCCAAGGTCAACGGCCTCATCAACTTGACTGTTCGCACCCGAATTGCATCCATCCTGCTGAGGTTGTGCTGGGAGGGCCATCCATTGATTTGGTCGGACAAGTATGGGTGGGTCTTCAAGGTGAAGCCGGAGGAGGCCGAAGCGTATGCTCAGAAACAGATGGTCCAATGTAACTTTGTCGAGGGTGAGGGTGTCGAGGCGCTTGTCAATGATACGGAGGGGTACTATTTTAAGTTACCTCACAAGGATGGCCCGACTGCTCGGTGTACCAACCCTATGGCGAAGAGTTACCTCGTGTACTTTGAGAAGGGCACTCTATCTTCCGAGTATCCGTACGCTAAGGAGGCTCTGGAGATGAACGCTTCGTGCTCGTACTGGATCAGTGCTCGTGACCGCATCAAATCACAGATGGTTGTCTTTGAAGAATACTTCAAAGGTGACAAGGCGACTCCCGGCCTTGGGTACATTCTGCCTCAGATTGTCCCGATGGGCACCATTACTCGCCGTGCTGTCGAGAACACTTGGCTCACAGCCAGTAATGCCAAGAAGAACCGCGTTGGCTCCGAACTCAAGGCCATGGTTAAGGCACCTGAAGGCTACTGTTTCGTTGGAGCTGACGTCGATTCCGAAGAACTATGGATCGCTAGTCTAGTCGGTGACGCTACATTCAAGGTTCATGGTGGCAATGCCATCGGGTTCATGACGCTTGAGGGTACCAAGGCTGCCGGCACGGATATGCATTCGAGGACAGCAAGTATCTTGGGAATTACGAGAAACGATGCAAAGGTTTTCAATTACGGGAGAATCTACGGAGCGGGATTAAAATTTGCAGCGACGTTGTTGAGACAATTCAACCCGGGGTTGTCGGAGAACGAGACGATGGAGACGTCGGGAAAACTGTACCTTAGTACTAAGGGCCTCAAGACAAACCGGAAGGCTATCTACAAGAGAGCATTTTGGAGAGGAGGTACCGAGTCATTTGTTTTCAACAAGCTTGAAGAGTTCGCCGAGCAAGCCAGGCCGAGGACATTTGTGCTCGGAGCCGGTATCACGGAGGCTCTTATTAGTCGATATGTGAGTAAAGGCGGATATCTTACCTCTCGTATCAACTGGGCTATCCAGTCATCTGGTGTCGACTATCTGCATTTGTTGATTATCGGAATGGACTATCTTATCCGCCGGTTCAACATTAGCGCTCGACTGGCCATTACTGTCCACGATGAAATCCGCTACCTCGTGACGCTCGAAGATCGTTATAGGGCCGCTATGGCTTTGCAGATTGCCAATTTGTGGACTCGTGCGATGTTCGCGGAACAGGTTGGAATTTCTGATCTTCCACAGGCCGTTGCTTTCTTCTCTGCTGTCGACGTCGATTCAGTCTTGAGAAAGGAAGTTGATATGGATTGCATTACTCCGAGTCACAAGACTGCGATTACCCATGGTGAGAGTATTGATATCTACCAACTTCTCGATAAGGGATTTCGGCCTTCCTAGATCCGAAGATTGTCCCGGATCCCAAAACGGCGCCGAATCCTGAGAAGTTTGAGTATGTACCGAGGAAGCCGATTATGCAAGAAATTATACCGGATGCGTCGTCGGCCGACGCCGTTGCGTTCATCAAGGCGCAAATGTGCGATGATGACGAGTCCCTCGATGCTATTGTCAAAGAGAAGCTCCGTGGCCTGTCCGCAACATCTAATTCCTCCGGATCCCCTCAGTCGTCGATGCCACCCTTCAAGAGGGTATTCGGTTGGCCGCCCTGGAGTCCAAACAGCGAGCAAAGGGTAAGGGAAATCTAGAGTCAAAGCGGAGTCGTCGGCGTCGGTGCCGGGTGGGCTTAAGAAAGGGCGTGGGAGGCCGATGGAATTGAAAGGTACCTTGCCTTACATGAATATTGGGAGGAATGTTCCTAACAAGGATATGCACTACCAGATGGCGAAGTCGGTTCTGAGAAAGGATTTGGATAGGGTGCATATAGGGGTTTGCTGGGGAAGAGGGATGCGGAGCTAGAGAAGATGATGCCGCCGTGGGATGGGTTGCCGCCGTTAGAGCGGGGGAAATAGTGAGAGGGTTAGTGAGTATTTGTGTCTGTACGATTTAGGTTGCTTTAGGTCATGGTCATGGAGTTGGGGTATGTTATGGGCATAAGGTATAGGTTTTGTAACATTATTTGAAATATGGGTGGGGTCTTTGGTTGGCATTATTTCGTTGGTTCAATGATTTAAGTTTGGGAATTTGAACGTTAATGTAATTATACTAGAAATATTATTGTATTTTATCTCAAATATTATAAACCCCGTGATACCATAGTACACCGTGTTTGCGTCTTTCCTTTGACATCGTCACTCCGGAAAGGTGGACCTTTTTGTCTCCACTCAGTGTTTTCATTCGGACCCTGCGTATCTTGGCCCTACTTCATCTTTTCCCGATGCTAGAAACTCGGCAATCCATAGGTACTGTCCATGAAAACAAACATTATCTAGCAATGATACTTATCTTGAGGCCATAAATCTCAAACTAGATGCATTGCAGCCTGACGAGTTAGTACTTCAATAGATGAACTATTTTGTTTGAGGTAAACAGCCCCACATTTTGAAAATTCACAGTGGGATGCAACGGATTCAAGCTTTGTTGTGATGCTGGAAATCGTTTCCATCCTTTCAACAGGTTCCTGAATCTAGTTATGCAAACAGTAATTGGTCAAAACCATTAAACCTTTCCGACATCTATTCTTTCATTGCTCCCATCTTTCCATCTTACTACGCAACTCAACCATATATATACAGTAACGCGTCGCCGATCGCGTATTCCAGCCGTCACCTCCCCATTCGTCACAATCACTTTACACGCTCTTTGAGCTTCCTATTCCCCACAAAGTGATCCTCCAGCGCGACTAACGATTATTTGCTAGGTGGGCTTTCGGATTCTTAGTCTGTGTGTTACTTTACACGAGCGTGGACGACCATATTGACCATTGATTCTTTTTTTTTTTGAAAAGACAAGAGTATTGAGAGGCGAGACCAGGCTCGTACTTTTGGTGTTTTTCTTGTTAACTTTTGGTTTGAATTGGGGTTGACATCTATCATCATTTTCCTTGGGATATATCTTTCTGATTAAAGACCTTATACCTTTGTGGGTGATTATCGGGATATCAGATATTGCTAGCTGTGTCTTGCCAATATCATTCCAGTCAGGGTAGAATATATCTCCTGTCGTCGACATCACCACTCGAACAATCCCCTCATTTTATATGCAACGACTACACTCCATCCACCGTCGCGATTCTCTATCCTGGCTCAATTGCAAATCGATCGTCACGCAGTTATCACTGCTCAGGCTCTCACCAATACAACAACCATTCTCTCGACAATCTCCACTCTACTATTCAACACACCCCTCCGCACCGTCTCAGCCAATATCACCTGCAATGACAACCCAAACACAAAAATTGACCTCCCGACCAGCGAAACCTGCGCAGTCAGGAAGTAACAACATCATGTCAATGTTTAGCCAACGCGCCAACCCCTCACAAGCCAAAGCGACTGCATCCACCCCGCAACAGCCATTCGCCTCAATCTCTTCAAACATTGTCAAGCCCCCACCGTCAAAAATGGGCGCCATTTGTGGCGGTAATATCAGCTCCTTTTCAGAACCAGCCACAGTGTCCGTAAAGCCTGTGGTGTCGGGTGTCTTTGCGTCGCAGCAGTTTGTTGATGATTACGGCTTTGATGATTTGTGTGAAGATGATTTTCCTGATGACCCATTGCACGAGGAGGGACCACCGAAACCTATGCCGGTTACGAAGCCGGTGGTACCAGTCAAGTTAGCGACGCATCTACCACCTATCACGAGGCCTGTTAGGGAAGCGGTGCCGCTACAGAGAACAGGATCAACAACGGATAACAAGAGAACGAGTTCGCAGGCTTATATTGCGGAGATTCCAACAGCGGCTGTAAAGAGACAGAGGTTACCGTCGGCTTTCAAAAACACTAAGACGGAGCCGGATGTTGTGGAAGTTTCGGTGCCGGTTAAGAGGGATACGGGGAAGATAATGGCGAGGGTAGATTCACTTGTTAGGAATAACAAGCCTTCGTACGAACAGAACAAGTCCATGTCTGTTGCTTCAACAGCGTCTGCTGCTGCCAAGGTTGAAGAGACATCGAAGACTAAGGGGCAATTACGAAACAGCCGGGGTATACCGGGCCAGTGAAGCAGCTGGAAAAGATCTCACTAAGTCAAGAGCAGAAGAAGGTTCTGAATATTGTTGTCAAGGATGGTAATTCGGTGTTCTTTACAGGTCCTGCTGGTACGGGAAAGTCGGTGTTGATGAGGGAGATCATCAAGCAGTTGAGAAAGAAGTGGACACGGGATCCAGAAAAGTTGGCAGTTACGGCGTCAACGGGGTTGGCGGCTTGCAATATTGGTGGTATTACTTTGCACAGTTTCTCTGGTAAGTTTATTGGTGTCTATCTATAAGCTTGATGGCCGGATCACTAACAGTATCACAGGTATTGGTTTGGGAAAAGATGATGTTCCTACTTTGGTCAAGAAAATCCGGCGGAACACCAAAGCGAAATCACGTTGGATAAAGACCAAGTGTCTCGTTATTGATGAAATTTCCATGGTTGACGGTGAACTCTTCGACAAACTCGACGCCATCGCCCGGAAACTACGGAACAATCCGAAGCCGTGGGGTGGTATCCAGCTCGTCCTTACTGGTGATTTCTTTCAGTTGCCCCCGTTCCCGATAAGGGCAAGACTGCCAAGTTTGCCTTTGATGCGACTACATGGGGGACGTCAGTTGATCACACTATCGGATTGACACAAGTGTTCCGTCAGAAGGATCCAGATTTTGCGTTCATGTTGAATGAGATGAGACAAGGGAGAATTTCGGACAAGACGGTACAAGCGTTCAAGGCGTTAGATAGACCGTTGGAATTTGATGATGGGTTGGACATTACGGAGTTGTTTCCGCTGAGAAATCAGGTCGAGATGGCGAACAATGCCAGGCTACGGAGTTTACCCGGAGCTGAGGTGTCCTTCAATGCGTCGGATACGGGTGACCCGACGTACAGAGACAAGCTTTTAAGCAACATGATGTGCCCCCAGTCGCTAAAGTTGAAGATTGGCGCCCAGGTCATGTTAATCAAGAACAAAGATGATGGTAGTTTGTTCAACGGTCTCGTCGGCAAGGTCGTGGACTTCCGGACAGAGTTGGAGTGGGCGGCTGCTCGATCGTCCATGATTGGAGATGATTCATATCTTGGCACGCTGGATGCAAAGAAGGCGAAGGCCAAGATGATGAACGACCCGATGAAGCTCAAAGATAATGTTGCGTACCCCGTCGTTGAGTTCCCCGTTGGCGAATCCAACATCCCTACCAAGGTCCACTGCGTCCCCGAAGAATGGAAAGTCGAGCTACCGAATGGTGAAGTCCAAGCCACCCGTGCCCAAGTCCCTCTTATCCTTGCTTGGGCTCTGTCTATCCACAAGGCACAGGGTCAAACGTTGGATAGAGTGAAGGTCGACTTGACGAAGGTATTCGAGAAGGGTCAGGCGTATGTTGCGTTGTCGAGAGCGACGTCACAGGGTGGTTTGAGGGTTATTGGGTTCAATAAGAGTAAAGTAGAAGCCCATCCTTCGGTGACGGACTTCTATGCGAAGTTGTATAGTGTGGATAAGGCAATGGAAAGGAAACAGAAGCCGATTACGGATATGTTTGACAGGATGTAAGGGGGCGGGCTTTGTGCTTTTAGGACATATTTTATCTTATCTTTTGATATATTTATGTCAATAGACTTGGTATTGGGGTTTTGAATTATGGTGTCCATCTTCCAACTTGTGGACCTGTAAACTGTCATGTAGTTGAACACTAATCTTGTTGTACAAGTCCAATTGCTGTGTGAATAACCTAACGAATCCTTCCCTATTCATCGAATAACGTCCTCATTAGTGTAATTGCGATCATACCTGCTTGTCATGCAGGTGGCTTAGGTTCGATTCCCAGATGGGGGAGCTTATGACGACCTTCGAGTCTCTTTCTGCCGACTTTTTTACTTCCTTCACCTTCGCTACCGGTATCTCTCCCCTCTTTCCCCATTCTTACGATGTCGGGAACCTTGCTAGGAAGGATCCGTAGTGGCTATATCCCTGTCGTTCCTTGTGGAATTACGCGTGGACACGTGACTAGTTAAATGGTTTTTATCGATAAACATGGGGGGTTGGTTGGAATGGGTTGGTTGGAGTGGGTTTAAGTGATAGATGGGTGAATGAGGAGGAATTGGTTGGCTGAATTGCTTTTTTATCTTGGACTGATTGGCGTTGATTGTGACGTATTGGGTTTCTTATTATTATTATTATTATTATATATATATATATATATATTTTTTGTAATATTTGTATTTATTTATTGATTAATTGATTTTCAGAGTGAACACTGGGATATTATATTGACTGGCGGATTCGTTGGTAAGTAGATGGCGGAGTTGATTTGACGATATGTGGTGTTTAGCAATTGATGGCTGATTGCTGCAAGTGGGATGCATGTGAGATGGATGGGGATATATGTATGGTGTATGTATGTCTATACATGTGCATTGGGAGCGGGTACCGGGCGATCATCTTGACTAGTTAGTAGCCTTGAGACTCATGAATGACGATCATATGGGACAGTCTCATCGGCGGCTGGAAGCGAAAGCCTGAAGATTTCGAGTGTCGATTTTGTCGGGCGGAATCTGGTGATGATGTCATTGGGCAGTTGATGTTTTGGTAGCGATGTTCGAATATTTGAGTATTCTTTGTACTAATTGTGTATCGTTTTGTTAGTTGTTCGTTTATCGACTATAACTACCGTCACAACCCTCTCCGTTGTCATCGTTTTTCCCGAGACTTAACCCCGCCATCATGAATCCTTTCCTTGGTGTTCGTGTTCAGGTCACGTTTAGAGACCGGAGTGCCCAGACTGTCCAAGGCACTATCATAGCCGTTCAACCTGGTGCCAATATAACATTGAAAGATGGTACGTCGCTATTATCTTGCTCTTTTCTCGCTTCATCGCAAAGCTAACAGCCTCCGGCCATCAGTCGACGTCATCTCAAGACCCGGCACCCGCCTCCCGACACTTGTTGTCCCTCTCCATCAAGCCAAGGATGTTACTACTATCAAGCCAGCTGTCATGCCTTCCGCCGTTGCCCCCACACTTTCTATTGCCGTCCCGACTGCCGCTGTTTCTGCTCCCATCTTACCCACAACACCGACGTCGACAAACCTGTCAGTTGTCCCTGGACACCAAACCCACACCGCCGATCTGCCCATACCCGTCCCAATCCCCACACTCCCTTTCAACCCCCAGCCACCCAAGCCGAAAGTGCCGTTTGACGATCCGGCGATCATTAGTGTAGGGAAGCCATCTTCGATTGCGCATTCAGGACATGCGTCAGATCCTACCGGAAAATCAGCTGCCGAGGACTCTTTGAAAGGTCATGTAGCGTCGGCATCTACAGTCTCGACCTCTGCAGTTCCCAAGCCTACGGTTATTGATATTGCTGATCTAGAGGCGGGTATTGCTGAGCTGGGGATTGGAACGCCTAAATCTGCGACGAAACCGGCTAAGACCCGGAACACGATTCGCGACAATAGGATTTCACGGAACCGTAAGAAGGTGGATCCCGGATGGAGGAATACGCCGTTGTTGGAGGACGTACAGTCATTCCAGCCTTTCAGTGTGCTGAAGAAGATCAAGAAGGATGGTCGTCGGGACAAGAAAGAATGGATTCAGGAAGACTTCAACGAGGATAATGAATTCAATTTTGAAGAGAGTCTCGCCAAGTTTGACAAGCAGACGGTTTTCGAAGAAATCACAAAGGCCGACAGCATTCGTGAGGATCAACGCCTTGTCTACCACAATCTCAAGACACGCCCGGGAACTCTTGGTGGAAATAACTTTCATCCAACCGAGATGGTCCTCGACAAACTGTCAGCACCTCGCGCCAAGATGTCCGATGACTTCTGGAATAGTGAAGCCGATGTACACATTGAGGAACGCCGCACCAGTCGTGTAGTCCGCAAAGCCGAAGGCCGCCCCAGCATTGTTCGCCAACAAAGTATGCGTATGTCGGCATCTGGTTCTAGAGGATCTTCCCAAGTGCGTAGGCGGACCCGCGCTGGATCTGCTGAGGGCCCCGTCGAGGGTTTCTACACAGTTATGAGTGGCCGGTATGTGGATCCGATTTCTCCGTTGCAAATGGTGACGTTGGAAAACACGGTGGTTAATGAAGTTGGGGTTCCTGAGGTTGTCATGGTGGAGAATGCGGCGAGGGGGGTCGCAGGGACAGTCATCAGGTTGTTGGGAGAGCCAGCGGTAAAGCATGGGTTGGGGGTCACGGGGGGGAATGTTGGGATTGCGGAGTTGATTAGGAGGGCGGTTGTTTTGGTTTTGGCGGGGAATAACAAGTCGGGGGCGAGAGCAATTAGTGCGGCGAGGTTGTTGAGGATGAAGGGAGTGGAGGTTATCCTGTGTGTGGTAGATGTGGAGAGGGAGTTAGTATTGGTGGATGTTGTGAAGCACCAGGTGCGGGTATTCAGGAATTATGGAGGAAAGATCTTTGATAAGCAGGAGTTATTTGACTTTTACCGGAAAGCGAGGGAAGCTGGACGGCCAATCAGCTCAACGCTTATCATTGATGGGTTGTTGGGGTTGACGGTTCCATTTGAAGAGTTACGGACGGCGGAACAGACGACGGTTTACGAGTTGATACATTGGGCAGAAAAGGATACAGGGTTCGTTGTTTCCCTAGATATACCTTCGGGCATCGATCCCGTATCTGGTCTCCCAGCAGTCGTTGACGGCATCCGGCTATGCATGACCGCCCGCTACGTCATTGCGATGGCAGCACCAAAACGGGGTCTAGCAGAGGCCGTCAAAAATGGAGAGGGTTCCGACTGGGAAGTCTGGGTGGTAGATGTTGGCGTTGACAGTGCCGTTTGGAAGAGAGCGGGGGTCAAAGCAAGACATTTGGTAGATTTTGGGGGAGAGTGGGTGGTGGAGGTTGGATGGAGGAAGGACGGGGAGGGTGAAGGGGAGTTTGTGGATGAGGTTTAGATGAACAATAGTATAGAAGATTAGGCTTTATGATGGCGCTTGGAGTTTTGATGGGTTTGGTTCTTTGATTTGGTTTTTCTTTGTAGCTATAGTATACCTTTCTAGCGTTTATGATTATATAGGCTATCTTTGGTTTAGAATACATGGTGATGGTGATATATTGAATGTGATGTGTTGTTTTTGTGGAGATTTATATTTACATTTTTCTTATATTGGAGATTTGCATGTCCCTTATATCCGACCTCTTATTGGTCCTTTGTGTTCCATTGAACGACAAGCGGTGATTGGCGCGATCAAGAATCTAGACCAGCCTTGTTTTTTCAACCTTCAGCTTTATTGGCGTAGCTGACTGTGGATATCTGCCGCCCAAGTATAGGATACCCTGAATCTCCAAGCAAGCTTTAACGCCAAAGTCGCCACTGAGATCCCCAAGGATCCTGGGGAATAAGTAGCCAGCCAATTAATCGGCTTTCTAGAAAACCGCATAGCGCTGTTCGTGGACCGACTCGTTGGATTATAAGAAAAATAGGGCAGCCACGATCCACTACATCAGGTAAGGTTACGCTGTGGATCAGTTTATTACATTAAATTTGCAGATGGGGATGGGATGGCAAGGGAGGTTGTAGTGATGGGGGGTGGTGGAGTGGCTGGGGATTGTGAGGTATTGAAGGATGGAAGTATTAAAGGCGGGCTATGGGGAAGATGGGTTCTTGTTGTCATTTTTGTTTTGATGAGTTTTTCTATCTTCACGATATTTTTTTATTTTTTTGTATTTTGTGGTTCACTTGATTGCTTACTTACTTACAATTTTGGCTCGGCTCGGCTCTTGGCAATACACGTTTTTGAAGGACCCAGGATCGACAAACAGGCTGACTTGGTACTCTCATATACAAATTTTTGGTTACCGAGGATCACATCGCCAGGAAACGAGGAAGGCATGCAACGGTTAAGACAGCAGGAACTGATTACATCGAGTCTTGATTGATCTTATCTAATCTGACATCGGATATCACGACATTGAAGTCTATATCTGACTTACGCACATTTTGTACATTCCTGTCTTCAGTTTAAGCAAAGTACAAATCGCTAAGATGTTCTCACCAACCACAAACCCTCTACACAATCATTTCTTCTTCTACTTCCGCGGCCCCCATTACTTCCTAACAACTGGCGTCTTTGACACATTCTCCAATCTCCCGCCGATCCCTGATCACCCTCTCTATTCATCCTCTCCGTTGCAACCACTCTGCACAACCTGGCAACATCCCGAATCTGCTCTCTTCACAACATCCCACGATTGGAAATGGACCCACCGGCATATCCTGACCACGGACCCAGCGCATAGGGGTCTTGAGAGGCTTGGGAGATTCCTGGGGGCAAATAGGGATGAGGATGTGCGGGTAGTATTTGGCGAGGGGGGCGCGTTGGTTGCGTGGGTTGTGGGGGGGGATGAGGCTATCACGTATTCAGAGTGGCCTAATGAACCGATTTGTGCGGTGATGACGCCGATTGTTGTTGCGTCGAGACTTGCTGTTGTGGCTTTGGGGATCAATGGGGCCTTCTTTATCAAGAAGGCGGACGGCAGTATAGTTTGGGATCTTACAGGTCGCTACGACGCGCTGGCTGCAGCGTTAAAGGAAGCAAAGGCATCCGAAGTCGAGTTTGTTGCGTTGAACCCAGAGGGCCCGGATGAGTTTTTGTTAGTCTTAAAAGGGGGCATTGTGGTGTTTTGTTTGCCGGAGAGGATGTCGTTGGAGGTGAGGAGCCGGTTGGAAGGGAGGGGGTATCGGTGTGTGGTGGTTGTGGGACGGGGTGGAGGGTTCGGGGTGCCGGAGGGGTTGAAGTGGGGGGAGGTGATGGAATGGACTCATGCGGCGGTAGCTATTGGGAGTAAGTGTACGGTGATGTGAGGGAAGGTGTGATTATGGGTATGAGTGTCATGACTTTGTGTATAGATTGGTAGTAGTGTGTGTTAAAGATTAGATAACTATGGGTTTGGGTTCTTTTTAATGATCAAGAACATGTATTTACTCTTGGACCTTGTGTTTTAAACAAATTCTTCAAGGCTTGTTTTGTTTCTAGCTATTTGTAGCTCATAGTTCAAAGTCCGTGACATCAGGTGTTTGATCGTCAGTCGATATCGATATCAGTATAACCCTACCAGATTTAAACCCTATGGAACAATCATATATTGATTTCTAACTAGCGGTGTACAATCTTTCCTGATAAAAGACGAAAATAGACGGATGTCACTGTCACAATATCAACGTTGCACACATCTCACCCACCAAATATTTAGTACCCACTTTACTCGCTACTCGCTACAAAATATTGCACCCAGAGGGAAAGACAAGACGGTTAATGCTTAGGAGTACCGACGGTTCCACAGACGGTGGCCAAGTAAAATCATCAGAGAGAAGGGGCCATTGTTTATATGATAGATAGACACAAAGACGGAAAAGGAAACAGGAATCGGATGAGAAAAAGGGCCGGTAGGTGAGACACTGTGACAGGGAGGTGAGACGGATAGGGAACTAGGGTTTAATCTCTAGAGAACAATGCGAGGGGGACTTTTGAGTACTTGTTGAGAAGGAAGAGTGATGGATTTATTGGAGGTTAGTGGACTGTCAAAGCTTGGCAGGCAAGATAAGGTTTACTTGTAGAATGGCAAGATCCGGAGTTAGTGGCTGTAGAAAGTTAGAAAGTACTGAGAGTTCACGTAAGGCAGACATCACCACAAAGCCCAACCAAACTTCGACTTGTTTCTGACGATCATGACTTGGAGAACATAGTCCCCAAGCGCCGTTCATAGTTTGTCTTTATCCCATAAACCCACATACATGAAGCCAGGCCCTCCCGTTTGAAATGACAGGCCAATGCGCATAAAGTAGTCAACAAAGCACCCTAGTCGCTTGTCACAAGCTTCCAGACTTCTAAATGACGGTTAAACTCCGCCAAGACTTCCTAGACCAAGAAGGAAGCGATCGTGGCAGTAGAGTGAATACTGCGGACGAGTGCCGAGGGTGACGACAGGATGCGGAGAGGGAAAAGAGGGGAGACAATAAGGCAGGCACCGTCGTACTTTCGATCGTAAAAATTCGGATGCGGAGGGACGAATCTAGCGAGAAAATGAGAGAAGTCGGATATGTTGTAGATCGGATATATAATATAATATGATATCATTAAGGGCCATAGCATTCGTTAAAGAGATGCGGATGGTCCATTTAACCACAAGTTGTCGAGACCCCTTCTTCACTTTCTTGTGGTGCTTGCCTCGGTTTGCATCTTGTCTCCTTCCCCAAATTGAGGAATGAAAAACCCAGTGTCGTGGGCACTTTCCTGATATCCTCGCTTGTTTTCCTGGTAGATTCTCTTTGTGGATTAGATTGGCGAATCATGAAATTTGGTTGTGATTAGAGAGGAAAAGAAGTGAAAATTGAATTTTCTTGTCTCTTTTTTGTCGTCGTCTTACTCTGTTTCTTGCTACACTTCTTCGTCATTTCATCATTCTTGGAGAAACTTATCTTTATTTTTAATCATTGTTATATTCTCTTTTATTCTTGATTACTTGCAGACTGACCTAGTCATTGCTGGTCTTACGAGACTACTTCAGATTGCGGGCTTATTTATCTTCGATAAAATCAAACAAACAGCTGACAAGCACGTTATTACGTCTCTTGAGCCGATTTTTTGGGGAATCTTGGCAATTGGATTTCTTTCTTTTGATATGATTTAACGGTCTTCTCAAATTGATTTCACGATCATATTTTCCGTTGCAATATTGTTTAGCTAGCGGCGAAAAGGAGAGTCTATCTTTGGATTCGATTTTTCGCAATTTAGCGCCTGACTTTGGGTGGTTTCAGGTTCGAGACACTTGAGATTGTCAATTGACGCTATTGACAAAGTGCCATTACTCGATATCTATTCGAATATTTACGACGACCAACCGAGCGATTTATAATATATATTTACTATATTCCGAATTTACAACTATCGCGACAACCTATAGCGACTTTCATGATATCTCTTAATTGAACTTGACGATCCCTTCGACTCATCACAACACAACACCCAATGAGACCTAATCCCTCATGACGACCCACGAGATCGCTTTATTTTAATAACTTTTCTTCGTTTCTTTTATTTGTCGAATATAATTAGTTCTTACCTCAAATTTGTCGCATCTTATTGATATACACCAACAACACATCGCCGTAATGGCACCTCTAGATGTCTCGGGCTCCGGCCCTACATCGACAGTCGACTGCACTCAATCAATCCTTCTCGAAAACGGTCTTCTCTCATATCTCAACGGCAATGTGATCGGCCGCGCCGCCGACTTTCTCCCAGTATGTCGTGATCTCCTGAACCCGTCTCAAGTGGTATCATTGTTAGCCCGGAATACTGTGGATCCGTCTACTGTCACGGTGTCGTCAAATACAGACATGAACGACCCGTTCTACGCTTCCAAGTTTCCCGTCATGTATGCGCTAGCAGCCACTACAGTGACATCATATATGCTCGTTATCATGCTCTTCATCACGCCGCGATCTTTCCTTGACGGGGGCGTGGTGTATCTGGGACGGCGCGGCGGGTTCACCTCGGGGTCAACGGGGGGTATCAGCATTGGAGGGCGTCCGTGGCTTCAAAGTTGCAGCGATCTCTGTAGCGATCTCTCTTACTATTGCTTCGAGTAGTACCTTTGATGTGGGGCAGAGCCAGTATGCCGTTGGCGAACTCAACACCAAGCAGCTGCAGTTTGAGGTCATGGATGGAACAGAACTTAAGGTTATCCGACTCATCTCGGACACGTTTTTGTGGCTTGCGCAGGCGCAAACGCTGATTAGGTTGTTTCCGAGACATAGAGAGAAGGTTATCATCAAGTGGACGGCGTTTGCTTTGATTGTGCTTGACATTATTTTCAGTGCGCTAGATAGCTTTCAGTACAACAGTACGGCGTCTTCGAGTAGACAGCGTCGTACGTTTGTTGATGCGATTCCAGCCCTGAGTTATTTGTTCCAGTTATCACTGGGACTATTATACGCGGCGTGGGTCATATACTATGCCATTATGAAGAAGCGATATGCCTTCTACCATCCGCTCATGAAGAACATGATTCTCATGGCTATCATGTCGACTGTCTCTATTATCATTCCGGTTGTCTTCTTTATCATGGATATAGTGAATCCCGAGTTCACTGGCTGGGGTGATTACGTCCGGTGGGTTGGAGCTGCTGCTGCTTCGGTTGTTGTATGGGAATGGGTAGAGCGCATTGAAGCCCTTGAACGTGAAGAAAGAAGGACGGAATCCTCGGTCGTGAAATCTTCGACGGCGATGAGATGATCGAGACATCTTCCTCTGATTACCGCCGTAAGAGAACCTCGGGATCTGATGATGGGTTCAGCGAGAAACACATGGCAACTGCTAAGACGAGTTGGCGCAGAAACATCGTCGCAGTCGCCCTTAAACAACAAAGAAGATTACGAAGAATCGGACGGAAAGATCCGCCACCGATCACCACTATTGCGGCACCACCACGGAATGACCTATCGCCGAGACCACCGCCATCACAGGGCGGAAGCGATGTTTCGGCTTGGCCTAGCAGTCGACCGCTGAATACGCATACGCCGCTGAGTCGCACGGAAACTACAAGTGCGGCGAGCACAATGTATGCTATCAGACGGCCACCTCCGGCGGAGACTATGCGAAGGGTTGCGGAGCATGTGGCAATATCAAGACCTCAGAGCCCCGAGAGAACCCTGCCGACACAGACTGTTGAGGCGTCAGTTAATGGAACACGATCGCCGAGTCAACAAGGATCCCCAATTCCTAGAGGTCCGGTTAGACAGGTGACGATCTCGGAGGTTCCGGCGTTGCAATTACAACAGATGAGCAAAGTTGACCTTGAAGCCAATGTGCCACCATCGGAGTCGGAGTCTTGGAGAAGGCTATGGAGAACTACGCTTACTACGTTGGCAAACCCGTTAAATATGAGATCACAAGGGTCAAGCAATCGACAAGCCCCTTCGTTGTCTTCGATGGCTCCAACAATCACTTCATCAGGTAGGGGCGCTGGTAACGAAGGCCACGATGACATCGAGAGATGGGATATCCGTGGTCGTTTCGAGTACTTTGCAATCAACCAGGCGGAGAAGATGAGAGAGAGATTTAGACCGATGGGGGCGGTGGAGGAGTTGCCTACGTACGAGGTGCCGCCGCCGGGTCGGGGAGGCACTGCGTTGCAAGGGGTTCTGGGAAGAGAAGAGAATGTGACAGCAGAGGAGGAAGAGGAAGAGAATAGGCGATTTGTTGAGGCCCAAGAGGCGGAGTTGAGGGGATATGCTGAGAGGGGAAATGAAGCAGGTAGTAGTGGAACTGCGAGTGGAAGTGGCTCTGGAGCGCCTCCAATGTGGCCGGGGGTTCCAGAGAGGGAAATTGAGATGGGCGTTGGGTCTTCACAGGACTCTCTCGAGGGCCGGAGGTAATGCGGCTAGTGAGAATATTTGTATTATTTGGATGTTAGTTAGATACCCATTTGCTTTTTTATTGAACTTCTCGGCGTTATGGGCGAAACATTTTTTTGTAACAAGTAATTTTTCGTTTCTTTGTGATTCCTGAAGGCTGTGGATGTGTCATGAGAGGGGTTAGTGGGGTTGATTGTGATACTTGAGGCAGTTCTTATAGTAATCGTGAGAATTCGGTTAGGTTGATAGTGGATAGTTGTATATTAGGGTTAACATGATAAGAAGGGTTATGGAGTTTGGGATATCTGGTGGTTGGTTTCATCATGAATAATTGTGTTGGGAGAATAAGCAAGTACTTTATTCATTGTTTTAGGTATCATCAATAATCATTGCTATTCATATCGTTTGTATTGCTATCGATTAGTGAATTATCTAGTGTTTATTTGATATCGATTATCTCCATATATTTTATCTATTGAATTCCCGTTGCTTTGACTACGACGATTGAAGGGCCCTGGTGTAACCCTTTTTCATGCAGGAAGCTTTTCTATTGATGAGAGGGCATCTAGTAGTTAATTTGACTTGGGATGAGGGAATATCTCTATAAAAGGACAAGATCGGTCGGAGATACTAAAGAGTGGAGGTTTAAGGTTTATTCGTTACTTATTAATTAACAAAGTAACTTGAGATGGAGGATATTATCATGGGTTGTCGGGAGTGTCTGAGGGATCCTTGGGCGAGTTTATGATTATATGCGGACATTTTGGTATGATTTATACTAACGATAATTAGATTGCCCCAAAAGCTCAAATTAACCTTCGTTGTCTACTTCCATTATCATTCCTTCCTACCGCATTATCTCTCCTCATTATTATCCTTATTCCCTTTCGGCGTTCCCTCGCCCGCTTCATCCCGTATTTCTTACATCCGTTTGCTCGGGAATCTCACCAGGATGAACAGGATATTCTGGGGCCATCGTGGTTCTCGGCGAGGAGGAGAACAGTCGGGGAACGTGCGTTGATTGTTCTTGCTATTGTTTCAGCAGCGTTATCTGCTGAGACTTGGAGGGTTGTTGAGAGATGGGAGTTTGTCGTTGGCGGCGGGCCTGCTGTTCTTGGGGGATTACTTTTGCTGGGGAGAGGAGCTAATAGGGGTTTCCTGTGGGTTTGTTGGTTATGTATGGGATGGTCGTCGGGGTCCAATGTCTACTGTTACTTGGAGGTCCCGATATCTACTCTAATCAGAGGTTACTGACTGGGTATCTATGCACCATGTTCCCTACTGTTTTCTCCCTTATCATTATCCTCAACACACCTCTTCGCCCTCCCTACTCTTCCCCCGACGGTGTCGCAACTCCCGGGGACCCCACTATGATCTTTGAGTCCCTCCGCAGCCCTGAAGACAACTTTACCCCTTGGCATTGGATGTCTGTCCGCTGGATGGATCCCATGATTTCTCTATGCTCTACCACGAAACTTGCGCCTTCTGACGTCTGGCAATTGCCGCTAGAATACCAGCACGGGCGTCTCCACATGGCGTTCCGGGATCTCCCGGGATCTGTGGCAAAGAGAATTATGAGGGCGAATGGGTTGGATTTGCTGATTACGACATGTCTGGAGTTGATTGAGACGGGGGCGATGTTTTTGAGTATTGTGTTAATGAAGGAATTGCTGAGAGCGTTGGGGGCCGAATTGAGTCATGCGGTGACGTATACTGACGAGGATGTTGTGAGGATGAAGAAGGAGGGCGTCCGGGTTGCAGTGATCTATGCTGTGTTGATGGCCATTTGTAACCTGATAGCGTCGCAGATTCGCACGTTTTCTTTGTGGTATTCACGGAGGGCCTATGAACGGAGCCGTGGTGAATTGATCATGATGATTTATGAGAAAACGTTAACGCGGAAGGCATTTACGTTTTCGGGGAAGGATGGGGGGGACAATAAGGATAGTGCTGCTAAGCCGGCGGGTACAGGGAAGATTTTGAATTTGATGAGGAATGATGTTTATGAGATTGCACAGAGGCTTTGGGAGTTTCCAAAGGTCTTTGTCTGTCCGCTTGAGCTTTTTCTTTCGGCATATTTTATTTGGGAGATGTTGGGGCCAGCGGCGATCGGAGGTGCCATGATATTGATTTTGGCCCAGTTGGTCACGGCGGGACTTCTCAGGATTCGGTATAGATGGGAATTGGAACGACGGGTCATCTCGGATAAGAAGCTTTCGCTGGTCTCGCAGTTTATCGATGCTTTACGCCACCTTCGCTACTACGCATGGGAATCCCACTGGCGCCACAACATCATGGCCATCCGCAAACAAGAACTATTTGTCCGCGTGAATACCGGCGTCCTCAACGCCACTGTCAAAGCCATTAACTTGATGGCCGGATATGCATTCCCCGTGATCGCGTTTGCCGTGTTCACGATGAGTAGCCACGGCCGACTGACGCCTGATATTGCATTCCCGGCGTTGGGGCTGTTTACGAGGTTACAGCAGAGTTTGAAGGCAATGCCGGATGTGGTAACGGCGTGGGTTAATGCGGCAGTGGCGATGAAGAGAATTGAGGGGTTTATGGAGGAGGGGGATAAGGAGGGGGTTGTGGGGGGGGTTCAGGTGGAGGTTGATGGGAGTGAAGAATATAGGGATGAGACGGAGATAGAGTTTGGACTTGAGATGCCAGAGCCTGTTGTCGAGATCAAAGGTATGAACTTCTCATGGCCGGGGAATAAAGATCTTGTTCTGAAAAATGTCGACGTCAAGTTGACTGTCGGCGTCACCGGAGTCTCCGGAAAGGTCGCAGCCGGAAAATCTGCGTTCCTCCATGCCCTCCTTTTCGAAATGGACAAAACTAAGAACCCCGACATCCCAAACCCATCCATCTCCTTCCCTTTGGAACCCGTTGCTTTCTGTTCGCAGACCCCTTGGCTCCAAAGCATGACGATACGCGATAACATTCTCTTTCACGCCCTGTACGACCCCGTGCGCTACCGCACCGTCCTCGACGCCTGTTGTCTTCTTCCTGATCTCGCCGCGTTTAAGAATGGGGATCTTTCGAGTATTGGAGAAAATGGAGTCGGGTTATCTGGTGGGCAGAAGGCGAGAGTTGCGTTGGCAAGAGCTGTGTACTCGTCGGCGCGTATTGTGTATTTGGATGACCCGATTGCGGCGTTGGATCATGGGACGGCGGAGAGGATTACGAGAATGTTGTTTAAGGAGACAAGGCTGATGATGGGACGGTTGGTGGTGTTTGTTACGCATAGGAAGGAATTGGTTGGGGATTATACGACAAGGGATATCGAGATCGATGATGGGAGCGTTAGAGTTGTTAGGGAAGGGCCTCCAAAGGTTGCTCCGAACACTATTGAGGGGAAGGAGACAAGGGATGATAGTGGGAGTGAGTTACAGGTTGTCGATAGTGAGGAGATGTTGCAGGATAATGAATTTAAGGAGGCGGTTCCCGAGACCTTTATTGAGGAGGAATATAGAGCGGATGGTGGCGTCGTCGTTGGCGTTTACTGGAGGTTTATCAAAGCTGGAAATCTGTGGTTATGGGCGGCAATTATCTCTGCAGTCATTATCTATCGTGGCGCTAATGTCCTCTACTTCTATTTCCTCAAAGTTTGGGGTGACGCCTATGCTGTGGAGAACATCTCCATGTACAGCCTCTCCGGCGTCCGCTGGGATCCTCGCAATATCACAATGCCGTCCCCCCCAAACCTTCAAGATCTCCTGGATTTTCCACCGCCCGCCGATGATCCGATGCCATGGCTATATGTTCTTATTGGAATTTCGACTATCCTCGTCATCACCCAGACACTCCCCTCACTCATCAATCTTGCCATTTTCTACACTGCTGCAAGCATTATCTTTAAGTCAGCACTTGAACAGTTGGCAACTTGTACGTTCAGATTCTTGGATGTTACGCCGGCGGGTCGTCTCATGAACAGAGTGACATCCGATATGTCGACTGTTGACGGCTCGGTGGCGCCGGATCTGTACATGTTTGCGTGGTATGGGATTACCTGGACGTCTTGTATGCTTGTCATTGGTGCGATAGCTCCAGCGTTCTTAGTTTTGGCTATTGTGACATCGGGGATCTTCGTTTGGATTTTTATGGCGTTTTTGCCGGTGAGTCAGGCGCTGAGACGTCTGGAGATGGTTTCGTTGTCACCGTTAATGAGCAATTTCGGCACATTGGTTGATGGATTGATTACTGTTAGGGCTTTCAGAGTCCAAAGACATTTCCGGGACGCTAACATTGTGACGACGGACGAATTCCAGAGGATGGACCACTTTTATTGGTCGTTGCAGAGTTGGTTGACTGTCAGGTTTGACGTTATCTCGGCTCTGGCAACACTTTGTCTTACGATTACTGCTGTCGTTGGAAACCACGAGGCCGGGACTGTCGCTTTCGTGTTGACTACGGCAACGAACTTTGTTTCGTTGACCCATGTTCTATGCCAGCAGTATGGTGAACTGCAAATGAAATTTCTGTCTGTCGAACGAGTCATGGAACTCATGGATTTGCCTTCGGAAGACCCTGGGGTTTTCTCCGCGCTTGAAGGTTGGCCCGGTGCTAATGATGATATTGTTTTTGAAAACGTCAGCGTTCGATATGCCCCTGGTCTGCCCTTTGCTCTCAAGAATATTGATGTAAGGATCCCCGCTGGGAAGACTGTTGCGGTTACGGGGAGGACAGGGTCAGGAAAGAGTACGTTTGCTTTGGCATTGCTCGGGGTTGTGACGCCAGAGATCGCGCTGGGTATTGACGTGAATTCCGAGAGAAGTACAGTTGATGGAGAGTTGGCCGAACCTAGAGAGCCTGGTAGTATCTGGATTGGCGATGTCGATATTGCAAGAGTTGACAAAGAGAGTCTCCGTTCGCGAGTCACCTTCGTTGCCCAGGACCCTGTGTTATTCCCCGGGACCCTCCGGGAAAACCTCGACCCTAAGTCTGAATACACCGACGAAGAAATCACTCAAGTTCTTACCCTCATAATGCGCGGACGCACCTCTGGTGCTCCGTCATTCACTCCCTCTACTAAAGTTAACGCCGGCGGCAAAAATTTTAGCCAAGGGCAAAGACAACTTGTCGGTATTGCCCGCGCGGTGCTCAGGAAGAGCCGAGTGGTCATTTTGGACGAGGCAACGGCGAGTGTGGATGGGGAGACGGCGGTAGAAGTCATGGAGGTGTTGAGAGAAGGGTTGAGAGAGAGTTTGGTGGTTAGTATTGCGCATAGGGTGGAGGCGGTGAGGGGAGCGGATTGGGAGGTTGTTTTGGAAGGGGGAAGGGTTGTTTATTGTGGGGAGAGGAGAAGTAGGTGAGTGGGAGAAGTGAGGGTGACTTTTTAGTTGGGATTATGGGATATATGGATTCGTTGTTGGGAAGAGGCGTTTTTGTTTATGTTTGTTCTTTGCTTTTTTTCTGTTATGATTTGGTTTTGATGTTCTTAAACAAATGCCCTTGCACTTTAGATAAAAGCTTTTAGTTTAGTTTTTGTACGCATTTTTATTTTTATTTTTCTAATTGGTTAAGTGTCATGTTAGAAGTGAAAGCCTATTATCTTAGTAGCTGTGTTGTTGACTTTGACGAAGAGGTTCTTGCTCTTTTTGGCGAGTTCGTGGATCTTGAGCAATTGTGGGTCGTCCTGTTAGTCCCAGATCTCGAGTGGAGATTCAATGGCAGTCATGTCGCGTGTGGAGTTTTGTACGATGCTGACCCCTGTCAAGTTAATATTAACTCAGAGCCAACTGACAGAAGCTGGCAGAACTAACCTGCCAGCTGTTAACAAAACCTTCTTCTACAAAATCAATCCCCAACAACTTGCCGCCAGTCACCGACAGCTGTCGTTCCCGACTCGCCAGTTGTCGCGCGCATCGCATCGCATTATCACCACCCATCCATACCAATCAATAATCTCACGGAACACGACCAATTCACCATACACATCCATCGCATCATCACCAATTACCCCGCGCTTAAATCGCGGCGCACCCATCGATTTATCGATACTAACATCGCCGCGGTTTCCCTTAGCCTTACCTCAAACACAAGGCTGAATTTTGCAACCCTAACCCTATATAACATTATACTATTTATTTTTGCCTTTTGAGAAGCTAGTTTGTCGGCACTGGATTGTCATCCGGGGGCGACAATTCAATAGACAAAACGACGCTTTCTGCAGGGAAGATTACGAAGCCTACGGGCTCGTCGCGGCGCGTCACACCAAGGCCGTCTCCCGCGTTGGAAGAACATATTGGCAGGATGACAAACGGGGAGGCTGGGATGGACAATGGTGGGATGCCTGAAGACCCGGATGCGGTTATGGGTGGCGTCGGCGTCATGTCGGATGTTGCAGCGGCTGCGGCGGCGGCGGTTGCAGCAGGGCATGAAATGAAGTTTGATTTGCAGCAGGCAGCGGGTCAGCATCATGGGAGTGGCGACTTGGTGGGCAGTGATGTGGATACGCAGAGGCAGTTACAGATTTTAGCATCGACGGCGGCGGAGGAAGCGATTCATCCGGAGTTGCAGAGGTTATCGGGGGGTTTGGAGGGGAGTGAGCATTTACATGGGATGGATGGGGCGCAGGGTGGCGATATGAATGCGGCAGCGGCGGCGGCTGTTGCGGCAGCGAATATCATGGTTGAGGGGTATCAGAATGGGCAGAATGGGAATGGCCAGGGAAGCCAGGGTGGCCACGTGATGGAACAGTCGGATAGTGGCAACGGGGTTCAGAATGACATGACGAACCAAACGCACTCGGCTGAGGCCTTCGCCCGGGCCTCCGGGTACCATAATCTTGATGTGGAGTCTGCGGCGTCGACGCTGAGCAAGCGGTTGGCGCCTCAGCCAGGCAGACGGACGGCAGTGCAGAGGAGACAGGAGCAAGTTTTGAATCTGAATAGGCGGAGCAATGTGGAGGCGTTATTAGCACAGGTGACGGGGACGGAGGCGGCGAGTGCCTGTAAGAATTGTCATAAGGGGCATGGGCCGTGGACGACGTGCGTGGTGGTGGAAGGACAGATGTGTGGGAGTTGTGCCAATTGCTGGTACAACGCAAGTGGGTCGCGATGCTCATTTCATGGTACGTTGGAAAATTGTGGGGCCGGGTCCGGAAATTGAAATTAATTGGATACTAACTCGGAATTATCTAGATACAAATAACCCTCAGCCGCACCAGCCGACCATCCACGCTCCTCGGGTCCCTCTTTCACGCCGCAGACATCTCGGCTCTCCCAATCTTCCCAATCCCTTATGCTTAATGCGCCGTTCCCTCCGTCGTCGGCACCGCCGTCGCAATCAGTCCCCGCGGATCTTGCGAATTCGTTGAATCTCCCGGGGACGTCGCAGAATAGGCTTTCGGGGCCCGAGGCATTTGGAGGAGTAGAGGATGCGAGGGAGATTGTAGAGAGGGCGATGAGAGAGGGGCGGGCGGCGGCGGTGAGGCAGAGGCATTTGTTGGGGATTGAGGCAGCGGCGAGGGAGTTGGCGTGGAGGGTGGCGGAGTATGAGAGCTGGATGGCGTCGGGGGAGGGGAGGGGATTGGAGGAGGTGATAGGGGAGGAGGGGGATGTACACTTGGAGATTTGAGGGTATTGGCTTTGTCTTGTCATTGTATTGTTGGCAATGAATAGTGTTTATTGATTAAAAGAGTGTAAATTGCATTCTCGGTCTGAACTTTTATTGAATTCCAACCGATTTTTCGCTTCCTTCGCCCAGACCGTATCCCAAATACCAATTTTCTCAAAGCCCTTGAGATGTTCAAACTCTTCCAATCGCATTTTGTGTCCCGACTTCTTCAATAAAACTGCCATGTCCCATCCACAGTAAACCTACAACAAATGAGTGACATCCCCATTGTCACGTGAGCAAGAATACACTATCTCTGCTTTGTCCCAATCAAATTCCTCCTATAACTCTTCGGTCCAACCCTTCATAACAAGAGTATTCGTTTCCAAGTCTTTCTTTGTGACTTTGGCGTCTTTTATGATGCCAAAATCTTTCGGTGCTTTTGGCCATCGAATGCCTTTCCAATCAGCACTTTCCCAAGAACTTTGGTTTGCTTTGTCAAGATCAATCTTTTGCATCCTTTGTGTCTAAACTAAGCTCGAGGGGCGATTTTGCAAAGTCGTTTTTATCATGATGTATGGGGAAGAAGCTCAGATAGTAGAAAACTTCTTTTTCTTCTGGAAAACTCTATAGAAACACTAGCTTTTTCTCCTTATTTTTCTTTTGAACTATTCCCGCAATCACCGGTATGTCGTTTTGATTTGTAAGATCCGTCTTAACATAAAGATCCAAAATCCTAGGCCAGGGCGGCGGCAGGTTGTTGTGACTGTGAAACCGCATAATCGCAATTGATATTGTGGACCTTGCGAGGGTACATATAATTTTTTGAAACTTGAATATTAATTGACGATGATAAAGAATCACTTCTTGCATGACTCAACCTCGCTGTTTCAGAGGATTGGTGGGAGGAACATTGGTAAACTACCTCCCTCCCCACAATTGATGCTGAATGGGGATTAAACCTGTGCCTTTTCTTAACGCCCGTCGACGTGATTTTGGATTCTTGAAGATATCGTGCACATCATCACAATCTTGATGATCTTGGCAAGTTTTGAATCCCCTACCAGTTCGTGGATTGGTTTCGATCATCGCCTCGGAGACGTTGATGCAACGTAACTTGAGAGTTCTACTTTCGAAAATTTGATCGCTTCCACCAGAACACAATGCCGTGATGTTCAAGAAACTGCGACCATAAATATGATGCATTTGCTTAAACTTGGTGTCCCAGTCGGCAGTACCCGTTCCGTTCCGTTCATCTGGTTTTTCAATGCACAAAGAGTCAATCCATAGATGAGAAAAGCCGAGTTTCCGCATGACAAAGATACTCTCCCGGAAAGTAACCTGGATAGTATCTATACTACATCAACGACTATATATCTCTTTAGTCTTTGATGTGAGACTAACGATGCCGGGCTGCTTGATTTGTGACGCATCTTGCTTCTTCGAAGACTTAGCACTGCCCCAACAATGGCTCAATGTGAAATATTTTATTTTGACACTTGACTTTATCTCAATCACACGGAATTTCCGTCCATCCCAAGATATCTTAACTAATCGCCTGAGGTTCGACCAATTCTGGGACCTCGAACAGTCATGGTCTTGATACTCTTCTATGTTATCTCTAATAGCTTTGAAGATTCGATCATCAAATATGGAGATGCCATTGTAACGTTTTGTACATCATGCTGAAGTCTTATACACTGTGTTTTTGTCAGCCTTGTTATGATACATATCCGGGGTTTAGTCGGTTGCACAACTTAACTAAACATACTGACTTTTCCATCATTTGTGGCAATGATAGCCTCTAAATCTCTGCTTTTGAATTTTGAGATGGCAGGTCTTTTCGAAGTCTCGAGATCCGACGACACCGGGGAAGCATTATTTTGCGTATGCATGAGCCGAATCTAGAAGTAAACAACGTAGTAATTTGAGATTGTCAATAACGGAGTCTTGTTCCTCCTCCGCAATTTGAATCTCGGGCGTCTGGTTTTGTCGTCAGCCGAACTAGTGTCGGCCATGATGCAATCCCTGAATAACGGTTTAGGGCAGCGGAGTCGGCGGGGTCGGTGAGGTCAAGTGTTAGGGTATTGCTGTCGTACAACGAGAAGGTTTAGCAAACAGCGATCAAGGTGAACGAGATGTAGCTCGTGGTTCTGACTATTAAGATGGCAGAAATGAAGTATATTGTCTCATCAAAATATTGAGAATTGTTATGTCTGGTACAGAAATCAAAATAAACCACAACAGCAGTCTCTCCACGGAATCAGGAGGTTTAGGGAGAAGAAAAAAAATAAGAATAATATGTAAGACTATGCTCATGATGTATGGTTTATATATATGCCAAAAGGCAATGCAGTTTTGCATATGCAATACAAGAAACGAGGTCGCCAACCAAATCATTCAATTGGCCGCACCAATTGTCTATGAGTTGGGAAACTCGCTGAATAACTTGATAATGTGCAAATAGAAGCCAATAGAATAGTTTGATTTCATCGAACACCTTATGATGATGTTGTTGTGTAAGTATGTAAGCCACGTTCCCGTATCACTTAGCGGACCATTTCCTTGAAAAGCGCGTTGTGTCGTCTTAATTAATCCGAGAAGACCATCGCTAAGTTTACCAGCAATTACGAGTACATATGCGCCACAGAATTCAGTTTCTATTTTCACCTGCTAATTGCATCGTGTAGATACTAAACCTTAATTGCACAGACTAATTAGTATCAAGATCATGCTAACCCTTTTAGACCCTATATCCATGACTCGGTGGCCACCCCAACCCCATTAAGATCTGCTGCTGAATAGTCCCATATATTCAACCAATCACACCCTGAAATGCTCATTAAAGTACCGTACTCCGCCCACCGACACATGACAGCCAAATGGAACAAAAGAGCCGAGGGAAGCCATCCACAACTTCACAACCACTGTACTTCCATTGATAGATTGATGATGAGGAAGCGATGATAGACATAGTTGTGCAGCGTATCTAGAATACTGTGATATCTCAGCGTTAATCAGCGAAGAGCTTGATTTGTAGTCAGCTGTATTAAAATAGATGACCTACTAATACATCTGTGCGGATGGAATACCGCAACTAATAAGTCCCCACAAGCACCCATGACGTCAACTCACTCACAAGAAAAACAACAAGTGGCAGGAATAACTTGACCTTGACGATCATTGAGGTAGTTGTCCATGCTTTGGTAGTTTAAAAATCTATCGTAAGCGATGCATGGCGTACTTTCTTTGTTAGAGTTGGCGGGTAGAGTCGCAGTGTAATCATGGAAGCAATGACATTGGTTCTTGTTTCTTCATGGTTATAGTTATCTCTGATTTCTCGCTTTTTTCTATTCTAGGAAGTGTGTTATGAAGTTGTTGCGCCCAGGAGGAAATATAGGAATGATTTTGTAGGGGAAAAGAGGTTAAAGGTATTTTTGACATTAGAGTTGTGATTCTATCGTGAGTTCTATATATTGGAACTTAGCCCATTGTTTTAAAAGATCCTGTTTCTTGGATTTCTTCTCTTTTCAAGTCACGATAATTAATTTGTCCCTGACTTCTGCATTAATGGGTAGGTGGATTTCCAGATCAGATCTAACACGGTTCTGATCCACTTAATGTCCTTCCTAGTCTTAAAACCCACGTACGTGTTATATGTTGCACCACGATACATGAGCTCATGACCCCTCATCGTCTCTCCTCTGTCCAACCTCTACCATGCCCATCAAAATTAAAATGCGCAAACCACGCGCTGAATCGCCGTCGCGTCCTGCCATCGCAAGTATTCCCGGTGAGCTTCCGGATATTGACGTTGATGATTCGTTCCACGTAGTAATTAAGAAGCTCTCTCAGTAAGTGCCTCTTTCTTATGAGTGTTATTCCCGCATTTGACAGGTGCACGTTGTGCTGATGTTTTTGTGCGCAGCTATTTTTCTGAGACTATTACGGTCCCTTCAACTTTTGAGCAGTTGAGGACTACTGTTGCTGGTGATGGAGTTCAGGCTTTGGTTGAGCATTTGACTGTTTCTTGCAACAACCGCTGCATCGTCAACGCCCTTCTGTACGTATTTCTCCTATAAATCTCCAACATTTCCTCTGTTTCCCTCATTTCTCCTTCCTCTGGTCCAAAACCTAAACCAGCTGAGGTCTTAGCCCCTCCCTCTCGTCTCCCCCGTCCCTTGTTACATTCCATATTGATCCTCTCACCTACCACCCCATGCTAACCACCCAACACCAGTGCCCTCAAATGGCACTACGACGCCCAAGACGAAGACCGTGGTATCAGTCTGTCCCGCGGCTATGCCTGCGAGATCGTCGCCTGGCGCTTCCTCGCCCGCCTTTCCATCAAAGAAGCCATCGATTTTTGTCTCCATGAAATCGAACCTAACACCAAGTCTCCCGACCCATCCGACAACGAGGAACCTGGCGAGCTGGCCTCCGCCATCGATCTTGAATCTGGTGACCATCACCACCACATTGCCTCGCATCACGACGGGGACCCCTTGGAGTCATCGCCGTTGTTGGGATCGAGCGTTGCCTATAGGTCGTTTTCGGGGAGGCGTGGGGCGCCCGCGATGCGCACTGGGAGCGTAATTAAGCGATATCAGCTTGTTGGGGCGCTCTCGCGGTTGACTATGAGTTCAACGAACATGGAGGAGGCGGGCCGGAATCATTTTGATCCGACAGGGCCGTTCCGAGGGTTTAATGGGTTAGAGATTGCGGCGATTTCCAACTCAAAGAGGTTTTTGAGCCACAGTGTGGTGCAGAAGTTGATTAATGGGATTTGGAATGGCGATATCGTGTTTTGGGATAGCTTAGATGTCAATGCTACGAAGAAGCCGCGGTTTTATAACCCGACGAGTAGCGATCCGTTTTCGCGATTAAGGGTGCCCAAGTATGCAAAGGCGTGGGAGGTCTTTTTCTTTTTGGTTTTCTTGTGTTTGTATTATGCGGTCATGATGGAGAGGAACCCGACAAGTATTAACGGCATGGAGGTGCTGTTGTATGTTTGGATTGCCTCGTTCTTTTATGACGAGCTGAGTGCTTGGATTGATGCTGGGTCTATCTTCTACACTTCGGATGTGTGGAACATGTTTGATATGGTTATGATCTTTATTGCCATCGTGTTTATCGGAATCCGTAAGTCCCAGTTTCTCGTACGACGTCAAAAACATATATGCTAACACCTGTATAGGCTCTGCTGGTCTGTATATTCAGGACGCCAAACTCATCGAATTCGCCTTTGACGTCCTCGCCGTTGAAGCCCTCTTCATGGTCCCCCGCATCTGCTCCATCCTCAGTCTCAGCCCTTACTGGGGGTCCCTCATCCCCTGCATCCGCGAAATGGCCCGAGATTTCTGCAAGTTTATGGTCCTTGTCGTCATCGTCTACCTTGGCTTCCTCACCACCTTCTCCCTCATCGCTCATGAGGTCTACACCCTCCCCCATATGACCATGATGCTCACCAAAATCTTCTTCGGCAACTCTGGTGTCGGCTTCGACGCCATGGACAAAATTGACACCGTCTTTGGGCCTCCCCTCATGATCCTCTTCATCATCCTTTCCAATTTCCTGCTCATGGGCTCGCTCACGGGCATGCTCTCCAACTCTTTCTCCCGCATCATCACCCACGCAAACGAGGAGTACCTCTACGTCTACTCCATCTATGTCCTCGAAGCCTCTACCTCCAATCGTCTCACTCACTTCATGCCCCCCTTCAACCTCATCGCCCTCGTCATCTTCCGGCCTCTCCGCCTCTTCCTCAAATCTGACATCCGCTTCCGCACCGCCCGCATCGCCCTCCTCAAAGCCACCCACTGGCCCGTCGTCACCTTTATCAAGGCCTATGAAGCCATTTTCGGCGATGGCGTCGACCACTCAGCTTTCGGCAGTCTTAAGGGGCCCGCGCCGACTCGGGGGTTGTCTGTTAGAGGTGGGGATCCCGGCAGAGTTGCGAGACCAGCGTCGTCAGCGTCAGCGCATCCGGATTTGCTGAGACCGACTTCGCAGCAAAGGAGTACTGGGAGTGGTAGTGAAGGAAAGTCCCATGTGGCATTGGAGGCGCAGATTGCGGAGTTGAATGGGAAAATTGATCAGTTGATGGCGGTTGTTATGACGATGCAGAAGCAGCAGTTGGGGACACCTCCATATGCTACTCATGATTAAGAAAGTTCATGTAGGTGAAGGTAATAGTAATCTAAGGTGTAGTAGTGTTTGTGGATTACGTAATCGAAGTGTCAAAATTGGACGAAGCAGTTGCCAATTTCCGTATAGAGTGGGCCCTAGACTCGGTCTCCACGTGGGGCATAGACGTCTGTGTAACTATGGGGGCTTATACCGAAAAGTGAAGTTGTATTGGTCTTGTTATTATTTGTTGCTTGTCTGTTTCTTATGAGTTTTGTTTCGTCAAATTATGTACGCAGATGCGATAGCATACCAATTATCTAAATACTAAAGTAATTACGTCTAAATATGACTATCGTCTCATTTCTTCATCCCCTTTGTGTGTATCCTCATAAATCTAATCATATCAGAATACCACCTTGAAATATTCCGCTCATCTTCAAACCAGTGTCCCTCATTAAGATAAACTGCCATATGACACCTCGACCCGTGGCTAATCAGCACATTTTGCAGAGCTGACGCATAATCATCTGGACAGAAAGGGTCGTTAGCTCCGCAGGTGATCAACGTCGGCGGCACTTGATCTAGTCTGTTCTTGTTTTGGGAAATGATGGCAGTGAAGGTCAAGGGAGTCTTTAAGCCCTGGTGAGCCTCCGTGCCAAATTATGCAGCGAAACTAAGAATATTAGTCTGATGAATCTTGGTGTCTTCAGTAGCCAATGACTTACTTGGCGTATCAATGAGCTGCTCATGAGATGAGTAGCGACTGTAGCTCCATAACCGGAACCAAATAGGACAACATGGGATGCCGCAATATAAGGGAGACTTTTAAGATAGTTGAGAACGTGACGGATATCCTCTTCAACTGTATAGGACCAGATGAATTTGGTGCCTAGGACTGGTTAGTGTACATAGCCTACGGCTTTGATGACGAGATACTCACGGTCAGCAAAGTCTTTCCCATACCCATTGCTACCAGCAATATTCGGACAAACAACCACGAAGCCTTGTTGGGCCAAAAGTGAAGCATTAACCTACATAACATGTCAGTATAGTCCGCCTGGTATTATCCTCTAACGACTTACTTTATGATCCCACTCATCCTTCCAACTTCCCCTTCCTCATCCCCCAACATAACGACGCCCGGAAATATACTCCTTCCCTTCACAAACCCTCTCGGGCCAACAACCATGCCATGAACTACATCATCCCCCTCGCCCATCGCCCAAAGTTCCTCTACGTCAACATCTTCTTCTCTCCTTCTTCTTTCCCAAGCCACCTCTTCGCCTTTCGCCATGATATCCGGAATCTCCACGCCCCTCCACCAGCCAGGACATTTCAAATCCGAACCCGTGGCGACAACGCTATCATAGCAGCCGGGGACCACCCGGGCACCAATAACAGAGCCGCCGGTTGTTATGAGGGGTGTGGGTGCGAGGCCGTCGGTTAGGTGATTAAGGTAAAGGGCAGTGTGAGCGTGAGTGGGGACGAGGGTGAGGAGGCGGGAAGGACAGCCAGCCCAAGTAAAGGATGTGGGCGGGGGGGTTGCAGGAGATTCAGACAGAGTACCGAAAACAGGGAATGTTGGGGCAGTTGATCTAGATGTTGATGAGTCAATGGAGTGGAGGTATACTGAGGGTGATAAAGGAGTAGAAAGTGGAGCATGGAGGAAGGCGATCTGTTGGCCGGTAGGGGAGAAACGAATAGTGCGGATTGAGCCCGAAGCAAGGGAATTCTTTGCGATTGGGTAAGCTGGGCGGGTAAGAAGTGGTGTATTGTGCTGTAGTAGTGTAGTGGGAGGTAGCAGAGGCAATGGGAGCATCGGTCGCGAAGATCCTTTGGGAGCAACAACACTAGAACTCGGCGGAAGAGTCATGAAATAAGGTACTGAGGATCTGGGTTCAACCGGAGTAGTTACCGAGAATATAATGGCATGCGGACTGATATCAAAGTTTTCAGAGGCGTGTTTTCCGGAGGAGTCTAGATAGTTGAACAGTAACGAGCCCTCGGGATCAACAAGATGGAATGGACAAGTCTGTCCCCAGATTCCGTTCTTCTTGATAAGACGTGTGTACAATAAGTGTTGAGTAGCCACTTCAGGAGATCTACTAGAAGATGATATTCTCCGTGATTTCTACGCTAAAGTTAGTATCATGAAGTCAACTTTATAAACAGATACACATACCTTTTCTCTCCTGATAATCGACACCGCCAATTCTAATCCTCCTTTTTTCCCCTTCACCACCCTCAACCCCGTAACCTCCTCCTCAACATACCCTAGCTCCTCTACCGCCTCTAATCTCTCTTCTCCAATCCTCAACATCCCCACCACCGACCCATTCCCCTCGAAAAACTCTACAACCAATAATTCCGTATCCGACTCCGGCACCCATTCCAGTGCCACCGGATGCCCGGTGATTGTTAGGGTTAGAGGATCAGCATCTACATTGGCTGATAGCGCGGCAGTTGAATGCACCTCGATGCGGGTGGTAGTTCGAGTTTTGAAGAGGTGAGCAATAGATATGCCTGTGTGGGAGGGTAAGGCAATGGAGGGGGGTAACGGAAGGGAGGGAATTGAGATTGGTATGGGTGATGCTTGCGACCGTTTGGGGAGGGACGGTAGCGGTGGTGAGGCGGGGGAATAGTAATTATACATTCTTGTGTATATGGCTAGGACGGGACTCAGCTGGTCGGTTCTAGGAAGGAACAGTCCGACAATGGTGTGATTAATAAAGGAAAGTGCAAGTAGTGTGAACAATAGACACGAAAAAGTACAAATCAAAGAATCTCATTCAGTCTTCCCAAAGCTCTTTATTGTTTTTTCGTGTATCGTCGATATGGGCTTCTTCTTGGTCTAAGCAAAGTCAAAAAAACTGGTGCGTTCCAGGCACCAAGTTATCAGTTACCCACATAGACAGCCGGAGTAGTGGTAAGGGAGGAGGGGCTAGGAATCCTCCCACTTACCGCTCATTGTTACATTGGGTATTCTAGAAGTCGACGTGACAGATCAAGCTTATATTGACTTAAGTTTGGCTTGGTTTGTTGGCTTTGAATGAAGGAGGCCCCGAGAGAAATGTTAGTTGGTAAGCAGCAGAATAGTGAGGGTTTAGGAAAGAAAGGGTGAAGGTTTGTGAGTGGGATCGTTTGCTTGGGGTGAGTTGATCGGTGGATTTTACGATGGTACGGGTGGTAGTTTTTATGGTGGTAGGTAGAAACTTCGAGTTAGAGTGTCGCGTTGGTCACTTGAAAATTGACCCATGGTTCCAATAGACGAAGATGATAGATGTCAGCTGAGTTATATTAGGGTTGGTGACAATTAGGGTTAGACAGGGTTAGATGTTGTTGAATATGGGGCAACCGGCTGTGCGTTGAGTGGACGGTCCTACGGGAGTCCGTGAGCTCAATTTACATTCAATATGACCCTATTCAGTAGTATATTTACATGAAAAATATATCATATCAAATATTCAATTCATAAGAGTATCTACAGTATGTAGACATGTATGTTACCTGCTCATATATGTTTTCTTGATAGTCATTGAAGGAAGTATATCAATGTGACAGCTATATGCAGGGGGCCGTCCACATCTATGCCCAAATCCATTATCTCACCACCTCCAAGAACCAAACATCAAGTCACGACCTTCAACTTCGATCAGCTCGGTCACCAAGGTCTAGTTACACAAGGAAACAAATTCCACTATGCCTGTCCATATCTGTTCACACCTCTGAGACCTATTCGCCAACTTGTCGCCCCATTACTGGGTACACAACTCGGTTGCCATGACCTCGTTCCAAGTAAACGAATATATGAGACTATATTTTTGACCTATCCATGACCCCGATATCCTCAATATCACTAACACCACGCCAAAGATTTTCCCTTGATGTAGTGCCCTTCCCATTAAACCCACCACCTGCAGCCTATGCCACTAATTGACTCGGCTGGAGGCATGAGGAGTCATTTGGAGGGTTTGTTGAACTGGAAACGCCGGCGCGAGACATTGGATGCGGATGTCGCACGAGGGTAAATCGGAGTGATCAGATACGAAGTGCGTGGGTACGGAATTGATGTGGGTTGTTTTTCCTGGTGAGGTAAACGGAACATTGGGAATGGTGGGGGTTAGTTGGTGGATAGGATTAGAGTGGCTATTATGCATTCTTGTCAAAGTCTAGTTTTTGGTAGTTCTCCTGGCTTTATCGTGTCCGTTCCGATCTATCTACTGTGGATCTTAGTCGTCTTGAGATCCTTTGTAGAATGAGTGTCTTGGCAGAGAGCTGAAGTATTCATGCTCACTTAAGTCTGTATTGTGAATATCATGTAGTTCCGTAAAGTCGTTATACTGACTTGCTTAGCTTCCTCAATAGACTTACCCTCATACTGTATCATGTCATTCTTCTAGATAGGGCCCTTCTGGTATGATGGCTGAATCGATTAACCGGGTCCCTGGTTTGGCGAGTTCCCTGGTATTTCCGAGAGCCCTGAGCTAATAACATATATTCCATAAATTGTGAGATTGAAAATAAAGTAGAGAGAGCTTGTCTAGATTGGGAGTTTAGTGGAAATGTAAGTGGGTCCATGAACAAAGACAGAAGCCAAAGTGGTAAATAATGGGTAGAGTATCAACCAAGAGAGGAGTTTACTTGAAATAGAGATATTAAAAGGGAAGCTGGTCTATATCGAGAACATCTCGTTTATACAAGCGTGTCTTACATGTTTGATCTTGATATAAATTACGCTTCTCGCATCAGATTTTGTACCGGAGAATGTTTTGCACGCATATGACCTTTCGTCAAGACCCTTTCCCATACTCAGCCATAGTTAAAACCTCGCTCATAATTTTTCTCACACCCTCGCTTCCTACTAACCCACGCCTCACTCCGTTGATCTTTTAAACTTGCTCGCACCCACCAACTTCTACAACCTCTTTCGAAGCCCACCGCCACACAAATAGACCATCAACGTCTCCGTCCAAGTAAGCACATCCCCTTCGCATGTCAGCCTTCTGAATTTCTCAATCCCCAGCAAGCGCATGGCTCTGTTCTGGGTCGCCACGGGCCTGTGAGATCCCGGCTGCATAAACATCCATCCTTCCACAAGCCCTGTCTTTCCCTGGATTGCAATAACTAGCAAGAAGACAATGGCATAAGCACAGTAAGGTAACCGACTAGTCAGCCATCCGTCCGTTTACTAGCGGGGGTGAGAGAGAGAGATTGTGGGCGGGACAGTTGGCGGGAGATTGTGTTTTGTTTATGTGGCGACAGTGCGTAGTGGCAAGGTTGTACTAACAGATGGGTTATGGAAACGGACGGGGTTTATGCTTTGGGTGGGTATGGGAGTGACAATTTGGCGGGCTGGTTGGCTAGTTGGCTGGTTATGGGGAGAATTCATGGAACTGGTTGAACTAACAAGCCATTGAAAAAAAACGATCACGCCGGCAGCTCGTGACGAGATATTCTTTTCTTGAGTTCTCTCTCCTTGATAATTTCTAGCACCAGGGACGCACAGTCTGATGTCTTTGAACTCTTGTTATTTCATGCTTTCTTTTTCGATACCACAACGTCAAGGTATAAAGCATCAATTTCACCATTCAGCCACTCAAAACGCTTCTTACAAGACTGTCTTGTTTGCCCCTAGAACGCTCATAGAGACATCTACTATAAGCTTATTGATTGGTTATCTTGAAACCACCTAGCAACGGACTTCAGCCCATGACACCGACGACAGCGAAGAGCCATACTAGTCAATGTCTCGACAAATTTAATAGACATCTGATGAGCTTTATCGAACCAAAAGCTTGAAGTCAACTCCGCCAGCTTCTAGATCTCGCTCCAGAACTTCTGCTATATCTATTAGACGAAAAAAGACACTATTTGTCTTGTGTCAATAAGCAACTCTCATCACATCCGTCCTCCTAGCTTCGTTTTTTGGCACCAGAACAACAACAAAAAGAAACAGAACTCCACCGCCTTGCATCAAACCTCAGCTCGTGTCTGCATTCCCGTCTAAATTTGTCCCTCTTCTCACTGCTAAAGTCAAGAAACAATAGGAGTCTCCCTCCGCTACGCCAATTGCACTATACCACCCGCCTACCGCGCTACTATCCTGCTCCGCCCATAACGGCTGCCATTTTGGGAATAATCGCATCTCCAGGTTGCTGCGTCGACATTTCCAGCTCAACTCCATTATTTTTATCCTTTGTCCCGCCGATATTTCTCCCTCGGCCCCTTTCGTATCCTTCCATTTTCTCCTCTTTTTTTCTTCCTTTTCCTCCTTTCCTTTTCAATATGCCCAAACGGTTTTTGAGGAAGAGTCGGTCGTCTACCGTCTCGTCTGAAGATTTGAAGAATTCGAAGAATAGAACACTCACTGGTAAGTCATTGCTATGATATACTCTTGCAATTTTTTTGTCACTATGTACCCCTCCACCTTTTGCGGTTGAAATATATCGGATCCTCGGTGGGAAACCACAGACGAATATATGGGATTGTGGATAGCCCGCGGGATTCTTGGACAAACAAGACAATGCGGGAATTACCCTGCATACTTGTCCATCTGCTATGATCTGTCAGTGCCTCTTTGCTATCTGTTTTCATGGTGTTTTCTCCTGCTGGTATTTCCATGTCAACTATATCCCGCTTTCCCAAGCTCTCGGGTCTTTGGTATATGTGTTATGCCTTGCCTGTAGTACTGCTGCTGGTCATTGCGGATGCTTGATCCTTTGCCGGCAACATCGATATTTTGATATAAACTATTGATCAAGCCAAAATTGGTATCGGCTAGAAATGTGTGATGTTAATCAGTTCCCAAGAAGAAGGACGTTAAGCCAGTAGAAATTTATTGGAAGGTACAAGGTGTGGTGACCATTTTGTACTTGCTAGATTGGGATGAAGTGAACTCGACAAGTGCGGTTCGCGGTAGTTGCCGTTTATGAACAACAACACTTGTTATGATACTACCTTATTGAACCATCAATCAATGTCACGTGTTCCTGATATGGACAAGAGCTTCTTGTATTGTCTTAATGATAGATGTTCTAAAGTATTATTTCTACTAATAATATGGCTGTCACTCCTATCATTCGCGTGGACATCTTGGTTGAATGTGTATATTCCATCTCACACTTATTGGATTGGTTAACACAATATACCAATATATATTTTCCTGTTACAAAAATGAAAGCTCAATTGGTAGTATTCCTTTGTTGAATCCCCACCATCGTTCGCTGGCACTACCACCAACCCAAACAATCCATCAGGCACCCTCTTGGGCTATCGAGATAGCATTAGCTCTGGTGCTAGAAGCTCTTGGTAGAGATGGCACCACACTAGATCAGGTACTCGCTCTTTGTCAAGCAACCAGACCAACTATTGCAGCCATCTTTAGGCCAAATGACAAGTTTTTATGACGCTGACGCCACTCATCACTGAACACTGTTCCAGCGATGCCTGTTTTATGTGATTGGTATGAGGCGCGCAGCCGTGTCAATGGTGTTTAGACTGGATTCTAGTATATGGTGGCGTGAATGTTGTCGAATTGCAGTAGCTAGAATTTAGGAATGTGTCTAAAGACATATTTTGTGATATGATTCTTTGAAGTTGAAGATCAAGTTCTTTGCTCGTGGTGCTTTCAAGAATTCACATCTTAAGATTACCACTATTAACATTTACACCCAAGTCTCTGGCACGCACTACTCTGTGGCAGTGGTGGCGTTTCCTGAAGACTTAAATTTTCCTTGTTGCGCATAATGGAGATCCTCCTGAGCATTATCATACTAATATTTGCTTATTTTTATTCAGTGTCTAAACCTCGACCAAACTTTCTGCGCTCAACATCAACCGGTGCCCCCGACAAAGATAAAGACAAACCTCTATCGTCTCCGGCTCTCCCTTCGCCAACATCGTTCCGTTCTCAAGGCTCAGGCTCTACGACAAAAAACAACGATCTCTTCCAACCCAGCTCAGCTACCTCAACATCGGGATTTGCTTCGTCGCTCGCGTCCCCGTTGCCCGTCGCACCCGGAGGCACAGCACCATCATCGTCAACACCATCAACCAGAAACAACCTCTCTGTGGTCTCTACAAGTGCTTTAAACAGCGTGAAACAGGGGCTGAATGTGCTCTCCAGAAAACGATCTCCCGAATCCTACCCTCTATCGCCACTCTCGCAATCCCAGTTGCAGCAGTCGCAGGGCCTCCAGTCCCAATTGTCTCCTGTATCAAAATTAGCATTTAACCCAGGCCATAACCCCTCCCATTCTAATTCTAATTTTGTCGCTACTGCTTTTGCTTCTGGTGAGAGCTCTAGCGCTAGTATGCAGGTTGTCAGTGGCACTGGCAGCACAACCTTGACGACTCCTGGTTCGATGACCACGATTCGGACGGTCCCCAGCTTTGAAGGCGTTACATCAGACTCGAGCTCAGACGCACCCTCGATCACAACTAGGAACTCGGGCTTTTCAAGCTCAGTAAACAGTACCGCCTCCATGGCTAGCAGCCACGGGAACAACGCTGCTGATGACACTAGCAGCAAAATCTATGGGAGTGATTCTCCGTCTTCACTAAACACGACAACCAACAACACCTATCACATAACATCATCATTATCACTACAAGATTCTCCTGGCGCTGCCACAATTACAAATGGTGCCACCACGCCATCAACCCCTACAATCACTTGCCAATTCGACCCAGCTTCATCATCGTCTCTCGCCGGCACCACTGGGTCCTCCGCTCCCGTTCTCGATCTCTCTTCGCAATTAGACCACGCCTCAGGGCCCCCACGCGTGCTTTCTGTTGACTCCGTCGACGGCAAATACCCTCCCATTGCTCCACCATTGCCGTCACCCGAAAACACCAACGGCATGGCGCCCTCGGCCAACGGCAGCGTCCCGCATACCGGGAACCCCAATGATCCGTTGTGGGACTCAACAATCGGGAAGGCGGGTCTCGGGAAGACGGGCCGCGTGATCAATAAGCTCGTTAGTGACAATGAAGCCCTTAAGCGTGACATTCAGATTGAGCGACTACGAGCCGAGGAGTCGAAGCAGGCGGCGAAGATGTTGGAGGAAAAGATGGATAGGCTAGTAAGCGATTATGAGAGTCGGTTGCTGGAGGCGAATGTGACAAAGACGCTGTTGGCAAGGAAGGAGAGACAGGTGGAGTCGTTGACGGCGAGCTTGGATATTGAGAAGGCGCGGGCGAAGGAGGCAATGGGGAGAGAGAAGAGTTGGCAGGAGGAGACGGACAAGTTGCGGCAGAGTTCGCAGACGCAAGTTGACGAGGCGAACAACTTGGCGCAGTTGATGGAGGGGAGATATAACGCGATTGCGTCACATTGGAAGGACCAAGGGGAAGAGACGATGCGAGTGGTGGGGAAGATGAGGGGAGATTGTCGATATAGTAGAGGATAGACGGAAGGATGATGATAAGATTAATACGTTGAGGGAATTGTGCGATCAGCAGCATGAGAATATCAAAAAGTTACAGAAGCAGAAGGAGGGTATTCTTACGCAGTTTGAGGCGTATAAGAAGAAGCAGGAGGACCAGTTGCGAGATATCAAGGAGTTGACGGCACAGAGAGAAAAGCACATGGAGGGCTTGTTAGCGGATTCAAAGGAGGCATTGGATAAGTTACGATGGGCTTTGAACGTTAAGAAGAATGTCAAAGACGCTCAGTGATGGATCATGATGTCTTGAGAGTATGAAAGTCATTGGTCACGTAAGCCAGAATTTTTTTTTTTTTGGATTGTTCATCTTGGGATTTTTCTTTTATTTTCTTTTTATTGTTTGGTTCCTGATCATTGATACATACCCCACTGCTATGTCATTTCATTTCTGTTTTCATGACCTTTTGGCTGGTTTTGGTTTTGACTTTGTTAGGGGTGACTTAGGTGGTGGTTGAGAAGCGGGAAGTTGGGCCATTGGGATAGACATTGAGGGGTTATTGTTTCTTTGTTTACTCGTTAAATTCATTTTTAGGTTTTGTTGAATTTGAACTTTAGTTTTTTTGACAATTGGATTCTTTGTTCTCATGATAATTGTGTGGTGTTGAGGCGGTTAATTAAATTACAACTAGTTTTGCTAAAACCTATATGTTAAATGTTATATTGTAACCGTTCCGAGTTGTTTTCATGTAACGGCAAGCTGCTTATATTCATGGACAGTTGTATATGAGCCGCTGGAAAAGTGTTTGCTAAAATGAGACTGTTGGTTTGCCGTCCTCTGGGACAAGACGAAAATCTTACCTTGTTCTTTTTCTCTATTCTCAGTTCAATTCTCGGCAACTTGGATACTTTCTATTTCCAAGGTTCTCTAGAGTATTGAAGCCACAATGCAGGGTCATATAGAGATGTTTTTCAATGTTCCATATGAGCCAAGTCCTAAGGATATTGATGCTCTTATGACAACCATCGATCAACTGGGACAGGTAAAGTCACATTATCGCAATCACAAGTAACATAGACAACTAACATGGTACCTCTTCCCAGACATCGACTCTCTACTTTGACCCCATCGCCCCTGCAATCAACCTCTCCTGCCCTTTATCCTCCCTCTACGCCATCCAACAAACCATCACCCAATCAATCTTCTTCTTCGCCGACCAACGCACCCTCGAAGACCTCTCCGACGAATCCACCATCAAAGACGACACTGCCTCCCTCATCTCAGTCATTTTCGACCCCCAACCCCAACTCCGACCCCTTCCAATCAACCGCCACCTAGTTTATTGAAGAAAAAAAACAACTATAGCCTCACACTTGAGTTGACTAAAGAGCAGAAAAGACTTCTTAGGAAGTGGAGTGTGCTAGGAGAAATGACGAGGGTGGTCGAGAAGGTTTGGGATAAGCTGATGGATACAGGGGAGAGTGGGTAGGAGTGGGCGTTGAATGATGTTTTGAGGCAATATGGGAGTGTTGAGGAGAAATTACAAAGGGTAGGGAGAAGTCAGGAGCGAAACTGGTGGTGGATGAGGCGTTGCAAGTTATTAAGGTTTTAGGGAAGACGGGGGAGGAGGTGACGACTGCGATGCAGATTTTGGCCTTGTTATTGGCTGTCAAGGTTTGTGAAATTCTTGTGTAAAGTAATGTAATATTAAGATGCTGACTTATGTAAATAGTCTCCGGCTCCAAATGTCTACACGCCCAACCTCATCTACCCCGACTTCGGCGTCATAGACGTCCCCGGCTTCGTCTACTGCATCGCCACCTGGTACCTTACCTACAATTCCATCGCCGCCCAGACCCTCATAAACCCCGGTCTATGGGCTCCGTCGTTGGCCATCTTCCAGATGGGTCTCTCGAGCAAACTCTACTTTGTCCACCGCAAGCCGGAAGGCAAAATCTGGCAATGTATTACGTTGAAGCGGGATGGCGTTACGTTGAAGGAGAAGCCGGTGAGACGCTTTAAGGTTTATGAATATATGGGGAAGGGAAACATGTTGAAGCCAGCTTTAGAAATCAAGGAAAGGAAGTCTGGAATGGAGAAGATTCGCAATGTTCCAGTTGAAGTCATGGTTCATTGTGGGCCCATCGAACAACAAAAAATGCCCAGACGCCGCAGGTATGTTCATTATCAACATGATATCCCGTTACATACCACCACCTCATACTAACAACTCCAGCTCCTTCTATGCTATTGAAGAATTCAAAAAAGCCCGCACCTTCTTCACTAAAACCCCGACCTCTCACCTCCTCGACCCCTCCCCTGCCCATTCCCACATCATCACTCGTGCCCTCTTTGGCTCCACCGACAACAAAGCCGCCTTCCAGACCGCCTGGGACATCCATATCATCGCTGCGCTCGACCGGGCCCGCGCGACCCCTGGTAATGTCACTGTTTCCGTATTCTTCGGGCGTTTGATGATCAGGAATTTGGCGTCGCCGGATTTGAAGTTTTCGACAAATGACTGTATGGAGTAGATGCGAGATATGAAAAATATGGGTTCAACGAGGTGGGAAGAAGGATCCAAAGCCAATTGTTGAACCAGCGCTGTTTGCGTTGAATAGGAGAGATATGTCGGAAGATCCGTCAGTTTGCTGAACGCAGATGTTAACAAACAGTTATGTAGAGGTTGCGAAGTTTGAACAAGTGCTTACGGATCTTCATTGGGTGTGGCTGGACTGTAAGATGTTTGTTGAGTTTTCGTGCCGGGATTCTAACGGACGGCTCATTATCGTCTCTTGGCGTGTTAACGTTGCTAACGGCGGCGAGACTATGATTCGCCCCGATCCTGCCGAAGCTTAGATTGGCCGGATCAACGTTCATTGGCTTATCAACGCCTAGGATCTCCGAACTGTTGTCTCAACCTACGACCCTCGGTACTTCTGCCAATGCTACCGAACCTTCTCCAAGTTCCTCCGTGAAAAAAACCCGATTTTGTAACGTAGGTGACCCCCAAGAAACCTGCCTCCCCGATCGCTTCTGCAACCTTCCTATCGAATCCAAGCGCCTCCGCACCACCCTCAATGAAAACAAATCCCTCAAATTCGGCAAAATCTCCAGCTAGAAAGGCTCCAACGACTATATCTCTGGGGAGTTCGGAGAATTCAAGAAACTCTGAGATGCCATCCTGAAAATTAGGTTTGCCATCTCGGTTCTAGGTAATAACGTCAGGACAAAGGCGATCGCCAGCGGCCAGCCGAAAAGTATAGATCCAGCAGAGAGGGCAGAGAGATTGTGGAGGAAGCAGATGCTGGAAGAGTCGTTTAAGTTAGAAACAATGCCGCCGGTAAGATCGCAGGCTACTGGGCTGGTGGCAGATGTTGTGGGGTTGGGGAGGAAGAGAAATGCGTGGGAAGAGGTATCTTTCCGGTTAGACCCGGAAGAGAATTTTGAACTAGAGCAACATTCTAATACAATGAGTGTAATTGAAACCCGAAGCTTCAAAAATCACGAAAAGTCGTGACCTATGGCTAACATCATTGTACCCTCACTAACACAAATATGTGTAACATCAACCATTTTAGGAACCTACCTTCTTAGTCTCTAAGTCCACCTCTCCTCTCAATAGGAGATACAACAAGCTTCGATGGCGCAGTGGTAGCGCAGTGGTCTCATATTTATGAGGAGCTTGATTTCTTCAGTTCCTCTGGATAATGCCATCCAAAGGTCGTGAGTTCGACCCTCACTCGGAGCATCTTTTTACGGGTTGGATGGGCTAGGAGGTTCCACATCTATGGGGAGGGCTTCCTTTTCTGTTAATACATGATATTCGATAGTGGCACATTAAAACGATCCGCTTCTTTTTACAAGTAGTATTATCTACTTCGTTCCTTCCCTATGGCTCCGAATGGAAATTCCACCCGGTTAACACATTATGCTGTACCTCCTCTTCCATAATTACCCGTTGGTCCTTTCTTGAATCCATCCTGCCGTGGAACCAAGTATAGCCGAAGGCACTAATGCACTGTTTGGATGTTGACATTTGGAGGTATCCAGAATATGCAAGGAGGCAGGTGGAGAGATGAAAAGACCAAAAATGATTGGGCGAGGATAATGTAATGTGAGATACAAGTAGAAAGTGAAGGAGGAGCGAGGACCGAGACATTGGGGAACCGGTTTGGGTGGTCGGTGAGATACCGAGGGGTGAGGAGTAAGGTGTGATGGGATGTCAATGGGAGGAAAATAAATAATAGTGGGCCCTGGAAGTATCTGTTGATCTGATGAATCAGGCTAGATATTTTGAGGTCGCATAGTTTTCATAAATACAGTCACTGTTTAGATATATCTTTAAAGTATTAAAATATAATGGTACCATAACATTCTATGGTTGCTTCATGAGTGTCATAAAGTTCCGCTAGGGTTAAATATACTCTAATCCCTACTATCTCACATCCCCTTCATCACTAAATTTCCTACAAACATTTAACATCAATGTTACCAACATTCCGATAATTTTATACATCCTCTACACTCGGAAGCACCTACCAAACCCACCTTCTTCCTCCTCCCCCTCACTGCCCAACTTCACCATCTTGCAGTGATGTCGATCTATCTAGGATCCCAACCTGGCCCTAGCACAACGGCGAACCATAGCAATCCCGAGCCATGGACTCCGCCTCAATAGACCCAAAGAACCCTTAAATAGAGGGAAAGATATCGAGAAACAAACAAAATAAGTAAATGGGTTGTAAAATCACATGATGTTCTTGTCATGGAGCTCTGGTCGATATCGTGGGCTCTCCCACCGTCATGGCCTCCGGTCCTTTTGTATGACATACACAGACAGAGTCTCTACTGATAATCATACTGACTGATAGCAAAGGAAAATATAATTAACCATTATGTATCTACACTAAAAAGCAGTCATAATGCTAGGCTGAAGATGGGATTTAGGGCTAATGCATGTACGGGTGACAGCTGGGTATGCCCGATGGTGTCGTACTTGAAAGAAAGAAAAAAGGGGGCTGGGTGCCGACGGCATGATAGGACGTTGGGCGGAATGAATGTGGGGATTATGGAGCATTTGATTTCATGATTGTTGGAGATTGTTAATATAGTGTCTGTGGAAATAGTGTGATTTTTGGAAATATTGAGTGGTTGGGTTTGTGTGATGAGATTGTGGTGATGAGGTGGTGATACCATGATCTTAGAATAAACAGACCTCACTCGATTTACATCAATAAAAATCACGAATATGCAGCTACAGGCAAATCGTCAATCTAGACCAACCTAGACCAATCCAATCCATCTCTTATCTGTTGCTATTTCTCCAACTCATGACAATCTACTATCCAAATGATCAACGACACTACCCAACACTGTTCATCCTTTACCCACTGATCGTCCTCACAGAAGAAAGGATTTTGTTTTTTGTTTCTTGATTAATACGGTGGATACAGAGACACCAAGTTGAATTGGCACTATAAGCCCTGTGGCAATCTACAGACTTGGAGGCCTGGACTCGGAGGGTGATGCACTGCAGCTGTCAAAGGGTGGCTGTGCTGGCCTTATAGAAGGGAGGGAGAGATGGTGATGTCATATGAAGAAATGATCATTAGATTATCAATGTATTTCTTGAATAAAAACTAAAATATTCAAGGAATTACATAACTATCTCGAGATGTCATCGTCTTGTCTTCTCACTAGTTCTACATTAATACACACCCTCGTCTCGATACACGAAAAGAGAAGAGATAAAAGGGAACTTGACTTGCTTGCTGAAGCCAACCTTCGTTTCTCCTAAGCCTGTGAAGCTCTTTGACGCCAAAGCCAAGATCCGAAAGGTCCCACTAAGACATAAAAGATCAAATGACACCCGGTTCAGTGTAGCGTTCCATCATGGCCCCTGGGGATCATTGGCTCTCACACTTAATACTCATGATACTGTGTTTGTTTTGACTGTGCTGCAGAGAGAAGCATATCCCTAGGATCACCGATTTTCATTGTCACCAGCTCCGGAATGCGCGTTATCGAATCATTGGTCTAGAGACTCGTGCCTGAGCAAATTCCAGAATGACATTTGACAAAAATAACAACTGCAACATCATCCCCAATTACAGCTAAACATAGAAATCCATTATTGATGATAATCTCCTAGAACTCACTCGTCTGTATCGCCTGCGTAAACAAGTCACCTCGTGGGACGAACACAGACTGACATCCGGCGATGTTTCAGTACTATTGAGTATCTTCTCTTGCTTCCTAATAGCCAACGGCTCATGAGACGACAATGCCCTGACCCGACAGGGCTCAGGGGTCAAATTGTCACGTAGTTCCGAGGAAGTTCTGTGAGTGATTGATCAGCTCAAGGGTATTCTCATTAGCATCTGGTTGGACGGCAAATAAGCATTGGGACAAACAACAGGCTATGTTTGTGAGGTTCGTCATGCTCTTCTAGGAAAAAGCGAGGGAGGCTAAGTACTGGCTTTCGTCATCAGTGGTGATGGTGACCGGGCGGATTGGTGATTGGATCGGGGAGGGAGTTAGGGCGATGGGATTGTTGTTCAGTTAATATGAAGATGGTTACGTGTTCTGGAGGTAGCGTGGGGATGAATAGTCTGTGAATTGATGTGGAAGTTTTCTCGGTGGGTGGTTATCAATGGGCGAAGGAGCCACAAGTGACTGATGGAGGGCATCAGTAAATTGCAATACGACGTATTGTAAGCTGCATTCATCATAGACTTTGGTGTAGATGAAGGCGAATTTTCTGATCTATTGGGTTTCATTTGTGGATATTCAGGGACCCAAAAGGTGAGAAGACAAGAGAGACAATTATACACGTCCTGAAAATCGTGTTTTTGTTTCTGGCTTCGATCTTTTCTCGCGATAACGCACACGATAACTTAAAACATCACATGATCCAGGGTGTAGCATTCATTGCGTGACTGCTCATTTAAGATAAAAATCGCTACCTTCCGCGAATAACCTAGTGATGTAAGTTCCAAAATATGGGAAGTGGTATGAGAAAGAACCGGAACGAGAAATTGCGGTAGACTTTTCTTTTTCTGGTTCGGAAGAAATCACTGCTGAACCAGCTATTGTTGTACAGAAACACCTCATATTTCATATAAACGATCTAACTAAAGAATGCTTATTATTGAGGTTGCCTTGCTCATAATGTAGACTTTTATTTATCATCTCAGGCAAACATGTGATTGTCTGATGGGATTCCACGACACCTGTTCCTGTTGTCGCCTCTGCCAATTCCATGATGAAAGGGGACGCCTCAAATTGGTGCTAGTGGCGGGAGGTTCCTGCAGCAGGACGACAATCCGGGTCCTTTGTTTCTTCCTTTTGGTCCGGTGGTTGCCTGTGATGGAGAATCCAATACACAGGACAAGATGATTAATTTGGACTTGTGGATAATCCGGATCATTGGCAGCAAGAACTGTTGCCAAGAAATCACAACTGGGACAGGCATATGTGAATTTCTTGAATCTATTTTGCGTCAAATGGAAAGAAGTGAAAAACCTGCATGCCAGTATCCGAATTTTTCCCATACTGTGATCCACTAAAATTTAAAACATTCCTCCCTCAGCAATCTGCGTGCATCTCCTGCGAACTTGCCATCAGTCTTTCAAGAAGAATAATATAATCACCTGTAATCTATCAATTATGTGTCACGCATTTTCCACATCCCGCTAGTTTCCATCATCACTCACACCGATGCTCACACTCGCCAAAACAGACTTTGGCACCCTCCCTGCCACTATTCCCATTTTGGAACAAAATCCCTGAGCTATTCCTTCCTTCGTTACCCCTGTTAGCCAATCCAACCCATCCAGTAGCAACGGCGATGACAACCGGCCATGAACGATAACGGAAGTCACAGCGATATAAACAACGGCCGCGAGGAAGCAGCATATCTGGGAAACAAGTGGATATTTGTGCGCTGCATCGTCATATCATCAAGATACGTAATCTGATGAGCCAGAGTGCAGCCGAGATGCAGGCGATAGGGACAATGGAGACAGGTTATATGGGTAGGATATAGTATGGAGAGGAATAGTCGTCAGGGAAGGGGATCACTACACGGCGGTTGTACGCCCACAGAATGCTATATTCGTAGGCAATATTTCGGAATTTGCGATTTCCTGCAGTAAGAAAGGAGGCTTCCTAACGTGAAGTCGGCGATGCTAGATTCGTGATTTCTAACTTCAAGATTAAGAAACTGCACTAAAGTTTTGTAGTGAACAGGCTAAGAAGCTTCCTGGATCTAGACTTGGAGAAACTGATGAGCCTATTCGCTTTCCTTTTCGCACCACACAAAGGAGACTAAAACAGCGATCTTTTATCATTTAGGTTGCACACGCCATCTTCAGTTGGTAACCTCCAAGACCCATCCATTTCATACAAAATCTCACAATACCAACCTCATTGATTTCCAAAGCTTACACTGCATCATCAACTGCATCATGCTGCTGGCAGATAGCCTTCACAATAACTTCAGGAGGAGACAACTTAGCCCCAGTACCGAGAGCTAAGCCTAGCACCATTCACACAAGCAATCAACTTGACTAGCGACTTGTAGCTGCTCCATCATCATCAAGAAACAAAGCAAAGGGCCTGTATGCACAGCTGAATTTCCAAGATCTGATCGTGACCACTATTCTAACCAGAGTTCCGAGACAACGCATGTAAATGGGACAAGACAGGACAATGCCAGATAGTTAGAGATCTCACTGGAATCTTAGGATGGCTGCGGGCTTAGAGGAAACCATGGATATCTATATGTCTTACCCCCTTCTCTTATCATCTGTTCCATCGCCCCAGGAATCTATCATCCTCCTTCACATGATTCTCATTGCCGCCACGACCCGCGATACAAACCAGCCTACAAACTAACCCTCTTCTAACTCTTGGGACCACCGCTCGGCTCGTCCTCCCCCAACCAGGACCACCTGGACCCAGCACCGCAAACCCACGTAATGACCCCCCCCAATGACGCTTGCCTCCCCAAATAGCCACTGACGTCCCCTTGTCCAAAGTCCAAGCTGCCGAATCTGCATCGTTGTCACGATATTCGCTTTGCTGGCGGGTGACCCTAGTAGGTGAGGGGCTCTTATCGTGCTATTGTTCGTATCCTGCCCTTCTGGGAATACCCATATCGCCCGCCATCCTGGTCTAGCATCCATCAACACTTTTATCCCGGCGTAGATACCAAAATGCAGTAGTACAAGTGGAATTTCCCCATTTAATCCTTTCTTTTTTTGTTTCTCATGGTTTTAGTGGGGGTGCTCGGATTATTTATGGCCTGGTCACTGGCCTTGTTTTGCATCATAGTTTCTTTGGCGGGCCAGTAGTAGGATAAAAAATGCATACATTTTTATCGTTATTTCCCAGACGCTGGAATTCACGGGTCGCCAGGAGGAGAAGGAGAAAGGAATAAACTGGACAGTCCCTTCACTTTTTTTTTTTTTTTTGGTTTGCGTTGTAGTGTGTAGCCGGGTGGGTTGTCGTGGGTTCCTGCCATGCGGCTGTTGTGGTTAGTTTCAGCTTGTTCTTTTTAATTGTTGGGATTCCTCTCTTCCTAGTTTCATTTCTTCTCCTCTTCTTTTTATTTTTATTTTTTGATTGTTGTTCAGTATCTGAAGAATTGAAAACATTTCTGTTCTTGTCCGTTGAGATTTCAATATTATCTACTTTTCCCATACGAGTCAATCGCATCTCTATTTCCCATCAGCTTTTTGTTTTCTTTGATAGAAGGTATGTTTACTATGATTCCTTTGACCCTTGGGTATAAGTAGATGCTTTTGCTCTTGAGAGCAGGCTTCTGTGGTAGTTGGAATCGCCTGGATTTGCTGGTGGTGACTATCAGGTCATTCTTAGGTCTACTGGTGGTTTGGTTAGCTGGCGGGGGGCCCTGTTGGATGTACTAGAGTTCCGAGAGTGTTCGATAACGATTCTCTCGGAACCCTCGTATATTAGACTGTAGACCTTGCGTTTTTTTGACGGACTCTTGGTAAAGACTATTAGCATTCAGCGATCTAGCTACTTCTACAACATATATACCATGTTTAGAAGCTAACCGTATGCCTTTATCCAGATAATCTACCGTCAAAATGCGCACTTTCACCGTCCTCGCTGCTTTCGCTCTCGGCGCCCAGGCTGCCACCTACACTTTCGGCAACACCACCGTCGATATCTCCCAGATCTCCTCTTCCGAGAAGTGTATGTTTAGATTATGTCTCCCACAATGTCCTAGAACTCTGGCTAACCTGATTCTACAGCTGCTTATTGCCGTGGTGAGCGCAACACCTGCGATGAGCTGTGCGACAATAACACTGATAGCAACACTTGCGACACTGTAAGTCTATGCCCGACACAATGTGCGCTTGACACATGCGAATTTCCAGCTGCGATGGGAATCAGAGACTAACCTGTTTCCCACAATAGTCCACTCTCGATTACACCTGCACCTGCTCCGATGGTGTCAAGCCCGCCAACCTGAGCTCTTACAGCACCTCGATGGAGGCCTACATGTGTCAGGCTGCTTATAGCCAGTGCATCGCTGCCACTGTTGGTGATGCTAACGGGCAATCTGACTGCAAGAGCCAGATCTCCGACTCATGTGGTACTGAGGATGCTGCTGATGCTACCTCGTCCAGCACTTCGTCGGCTGCCACTTCCTCGGCCACTGCTTCTTCAACCGCTACCGCTACTGAGTCTACTGCCACTGCTTCCTCGACCGTCGCCACCTCAGGTGCCGGTCGCATTGTTGGCTCTGCCACTGGTCTTTTCGGTCTTGTCGTTGCCCTTCTGTAAGTCGACTCATAATCGGATTGCTGCAAGATGCAACTAAAATGGAGCTACTTGTCAAGGTAATGTCTGATTTGGGAAAGCCGGGCACTGCTTGCCTGGCCACTTCGGTAGCTAGACGCGAGTAACTCTAGATGAGATGACGAATAACGAAATGGGCTTTTGGTGCGGGGTTCGTTCTCGAACTATTAGACCTTGCAGAATGAGATGTGTGCAACCTGTTGCATTTGAGTGTTTTGTTTTCTCTAAACAGACTCCTGAAAGCAATGGGTTGTTATATCTAACTTGAAGGTCATGTACTTTCATACGACTCATTTAAATTTCACTGGTGGGAATTCTGACTGAGATGCTGGTGCAGGTTCTGGGGTTCTTGATTTCTTCGAGTGTTTGGACTTTTCCATTTTTCTTTTTTTCTCTCCGATAATGATGAGGATAGCCCTGTTGGAAGACTTGGAGAGTAATGAACGAGACAGACAAAAAGAAGAGAAGGAAGCATAGGATATACCCTGCAGAGGCAACGGCCATAGCAAGGACAGACGGACTATATTGAGGATGGATTCAACCGGTTTCCCCACAGCAAGCAGCACCACATCGAAGTCAAATTTAGGTTTTCTTTTTTGGGGAGAGCCTTGGTTATACACTGTATTGATGGATTCAAAGGCATGAAGTATTTTTTTCTTTGTGGGAAAGGATCTCGCGATGGACAAAATTGGATGTTTTTTTCCGAATTGGGATGTTGTGTGTTTTCTTTGATACTCGGGTCGTCAGAGTTGGAGGAGAGGACATTCTTGGTACTAGAGGATGATGGAGACTCGGATTTGTTTTATTATTACTTCGTTTTTGGCGTTTGTGTGTTTTGTTTTGGATTATTGTTTTTATTTCATTCGGTTCTTTGATAATGGGTGGGAGGAGGGAGATGAGTATCAGTTGGTGTAGTTGATAGTAAAGAATAAGAAGCTGTTGATCTTTAGATGAAGTCTGATTGGAACCTGTGTCTACCGCAATGTTTTTTTTGAAAATAGGTGTAAGTCAGCCCTAGATAATGATCTACTTGACTAGTTATGGCTGTGCTCTTTGACGTTTACGGGGGTCATAATTAGGTTTCTTTGTTCGTGAAACAATGAGAGCTGTAAGGAAGGATTCTTTGTTGAATGTCACGATGAGATAGCGGAGTCTTGAGAGATCGAGTGCATCTAGATGGTGCTGGCTTATTCTGACCAGATTTGATGACTAGTATCGTCAAAGAAACCCTGGTTTCAGTAAAGGGCCATTTGCTCTATTGACAACTATCAATGGAATCAGAAGCTAGTCCAAATTGGAAACAATAGGGATATCAAGCCATGTCACAATCACGATAGTCAATCCGGGGGGCCTTTTGTCAAAGGAAGTACTCGGAGCGGACGGTGAATAAGCGGGGCATATGGCAGTTTCTTTGAGGTTTTACAATTGGGGAGGCGTGAGGATGGACGTGAAGATTTGATTGATTGGAGGCTGTGGACGGAAATGGAATGAAGAGATTGGTTGATGGTGGTTATTGTAGACAAAGAGATTTTATGGATATAATAAAGGTGGGTAGATGGTGATGGAGGGTTGTTTTCTAGTTGTTTTGTTTATCTCTAGAGTCTCTTTACATTAGTTGTTTATCATCTTCATTACACATACTATATCACTACTAACTAAATACCACTACTATGGTCTTCAGCTTCTCCTTCGGCGGCACTCTCGCCAACCCCTCCATGAATAAAACCAAAGGGTCTCCTCCTGACCTCACTAACACCACCCCCCTCGACTCCCTGCAAGCCCCGCGCTCTCCCTATCACGAAGCCAGCACCGCTGACGCTGAAGTCCTCCAAGACCACGTCGACAAAGTCGGCATCACGACCAGCTTGCCCCCACACATCCGGCCCGCCCTTATGACCTACGGGATTGAATTTGAGTTCCTTGTCGGCTGCACATTTGAGGGCATCGATTTAAAGCAATTCACGGGGGTGAAGCCAATTGTTGTCCCGCTGGAATTGAAAGCGACCGAGTTCATGATGCTCTACGAATTCGTCTACCGCAAAGTCGGTCAGAACATGCTCAAGCACAGCTTCCGCACTGCCATGGTTGACGACTTCCTGACCGCCGGGCCCGTTAACAAGGATCACCCAGCCATTCAGGTCCGGTGGCCCGATTATGCCAAGACCAAGCGCGTTAACCACCTGCACGCTGACAAGTTCCCCAACGGCGAACAAGAGATTTCCGGCGACGGCCTTGCGACGTTTTGGAATATTACTATTGACGGGTCGATTTGTCACGATACAAGTGGGCCGCCAGACTTGTTTTGGATGGGGATTGAGATTGCGTCGCCGGCGTTGTGGGAGGGACGGGACTCGGACGGACAGCTTGAGCGGTTCTTGGCGTTTCTGCATAAGAATTACATCGTGAGGGTCAACCAGAGTTGCGGACTGCACGTCCATGTCGGCTGTGGGCACCAAAAGTACACACTGGACGGCCTGAGGAAGAGCGCGGCGGTCCTCTATGCGCTAGAGCCGGATTTACTTAAGCTTCATGAACCGCATCGCAGTGACCTCGGGACCTTCTCGACGCGCCAGAGGGCTCGCGGAATAGGGATGATCTCCAAGGCAAAGGATACCCGTGAAGTCACTGCAGCCTTCCAGCGCTCGGCAACATCCCGGGACCGGGTGAACCGCATTGCCCACGGTGGCCAGCGGCGCTGGGTGGACCCGGCGATGGCTATTGAGGACCCGGTGGGCTGGGAAAGGTTCCGGCAGGTCATTTCGAGTCAGTCGGAGATGGCGTGGTATAATGTGGACAGGCTGAACGAGATGTACGGGCAGACCGGGAATGTTGCAAATGATTTGATGGGGTTGCATGGGTTCCCATATGACCGGCCGCACCCGGATGTGCCGATTGGGTGGCCGCGGGGTGGCAAGTTCTTTAATGAGCCGAATATTCGGGCGGGTGGGATCATGAGGAGGGCGTACGAGGTTAGTGACGGGCGGTTGCCAGGCGATGCCAAGGATTTGATGTTGCATCAGGTTCGCGAGAAAGGGTACTTTTATAACGATACCGACGTGTACGTGAAGCCGGATATCGTTGAGTACATGAAAACATACGTTACATCCAACCTCAAGAGTTTTAAGCGATCTGCCGAGCACAAGGAGCGTACCGGGCGTTCTCTTCCTGGCGAAACTGTCTCGGACCCCTTCAACTACGTGCCGGACCCAGCGACCTTCTTGCCGTTGAGTGCAGTGCCACAGCCGGTAGACTACTCGACACTCCGTAACATGCGGCGCGCCGGTGAGGTGATCCGCCCATACGTCCCGACCATTTGGCCCCGCACCAAGTTCTATCAAGCCAACCTCACCGAAGATATCAAGGCCATTGACCGCAAGCTGTACAGATACCGCCCCGTCAACTCGTTGCTCCCGGACCAATTTGAAATGTGGCGGGGCGTCGAGAAGATCCTTGCTTGCGACATGGCGACGTTCCAGCTGGATGCGTTGCTGGGCCCTGGCGGTGGCAGCAAGTATGCGGCGGTGAACTACACCCGGGTAAGGAGAACAGGGAACAGGGAGGATTCAGATACGCTGGAGGTGCGTTTAGGCGGGTCGACGTTGGACCCAGAGTGGGCGGTGACTTGGCAAAATATTTGTGTGGCGGTTATCGGGTGGGCGACCAAGGTGAATTATCGCGAATTTATGCATTTGCTGAGGTTATTGGCATTGGGGCAGGATGAGACATTTCTGCATATGGGACCGGACTCGCGAGGCCAATATGACTTTGTGTCATTTTTAGAGGATATCGGGGAGCCCGAGTTGGCCCGGAAGGCTATGAAGCGGTATGATCATTTGGAGGAACACGGGACGTATGGGGAGTACCACCGGTTTGTCTCGGAGGACGGATTCAATTTGGGGTTGCGACGGGTCACGCAGGTGCGCAACCAGGCGTTACGCAACTTGGGCTTTGTCGACGGCGATGGAAATCTCCGTAATCATGCTGGCCAATGGACTGGGAAGCATAATCCGATGCCGATTAAAAGGGCTCCGTCAACTGAGAATACGTCAAAGCGAACCCAGCCCTCTTCAAATATGGCGTGACGCCCGGCGTCACGCAGGCCCTCAATATCCTACAGGAAGACACTGACAGAGCTAATCCGTATAACCTCGGCAACGACTTCAAGTCGATGGTTCAGGAGCACGAACAGACGTTGTGGGCAGTGTCAGTGGCGAAGGAGAGTAAGGCGGGTGGGACGGTGAATGATCGGTTGACGGCAGAGCAGACGCAGAGGTTGAGGGAGGAGGCGATGGCGATAGATAATCGGGTGAGGAATTCGTTTGCGATGGTGGAGGCGAGAGCGGGGAAAGGGGTGATTGAGGAAAGTTCTGAAGATTTTATTTATGAGTCAGATTATCAGAGGGAGCGGAGAGTGATCTGGAGGACGGGTAGGTATACACACAACACACTCAATATCCTATCTACTCATGTGACTCTTAGAATTCACCCTTATCCGGCAATATCTCGCGAACTCTACATAAACAAGGCAAAAGACCCTTAAAAATAAGGAAAATGGCATCCTATCTTTTCAGCTAAACAATACTAAAAAGCCTGGTGATGTACCTTGAGTAGTGGTTCAGCTAGGGGACAACTGGTGCTCGATGGACGTGGAAGTGGAAGTAGGCAGTGATCGGGCGAGGGGTGTTGCCCGAGTTGTATGGCAGGACTAAAGCTGATTAAGATTGAGTTAAGGTTTGTGAGGTGTAAGTGGGGATGTGGGTCTGAGTCTAGAAGTCTTTTCAAAATGACAATGGCTGTGAGAATAAAGATATAAATTTAATAAAAGAATATTTTTGAATTATCATGAGGTTTCTCATGAGCGATGGAACTTGCTATTTATACAATATTCTTACCAATTACTAACAATATGAACCTCAAACCTCTACGACCTCCTCTCCTCCTTCATCTTGTCCTCAACATAATTTACATGGCCATCCTTTTCGATAAATACGCCCCTCATCCAGCTTCACCCCATCACAGCTGCCCAATTTCTATCCCTTCACCCTTCTTTACAAAATCACTACACATTCCTTCTTTTCATTACTTATTCCCGTAATTTTCACCTCAACCCAACCACAAGCACACCCACCATGAACATCTACACAATCTTCCTCTTGGCCCTCCCCCGGCCCTCGCTGCCCTCACCCACTTCCAAATCCGCAAGCCCAGCTAGAAATCTCCTATGCTCACATCCGTTGGACATCCCACAGAAATGCGCCACGCCCCGGAGCCCATGTGGACACCCGACATTGCTGAATATATGCTAATGGCCAGGGTTGCGGGGTACACTATGGGAGCGAATACGTGTAGTTTTGTAGCGCCATTGTGGAGTAGGTATTGCCAGGCTAAATAACTTTGATTCAATAAATTTCTAACTAGATTTAGGTGATCCGATTACTTGTATTAATGAGTTCACTACATGTACGACGTCCGGCAACTACAAAGGCTGCTGTGCCACCAATGCCCCCAATTGCGGTGGCTCCATGGTGAACAACTGCCTCAACTACACCTCATCCGTTCTTGACGAACGTGCCACCGCCAGCACGCAAAACCTTTGCTGGTGGGTGGACCTTCCTGTAGCTTATATCTCTATTAGACCCGTAACTAAACAGGTTACTGCCCCAGATCCCTTCTAGCCGCTCCCCATTTCTACATATAGCTGTTCCCGACCGGCGGCTGCACATACACTGCCTACGGCTGCTCAGTTTCTTCCGGCGCTGAGTACCTTCTCCACTACCCGCCTATTTTCACAGCTTTAGGCTCGAGATCTGCCTCTGCCTCCGGCTCCGGAGGATCTTCCACTAAATCATTGACGACCGATGACTCGTACTACACATATACCTCTGACTCTCCCTACTCCACAGAAACCTTCGGGTCCTCATCTGACTCTTCCCTGTCGTCGACTTCCCACATCACTAATAAATCAAAAGTGAAGATTGGCCCCATTGTTAGCAGTGCCGTTGGTGGGGCCATCGCTTTAGGTGCCATTGCCCTCGGCGTCTTCCTCGCCTGGCGCAAAAATAAAAAAGCAAAGACTCCCATTCAGCTCACCACCTCCCCCCCCCATGTCCACCGCGCCTCCTCCGGCCCCCCCAACTACCCGCCAACCTCCTCGTCCACAGTCTCTGCATTCACCTCGGGGGGACCCAGGGAGCCGGTCAAGGATCCGTATGGGAATATCTATCTTAATGGGCAGATTATAATGAATGGGACGCCGTCGTCGGTGAGTGCGGGAGGGGTGTCAGTAGGCGTTCCAGCGGGGTAGACGGGACATGTGGGGACGGCGGGGAATCTAGTAGAGATTGGAACGGAGTATCAGGTGAGGAGTGCGGGGAAATAGGGCGGAGTTGCATTGAGAGGGAATGGGTTTCGTGGTTTGAAAAGACTATTTGTTATAATTAAATAATTCTGTATTTTTCTAATTTCGCATATATCGAAAAATAAATACAATAAAAGTCAATATATTCATTAAATCACATATAATCATCATGTCTATCTTCCTTACAGCCTCTCCTCCACCTCCATATACCACCACTTTTTCCAATCCACAATTTTCCCTCCAACCTCGCTTCCTCCGCCGCAAACACCATCGCATGACTCCTCAAAATCTCCTCCAATGAACACCCCATCCACTCCATCTGTGCCTCCCCCACGTCCTGCCCCTCCTTAACCGCTCCTACCGCCCCCACAAACTGCACCGTCAACCTCGTGTCACCCCCTCCATGCCCCGTATCCTCCGCCGTCGGCATGAACTCTTCTGTCTCTCCGGTCCGAAAGTCCGTTACCTTGATCGTCTTAGAATCTGCGGCTATCTCTCCGAGGGTCCCATAGTAATTTGAGTACCGTTGGCAAATTTTCTGAGTCTGTGCAACCATGTGGAATGTCGCCGTCTTCGCAAGGCAATCGGGGGAATCGTCGGCCCAGGTTATCGTGACGATTTGATCGTCGAGGACATCGTTGTCACTGTCGAAGACGCAGCGGCCGAACCAGTTTTGCGATTTGACAGTTTCGAGATCTGTGGTGGCGTCGTAGTCCTTAGTAAGTTCGGCAAGCATTACGGACTTTTTGGTCTCCATATCTTCGTAGTTCTCGAGGTCAGGGACCACGATTTTGACAGGCCAGCTGGTGTTTCCGGTTTCAATGCCCTGGAGGTTTGGGCCAAGGTAGACGTTCTTTGCTGAATAGATGCATCCGGAGTCGCCGAGGGGGCACTTAAGACAGTTAGTTGCGTTACCGGCTTCCTTTGGTTTCCGGGCTTTCCGGAAATTAAGGAGGGTACCGGAGGAACTGATTGTCGCTGGAGTATGCGCCGGGCCTTCCCCGGGAACTGTCGGAGAACAAAGCATCCACAAAATCAAGTCGATATCGTGACATGACTTAGTAAGCAACGATGGCGCCGTAACGTCCTCTCGTCTCCAGTTCCCTCTAATATACGAATGCGTAAAGTGCCACCAGCCCACCGGCTCCGTGTGAAGAACAGATAAAACATCACCAATGACCTTCTTCTCTCTCAGTAGCCTCCTCAACAACACATTGTGTGGCGAATACCTCAAGACGTGACCAATCGCAAATATTGCCTTTTGCTCCGTGTCTTTAAATGGCCTTAATGCTTTATACATCGCAATGCAATCCGCCAACCCCGTCGCCAACGGCTTCTCACACATAACATGCAACCCCAACGGCCCCAACGCCACCACAACCTCCTTATGCATCCCATCCAACACACAAACAAACACCCCATCTACCCCCTCCTCCACTGGCTCCCCATTCTTTTTCCGGCACCGCCGGGTCGTTTCGTAGGTGACAAAGTCCGTCCAGGAGGTGAAGGATTGCCCGGGGAAGGGCCCCGGGTGGCCGGCAAGGCCCCAGATATAGCGGCTGCCGAGGCGATTGCGTTGGAAGGGGCTGGGTTCAGCGACGGCTGTGACTAGGGCAGTGGTGTGGGTGGTTATTGCTTTGGCGTAGGCATTGCCGCGAGAGCCGGCGCCGATTATAAGGAAGCGGGGGGGAGACATGAATAGGGCCGAGTGGTGGGGCCGAGTGGCAGGAGATTAGGTAGGAGTTATAGATGAAGGGAATGAATAAATGAAGGATAATCAATAATCAGATGAAGAGAATGTAAAGATAGAAATGTAAAAATGCATTAATAGTATTAAATATACTGCTAATGATGTTAGGCTCCAGGTGATGTCAGCCAATCAATGAATTGCAAAAGTATGAACGTCCTGAAATTAAGAAACTACCTTGTTTGGATGATATTACGAGGTGCATAAAGGATCAAGTTTGATAACCCTTGATTTTATCCACTTTATAACCCTATTATTCATTATCTCATCATATATAAAAATGAACAGTAATATAAACTAAAATATATTAAGATTACGTTCAATCTTTCAACATAGTGAATCATCACTCTCATTAGAAACATAACATACTCGTCATGTCTGCCCCCCAACTAACCTCCGACGGGCCGCTCGTCTGGATCGACTGCGAGGTACCTTCCTCTCTTCTCCCTGCTCTATCACCGTCCTACTAACGCCCCTAGATGTCCGGCCTCAACCCCGACACCGACATCCTCCTCGAAATCTCCTGTATAATCACGACTGCTGATCTCCACCCTCTCGACTCTACCGACTTCACCCGTGTCCTAACTGCCCCCGCCACCATCCTCTCCTCCATGAATCCCTGGTGTATCACCACCCACGCTGCCACCGGCCTGACCCCCGCGGTCCTCGCGTCGACTATCACTGAGGAAGAAGCCGCTAGAGACCTCTTGGAATATGTGAAGAAGTATGTTCCGGAGCCGCGGACAGCTCTGTTGGCGGGGAACTCGGTACATGCAGATAGGGCGTTTTTGAGGAAGGGAGCGTTCAATGAGGTTTTGGAGTACCTTCATTATCGGATTTTGGACGTGAGTTCGATTAAGGAAGCGGCGAGACGGTGGGGACCACCGGGAGTTGTGGGAAATGCGCCGAAAAAGAGGGGTCTGCACAGGGCGAGAGAGGATATTTTGGATAGCATTGCTGAGGCCAAGTATTACCAAGAGGTTATCTTCAAAAGGGACTAGAGAATAAATAAATGGGAACAAAATACAACATGAGACTTGGCGTTCTGACAACATAAAATGAACAATAAATTCTATCAACAAACAATGAACTCTAGATATCAAACAGAACTTAACAAACAAATTCATTCACATATAACCTTACCTTCCCTCTTAACAAACTTCTATAACCTCAACTCTAATATCTTCAGAATTTTCTAACCTCACCCATCTTTTTGTAGTCGTATCTAACTCCTCCCAGTCACCCAGGCACCTGTCCGCCCTCTAAGCCAATGTCGCATCATGCAACCTCTTCAACCTCAACGCCGCCACCGCCGCCATTACTGCACTAATCGCCCCAATAAACAAACACACCCCAATTGCATTTGGCCCATCCGTCCTATGGGTCTCACTCGGGTGCGCATCCGTTGCCAACTCAGGGCTCTTCCCGGGCTCAAGGATCGTGAAGACAATGGTTGAGATGAAGTTGCCGAGGAACTGCGGAAGCGTGCTGTAGATGTTGAGGATGCCGAAATAGATCCCGGAGAGCTCGCCCGAGGAGGATGAGTCCGAGTTCTTTTTCCAGGGAACTGAGGGAGGAGGAATTGCGGTTGAGGGTGGTGAGGGGGAGCTTCCGAGTAGGAAGAGGGGAAGGAGGGAGAGGTGGGTGATGATGAGAGACGGTTGACTTCTTCGCCGAGAATGGCGACGGGAGCCCAGCCGGCAATAGACCATGGACTATCGAAATGTTAGTAAGGATATCTCATACCTAGTAAACATATATCCCAACTTACATTCCACAAATACAAACCAACATCGTCGCAAACTTGAAGCTATTCGCCATCGGCGCCATAAACATCGCCCTGCAAAAATCAAATCCCCAATAATCCACGCTATCACAATATCCGGCTTCATATCATTCAACCTTTTCGCAATCTTCGCAATACTTCGCGGCGGCCTCTTCGTATACCTCCCCTCATCCGGACTCTTAACAACCATTGGCAGCAAAAACGCCCCCATGAAAGTCACCGTCGAGTACATGACCAACGCTTTGCTGCCAATGCGTCCTATGTCACCCAGGGCATCACCGGACCCTCCCTTCGGCGCATCGTAGCGGAAGTAAATTTCGCCGACCCACGTTGTTGAGTAGAACTGGAACGGAAACCAGCCAATCCACGCCCAGAATTGCGCCCAGCAAATCGCCTGGATGCGCGGCGGGAGGTTTAACAGCGTTGACCAAATCTGGATGATGATGCGGAACGGAGAAGATGGCTCTTTGGCTTCGGAGGGCGCTTTTGATACAAGAATGCGCTCGGTAACGGCCCAGCAGGATATGGAAGACGAAAAGATGACGGAGAAAATAGCGAGGGAAACCAATTGTTTGAACTGGGTGTCACCAAGTGCTGGCCCGAAGATAGCCACGAGGTCGACGGCCCCGGCGGCGTAACCGACGACGTGACCGATGGCAGCGAGTCTTGAAGACCACGCAGCGCCAATTTGCTGTTTTTCGATAGGCAAAGTGTCAACGATTAAGCTACGAGAGCAAGACATAACTAGATATCAGTTAGTATCATGAACCATACCCTAAAGAGTCAACCCTGTAGTCGCGTGCCACCACCCACTAACTGTTCACCGTCTCTCGCAACTCACCTGCATTGATAGCAAAATCCACAACATAGATTGCTAGAACCGCCAACGTAATCACAAGCACGCGACTTTCCGATGGCACATAGCCAAAGAACTCGACAATCTCCTGGGTGAATCCCAACACATACAATGCCACCGACACAATAAGCGACCCCGCGATAATCACTGGGCGCCGCCGTCCGTACTTCGACGTCGATTCATCAGCCAATGCTCCAATGATTGGCTGGACAATCAAGCCGGAAAGCGGTCCAGCAATCCACACGAGTGATGTTGTTGATTTCGAAAGCCCGAGATTCAGGAGGTAGGGAGTGCAGTCTAGGTGGGGAGAGAAATGTGCTGTTAGTATCCGGGAGGTCATGGTGTGGAGGTGCGGGAGTGGATGTACAGGTCATTTCGACGCCCCAGACGATGACAATTCCGACGGTGGTGAAGGAGAGGAGGATCATTCGCATCGTCTCTGATGAACCCTTCACTAAGGCCCGGCCGGTAAGTACGGCGTTGGCCATGATGAGTGAGTGGAATATTTAGCTATAACTATGTCGATATTTGTATTTGTTCGTCTGTCGAGTATTGTACGGAATATCGTTTATCGCGTCCGTCGTCTTTGTTGTCGCAATCAAGTTCCCCGTTTGTCAATTGGAATACTGCAGTCGAGATGTAATCAGCAAGTTCCTCGTATCGCAACCCAAACGAATGGAAATACGCGGCTTCGTCTCTTTTTGGTACGTTGTTCTTCACCCGCACCAATTTGACCAACCACCAGTGTCTCGTTTCTCCCGTCTCCTATCTTATGTAATAACTTGATAACAAAACTACTAAATCGCTTGGCAGCCACCGAATAATCAAGGAGCAAAACACGTCCAAAGTAAAACAATCAATCTCAATAAGAGAAAATCCAAGTGAATCCAATAAAAAAATTTTAAAAAGAAAGAGAAATCACCATCGCATCCAATTCAGCCCAATCCCACTCTATCAAGCTTCCATTGATGGACAGGGGAATTACCAACCTCACCACCGCCAATACGTGGTGGAGCTTCGACCGCAGCTACTATAAATGGAAGCGTTGTGGTCTTCTTTCCTCCTTTCTTTGAAATTACCCCAGATTCCAACGACCCGAGTCTTAGGGAAGGAGCGCCCGCAAAACAAAAGTAAACAAAGAGCCAAAACGAGAATCATGACCTTGGCAAACTACTCAATAAATTATCTTGGCATGAAAATCACATGAAAAATGAAACACAAAAGAACGGATAAGAGTAGTGACATAAAACTTATAATATTCAATCGATTCCAAAAGAAAACCGTTCGTAAATCCGTCAACCGGATGGGTATCTGCACCTAAACAAAAACGAGGATGGATGAAAAACCAAATACCGAATCCACTAAATCATCATCATATCCAACAAAATACAAAATAAAACACCAAAAACACCAAGACCATACCATTTACGTCCCCGCCAACTTAGCGAAATGTTTCGACCAAATCCACCCAACCCGTCCCCCCGTATCATCCTGATTCCTCGCCAACCACAGTTCTCCCTTTTCGCCAACAACATCAAAGACCTACAAGACTTGGTTAGCAAAACGATCCCGTCACAGAACAATTAGTTACTCAAAATTTACCTCGCCAGCCTGGTAGACCAGATATGGATACCCCGCCTCTTGCTTCGTTGTCGCAATATTAAACTCAAACAACGACGCTGCCAACCACAGTACCTGATACCCCCTCGCCCCCGGCCCCACTGAAACCCTCCCTTTCTCCTCCTCCAAACTCGGCGGTCTTATCTCCTGCGCATCCGGCACCGGCAATGCTGAATGGAATAGCCCGGAAAACCTCTTATTGCTAACCGCTGACTGTACCGGAACCGACGGGTCGGGCCCGGGGTAATTGGAGTTGTAAGTGGATATTGAGTCGCGGCGTTGATAGTAGGCGAGTTCTGAACTTTGCCTAGCCATAGTATGGGAATCAAGCGAGATCCCCGTCGATGGCCGTCCCGAATTCTGTGTAATGAATGACCGGCCACCAGTTGACGTCTCAGGCGAGGTCGGAGCAGGCCGTCCATATTGCGTCGTGGCCGCCGGCGCGGTCGCCGAATGTCCAAGACTAGGCGCCACCAAATGCGAAAGACTCGAAGCCGCTGAATGGTCACCAGAAGCTGAAGTATAGTATGCATCATAATTGAACGTCGGAGACTGCATGCTCGGCAGTGTCGGGATCGTCCCAATGCCACCAAGCAGCGTCAGACTCCCGGAACTCCGTCTAGCAAAGTCAGGAGTGGGAAGCACGGGGGCCTCCGAATTGACCGAGACGCCTCTGGAACTCGGGGAGAGCTCAGTGGGGCGGATACGAGCGCGAGCGGCGGTATCGTCCATAGAGGATAGCGTGGAGAATGACGTCTTGCCGATGTACATGGGGTTGAGAATTACAAGGTCAGCCAGTGGCTGCTGGATGAAAGCAAAGTCGGTCTTGAAGGCAGAGATAATCTCAGCAACTTCGTATGAGTCCTTGCCGTCGGGTAGGACAGCGTGGACCCGGTCGCGCCAAAGCTGATACCATGAAGTTTGAATATTGACCAAATTGCCCATACAAATCTTCCCCACCTTGGCAGTCAACGACGATAAAATCGGCAATTCCTTTTTGAGGGTATCGTTTAACGCTTCATACTGCTCGACCAACTCCGCCAACTTGGCATCAGCCGCCTTCCCTGACTTCTTTAGCAACTCCGCCTTCTCGTAATCGAGTCTGCGCTTCTGCCGCTTCTTCATCGCAAGCTCAGGATTACGGTAAGCCTTAATGACATTTTCAATCGGCGTAATGACCATTTTGCGAATCTGCGTCACGTGCTTCTCAAGAATAACCTTCTCCATATCGCGCATCGAGACGTTGAACTGCACCCACTTGCTCTCCAACTCCGGATATCCACTCGGCTGCAAGCGCATAACCAACTCAATCGAAGAAAGATATTGTAAGAACTCATGGACATAACTGGAAACCTGAAGAGTGTAATCCTCGGCATCTCTCAGGACAACTTGGAGTCGGATAAAGTCCTCGTTGAACCGCTCATCAAACTGACGGTACACTTCGTCTTCAGGGACCCGAGATCCAGGTTGCATCTTGTCAGCCCGCTTGCCAAAGGCACGGGCAATACCCGCCTTGACATCAGAATCTTTGCGTTTCCCGGAAACAATTTGCCCCACAAGCTCAAAGTTCTTCTTGGTCTTGTTGATCTCGATAATAGAGTCCTCTAGCATCTCTTTCGCCGCCAACAAGAGCGCACGATCCGGGTGTTCCGCAGGAGTCTTCTCAAGAATCGAAATAATCAAATTGGGATACTTGGTAATCCTCTGCATCGGCTTGATCAATAGTGAATCCAAATCCCAAGCTGCCGTCAAATCCTTGGAGATCTCATGGCACTCATTAAGCCACACCTTGACCGCGGGATCCGCCTGGATTTCAATAAGCCTCTTCGCCGCCAAATCACTAGCGCGCAAAAAGACCTCATGGACCGCTTTCATCTCCTCGATGTTTTCCTTGAAAAGCGACCCCAGTGTCGTGCGGAAATCCTTAGCATCATCAAGGGCCTCAGGTGGCGGGAAGATATCCGTCGTGTCAAATTCGGCCGTCTTGCTAGCTTCCTCGACGGCCGAACGGACAACGGGGACATAGATAGGCTCTACTGCCCCCTTCAACTTCTCTGTGAACCTTGTATGAAATGTAATAATTTCATCCGTGTTTCGGAAAATCAACTTGATAGTCTTTGGGTCCAACTTAGGGCAAGCCTCAGCAGTTCCTTTATAGATTTCCCAAACAACGGACATATCACGCACAAAAGCAGCCTCGGTATCAACTAGTTCCTTGACTACGTTTCTCCTCTGGATTAACCGGCGCCTCTCCTTGTCGTCAACATCGTTCTTAGGCGGGACAGTCGGCGGCAGATCAGACTCCCCAGTTTCAGGAACCCGCGACTTCTCTACACTTGATCTCGTAATAGAAGTAGCTACCGTAACACGATCCCTGCTCATAGGGCGGGAACCCAGGGTAGTCCCAGAATGACTCTGCTCGTACAAACTGCTAGCGACAGTATTCCTATCAAACGTTGACTCGGCGATATTCTTAGCGGGAGGGACCGGCGGCGGGCTATGGTCAGGAATCTGAGAAGTGATCGCATCCGTGGCAGTCGTCGGAGTAACCATATTGGCAGAGTAATTTGAGCTCTGAGCGCTAACCATATTATGAGCCTCAGTGGGCAACGGCGAAAGTTCAGCGTCAAGAGGAGACGTCTTAGGAATATCGGCGTGGGAAGTCGGCATAATGTTGCAGGTGTTGATAGACAGGGGACCAATATCGGGGTAATCCAAAGATTGCTTCCCGGCACTCTCGCGACTGTCGATACTGAAATCAGTCCAGGCAGACTGCATACTGAGACGATTCCCAGGGATCAGCATGGACGGGACATTCAGACTGTGGCCACCATGAGCAAGGATGCCACTGGAGCTACTAGTCGTCTTGGCATCATCAGTGCCACCCTCTGACAACTCCCCATTTGAGTCTGCAATATACGGAACTGAAGCACTTTGCATAGCAAGTGGGATATCCGGTACCGGAGATACCGCCTCGTCATCGCACGAGTCGTCGCCATGTCGAATATGACGGATGGCAGTAGCAGCCGCCGACCCCGGCATAAAACGGTACACCGAGTCTTCATAATCATAATCGTGTACTGGATAGATCTGCGAAACCTGATTATGCGACCCGACGATATCGGACTCGCGGCGGAAGAAACGAACGGTCGTAGAATGTGTGAGGTTGGAAGTTGTAGGTTGTGTCGGAAGAGCATATTCTTCATCTTCGTGGATGGCGCTGGAGTAGTCGGAAGGGACATGGCCCGACGATTTGTGTTGTTGAACAGGGGAAAGCGGAAGAGTAGGCGATAGTTCCCCGGAAGGAACATCATCATCCTCGGCACCGAAAGGATACCTGTAGTTGATCTGCAAATGCCCCGAAGTCGCTGTCAAATTAGGACTCCGCGGAGGCGTTCTAAAGCTTCCAGAGGGCCCATCGATAGCAGACATCGGTCCTAAAGACCGTGGCGACACAAGCTCCGACTGGATGCCGACATCAAACTCGGTGTGCACGGTCGAAACCGCTGATTGAGGCTCGTCATTAGAGGCCGTCCGCAGCCGGAAGTCATCGTTGCCGGGGAACCCACCCGGAAGACCCAGCATAGGAGAATCCCGAGTAGGCACCGACCGATGGTCCTTAGCAAACTTCGAGGTATTTGTGTTGGCGTTATTGACAATAAAAACTGCTCTAAAACAGGCGAAGCAGCAGACGGCGATATAGAAATAGTATGAAAATCCATCGAATTATCATGATGATCAAGATGCAAATCTATATTCGGAGCAGCCTTGGGTGACAGCAGAGTCTCTTCCCCATCTCCCGATACCGCCATATGTGTCGTCTGCGACAAAACCTGTGCCGCCAACGTCTCCAGTGCACCAGGCCCCGCCACCTCCCCCGAAAACACCCCGCCAAAACTATTTCTAGCCGACCGCGCCTGGGCCTTCGCCGCGCTAATTACTGTCCTTGCCTCAGCGGCTGCAGACGCCGCCGATGCAAGTTCCCGAGTTCGCCGCCGTGCAGCCGCTCGTTCTTGCTTCTCGCGGATCGTCTTAGAGTACTTAAGTCGGATGTCGTTGCGGCGTTGCTCGAAATCGATGGGGCCTTCGGATATGCGGCGGCGGTTGAAGTCTTCGTCTCGTTCGTGGACAGCCCCTGGGCCAGAAGCACCTGTGGTGGTGGCTATCCGCAGTCGGTTACCGTTGTTATTGTTTTGAAAGGTGTCGGTTCGCAGCTTGAAGTTCGTGTTGTGATCACTCGAGACTTGTTGGCGGGGCCGAGAACTTCTGAGCTGGGGAGATGGTAATGGTGAGGGGATAGTGGTAGTGACAACGGCAGGAAGGCGAGTCATGTTCTCATTATTAGAATTAGAATTAGAATTAGAAGATGATGATGATGATGTGGCCGCAGCTACGACTACTTTCATTCTAGTCCCAAAGGGTGAACGATCCCGGAGACGCATGGCAGCAGAATTGAACATAACATTTGTCGAAGGATCAAGGGAGGCGGAAGTGGAAGATTCGGCAGTAGCGGAATTACCGTTGGTCTCCACTTCGGAATCGATATTGTCTTGTAGCTGCTGATTCTGCTGATGATATCGACGTCTGCTGCGTTCACAGCCGCTTCTGGTCGTTGATGATGACGTTGTCCCTCTATCGCGCGGATTTCGGGGATGGTGTCGTCTAGTTTCACGGTATTCTCGATCAGCAGGCCGCTGCGTCGGACTATTGGGTGACGGCGATGAAGCTCTCGAATATGAAGGAGAATTATTGTTGCTCGAAACTCCAGAAACACCGCCAGTTCCCGCACCAGAAGTCGAAGTAATCGTCCGCTGTACTGAGCGAGGCAGACGCGATTGCGACGAAGACGAAGAAACTGCCGACTGGGGCTGCGGCAAGAGTGATGGTCCGTTGCCACTAGGAACAACATTATCAGGCCCAGAGGTTGCAGAGACAGTGCCAGATCTCCCAGCTCCGGTCATACGGGAGCGACTGGACGCAATTCTGGGCGAGTCGCTACCGCTACGATGTCTGGAACGAGGGGTTGACTGGCCTAGGGCTGTCGAAGCCACTGTCTTCTTGGTTGTATAGTGAGGGTTTTGCGGGTCGACCACTGACTGGCCATAGCCTTGCTGCTGGACTGCTGCAGATCGGTACCAGTCGGTGGATGACGCAGAGTCGCCGCTGTGGTACTCCATGGAAGCCAAAGTGGTGGCGTCGAGTCCGTGGTTGCCGTGGTTGTTATTGTTTTGGTCGTGGGTATTGCCGTTTCCAGAAATCGAGGTCGAGGTCGAGTCTATGGGAAGGTGCAAGTTTAAGGAAGTTTCGGTATCGATTCTTAGGCCCAATTCGGAAATCCCCTGTTGTCGTCCAGAATTGGAAAGAGCAGATTGGATAGTTGTCGAGGAAGCGGCGAAGGTATTAGAATTATTGTGTAAAATTTGGTGGGTATTAGTATTAGTAGAGGAAGAAGCAAGATCGACATCAATTCCAAATCCTGCTCTCATCACTGATGATTTGGAAATTGGCCCTCCTATAATTGAAGTTCGGGAAATTTCGCCAAACAAGAGAGGCTGAACCGCGTGATAATGGTGGTGGTTGAGATGGGCTGTAGCTGCCTTTGCCGCAGCAGCAACAGCAGCTTCGTCCAAAGTGCCAGATTCGCCCGAATATGCAGAAAAGCCACCCGTACTTCCTGCATTGGATGCTGACTTGGCCATGGGAAGCGAGCCTGCAGTTCCAGCACCAGTTGATGAAGAAGCAGCGGTGGTGTCGTGGTTGCCAGACACTCCTCCTGATGATGATCCTGATACTAATGTTCCCACGCCAGAAGCATCGCCCTTGAAAGATAACGACGACACTGACGAGGGTCTATCAGCAGCAGCAGTAGCAGCAGGATGGGGCTTGCGTATTCGGTTAGCAAACGATTGCTGCGAACTAGTCTTATCGTCTCCAGGAGTGTGGTTCATCCGTGGCTGTATGCGACGGGATGCAGGCGTGACACCCGCGGAGGCATCAACTGAGGATATTGATGGCGATGGCGATGGCGAATAGTCACGAGACTGACGAACAGGAATACCACTACGTCTGGGGGTACGAGCTCCCCGGGGAGCCGAGGATGGTGATCCCGTGGCTGCTGAGCTAGAAGCACTACCAACATCCTTTTGATCAAACTTTTTTTTAAGGTCCTTGACACTTATGTGGCCGGGGGGCGCCGAGCGGCCGGGATCAGCCCCCATGGTCGAAGTGGACGCAGTCGATGCGTTGGACATTGTTGAAGAGTGTTTTTGATACGAGTTATTATTATTAGGGTCATGCGGGGCTGAAGCCGAGCGGTTCCTAGGACGAGCCATGGACCCAGACGATGTGGAGCCCGTGGTTAAGCGGACGGGAGCATTAATTGGGGTGGGAATCCCAGAGCCATGCGGGATGCCAGAGCCAACACCGCGGGTGCGAGGAGCAGGCGCAGACATGGAATCGGCGTCGATGTAGACGGATTCCTCGTTGGTAGTCACGTCGAAGTGATGGGTGTCAGCGTCGAAATACTGTGAGGCGATCTCGTCCTCGATATCGGTGTCAAGTTCCAAATCGCTGTGAGCGCTGTGGTCGTCGTCTGGCAAGGTAGTCATCGAGATCGGAGCAGGGCCGAGAGTAGGGAAGGCAGAGACACCGACAGATGCCGAGGAGAAGGATTGCGGAGCAACTCTGGAGATCGGATTGTTGGAGCCAAAGTTGCTGAAGAATGGGACGTTTTTATGTGTTTGGAAAGTCGGCGAGAATACGGCAGAGGCAGAGACGGCAGAACCGGGGGAAGCGATGTCGGCGAGAGAAGCAGGTAGAACAGTCGAGTCCAGAGTCTTGAAGGTGTGGGGAGAAAGGCGACTGAGATCAATGCTATTACGGTTTGAGAGAAAGTTGTTTGGTGGAGCAACGAGCGAAACGGAGGTGTTTGTAGCGGGTGCTAACGGGGTGACGGATGTCGTTGCCGCAGTATTTGTCGGGTGTGTCGAGGTAGTTTCCGTTATCGTTGTTGATGTCGTAGTTGAAGCAAAAGAGGTGAAAGAGGAAACAACAACAGATGAAGCTAAAGCTGAGGAAGAATAAGCAGCGGTGCTTGTATCAAGGACAGCTGCAGCAGCGATATTGTGGCTTCCACCACCGAGACTTGGCAGCTGCGACTGCGAAGCAACAAACGAGGAATTTGTGCTGTAAAAAGAATCAGGCTCAAAGTCGAACTTGACGGCTGCAGTTTCGCGAGAATTGCGCCGGCTTCCTCTGTGATAAGATGGTGCTTGAGCTGGAGCTTGAGCTTCTTGTTGATGTTCACTTTTAATATTGTTGATATTGATTTTTCTGCTGTTCCTCCATTGTTTGCTTCCAAGCTAAATCCTCCTCCACCGTCCGCCAACAGGGCTATCCCCTGTAGCTCAACACCCTCATCCACTGAAGCACCCACTGAATCCCGGACGCTATGGAGATCGTGCAAGTCCTGTAGCGCAGCATCTATAGCGCCCAATCCCAGTGAAAGCCCAAAATTAGAGGACGGCAACAGCGCTGATTGGGGCGCTGACTGCTCTGAAAACGGGCCAGGCCCTCCGAGAGCTACCGCCGGTTCACCACCTTGTGATTGTGATACGGCGTCTAGGGCGGGGAAAGGCTCCAGGCGAGACAAGGAATTCGATCGTGAACGGGAGCCAGGCCGGAACGAGTTGGGTGTACTAAAGTTGATAGTGGTGGGCGAGAAGATTCCAGCAGCTGCAGCAGCTAATGCAGCAGTGGTGCTACTAGAAATGGTAGGGGCTTGACTCTGCGTGATAGAATTGCGCCGGGAATGAGAACGAGATGACCCATAGTAGACTCGTTCCTGAAGCTGATTTTCTTGCTGCTGTTGTTGCTGTTGCTGATATTGCGAAGATGCCGAGTAAGCATCGCTTGTCAGAGCCCTCTGTAGTACAGGACGACCTCTGACTACTCTTTCTGCTACTTGAACCTGTGCCACGGCCACTGGCCGTGGCACAGACACAGACTCAGGCACATCTTCAGCCCCTGAAAGTCCCAAGGCCCCGAGATCCACAGGTCGTAACTGCGACGGCGGCACATTGTGGTTAGCCACGCGATGGTCAAACGTGTGGCTCCGCTTCAGATTCAAGTGCAGACTGTCATTGTGGTAATGCAGCAAGTGCCGCTGGGCCTGCTGTGCCTGCTTCAAGTTCTGCAGCTTCTGGGCCCGTAAAAGGTCCTCGCGGAGCTGTGCGAGCGGCCGGTCGTCGCTAGAGTCGCTGGCATAGCCGGCGTCATCGGAAGTAGCAACGGGCGAATCAAAGGGCAGAGGTTCTGAGGGGGCATCCGACTGGGCGTGTTGTGGGATTGTTGATTGAGTAGTTGAGGCGTCTGCGGGGCCGTTTGAAGCGGTATGCCCTGAAGGCCGATATGGACGGAAAGGTCCCTCCATTTCAGGATTACGGGTGTAGTGTGTAAAGGGTGTAATATAGTAGTAGTTAGACAGAAAGGCGTGAAACGTGGTGGAAGGATGTGGTTATAGTTATAGTCGGCTTCTTTTTATTGGGTATCTCGCTCTCTACTCTATAAGAAGCGACTCCTGATTGTAGCCAATGGTTTCCTCTGATTACGAATCTGCAATGTCGTTATCGTCAAGCTCCCAGAGAAGCTCATACAAGCACGCAAGTTAAAGCACAGGGTTTTGACACTACAACTGTGGCAATTGGCTGGCTGTGAAACAAAACGAACGGTAGTTCCCACCAAGACACAATATGAAAAAAAAGAGCAGATCTGGAAGAGATATGTATTGTGTGTCGGTGTACTACAGGACCGGTCTGACGCTTGCTGCAGGTAACGCCCAGGATAAAATCAGAAACAACCGTTAGGAACAGAAGCCAATGGTTGTGGAGCAAGTTTTTCCTTGATATAACCGTCGTGGATTAGACACAGGCAAAAGAGAGTGTTGGTTGTATACTGGAGAGCGAAATAAGAGATCGTAGGCAAAATGAGGGCCAGAGACATGGCCGATCGAGTAGTTGAGAGAAAAAGCCCTTTTACTAAGAATAGTCAGAAGATAACAGGCGATTTGGTAGGCGAATCACCAAGAGCCGGTCTGTGTCGAATATGATGTCGGTATCAGAAGATATGTCGGATACAGATGGTCGGAATGCAAATCGTTATAGTAAGATTAAGCAGATATGAACGCTGGATTTATAGCAAGTGTATATCACGAACAGGTAATGTAAATAATAAAATGAGAAAACAAAGTTGACGACTGCGTTACTACTCAAAAAGTACAGCACTTCCAGAGCTACGCAACCACAATGAAATACTCGGATATCTCACGATGTCAATATTCTCCCTCAGAAAAATGAAGTGTCAATATCCACAAAAAAAAATGAAAAGAACAAACAAATTACAATTCCCGACAAAGAAACAATTAACTCAAACTACCTTCTCTCAAACCCTCAAACTCTCAACTACGACTTCCTCGTCACGACTACCACTAGTGTGGACTCCAGGCCGACTTGTCCCTTTTCCCATTCACAATAACACCAGGAACTCTCAGACGCTCTTTCCTTGCTCTCTCGCCTCAACCCACACGACACTCATCATCTTACCAACGGTGAAGCAAGGATATGTTTCCTGCTGCTAGTGTTGGTCTAGCCTACAACACCGCCCTCCTGATACGCATGAACAAGAGTCTCAGCATCGCTTGAGACGGCGGCTTGCCACAGGCCATGCCACCAAATGTAGTTCTTCGTATATTTTAGCTTCATGCAAAGTTGAATCTTGGTGCCCCTGTTAGTCTGTCCGTCTAACCGTCCGGCTATCCCATGATCCATCACAATACTACTACGCTAGAGGTTCCGCAGGGCTTACGTTGTGACGAAATGTTAGCCTGTGCTGGCTGAGTCCTCAATGCTACAGTCATGCTAGGACCTGACGGTGAATCTACTGCCATCACTCATCACGGAACTTGTGATTTTTCATCACACAGTCTAGCAGAGTCACTTTCCTCGTGTATTAGCTCCTGTCCTTTTTGGAATATCCCACTCCCTCCACGCTTCATGCATACACAAAGCAAGAACTGCACAAACAGCCAGCCAAACTAGGAAGAACCATCCCCTCCATATCTGGTCGACTCATCATCCTCTCCCCAATCCCCCACAGCCTTCAAGTGCGAGCTTACAATTCCTTCCCAGACTTCAGTCAAGTAGAACAGAGGAAAAAGACTGGTAAAATGAAGAAAAAAAATAAACATCTGAATCCACCAGACAAGCCTAGATCGTCCACTGCAATGTTCATGATTTAGCTACACACAACAGGCTCAACTACCCGCGGTGTGAAAGCTGGGGGCATCGCATGACAACGGCCACCGCCCAACCAACCCTCTGTTCACATAAGCTTCGCCGAGCCCCCCAAAAAAACACAAATGGCGATACCAAGTCGCAGCAATTAGTCCCTTGACATGTTCATAGAAAACTAGCCAAATGAATCTCAACACAGATATCTAGACAATGTATGTCCTCTGCCACAATTTCCCGACCATCCCATGTTGCCACCATTACCGACGGAAATAGAATATCGAAGAGGATAAGAAAGCTTGTCTGCGCGCCATGTTTGCTTGTCTGCCCCAGATATGCCTTTGTGCTATGAAATCATTCGCTATCGACGGCCCGGTACAATATTCTCCGCCGCACCCAATCCTCTCAGCATAGATGAACGGAACTTGTGTGTTTGGTAGTAATCAACGGGCAAACGCATCTAATTCGAGCTTCCTATCATGTAGTAGACCTCCTTCCTTTTTGAATCTCTTTATTCGTGGCCTTCTTGCTGTGTATTTTATATCTTCGGCTTAGAGTTGTATTTTGTGGTTTTGGTCAGATTAGGTCAGGTCAGGAAGGAAACTGGATTGGAAACCTGCAGTGATTCACATGACTTTTAGGGCGCGTGTTGAGCAAGATTGTTCTCTAGAAATAACAATATGGTAGCTCTTACTGTTAGATGTAACCAGATTCGTTTGCAAGGCGAGATCATCATAGCTGAGATAACGAACGCTAGTCGACAAATATATTGGATTTTTAATGGTCTCGAATATCTTAAGAGATTGGGTAGTGATTCTTAAATATTCTTGATCCAAAATACACAATATGCAAGTCACCCTGCAATGCCACCACCTTGAATTCTGGTCAAGATTCTGCTGACCAACCCATATCAATGTTGTCTATCCTTCCTCCCTGTGTGCCGTGTCGAGTCACCACGACAGCCAGGAGATGCGCAGTGTCGTAATTTGACATTCTCAGTGTCATCAACTATTCATCGTCCCTTCCGGTAAACTATACATTTATTTCTTCATTTCCACCATCAGAAACCCCTTCATCATTGTTACTCTTACACATAATCCGTATTATTGATCTCCTTCCCTTCTATTCTTCCCTCACTCCCGTTTCCCCATCCCACCAGCAATCAACAATTCGCCAACCCTTAACGGCGAGACTAGCCCGATATTATCAGCAATATTCCAGCCCTATTATTCTTCCTAGTTCCAGCTCTACTAGCATTTTCTCAAAGAATCTAGGGTCAAGGCCAATAGGGACGGACAGCGCTATGCTAGTTTAGGAATTAGTTAGTGGACGTGTTTTTCAGGGCATTAGCAAACAAAGCGTCGATGCATCGATATTTATCTACTTTTCTAAAGATAAAAATTCTGTTTAAGATAATCGAGATAGTGGCTAAAACTTCATTGCTACATGGAAGACAATACAGTCAATTTACGTGATCAAGAGCTTACTATTTTAATAAATTATTTCTAACATAGTCTAATATGCCTGATTAAAGCCAGATATTGATCAGCTCTGTGCTAAGTTTGCCTCGTTGATATGACGACCAGGGATTTGCGGGCTGTTGAAGTGTACCCTAACATTGATTTAACCCTAGTGTCACTATACATCGTTCCATAAATAAAGATAGTTGGAAATCAGCTCATCGCAACAAAGAGGATGACAAAACAGGTTTGACCGGAACCTAAAAGCTGTCAACATCAAAACTAACAAAGTCTAACACAAGTTCCTGTTAATCTGAACCATTAGTGAAACATTCCCGGTCCTTGTGTCATGCAAAAGCCATTAGAACATCCTAGGAATACCAATCCAATGAAACGAGACCCCATTTCACCAAGATAGTACTCCCATCTACCTCTCAGTACTAAGAGAAAACTCATCAGCAACCAACCATCTAAACTCGGTTACGTACTATCACCTTGAGACCCACCAAAGGCTAGTTACCATGGAGGCACAATTTGCACATGGCAAGACCACCGATAAGTACGCGAAAGACATTGTGGAAGAGCCGGAGATTTTATGTAGTGGGGACGTCATGGTCTTGGATATGGTCGCTTACCGCTGTAGGAAGCTGTCTGTGCTACGGGTCCCTAACTCTCGGTGGTAATGGTGGTGGTGGTGTTGGATGGTATGGGGATGATAAAGTAGTTCTTTGTCTATGCTGAAGTAGGTGCTGAGCTATATAATAAGAATGACAAGCCATTTAGAAAGGTTGAAAGAAAGGAAAGAGGGTCAGGCGACCTGATATCCACCGCAGTTACATTGTAGTGACCACTGTATCAGTTTTGGTACTTTGGGTAGTAATCACGAATACGATCAAGTTTTATGGAGGCTACGCAATGTATCATAAAGTGGCTGTTCGCATCACTCAGTGGGGGCTAGCTTCCAGAAAGGTTGTACGATGTGATAAGGGTGAGAAGGAGGGTTACACAGATCGTCACCACGAACTTGAGGTCACCAAACAAGAACAAACAACCAAGAACATGAACCAATAGTGAGAAGACAACGAACAATACTAGTAATTACTTGATGGGTATTGAGATGACTACATAAAATAAAACTAACAACTTATTAAACAATCACCTTCTTAAGCCTTGGTTTCCTGCTCAGCGAGGAACTCCTTGCTGAACTCGTAAGTGGTATAGCCCTCAGGGCTCTGGGGAATGTAGAACTTGCTCCGCTCGTACGGGGTAAGCGGCAAGTTGTACTTAAACCGATAGACCAGATCAGGGTTCGAGATGAAGTATCTGCCAACAACGCAGATGACCTCGTGATCCTTGATCTCTTCAGTTCTCTTGCGCGCCAACTCAGGAGTGAAACCACCAGACAACAACACGGGGTTACCATTAGTCCACGACTTCATGAAGACCTCGTTGTTCATACTGTCCTTAACCTCCTGGTCCTCAGTACCGGAGATGCGGGGTTCAACAATGTCGATAAAAGCAAGCTTCAGGTCAGAGGCCTTCTTGATAATGTCGGTGAACTGGGGGACGGGATCGTCCATGCCGACCTCATTGAAGGTACCCCAAGGGGAGAAACGGACACCAACACGCTCAGGACCAATGGCCTTAACGAGAGCAGTAAGGGTCTCGTGGGCAAAGCGCGAGCGGTTCTCAATCGAGCCACCGTAAGAGTCAGTACGGTTGTTGGTCATATCTTGAAGGAACTGATCAACGAGGTACCCGTTAGCGCAGTGAAGCTGGACACCATCGAAACCAGCTTCCATAGCGTTCTTGGCAGCTTGGACATAAGTAGCAATAGTATCCTTAATGTCTTCTTCAGTCATGGCAGTCGGGACATCTTCGGTAGGAATGGGCTCGGGGATAGCGCTAAAACTACTAGCGTTGGTGAGGGGAGGGCACTGGGACCGTAGACCTGAGTCCCGGCCTTGCGGGCAAGAGAGTAGGTCGAAGCACGACCCATGTGCCACAGCTGGCACCAAAGGAACGACCCCTTAGCGTGAACAGCGTCAGTAATCTCCTTCCAGGCCTTGATTTGCTCGGGAGACCAGATGCCGCCGACGAAGGGGAGGCCGATGTACTTGAGAGAGATGTGAGTGCCTTCAGTCATGAGAAGGGTACCTGGGACAGAGGCACGCTGCTCGTAGTACTCTGGAGAATAAGTTAGTAAGAGTTTGGTGTGTGAGATGATGCGGAGGGTTGACTAACCCTTGACGAGGGGAGTGGGAGTCCAGTTTTCGTCGCAACGGAGACGGGTGAGGGGGGCCATGACAATGCGGTGTTGGAGCTTGTTGTTGCCAACCCGGACGGGAGTGAAGAGCTTCTCTGACATGATGACAGTAGGTGACGAATGAACTTTTGGGGATATCAAAACAATAAGGGACAAGTATTGTAAGTATAGTGAGAAGGCTATGTACTGAATGAAAGAAAGAGATGAATGTTGAAATTGAAGTAAATGTGTATGATGCCGAGGAGCAACCCGCCTTCATTTATATATAGATCCAGCCGGAATATGCTGACAAAGATTCCACAAAGATATTCAATGGTCCCATTCTGCGGAATTTCTCTAAGCCGTCAGTCCCTAGTCCGATTCCTTCACCTCTAGCCAACCCTGACGTCACTTCACTCATCCCCTTTGTTCCCTACCATCTAGGCTTCCTCATGCCTCAAAACTAAAAACTCGATACCTCAGTAATCACTTCCAGACCCACCTCTTGATTCTCAAATTAACCAAATCTCATAATTTTGGAAACTTACAAACCAACACTTTCACGCTCTTGACACTCCATGCCTATTCATATGCCTAGTTCAGAATCTTCACATCCATCGTCACTACCAACAACGATATGCTGGCTTTGCTGAATAACGCAAGTCGGAAAGTGGGTCCAGACGGAGGTCAAGTTTGGCCGGTTTTTTGGAAGGATTGTCGAGTTTGGGAAATATCTCTAGAGAATGTTGACCCAATGGGGTTATTGCTAGAAACCTCGAGGGTAGTCAAGGTTCCCTCCCCGTGGGATGCCTTTTTACAGAATTTTTCTGAAAGAGGGAGGCCTAGAAGAAGCAATTACTTGATCTACGGTTCTCGTGGAATAATAGTGGTATAGTTGCCAATGTTAGTCAATTGATGAGACAGAGTTGATGGGAGTTCTAGTTCCGATCAAGTCGGGGTTGTTGATGTACTCGGAGTGCAATTAAGGGGTTACATGAATACTACAGGACTCGACGATGATTATTGAACGCTTGGGCTTGAAGATTATTTACGACTGGTAGATTTCTAAATCTATTACTGTCATAGCGAATATTTTCTAGATTAGTAGATGGTTGCACTTTAACTAACTGCAGATGTCTTTTTCTGCAAAGTCGCACGCGACTAATTTTTCTCTATTATACTCCTAACAGTTAGCATATATTATTGGAAACTTCATAGGCCTTCTAAACGGATTTGGTCACTACGATGTTAGAGAATTCTGGTCCCACTTTTACTGAATGATGTGCATGTCGATTCGAAAAGAATGGCCAAAGCGATATTTGCTAATCCTATTGGTGCACTGTCCGTCTATTATTTCCACTAGTATTGCTAAGACTATAGCATGAGGCGGCTCCGGATGTCATCTGCGAGGATCATCTATGTAAGACGATCTGTTAGTGACCAATTTTGGTAACGGAGATAACTCCGACGGAACAAATTACCGACTTGAAAGGATCGGTGCCAACGCCAGCTCTAGGCCTTGGCACCAGTTAACAATCTTAGGAGTCAAGTATCATGGGAATATTCCGAGATAACAAAATGCATTAGTGTATGTGAAGCTAAGTAGAACTATGATATCCTCTTATTTCCAAGATCGCATTGTCACAAAAAAATGGAAAAATCAAACTCGATTAAAGTTATCTGGACAGTAGGTATAACGCCCGACTCGGTGAGTCATCCAAACCAACCAATCCACCGCAAACAAACAACCAACTATAAACAAAAATTGTAAACAAGTGGCATAAGGCCATGTAACTATAAGACATAGTGAAAAGGCAGCGTCCCAAGATCTGACAAGAGTCAGATGACCATCACTTCATGGGATAAATTATATTGGATCATCACAAGCTTCTTCTAGAGGGAACTCCTAATCCCTCCCGGACAACTGGTATTCAGCACAAGCAATTCAATACTGGGGAGCGTAGTAGGTGGAGTCGGTGACAGTCTCGAGAACGTCAACAGGGATGACGGAGCCAAGACCAGTGCCAGTGACGTATTTGCAGGTAATCTTGTCAGTGTTGGCAACGCGAGGGAGAATAGATAAGCCCAGACACAGGTTGACGTTGGCAATGTTAAGAACGTCAATTTTAGCATCGACAAGGGCGTCAATCAGGCCACCAGCAGCAGCGATTTGGCACTCGGAGAAACATTCGTCCAGGGAGTCAACCTCGATCTCAACAAAGTTGGAAGCAGAGCTGGAGATAGCAGTATCGCAAGTTGGAATGAGGTTGATAGGTAGCGAAGGAGAAGCATTGCGGGCAGTCATGGCACCACTGCGTCGGGAGACAGCAGCAGTGAGAACATCGGCGTGGGTCTGGCGCTTGCCGAGGAGGCCATGAAGGATACTGCCAACACCGTCAACAAGACCATCAACCAACCCGACGACGTCCTTCAGGAGATTGTCGACAATAGGAGAAATACCGACAAGGAGCTTCTGAACGACCACGACGACGTTCTCAACAGTGCAGTCAGCCAGGTTGAGAATGTCACCCAGGGTAACAACAACATCACTGCCGAGGTCCTTGAGGGGAGAAAGGTCGATGCCGAGGTCAAGATCAAGATCAATGAGGTCGCCAACCTTGATACCGAGGTCGAGGTTTAGGAGAGCGTCGAGGAGTTTGCCAACGCCGACATCGACATCAAGGTTCAGGTTAACAAGGTCAAGAATGTTGATGTTAAGTTTGACTATGATGTCAAGGAGCGCAGCGAGGTCCAGTTTTAAATCCGCATTGACTTTGAGCAGTTCGAGCACGCTAAGGAGGACCTTCGTGGAAACGATATCCTCGGTGGGCAGGTTTAGGCTGACATCGAGTAGGTCGATAGCCACGGGGACAGTGGAGCAAACCGGAACGGTAGGAGTCTGAGTGGCAGAAGGAGATAAACGAGTTAGTGGGGACAAGAACCGAAGAAATGGTTGTGGGGATAACCGAGTGAACGGCCAAAGTGGAACCAGAATGCCAGTCGGGACAGCCGCCGTAGAAAAGGGAAGAATTAATGCGGTGAAGTGGCAGCAGTCCCGACGGACCCAGGTTTTCAGGGACTCACACGCTTGACGACAGGAGCAGAGTCCTTGATGAATGTAAGGGCATGATCACCGTGAGAGGTGGCCCAGTGGGTGGGAAGGGTGGTGTCGATGCCGGAAGGGCAAACAGCGAGGTCGAGGATGGCAGTCAGGTCCAGAACGCAACCGTTGAGGAGGCCAAGCTGGGCAAGTAGAGCGGCAGTGACGGCAACCATTTTGAATGGGAGTATGTTATTTAAGTGGGAAAGGTAGTGTAAGGAGTGGAAAGTGACTAAGAGTCGTATGTGAAAGAATGTAAAGGAGTTGGAAAAAGATTAAGTGCGTATAAGCGGAGGTATTAGTGAAGAGAGCGGAGAGTATTAGAAGCTAAAAGAAGCCGTGATGAAGTGAAGTGATGGTGAGGGTGGAGAGAAAAGGAAACAGAAGTCAGAAAAGACGGAGAATCTCCGAGTCTTTATACAACTTTCCGTGATATCAGCTCGCTGTACAAACTCGCCTGTGTCACTACTCCCTCTCTACCCAAGAACATACTCCTGGGTTCCACTAATGACATCTAACCATCCACCATTCAACCATCAACTTCACGCCGTCAACCTTCTATAGAACCTTGTCACTGATCATCATCACCATATCCGACCTCCTCAATACCCCCTTCCCATGTACCACCCCCTTCACACATCCATCCCCGCTACTTGTCGTACCGTACTTTGCTCTATCCAAGCCATCTTGTTCTGCTCAGCCAATTTATATACCTCTGCACTCTTCGGTCCTGTGTTCAATGGGTAGTGTCTAACACTGGTCATCTTGTTCCCCACGAGACCTTCGAAGATAGAGACCTATCATCATCATTTACATGTTTGTCATCACCTAGCGCTCTTCTGTTCTTCGAGTTCCTAGGATGACTCCTACTTGCGCTTATTACTCCCTTCCAAAGGATCGTCTGCCAAACGAAAGAACGATGAAAGTAGACTTAGTCTAGGGCCGCAACCTTTTGTTAAATCCATCTCAACAGTACTTTCCTTATCAGCTAACAGCAAACTCAACAATCTCCACTGTTACTATTCGCCTCCCTATCGCCATAACTGTATCCCTCCCCCATCAAACCATCGACCCCATTTTTCACTAGTTCCATAACTTCACCATTAGCTGCTCTTCCCTTGGTCCGCTATTCTCGGGTCGCCTCCGTATATGTGCCTCACGCAATATCCCTACTCCCAAGTTGTCAAAAGAGCGCGAGCCAAAGGCGAGTTTATTTGTTGTATGAAGTCGCTGGCATCTCCACGATATGGTATCCCTCGGATGGTGTTAGAGTTAGTGGCAAACCACAACCAGTGATAACGAGAAGCTGATCATTTGATAAGAAAAGGGAGCTCGCCTAGTTATGGTCTGGATGTTTGCGTATTTGTTATTGGGTCTTGTCGCTAAGCATAGGCACGACTCAACATTGCCTTATCATAGTGACTTTTGCTCACTTGGTGAACACCTCTGTGATATATAGTCATATTAACCAATCCCAATTGTTAACCCTGCATCTAATTCATGAAACGCATATCTCTCCCGATGCCAGAAGCCCTCAATATATTCCATTTCAAGGGCCCCCTATTGTCCATAACCTACTGTCATCAAGCAATTCTCGCACTTCCTTCCAAGCACCTTTGGTGTAAGGGTCCCTGAAATCAACAAGTGAAGAATTACAAATAACACGCCTCAAAGGATTACATGCGGATAGATACATAATTACAAGCCGTCTATATCCAACAGACTGTGCCCAACTGTATCCAACTGTGTCCGACCAAGCACACAGCCTGCAGTTATCTCAACACCAGGGGTCTTACCCAATAAGGATTTAGACTTTCCGCTACACGCATCGTCGATCGCCATCTTGGAAACCCGGCAGAACCAGTCTTGAGCCCTAGTCGGGCAATATACAAAAGGAATTATTATCAGACGGTGCCCAAGACGAGGCAGCATTGTGAGCGTTTGAGTTGAGAGAATATTGACAAAATTACGCAAATGGGAAGCGCGAAAAGAAATGATAAAAAAATACTGAGGAAACTAGGAATGTTGTTAGTCTTCTTTTCTTTCTTTATTTTTTGTATAACCAATATTTAATAACTAGTAGTACCTTCAGGGCAGATGGGAAGTCAGTTTTGTTTGGTTTTGGTGGGTTAGTGACCTGTATACAAATACAGGAACACTATACTATTACTTGTTTGCCGTCGATACCTTTTACTTGTCTAACACAACCACAGACGCTATTTTGTGTGTTTCGTTGCTCCTGTCACCCGTCAGAGCTCCCGATTTCAAGGAACGGTGACGTCTGCCTGGGATTGACAGGAGATCTCGTCTATGGAAAAGCAGATTGTGCCCTTGTGTAATTCTATGCAGAGACTAGCATGAGGATATTCTTGCTGTGTTTGTGATGATGTAGAAATGGGGAATGAAGAGGGATTTCATCATGATGGGGAATGAAGTGACGGTGGTTCGTGAAGAGTGGTTTGGGAAGAGGTGAGGCTTTCCGAAGGTTAAAGATGGTACTAACACGCTTGGAGCTAGGGTTGGTAATAGCGTTTGTGGGATACATCAAGTGGATACAGCGGCTAAGAAGAAGATTAACGGATGGAAGACGCTGATTGAAACGTGATATGCCAAGTTGAAGTTGGAATATAATGCCCTATGGATCTGGTTTATTGGTACTAGGGAATTGGTTGAGATTATAGCGTACCAACAACCTGCCAGAGTGTAATCATTTTAAGATTGAAACAGGACTCGAGAAATTGTGTAAATGCTAGGGTTATTGATCCGTTCATCTCATGAACCATTATCGTCTAGAATGTTGAGATTACAACGGATCACCACTCAAATTCTTCTCCTCTCCCATTTAGTTTACTGATGTTCAACTCTGCCCCCGTCCCATCTAGCAAGTTTCAACCTATTCCCATCTATCACCCACCTTCTTTCTTCTTGCCTCCATCACATACCATACGCATTTGATCGACACTCAAATCCCTCGCCTACCCAACAGTACCCCGGAGACATAGAAATCCCAAGCAAGTCAAACTAGGCAAGAAAAGCCAGCATTCATGCACAATATACGTAAATCTTTGCTGAATAGCGGAACGGATGCACCGGATACCAACGGATGAGATATTATGGAAACAGGAGACGCTGCTATCCAGAATATTGGCTTACGGCATCGGCAGTATGGCGTCTATGGCGACTCGGACTGTTTGCTTGAGTTCATGATTTCTCTCTGGATTTGGAAATTGTATGCCGGAATTGAACATTGCAGCGTCTACGTAACTATTCAACCGTTAAAATGTACCCTCTCGTATTCTTTGCATGTGGGATCGAGGAAAGTCACTAATAAGACTATAGAATAATTATGCATTTAAGGTGGTGAAGAGGGGATCGGAGTGATTTTTGTTTCACATGAAGAAAAGGGGACGAGCACTTCTAAAGAGGTGCTATATGCTATTTATTATAGCCCTCGTTAAGTACATTTACAAGATGGAATTAGCGGTCTCCTTTGCTGAGTATTCCTTCTCCCTGTCGCCTATTAACTACGTGATCCCACAGGACAACATATTAAAATGTTTGTTACAGAGTAGACAATGAACCATTCATCTTTATTTAGAGTTAATCCAACCAATGAACAGACATCTCCATTACTATGGAAGGTTAATGTTAGGGGGTCGTTTGTCTGTAAATGTTTATATTTCTCATCCCTTTACACCACCAACCACATCTACCGCTCCTTTTGCCCATCTTCTTGCCGCCCGACTTCTATATAAGACCCTTTACGCTTCATCGGTTCCTTTCATCTAGTTCAATTGCCAACCCATCCATGCCACCGTCTATGTACCCTGTTGTTCCATGATCGTCAATATTGACAAGACGGCTATCTTTTGTGTTAAAATCTGCCTTGCTGGTGGTAATCATCTGGTTGCTATTCTGGGGTGGAGAATTGGATGAGGGAGGTTAGGCGAGTGGGGATGGATGGGTCATGGGGAGGACGAAGGGGGTTAGAGTGGGTAGGGAAGGGGATGATGAGGCCTGTAGGTGAGATCGTATACCGTCGAGTCCTATGAGATGATCGATGGAGATTTGTGAGAATTAGAAAACCTCCATGTCTTGAAAGATTCAATGTGTAGTACATCGAGTACAAGAATGGGCATATAACGATGATAATGTGGAATGAAGCCACGAAAAACTCTCTACTTCTCTCTATGTTTATATTAGTCTCTAATTAAGCTGCAATACTTGACATTCGTCTCACAAATTCCCTAGATGTCTCTAACCAAAGTCTCACTACCCGCACTTATCTTTCTTCTCTCTAATGAACTCACTTATAATATCTCGTTCATGTTCTTCTCTATCTCAGGAAACCCTCTCTGGAACTGGCAGAATCGCAAGGTGGCAGCTACTTTCTACCCATCAGTCTCCAAACGGAATTCATGGACACTGAGAAATACAGAATCTCAACTTCGTCACCACCAGCGTATGCAACGTCGTATCCCGCCCGACTGATAAGTACTCTACCAGAGAAGGTGGTGATTGGCACCCAATACGAAGAAGGCTGATAGTGTTGTCTGGCTATATTTATTGCCGCTCGGAACAGTTCGCGGCTGTCTCTGAATCTTCAGCTTACCTCAAGGGGCTGTCGTCAAAACGTCCGTAGAATGATGCTGATTTACTAGCTGTTTGTCATTAGAGATCTGAGAGACTCGGAAGATAAAAGAGAATGTCTCCTAAACAATCCATATCATCACAAAGAAGCCTACATAAATCACCTTAGGATCGGAAAAGAGCAAATAAATTTGGTCTGTTCTCGATCCGTGGCTATATTTCCTCCCTGCTAGCTAATAGCCAAAGCCCCAGTCCCTGTATGTATACCGTGAAGAATGATATCGAACACAGATTTATCTTTCAAGGTGCAGGGTGGGAGGCAATGTCTGTTATTACATACTGAAAATATAGTTTGAGACATACAAAGTTGTGAGTTGTGTGTTTCCCCATAGTGACGGCCAGACAATGTAGAGATGTTGGCAGAAGAATATGCTGACCCTATGCTGTGTCGACAACTTACACGGCCACTTGCAGCATGCCGGGCAATTTTCATATAGATAAGGCGACATTTCTGTCTGACAAACATCGCCCACTCGCGTTTTTCGTGTCTAAAGTTCGGTCGACAATAATCTAGATCACTTGATACTATCCACTTCCATTATCTCATCATAAACTATACAAACTCGTGACTACATACATCATGAATATACACAGTCCTTTTGTCCACCGCCTAAACATTCCAAACGTAGTCCGCAATCACCCCAGCCCTTGGCACCCCACCTCCAAGATAGCTTGCGTATTTTCAAATCATCGTAAGGTCGAGACTTGGCTGTGGCTAGAGGGGCAAGGGACATTTGGCTCGCTTGTGTAGCTGACGCGGCGCAGTACAATAGGGATACGACGGCGGGGCGATGGCAACGGGTGGGTGTGAGTGTAAGTGGAAGCTGAAGTGGGGACTGGTGGATTATGTGTGCAATGTGATATTCTCTGAAGAGGTAGGCTGTGGTGGCGAGAGGAGTGGTGATAGTGATAAAGATGCAAGCTGGAGAGCTGTGATGAGGAGGTTGGACTGGAGATAGAAAAGTAGGCTGACTGAGGGCAGTGAGATCGTGTTGAATAAACATTTAGGTTGAGGAGACACCCAATGGTATGCAGTTATGGATCGAGCTGGTCAGAGACTTTTGCTGTTAGTGGCACTCAACGAAGGATATGAGAGGATGATGGCAGCAACCTTTGGAATTTTAGATACTCTTCATGGCCAGTAATTTGTATTTTTGACAAACTTAGTTTCATCCTGTGATAAGTTCCGCGCTCAAAGTATCCGAGTCTAACCAGTCATTTTTAGTTCCATTGAACACTTATCCCAACTATGGATATAATGATCTTGAAGATTTGATGGAGAAAGAAGCAATTAAGATATCATATTCTACCTCTTCACCATCCACAAAGACTCATAATATTTCGATGAGTATTCTTTCTCGAGTTCAATATTGTCATCCGTTACTGATATCATCACATAGATGGAACAACCCACCGGTCCCTCAACTCTCTATTCTGGTTGACTCTTAAACAAATAGCTATCTTCTCTCCCATGATGCTTTTACCTTCTCTGTAAAATATCGCACTAGATCTATCACTCTTAAAATACAAGATATCTACTACACTGCAAATTCTTTTAAGTGTGGGGCCGCGCAATCGTTACACAAACATAAACCCCGATACCAAATCTCCCATCTACGATAACCGTATTAAATCAACATTATCTGCCTATATAGAAGCCAACTACAACCCTAATTGCATATATGATCATAGCCTGTGGAAGATACGGGACTCTGTCTGCTCCTCCATAGTCAAGCCACAGAGCGCCGGATTAGTACTACGATGGGTGACTACGTGGGAATATCTAGTGTTGTATATCTTTGTCCTGGATATTGTTACGATCGTGGGATCACTCAACCTTTGTTCTCTTTTGAACAAGTTGATTCCATATTTTCTCACTTTACTCTCTAGGACGTTCAAATCACGTGTTACGAGCTGGTACGGCATTCTATCTGCACGATGACATCACCATAATATAACCCCAGATGCCATCATTATTCCACCCACATGCACCTAATACCACCTTACCTCATATATATTTCCTCACTTTCACATATAATCGGCTTTTCTCTTAACAAGATGGTATCCAGTGTATATTGAAGTCAAAACAGATCCGAAAATAAACAAAGTCAAACTAGTCAAACAGTCAAATAAATAACACTCCAGTCCATTTCCCCCAGCCATATAACCAGCCCAGTCCGTAGAATAGACGATAAAAATAGTAAAATAAAAGCAAATACCCTTCACATACCCACCACCTTACACCCCGTTCCCATTCATCGCCGCCGCCGGCGTCCGCCCCCTCCTATTTAACAACGTAGCCCCCGCAAAATTCAACTCAAATCCGTCCGCGGCCTGTTCTTTTGCAGTCCTCCTTACTGCCGCCACAACATCCGCTGAATGCTGCCCATACCCCCCCGCATTCTTTCCCTTTGCCCCTGCCCCCGCTACTGGTACTGCCCTCGGTTGCCGATCGTCAATCTTGGTATTCTGCATGCTCTGTTCAAGTGTCTGATTGGAAACGGCTGGCTGTGCATGGGCGTTGTACTGGGCATCGGAGCCTGAGTTTGACCCGGAAGCGCCCTCCATTTCTTCGTCTTCTTCATCGAGTTGGGCGAGGATTTTGTTGACACCGCCGTATGGGGTTTGAACCCGACGGGCGACGTCATAGGAAATGTCGAAGACTTCGCGAAGGTTTATAGCATCAGGAGAACGCGGGTCAAACGTTATGCCGTTGTCATCGATGACCTTGTGTTGGTTGAAGGCGTCGGCGCCGGGTTGGACTTGCCGGGACGGAACCGGTGTGTTTTCGCCGGTAATCCACGGATGGGCGAGGAACTCGAGGATAGTGTATCTCTTTTCAGGATCGACGACCAGTAGGTGAGTGACGAGATCCTTGGCCGAATCTGAGATATTGTCCCACCAGGGAGAGAGGAAAGTGAATTCGCCGCGTTTAACTTTGTCACCCAGTGTTGTTAAATTCTCGTCGTAGAAGGGAGGGAAGCCACAGAGCACCGTGTAAAGGACACAGCCCAAAGCCCACATGTCGACGCCTTGGCTATAAGTGTCTTCGCGGACAATCTCAGGAGCCGTATACCCGGCTGTACCGCAAGGGTCTTAGTGTTGTTTTGCCAAACAATCTTGGACAGGCCAAAGTCAGCAATCTTGATGGTACCGATGCCACCACCGCCAATCCCGGGAGTGAAGTCACCCTCGTCAACTTTGTTTTCATCACCAGGCTGCTTGGGGCGAGGCACTCGCGAGGGAACCATAGGAATTGGCGTGTAAAGGATGTTTTCAGGCTTGATGTCTCTGTGGTTGAGGGTTAGTATTGTTCGAAACTACTCTTTGTATGTATGATCCGTACCTATGAACAACACCCTGCTCGGTGTGCATATATTTGATGGCTTCGGCAACCTGTAGAATCACATGCCGCGACAATTCCTCACTGAAATAAGTAAGCTTGACAATCTGATGGAAGAGCTCGCCACCAGGGACGTACTCGAGGACAATGTACATGTATTCAGTGTCCTCATGGTGTTCGATTAGAGACACAATGTTCTTGTGGTTCATCCGTTTTTGGATAGCTGTCTCCTTAAGAATACCAGACCGCTATATCGCCGGGTTAGTATATCAATTCTACAAATCACAAAAATACACAAGTCAAGTAGCAAGGTAGAGCTTAGTCAGTTAGTCCATAGCCTCAGTCCGTCCGTCACATCAAGCTTCAAAAGATGAAATAGAAAAAATGACACACTCGGAACCAGGAAAGAAAAAGATCTAGAAGAACCAACGGCTACAGTGACTTTTGGCTCACAAAGAAAAAAAGAGGTAGGTGAGGACGCTTACTTGAATGGCTTTGCGACCTTGCTTAAAGTCGGGATGTAAACGCTCCTCGCCCTACCCAAATAGCTTCGTGTCAATATAGATGGAATAGAATATCAGGGTGTGATATGAGGTGACGATAAAGATGTGGTGGCTAGTTTAGAGTTGGAAGGAGGTATAGAGGAAACAGAAGCTATCTGTCTGGCTTTTATGATAGTGATTGAAGCCTTCTAATCCAATATATGGCAAATTGTCATACTGGCACAACCTCAGAGGCCACCCTTAATACAGATACGCTGTTGTTGGAAGAGACTCTCAACCCGTCAAGCCAGATAGAGTGATGACGGACGGATCAAACCAAATGAAACCGTCTTCTGCTGTGTGTTCTTATAATGTCGGGTCCATAAAATTTATGATTATGTGCATGTGTGAGTGAGTTCTTACCTGTTTGTTACCCAACTCGGCCTTGTGAACAATCTTGACGGCAACGCCATGCGGATACTGCCCCATCAAATCCGTGGCATGGTACACAACGCTAAAGGCGCCGTCACCAATCTGCCTGTTGAGTTGGTATCTGTTCTTCAGGCCGGGGTACTTGGGATTCACGGCCGGGGTAAAGGGTGGGGCCGTAATAGTGGTGATGGACGCAGTAGCAAGGTCAGGCGCCGACACTGGCGCAGTTTCGTGGTGTTGGACCATGACGACATCGCTAGGTGAGGGCACGGCTTGGGCGACGGTGATTTGGGGTTGCTGGAGTTCGTGGTTCGTGAGGGCATTCTTGTTGCGAGTCGAAGACGGTGCAGAGGTCTTATCCTTATCTTCACGGCCCTTGCCTACTTTAGATTGGGGCAGCATGGTTAGCGAACGAGGGTTCCTGATCGTAGATGGCATGGTTTATAGCTAGCTGGCTGACTGGTAATGGAGCCGGTGGTCTCTCTATCTCGTGAACCCAAGAAATGGGTAGGGCTGAAGTAGAAACAGACAAAGTGAGATAATCGATTCTTGTGCGCTTCGATTTCGAGTCTAGCCTGCGTATGACCAGTAACCAGTAACCAACTGTGTAGATTGGGCCAAAGCTAGTCCAAAAGGTGATGCTTGTTCATCTCTGAGTGGTAGTAGCCCAACATCCCCAACAGGCCAATCACTAATCACCATAACATAACAGCCGCAACGGCACATGTAAAATGGGACTTACCACGCAGAATTTGTTTGAGGTGTTGCATGGTGGGCAACTAGTAGAAGGACGGAACCTCGGTCAGTGTAGAAGTGCTGATCCAGTCGGCTATGAAGAGCGAGAAGAGAAAAAGGCGACACAAGACGCCTTAGGGCTCGTTCTTGACGTAACACTAAGGGTAAGCGTTTGATGTTTTGAGTGCTAAAGGATAAGACAAAAGCTTAACCACTGCGTATGGCACCAGGTAGAAGACAGTTAGACTATTGTGCAACGAATAGGCGCGCAGCTCCAGTGGTAGTTGGAGATTTGGGATTCGTAGATGTGAGTCGACAGACAGAATCGGACAAAATGGTGTACGAACTTGACTTGTAAATGGTGGGAAATGGATCGATCGAAATTGCAAGATCAGGGCCGTTAATGTTGCTTCAGGTTTTAAAAAGCAAGCTAGAAGACTGGGGATTTTATGCAATGGGGAGCAATTTTCAAATTGTGGCACAGCAGGACTCGTTTAGAGCAGCAAGACTGACAGTCGTAGTGCTGACGTAAATGGAATCTAGTAGCTTATATATTCAAACAAGATGTCGTGGGCGCGGGGCGGGTCAGATCGAAGAGAAGTTATGTCTGTCGATATGCAGGTCGCCGGTCGCAGCGTGGGATGGGCAAGCTCAAACGTGAAAAACAGGCTGACTGATGCTAGTAATAAGCGGCAATTGGTAGGTATAATAGATGGGTCGGACTAAGGTGGGCGTCAGCTCGAGCAGTGAGCAGGCTGCAGTGGTGGTGTGTGAGTGATAGATAGCAGCAGCCGATGATGGGTCAAAGGGATGAACGGCATGTAAAATATTTTGGTAAAAGAACACGAATTGCCGCAGGCGGAATAGGAGCGGGTTCTCGGAGAGTAGAAGAGAAAATAGATATGCGAGAATAAAGAGTCCAAAAAAATAGAACGTTGAGGGAAAAAGAGCAAGAACTAAATACTGTAGCTCCCATAAGCCCGCAATTTGTGAGAATGACAGTGGAAAGTCCACAAGGTAAAAATAGGAAGTCACCTACAAGGGTTGTCCTTTGAGCGCCTGTAGCGAGTTTGGGGTTTCTAGTAGGTGCAAGTCACTATTGCTACCATTATGCTCTACTTAAGGTGAGGTTCAGCGGGAGGTGCGTGCAGAACTTCCTACTAGTACTTCTTCCTACGTCTTGACCCGCGCAGTTATGGCTCACTTTCTCAAAGAGCTTCATGTCACAGACCAGGAAGGGGTGGATGAGGGGCACAATAGCGGCAGAAGGAGGGGATGTCTTCTATTTTGGGTCATGTCATCTCGGTTTCAATGGACACATGCGCAACTGTATGCATCATTACTACATAGATACACGTTCATTCTAACATGGCTCCAGGGTTTTTAGACTAGAATTCGATTTGCCACTAGAACCCTAGTAATAAGTACTGACGCGATTTCTAAGTGATGGCAATCCTAACCCACGGTTGGTCATTTGCCTCTTGGATTTAGCAGATAGTTGTCTCGATAATAGCCCGTTCTGCTAAACAATCTGCCAGCCGAGACTCTCACTATAATTGGAGGAAGCTACCCCATACTGCAATTAGAAGTAACTGCTCAAAGAAAAATTATAAGACTAGGAAAGTCCGCAGTGGCCTAGGCTCTTCATGTGATGCAGAGAGAAGAAACTCGACGCTGCAACAGGTGCTACATAAAGTGAGAAAAGGAACGGCAACTACCTCAACAGACTCCTAGGACTACCTCCAAATGACGATGGTTCGATCAGAGCGAATGAGGCGGTCGGAGCACTAGTGAGTGGCACCAATAGAAGGGGGATAGAAGGGCTTAGTAGGAGCTAATGTCAAGGGCGCTTTACCTAATCATCTAAATAGAATATATGCCGAAATAGCGCAGCGGGGTTTCGAAAGCCTAGATCGTTGGTATATTTCACGAGTGGGCTCTGATCAAATAGTCTAGGGACTTGGAGCTCTATCCAATCAAAAGCCAATCCTGCTGTTATATCTCCTACTCATTAATAACTTCTCTTCGGTTCCAAAAGCCCCCAAAGCTCCCCTCCCCTCTCACCCCTCCACCAACCATAACATCCACCATCATCAACCAACCCATAGAAGGAGCCGATGACGTTTTTCGCCCCATAGCCGACCAGAAGCCCCTGTCCGATGAATGCAATCCTCAGCTAGCCCCATCGTCCCGCACAAAGCTTGCATTGTAGTACCCAGCGTCGTCTAAGTATCAGCCCAGTATGTATATTTGATTAGTCGCCACAGCAAAAGCAATTTTTGTTCTGGCTTTGGTCTCACATTAGCCAGTTATAACATATTGGATGTGACTTTGACAGCGGATACAGACGTTGTGGAGATGGTTAATTTGGTTTTATGTTTCAAGCTGTATGATGAATGGCAAAGACTGGCGTATTTATGAATGTGGAATTAAGTCGGAGATATGCCCAAGAAAGTCTTGTTTAAATTAATAATCAATATCAATGAATATTCAAGCAATTTATTTATAATCCTTAGATCATGTTTGTATTCAACATGACTCGACATCCTCCCATCCATTCTAATATTAACCCGTACTTTCCATTTTTCACGTCCATCACACATCGTCAAGTCCCCACTGAAACCCCAAACCCTCTCCGATGCGGGAATCCGGCAACCAATCCATGCCCGACTGCCCTCTCAAATAGGCGCAACGCCTTTATGCACAGGCCCGCAAAAGGCAAAGTACGGCATGAATGTCAATTTGGTCAAAATGCCAACATGTACCAAGTCCATCTGTACTTGGTGTGGTTGGATTTCTTGTGGTACCATGGGGCTTTGACCTGTATCATGAGTTTTTGATCTACGTGACGTATATTATTCCATCGCATATACACCCACGATCAATACATACATACACCACCATATATTAAAAAATTATATATCTATTCCCATTCACCCTCTCTATTTCCATCAACCTCCTCCAATCCCCAGATATCACCGTCCGACAAAAATATGCAAACCCAACCACCCCATCCCGTCACCTCTCCATCCCATGTCCATCTGACGTCATCCCACATCCCCCCTTCCCCCAATCCTTCCATTTAGCCCCCTCCTCCATTCTCCCACCCCGCTAATCACCATCGTATCCTCATCATCAAGTTTTGGATTTTGACTACTGCTGTCAACTACCTGTCTAGTACTAGTTGTAGATATTGATTTGTCTTAGTTAATCATTGTCAATCTGTAGTTGTTCACGATAAGGGATCTGGAGACGACGAAATGTGTAATCATGATATAATATGGACTCTAACCCTATTTACTACACACATCCGGCGATCCTAGAGTTAATCAAGAAGCACATCATAACATCGTTTTGACTAGGTACCACAGAATTCATTTTTAGTAGAGAAAACCACATCCAAATTTCATCTATAACCACCACACCACAGTTACTCATTACATTCCTCCAAGTCTCCAACCCAGCTTTCGCCCATCACCCCATCTCCACCTGCACCTACCCGCTAACCCTTCACCATCCTGACGTAATTCTTCGCTACTACCCTCACTACTTACCTACCTGTGACGCAGCTATCCCGTCGTATCGCTTCCGTCCCTAAAGACCCCCAGACACTAATCGCTGAGAATTTTTTTTTCATTAATGTGAACATCATGACTATGTGGCTAGACATGTCCATAATCAGCATACAGGCAATCAACACTGAAAGGGTATTTTGGTGCCAATCGCTGGGAGTCTATTTAGCCAGTATAGGTGACACAAGTAATAAGAGTGACGAGCAATAGTATTAAAAATATCAAAATTATTGGTATAAATAATATATAAAGTAAAAGACGATGATAAAACGACACTCATATCTAATCTTAACCTCCAATACCAATAGTAGCAAAGGGCCCAACAACTAGAATCCAGAAAATGAAGACGAACCAAAAACATTACAAGTAAAAGAGAAAAACAAAGTAACCCTAACAATGACATCATATAGAAGAGAAGACCCAAAATTCACGCCCCATACTGTGCTTCACCAGTCACCTTTTACTCTCTTCAACTCACAACTTCTCCTATTCATCAGTAGATGGAGCCACGATCTTGGATAACACCTGTGGGATCTTCCTCCGCTCCCACATCTCTTCAAAGCGCTCAGCACACGCGTCAGTAACCCAGCACCCAGCAAGATGGACAAGCAAATCGCCCTCCTCAAACGCCATAGTATCGTCACCTTCGTAGAATGAGTTGACGACGCGCTGGCGCATCAGACCAAAGTGGTTGCGGACAACAGGGTGGTGACGGATAATATGACGCATGGCGTCCTGCTCGGGACCACCCCACTTGTTGCGTAAGAAGAAGGGGTCGACCCACATGTCCATAAGAAGCTGATTGAAGTGCGAGCGGCGGACGAAGAAGGCACCAGCGTTGATGCCGTTGTGGTCTTGGGAGATTATGAAATCCATATTCTTCCAGTCGAGAGTAGGGTTTGTGTAGGAGCCAGTGTGGGAACGGTCAGGACCGACCATCTCATGAGAGAAGAGCAGGTTCTTCTGCATAGCGTCGCGGGAGAGAATCAGGGAGTTAAGATCCTGCTCGGGGTTCATGATGATGATATCCAGATCCATGACAAGTACCCACTGGGCCTCAGGGAACGCGTTGAACGTCTTGACGATGGCGGGGATCTTCTTCCAAACGGTATCGGCGTCGGGAAGTTCAATCTCGCTAATGTCGACAAAATGGTACTTGTAGCCGTGGTAATCACAGTAAGCCTTGCGGTTCGACGCAACACGTTCATGCATGTCCTTGATGGTACCGTGGTGACCACCACGATCAGCAGCAGTGAGAATGACAACCTCCTCGGGCTTGGGACCAGCAAGATCGTACTTAATATCGGCGGGGACATCAAAGGTGATGTTCAGCGAGGGAATGGGCTCGGCCTGGCTTGACAGTTCTAGAAGTGAGGGTTCGTGGGGAGGACACTCGATCTCATCATCCTCGCCATCATCAAATTCCTCGGTGGCAAGGGACGGGGTAGCGGCAGGAACATGAGAGGTAGTGGTGGCCTTGGCGGGGATCGGGGGGTGAACGGCAGGAGGTTGCTGGATCTCATGGGAAATGGTAGCCGACTTCTCCTTCTCGGCAGAAGACCACTGCGACCAATTATCCGGCGTAGAGAAGACGTGGGCCGAGATAATGAAAAGGAGCACAAAGGCAATGGTAGCAGGGAAGACAAGTCTAAGCGAAAATTAGAGTTAGCAAGGGGAAGCTTCTCAAGAGATGACGACACTTGTCCCAAGTAGCAAATACAAAAGCATGTGTAATTAGAAAACGATAAGGGTAATGGAGGTCTTCTGCAGAACAGGGCTACAAAGTAATGAGCTCAAAAGGGGACAAAGTTGGTTTATTGACGGCTGCAGACAGGGTCGTCATGCAGCAGTTCATCCGCCTTCCAGACGCAGATATCTCTACTACGCCTTATCGTGGATTTTCATAATGTAGTTACCCTCTTCTCGCACGTAGCATCATCATGATGAACGAGATATTGTAGATCGTTTCGATCTGGTGGTGTTCGGAGAAAGTATGTGTAATTTAGAGATGGATATGGCCAACCCGCATAAAGAAAAAGAAGATATTTCGTGGATCGTAATGGTTCCGATCAGATAATCTGATGAGAGAAAGACAGAAAAAGGGAGTTGTTGGAAAGCTTGGCTGGTCTCTGTAGTCCTATGTGTGGATATTTTAACGAGCGTACCCCACAGTAGCAATAGTGACAGAAGCTTTGAATTAGTCGGAGGGAGCTAAGCAGAGGGTGCAGTAATGATAATATTCCAAAGATGGTAGAAATACGATAAATAGGATCAAGACTAAACAAGGAAAGGAATGAGGCTGAATGCAAGAAACGGTCCGGTAGAAACGAGTGTCAGGATAAAACTAAGAGGATAGAAATTCAAATGGTAAGATGCATCAAGGCTGTGAAGGCACAAAAAAAAAGGTTGTACACAAAAATCAAATGTAAAGTAGGGAAATAAGCGAAGAAAAGCAGGAATCCGCTGGCAGCAGGTGGGATGAGGCTCAAGGATTGAGTTTGGCGAAGAAACAACAAGAGAAAGAAGAAGAGAAGAAAGGAAACAAAATCTAATCTCAAGTGGAGCAGAGACCAGGAAGCTATCTATGAGGAATGGATCTACGATGTCGCATACAAAAGGAGGGGGCCGCCATAAGGTCTAGAGACGCGGAGGGAATACCACTAATAATATTCATCTGTTGTTTTGTCTAGTTTCTTGGAATTTTCTTGGAGATATTTCTCATTTAACGATGGCGTCTATTCACTGCTATTGGCCAGTACAACATGTGGCATCACAGGCCTTGACAAGGGTTCAAGGTAACATGGCGTGTACAGCTATTAGGTTTCATGTGTGACTGTCGAAATAACGAGAATGCATGAATAAATTGCCTGTCGCTCGGTTAGAATTCGGAAGAGCTACTTCCGCTATAGGGCAGGAACTTGGCTAATGATGAGCGGCTGATGCTTTTTCTTTAGAGTTGATATCATGCCTTCCTTGCCTTCTGGGGTTTGATCGGCCGCAGCGCAATCCCGGATGCACGAACGGAAAGTGCTCTGTGCTTCCTTTCTCAGTCGATTCGCCGGCTCGGTGGGCAGAAAACAGTGTTAAAAAGTATTCACTGCATTGTCACCTGGGCGACGATCATCATAATATGCTCAGATCCTCCCTTTAATCGGCCAACAAGAACGCCCACCACCGACGCCGTCGTGATCTAATATTTCTTCATCGTGTTCCCAATATTGGAGTGTCTCCATCCCATCCGTCGAGCTTGACAATCCATCATTGCAGTCACAGCCAAAGCGGATCACTCCACCCTGCTTCCTAGCTCCATTTGGTTCTTGGGCAAGTAGCTTACAGAAGCCTCGACAATCATCAGAAACTTTGCCGCCGTGGTTGAACTGCTCCAAAACCAAAACGTAGGTACTTTGTCGAATTCATTATCATGTCTCTTTATCACACTTTTCCTAGTCCATCGATACGAATCAAGTTCAAATATTGACATCGTGAGTCATCATCTCCTACGCCACGTTCCACTTTATGATCAGTAATCGTTGTAGTTATAGTATATCACAATATACTCCTCCATCAGCATAGAACCGCAGTGAGATCGTCGGTCTTCAGCCTACTCTGAAACAATAAGAGTTGCAGTTTTGCAAATAGCCTTTGACCAGGGCGTAGCCCCCTCCAGTCACTTATCTGTCCTCTCTGTCGCGAAATTCGAGGATTTCCTAATTCATGAAGTCAACGCTACATGTCTGCGCCATAGAGACATTCCAAGGCCACTAGGTTGCAGTGTCCAATACAGTGGATGTGCCGTCACTCTCTAGAAGCCATAAACACATGCCAGTAACCGCAATATGTCTTGCCAGAACACCGAAATACCTGTCTGCTGATTACCTTTGGCTTGCAAAGGCACTTGGGGCCATCAACTCAGGCGGCAAACACGCAGCTGCGAGCCAGAGGCCTGCGATTATATCAGTGACCTAAGTTACAGAAGATGTCCAATAAGCATGGTAGAGCTGTGGATCATGTCACCTGGGCTTGACATAAGATTGATCCAGTGTCCTGAAAGGTACGTTCCACATAAACCTGGTGTCATGATGGAGTAACAGAATACTGCATGAAGATAGTGGTTTGGGCGGTAGGTATCCTTTCCGTGTTTCTTTAACATTCCAAATCACCCGGTAGTAAAGTATGTCGGCGAAATTTTCGTACTTCTTTTGGTTTGCTGACTAGATATAAGTAAAGAACACGGAGTTCTGATCTAGTGACCATCGCCCAGCTTATAACAAGCTCATCTATCACTATTTTTTTTGTTGGCTGACACCCCGCGGCTCAACTAACTTGCACTAAATTCCTTGTTACAAATAGATAATTACTCCCCAGTTCCCACAAGTAAGCTTACCACTATTCCAAGTCCCCAAAGTATTGACCTACCACTCGTCACATTGATTAGACACAATTAGTCTCGGTCTAATTTGAAGGCTCAAGAACTTCATGTGGAAAATGTCTTTGGAACGAAACGCGGAAACAAAAATTGGGCGGACTATTGACGGTGCAATTTCTCTTGAGAATTTGCCAACTGATGGCTGCATGATAAGCAAATCACCACCATAACGGGCCATGGCATAATTACTACGACGAATCCTATATGTTGTCTTTGGCGCAGGTAGATTCATAATTTTATAAGAGGAATCGCCCGATGAAAATATACGAGTTAGGGGTCATTTATGCACAAAGATAAGAGTTTCAGAGGTACAGATATAAAGAGAGATGAAAAAGTGAATTCAATAACATCGTGAATTGTAACAAGATTCTGTAGAGAAATCTGAGTTATAAATGAATAAAATGATGCTGAGGGTCTATATTGTGGATCCAGCGGAATGATTCTGACAATCACAAATGCAAGGAACCGGCCGGCATATCAACAAAGTTGTAACCCATGTGAAAGTCGTCAAAACATTGGATGGATCCGGGATCGCTACTCGGAGATATTCCGTCTGCCAGCTGTCTTTAGTAGACTACCAATTGGTAAATGATTAGCGCCCACTACAGGTTATCACCTTCCTGTTTAGTCTCACATGCATATTTAGTGTAAGTTATGTCATTGTCACAGTAGCACATAGTAATCAGTAACACAGTGAAAAAATAATTCAGTAATAATGTAAGCGTATATTTTTAAGCGTTCCAGAAATGCCATTGAATATTCATAACTTCCCCAGAACAGAGACTCGACTAACAGATGACAAGCATTTGACGTCCCCAACTACAGCGTGAGCAGCAGCATAAACAAGTTAAACTAAGATACAATAAACAATAACAAAATAGAAAACAAGACGAGGGATTGTATGACTTATGTTGAGTGTATCCAGAGCCCGCTGCCAGACTCGAGATAGAGATAAGGAAACAAAGAATATAATGCAATAATAAAAATAGGAAAGTACGTGTGCGTTGTACAAAGGGTTATGCAATGAAAGAATTAGGAAACACAAGGAAACATGCAAAAACATAAAATGAGCAAAGTGATGGTGGCACAATATATCTTCATTTCACGGCATCAATAGTGTATCGTTTACGACTAGGTGCCGCTAGAAGAGCGTTGATGGTGTTGTTGCCGGCAGTAAAGTGGTTGATAGTGTCTTGGAGTTCGACTTGAGGTTAAGAGACCGGTGATGTGGAGATCAGCTATGGAAGTCCTGTTCATAGTGCGGAAGCCAGAGGTCGAGGCATAGTTGGCGGAGACAACGTCAACACCGGGGCCAAAATATCAACGAGCCAAAATTCGAAGTCCACAAATCCCAGTTGACACTGCCAGCTGCCTTGTTGAAAAGGGAAGCGAGGTTCTAGGGGGGATTGTGCTGAGCGGAGAAGCCAGAGTTGTCGATAGCGAAAGTGCTGATGGTGACGTTGACGATGGTACCAGAGGTCGAGGAAGACCCAGCGAGTTCCCTCAGAACGCTTGGAGGCCTCAGAAGTCATATTCGAGATGCCAATAGGAACCTTCCGGGGATCTCTTGGACGCCTCGGTCGAGTCATCCTAAAGTCTCTAGTGGGTGTCCTCGGGACTCCGCTTAGAAGCCTTAGTAGTCTCATCATCCAAACGCCACGAGGAACCCTCATCACCACGGCGGCCCTTGAAAGCGGCGCTCTTGTCGTCATCAAGTCTCCAAGACGATCCCTCATCGCCGCGCTTAGCTTTAGAAGTTTTGATGGAGTCGTCCTCGAGGCGCCAGTGACTTCCTTCGGGCGAACGCTTGGAGGCTTCGGAGGATTTGTTGTCTAGTCTCCAGGCCGACCCCTCATCGCCACGCTTAGCCTTCGAAGAGGCAGTCTCCTTATCACCCAATCTCCAGTGAGAGCCCTCGTCGCCACGCTTAACCTTCGAAGAGGCAGTCTCCTTATCACCCAATCTCCAGTGAGAGCCCTCGTCGCCACGCTTAACCTTCGAAGAGGCAGTCTCCTTATCACCCAATCTCCAGTGAGAGCCCTCGTCGCCACGCTTAACCTTCGAAGAGGCAGTCTCCTTATCACCCAATCTCCAGTGGGAGCCCTCGTCGCCACGCTTAACCTTCGAAGAGGCAGTCTCCTTATCACCCAATCTCCAGTGGGAGCCCTCATCGCCACGCTTAACCTTGCTGGAAGCTTCAGTAGTCTTGTCACCCAATCTCCAGTGGGAGCCCTCGTCACCGCGCTTAGCCTTGCTGGAAACCTCGATGGATTCACCCCAAGGCGCCAGTGGGAGCCCTTGGGGTACGCCGAGGGCGGATGCTTCTCTTCTTGAAGTCATGTTTTTGAATGGGAAGACGGGGCTTGGGAATATTATGAAGTTCCCACTTGGAGTCCTCCTTGATCCTGTCGACCTTTGGGATATCGTTAGTGTCTTGGTGTCTCGACAACATAGCTACGGGATAAAGTTGAACATACATTGGCGGAGGAACGAATCTCAGTCAAAGTCGAGTCGTCCAAGGTACGCAGATAGGCAGTAAAACCACCACCCTGAAAATTCTTCGTGGCACCCGAAAGTGCCGACCCCTCGCCCCGGGCATGAACAGATCTCGTCCACGAAAGATGGGCATCGGCTTCATGCTTTGAGATTCCAGACTTGAGTGTGGCAGTGTGCTTACGGTCAGTGGCAGAGACATCGGCGAGAACGACTGATGAGGCCAGCAGAAGGGCCAATGATTTGAAGCTGACCATGGTGATAGGTGGTTATCAGGAAGTAGTTTGAAAGCAAGGTAGGAATATTGATTTGCGAATGCTTTTGGTCTAGATGGCGGTGATGTGTTGGTTCACTGATGTAATGATTGTGAACCAGGGACCAGATAAACCAGGTTAGATCCGCGATATATATATATATATATATATATATCCCACCAGTCGTTGATGATGATAATGAAGCCTGAATTGATACTCCCGAATGTGCAGAGGAAATCTTGCGGCGTTGAAAATGAAACAAATGTAGAGGGTGATAATTAGCTGTTCGTGTCTTTTAGTCCCGGAACACAAGAAATGGGATGTCTCGTGGAACAAAAGAACGGAAATGCAAAGGCGATCCGGGACAATTATGAATGAAAATCCCAAGCTGAAGGACGGGTAGTTGTCCGAGTGGGTGGTAAAGTGTATGAGTGATTAAATAATATAATGATAAAAATGATAGAATATATAGAATAGAGAAGAAGATGAAGGAAAATATGCTGACAGATGGCGTTGCTTGCGTTGCGCCGAGAAGAGTATGGAGAGAGGAAAACCGATGTTCCGGGTTAATGGCAGGTAGATGACAATGACGCCGAGACAAGATAAAATGGAAGAATAAAATATAGTTAAACAAATCTATAAATCTATAAAGAAAAGAGTAAAGAAAGGAAGAATAGAAATGCAAATGGAAATTGAATCGTGAAGGTGGAGTGAACGACAACGACGGGAAATAACCAAGTTGGAAATTTTGAAAATAAAAATGAAGTAATATATATACGAGAAACTAGGAAGGGAATGGTGTAAAGTAGACTAGTTATTTGGAGAATGGCTAGTGTCAGTTAGAGGCGGATAACGGAATCCTGAAAACGAGAAAGTCTTGGTCGATTCAGGTTCAGGCTCGGTCAATAACACTAAGTAATTAATAATTAATTTAGCTTTGTCTTTTTAGACCATGATATCAGGTTGGCAGGTTAGTAGCTCTTGGTTTCGAGAAGAACAGGAAGTCTAGTCTGGCTGGGCAAACCACGATATTTGTCTGGTACCAAGATACAAGATATGTTGATATCAGGACATGAAGAAATCACGGCACTCAGTAGGCTGGATTGCAGATTTTCTTCAAGCACGACACACGATGGACAGATAAACGCCCGCTGGTAGGTGACGGGATCCTGAAAGAAGAATGGAAATAGGAAAATCATGTGCGAGTTTTGTGAGGAGTCGACTTTGGATAGAGGTGTGGGAGGGTGGATCCGGGGTTGGGGGACTATCAGGGAGATGGGGAGATCTGTGGAATATCAGTTGCCTGGTTAGGATAGAGAAGAGGAGTCATGGCTTAGGTGAGGTAAGGAAGGTGAGCAAGTAGCTAGAAGATAAGTAGTTAGTGTTTGAGAGAGTGCTGGGTAGGGGAAAGGAAGAGCCGGGCTTGGTATATTGATTAGAGCAAACATTGTATATGAGTGGTGAACCGAGAACAAGTGCGTAGGGGTGCGTGGATGTAACGCGTGGTGTTGTAAGTGATGGTTCATTTTGGTATCATTGTCGACTTACACTATATTAGTTTGTAAATGTTATTATATCAAATTCTTTTGGTATCACCACCGGCTCTCTCTCTCTCTCTCTCTCTCTCTCTCTTGTCGCCCCCTTCACTTTTTCTCCCCTTCGTCTCTACCTTCTCTCTCATTCTCTCTAAAATCACACCACTACCCAATAGGCAATTGATGTCCAGATGTTCAACCGGAATCACACCCCGGTTCGCTCTCTCACCACAGTAAAGATCTCCCCCGTCCCCGATCCAGGCGTCCAGCACCACGAAGTCAAGGCATGAGGGGAGAAGGGGGAAGCACATTTTACCCGGTGATGATTTGAGTTTAGTGTAGTTTATCTTTTTTCTCGTTGTGTGCGTGTCGGTATCATGAGATTGAGAGAAAAACCGGGCATGTTTCCGTGAAGTAATGAGGCGTGGGAAGCTGAGGCGATCATGAAGTTTGGTGAATAGCCAAGAAAAAAAGGAAATAATGTATCCCTTACAACTCTACCACTGATTCGCGATGTCACCCTGTAATCCCATCCTTTGCCCAATTCATCTCTCTAGAAGCCATCAATTACCCGTCATCTTCCACTATCTCCACCGGCATCCACCATTCCTCTCATCACTCTATTTAGCCGTCACCATCCCGAAATCTACCTCCACCTCTGCCAAACCCACGCACTCAGTCAACCAGCCAGCCAAGCACCCACCCTCTTAGCGTGCATATCAGATCCCCACCGCCTTCACCCTTCCCCCATATCTGCCAATTTGCCTCCCGTAACATGCGAGCTACTAGCCTAGTTTCCACGGGTCTAGCCTCGTACCTTATCCACCGACTAGGGACCAGCTTGATAAACTACCTCGATTGTCTGGATCGTTGGAATTTTGCATTACATTTAGAATAATCTTTTATTTACTGGATGGGTTTTTATTTGGAAATAAACAAGGGAAAGAAGGGAGCTTGACGGATCTAAGCGTGGGTGAGTGAGTTTTTCGCCCGTGATGTTGATACTGTAACTATGACGAAGTTTCCTCACGGATTCTTTCTCTATGGAGAAATTATCGAATTAATTTCCCTCTCTTCATATAAATGCAGCCGCCTCATTGGCCTATCACCAACTCTGAACATAAGGAAAAAAAAAAGGAAAGACAAAGACACATACTCCAAAAACAACAATACACAATTCCGACAAATCACATCTCTCCTAAATAATTCTCATACCATCATAGCCCATCTCCCTGCCTTCCCCAAATCTCGGTGCTATCGTCCGCCAGCTAGCTCCTTCTAATACTCGTGTTCCTTTTCCCTCTCGCCTACTAGCATGTGGCTGATTGCTTTCTTGGCAGGTGGACGTGAGAGTTGTTGCTGGTTTGGGGAGACAAAGCGCTGCATTGTGCAAGGAGCCATGCGATGTTTCTTCTCTCCCTTTTACGCAGGTACGTGCCGGGAGATCCATTTGAAAGGGAAAGTATGGGTAGGATTGGGTCGGGTCGGATGTGATGGAATTAATGATATTGCGAGGTGTGGGTTGGGGGATAGTAGTAACCCTTGTGGCAGTGAATATTGTAGAGTAATGATATAATATTTATTTAAAGGATGAGTCATTGAAGTTATTGTGGAATTTTCAATTAAATATGTCATCTGCAGTAGTTTCAGTCACCCAAACTTCATTCTTGCCACTAAAGCGCACTAATCAACTAGTCAAATTCACACCTTCCCACTTTTAAATCCCATCCCATAACCACTACTTCCTACACTGTCACGATGTCCCATCACCAGATAACCCCAATTTCCATAATCATTGACATCCACCCATCCACCTCCATTGGTAACACGAATCCCATCACTGCCTTCCTGCAGCCGCACCGCAATGGCGGGTGCCTCAGGTCAATAATATGTGGTGTGTGGTCAGTGGCGGGGTGATCTGCACAGTTTGTGGGGGAGACCCCATCGGGGGTTTTATCGGGAGGGCCAGATGGATACAGAAGAGAGGAGGGGTATGTTCCGGTAAGTATGTATGTACTTTCGTGGGTAGATTGTCCGAGGACATAGATATAATACATATTTTGGTATTATAAGCGATTGTGTTGGCGGATGTGCAGTTGCAATTTGAAACCAAACGGCAAAGTACGGAGTTGCGTCTTTTGATAGATTTACTTCAGCTGGACAACAGCGACTGGGCGAAAGTGTGTTGGGTGTTTCCGGGACCCCTCGACGCCTCTACATCGACAATTATGCTATTGTACTTCATCCTGAAAACTACTAACAGCCAATAACGACTTCTCTGTGGAAATACCTGCGTGAATTTTGCCTATTATTCAATCTCCAAAAGACATTCACATTTCGTAAACATAATCTCTAGCTCACCACACGACTCATCCATTGCCTGTGTTCAGATCTCGCCACCACCCGCAAAGAGAGCATAAGCGCAGTCGCAGCACAATTAGCGGTACATTAGTGTAATTGGCGATCTAACCACTTTGGGACATATTCTCGCCATCGCCTATGACGTCCTCTTGGGAGGCTAGTGGTGACAATGCAGAGGGTTGAAGAGACTAATGGATACCTGCGTTACAGATGTTCCTTTTGATATTTTTTCTTGGATTGGGAAGAGACTATTCTTTCAGAGATAGTCAGTCTAGTGTTTCTGAGAGGTTAGTTTGTCGGGGAGGCCCGTGGTCTAGATGCGACATTCCAATTGATGGGATCCTGGGTCCTGGGGATTTGTGAGGAGGGGATCTTTGGACAACGAGTGGTGAGATGAGGATGAAAGCAGCTAATGGGTTACTAGAGACGAAGTGACGATGATGAATTATCTGACGATTAGATAGATCACGAGGATGACAATGACGGTAATGATCTATCGAGTAGTGGTTGCGAGAGGTCATTATCGTGACTTGATGTCAAGGTGTCATTATTGTTTATCTTCAACATCTAAATATTACCCAAGCTTTTCTTCAAGCCGCCAATGCAATGCAATGCTGTTTGACCTCATCTTTCCGTAACCCTCTGCTTGGGCCCCGTATCCAAATATTGGGAACTAACCCGTCAATGCATTCACCTAGTCACTCTTAATTACTTTGTCCAAAATACTACGCAAATTGTTTCCCAGAATAACCCACCTAATGCATAAACCCTTTGGCCCATCAGAACCTTTTAATATTCATGCAGCCGTTCTAGACTTCCTTTGCTGCGTCCTCCGGAATGGTTGCATCACTAGGACTGTCGCCATCTTAGCTAAATCCTAAAGGGAATGACACAGCGGACCACACTAAGTGTTTGTATTTTCGTATCTCCATAGCATAATCACCAACAGCGAAAACTACTGCGTGCCGAAAACCCTGATGATGTTTGTATCCCTTTTCTCGGCGAGGGGTGACTCAACATGGCGACCTTGTTTTTGTTACTTAATGGAAATTTGGAGTCCTGATATCCCCGACATTTGACGCGGCGGAGTCTCGGTGAGAAGGAGAAGCAGATGAAAGAAGAAGAGGTAAACAAGCCCATCAATATTCTCTCACTCATTATCCGGAAATTTATGTTTTCTTTTTCGTCCTCAATGCTAAGCCCGAATCCTCTGGTCGCCGCTGTTTCATAATACAATATATGGCGAATGACTGAATGTGTCCCCAGTCACGACAAGGCTTGCATCAACCCATTAGACAACAGAATGGCGACGATCTCCAAAGGGATTCTCAAGTGCTTTGGTCCCGAGAGATGTCAGGTAGTTCCTGCATACAATCAGCGTGTAATAATGATATTTGCGAGAAACCTATGTAGGATGATGGTATCGTGGGATCGTGGGGTTACATTTTGGTGGTGTGCTGAGACGAGAGTGAGGATGGCCATGTGTTTAGCGGGATCAGTGCTTTGATAATGAAGAGTTGATACATATTGTGTAATTTGTGGTTGATATTAATCCCAGGATATATCCAAATGATTGTTTGTGCACCGAAATGTCTTTTTGTCTGACAGGTCACATTCTTCGATTAAATGAACTGTGTTGGAACTTGATCGTGTCGTCGTCTCAAATTGTTTGTCTGACAAAAGACCGCTCGCCTGCCAGACAGCTTGAAGAATTCAAACTAAGGATAGTATTTATAATAGTGGAAATATGCCTCCATCAGCGCGATCCGGTAACGTCGACATGGCATCGCGACAAGCCATCCCATCGTCATATCACGTAGCATCATTTTGTCCCAAACATCTGAAGGCCCTCAGCCTAATTATCCTTTAATGGCCAGAATACGCGAATAATCTTCCTATTATCATTCCCCGTTTCCATTAATGATGACACCTCCCACGTGATTACCACCTCCCGAAGGGATCATTAATCTTCACCCGGTGGAATGGAACGTCGCATGGAATGAAGGGGTAAACCAAAGAGCTTCGAAGCTGAAGCGTACTGCTTTTGTCACAGCACACGACAACTCGTGATACCAAGACATGACAATCACGTGGCGAGCATTCCGGATTTGGCTCTCGGAATATTAGATTACGAAACAAAGAAAGTCACCTGTATAACACTAACTATCCTGACTTTTTGATTGAACATTTATATTACCGTTATCTACGCTGCCTTCACAGACTCCCTACTAAATATACTGCCTCCCCTCCCTGCCGTAACCGTCTCCCATTGCCTAGCAAACTCCCTTAACCCGTCCTTCCCTGCCAAACTCGCATCCACAACCTCCTTCGGCAACTTATGCGCCGAGTATTGCGACGAGCTAAAATTGTACGCTATCGGGTCATCCTTCTTGACCATCCGCAGCTCTGGCTCGATATATCCGTCATCCGAGTCCTCGCCGTTTGTCAATATATCTATAATCTTGGTGCCATCGAGATTGAGGCGGACGATCTCTTCTTCGGAGTTGATCGCGGGCGGCGGGCCGATGAGGGGTTTCGGGACGGCGAAGTTTATGAGTTCAGACCAGTCGAAGAGGATAGAGTCGGTGATGGGCGCCCAGGGATTGATGTCAATTAGTCTGACGCGGCCAAGACCCGTCTCATCACTGCTGTTGTGGTCTTCGGGGATATATACATCGAAGGCAAAGCTGTCATCTGGGAACGTCATGCGCAGTGTACTCGAAGAAATCATCAATGCGATCCACAATGTCGTCGTGAAGCTTCTCCAGGAAATCATACCGGTTCAAATCTCTCTGGGTAATTCCAATCAACGACCTGTGTTTCACAAAGCAGCGGAACTCAAGAGCCGGATGTAGGTTGAAAAACGGTCGGAGGATAAGAACAGGCTGAAAGATTGCAACTTTGTCAGTGCCCGTGATGTCATCGACGGTCTCGTCAAAAGCATGCTCAAGATCATGCGAGACAAACGACGATGACTTCAACAACAAGTAGATATCATTCGCTGTTGTGCACTTCATCGTATTCTGATGCGGCGAAATCCACGCAGAGTCTTTCGGTGCCGACCAATTCAACTTGGGCACAACGGCACCACCTAACGCTTTGATGGCCTCGACGATCACTATGTGTTGTTCCGGGAACCGCAAGTTTGGCGGCAGCAACTCAGGGGCTTCGTCATTATCTTCCAAGTCGAAATCGGAGCCGAGTTCCTGAACGACGCCGGAGGAGATGGTGTCGGTATGCCATTCGTCGGCGTCTTTGGAGGGCTCGTTGGTTGCGTCGTCGTCGGCGAGTAAGATTCCGTCTTCTTTGATGTACGTGATGGCAACTTCAGTCAACGGGATGATTTGCGATTTGATGCAGTGAGAACGGTATCTAGAGTTTGTCAGTAATGGGAAGCAAGTGGCAGGAGAGTATGGAGACGGACTTGGGGAACCATTGGTCGTAGGCGCAGTTGATAATGTGGGATTTGTTGACGGGGAAACTTGTCCTCGTCCAATTGGAGGGGACTTCTGGTATAGATGAAGCCATTTTGGGGGTTGATATGGTTGTGTGGGGAGAAGGCGAGAGAATGGAATGAAGGGTGACTCTTTTAGTTGAAGCCACGATGAGTTTGTAATCTAGATATAAGGATTGATATTATATAGGTAATTTGACCTAAATAAACAATCTTAGAGTTAATGGATATATTAGAAAAAAAGCAAATATCAATTGAACATTCTCTGATAAACTGTATTCATTTGACACATTGTTACTTGAAGTTATTTCCAAACTGACTAACTCTTCTGGACTTTTCCACCTGACGTCACAAACCCTAATAAAACCCTTATATTATCTCTTAGTGCAGCCTTATCGCAAATTCCCATCGCATCCAAACTTTTCCAAAAAGTCCGTGTATCTTTATCATTGCCAACGCAATCATCATCAACACCACCACCACAACGACCCCCCATCATGGATAATGTCGGACTCTCTACCCCTCGTGGCTCTGGCACCTCCGGCTACGTCCAACGTAACCTCGCCCACATCAAACCCCGCAACACTCCTCAATACTCTTCCAATGATTCCCTCCCTGAACACAAGCCACGTGAGCCCAACCAGGAGATCCTCGAGCACGAGAGGAAGCGCGAAGTTGAATCGAAAATCTTCGACCTACGTGACCAGCTTGAAGAGGAGGGGTAAGTCCAATTAGAATCCCAGTTATATCAACCTGTACTAACTATGACACTTTCTAGCATCGACGAAGAAGAAATTGACTTTCGCTGCGACGCCCTAAGACAACAACTCCTCGCCAAAATCTCCCGCACAAACAATAAACCCCGCGGAAACCCCCGCTCTTTCAAATCCCACGAAGTCCACTCCATGGCCTCCGCCAAACAACGCGAAACCGACCGCATGCGCCGCGCCCTCCGCCTCAGTGACACCAACTGGAGCGGCCCTCACAATGGATCTGGGCCTGGGCCATCAGCGCCGAGGGGAATCAAGGGTTACAATGGTGGAGATGGCAAACGGGATGGTAGAGATAGAGATGGCGGGAGACGGGATGATGGGTATCCGGCAAGGAGATATCGGGATCGCGATAGTGGGCGACATAGTAGGAGTCCGGAGGGATGTGGCGACAAGAGAGAGAGAGATAGGGAACGGAGATTAGATCGGGATAGAGAGCCCCCAAGACGCGTGGCGAGAGATGTCCGGGCGGTTTTGAAAAGTCGGAGTCGCAGTCGCAGTCCGGTAACGAGGGCTCGCTTGGGTTCGCGAAGTCCGGGGAGGCAGAGATCGGTGTCGGTATTGGGGTCGCGGAGCCGGTCTCGGTCTTGGTCGCCATCGCGGTCACGTTTCCGGTCACGGAGCCCTTAGATTCTGTGTGTCATTTCTTGTCTCATTCAACTTCCCATATGTCTGTCAATATAAATTAATAATATTATTACACCACCTAAAACCTCAACTTCGGCCCTATAAACACCAAGGCCACCAATCCCACCATCACTGCATAAACATACAAAAACAACATCTTCCTATCCCACCATCCCAATCCCTCGCTAACTCTCGCCAATGTCGTCATCCGCCTCTCCGCTGCCCTCATGCTCCCCTCCGTCTTCCCGATGCCTTCAACAGCTCGTTCGACGACCTCCCTGTCAGCTTCGAGGAAGTCAGAAAAGCCTAAGGTGGACGCTTTGAGCGACTGGGCGATCTGCCCCATGGATTTGAGGAGTTGTTCTTGTTCGAGGCGTTGGTTGGTCATTATAGCTTCAGCGGTGGCGGAGATTGTTAGGGGATCGGCGGCAGTGTCTTTTTCGGAGCCGAATAGTTGTTCGCGGGCGGTTGTTATGGATGTGGATTGTTTCTCGAGGTCAGATTGGGCAGGCTGTGCCGGTGCTGGGGTTCTCGAGGCTCGGGGGCGCAGGAAGTTGACGGGGGCGACAATGGGGGCTTCTGGGATCTCCGTGGTCTTGATAGATGGCATCGGGGTGTCTGACACTATACTCTTCACCTGACTCTCTTTCGGTGATGCCGTCTCCCTTGGCGTGGGTAACAAACCTGCCAACGGACCCGTTGTCCACTCCGGGTTTTCCACTGCCATCTCGGGTGTTGCAAAGTCGTCTAGATATTTCAATCTTGCCTGTAGCAACTCCAGCATGTCGTGGTCGGCCGTTAATGCGCTGCGTATTTTTGATTGCATAGGATTCTTGAGAGACGGTAGGGATTGTTGGAGGAAATTGTATAATGTGAAGCCGTGGGTGAGGTTCTGTGGCTTGTTAGACAGTGGACAGAAGGTCAGGAAGATAGTAATCGGGATGTACAAATTGGAGGCGGGCGCGTTCGAATTCGTTGGTGAGGAGAGGGTCGTCATGGATTGTGTCTTGTTTGAGGAGTGTGGATTCAAGTCTATTCAACAGTTGTCGCAACTGTGCAGCGGACTGCTCGGGGGATTGTGGTATTATCGACGACATGGCGATGTGTAGATGTGGATGTGCTGGTAGTATTCGGCTTCGTAGTCGGTAGCGCAAATGTTTAATTGGTCGTTATGTCGTGTAGAGAGTCGATTGGTTGGTTGGCACAATTGGGAATGGAGTTAATTGACTGGTTATGTTATGTAGACGGGAGTGGGTGCATGGTGATGGGGGTACTAAATGCATCATCATATATGTTATTTTAGCTGGGCTGTTGAAAGTGGGGCAGATATAGCAAATTAGAGGGTGTGGCCAGCTATCAAAGAGGTTGACCCTAGGAACAACCCTAGAGACATGAACCGTAAAGATATCACAATTCGTCATCAAATACTGAAATTTTAAGAACCAAATCAAATGCTACATATTCACTATATACTTTTAACTCCATAATCTCCAACTCTCCTCTTACCGTACACTCTTCACCGCCTTCACAAACGCCTCAATCCTCCCTAAACTCTGCTTTCCTCCCTCTTCCACCCCACTACTAACATCCACTCCCACAATCCTATCCGCAAACTCCCCCACTGCTCTCACTGCCTCTACAACATTCTCCGGATTCAAACCCCCGGCTAATACGACTCTCAATCCCGAATCCTTTCTCAAAACATCCTTGACTGCCTCCGCATCCAGCAGCTTGCCGGTCCCCGCTCCGGAGTCAAGGAGGGGAATCGTATGGAAACCGCGGGAGCCAATGCCGACGTTTCCGGGCTTGAACATGCGGATGACAGGAATGGGAATGTGTTGGGCCCACTCGATAGGTTCGTCGCCGTGGAGTTGTACCATATCCAAACCCACTTTCTTCGCCAACGCAATGACCTCCTCCAACGGCTGATTCTGGAAGATACCGACAACTCTTGTCCCCATAGCCGGCAACCTCGCTTCGAACCCGACAAAGAAATCCTCCCCCTTGACACATTTCCTAGAGATAACCTCCGTTTTCCCCGCCTTCTCATGCACTGCCTTCGAAATGGCAATCGCTGTCTCTTCCGAGATACACCTCTTGGCCCCCGGAACTAAGCAAATCCCCACAAAGTCCGCGCCACACTTCACCGCCTTAACCGCTGCCTCGACCGTCTGCGTCCCACAAATTTTCACCATCAACGGGGGAGCCTTGGGCTTCTCAGACGAAACATCGACACCGGCACACAATTGGGAGATGAACCGTGAGGGATCGGGAGCCCGCATAAGGGCTTCACCGACAAGGATGGCGTCAATACCGTCAAATTTGCATTGTTTGATGTCGTCGTAGGATGTGATGCCAGAAAGGGCACATAGGATGGCTTCGGGGCCAGCTATGGCGCGGAGACGCCCGGCGGTGTCGATGTCGACCTCAAAGGACTCAAGATTGCGGTTATTGACACCGATAACCTTGGCGCCGAGGGTGACGGCGGTGGTCATCTCTTCCGCATTCTGGACTTCGACAAGCGGTTCCATGCCGAGGGACACGGAGTAGTCGTAAAGTTTCTTGAGAAGCGTGGCGTCGTTGAGCATCTTGACGATCAGGAGGATGGTATCGGCACCCGCCAATCTTGCCTCGAGAATCTGATACTCATTAAAGATGAACTCTTTGCGGAGGATTACCGGGCGGTTCGGCATGCCGTTCAAAACCTGTCTGACCATTCTCAAATCCTCAATGGCTCCCTTGAACCACTGAGGCTCTGTCAATACCGAGATAACACTAGCGCCCGCTAGGGCATACTTGTGTGCCTGCTTCGGCGCCGAAATCTCCAGATCGAAGATACCCTTAGAAGGTGACGCTCGCTTGACCTCGGCCATCAATGAAATATCGAAGGGGGATGTCCGGAGTCTCCGGAGCAATGGAACAACTGGCGGGGCACCCACAAGGTCGTATGCCGCCTGCAAATCGCCCATGCGGAGACCGGGGACCTTCATCTGCGCCTCAACGGTTTCCTTGCGTGCCACGTAAATCTTGGCAAGGATGTTGCCTTGTGGCTTCACATACGGGGCAACGGCGACCTTCTGGACACCAGCACCGGCCCCTTCCTTTTGCAACTTCTCTGACTCGGCCCAAGTACCGCCTTGCAAACGCAAAAAGTTCCGGAACATCGTTCGACCATTGGCGGTCAGGATACTCTCCGGGTGAAACTGGACGCCCTCGACGGTGTACTCCTTATGCCGGACACCCTGGATGATGCCCTTAGACCCGTCGGGGTTGGCGATCCAGGAGGAGATTTCGAGGGAGGGAGGGAGGGTGGCGTGGGTGCCGGCGAGGGAGTGGTAGCGGGTGACGAGGAATTTCTGAGGCATAGTTTCATAGACGCCGCGGGCATCGTGGGAAAGGGGGGAGGTTTTTCCGTGGAGCCATTCGCCGGCGGATGAGACGTCGCCGCCGTAGATGTCAATGATGCATTGTCTGTGGGTGTTTGTCAGTAATAAGATTAAAGATAGGGAAGAAGAGGGCAGACTTACTGGCCCATGCAGACACCGAAGATGGGAATCTTGCCGGAGAAGTACTTCAAGGCATCACGAGAGATACCGGAGTCGGTAGTGGGGTGGCCGGGACCGGGGGAGATGATGAGCTGGGTAGGCTTCTTGGCGATGAGTTCCTCGAGGGTGACTTTGTCGTTACGGAAGACGGTGACGGTGGCGCCCTCAAGCATGAGGTATTGGTAGATGTTCCAGGTGAAGGAGTCGTAGTTATCAATCATGATCAAGTTGGACGCAGTGGGCACCTTCGGAGAGGGCTCCGGGTGGTGCGGAGAATGATCAATGATGTCGGCCATGATGATAGTGAGTAGTGAGTGAGTATATGTGATGTGAGGTGAAGGAAATAATGGGGAGAAATTAAAGGGAAATTCGGGGCTATGAAGCTGGTGGGAAGAACAAATGGGGTATATATATAAAATACGTCTTGGAAAGCTAGTTATTGAGGTCAGTAGACGTTATTGAGTTGTGACGTCGTGACAAAGACCAGAGCGATGATGCTTGTGAGTGGTCGAATTGAGAAAGGCCCCACTTTGTATGACTCTGTGATCAGGGGTCAAATGATGTTAGAAATAGAATTGTATGAAGATGAGATTGGGAATTGATAGACGGGGAAATGATGAATAGATGAGAGATATGAAAGCGATTAAATGAAGAATTAAGATGAGGTTTGAATTTGAATTCAATTGGATGAAATATCTACTCTAGAAGTAGAGGTTCAAGGAAGGAACTCAATTCTTTTCTTCAATAATGTTTACTCAGCCAACTAACTAACCACTATCTATCTATTTCACCAACTACAGGCTATCCATCTAAAATCTCCACCAATTTAATCGCTTCTCTCCTCTATTTCTCATCAACTATCACTACTGTTATCTATGATATCACTACCACGTTGACCCTAACCACACCTCACCCGTCCCCCTAACCCAAAAAAGTTCTCCGTCCCCACAAAATATTATCTACTAACCATTGCTCAAGGCCAAGCCGCCCCCCGCGCAACAAGACACGCTCACATCACCGCCGCCATCTGGAACTCAGAATCCGATACTGAAAACAAACCAGCCAAAATGTCTTTGTAAGTTGAGCAGATGGACGAATGAATAAATAATTGATGATTGGTCTCATCTAACACCTCTCTCCAGCCCCAACCTCACCGCCGTCGAGCAACGCGACCTCGAAGAACGCCTCAACGGCTTCCAAATGAAGCAAATGATGAATGTGAGTCTCTACACTATCTCTCCCTTCTTATCAACCCTCACTAACTCCCCTCCCAGTTCTTCACCACCATGGTCGAATCCTGCTTTACCAACTGCGTCAACGACTTCAACTCAAAAGCCCTTTCCACCCGCGAGAACGGCTGCATTTCCCGCTGCGTGCTCAAGACCTATGTTGCGCAGAATCGGATTTCAGAGAGATTTCAAGAGATTAATCAAACACAGATGGGGCAGCAGCAGTAAGAGAGGAGGAGTGATATGGAGGATGAGTAATGAGAATAGAGGAGATACCTGTATGAATAAACTGGATTGATTATCAAGATTGGAGATGAATGTGATTGTAATCAAAGATGTATTCATGAATCTACAACAAAACAAGAACAAAAATAAACTAGAATCCAATAATAAAACAAAACTCCACCCATCACCTACACCATCTCCCCAACACCCCCCTAATCTCCTCCATCTCCCTCACAACCATCTCCTCCAACCTACTAACCCCTCCTCCTCAGTAACCCTTTCCCCTCCACCCATTCTCCCTCCCATTCAACCCCACCAATCGCTCCCTCAACACTCTCCGCGCCCCCAACCAACTCTCCACATTTTCCAGCATAGCCCCCGCATCCCACGCGATCTCCGGCACATCCCGGACGATCCCCGCCGCCTTGAATCCCGTGATGATCCGGATGATGAGGGCCAGCGAATGCGCCTCCATAACTGGCAACAATGCAATCATTTGACTACGGTCCCGGGACGTTCGGGAGGCCCCCGGAGCTTCAAGGCGTTCAACGTTGGCCTTGAGCAGCGAAGGGAATTGGCCTAGCACGTGAGAAATCTCTGGAGCGACAGTGGCGCCCATCGCCGTCAACAACGACAAAAGCAAAGGAAGCATTCCCTTCGCCCAGATCGAGTAGCACCTCTCCGATGCAATATCCTCCGCAAATGGCGAAATGATACCCCTCCGCATGAAGTTTGTGATATTCGCCGACGTCAAGTGGCTAACAACCCCATCACACGCCATCTGCTCCGCAATACCTGCCATCTTCGACAACTCCAGCAAAAACAGCAAACTGAGTTCGCCGTAAACTGGATCCCCGTTGACCGTCAGCCGGTCCGACCACGAGAACAGCGAGCAGGCAACATGGACAACGTCGTGCGTCGCCAAAATATTCAAAATCTGCGACTGCTCCGCATCCATTCCGGGAATCCCTAGACATCCCTGAAGTGCCGCTGTAATCAACGCCAGATCCTCTGGACCTCCCAGAGATTCTGGGGTCCCGGAGACCTGGACACTGCCGGCCTCGTGAATCGCTGAGACAACTGACCGGAACCCCTTGCTGACAACCTCGTCCAGAATCAACAAGATCGTCTGGGTGATCGCCACGTCATTCGCCTCCCGTGATCTCTCCCCGCACGCCCTCAACACAACGTACAAACCCCTCAACAATATCCGGTATCTCCCAATCAACTCTGTGCTTAACGGGTCCGCCAATACTCGAATTGAATCCACCAGCAAAGTCAACAACTCGGGTCCCACTCCCTTCAGCGCCTCCGACCCGGCCGTCCGTTGAATTAACGTCAAGGCAAACGTCGCCCGGCTCTCCGTAATCTGCACAACAATGTTCTCCGAGCTATTGTGCTCCAAGTTGGCCGCCAGACACTGTTTCGCAACTTGGACCATATGCCTATCGAGTACTGGGCTCGTCAGACAGCTTCCGAGTTCCAGAAAAAGATACTTCCATGCATGGTACAGCGAGATCTGCGCATCGACCATCGACAGGTTCTCATTGGCCAGAGACAACTCCAGTCGGAAGCCCCGGCCGTCCTTGCCGCCATGCCACCCACGGTCAAACCGCATCATCGCATGCGCAATCGGCATATTATAGTAGTAACTCGGCCCAAGATCCGCCGGGTCCACCGGCGTCCTCTTGAACATATCCAACGAGCACCCCGGATACCTCTCCGCAAAGTTCTTCCGGAACAGCGAGTGAAGCGAGTAGTTGAACGCCACAACCTCCACGCCGTCCCGTAGATAATAATCCAGGTCACCCATCAGCTTCTCGGCCAATGGCCCAGCCTGCTTCATGTGCCGAAGATGGTACAATTGCATAGCAAATGCTTCAGCAATATATGCAGCACGCTTGGCTTCATAAGCCGCCCGAATCGTCGCATCGGCCTTCTTGCTCTTGCACGTGACATTCGTCGACTCCAGTCTGTGAACATGTGCCCTCAGACTATCCAGCGCTGCCGGATCTTTCATGATAGCAAACACCGTCCACGGCCAGTAGTTCTGCGCTGCCGTAGTAAACGCTAACAGCGCATCAATTTCTTCCATTGACATGACCGCCATCTTGGTCTTTAGCATAGTCAACGCCCGCTGGAACACTGAGTCCTTGATCCCAGTACTCTTCCCCGGAATTGATACCTTTGGCTTTTCCTTGGAGGCTTCCCTCGGCGTCTGGCCCGAGATCAAACAGTTGGACATCCACTGCTGCTTATTCCGGATTACCGCAGTCAGGAAACGCCAAATTGCGATGTTGTCTGTGGCATTCTCAAACGGCGAGAACACCTTCAGCAAATCCAAAAACGACTTGGCCGGCGCAGCTCCAAGGAAGCCCAAAAGCGACGGAGGCTCCGAACTCTCGCTACCCGCCGCCGTTACCAACGCCTCTAGCAACGCCAAGCACGGCCCCCGGAATGCCGTCCGCGCCGCACAAAGACGCGCCAACAAGAACGAGCTCTTGAATAAGTGTGACTGAAGAACGACACTCTCCGTCCCGAGCATCGCGGCGCACCGCAGCAACGTTGTATGGAAGCCGAGGACGGTAGCAACACGCAACCGCATCTGCTCAAATTCACTTGTGTAAAACGTCGTCGCCGGAAACGTCATCGCCGAAGTCAGCGTGTCGATCAACGGCTGCATCTTCAAAGACCCCGCATTAGGAGACAAGAAGCTCTGCAGAATGTACTCGGCTGCCGGCTCCAGCGTCGATGTTAGGCGCATCTTCAAGCTGATATCGCCAATCCCGTACGCTTGGTGAAGCACCGACTCCAGAGTCCCGACAACAGCCCCAATCAGCAACGACACATTGAGTCCGCTTTGGTACTTCCAGGTCGGCGATGTCTCAAGTACATCGACCGAACATTGCGCAATCGCCGAGACGACCCGGGACAACACCTTGTCAGAAGTCCCAAGCCATACGTCCGCCGTCCCGTCGGTCCGCGTCGATCTCTTAGTTCCGGTCTTGCGGTACACAGCTGACCGGGCAATCATCTCGATGGCCGACTTGAACAAGCGCATCGAAGATAACGCAAAGTCAAACTGGCCCGACGATATATCCAAGTTTCCCATCAACCGCGTCATCTTGCCGCCGTCAGCCTCATACGGGAGGATAGTGCATCGAGCCAAGTACGAAAGCACCCGGCTCGGGTACACCGGCAACGCTGCATCAAAGAACTCCGCACAAGCCGTAAGAATCGGCGGAATCTCATCACAGTTGAACAGCGTGTCATCCTGGAGATGGTAGTCCATAATGTCACACACAACCGACAAGATATCCCGGTCCCCCTCCAACGCCGCACTCGCCTCTTCGCAAATCGCCGACGCTGAATACGCTTCCGTCTGCGGCAACTGGTCCCCGGCATGTCTCGCCCTCTCAGACCCCAAAAGCGTCGCCAGCAACGAGATCGTCTCGCCCACCTCTGTCTCGTCCAGCGGCCCAAGAAGCAAGCCAAAGCCGGCGCGGCAGTAATTGATCTGTAGTCTCCGGCCCATCAGCTGCAATGCTGAGTGCGGAAAATCAACAAACACAATGCGCGCCGTATCCGAAATAAACCGGCCTGTCGACCCTTCCGGAATAACAAAACCGATCCCGGCATCGCCGAACCGCGATCTCGCCGCTGGCCCGATGATAGGAAGAGGCTCCAATAGCTGGAACGAATTAGTGTTCTCGTCCTCATAGACAAGCTCGTACTGTTGGAACTCATCCGGCAACTGGAACGCCACCCTCGGAGTCTGTTGCAAGATAGCCAGCACAAGACTCAGTTTAGCCGGGTCGTTCTTGGCTCTCGTTGATCGCTCCGCCGACTCCGTAGCTGGATCTGCAATCTTTTCATGAAGCAAAGCCTTGCAAATGCGCAAAAAGGAATAAGCTCTAACGGATATCTGTTCACAGCCTCGGCCAAGAACGCTTCATTCGCCTCCGGGTTCGCCAAAAGCAACTGCGTCGCGTCAAAATCCGCCGGCAACTTCCGGTCCATCGGAGGCGTCCAGTAGTTTGCATTGCCGCCGATTATCGCTAACATCGCCTCGACATTGTCCGCCTGGTACTGCACCAACGGAAAAGTCAAAGTGACAAAGTCAGCAAACACGGCCCGGATCCGTACACCTTGTATCATAGGGAAGGCAGCGTCTAGACCGATACCAGAGACCTCACTCATGCGCTTGATCACGGCAAAGGCCGCGGCGTTCTGCGTGGCGATCTGCCCCATTTGCTCAATAAGTTGAACGTCCTTTTCGATACCAGCAGTCACTAAGAAGGCGTCAAACGGCGTCGTCTCCAAAGACACGATGCTACCAATGGACGATCTCCGGCCATTAGGGCGGATCAGACCGCTCCCGGGATCATCGGTCAACATCTCAGCCGACTTTTGTTGCTGAAGAGTATCTCGCTTGTCGTTCCGTTCCACATACGAAAGATGCATATTATGTAACAGAACTGTCCAAGAAAGAACCACCGGTGAAATGTTTACAGCACCTCCATCAGTCGCCGCCAACACCGCCGTGTGAATTTGCTCTAGGCAGTCTGCGTTGGTGTAATACGGCTGTTCGCGCTCATGAAGCTCAGCATCGTGAAGAAGTAACTTAAGCACGCGCGTTGGATTCAAGAACATGAGAGATGTCGCGCACACCAGTGTAGCCAGTGGCGCATGCAGACTCGGCACCGGGAAGTCGGACTCGGTGACCTCAAGGAAGGCCGCCGTGTTCATCAGCGCAAACCAGTGAGTCACATGCTTGGACTCAAGGGTATAGCCACCGGGGAACGCCATGTTGACATACTGAAGAGCCTGGAAGATGATGGAAATGAAATGGGCGATCTCAGTGAATAGTGTCGCTTGATAGTCGACGGCGATCTCCTCGGTGTTGACCACGACATCGTCCGATAACGACGATAGATAACTAGACGCCAAGTCCATGGCCTTGAGAGGGCCTCAAGGTACTGCTCCAGAATATTTTCCATAACACCTACCTTGGCTGCTACGTTGCCCGGCTCTGGATCAAAAGGCTCTCGGAGGTGATCCGGAGCATCGGCTACGTACAACGGCAGCTGACCGTACAAAATATTGGTGTGAAAGTAATCGAAAACCAAGCCCATACTCCGTCTTTCCTGCAGCCACGTCTGGAAAATTCGTCTCCGCCTCGAGTCATCCTTCTCGAACACGGCCACCAAATCATCCGCATCCAACGACTCCTGCGCTCTTAACGTCGCCGCTAGCGTCGTCGACAGCGCATCGGACCCACCGCTCGCCTCCTGTAAACTCATAATCTCCTGAGCGGACAACGTTCCTGTCAACTGGCTAGTCGCACGCGCCTGGAACTCAACGACGACGATGCGAAGGGCCGCGATGAGGTTTATGCGCGCTTGGGCGCTGAGCCATTTGGCGTCATCTTTAATTTGTTCGAGAGAGAATTTGTCCGAGGGGGCCGCCGTGATGTTGATGGCAGCGGTGCGGGTGTCATAGGCGATGCGATCGGCGTCGGTAGGAGGGGCGAAGGCGCGGAGAGGGTGTTTTAGAAGGTCCATGAGGTAGCTGTCGGTGGAGACCTTGACGAAAGTTTTTGTTCGTTGGTCGTGGGGTTGAGCGTCGGTGACGCAGTCTGCAAGGTGTTTCCATGATCTTCGGTATTTATTAGCAAGTTTTTAAACTTTATAGTTAAAACTAATTGCAATACTTACATAACCGTCTTTTCCATGCGCAGACATTCGGCCAGCGCCGGGAAGTACAGATCCGACACCTCAGGCACGGGATCGTTGTTTGAAGCCATGGTTCCGTCCTTTTATTTGTAATCTCCGTCTAATCTTGTCCGGATCACAAAATACAATAAAAATCACACAAGGCTCTCAGCGCATCACCCTTTCCACCCCGTCGTCAAATCTCAATCAAGGCAAGGCGTCTTAAATATCAAATAGTATTCCAACTCAATAGCAAAATCAAGAAAGCTGTGCCAATTAAAACCCCTAAACAAAGGCCGAAATCGAAGAAGTGGGAAAAAAGAATTAATCAATTAATAGAAAAGCCAAGTGAATGGCTACTCTGAAGTGAAACTAAGGTCTTCTTCGTGGATATACTGTTCGTGATGTTTGGCAAGGCCCACTGCTTAGTTTGATGATTGAATTCTTTTTTTTTCGACAGGGCAAGTACTACAAGCATTAGCGCGTCGTGCCTTCCAAACTTGGGGATATGGATTGAGCCGTAGCTAAGAGCTATGATAAGTGGGTCTGTTATTATTAGGGTTTAACCCTTTGGGTTGACCATTGGACTGAAATACCAATTATCACAAGATCTTTATATTGTCTTCATTTACTTCTTACCTTACATTTACCTTAACTATTTACTAATTCTCACATCTTACTAATCGGAACACCCTCAACACGGTGACTTCTTCTTTATGCATTATACATACTCCCCCAAATGCACCTACCTGCATCATGCACCACATGAGCCAAAACTTCGTCCCAGTCTATATAATTCCCAACCCAATACCGACACCATATATCTCTACACCGAAATCTATACTTGTCTCTCCACCGAACTACGGTCTCTCAAAACCCCCCCTCACTGACTTCCCCATCACCAATCTCAGCTCTCCCCGTTCCCTGCCACCCTTACGATGACGATACAACGACAACCCACTAACCGTAACATCCCACTGTCGCCACTACGTCACCGAGCTAGGGATATAATCTCCTGCACCGACCAAAGCATCGTTGAATATTTTACACAACAAAATACCCCAAATCACTTGTGTTTCTGTGGTACCAAAGCTGCTGGAGACTCGCCTGGTGACATCACCTATATTGTTTCCTAAACACTCCCGGGATCTCGGCACGTGGTGGGGCGTTGATGTCGTTTGGTGGGATTAGCACAGGGAAGAAGGAACAGTGATCGGAGACACGAAAAAGGTGAGTGAGTTCTAAGATTAGATGGGTTGGCGATAGAATGAGTACACGCGTATATTCGTACTTGCGGTGTATGATGATATCATTGAGTTGGTAATTGACGATATCTTGATATTTGCCTTTCTCAAAATATGTATTTTGGTATCTGCATTTGTACGTATATAGCTTCAATATATGCAGTGTCTTGTCATAGCATAAAGATCCGGATTGGGCGGCAGTGGATAGCCGGGACCAAAGGACACAGCCACAAGTGAGAAGAAGCTAAGTTGGTGGCTTTCATCGACAAGTGCTAGGATATATTAGTGGGGAAGAGCGACATGATAATGATGCCAATATGCATAATGCAGCAAAGAGGAACCCTTAACCCTAGAAACCCAAGATACCTCCGTCCAAGACACACTCCGAAATCCAACATCAGACTCTTTAGCCTATCGCGCATACAGACTCTATAGTCACGTGAACACTCGTCTTACTTGCCCAGATAGCCTGTATCTCAAAATAGAAACACTCTGCATTTGCGTGCAGACAAAGTGGATGTGATATTCATGCCCAGGGCCTTGCTGATCTGGCTGGCATGCAGGTCAGCCCGCTTTAAGCCTTTAGTTGACAACAGAAAAGAACGCAAAAAAATGGTACTAGGGATAGGTGGTGGCTAGATATCGTAATGTGATGGAGGGAATGGAGAAATGATAATGTGGTGGCTGGTGATTGTGAGTATAGGAGATGTATGAAGCTGATGTATTGAAGTGTTCGTGATGATTTGGGTTTCGATATAGGATTAAATCTAGTGGACCGACTATTATGCGCCCAGACTAGGCTATTCGTCCTGAAAGTGACGAGTTGATAGACTCCAGGGACTCTTTTTAGGCTACTAGACATCATCTTCGTAAAAACTTCTTTCTACCAAAAGCGAGTCTAAACCAGACAAACATGGCTTGAAATCCCGGGGCAAAGTTGTCGATCAAAACTGAAAATCAGAGAAGAGGCATCCACTAAAGATCACCTGCTATATAAAACACGAAAATATGAGCGAGAATACCCTACTATTGTATTATACGCAAGTGGAACTACAAACTCCTACTAATTTAGTGCCTTCACAGCCAGTTTCAGTTGAAGCTTTCATGGCTTTTAGACCCTTTCCTTCTACCTAAGAGAATAATCACATCTCCTGATTAAGGTCCCTTAGTGTCCATCCTCGAGACCTATGGAAATAAACCTCCCGCTAAACCTATTTATTCTTAGACCATGATGCCTATAACTCACTAACCATTGGCAATGTCAACTCCCTAGATGATAGGCTCACGATGTGCAGAAAGACGTGTTTGATGTAGTTGCAATGGGCAATCTGTGGTGCAGATTGGGGAGAGGGAGGAGGGGTATAACGCCATATATTAGAGGGACATATGGTAAGCAGTGCATAGAGGAAAAGATATCAAGTCCAGAAGAAGAATGAGTGGGATATCAAGTCCACGAATGTCTAGTTTTCAAACACAGAGATTACTCTCTACGGAATCATTGACTCTGGCATAAGATAAGGAGCCCCAAAAGCTCGCTGTAGACGAGACATAATAAATCAACCCTCAACACAAACAAAGAACCAGAAACACAATAACATCACCCTTGCTAGAGGGCGCATCGTTATTTCCAGACCCTAACTGGCGTCCCTCTATCCACTCCACAGTCAAAGACATGCAAGAGGGAACATTAATCTGATGGCGTCTTACATTTCATAATGAAGTCTCTTAGGCCGTTAGCTAACAATTGGGACCAATCCTCCACTCACAAGACCCCAATAGTGCATAAACGAGGAACAATAGAGAATTAGATATTGGTCTGCGATAAGACCGGCTGTATATATATTGTCTAGGAGTCAATATAGACTTGGCTAGGCCCAGCTCCTATTTGATGGGGATAGCTCTGGACTTGCTATTATCTTTGTTTGAATAAAGTCACATGCAAAAGGATACCCCGGATTGAGCTGACACCCAGGTCATGAGAACAAAACTCATGGAGACCCTATCACTATCTCTCCATCAAAGAACAACATCCCTCTCCAACTCTTGAGAGACCCCAGACCCCTCATCAATCGCTGTGGTCCGAATACCCTCCCTACCAGCTATCTTGAAATCATTGTCAAAGATATCTGTAGTAGGAAGTTAGTCACACGTTGCCCTTCTCGTACTTCGCGTTGGTGGCAAGAGTGCTTAGTGAGTACAATTTTCCGTAGGAAATCTGCCGGTGAGAGAGCCCAGCCCTGTGCTTCTTGTGCTTGGGGATGGGGATGGAACTTTAACATTGTTCCTGGGTGGCCTATAAATGCCACTCAAAGGTTATTTGGGGATGTGTATATGATATGGGACGAATAAGATAATTTGTGAATCTTGTGGTTCGTCGCTTGCCGTGGGTTGTTTGAGAGGGTAGAGCCATGATAGTTAAACAAGGCGATTAGTGTAGACGCTAGCGACTTGTTGGGGTTAACATCGTCATAATAAAATTGAGCACCTGGCCATGTCCAAGTAATTTTTGATGATGCGCCGTTGTTGACGAGTGTAGTCGGCGCCAAAATAGCAGTTGCTATTCTAGCACCATGTGGATACTACTACCTTCCCCGATTAACAAGTTCTTCACATGTTCTTTTCGATATCATGAAGCATAATTTCCTCAAAGTTCACGCTTTATAAAGCAAGAACGAAGAACACACAAAAATATTTCAAAAATTAAACCCATTCATTGTCTGCTTCCATCTATCGTGAGATCTATTGCGCTTTTGCTTCGTCTTTCATCACCCGATCGCTGTTTTTGTACAGACACCATCATAATATTACCTCTTTAATCCTTTACTTACTGACTATTGAGTCCCACATTAAATAAGGAACAATTATTTTAATCCTATACCCCCAACACCCCCGGAACAACATTTGGCCAAAGCCGTCTATCTACCGTTTCGACAGTCCAATTCCCACTGCGACCATCAATCTAGCTCTAGTCCATCGTTTTGACTCTAAATCTTCCTTTTCCTTATTGGAATTCATCACTTGTTACTTCATCCTACAGCGCGCGAAGCCCCATTTGACGAAACCGCGAACCGTCGTCGGTTAGTTCCTTTGACACTTCACTATACAACCACCGACCTCACCATTGCCACCGCTCGTTAACCACTTCCCGCTCTTCAAAGGTTCCCAGCTTTTTCTGCCACCTAGAAAAAGACCAAAGACTACCCTTCAAAACTTTAATCCCATTCGCTGGTCACGCCCTTCCTCACTACTGTCTCTATTCTACTGTCCAAGGCTCCCCAGACAGCTTCAACGGACAATTCTACGGCTACTTCCGCCTTCTGAATTCCAAAGGCCGAGCACCCAGGTTGAGAGACTCCAAAATCTCTGCGGCTTGGAATCTGCAAATCTGATCGATCGACTTGCTGATTCGCCATCTTAGGACGTGTCATTGGTCATTGTTGATACTGGGAGTTGCCCTCTGTTGCTCAACTGCTAGGTTCTGGTGCCTCATTCATCTATCATAGTCGCCACCTACTCTCCACCATTAATCCACTGAACGGAGAGCATCCATACACCATATCAGGAAAACGAACCCAGTAACTCTTATTACTACCTAGGTGTAGAACAAGTCCAAGGGCGATCCATTTCGTCTTCTCACCTCTGCCCTAAACCACGTCTTTGATTATTCGTTTTTGAGATATCTCATCCTTCGTTTCGATATACATTGTGTCTTTTCCCATCGTTCTCATCTCGTACTTTTATTCTCCCCAATTTACCTCCCGCCCACTCTTCACTGTGCTGTTCGTTACCCACAAGTCATTACTTCATATCTACACTCTAATCTCTACTACCCCCGACGTATTCAGTAGCCCGGCCTGTCTTATCTTGCCCCGATCGATTTTTTCACACATCTACCCCAACCGCGTTTCAACACCCGTACCTTCACGCCTCCGCTCTGACTGGTGCCTTGTTGCTTTCTTGTCGTCGATCGCTCCAACACAGACAGAACGAGCGAGCCGGATAGAGCAACCCAAAACTCGACCAAAACTCCAAGAGCTAAACTACCCGCCAATCTGTTTGAGCTGCTGGCACCCAGTGGTTGTCCATTTTTCTTTTCTTTTTCTACTCGTCTCGTTTTCTGACTTGTACATTGTTTTTACTTTGGGTGCTACAAGCCTTTGATTGATATTACATCTCTTGACTTCTTTTTTCTTTATTTTATTACATTTGCTACTTATCGACTACCGATCGCTATTATACACATTTTTGAGTGCCGGATATTACTTGGTTTTTATCGATATCTCCTTGTCAAGAATCCGCTTACACTCGCATTCCTTGGCCGACTAGTCCCGCGACATCCTCGACCTGAGCATATACTGCTCTCATTAACAACTTTATACACCTCCAGAAAGCCGCAATCATTCCTCCACGAATAATACAACCAGCTGCCGCCATGACGTCCGGCTCATTTCCTCATCACGAGGGTAGTCCGCCATCTCATCCAGGATCACTCCCAACCAAGCGCGATCTCAAGTCTTGGTGGAAGAGCTTCAAAGTCCAGAAGCATCATGACACTACCACAGGTAATTTTACTATCTTCACTTTCTCTTGCCAAGTTTTCTTGCCCGGGTAATCGGGGCTGCGGATATGAGTTGTAAAAAGGAAGGGCTGTATTTTGGGGTATTCCGAGTATTGGATACATACGGGGGCCGAAGTGTAAATGCGCCTTATTCTGAGATTACACATTGGCGCCGTTTAGAAATCTCACCCGGATTCACATTCGACTCTTTCACCCCTCATTTCTCTGTAGCCAACTGTCACCACCATGGCCTGGTCCCGATGGCTAGATAAAGCATGAGCTAGTCCCCTCTTTGATTATTCTCCCGGTCTGCGGGGAATCCACCTCCTGTTGTGCAATACTAGAGGTGTCCTCTGGTAGATTCCAGACCTGCACTCCATTATTGTTTCCGCATTGGGTGAACCAATCATTTGAATGTGTCGGGTATCTAGATGCTAATTAAACATCTTGTTTTGTAGCCATTACCCGCCCGTCGGGAATCTTTGGGGTTCCTCTGGGCCAGAGTATCAGATATGCCAATGTCGCTATTTCGTTAGTAGACGAAGAGAGCCGCAGTTATATCTATGGCTATGTGCCAATCGTTGTCGCCAAGTGCGGTGTCTTTTTGAAAGAGAAGGGTAAGTTTTAGTTTGAAGGGGTAGGCTATACACATCATGGGATATACTAAAGCAAGTCTCTACACAGCAACCTCTGTCGAGGGTATCTTCCGCTTGAGCGGATCTGAAAAACGCATCAAAGAACTCAAGACCATCTTCGACTCTCCCGACCGTTACGGCAAGGGGCTCATTTGGGATGGCTACACTGTTCATGACGCCGCCAATGTCCTCCGCAGATACCTCAATGACCTCCCTGAACCCGTGGTTCCCCTCGAACTCTACAACAAGTTCCGTCAGCCTCTCCAGGGCGTCAACATGCTCCCACCCACACAAGAGGAGCCCAACCACATGCTCCAGAACCAGGACCCGAATGTGGTTATCTCCAAATACCATGTTCTCATTACCGAGCTACCACCGCTCAACCGTCAATTGCTTTTGTATCTGCTCGACCTTCTCGCTGTCTTTGCCGCCAAGGCAGATGAAAACCGCATGAACTCGCAGAATCTGGCGGCCATTTTCCAGCCTGGGATGTTGTCGCACCCGAATCATGATATGCTTCCTGAGGAGTACCGTCTGAACCAGTCGGTCATCATTTTCCTCATTGAGAACCAGGACCACTTCTTGATTGGTATGCCCGGAACCGAAGCCGACCACCAGACCGTCAAAGATCTTCAAAAGCTGTTCCTCAACGCATTGAGATTGTTGGTGCGCCAGCTTCTCTTCACCCTCATTCCAGTCTTAACCGCTCTGGCTCCAATGCTAGCGCTGGTGCTGAGAGTGTACGTCGCGACGGCCAGGTCCGGCGCAATCGGTCAGTGTCGTCTCGGCACTCGCGCAATGACAGCGGCGTAATGACCCCACACACTCCCACAATCACTGCGACTCCCACCAACAGCGGCGGTCTCGTGCGTAGCAACACAGTGCCTTCCAAGAAGTCACCAGCACTTGCTGGTGCTCGGTTCCAGAGGGACTCGCCTCGAGATACCGCCAGCACCCTTGATGTCATTAACGACGACATTGCCACGGACTCCCCGGATTATGTTGCTCAGTCCCCGTCACGTGCCGCAACGTTGCGGCCGAAGCCGACTGCATTGAAGGTCAGGTCAGGAACCCCGACCAATGGACCGAACTCTGGATCGACGACGCCTGCCGCCGCCTATGGAGATCACAGCCAGGAAAGACTACTGGAGCCAACAACACCCTCGCGCATCCAACTACGGAACCCTACGTCGGATAGCCCAGATCGCCGGCAGCCGAACAAGTTGCGTAAGAAGAGGGTGCCTGGTACCCTCCCGAGCGCGCATAGTTCGTCGGCGTCATTGTCGCGGTCGGCTAGTGGGTCACCGATGTACGAGGTAGCGAACCCTCTGGAAACGATCCAGTATGGACCGCCGGCGCAACACATCCAAGCCCGGGCTACCAGCGAGCAATCGCCGGAATATATCCACGGTCGGTCGGTGAGTCCGACGCCCCGGGGCCCAATATCCCCGGCGATGCCCGCAGGCGTCAATGTGCACATCCAACCCAACATTCCCACTAGCCTGCCCTCACGATCGGTCTCCGGACCTTATTCATCTCATGGATCAAGCGACATTTCCCACGGCCAGATATACGGCCAGGGACCTTCGGCAACAACATCTAACGGACTGGATGGAACCCACAGACCCGGAAGCAATGGGCTCAGCAGTAGCACGGGAAATCTGCTGAAAACGAAAAAGTCACCGCCGACGTCGCTGCATTCTTCGTTTAACGAATCCGATATTGACCAAATTGATGACGCTTTACCTCCGGTGGCCACGGTGACCTCTTCGGGGGAGCCTGTAGACAAGGAGAAGAAGCGTCGTTGGCGACTGTCAAGGCCCCGAAAAGAAGAAATGCAAGGTATCTTGGCGCCCTTGTCTCCTAGAATGGCCCTTGGGTTGAACGGCAATGCTGACGCTAGCTCTTCTTCGATTGCAAGCAATCTGAAAGGATTAAAGATTTCGACGAGTGAATTGGGGGATTCGAGAGATTCTCCCAGTAGTCACGACTTGCTGTCAGCGTCAGAAGATAGAGGGTTAGGCTGGATCAAAAACAAGTATCGGGAAGCCAAAGACCTCGTTGACCAAAAGATCGCTGACCAACGACGAGCGAGGTCGCCGCCGCTGACGGAAACTCACTTTAATCTTGATTCAAAAATCGCCAGTGTATCCAGTGGATTCCATTCCCGTGGGCGCAGCTTCGACATTCCCAGAGCTGACAAGCCCCATGATATTCGTGAGCATTCAGCGGCGGCAGCTGCTGCCCAGCAGTCGATGAAGACCCCTAAGCTCCCGCCAAGACCAGGCAGTGATCATGAGATCAACAGGCCCGATTTACCGCCGAGGACATCGCATGAATTACACAAAGTCCCCGTGGGTCCGCGGAAGCCGGTGCCGGTGCCGGGAAATATGTCGGTGGGTACAAACACGCCGGTTGTGGGGGGGACGCCGGTGCCAGGGAGTCCGGTGAATAAAGAACAGGAGAAGAGCGATGAATTGAGGGTTGTGAAGGAGGAAAATGTGCGGTCACCGGTGGATATTTCTCGGGAGCAAGGGCCGATTGAAGTTGCAGCGGAGGTTCCATTGGTTGCACCGAGGGCAGTTGTCCCGAAGAAGAGTTCGGCGGCCCTGGCTGTTGAGAGGTTGGAAGAGAAGGATGTTATGATTGGGGGTACTAAGTAAGGAGGAGGTGCCAGTGTCTATTTGTTTCTTAACAAAGACTAAGAGCGGAGGCGAGGATATTGTTTTGATTTTCTGTATATATTTTTGTTGATTATCATGAGATTGGGATGAGAGTTGATCCCTATGTTTCGTTTATTCTCTGAATTAAAATTACTCTATTTATGTCTATCAACTACTGACGTTCTTTGGATTACCGTCTGACTTTCCAAATAATGACGTCGCCTCTTCTTCTCCAGTCTTCATTGAACAATCCATTACTTCCACGCCAGATCTCTTGGATCCAGATGCCTAGTCTACGGCCACTATCGGTTGCAAGGTACTGTTCAATATCTTCTTTGATCCCTTCAAAACCGACAATATACCCCGGAATAACCGCCGAGTCTACCTCCGGCCAAAGCTCATTCCCCAAGAACCCAATTGGGTTATCGTAAAATCTATCATTTTCACTTCTGTACGCCCTCCGCTCCGCAGACTTTGGCCTCGTATTCAACGGGGTTCACAGGTCAATCCCCGGGCAGACAGAGAAGGAGATAGCAAATGGGAGCGCCAAGGGGTGCTGTGGCAAGGCATGAGGAATAAAGCGTGTTGAGAGGAAGCGACTCCGGAGGTGACGTCTAGCGCGTGGAGGCGGCGAAGCTCATTGAGGACGGAGATGACGGCGTGTTGGTGGAAGCTGCCAAGGTAGATGGCGATTAGCAGGTTGAGGGAGAAGAGGGTAATGAGGATGCGTTTTCCGTTGCGGATGAAAGGCGAAGAGTGGGTGGCAGAGGTGGTGGAGTAGACGGTTGTGAGGAAGGTGGTGAATGGCGGGGCGGATAACAAGATGATTGGAGGGAGCAATGGGTAGATGAAGCGGACTTCCTTGTGGGAAATGCAAGTGAGCGCTACAATCAAGCCAATGACTGGAGCAGCGAGGACTGTTAGTGCCGGGGTTCCGGAACGGAGGGTGGAGTTAATACCGGAGATGGCGAACGGGAGACCGGCGATGGTTAATAGAGGGAGTCCTTGGGTAAAGTAATACGTGATGTCATTTTCTCCATAAAACACTGCTAAATCATGCGACACGTTAAATTGGAACCATTGCCACGGGGGAAACGTCCAGAAACCGAAGAAGATCCGATCAGCGCAGAGGGCTACTGGGAGAGCTGAGAGTCCAACAATAACTGCAGTGATCGGGAGGCGATACAAGAGGGGGGATGATAGCGTGTAAAGGGTGTACATAGTTGGAAGGAGAATGGAGAGCCATATAATGAGGTTGGTAGGGCGCAGGAGGACGCCGAGGGCGGCGAGGAAGAGAGATACAGGGAGACTGCGGAATGCCTTCGGGGTGGACCCGGTGGTTAAAGACGACCATGGCCAGAAAGATAAGGCGGCGATCGTGAGTGTTGTCTCGAGGGAATTCGAGAAGGTGCGGACAGACACGTACCAGTGCCAAGGGTTGACGAGGGATAGCAGGAACTACGGGATTGTTAGTGATTTTGAGCAGGAAGAGATAGGATGAGTTGGTACGTACGGTAGCTCGGGTTGTAGCAGAGTGCCGGCCGAATATTTGCGTGGCGGTCCTCCAGGTGAAGTAGTCACAGAGAGCTGCGAGGAAAGCCTGAAGGGTCTTCGGGCCGGCAAGGAGCGCGGTGGTGTGAAGGCCCGGCGCCGAGATTGGAGAGTTGGTTGCTACAAGGTCAATGACTTTGTAAACCACAGCAAATAACAAAGGATGCAACGAAGTCCTCAACTGATAATGCCATTCCTAAAATACCGTTAACCTTTGTATATTTCATATTCATATGAAGGTAACAGAACTCACCCACGTCAACCACGCCCCGCTATCCTTTCCAAATGCCACATGCCAAGCGGGTTCCAACGCCTGAAAGTATTCATCGGGTTGGAAAAAGTCATTATGCAGAAACTGTTTAGTAGACGGAAGGCAACAGCTGTCAATAAAATGGCCCGGGGCGTCCGGGGCATCAGGGCCAAGGGCGCCGGAAGGGCAGACATATTGTAGCTATGGTGAGGCAGATGGCACAGGGTGTGCGGGACGGCTTTCTGAATTCTAGGTTGGAAGGGTTGGGGTTGGGTAGCAAGTATTGGTGATCAAGCCGGATGGAATGGATGTAGGTTAGTTACGATGATCGTGTTTAATGTGAATAAGGGTTCTGTGTTTTGGGTTAAATTGGGTAGAAAAGAGAACACGTTATGATTGGTCAGTTTTCAGTTCCTTCCAGGGTCTTCTTCTTCCCAATTCCCCAAAAATAAAATCTTGAATTAACCAAAAGAAAACAATAAATATTCTTTTCTTTATATTTTCCAATCTTACCTAATCCACGATCCCCCAATCCCCACCACTCTCCCTCAAAGCCGTCAGGAGCCGCCTCCCGGTAATTCCACAGCTTTCATTTGTCAGTAGGGCTCCCCATCAGGGCTGCTCATGGATGACGGGTACCTTCGAACACCCCCCCCATAGAATATTCCGTGACATCAAAATGAAGGGCGAACGACGCGATTTCGTTATCTCAACAAAGCGGACGGAGCGGCGAGCGGGATGGCGCTGGTGTCGGTATGGTAGCTGGGGTTAAGTGGTGAAGTACTTATTCTATGACGATTCCCTTCGTAACCACTAATCTCTCTCCCAGTAACCATATTGATCTTCAAAAAAAAACTAACTAGTTTTCATCTCCAAACACCCATCTACCGCTGATGACGCACCAGCACCGTCGTCTGCCGCCGGCATCCCACTCCACGATCCCCCTACATCTCCGGTCCCCGCTAAGAAGGACTCAAGGCGCAAAAGCAGAAATTTTTATGAGCAGTTGAGTATTTTTTACGTTTGTCTCTAGTTTGGAATTGAGGCGATGTTGGACAATAGATTGGTGTCTTAAAATACGTGGTCACGAGGGCCGGGGCGGATTGCATCGGGGTGGTGATGATCGGGGTGGTGGTGGGGGCGGTTTGATTAGGCAAGCGGTATACAGATTAGAGTTTATTGCCTTCTCTACTGTGTATTTAGGGTTTTCTAATATGTCGGTTCTACCACAGTCAAGTCTTATCGGCCTTATCAATTGTTTTCTCAATTATGTCTGATATCATACTCGTATCACCACTACGCCCGCTCAATACAATGCAAATCGATGTTAGAACACGAGGCAGCGCATTGCAGATACTGAGTTTTCAAGGTTGGGGTGGTGCGGGACGGATTTGCGACAGTGGCGGCGGCATGGAGTTGGGGGCGTCGGGGATTGATTGGATAAGTTGGGTTGAGGTATGGCCGATGGTATCCACCACAAGAAACTGAGCGCTGTGATTGGTTGGTGTTCTTGACCCTAATAAGAGTATTTATGAGCCCTAATTTTGGGTTTCCGGAGACAATTTGGCGTGGGTTACGGGGTATAGCTTTATGTGATGTTGCCAATGTGCCAGTGGTAGCTGAATGACGTCGCTATGTCTTGTTCCATGAAACAACAAATTAATTATCTTCTTGACCCAAACGCTAATTTATTATTTATTAATATCATGTAAAACTCCTTTGACGTAAACCCCCAGATCAATCCAGCAAGCCCATCATGTCTAAGCTCTCACCTCCAGCTTACTATACTCCAACTACTTAATGGGTCTTCTCACCAACCCACCAATTACAGCCTCCTTATCTCGCCGCCGCTTCACTCGCAATGACGTTCACCCAACAATCCTCGGAAGTGGGTCCCGCCCCGCGCTACTCCAAAAGGGTAACTCGCCCAACCAATAAACACTCGATCGCAACCAGCGCCCGTAGCAACCCCTCAATAAAATCCCTTCTGTTTTACTGCGCATCCCCAGCCATTAAGAGCCCCCTCTCAAACAAATCGGGGATAAAGCCCAGAATGCATGTGCGTCGCCGCCGGGAGGCATCAAATCATGCCAACGCCTAGGTTGGCCCCGCGGTCGCTCACTCGCCACGCACGGTACGTGACGATTTTGTCTTGGGGAGGGAAAAGGACATGGAAGCCGTCAGCAGACGGTAATTAGCTTAGTTTTATCGAAGCACTAAACTGCCATGGCCGACTTAATGGTAGAAGCTAAGAAAAATCGGTGGTTTTGCATGGCTGAACGCTTGCGATGGGAATCCGTTTTGGGGGGAAGGTGCCTGAAGGGGGCAATTGTAAGTGAGTTTGGCTGGGGAGAAAGTGAAGGTGTGGCATTGGCATGAGGTAAGTGCCAAGTTTGGGATGGTTCCCTATTAGGAAATAGGAAGAGAATGTACTTTATTGAGCCGATTATGACTAATAGTCTCCTCGGGGCCCCGCGATTACCCCTCGTATTTCTTATTTATCTTTATTCTTTTTCTAATTCCAACTTAAGTCAACATCTATCATAAATATCCAGAAGTTACTTATCTTATCACCAACCTGCATCTAACCAACTCCAACCGCCATAATGTCCACCGTCAACCGCTTCCGCTACACCTCCTCCAAGGAGGCCATCGCCGCCGAGAACGAGTTCGCCGCCCACAACTACTCCCCTCTCCCCGTCGTCTTCGCCAAAGCCCAGGGCATCGACGTCTACGACCCCGAAGGTCACCACTATCTAGACTTCCTCTCCGCATACTCGGCTGTCAACCAGGGCCACTGCCACCCCGAGCTCGTCAAGACGCTGTGTGAGCAGGCCGGTACTGCTACGCTGTCGTCGCGTGCTTTCCACAACGATGTGTTCCCCCGTTGGGCCGCGTACGTCAAAGAGCTTTTCGGCTTCGAGATGGTCCTGCCTATGAACACTGGTGCGGAGGCTGTTGAGACGGCGATCAAGCTGGCGCGCAAGTGGTCTTACAAGGTCAAGGGCGTCGAGCAGGGCCAAGCCCTCATCTTCGGCATTGATGGCAACTTCCACGGCCGCACCGTAAGTCCCCGGCCCGCCAGTCAAGACTCAAAACCCTAATTAACACTCTTCTCAGATGACTGCCATTACCCTGTCCACAGACCCCGAGTCCCGTGAGAACTATGGCCCCTACGTCCCTGGCATCGGCGCTGTTAACCCCACCTCTGGCACTCCCCTTCCCTACAACGACATCCCTGCCATCGAAACACTCCTCGCCGAGTACGGTCCGCGCACCGCCGCTATCATTGTCGAGCCCATCCAGGGTGAAGCTGGTGTCATTGTCCCCGACGTCGACTACCTCCCCCGCCTTCTCTCTGTCTGCCGCAAGCACAACGTTCTGCTCATCTGCGACGAGATCCAGACTGGTATTGGGCGTACCGGCCGCATGCTGTGCCACGAGCACTCGGGCATCAAGCCCGATATCGTCACTTTAGGCAAAGCAATCTCCGGCGGCATGTACCCTGTGTCCTGCGTTCTGTCCTCCAAGGCAATCATGGGCGTCATCGAGCCCGGCACCCATGGGTCCACCTACGGTGGTAACCCCCTCGGTTGCGCCGTCTCCATCCGTGCCCTTGAGCTCATCAATGAGGAGCACATGATCACCAAGGCGCAGTTCTTTGGCGAGATCTTCCGCTCCGAGATCGAGAACCTCAAGAACCCTGCGGTCAAGCTGGTTCGTGGCATGGGTCTGCTGAACGCCGTTGTCATCGACGAAGAGAAGACTAACGGCCGCACTGCCTGGGATCTCTGCATGCTGTTGAAGGAGAAAGGTCTGCTGGCTAAGCCTACGCACGGGAATATTATCCGCTTTGCCCCGCCTCTGGTTATCTCGGAGGAGCAGCTGCGCAAGGCTATTAACACCATTAGTGAGGCGTTGGCTGAGCTGCCTAACGCTAAACAGCACGGTGGTCACTAAATGTGGGTAGAAGGGAGGTGATGTAGTGTTTTGGGTTTCTTTTTGGCAATTGTTGTTTTTTAGTTTGAATTTAGAATGGGTTTGATTATATCTAGTGCAGATTATGGCTCCTTGGGTGAGGGGAAGGGGTGTGAAAAGAGGATATTAACTATAGTTTGGACAACAAGACTAAATCGTGATTGACGTAGTAATAATAAAACGCCATCAAAAGAAGGTTGTCTACAATAAATGATTATGATATTTGGTCAATAGTAGGGTTTAATATTCAAAGACCCTAGTGAAAATTGTCAGTAATTTGGATTCTGCAAACGACCAATGATGATGCTCGAAACTGTCATTCCCTTACGCGATATGATTGTGAATAAGCGAGACACGCGGGTAATCCGCTCTTTTGCAGAAAATAAGTGTAGATTAATGCGGCTTATATGCGGGTTCATGCAGAAAACCACAAGAGAGATGAACAACTTTTCTTTAAGAGATATCAAGGCTCAGTTGGGGTACAGATCGATGGTAGACTTAAAGATTAACTTGTAGTAAACTAACTAACACTTACGACGCTTAGATTGATAAGCAGGTGGGGGTCTTTGGAAGGATGTTATATAGTGTTGGAAGGGCACTTGGGCCAATTGGTGCTTGGCGCGGAGGGTGGGTGGTGGGATATATATAGTGAGAGACGTCCGCTTATTGTTCACGATATAATGATTGTTACATGTTTTATTCATTTTGTCTCCAGTCTAATATTTGAATGAGTTCGAGCCGGACTGGTGATATATCTTAAATCCGTTATCATCATACACTCAATATATACACTTGACTAGTATCTACCCGTCTACTAGTGTTGATAACGTGATAATCAGATCTTATCACCTTTTTAGTCTCACGCGCCAACTTAGTCCCTTTACTGACGTCCTACCCGGCAGGTTTCCCTTTCTACCACCACCACGCCTATACGACGCTATCCGAGGCGCGCTCCGCTACTAGGCACCTATATATCTATACCTACATATATCTCTCCATGTCCCCTACCGAATCCACCGCGCTCTTGCGCAAAGACACTACCCCACCATCATTATCATCACCATCACCATCACTACCCAACGTCTTCACTATGCCCCCAACGCCCCAATCATGGCTCCCTAAACTCCGCACCCCTCGTCAAATAATTCTTGCCATCGCCTTCCTCAAGTTCTCCATCACGCTATCTATGACGCTCATGATGCTTCCGATCGTCCGGATCATGGAGGACGCCGTGTGCCATCAGGTTCTTGGCGATACCAGTCCGGGTTTCCTGGATGAGAGGTTGTGCAAAGGGGAGGAGGTACAGAGGAAGTTGGCATATTTGCAGGGTATTTTCCAGATGGCGGAGGGGGCTGTTGCGGTTATGGCGGCGATGCCATATGGGATTGTTGCGGATCGGTAAGTGCATTTGCTTATTTTTTTGTATTTTGAAAATGGGGTTTGTAATGAGGATGAGGTTGATATAACCTCAGTCATCTGAGTTCCTGGAGATTTCATTGGCTGTGTTTGTTGCACCGCGTTAATGGTATCTTGGTGTCCCGGCCGGCATCTCAGGCTAGGGTCTCTGGGGTTGGGATTATTGCGAATTGTGATAATGGCTACGAGAGTAGAACCGAGGAGACTCATCGGGTGATTATCATCGAAAGAAAAACCGTGTTGTTTGTCGATCAAGTATTGTACGAGTTATCATACCAAAAGGAACTCCGTTCGTATCCGGAGGCAATAAGCCGGTGATAACATTCCATCTCCAACCTTTTGAAATATCTATAAAGCCCTACCTCGTCCCTTCCCTATTCTCAATTTCCATTTCCCTCTTCGCCTTCATTTCTCTGTTCCCTCTCTACCTCACCATAACCATCCACTAACATCACCCAGCCTTGGCCGCCGCCCCGCCCTCCTCTCCTCCTGGCTCGGCTCCTCTCTCAACTTCCTCATCACCCTCCTTCTCCTTCGCCTCCTCCGTAACTCTAATCTCTACCTCCTCCTCCTCACCACCGTCTTTCAACTCCTCGGTGGCGGCCTCGGCGTCGCCTACTCCACCATTTACGCTATCGCCTCTGACGTCACCACCGGCCAGAACCGCGCGTCCAGTTTCTTCTACCTGACTATTGGCGCGACGCTGGGCGGCATTAGCGGGCCGCCGTTGGCGGGGTGTATTATGGGGAGGTGGGGGCGTGGAGGGCAATTTGGGTTGTGGTGGGATTGTCGCCGGTGGTCTTTGGGATTATCGGGATACTGCCAGAGACGTTGCGGAAGAAGCCGGGGGCTGCCGAGGTCCCTAGTGGATTCCGCAGGTTTACCACGGCTGCTAAGAGTGCTTTGAAGTCTTCCATTGGTGAGTTAATCCCATCATTTGCGTTGCTCCGGAACCCCAACATCTTCTTCATCATGTTCGTGTTCCTTTTCCAGAACCCGCTGTACTTGGCCTATTCCACCATGATGATCCAATACGTCTCGAAACACTTCGGCTGGCCCATTGCGCAAACCTCCTGGCTCCTCGCCCCCTTTGGTGTTCTCAACATTACCATCCTCAGCATCCTCCCCAAACTATCGCTATACCTCACGAACCCCGCCGGCCCCGTTGCCTGGTCTGCTTTCCACAAAGACAAAACCCTCACCTGCATCACCATCATCCTCATCATCCTCGGCGCCCTCATCGAAGGCTTCTCGTCAACCCTCCCTCTCTTCATTGCCGGACTTTTTATCGGCACCTTCGGCTCCTCCAACAACCCGTTTGCCCGCGCCCTCGTCACCCATTGCGTCTCGCAAGACAAGACGTCGCGGCTTATGGCGTTGATTGGCATTGTCGAGACGGTAGGGACATTCCTAGGTGGTCCGGTGTTGGCGTTCTGGTTTGACATGGGGATGAAGGGACGGGTGCCGCAGGGGGGCATGTATTTGTATATCGCAGCGCTGTGTGCGGTGGCGGTGACGGCGGTGAGATTTACCAAGGAGCCAGTGGTACCGAGGGATCAGGCTTCCGAAGACTCAGATGCCGAGGGGATGCCGGGACTCGGAGAAGATGAGGTCGAGGCATTGATAGCGTATCCGTAGATGTCTATCCACCGGTTGATTTATTCTCAGAACTACTTCTTTTTGTTTGATAAGAAATACAGTAGCCATATAAAAATGTTTATATAAAAATTAAATTATTAATTAACCCAATCCAGTTCCAGAAACCATAACAGACCATTTCCCATAACAATAGATGTACTGATGCCCTCTTCTTAATCCAATCTATCCTTACTACTCCCCGGCCTTCCCATCTCCAACTCCGGCGTCCTTGTTCCACTCCCCTTTCTCATCACCTTCACCGGCGCAAATTCTGTGTACCTTTCTTTCTTCCCCGATGCCACCACATCCGTTCCCTTCTGCCCCTCAATCTCCACAACGCTCATGTCCATCTGCACTCGAAAGGAGCGCCCGCGCCAGTTCACAGTTGTCCCGAGCAGCACGGCATACGTCCAAATGGGTAGCGCCAGGCATTCCCGGCCAACCCATGCGGCCAGCCACTCGAGAAACGACCTCCGCATGCGGCCGCCGACACGGTGGGTGCCGCGGGCCCAGATGGGCGTATCAAGATCGATTTCGACAGAGTCACCGCGGTGTAACATGGCCGAAGTGAAGTAATCGCACACCATCCAGATCGACTCCAACGTAAACCAAATCGCCAATTGCGCCGCAAGAGTCCCGGGGATATTCAAATGGCTCGAAAACCAAGGAAGCGTCGTCGCCGCATACGCAAACGCACCGCAGCAGACAAGCGACTCGACTCCCGGTTCCACCAACGTCGCCGCTGGCACCGTCCACTTACGCGCTCTCAGCCACCGGGATCTCCGGGCAACAAATGAACCGATGGACATTCCGGATGCTGGTTGGATCGCCAGGTCGCCCACGCACAGCCCGTGGTTACGGAACCCGGGGATCTGGGAGCGCCAGAGGAGGTCGCCAATTAGGTGGTCTTCGCAAATGTACATGGAGAAGTAGTCGATGCCCTTAGGGTGTTTCTTGTCTTGGTGGGCGATAATAGAGTTTTGCGAGGGGTCGGTGAGCATGTCGAGGTGGGATTTGCGGAACATGTTGCTTTTACCGACAATGCAGGGAGCAATTGAGACTGTGTTGATAGCACTGTAGAATTTGGCGTGGGTTGTCGCCATGAACATTTCGTCGAGGCGGCCGCCACCGTTGGACCACATGGTGCCAAAAAAAGAGGTCGAGGAAGAAGCCGCGGGCATTGAAATAGGAGCAGGAGTGAAACCAGTGGCCGCCGCAAGAAATGGGGCCTGTGATTCTTCCGAAACGTTCGGCTGGTCAACATCAACGAGCAACGGGAGTTGATGAACAAACTTGTACGCGGGCCCCCGTTGGCCCCCCGGGCGGATCCCCATGATCTTGTCAACCATGCGCCCGGCAACACCAGGACCAATCCACACATTGCAATCGACAATCCAAATCAAATCGCCAGAAGCCTCCCGGTACGCGCGTGAGATGTTGCGAATCTTAGGGTTGGGCCCAAGGTTACTAATGTGCCCGTTAGATCTATGGAGTACCAGGTCTTCTTCTTCAATCAAAAGCTGGACATCATAATCGGCGAAGTCGTTAAGGATGCGACAGAGAATCGGGTAGGCCGGGTCAGCCTTTTCGGCAAGACAGAGGCGGATGGAAAGTTTATCTTTGGGGTAGTCTTGCTTGAAAGATGAGGCAATGCATTCGTAGAGGCTAACTTCAATGCCTTTCACTGGGCGGATGATGGTGACATGGGGAACTTCAGAGGCGGGAAGTGATGGAGATATCGGTTTTCTCGGGATCTTGGAGTAATTGTGGAATCTATACAATAATCCAAAATTAGCAATTTGATTTTACATATCGACTGACATCATCTGATGGTCTCATACTCCAAACACCGTCGCACAAATTGACAAGAAAGGACATAGTGTTTTAGTCGCCTAGACCTCACCCCCTCTACGCCCAATCCAGACATATCAAAGACATCATCGTCTATGCTTAATACCCGCTACTAGCGGATACCGACACTCATCTCACGATTCTACCCAATATCTCGTACAAATCTCGTACCCAAGCCCTCGAACCTTCCCCGCCATATCGGCCCAAAAGATGACCCGGCGCGCCTACAAAGCGACTTTTTACACTTTAGAGCCTAGCTCGGCTGGCAGACTTGACAGTTTGGTGGCGTCCCAGAAGCGCTGCCAACTCTGACAGCCGATCTGGAGCTAGAGGTCCGCGGACTCGGTGGCATTTTTCCCCTGCTTTAGAGATTTTTTTAAAAAAAGTCACACTGCAGTTCGGCTTCGGGTGTTTTTGACTGGGATTCTCCCGAACAATCACCTAGACCCTCTGGCTAGCCAACCCACAAACCTGACAAAAAGAAAGTGGGGGGTGATGATGATCTAGGTGGATTTTGACGAGCGAGGTGCATACCAATGAATAGAGTGGTCGCTATTTCGGGCACCCGATGGTATATTGACAGATGCTGCCAAGGGGGACCGGGGATGAGACAGGATGGTCGGTGGATGGTGTAGTTGTATTGTAGCGCAGGTACGTACAGTCGAGAGATTCCAATGAATTGGACAATGAAGATTCCAATGCTCCACATCAGACAGACCGACGCGAAGACTTGCGTCGTAGTCGACATGGCGGGAAGACGTCGATATGGGAGCTGTAGTTTGGATAGTTTCGTGTAGTCCCAGGCCAGGTGAGATAAGTTGGTAGATATTTAAGTCTGTAGATGTTGTTGGTTGAGCCCAAGATTTGTGCTTATATTGATAGATTGGATAATGAACTTGGAAAGAATAATGAGAATATAAAAGTGCAGAAATGACTTTAATGTTCCCTTTTTTCTTGGTCAGCAACGTAAATAGAATGATAAACGCCGGCGTCAGTTAATTACTGGATGCTAGCCCATGATTCGCTCCAAAGGTGAGATTTTCGACGAGAGAGTGGGACCACGATGACGGCGGAATTAACAGGCGGGGATTAGTTGCGTTTTGCGCTGCAGATCAAAGTAAACAGCAAGCGAGGAAGAAAGGTGGGTGTAGTAATAAATAAGCCCAGAAGTATGATAATGAGGACTAAAAGTCCTGAGTATCGGTAACTTGAATAGATAAGGAGTGTCCTTTTATCACGGATATAAATTCGCTGTTCGGCTTCTTCGTTGTGAGTTTCTGATGTGCTTGCTTGTCGTACAAGGTCGAGCACTGGCTTTAAAACGGGTGAAGTGAAAGTGACGTGATGTCTGTCTACTCTCAGTCGAAAGCTTCTCTTAGCAGGGTCAACTTCAGCTACAATTGGTCGGACATCCGGGGTGAAGAATAGGAAACAATGGATATGAATGTCTGGAAACAAGAGAAGGACAAGCAAAAATAGAATTTCTTTTTCTTATTTCTGCTTAATAAAACTTTGTTCCGGGATGCGAAGATTTTTCTCTTTTTTCAAGTCGAGGGGTCCAGAGGTGGTTCAATGGGCTGAGGTGAGGGGAAGCTCCAAAAAGTCAGTGGGCGAACTGGCAGCGTTAAAAGGAAGTGCTAAAATAAGTTGGATCGTGACCATGAATAAGGGAATGGATAACGACGGGAGGAACCCAAACTAAGAGCGTAGTGGAGAAAGGTAGTCCAAGCAGATAATTTTTGTTACGATGGAAAATATGAACAAAAAGAAAAACAAAGAATACAGAGATCACAAAATATTTTTATCCTAATTCAAAGTCTGCTCTGGAAAATCCAAATACAGAAGGCATCTCTCAAATTCCAACTTTTTCTTTTCCCTTCTTGGCTACTGCCGCCACCAACTATTCCCGAGTGTTCGTCCGTGGGCAGGTGCGTTCCGGGATTTGATTGGAGGGCTCGATTAGGAGATGCAGAGTCAGGAAAGTACACATGTACTCTGGGGATATACGACGGCAGGAAAGACTGCCGGGTAATTCCTGTATGATGAAGCTACGTAAGGTGATCCCAAAGCATCCATCGTGATGCCAAAGAGCGAGTAAACGAGAGCGGAAAAACCACAAGAAAGAAAGGATATTAACGATGTAATAAGGTGCTGGTGCTACATTTTTAGACCCAGTGATACTCTCAGGATATTCCTCTCGTTGTTTTCGGCCTACTGCCAATTTTCTTATGCGGATTATTCTATTTTCTATAGATACAGACAATCTTTCTCTGGTTTTCTCAGGGTGTCTGAACAACCCGATGGCAGAAAGAACCCACACTTTAATATTGCAGGTGCAGCCCGTATCATTGGAGAAATCACGGCAACGCGGGAAACAACGTAGGTTACAATGAACAGGAATGGGGTACATTCAGCGGCGGGTTACATGGAAGAGGTAGTGACGTCGTTAATGGGGGATTTCATTGAAAGGGACTAAATTTTGGTTGGTGTGAAGGTGTCGTGAGATTGGAATGTTGTGGAGAAATGTGTTCGGATTTTATGGGGGATGTCTGGGCTTGCGTTGTCTACGGAACAGACGTGGCGGTTTCCTGCAGGGTGCGGGCCCGCGGGCGGATATCCTAGGTGATGGATGATACGAGCACCAATAGGTTTTGCGAACAACTAAGAATGCGCTCGCAGATGCAGACATTGTTTGGCTAACTTAGTTGTCTGTAGGTCAGAGATAATCACAATGGTGGCCTGGGCCTTGGCATACGCAGTCATGGCTTGTTTCGTCGTCTCTGTCTTCTCGGTAGGTTTAAGGACTGCTTGGACAAGTGAAGCGATCAATGTGACGCTGACTTTGCTGTGACAAGCAATGATTCATGCTTGGAGTGGCAGGGAGTAAATTTTCGGCCAATGAGTGGAGGAATGGAAGGGGAGTTTAGGCGTAGTAGATGAAGGTCTTACCCGCTGTTGAACCACCCCTGCTGTAAAAGGTGCCAATATGCATAATGGACCGTTTGTCTCAGTCGTCTGAAGTTAGCTCTGACAATCGCTTCTAACTGCCCCTGCCAACTAACACCAGGCCTCACGAAGCCCTATCCATGTCTAGCAACATCCAACCCCTAGTTTCCAATTAGGGTCTCCCACCTTTAGCTTAAGCTTGGTCATCGCCATCCAGAGCACTATCATGAGCTTCCTAGTCCCTAACTAGTCTCCGTCTCTAGGCAAGCGCAAGGTAGGGGACGGTGATTAAATGGTGATCGTAAATGCATAAAGACGCCGAGAAAAATCGGGTAGGAAGGGATTGCGGATGGCCCCTATTGTGGGGATTCACGAAGATATGGACTATCTTGAAAGAAACTTTGAAGACATGGCGCGTCAATGGATTGACAAGAAAGCGCGTTGAAACCATAAGCGCGGCATTACGATACTTTGCAGCTTTTTGTGAGTCCAAGGACCCGAATCTCTGTGCCTTGCATATTCTAAAATAAGGATGTTTCTGAGTTGAGGTCACAAAATTCAGATTATTTGCTTCAGAAGAGATGGGATAATTCGGAGAAGTTTACAGTGGCGGTTAATAGTGTCACGTCGGATATTAGTAAGGAAGCGGATATGATCGCCAATTATTTAGATGGGACATATTAAAGGAAGGTGGTAGGGTTGTTTGAGATTCCGATGAAGCCGAACTGAGTGCATTTGCCGAACACACGATCCGAATGACCCTAATATACATTTTTAGGGTTCACTGAACTGTCCTTGGCACATGACAACCATGATTTTCCCCACATTGTTATCGTGACGATAAGAAATCTCGCAACATAAAAATCAGAAAATTTCTCCACGATACAATCAACCACGCCCTCTTTCTTCTTCCTTTTGTTCTCTATCTGCCCCGTGAGATTGTCTTCGGTTGAAAATACTGGATAGCTCGGATGGCCGCCGCTCCTAGATTCCCAACTCCGGGATGACTCAAATTCCCAACAATTGGTAAGTTGGAGGCGATGACAGAAGATGTAATGGTGATTATGATTAGGAGATCTCCCAAGCTGAGTGATTTGAGTTGAATGAGAAGTGCATATGCCCGCTTGCGCTCAATGATCGAGGTTGCGTTTTCTTGATGATAAACTTGTGCCCGGAGCTGTAAAAGACTTTCGTAAGAACTTCTTTGATGGCGGCCCAAATATAGACTACAACGGTATCTGATCCAACGCATGATCCTTTATTCATTTATCATCATCATGATTCAAGACACTCAATCTCAATGAGAACCCAACGCTAACCGGTCCTCAGTATTAGTAAATTAAGCCACATAAACCCCAGTAATCTCCATCAAAATGAGCGTCACTGCCCAAACCCCCTTGGGATTCCTCACGGAACTGGCCCCTCCGGCCCCTGTTAAACATACCAACAATGAAATATACGGGAAGCCCATGCCAATCCCAACGTTCCCGTTGCCCACATTTCAACCCTCCAATCCTCTGTCGATCCTCTACCTCGTTTACACGATAGCTCGCTTGACTCTGTCTCCCCCTAAAGAGGCCTTCACCATATACGAAGGTTTACTATTCTGTAAGTCGATATCTGTCAACGTGGTCGATGAATCAGCAATGCTCGCCTTATGGCAAATGGGCTTCTTTGGCAAGGAAACCTCAGTCGCTCAGAGCCCAACTGGGCCAAGAGCCAAGAGGTCAAGAAAGGCTTGAAGGATGCCCATGTCAGTGAAGCCTTCACTATTGCCCGGCGTGAAATGCGTAAGAAGGCAAAGTGGGAGCGGGCTAGAGCGGAGCAGGAGGCAATTAACGAGACGAGGACGCAGGAGGCATTGGAGGCGTTCGATCGGGGATTGTCGCCGTGTAGTCCTGGAGCGTTGTTAGCGTTGCCGGAGGATGCTGAGGATCTTATCGAAAGAAGGCAGAAACTGGAAGAGGGTGTGCGTAGGAAGCAACGGGAGCACCTTGATAGTTTTAGGTTGGCGGAACCGTTGGCGGATGCTCCCAAAGTCCAAGTCCCGGATACCGATGACGGGGTGTCCGTTTCCAAAGAGATGGTATCCTCTCCTGTCAACATTTGCGACGCCATCCTGGACGTCCCTTATCTTGTTCCGTCACCCGTACTCCCCCAGTCTCCCCTCCGCACATGCTTCACCGTCCCGCATAACCCCCAAGCCCTCCTATCCCTCCCGAATTCCCCCGCGGACCTCGCAGCCCTTGAATCGCGCCGCCGTCTAATCAACAAACGCAAGACAACTATCATGATTGATATTCCATCGCCCCTGATGTCCGTCAACTCGGATCTTAATGTCAAGAGTCAAAAGCACAAGACTGTGCATTTCTCGACGCAGGTTTCCCAAACGACGTTTTCGATCACAGCGCCGCCGAGTCCGACGCAAATGGCGGCACATCATATTAATGAGAAGTCGGAGGCCGATTTGAAGAATGGACATGAAGTGTTTGAGGCGGCATCGGTTGTCACGATGGAGCATTTACAGTTGACATTTGAAGAGGCCTTTTGGCTGACGTTTGCCGTTGGGAAACTCCGGATTGTCAACCGGATTAGCCGAAAGCCTTATACCGTTCCTGAACTCTTTAAACGGTTTAGAGAGTGTAGTTACATGCCACCGCGGGTCGCCGGGCCCTTGCGCGCGGATGATCCGTTTTTGGTTAATTATGCCGTGTACCACCATTTCCGGAGCATCGGGTTCGTCCCGCGGCCCGGAATGAAATTCGGGTGCGATTGGCTCATCTACCAACGAGGCCCTGTTTTCGACCACGCCGAGTACGGTGCCGTTGTCCAGGCGGCGTACTCAGATCCAGAGTGGAAGAAACTAGACATTACAGCGAAGGAACGGGATTGGCAGTGGTTTCACAGCGTCAGTAGGACGCTGGCTCATGCGTTCAAGACGCTGGTGGTTGTGTATGTGGATGTGCCGGGACCGACAAGGTTTGAGGAGGCGGAGAGGAGAAGGGGGATTACTGGTGTGATTAGGGAGTATAGGGTGCGGGAGTTTGTGGTGAAGAGGTGGTCAGCGAACAGGAATCGGTAGGGAGAGGAGGAAAGTATGATTATGATGATTGATAGATACCCTTATGAATAATGAGTTTTCTTTCTAGAGAATTGAGAAATATATATATAAGTCACGTGATGAGAAGTGACGATGAAAGCCTTTCTCCAATTTCTGTTTTGGGAAAGAAGCTGGGATTGGTGACGTCACGTGAAGCTGAGGTAGTGTCGCAGTGAGAGCTGGTGGGTTTTGAGTGAGCTTATCGGGATGTGATAGATCAATAGAGGAAACAGAAGTCGTAACATATAGAGCTGAGGTAAGCAGTAGGCTGTGTTGGTATGAAATTGGGCGTGATGGTGGCCGGGCGGCCGACATGGCAAGAGCGGGTTTGAATCCTGCGGGAGTGGGGAATGGGGTCTTAGATTGTATAAAGATGGGGAGGTTTTAATGTTTAGGATAATGTCACGATTTATCCCTCCATTAACGCTTTTATCTTAATATATACCATCTATCCACAATGTTCCTCCGCCGCTTCCCCGCCATCCATTCGCTATCAAACCCTCCATCTATTTTCCACCGCTGCCCCCTTAAGTCCTCCACATCTTCATCTCCATCTCCATCTCCATTCTCCCCTACAACCCTCCACTACGCTGCCCCCTGGCTCCGCGATGCCTGCCCCTGTCCCCTCTGCGTCACGCCCTCAGGCCAAAAGACATTCGGCACCTTCGACATACCCGCAACAATAACCCCGCGAACCTTCTGGGTGACGCCTGATGGCTCGTTGCACGTGACGTGGGAAGGGGATGTCCCCGGGTTTGCCAAGAAAGGCCATGAGAGTGTTTACAGTGAGGGGTATCTAAAGAATTTGACAATGCAGAGGGCGGAAGGTGTCGAGAATGGTGGGTACTTCCGGGTTCCGGGACGAGCTGTCAGCATGGATTTATGGGACAAGGAATCCATTGCTAAGAAAGTCCGAACAATCAAATACACAGATTGGCTAAACAGTCCCGAGGCCCTCTGGCAAGGCCTCCTCGACCTCGAGTCCCTCGGCCTCCTCTTCATCTCCGATGTCCCCAAAGACGAACATTCCGTCATATCAATCGGCTCCCGCATCAACGCGCTCCAAGAAACCTTCTACGGCCGTACATGGAACGTGATTTCAAAACCGGACGTTGAGAACGTTGCATATACGGCGGGGTTCCTGGGGCTTCATCAGGATATGCTGTATATTCAACAACCGCCGAGGATCCAGTTATTACATTGTATGGTGAATACTTGTGCCGGGGGCGAATCCATGTTCTCGGATGCCAAATACGCTGCGACAAACCTTATTCGGAAAGCTGAGATTGGAGATGAAGAGGCAATCACCGATATTGAGCTCCTCGAGTCATTTCGTCTAAGATACCATTACACGATGCCACCATTCCTTTACCGGAACTCCTGGCCCATTCTCGAATTCCAAACTCTCCCCTCCGGCCAACGAGACCTCGCCGACGTCTGGTGGTCTCCCCCCTTCCAATCTCCAAGTCCCCCGTGGACCCCCAGCTATCCACCCTCCACCATTCCGAAATCTCCACCCGCCACCGCCGCTGGCTCTGCGCTGTCCAGCGGCTCCGCGCTGCCATCGAGGACCCTGCGCACGTCTGGAAGACCAAGATGGCTGGTGGAACTTGCGTGTTGTTTGATAATAGGCGGGTTTTACATGCGAGGAAGGCATTTGATACGGGAAGGGGGGATAGATGGTTGCGGGGGACGTATGTTGCGGATGAAGATTTTCGGAGTCGAATGCAGAGTGTGCCCAGGGCCGAGGTCCGTAGTTATGCCGAGGACCGAGGACTGAAGGTGTTACAAGGGAATGAAGGGGTGAAGGGTGGTCGAAGTGTGTGGGAGTATTTGACGGGGAAGGAGTAAAAATACTAAACATCAAAGTCCATTAAAAATATCATTAAAAGATAATGAATCAAATAATTAAACATTCAAATTTACAACATCGTCACTCACTGCCCCCCAACGTCCTTCCACGGCTTTACATCTACCCCCTCTGGCGCTTGCACATCCACCGTCCTATTCGCCACATCCCCCCAATCTGTACTCAGCGCTGTCCCATTACTCTCCAAAAAGCTTTTTTGCATCGCCCTCTTCTGCTCGTCTGAAGCCCCCGCATACAGCGTCTTAAAAAACTGGTTGATGTCCCGCCCGTCAGGTTCGTCCATGTCTTGCGTGACAGCGTCCCAATTAATGGGCCCTTTCTTGGACGAGGTGGGGTAGCTGGGGCCGGGGGCCGAGAAGGAGCTTGCGGGGGGGGCTGGGGTAGCAGTCGAAGAGACGCCGGAGGAAGGACCGGAGAGAGGGGAGGGTGACTCCTCAAGGCTGATAGCCATTTAGTTGCGGGGACTTCTTCAACGTTAATTCGATTTTCATGGAAGAAACTCTATGCGTCGACTCGGCGATATTCACGCTTCCCGGAAGCACCAACTTGATTCCGGCACTCTCCTCTCCATCTACCGGGATCCCGACAACGTGGATCTCCGATGACACCGCTTCATCTGCCGCCTCCGGAACAAACGTGACCTTGACCACGTCCTTCTTGAGGTTCTTGATAAACAACGATACTGTCGCTTTATCTCCAGACTGGTAAAAGTCCGTCCGGATATCCTTTGACGCCACCTGGTTCCCCGTCTTCTTCACAATAGTTTCCGCAATAACAGCTTTTTTTCTCTCCATCTTGACACTGGGAACCTCTGGCACCTTTGTAACATCCGGCTTCCACCCGGCTTCGCCCTTCTCCACCTTCTCCAATGCCCCAAGACATTGCATCCTAAACATCGTGATCCCATTAATCTTATTGCGTACCGGATTACTTGTCATCATTTCCGCCTGCGTCAACTCCGAATTCGTCCTCTTCATCTCCTCCAAAATATCCCCTTTCGTCACCGTGTAGTTCCCCTCACCATCAACATCGCTCGTCTCTCTATCCGGGCTACTTGCCGGCCCCGCTCCATGCAGCTGCACCGCCCATCGTGCAGCACAATCAGCCGCTGCATACCGGCCCATCCTATGCAGGGCAACCGCCCGTCTATACTGCGCTTCGGCCATCAAGGGCCGTGACGAACGGGATAGGGCGGCATGGTAGGCAGAGTGGGCATCGGATAAGGCGGTGGCGGGGTCCTTGAGAAGGATGTGGAGGCGGGAGCGCGCAATATAGTAGAGGGGGGAAGGTGAGGCGGCAATGGCGGCGGTGTAGTGGGTGAGGGCAGTGGAGTAGTCTTTTTGGTCGAAGGCTTTAGCTGCGAAGACCGCGAGAGTGGAGGCGGACATGGTGGGTTTTGGTGTTGGGCAGTAGTCAGTGTGTTATTAGGTTGTCGCGATGATATGAAAATTAATGGACGGCTTGATGGGATTCGATAATTGATTTGATGAAAATTGAAAATTGAACAAATTAGCTCAATAATTTGCCAGTCGTTTTGCTGATGGAGGGACTTGGTTTTGAATGGTCGGAAGAGTCCAACTGCCGAAAGCTCTAGAAGCTGTAGAGAGCTCGCGGGGAATTTAGCCGGCAGAATAACAGAGCTTTATTTACCGCCTTCATGTTGGAGGTTAAGATTAGATATCTGGGTGCTACTCACTTCGGATGAGATCTGCAGAGACGGGAGAAATGTGTTTTAGATGCGGTTAGTCATGAAAAGTCATATCTATGCTTGAAAATCAATTTCATATCTCATAGTCTTGTGTCTCACAATCACTGTAAATCTTCTATATTCTCTACCTTCCCTATCTCTATATACTCTCATCACCTTCCATAAGCTGCCTCTGACCTCATCACCATCCATCTCTCCCCATAGACCTCCCCCATAGACCTCACCATCACCACCCATTACCAAACAACCACTCATCCAATGTCCACTGAAATAACAATAGACCCCTCCGCGCCACCCACCTGGCCACCCAACTCACCGCCATCCGCCAAACCCTCTCTACCCTCCCTGTCTCCCACCCCGTACGTCCATCCCATGCATCACCTCATTCCCCCAATACTAACCAACCTCAGGTCCGCCTTGTTGCCGTCTCCAAACTCAAGCCCGCCAACGATATTTACCACCTCCACACCACCCAATCGCAAGACCACTTTGGCGAAAACTACACACAGGAACTAGTATTGAAGGCCGAGCTGTTGCCCCGGAGCATTAAGTGGCATTTCATCGGCGGTTTACAAAGCGGGCATTGCAAAACGCTTGCAAAGATTCCCAATCTGTGGGCGGTATCATCGGTCGATACCCTTAAGAAAGCTGAGACGTTATCCCGGGTTCGGGCTGCGCTACAGAAAAACGATGGGACTATCCAGGACCTGAACATCCACGTTCAAGTCAATACGTCCGGCGAACCCAACAAATCTGGGTGTGAACCCGGCGCCTCCACCATAGAACTGGCCAAGAAAGTCACGGAGCTTCCCGGTCTTGTATTTAAAGGACTCATGACGATTGGCGCCATTGCGCGGTCCCGAGAGACGACGGTGGAGAACGAGAATGAGGATTTTGCTGTGTTGAAGGAGGAGGGCGAGAGGGTCAAGGAGGCACTAGGCTTGAGCGAAATTGAGTTGAGTATGGGGATGAGTGATGATTTTGAGGGGCGGTTGTTATGGGGAGTTCAGAGGTACGGGTTGGGAGTACGATTTTCGGGGAGAGGCCGATGAAGAGTGAGGCACAGTTGATAGTTTAAGAGCTGACAGTATATATATACGCAACTATTTATCCGATATAGAAGAAATTTTAAAAAATAAAAATAAAAATAAAAAAATAAATCTCATAAAACAAAACATAAATAAACACTAAATATCTAGATAAATCACCTTTCACGGCACCATCACATTCCCATACGCATCCAAAATCTCCTTCCTCCCTGGCGCCACATGCATCCCCATCCCCATCCCCATCTCGTCCGGTTCCGGAATCGTCGAATCCCCCTTCCCCAACCTCTCCTCCATCAACCCCAACAACACTCCTGGCACACTCTCATCCGTCGCCCGCACCGTCACTCTCACAACCTGCGCCCCGTAATTTGGCTCAAGCCGCATCAAACACCCAAACTTCCCAGCCTCAGCCGTATGCAACACAGACGCGCCGACAAAGTTCTGCGCCTTTGAGTCGACGCCGTCGAGGACTTTCCAGCGAAAGCCCTCGATGGTGCGGCGAATGAAGCCGGCGTTAAGTTCGCGGTTGGCCGCAGGGTGGAGCGAGATGATCTTTTGGGCTTCGCGAGGGACCCCGCCGATTTGCTTCCAGCGCTTGAAGAAGTCGTCGGCAGAGAGATCGGCGGGGGACATGAATTTGTGGCCTGTGACGGGGAGTTTGAGGGTGAGGGCTTGTAGGGCACCCGCGAGGTAGGAGATGCGGATTGTCGGAGCTTTGGTGAACATTCGTTTTGCTTCGAACATGATGATTTGTTGGGCTTGTTGTTGTTCACCAATTGTGGGGTCGGGGAGTGACTTGACGTCCCACGATAGGTTCCCCTTCTCCCCTTCATCTAGGTCCAACGTCGTGGTGAATGACGTTATGGTTGCTGGGGTTCGGTTCCGGAAGTACATGATAAGACACGCCATTTCATTACGGTACTCGGAGCGAATACCGACTTGAATCTGTCCGTCTTCAAATAGCACACCGTCCGCCTTCAACATCAAATTGTCATAACCACGTTCCCACCCAGGTGATAAGTGCCCCGCACTCGCCAGATTCGGCACCTTCGTCAGCTGCTCGGGACCCAACAAGTCAATCCCCGACAAATCCGAGGCACCTCCGGGCGTCGTCGGAGTCCCAGGAACGTCACCTCTTGTCGAGAACGTCCTTTTCAACCCACCATTGACCGCCATCCGCCTCTCAGTCGAATCCTGATTTGCATCCTTGCCACCGACAATCCACGTCGTCTTATCCGACGTGTTCGCGTGCTTCTTGTGGAGTCTTGACAACAGAGCCGACTGTCTTTCCGGAAACGGCGGCATCTCATCGCAGACTGTGCGGAGCAAATCATCCGATGGTCTTGTAGCCAACGCCAGATACTCGCACGCCCGCTGCTGTAGCTCTGAGTCCAGCGTGTGGGCATACAACTGAAACACCCCAACAAGCTGCGGCTTGATCTCTGGGAACAAATTCACAAACTTGACAAAACACGAGATAATCATTCCACGCGTTGCCGACGAACATCCCGGCATCTTCCCCTGCAACGCCATAAACTGCTCCACCGGGCTACAGCGCGGCTGATCGGCCACAAGATGGCCAAACTCGCCCAGAATATACGCGCCAATCTTAACCAGCGTCTCGTGGCAGTGGTCATGCTTAACGTACTGCAGAGCATTCTGCGCAGCATATACCTGCAGTTCCTCATTGTTCGTGACAATCTGGATGACACGCTGCCACACTTCGTCGGCTACGTGGTCGCCGGCCATGGCGATGAGACGCAGCGAGATGTCAACGTACCACTGGACGTCGGTGGCGTACTTTTCGGTGAGGATGGCGATCTTGAGGACCATCTCTTCGCGGATGGCAAAGTCGGCATTCTGGAGGTAGTGCAAAAGCTCGCCGACGATGACGCGCGAATTGGTGGCGTCGCACATGCTGTAGAGGAGGTCGAGACCCTTACGGCGCACGCTGATATCGCGGTCCTTGAGGGAGCCAAGGATGATGTCTTGGTGTTGTTTGATCGGGTCGAGGGTTTCAGTGCGCGCAGCAAGATGCGTCATGGCTTCGAGGCCGAGGTAGCGGACATTGGTTTCCCGACTTTGGATGAAGCGGCCGAGGCGGAATGACACTGTCTTCATGAGGCCGGTTTCGGTGTCCAGATGGATAATTAAGTTGATAGCTTCGAACAGCACAGCATTCTGCGCATTGTTCTGCTGCACATTCTTACTTGATTCCAACGCTGTGTTCAGGATTCTCATCAACGATTCCCGAATCATATCCCGCACATGCGTATCCTCCGATGGCGGAAAATATTGCAACAACCTCAACAGCTTCACCTGGATCCACGGACACGGGACCTTGTAGTACAAGTAATCCGGCGTGTACTCGTTGTCAACGATTATGCGCTTGAGCCGGGCGGCGGCCTTGGGATAGACGCCGCGATACTGCTCGAGGTGGTCTTGAGCGAGCATCATGACAAGCGACGAGACAGAGAGGCCGACGCCAAGGTCGGTGTCGTCGAGGAGGGAGATTATGCGCTCGGACCATGTGGATTGGACAATGGCTGGGTATTTGCGGTAGAGGCGGAGGAGTGTGAGGGCAGCCTTTTTCTTGACGAAGGACTTGGAGGTTCTAGAGGAGTTAGTTAGTGTGCTCATGATGTCATTGGTGATTGGTACTTACGGTGAAATTAGAAGCCGGTGAACCTCGCCACTGAGAGCTTCGCCCATCTCCCTCCCGCCAATGTTGGCAATAGCATGAAGAGCTAAACAGTTGAACAACTCATTGTGGTCCATCAAGTCTTTCCGAATACTGTTGAACACCAAATGAAGCATCTCATGTTTCTCATGTAACAGCAGCGTCAATGCCAAGTACCCAATCTGCTTCTCCGAATACTTATTAGACGAAATCAAATTTACCGCTTCCAAATGCCCAAAGTCCACATCCCACCCCAAAATGTAGATATACAACAGCTTGCAAACATATTTCTTCTTGTTGTACCCGTTCAAGTTCCCGTCCTTGAACTTCTGCCGAATGTTCGCCAACTCTTTGTTGATGCGCTTCTCCTCCAAGTCACGCGCGCGCGTTCCGGAGATCCGCAATAAACTGAACCAGCCCGCGCATATTCTGATTACTGCTACTCGACCTTCCCAAGAACGACGAGGTTCCCGACGACATACTGGCTACCTAGCTATCTGGCAGCGCCAGGATATCTCTCGAGAATTTATTGGTATTTGCGTTTGTTGTCGCTGCGTAACGGACGCATCGGGAGGCAAGCAAACAAATCACCCTTGGCTTTCCCGGATGGCGGTGGGCGCGATTGATTTGTCGAGACTCTCGATGCCGTGACGTTAGTCAGTGATCGGTGCGGAGTTAGGAAAAAGGTAGAGCAAGGATTTGTACCGTGGGGTTTCAGCAACAACTGGGGCAAAGGAGGGAATGGGAAGGTAGTGATGCGGAAAGTTACTTTTGGTTAATTATTGAGTTGTGGAAGGCGCGGAGGGATCGGATTTTGTATATAAGGGTTAGGGTTTTCTAAAGTGGATAGAAGTTATGATGTATGTATGCGAGGTAGAGCTTGGGATCAGATGACGAAGACATGCTTTGCATTTAGAAGCAAGGGATTGAATATGAGGAAGTGATTAAGCCATAACTACTTGATACATGGACCAACCGCAATGTAAGAAATAATTGCAACTATCACGAAATAACCCTAAAAGCAGAACCCACCATCCAATCCAATGCTCCACAATTCCAGGAACCCCCTCACCCTATTCCTCCACCCCACTCAAGCTCCCCTCTAGCTCTGTAACCTCCATCTTACCTATGCACAATGCCCGGAGCCCGCCCCATATTCCCGGCTCTCCACCCTCTTCTTGCCCGCCCATCCCTCCATTTGCCATATACTTCCCTCCGCACCCTCGCCTCTCACACGCCATCTCCCCCAAACTTTCACGTCTTTAACACACACACAAAGCACCTTCAGAAACAACGCTCCGGGTCCTCTCCGACCCTAAGTCGCCAAACTGACTATCTCAAAGATGAGATCGCACGCCGTCTCTGTGAGCGCCTTCTCGTAAGTTCCTTCCCTAACTTTCTCATCAAGGTCACATGACTAATCAGATCACCAGGACATCAAACGAGAGTTCCCAGCCGTCCTTGACTACGGAGCAAACACCTGCAACCTCGCCTACGCCCTAACAATCGACAATCCCGACGTCCTCATCCCCAATTCTCCGCCAATCTCCCAACGCATCGGCCACCTAACAGCCATCGAATCCTCCCCTGCTCTCCTCTTCCGCGACGGCGACGACCCCGTTGTCTCCGGCCTCCCCATCACCCGAATCGTCCTTCCCGACGATTCCCCGTTGCCGTTTCCCCCAGAGTCCTTCGATATGGTCCTTAGCTCAATGAGCATGCACTGGATTAACGACCTCCCCGACGCCCTCGGGCAAATTAATGCCGTGCTAAAGAAAGACTGCCCGTTCATCGGCGCAATGGTCGGCGGAGACACCCTATTTGAGCTCCGGACCTCCCTCCAACTTGCCGAGCAGGAGCGCCGCGGCGGGATATCCCCCCACGTGTCCCCCTTCGCCGACGTCCGTGACCTCGGAAACCTCCTTCAACGCTCCGGCTTCAAGATGCTCACAGTGGACGTCGAGGATATCGTCGTCGATTACCCGGACATGTTCTCTCTAATGGGCGACCTGCAAGCAATGGGTGAAAGCAACGCTGTGCGTAGTCGCGAGATGGGCGGAATCCACCGGGATATTCTAGTTGCCGGAGACGCGATATATCGGGCTTTGCACGGGAATGCGGACGGGACATTGCCAGCGACGTTTAGGGTGATTTACATGATTGGGTGGAAGGAGGGAGATAATCAGTCGAGACCAGCAAGGAGAGGGAGTGGAGAGGTGAGTTTAATAGATGCATTGAAGAAGGATAGCGGGTGAAGAGACATCACAAGATCGATCAGATAAGATAAGCTCAAGGGTATCAACAGGCCTTGATAGTTACAGACAGCAAAGGGGGTCCCATTAGCGATACCTCAATAATAAAGATCAGATCAACCTAATTGAAAAAAAAACAATTCCTGCTTAAAAATTAATCAAAAATGACAACCTCTGGCTTCCGTCCTCCCGCTTTAAACCCTCCGGAAATCCGACATACAACGGACAATGCACCCTTGCCCCGCAACATCGACAACCTTCTCATGCCAACTCAATAAAACGCTCATCCCTGCTGTCACTGACTCGTTAGGGCCTCCAGGGCGCCCACCGACTTGGCTGAAGCCACCAGTGTTCTGAGTATCGATGCGCCCGGGGTTCCGGGAGGCCGAAGAACCGGAGTCCATGCCTTTGTAGCTGGAGAGAGAAGATAAGTCAGTTGATTTGTTGGAAATTGGGGTATAATATCTGAAGACTTACAGGTACTTCATCAGAACATCGAGCAGTTCACTGCCGCCGGGGTCGAGTAGATGGAAGAGAGAATGGGCGTCATGTCACTGGCCTTGATCGACTGCAGAACCTCAGTAATCGTCTGCAAATGCGCATCCTAGAAATAGGCATTGTTAATATCACCATTTTTAATCTCATCTCCTTTCTCCGCTCTGCTTTGTTTACCTTAGCCGTATCCTCCCCATTGTACACCGGCATCTCCAAACATCCTCTCAACGCCCCCTTGGCATCACCACTCCGCAGCAACGTCCGCACTTGCTGCGCCAGTCCACGCACATCTGCTTCGGTAATCTCAGGTTGCGGAGCGTGAAGGGTTGACGTGGGGAAGTTATAGGGGGATTCTTCTTCGAGAGCGTCGATGTTAATGGTGCGCCAGGCGTCCGTAAAGGAGTCGGCAGTGACTTGCTGGATGATAGACATGGTGGTGGTTGTATATGGTGGTATGTGTATGAATTGAATGAGCTTCCGTAAGCTATTGGGAGCTGTGAGGAGCTCCTATTTAGTGGGGTTTTCGATCTAGAGATTTTGTGAGAGCTAACGACAGTACTCGATGTTGGGATGAGTCGCCGAGTTGGGATTGGTGAGTAGCAAAGAGCTTGGGTCGTGGTTCAATGAAGTTATAATGCTGGGAGCTTTGGAAAGTCTGAAGCTTGTCGCATGGCCGGAGCCTTGCGGGGCGTAGATCGATGACGTTGCGAGAGTGCCAGCAGGTGTTAGCAGGTGCCAGTCACAACTGTTGACCCTAACCCTTGAGGCATAACAACTTACCAGTAAGTCGATCTCATGATATTTTGTAACCTCATTGTCTACTTACTCAAAAGTATCATGTATTAAGTACAGAATATTACAGTAGTAGCTACAGTTTCATCATATCAGACATTCCTCTTAGCAATATATTCCCCGAGGAAATCCCCTCTACCTTTGGGATCCCCACACTTTCTAACACTATCAGGCCTTCACTCTCCTCAACCTCGCCTTCCTAATCAAGTCGTATTCCCAGCTATTCCTCAAACTGGACCAGTTCCATCTACATCCTACACCCCTTCTCTGAATACAGGATCAATAGCCATCATGTTCATCATGTGACCAATGTCTATTGACTAGTTGCACAACCGGACATTGGCGAATGCCAAAGGATGAATCCTGCGTGTAGGGAGAAGGGGCGGGAATTGGACATGCATTGGCTATTTTGGGTAGCAGACTCTAGATAGAGCAGCAGGAATTAAGAAATGAAACTATGATATAGAGACTACTGGGTGGGGTTGGGTTAGCTGAGATAGGGTGGGATGATGGGAGCAAGAAAATTGCATGCAGATGGCGTCGGCTCAGATCCTCCTTGGGGTGTATATTTACGGTAATTGCAGAGGCTTATTGGGTTAGCAGCTAACCAACGTATAGTTCAGTATTTCGTGGTGTGATCTGTCATAGCTTTACACTACCTAAGAAGTTCGGGACCCTGCATTTCTGTTCGATACCCAACCCACTGCATAAGCCTGCTCCATCATCATATCTCCTAGGACAACGCCACCACGCTATCATGCATATGCATAGATTATTTGATTGGCTAGTAAAGAAGTAGGATCATCGGATGAATATCTCAATGTATATGTGATAGTGTATGGATGTATGGATGTATGGATTTATGTGCTTGTACATAGCATGCAGCAAGAGAGAATCCATAACAGTTAGGCTGATGCTATACAACATGGGCTATATGTAGCAGAGTGGGATTGGCAAAGTTGCAGATGTGACAACTGTAGGTCTGGTGATAGTGACGAGTGACAGATAGGGAAGGCATATAACCTGACAGATATCCAAGTACAAGACTATACTGGCAATCATATACATTTAGGAAAGAGTAAAGATCTCGCATGGCAGACCAGCACTAGTGACAAGTGAAAAACAACATTATGATAGTAGCTATTTCTGATTCTTGCTTCTGACAACTCCTCTCATCTTCCCCTCAAGTGCGTGCATATCGAAGTGGGGGTCGACATCCATATTTCCTATTCAATCCTACTGCATATTCACATTTTATGCATCACATACCATCCTTCTCATACTACACAAATCACCTCATCACAAACTTGAGTAATCATATCAACCCCGCGTCATCCTCACGTAACACAACGCTCTCAATTATTCAAACCCTAATCTAGAACTCTTCCTGGCTGACACGGCCCCACTCCGACCTGAATTTCCACACCTCCAGACCCTCTTAATCTCCCGTCCGACAACTCTACCGGAGTGGCTGGCTGTTTAACCGGGGTCTACTCATGCCCGGGCTCCCACCTAATAACTCGGTGACTGGAAATGGTATATAGCATCTCCCTCATAATATACCCACAAGCCAAGGTCCTTGCAATCGCCTCCCCGGCCGCCGCGATTCTGCAATGCAGCGGAAGCCCGTAGGGTTACTCGTTATCAAATTGGATGGTCCACAACTTTATGCGGCAACAAGGTTGCCGACCATGGTCATCACGCTAACATAAGCACATCTTTGCTATCTTTAGACTCACCAGTGATTGCTAAAGACCTTGTCTAAGAGAGTAGGGAATAATGGGGAAGGAACGGGAGAAGGGTGAGTTTGAGATAGGTGTGGAGATCTCAAAGATATCCAGGCGGCTACGTTGTGATTGAAAGATATCGGAGACCCTAAAGGATTCATTACAATCTAGGTATCTCCGATATCTACAATGGCAATAACAAGAACCACAACCTTTGCTTCCCAATGTTCAAATCCCTGGAATCTGTACAGTCACAATATTCCTAAAGTATACTAACTCTCCTAATCGCCTTATCCCCACACGCCAACCAAAACCCTTAGATCACCCATAATTCCCATCCCCATCTTTCGCCACTACCCCTACTCCAAGACCCCCCAGAAGACACAATTGAAAGAGTCAAGCCCACCAGAATATTCCCAGATAAGGATGCAAACTTGTCGACTATATTGAACAAGGCAGGGACATCGCTGTCGTATCGTGTCGTGTCAAGGCACAAGCGTGCGTGAAATTAGTAGCAATTTGTTGGCTAGATCCGGGAGTTAAGGTTTGAGCCTTGTTTTCTTTTAGTAGGTTTTTGGCTGGTGGTATTTTTGGAGTTCGAAAAGGTAACCTGGGGAAGAAGGGAAGACGAGGTTATACATGATGCCGGTTTGACTATTTGACCTGGGGTTAGACGGCATGGATAGGAAATTTACAATGAAGGGGTTCGGGTGAATTTTTCTGGGAATACAGAACGTGATGTTGAACTATATAAAACAGAGTGTACCTTTGCATAAGATTTCTCTCTCCTTGCAACCATCGTAGCTTTTTCCGTGGCTAAGCCAGAGTCTCAATTTCTACATAACATCACCAACCAAATCTCCCCGGCTTTGCATCGTTCCGGAGTCACATCGTATACTACTCAACTGAAATACCCTCCATACCCTGGACATCTGACCAAATGCAACATTACCTGCCGGTCTGCACCCCTTAAACCCCGGTTCCTTCGCAGACAAAAAATTCGCGACTAGTATTTCCTTGATCATCACTAGCTACCTCATGTCCGAGTCTCTCAGAGCCATCTCACCGGGCCCGCATCCGGGCACGCGTCGGTCCGTCTGTACCTGGGTTAACGGACCATTATATTGTTGGCCCTAGGTGACATGGTGGCGTGCAGAAGATAGTAGTATTGGGTACCGTGGGTGAATTTGGATGTGAGGCAAAGTCGAGGGGTTTCGATTCGAGAGTCCAGTGAGATAAGGTGACTTTTGAAGGATGATACTGGATGGAGAAGGGACTCGGGTGATATGGAAGGGGTACCGAGTCAGTTTAGAGAAAATCTAATTATGAAGCAAGGGCGATGTTGTGTTCGTGATCGTGAATTGTGCTGGTTATGGTGTGGTCGCTGAATAATATTGCCGTTTTGGTCGGAATGTGATAAAGGTGTTACATCGTATCTCCTTTGCCGCTAAAGGAGCGATAAGCATTGTATTTTTCCGAAATCGAATCGAAATCAAATGGCCTCTTCTCAAGATTTCCAACGAAAGAGTCTCCCTCGAACCCAAACAACACAATTTCCAGATCTCCGTCCATCACAAACACCACATGCTCTCTCCTTCTCCAATTTATTCCGTTTCATGCCATTCTCGTTCAGGTTTCGTCAATCGCCGTTTCCAGTCACCCTTCCCACAGACTCGTAAAACCATATCGACTCCGAGACCTTGGGTGGCGACGAGCAAGCCATCTAGCGCCATCTGTATCTCGTTACATGTGGCTGTGTTCGGCGGACGCTTCGGGCCGGGGTGCACTGGGTGGACTGAGCGGATGGGGGTGCGGTCAGTGTGTTGGCACGGGGACCCGGGGATGTGGGTGTAAATAAGAGGTTAGGGAAGATGGAGTCGACAGTGGTTTGCGGTGGCTCTGGCTGTTTGCTAGATTGATGTGGTTATTATATAGTGGATAGATACGTGGGTGTATGCTTACTGTTTGATTCGGGGGATTGGCGGATGGAGGAACAACTCCGGTTATTATTGTCGGGATTATGAAATCCAGAGATTGCCGATTTACGTGTACTCGGCGGCAGGCTATTGTTTGTGAGCCGGTAGTTAAAGGTCTCTTCCTTCTGGTATTTGTGCAACCAAAACAAGACATAAAATGCTTTCCCAAAATTCATGTTCGTGTATTACAAAAGGACTTGAAGTTGAGTTCATAAGTTAAACTTCCTTCCTCTTAGAGTCTAGGATCATATGTAGGATTCAACCCTTATGCAGGAACAATGTAACAACATCCTGATTTCCTCGAAAGGTTTAGTCGAAGGAACCTGCATCGATATACCGACACCCCTCCTGATTTCCCAGTGGCTATGTTTGTTAATAATCACAACTACAAATTTCCCTAATTATGCTCCAATTCGCAGGATTACCCTGATCATCTAGGTCCCAACGATATCACAAAACCATGTTCATCCCTTCACTTTTCCACAGTGTACAAGTACCTTCCCGCCACAAAGAACTACCAAAACCACCACCTCTCCAATCCATCATCGAAGGATCGCTTCTTTCCTGTTCACACGACCACATATTGAACGACACGTATGCCTTGCATCAAACCTGCAGCCATAACCATCCACCCTCTCAACCTCTTACGAAACCACCCCTCCAAAAGAAATCACCATTTTCACAACTCCCAATGAGGCCAATAATGAAATAGGCGGTGAAGAGTCATGCAACGAGCCGGTGGAAATATGGTCATTGAGGATGATTGACAGCCAATGGAAGAACAGAAAACGATGGTTGGGACGGCTGGGCGGGGCGGCGTATGCAGAGGAGATAGCGGTGATGTCTAATCTTTTTTTGGGAGGAGATTTCGCCGGCGGTATTCGGAGGTGGTGAGAGGAGCATTGACGAGATGGGAGGTCCTAGGGAGGAGGGGTGAAGGAGGAAGAAGGATATGATATTGCGGAGTGGCAATGAGGCGCTATGTCCAGTTACCGTAGCAGTGGGTTGGCAGTGCCGGTTCCGATGATATGGGATTGGGATGATGATTAAAATTGGATAGCACAGGAAAATAAGTATTTTGGAGCTTCGGGGTAGGTTTGCTTGTGGGTTTGATATGGGGTACTGATTTTGTTTGTCTGTGGCTCAGAAGTGATGCTGGCAATAGGACTTGGTGTAAGTGGGGAACCTGAGTACATAGGTTTAGGTTTTCTTACAAACAGCCTTATACACAACTCTATCAAGAGATAATTATCCTTAAACGCCAATATGAACTACTCAACAACCGCCAACACATCTATAACCAACTGACATCTGCCAAACTGTCAGAATCCCCAGATAAATCCTTCACTCTGATCCACACAAACCCCAACTCCACCATTCCCACACTATCGTGAGACGTATAATGACATCGGCCTGCATGACTATCTGCACTCTTGATTTTCCCGAGCTCATATATGCGTTGCCCACTGTCATTTCTGCACATGCCGTCGCCTATTACGAGGTGAGAAATAGCAAATTTTCACTGGCTATCTGCTCATTGTCGAGTCTAGATCGTGATCTGCAGTTAGCGATATGCTAGATTTAGCGGAGTGCAAGTTGCTACTATAGTTGTTGTTATTGTAGTCTGTAGCGACTGTGTGAAGTTAAGGTGAACAAGCTGTGGATTCAAAAGTCTGCTCGGTGGGAAGATCATTGCCGAAAAAGTAGACTTCATGATACAAAGTCTGAAGATTTACTGTATAATATTGACTAATACACAAAGGGTTAATATCACATTAACCTATCACTCTTTGCAGTCTGTCACATGTGCCCTTTTGTACAAAATCAACCACAACCCACCCAAATCTCCAATGTTTCGCCTTCCCCCAACCCCATCCCACCCTATGTTCTATTACCTCCTCATTACGAGGCCATCACTATCATCCTCAGATAAACAAACTCCCCATCACTTGCACTGTTCCAAGTTCCTGTTAGCCCCAATGGACAGACAACTGAGCGATCCCGCCCACCGGCCACTAATACCTGTAGCGCTATTACAAATGGGGTGGAAGGATCACCTGGTGCGCCTAGAGAGGCATTAGAAGCATTGTAGAATGGCCATTGGAAATTCGGTGGCCCGGGATTATCCCTGGATAGAGGAACTGTAAACAAAAGAGGCATTTAAGGAGAGGTTATGGTTGTATTTAGGGTAAACTGAACAAGAAACAAGACTTGTAGCGTCCTATAGCTTCTTAGTAAGACACTCATTGGTACCGTTTTTGATCCTGGTCTTATATCCACCTATCGCCGGATATTTTCCCATAACTCCAAGCTTCAATCAACCGTATTTCTGCCAATTTCGAAGCCTATTCCCTTTCCAAAAGCCCTATCCAGAGCTCCCCGATCACTAACAAATTACGAAACTGAAGTCATTTACCATCTCCATGTTCCATCCGGCTGTGTCTGAGCTGGAAACCCGTCACACTATATTAGACATTAACCATAGCGCAAAGCTGTCTGTCCTTGCCTACTAGTCTCTAATGTATCTCTATGGGACAATGACTCTAGTAGACTTGCTGGGCGGGTTTCCGGATAGGAAATCGAGTAGGAATCAGCAGTTCTCATGGCTTGTTTTGTACGTACTAGTGGGAGGCGGTATCTCTGAGAACCTATTTTTCGTGGGTTATTGACCTGGAATTCGACGGGTGAATCAATACATAACCAGAGAAAGAGAGCGAGGATCACGAAAAGTAAACAACCAGAAGATATCATTTCCTAATCTCGCAACATCCCAATGTCTTGGGCCCCGAGCTAATACTCGAAACTTGACCTACTGCCTTTTGGGAATCTGTGTTTGTGTTATTGTGTGGAGGATCGATTGCAGGATTTCTTCCATCCGATTCTCTACTTTGCTTTGCCCTTTGCTTACACATACTGAAATCTGGGACTACCCACTGGTACCAGACCAATTAAAACTCCCGCGCTGTCGCCTGCGTCGTAGATGAGAACCTAATACTTGCACACAAGAATTTTCTTTTCCAATTTCTCCCCGTCATTGACTTATCAAGCCCGCGCTATGCGCTAGGCAAACTGTGTTAGGATTAGCTTTTATATAATCAAAAACAGGACCCTCAGCTTCAGAGCGAGACGCTGGGTATATGACTTTTGGGCAATAGTCTGGGTGTCTATGCTTGCATTGATCAATAGCGAAACGTCGCCATGGGTTAGTCAGACCGCGATGGCCTAAGTTGGTTGACCGAAAGGTCAAGGGGTGTCGTGCGTTGTAGGTCTCTGATGACGCTCAAACCAGATAGCCATCCAACAAGTCAAAATTGATGGCTAGAATCCAACGATCATTCCAGCGCTCTGGGCCTAGGGTCTTCCTCGGGTGAGCTCAACACAACCAAACCATCATAATGCCTGTCGGGCCAACAAAGAAATGTCACGTCCGCAACAAAAGGTCACCTTGACACAGCCTGTATATTTTGTGACATTTCTTTTTTTTGGAAACCACCGAGGGCCAGTTTTTGTACGCCCGAATGTTGATTTTCACAGTTACGAATAAATCAACGTTATTCCCGATTTCCTGATGACCCACTCACCCGATATCCGCTCCCCTGGGATCGTTCTTTGTTAATCATCCTTTCCTTGAATGTTTACTTCGGCCCAATAACCCTCGCCTAATGGTATACCAGCCGTTTTCTCCTTCACCTACAGGAACCAATAAGGCAAAGTAGCCCAACTCCTTGCAGCCCACGTCCAGAATCCACCAAAGCATCCCCGTTTTCCTGAACCGGTGAGTTCTCACCAGGCCCCCTGTAGAATTGCTAACTCAGGAGATCATTAGTAATTTCGCAATTGGTTACGGCCGCTGGGTCCAAAGTCTCGGATCCTGTGTGATTGACCGTATTGGTACTGGTTGTTCGTTTGGATCCGCAAATTTGACCTTTGGAATCTTACGGATCAATGGATGGGTGACGGCGGGGGAAATTTGCCTGTGATTCTCGAACAAAAATGGGATTGATGAGCAGGACCCTGGAGGATTATTGTCTTTAATGATGTTAATGCTAATTTATGTAACCAGTTTCAGTATTGGGAGTTGCCAGTTGAGAAAAGAGCAAACTCGAGGCCCCGTGGAGTTCCTTCCCTTTATCGTATGTAGCACAGATGTCAAATATTCGAGATGAATAAATCAGATAAAGGAAGGAAACTCTGGAAATATTAACGACATATTAACATGCTATATAACAATGTTTCAAGCAAGTGCTGAAATATGGCAATAATTCAATCTATTGATTACTATATCTTGGTCAGCAGTTCTGCAAGCACCTGATATCGACAATTCGTTGATTGCAATTCGCTATATGTGCCGCACAAACATAACGCCTTGCCAACTGTATAAGAAACAAACGATGCTCCAAGAATAAGATACAACACGGGTGAGAAAGCGTGCTCAGCCACATAAACAGAATCCACCCGATAATCAAGATAGTGTATCTAAGAAAACAGGCGTCAGTAGAAATAGGTATTCTCGCTTCAAGAAACGCCACTGATTTCTCATGGGTGGGGAGACAATAGTGGGTTACGGGTAGCATACGCCCCTCCCTGGTAATGAGTGCATACAACTCGATGCAAGAGAAGAAATTCAGAACAATTACACAAGGTAGAACGTAGCCAGAGTGGATGGGAATATATTGGGATGATCGATAGGATGTTACTATTGAGGGCAGTAAATGAATAGTGGAATCTAACATATCGCGTAGATGTTGAACACGAGATCAGATATTAGGAAGCAGTAGTTAGTAAATAGTATCAGTGAATAGACAATGAGATATTGCCATCAGGTTGATATTGCGCTTGTGAGGATAGATTATTGTAGAACTGAGAGTGACGTATCATTTATCATCTTTGGCGGTTAACTGTTGTTATAGAATTCAATACTACATGTTTGTGATCGGTCCCTCCGGCCACCTTATTGATTTCGGAACGATATATCACGTCCGGGAAACAGCCGAATAACAACATGGATACTGATTGCAGCGACCCTGGGCCCGTCAACAAATGTGACACTAATGTGTGCTGCCGTCCAGCTAAGACATCTCACTATTTTATGTAATTGTGTTTGAGACGCACAAAGAGAAGTAGGGGGGGCTGATGTGGGATATCAACACCTGATGTGCAGATGTCTCTTTGGATCCAAGTATGGATGGGCGAAATATACGATGGATGTAGATACTGAGCGACCTGTAAGGTGTCAAGAGCCAGCTAGCTAGTCATATTTACCGGGTATCTGTCTAGTATGCGTCCAGAAGGAGTGATGGAAGCCTGGATTGTGAGAAACATGGAGCTGCCGAGTATCTGTCTGGGTCGTGATATTTTATGTGTTGTCATGATGGGCGAATCGATTTCTAGACATTGCCGTATTGGGACAAATCTATTAAAAACAGTGGGATAGATACCTATGAGTTACAAAGATAAAGGGTGGTTGGGCATGGCTAGGTACTGCGGTTAAATATTATTTTATTTCCTTGTGTATTGGTATACTGGTTATCTCTTTTTTGTCCTATGTCTGGGTGCAGGGCGGTGTGTATTGCGGATATAAATTTGAGTAGTCCCACGAGGACATTAACGTATAGAATCAAGATGAGGGTCTCAAACACGGATTCCTTTTGTCAGCAGAAAGAGTTATACGAAATCAAGATTTAGAACAACTTGTGTATGAAACGCACAAGGCTTGGGCAAGGTTTTCACTGGGAAAGAGAGAGCGGGATCGTGATATACTCAGTATGATAAGAGCTCATGATAGTTGTTTTATAAGAAGTCTCCTCTGGGATATGGACAAAAACTTCTATTATACCCTTAAGAGACATGCGACTCTGTTTTTGATTAACCCCATGCACTTTCACACGGTCCGCCACCTTCTAGACTGCTTTATCTCTATATTGCCCACTTTTCACTCAACAACAGCTGACCACCACTCTAGCCATTTCTGTACCAAGTTGCTGCTATCTCCGGTGATAACGTCGACCAAAATGTCTCTTGTGTCTCCTACTCTGTCATTGGCAATCCGTCACACAAGAGTCCCCATCCCATTAATGTTCACCCTGTTAGGTGGCCGTCCTAGCTTTTTTTTTTTGCACGTAGCTGTCGACAGGTGCTTGTCAAATGAGGGAGACCGGCGGTTTTGGATGCATGGATAGGCATCTTGGTGTATTTATAAGATGAGATGTTCTAGGTGGCGGGGAGGCTTTTGGTAACGGTTAGTTAAGATAGGCACAGAGGTGAAGCGGGACTATTGGGGATATTCGGTAGAGAGGTCGCGGGACGGACGGGTGGGTTGTGACTGGATGAATAGCGAGGTAAACAATGTTTGACGACATCATAAATATTGATATATTGATTTTCAGAGGGTTCAATGTAGTCAGAAGTATATAGGGAGCCAGGAGGTTAAGCTAATGTCCCATTTTGACTGGACATAAATGATGTTAGTGGATCAGGCAAACTGAACAAATAAACAATCTATCTATTTTCAAAGTATCTGATAGCAGAGTCAAGATTATTCCCCATTATAGCTGAGTCTATAAACCAATTAACTTTATTCACTTTCCAAAACACTCCGATCTCAATGTCATGTGGGATTTGACACCATCAGCCCTCGGTACGATTTCCATGTAGTAGTATCTAGGTAATCAAAACCGCCACAAGATCGGGGCTATGACTTTGACAAATCGCAAAAGTTGTATCGGAAATCTCGATTTAGACTACGTAAGTCCGTTCCCCAAAATGGACTCCCAAAATCCAATCCATAATGGCTTCAAAAAAACCTATCATGTTATTTAGATATTTTGGGACGAGAAGGATCGAGTGTCAGTTTCACTGAGAGTTTGAACCCGGGATATCCCATCTTGACTTTTTCGGTCTTAGGGAGAAAGTAGACTTGCACTCACCCCACAATTGATTCCACATGGATTTAGGGTCCAAGGATTTGTCTATGTACTCTGTTGATTTTTACTAAGGCACAGAGTTTTCGCTACGACTAAAACTTACAAAAGCCAATATGCAAAACTTCGATTCTCTACGCTGTGGTATTCGCCAGGTACATGACAGAAAATCTCGGCGGATTCCTGACACGAGACAGCACAGCCAAGTGATTGACATATGGCAGAGTACAAGTCAGATCCTGGAAGAAATACACTGGAAGTACGAAGTTTTGGAACGCAGGAACATCAATACTCAGTGCATATAATTCCCCCAGGCCGCAACACTCATGTCGTGTCATAATATCTACAAGATCTACAAGTACACTTTACAATGACGGTACCCCGAGAAACTATGAGGCTACTATTTTTTTGTCTCATGAAGCATGCCTTATTCTAGCCAGTTAGAGCAATGATTATACCGGTCGGCACAAGCTACACCACCAAAATCTATATTGTACTCAGGACCTGCAAACGAGTGCGAGGGTGCGGAAACAGATAGAGAGGGCTTGTAGCCCTGAGAGAGACACCATCTGAACAGAAAAAGCATCATGGAGGTATTAGGAATTTACGTATTGTGCCACATATGGTGTCAAGGTTAGCTGCGGTAGTATTCAGAGAGCGTAGGAGTATGGTATTTCTTATGCTGTGGTCGCATTGTATTTGTTTGATGGATCTCGAGGTTTGTTTATATTATTGTGTAATATTACTTCTTTCGGCAGATTTCCAAGGCTTTGATGGAACCGGGCAGTTTGAGGAAGAGGGGTTTTTAGCTTCTTTGGACACTTGGCATAGAAAGTTGCAGGTTGGAGGCAAAGCTCACGCCACCACCACAACCAAGAGTCCATTAACACTTGATATGCTGCATATCGGAGGTAATATCTTTGGTCCACATTGCAACCCTGATAATGTAACCTCCCGAGAAAGTCTCACAGGTCCAATCTCCTCTTCGATGACCTGAATAATACCTCTTTCCCCTTCCAGTCTCGGAACCCGGGCCATACTTTCGGATGAGAAGCCCCGGTCCCTCGTCTTGTCACTGTTCTCCTCCGACACCTGCCAAAGCCATCCCCCCATTAACTACCCCCTAAAACTTCTTACTATCCCTCTCTCCAATCCTAAAACAGCAAACATATCGGCCTTTCCCACCAACCAACCGCCTCACTCTCCCAACCCTCGTCATCCCAAACGAAACTTCCAGCTTTATGTGCTCACGCTGAAGGTTACATGCAGCCAATATCTGCACTGCAACGTTATAGTCAGAGCTGGTAGGGCTTTACGTTCATAGCACCACCATGTAGGCTTACTTCCAACGAGAAAATCACGCCTGCACTTTTGCTCAACTAGGCGATGAATGGACCTCACGCTTCTTTGCGCCTTTTTCTTCACGATGGTGCCGTGATATTTCGGCTCCTATATCCTGCGTGAGAAGCCAGTTGCGTCCTAGGATTTATTAAATCTCAAGTGAAAGACGCCCCGAGGCCAAGATCTGACATTAATAGTATTTTACAGGATATAGGCTGGGCATCAGCTAATCATGAGACATCCTCATCGCCGCCTCCTAGCCAAAAATAAAATAACACCGTGCTTTGAAACTGCAGCGTTGAAAGCGGATCGCCACTCCAAGCAGCGTACATGTACCAATGATGAAAGCAATCTCGGCACATCATTACTCTACATTCCCGGCAGATGATATCCTTGGATATTCCATCATGCGTAGCATTACATTATAGCCGGCTTCTTCCTTTACCCTAACCTACCGGAGAGGAAACATCGCCATTCCTGCACGTTGAGACCCCAAGAAAATAAGGCTGCGAAAATCTGAATATTCGATGGGTAGGGTGGTGGTGGTGATTTCGTTAATGAAGATGCTATGGTGCTAGTACGTATTAATCATGGCGATGGAATTGTTACGACAAGATCAAGGCGGTTGGGTATGAAGAGCAACTACCGATGGGTTTTCGGAACAAGAGAAACCGAGAGTGTTTTATGTGTTTGCTTTTGCGAAATGAAGATGGCGGATGGCGGTGTTTAGATGGTCGGTTAAGTCGTATGGCTTTATCAACTAGGTCTGGTTTCGTGATACTGCTGGTGACACTTAGTTGATTTCAATTTCTAGTTCAGGGAATTTAGGTTTGGGGATCAATACTCGATACGTCATTGACAGTTCCTGGATGAGAGAAATTCATGATGATAGGATATTCATAAAAGTCATCAAGATATGCAACTGTATACCACATAATTAAGCAAATATCATCACCAAACCCTAATTCTGGGTTACAACTTACACGCTTATTTCAGTTTCCTCTTTTGCCTCCTCCAATATTAGCAATATCTCCCCCAAAAAAAAATCGACCCCTTCCCATCTCCGAGACTCAATAGCATTTCCAGAACATTACGTGTGACCCTATTACATCTCCTAGTGATATGGAGGCAACCTTCCGGCCGCCGTAACCGCTGCACCTCCCCAGACCCCTCTCCTTTCACTACCTAACATTTATTACCAAACTACTTAATCGCAGCCAAACAAGCTGAGTCCATCAGTCATGGCTAGTCGGGCCGCCGAGCCACACATACCACGTTGTATGGAACCCGTTGGGTTACACACATGCACTTTCTGTACCTGCGTCTTGCAGGCAATTTATCACACATGACAGTCTTCTTTTCTTGTTCCTAGGTACCCTCTTCTGCAAGGAGGACTGCATGTCTCGTCTGCCCTCTTTCTCTAGCGCATATATGCATCTTATGTAAGTAAAAATTAAATTATATAAACCAGTTCTCAATCTATTTGGTAGTAGCCATGCGACGCTTATAAAGGCTAAAAACAGAATATGTAAAATTGTGAACGCCTTGATACATTTGAAGTCGGCACAGGATCGCAACTAACTAAACAATTTGCAGAGATATCGCCCATGGCCGCTCCTAGCTCGGTTGACGTGCGATAGGGAGGGTACCTTTATGCTGCCATCATGGAACAGATATAGAGGGATGTCTCGAGTGATTCCAGTGGGTGATGTCCAGTAAGGAAAGTTAGTACAAAGGGTGTAGTTAGCAGCAAGCTAGATTACACTTTTCCTGGCTGAAGACCAGGTTGTGTGTTAGCTGTGGCTTGCGGTGATAACCTTTGTGGTGGGTTCTAGAGATAGAAGTATTTCCATCGGTGGCTACTGGATAGCAGATCTTGTCCGTTACATGGAGACACCGCTCTGCTGTGTTTTGTCACAAAACTCAACGATCTAAGCCTAATATTCAACGATCCTAACCTATCATCGTGTCCTCCCAATAACTCTTCCTCTGTAAGATCAACTCTCCGTCAAGATCTTCCTTACCAAACATCAAGAAACCCAAAGGAAACAAGAATCCACTTTTGATCAACGGCGGCCCAGCTTCCCCGGGCCCCTCCTGTAACTCTTCCATCAGGCTTCTATTCACACTGTTCTATCCTTCTATCAGTGATCTCTCACTTTGTTTACCATAGCACCCGCAAAGTGCTGCAAGGTCCACCATATTGACTTGGTCTTAGTTAGACGCTATAATTATTTGCCTATTTGCCATTTAGGGCTTGGACTTTGTGGCCTGAGCGTTTTTGTTCCAGAGACGCGGCTATTGGCTATTATGGGGTATGGTGTAGAAGTTACGGGATATGGGGTTGGTTCGGAGGGTGTTCTATACATTTGGGTGGGTGAGGTTTATTATTTACTTGTAATGGTTGTGGAAAATTGGCATTATTGGTTGTAGATTATGAGTTATGGAAACTGTGTGGTGTTTTATTGAGAGCCATAATACCGGGTCATGTCTGTGAAAAGATAATACGTTATCATAATGTCAACAAGAAGAGTCTACGTAATTAACAGCCACACATATCTACGCGGCAATATGATAAACAGCATCCTCGACAGCCAGCCACAGTTCAAGCTGCTAATTACCACTCATTGCCCATCGTTACTCTTCTCTCCCAATCCAAAACCCATAGGGCACAAAAGGCCTTATTGGCCATCCCAACGCCTGGGTCCTCGGTGCTACATCCGGCGTCTCTCTAATGCAACCACCACCCATCCAATTTCTCACCACGTTAATTAGACATCTGTCAGGCTAAACTCCCCTTCCAATTTCTCGTGATTATCCTGCTAGACAGGCTCTAAAATTTCAGAAGAGCCTCTGGTACCAGGGACTGGAACATCACTGGAAGCCCCAATAATCGTAAAATACAGGGCCTACTTGCATAAAGAGCGCTGGAGTACCCAAAGAGGAACATTGTAGCTCAGGAACAGCCAGTTCAGGGAGGAAATCGTCCCTGGGTAATGATCTTGTCTGTAATTAAAAGCCGGCCTCTATGAAAAATGCCACCTGCCAATCCGCCAATCACTATCTTAATCGGTCGAGAGGATCCTCTATTTGTAAGTAACGATTAACATGATGATTCCGTTGACACGACCCAGCAGATTTTCCTCGCATAACACTGATCAATAAACAAAGAGTCTTGGTTCCCAATAGTAGGTATTGATCACCATTAACTTCTGAAAACACGGTTGAGGCCACTGGATACTAATATCAACAAGAGAATCGCCGGTAAATCGAAACAGCCGATGAACACGATATATCGTCAAGAAATGGTTAGGTGGGGACCGTGATGCGATTCGCGTGCTCCTGAATTAAGAGGAAACATTGAGAGAAAATCGAGATTGGCTTGTGCAGAGAACAAGGCATGGTCTTGACGGAGGCCAGCTAGATCGATGGCGAGACCAGAAGAGACCACATTCATCCAGAGGATGAATAGAAGCATTAGTGACAACGATATCACGATCATAAGATAAGGGAGGACGGATGGATTGGTACGCAACATCAGGATTAAAGATGCCACTAAGCATTCGTCAATATCTTGATCACTTTATCTTAATAGTTTTCTCAGTAAATATCAACCCAAAGTCTATATGTATTTCCTAGGATAAAATTACCCTTTGCACTGTATCAAAGTGACCAAAAATTTTGAGGAGCTCTGAGCGTCGTCTAGGTAAAGCCATGATACCCTCTCAACCATGTACTGTCCACCTGGAACCAGTCCACTTGCCCTCATCCGCCATGATAATAGCCTGGCACTCGCAACCCGCCCGTGCAAAGCAACCCAAAACATTGAGCGTGGGATGTCCTCCATCGCTATGCCACGAACTCATGATTGGACGTCTTAGCTGGGGGCTTACCGAAAAATTGAAGACGAGGGCAGAGAAGGGGGCCGTGAGTGGGTGTTTGAGCGAGGTTCCGCCATCCGGTGTTGATGGGGAGAGCGGGTGGTAAATGACTGACAGTTATGAGGAGTGGTCCCTAGAAGGTTTACGATGAGCTCAAACATGATTGGGGTGGTTAATGGACAGAGACGAAAATAGGAGCAATTCAGACCTTTCTGTAACGCATTGTGCCATAGAAGACACTAAGAAGCTGCCAAAGAACGGACAGGAAAAGGCTAACGTTGTGATTGGAGAACGGGACTATAGACAGTTGCTTAGACGGGCGTATGTTTCCTTGTTGATATATTTTTGGGGATTATCTGGTGTATAGATACACACTGTATACACATACTCAACAGTATTCAGCACTGTATCCGCATGTCTTATCCTGCAGTCTTATCCTGCAGTCTTCTTATGCCTGAAAAATTCCCTGCTCAACGACTATAACCCTTAATGCCTATGTTACTTTTCGAGGCTGAGTCTCCTTCACCAAAAGAACTTCCATGATTTCTTCTCTGTTTTAGAAGGAACCAGGGCCCTAGACAATCATTATATACCAGCGACTTACACAACATTGGGGACCCCTTTTCCACTACATTCAGGGCTCCTTTCTGCACTCAAACCCCGGAGATATCCACTGCATCTTTCCATAAGAGACAAACTATTGATCGTATCCAATGCACCGGCCCAAAGATGTCTGTAGATACAAATCTACAGCTTGTCTGTCCTGGAAGTGAGGCTTCTGCCTTTTCTCAGTTTGTGTGATCCTAGAGCGCCCCGAATTCAGGGACCCTGTATTTTCTCTGTAGGCTTACTCCGGCACTTGAAGGGGGCACAGGAAACAGAGTGCCTTGTCGGCGAGGGGCACATACGGCCGGTTGGGTGTCCGGCCGGAAGCCCTCAGTCACCAAGCAAAATGACTGACTGTGATTGATGTTCCATTCGGGTTCTTGGCCCGAACTGGGGCCTTTTGACTCTTTGGTTTGTACACGAACCCCTAGCAACCCCAACATCGACCCCCAATATTCCACTCTATTCTATTCGCAATATCAAAGCCCCGTCTGCTTCTAAACAGCCCTTTTCCCTAACCCTCAGGCCTGTCTCATCATCATAAGTCATATTGGCTTTCCCCATATCTTTTCCACCCACTCCTAACGCCAGGTCCTCGTTTCTTATTTGTCTGGATGCCAGGGCGGCGGATAGTCCCCTTGCCAGATATTGGGGACCCCGTAGGGTCACCCACACCGCATGGGGCCCGATAGACATCGGTCTGGGTCGGGACTGGAGGTGGAGAGTACGCTTTTAGTATACTGAAAACTCCTTGGACGTGCTTGGGGTTGGGGCCAAGTCGGCCGGGAGTTGTTTGTGCTAAAACGGAGCTCCAGGTTCGTTGGAGAGGGTGGAGGGTGTATGCGGGAATTTGGGGTGTGTACTTGTAGTCTCTAGAAGTGTAGGCAAGAAAATGGCTACAGAATCTTGCGATGTGTGCGTGTTATATGCTTAATATATAGGCGTGTCAACGGCTAGTGGCAGCATGATAGAAAAGCGGTGGAAGAATCCAGGGCCCAATATCAAAAGGGCCGGCGACGCCATAGTGCTCAGTCACAAATTAGTGTGTGGGATGAGAAAGGTTGTAACTGAGGGCAATCGAGGCTTCAATGTGATTTCTTCTTCCTCGTATGGTGATAAGCACTGAACGAGAGGCTGGTGGATAATTCGACTGATTGTTGTTCTGTGGGTCTTATGGTAACTCCGGTTTGTGAATGATCAAGTGTGATGTTGGGTACAGTGTGAGGACGAGAGACATATCTATTTGGCTGAAGGGATATTGCGGTAACCCATTTACACGATTGACCCTGGCTGTATACCTACCACACTATTCATATTCGCCGGTCTGCTATCGTAGTTATATGCTTTAACCTACCATATTCTAAATATTGACTGATGTGTTCATGTTGCTGTCTAAATTCTTAAAGCCCACGTCTGTTAACACCCTCAGATTTTACTGCATTTACACAATGACTTTCATTGGATCATCAGTACGGGATGGTGCCTGAGAAGAAGCAACTTCTTCACTGCACGATGTACCTGCGGGTCTATAGCCTATAGGAGCCCTGATGTCAGTAGTTGACGGGGCTTAAACCCTCTCGTTGGCCTGCAGAAGCAAAATGCAGATAAGACGCAAGACAGGAAGTGGATGGGCACATCACAGTATGTAATGGACATGACTCTGCTTTTATGGTTCTACGGGAAAATGCTGGTTGGGGGACGTCGATGTGGTTCCTGAGATGCGTGTGTAGGCAAGGGAAATCCTGAGATAAAGCCACCGGATTATCACCCATACACACCTGTCGTACTACCAAGAATAACCGACGAATATCAGTTGGAGAACTGTCAAATTTGCGAGCAACTACTGCGAGTTCCATGAGTGACATTAGTAGCGGTAACCACCAAGAAAATCAGTCACTATGCTCTTAGAAGACAGTGTCTGCTGATAATAAGAAATATGGGAAAGGAGTAAAGAATACCAATTCATTGAGTTTAGGGTGTGTCCTCAAGTTTCGCAAAGTCAGACAAAAGTAGGGAGTGAGAATAAGAATAGGACTCACATGTGTCCCACACCCTGGTGTGCACCAGTCTGGGATTATATTTCCTGGCCAAATTTAATAAAATATTTGAATTTTAGTGTCCACACATAGGGGTACTATTTTCTTTTTCGAAAAGCTCCCATTTTACGATGGCTACCATATATTGCTTCATGTGAATATAATTTGACTTCTCCCTCTACTTCTTGATCCTGATTTATCCCTCATTCTCAGCATCAATATTTTAATAACTGCCCCTCAATTCTACTATTCTCTGCTTTCATACACTAGCTTCAGCAGCTTCATAATATTCTAGACTTCATTCAAAAATTATCCGTCTTATACAACATCCAATACTACACGCGCACCGCAGCACCTCGCAACCCACATCGCAGATTCTGCTTCAACTTTAGACGTTACAGTTCCACTATTTCATAGACTCCATTTCTGTTCACTCTTTTCTGGACATCTTTCACAGCCGACCCCTATAGATTCTCTCAAAACCCTGGGCTTTTTCTTTCTTTGTGTGTGTATATGTGTGTGTGAGACTATCACCACGTCTTACATTTAAAGAACCATATCTTCGTCTCAGGACTCTACTCAGTAAGTTTCCCAATCGCGCCACATATTCCATCTCTTGTGTCTGTCAACTTCTGGCGCTTCACAACCTTTGTGCAACCTCGGATTTTTTTTAATAGCTAACATGACATCCCTAGACTACCACTCACCAACTATCAAAATGGCCATCAACAACGAGTCCGAACCCTTCGCTGTCATGGGCCGTGGGGCTTATGATACCACCGGTGTCGCTAAGCCTCCCCCGCCGCCTCCCGGCAACAGAATGTAAAGGGCCTGCGCAAATTGGCTTCTCACCCTGATAGCCCACATATGGACACTATCGCAGCTTAACCACTTGCGTCGCTGGCTCCCAGATACTCGACATATCTTTAAACTGCCTACCTCGTGGCGATCCTGCTGCGCTGTGCACCTCCCGATATCTCCAATGCTTCGATAGCCGGAGATCTCTAGATTTGGGCTATGTCTTTAAAATTCTACCCTCTTAGGTCTCCGGAACCAGTCCGCGAGTCCCTTACCACAAAATTTGCCTCGTACAAAATACCCACAAAAGACTGCCGCCACTACCACTCTTCGATATCCCATTTCTATTTCTTGATTTCCCCTATTCATTAATTCTTTTTATTATCGACACTTCTCTTCTGGACGCTCTTTTCCACAGCTGGTGGGATATCTATCGGTCTTGATGAATCGATAGTTCCCTAGCCAGCTCGGCATCTACTCACTACCTTTTTGTTTTTCTGTACGAATGTTTCACTACACAGAACTCCTAATTATCCGCCTCTGAAAGATCTATACACCTACCGGCTCACTGCCTTCTCTTTGCTTGTTTTCTATTTGCGTTGTTACCCTGCCTTTATCTTTTTCGTTTCTATCTTTGGATTTTACCTCTCCTGCAGTACCTCAGATGTTCGCGGCTTCCCAGTAGCAAGCGACATCTTCTTGCTCTTCTGGAAGACAAATTATTCTGTTTGATTTTCTTGCTGTTTTTGGAGTTTTCGAGAGCTCTCTAGGGCCTTTTTTGGGGGAAGAGATTTTGCACTTCACATCTATTGACACCAGTCACTTCGCAGTGCTTCTTCTGGCTTGTGGAAGATTTCTGATTGGACTTGTTGGTCCCATGTCTTGATATTAAAGCTTGTTTGCTTTTTTTTTCTAGTTTTCAATATTGCGCATTTTTGTACGCATAGCTGTTTTTACACGTTTATTTGCTTGATGGGATTTTGGCGTTTATAGACTTATTGCTTGGGCATCTTCTGCTTGTTGATTATTTACACATTCCCACTTAGAAGTCTAGAGATATACATCTCAAATACATTATTTTGACTAAAACATGCACTTCTCAATACAGTTATGTGACATGTCTGAATTTGTGAATATAATACTATTAATTTGCCTTATCTAAGGCAAAGACTCCTGCTTTGTACACCTACGCTACAACCGCTACTAGCAACCAACGTCACAACCTATGCGCAACTACCCGCCAGTCGCCAAGCGCACACAATCAATGATTCACACCTTCAATAATTCCAAAGCTGAATATGCCCTCTCTCATTCTCGAGTCGGTGATGCCCTTCCTACAAGCTCAGCTCCGTGATCGTTCTCATAGTCCCATCGCACCATATGCATGTCTCACCGTATTTTCGACCTTGTCCGCCCCTAAGCATCTATTCTTTTTCTCCCTTTTGCTCACGCACACACTCGGATTAATTGGGTTGTAATCCAAACATATCACATATCAGAAAAGAAAACAAGAAGGGAAAAAATCCCTCAACCGCCTCCTACATATCAATGGACATCTACCACATCCATCCAAACTCTTCCCTGCTAACATTGCCTATCCGGCGAGAGGACCGCCAGAGAATATGTGCGTGTGCGTCAACGCCCACTATGACCATGCCTTGCATTTGTTCTTCGCCGCTCCCGCAACCCACTATGACGTTTATGACTTTTCTATATTCTCCACCATTTGGGCTAACAGTTTCTTTGATCTCCACCAGAGAAATGACGACAATGAGGGCCTCATGGTACCATTAAATGCTATACGGACTTGATGTTGAGGAAGGTAAATGGGACGCCATGGCTCCATAGGGCTAGTTTAATCCAAGGCTCTTTACTCAGGAGATCCACTAGGTATATCACGAAGGCATTATCGCCGACTACGTGGTTTCTATTCGTCTAAAAGTTGTGAATTAGTCTGCTCTTGGGGGACTGCGAACCCAATGGGAATGGAAATTTAGATCGATAAACCGGTAGTCGAGGGTGTTTTGGAGGAGATTTGGGGATACGTAGATATATGAGGGTTGTGTAGGCATAATATAATAAGTCCAAAAAGGCTCTATGTACTAGCGAATGCGGGACGGATGTGAAAGAGAAAATTCAGAGAGAAATTTACGACAGTATGGAGGCAATATTAAATGTTGGTAATTTGGGATTTAACTAAAGCAAGGCCGGCTAGGCCCTTGACATAACCGAACTATTACATGCGGTTTTGTTACAGGACTCGGAAAAGATAATTTGTCCAAAGCTTCCAAGGGGTCGTCAAGAAGCTTTGATATAATATGTCACTCCTAATTTAGAACCTCACTTCCTAACTGTGCAGAACGGCCACTATGCAGTTTACTTTCTCCACTACATAACATCTCGTCCTAATATCCGCAACACAAACGCATACCGCCCACACCATTCATCTCAGAACGACCCCAATTGGGCCGAGACTCACAAGATCAAGGCTGACACCTCCTGCCTACCTACAAAGTCGCCCGGCTATTTCCTCTAACATCAGAGCGCAAACCATGAAGTCACTTCTCCCAATCCACACCTCTACAAAAGAAGAACAAATTTCCACAGAACTTCCCATCTGGTTCCAATGGGCTTCTGTATGCCGAACCGCACCGTGTTGAGACGGACCATAAGGTGCTGAGGGTGGACTCCGGGATAGCGTTTCCTAATGCGGTAGCACAAGGGTTTGGCAGGCCGGGGAGGCCACGAGTATGTGTATAGAAACAAGTAAATAAATTCAAGTACATTCTTAGTCATAGGTAGCGGTAGTTGTCAGCTTGGTTCGACAGCATATGGGAATTTGAAAAATGTAATATTATCCAGGCGAGTAATATCAGGGTATGGAATATTGTGTGTGGGCTATGTGAGGTCAAGCCCTTATGTATAGCATTTCAGCCCTCGAATGTAGAGCGGGAAGAAGCAAATGGGAAAGCTCGGGAGTAAAAATCAGGTTAGCAAGCACATATGCTGCACTTCCTGCAGGTCAAAAGCTGCCGAGACGGACCCCACTACTACTGTTTTGGGTGGCCATGGGCGTATATAGGATGTACATTGCATATTTGTACATACATACAATGTTCCTATGTACGTATTGAATATTCTAGATCCCCGGCATCATAGAAGCGGTAAAGCCTTTTTTGGTGACAGTAAATCCACATTGCACATCAAGTTTCTGGTCATAGTATGCATAAGCTGGCATCTACTGGCCTTGCATAATCTCAGCTCATTTTGCAAGGTGGTAGTTAGCTAGTGGTGTTTCAAGTAGTCTGAATTTTTATTCTGTTGATAAAAAATTTGTCTTTATTCCTCATAATTTTCTGTCATATCTCAGCATCACAAATGTCGGTGATGCCATGTGCAATTCACGATGCCTTTTGAGGCCGATATACGTGTAACCTAAATATTCCCCAGGATTTACCTTCTGATTGCCTCACCTCAGCCCAATCGTGACCAATACTCGCTCGCTTCGTCTGCTCGAGGCATAGTTCCTTTGTAAATCACACTCTACATCCTCCCGCGACTCCATAACCATAACGAAGCATGGTGGCCAAACTGATAGTCCAGCAACCTGAAGGATGTACCATTGTCTGCCAAATACTACCCAGCGCCATACACAGGGTTAGCGTTTGATTTTTCTCTCCAATGCTGCGCCTACTATTGGGCACTGGAAAATTTCGCGAGGTTGCAAATCTAATGATGGTTAACACTAATATTAGAAAGTTCGCAATAGGAAAATTACCTATAACGCGACAGGTGACACAAACGGACTCTACCGGCGATGGGGTCCAACATATCCCGAATCAAACAACACCTCTATATAAGCCGGGGTCCCATATCACCCTCCAATCCTCCGTCACTACACCAATGAAATCCCTAGGGCCATATCCCATCACTATATTGGTCCCGAAAGACTTATATAAGTCACCCCCTCGACTAGCCAATGAGGCACCCTTCCGCCATCCTGGCACATGCTACAATGCAATGCCATCTGGCCCGCACAGGCTTCGAGCATCGTGCAACTCCATTTGCTTAGGCCTGGATATTTGCAATGGCTTGTAAAAAGCAGCAAGGAAATTAGCAATGTAGTGTTTAGACATACATCGTACTTCTCTTGGGGCCATATTTGCCAACATATATATCTAGACCTAATACCCGGGCTCACCAACTGTAACCTTGACACACGTTGTTCCCGTCATTTTGGTTATTTAGTGGCCGCCGGCATCGGTGCGGCATTGATTAAGCCCCGAAGGTTTCCGGAATGTTGATGTAAGCTCCGAGGTAAAAGTTCAAATGGGCAATTAGCCAATGTGCTCAGATAGTCCTTGCTGGCTTACTAACCATGTTTGGCTTACCGACATGCATTACTTGTGCCAACACCCATATATTATTCAGCCTTTATGCATCCCCAACTCGCTATACCGCAATTGTCCGGAAAGGCGGTGACTGTCCTGCATTGTTCCTCAGTATGTATGTGGACATGAAATGCACATAGACATAGCCAAAATGCCCCATCCGGTGCAACCTTTCTTTCCGTCCTTCCGGGGTTGTGTTTTTATGGCAAGAAACTGGATGAGAGAATGGCCATGAGCTTGAATTTCTGGGAGTTTACTGAGGCGTAGATGTGACCATTGCCGGGCAAGAGTGAACTCTTCCATGTGGCGTGTATTACACATTGCGTGATATCCGGTCAACGACGGCCGAGGCCGCCAGGGATCCGGGGACAGGGTATGGAGTTCGTAGGTCAGGTTATCGTCATACAAGATATCGAATCACAGACGCATATCAGTAGCTCGAACCCTCGCTTAGTACGCCTTGGTTCTTTTATTACTATGACTTGATCTCGGAAGAGCATGCCTTGATAGTACTAGAGTATGGAGAAGATATGACCTCTTCGGTTCGAGGCAGACAGCAGCTGATCACGAAGGGAGAAGCAAGGAAAATCTCTCAGTCTTTGAAAATTGAGAACCAAAAGGAAACTATGGTTCATCGTTGCACTACTAGTTGTTTCGCACTCGCCACGTCGCAGACTCCACGGACGAAGGAATCAAAGGATCGTCCCAAACCTGTGCAAAAACACTAAGAAAAACGCCCCTCCAACCCTCCCTCATCTACAAAGTTAACCCTCATCTACATCATCATATTAAAACCCACCTTTCCTTTTACCATCCCTCATAATCGTCATCGTACACACTCTGAATATCTCGTACAGGCGCCCTTGCCGCCCCTCGCAAGCTGCCCTTCCTGAAACGGTCCCAGGATTTAACACTGAGACTATTCTGCTCGTCTGTTCTCATAGACCTCGTTATGCCGCTTCACGATCCTTCGTTGTCTTGATGGTGATCCCTTGAGATCTTCCCTGTAAAGGGAAGGACTTGAACCGACGAAAAAAGTATCGTGAACTTTGCTGTTTGGAAAAAAGAAAAAAACACCTGTGGGTCTTGCGGGACAGTTGAATTTTAAAAGGAATATTTAGGAAAATCCGCCAGCCAAGAAATCTCAAGTCAAATATTTTTCGGATATTCTTGTATGTTCCTCTCATGTAAGACAAGCTCCTACGATCATTGGTCCATTTCCTCCCGGGAATAAAGAAATAAAAAGTGAAAATGCACCTCGGCATTCCCCTCTCAGTGTCAACCCTCATCAACCCAGTACTACCACTGTCCCCTCACTGCCAACACAACTCACATAAACAAAACAATACTCTCTACCCTCAAGTCTAGTCGACCTTCCGCCTACCCGTTCCTAGTCTTGATGTATGACAACACCAACAAGCCCACCCCACCATCCACCCTGCCAATCACAACATAGACCCTCACCAATCCCCAGATATATTGGCGGGGTCCCTGGGGGCTTAGAGCTTGCCAGCGCATACCTATCGTTCGGGGTATCGGGAAGACATAGCAAAACGCCTCACGTGGTGGTCTAGAGCTATGGTTTGGAGAATATATGTAGCAGGGTTGAATTATGTGTGGTTCGGTAAACGGGGAGGAGGAACATATTGGGGATAGAGACCGGCAGTGAGCCCGGGTAGGTATCGATGGAGGGGATTGTGAGTGCAGGAAGATCACGCAGGATGACGTCGATGGGAGTGGTGGGGAGATGACTTGATGGCCCACGTTTTGGATGAGGTAGGTTGATCCCTTTGATTTCTCACTTTTCAGGTATCTCTATCTTCATTCTCTTCCGCAATATCTTGCGATTTATCTCCCTCAAGGCATCCAGGATATATCCCCATTCCCTTACCTATTATCCGTTTGCGCTCAGCAAAGCTAACAACCTGCTAGGTACCCCCGAGGATCCCTCAACTAGGATCACCTCTCCCTCCCGCCCGACAGGAAGTACCCCGATGTACAAATGGCGTGCATCATCTCTGAGTTGGCAGAGCTTATTTACTACCCAAGCCGCTGCCTGCGGCCCATCTGGGCAAGTCAGCTGGCCATGGGGTCCAAGGAATTCTTGTGTGTCGTTAGAAGAAAGAAGATGTCAAAGCAGGAGCCATTCGGTGGCGAAAATAGGTTCGTTGGCCATAATTGAAGGTTTGGACTGAATTGGGGATACACAAGAGATCGATACGTAACAACAGAAGTATCTAGGCCCTTCCTGAGACTCTGAGTTTAGAAGAGAACATCTGCGTCCTTTAACTATACGGCTAGATGACTTTGAATACTGCATCAGTCACGAACGTAACCCGGCGATCATCTTCTTTGCTTAGGCAAAGATTCCTCGAAGAAACATTTCCATCAAACCAAAGTTGCCCCCGGATCCAACAAAGCCCACGCCCGCCCCTTTATCCCTACATTCTGCTGCAAGGGATCAACTTGACAGCACCTGTGCGCAGTACGTATATATGTCCTTATGCCCACGATGTAGCGAACCCTAGCAGATTGAGCATATAATATCATGTTTTCTTTTTCAACACACTGATGATATGGGGAGATGGAGGGGAAATAGATGAGTTTCTAGATTGCTGTGGTCACTTTAGACTCTCCCTTGCGTATTTGGTGCTGAAAGCTGCTTTTGTTATGAAAGCATGCTCCCTAAAACGCCATGGTACGAACCGTCTCTACCAACATCACGGAAAATACGACATAGTGCGTCCTTCAGGGTTATTGCTAGTCTATTTAAAGTGAGATAGTTGCGCTCTTGATCAGCTTCGCTTCAAAAGGAAGACTGATGAACAATGAGATTCAGAGATTGTTTATTTTATTGTTGTTTGACTAGGTCAACGGATAATTGCGGATGGATACACGGATCCGGGAAATATTTTCTGGAATTTAGACTTGTGAATAAGTCACGTGAGATCCCGTTTTTTCTAGTAAACAAGAAGAAAGACAGCAATGGATTTTGGGTCCCGTAATCGATGAGCACGCTAACGGAATAGATAATGAATGGATCTAGACAATAGACTTAATAGTTGAAAATCAAACACTAAAATCCATATGGAAACTAGGCGTTTTTAGGTTTAGTCTTGGGAAGACTTCTTGTTGGTTGTTGGTTGTTGGTGATTGGTGTCGTTAACAATAGAATCCTATTTGAAGTTTAGCCGGAAGGTACGGACGAAAAGAGAAATTGTTGAATTAGTGTCAAATCGCGTGGTTTGTTACACAACGCTATGACAGCGACTACGCCACGACATTTCATCCATCGACGTCAGTCTCAGACTAGTTCAGATTACTAGTAATTAACCTCTGACAAAACACTACTGGTGATCTTTGCCATCTCCTAGAATAAACACCATCCATCCCATTTCACTTCCCTCTCCCCGCCCCATCCTGTCCCACTTCAAAGCTTGCCCCTTCCTCGAACCGCCGCGGCTCGGCTCGCTTACCTCAACAGAATACTTGCATAAACATCGGGCATTTCACTCTCCCCGTCTTCCTTTTGAGCCGAATTCTCAGCTACCTAGAGATAAAAAGATGATCCGGGAAGTCCGTAGCGGCTAGCGGCATGTTTCCAGAAGATAGTAAGGGGATACAAAAGGCAAATATTTATTGAGTTACAGGAGATCTTGTGTATTAGGGCGTGTTATGAGTAGGTTGTTGAGGGGCTTTTGCAGTGGACGGGAAGATGCAGGTGGGGATGGAATAGATAGTAGATGGCTGGACGGGTAAGCTGTAGTACGTGAATCTATAATGCTAGGTTTGATATGGAAGTCATGCTGGGGTTCGAAAATAATAGATGGGAAGGACGGGCGGCCCGGGAATTGAAGGGTGTTGTGAAACCCAGAGGTAATTTTGTCATGAGTAATATGTAGATATCGGCCTGCGGGAACCCGTGATGATAGAGGCCCGACAAATGAAAATAACAGCTAGAGACATTTACTTTGGGCTCGCACGATGACTTCGAGAAGAGTCTATATGTTATCAGCGCCAGATATCTATAGAGTTTTGGCGACCACACGGACACGTTGTTTTGTACTACTGAGATCTCTGGGGTCATACAAGGGCGGCTGCTAACAAGGGGAAATTGAGCTGGGCCAGTGAATTGGTGACTATGGGTTGATTATGAGAGAGAGTTGATGATTGGCTGGGGTGATATTGGCGGTGAGGGGTTTTGTGGATAGGGATGAGGCAGCAATAGATGAATTGTCATGGAATTGAGTGGGATTTTGATAGCTGTTAGTCTCACTTAGATGGAGACGTGGTGCGTGGGATGTCAGTAAGAATTGAAATAAAGGGATTTTAGATATTGGATGGGGATTTAGGGGTTCTGGGTAGGATTGGCGTGGAGGTGGGAGCTGTCAATGATTGACCTGCACTTGGGCTGTGATACTATAAGTGTATACATTATGCAACTTGAGCGATGATTGCCATTACCCATAAATCCCTTTCTGCGATCAAGAAGCTTTAGATAAATGATATCTAAAACATTGACGAAATTCCTAACATTCTGGGTTCACCTATTATTTAGAATACTTTGATGATATATCGTACCAAGCAAAAGACCACTATCAGCCAACAACGGAACCATGGTAAGCTTTTTCAGCTCCCTCACAACCAGGCAAATCCCCACTCAACAACCAATCCCGTCTTCCACCGTCCGACCACTTGACGCCCTCAATGAGCATCGGCTGGTGTCTTGAGAGTGCGCTTTTGTTGAGGAAAGCATTTTGGGGACATCTAACTCTGTAGTGGTGGAGCGTACTTTTAGGACGTGTCATTTTGCATGTCACATTGATGTGACAGCTGGGAGGATGCATGAATGTCATGCCAATGACTAGAGATCAGCAAGTTGGTGTGATTTTGTTGTCATTTTGGGGCAGGAAGGTGGTGATGGGTGCTGTTTTGAGAAAGGGGGTGGTCAGCTGTGGCGAAGGTTTGGAGAGTGTTTGTGGTGGTGGTGGTGGTGCTGATGTTGAGGGAGAATGTTGGCATGAGTGGTTGTCTTTTTGTTTGTGTATGAAGACTCAAGGATATATTGACTAATGGCAGTCGGAGAATCACTTTACTTGATTAAACTGGTTAGATCTTTATTTATAATTCCAACAACTCACTTACCACGAAACACGCTTCCAATCCATTTCGAATGTATTTTCCCATCACTGTTAGTCCTTTCAGGCTATCAGCCTCCACACCCACTGATCCACAGCCCGTCCCAACACCTTGGGCCCCATCAAACCACCTTACCTAGCCACTCCATCGTCCCTAGTGAATTCCCGTCTGCCACCAATCACAAACTTCTCGCAACGGGAAATACGGCCGGAGTAATTCCTATTGCCTAGGATCCTTTTGACGATCGAGTCTGGTGGGCAGATATTTGCATGAGGATCTCAGTCAGCTCATGGAGTCGTGAGGAGATCACAGGAGTGGTTGCTTTTCCATAACGGAGCTATGGAAAGAATAGGGTTTTTTTAGGTGGCTGAGTAATTTATGATATTACGGGCTGAGGCGACGGTGGTGGCGGGATGTGTTGCTGGAAGTGTGGATGGATACACAGTCACGCTTTAGGCGTATCGGATTGGGTATTCCCGGGATTACTGGGGAGCTGGGCTGGATAAGCCGAATGAGCATATCGGAATGGACATCGACATGTGACCACATTTGATAACCCATGATGCTTGCAGATTCTTGGGATAAAGCAGGTACCATTTCCATGGTGGTGATCCTCCGCTAGACTGAGATCTCGATCTTGACAACCAGTGTCTCACTTGCAGTTTGGTACCAACATTCTTAACTAGATTATAGGATAAAGAGGGTTTTGTTAACAATAAATCACCAACCTACTGCAGGGTCCCTCTCGCTACGCCACGTCTTAAATTCCCTCCCTTGCATATCCATAATTTGCCATAATCTGTCCTTTTACCACCCCTCACATGCCTATCACCAGTTCGCCTAACCACTCCATATACCCCATTCTCCAATATGGTGACACAGCTCGATCAGATTATGACTCCCTGAGGTGACTACTGCTCCGTCGTAGACGATCCCTCGGCTCACTGTCTTTAGTAAGGACCTAGCGACGGTCCAGAGAGATAGTAGCTTTGTGGCCCGAAAGGGTAATAGGTGGGTTTGGATGATATATTTTCGCGATGTTTTCTCTAGGAGAGATGGAGACTGGAGGGTCGAGGATTGATCTTTTAAATTGTGGGAGAGTCAGGATATTAAGAGAACGTACTTTACACAGTGTAAATTGACAACTGACTAAGTACTCCGTATGGAATATACCATTATCGCACAGTATATAAGGGTCAACCCATCTCAGCACACTCGTGATATCTCCATCTCCACGTACATACAATCGCAAGCAACACTCTGTACCTCCTAAAGCTCCCAGTGACGTAGCCCATTCTCCAGTTCCTACCACATCTCTTGCAACACCCGCTGGAATCCACCTTCTCCCAACCCACTCGTCCCCTCAAAGCTCACGAAGTGAATTCCCCAAGTCATCCCATTTAACCTTGCTTTACAAAAGAACCCTAGAAGCAAACCACCACGCAGTCATCCGCTGTTCCACCACCCTGAGTGCCACCCACTGTCACGTTCCCTTTCTGTAATTTCTTAAACAAATCTTGATAACCAAGCGTCCCACACATAATCTTGGCCATGATTTACTTACTCTTCACTCCCACAGGAATGCGGGATCCTGAGATCTTATGAGGTGGGTTTCCCGTTCATGGCTGTAACGGATCAATGAACCCGGAATTTTATCTCTCATATCCCTGTCCTCTTGTAGCATTCGTTGGATCTGTTCCTAGGAATTTCCTGGTTGTCTCCAGGGAAATCAGGAACTAGAGAATCGTATTTCACAAGTGAAATGCCTCGGTATCTTGAACCGTGAGACAGGTCATCAGGGAGAATGTTGATATAAGGATGGACCAGCATGCTGGGGACGCCCATTAGCGGAATTCAGGAGTCTCAATATCCTCAAACGAAGAAAAACGGGTATCTTGATATCTCCAAGACAAACCTTCCTATCTTGGAGAAATTCGGCAGTGTTTCATATGACAATGTCCCATCGTTCGTCCAGCATGGCCGAGACAACATGATAGGAGGTCCTAGCTACGATTACATGACACCATATCACTACTCGTCATCTGACTCACCGAGATTACTCTAGGGATAAATATCCATTTGCGAGTCATCATCAGCAACTGGTTGTCCCAATATGGCAACATGTATTGTCGCCCTATAGTCATATGTTTTGGCTCTCACAATTATGCTTTGAAGTGTTTGTCTGGATATATATTCTTACATGATGTTGTTCGTTCATGATGTTAGTCCTTTAGGCTAGCCAAGGAAGAGTCACATTGCTAGAGGGACCCCAGTTGCCTATCTAAGGTCGACATTAAGTGCTCGTGCTACGTGAAATCAGACGGTAGATCTGGATCGTGCCTCCATCCGATATAGGTCGGGCAACTTCATCATCCCTATAGATATCTCAACAAGTATGACTCCTTCACTCAGTTAGCCAATCCTCCTCCCCGGGAATTCCTTCGCTATCGTTTTGTGTTACCTTTCTCGATAATATGAGAAAGAATAGTCGATATTGAATATCTCCTGACAACAGTCCATCTCGGGTTTCTATTACTCCAAAGTCAAATTTGTACACCGGGACTTTAGGTCGATGATCCACCGAACCACATTGGAGGCTATCCGAGCTACTGAGTAACTCAGGAAATCTTTCATATGGACCTCGTTTGAGATCTCATCCAACCAGCTATCAACTTGATCTAGCCATCAACAGTACATCTTGAATCAACCCAAAGTCAATACACACTGACGAACAACGAACCACAACCTCACCTCCCAACATCCTACTCCGTTACAAGATATCTCAATACACACACACCTAGTGACTAGCTCTTTTTTATTATCCTACTCTATAAAAAACAGACCCAAATCATGCAATACCCATCCCTACCTGACCTCTCACAGTCCAATATGTGGCGTGTTTATCCCGAAATCCTGTATAATCCCATATGGTATTCTTTTTGTAACCCCCATCATACCAAACTCTTAATCCATAACCCCTCTACTCCTCTTTGCTCACTTCCTTCTCCTTATTACTCTTATCCAAAGTCTCTATCGTCACCGACTTGGTCGCCTCCGCTAACCCCTCAATACTGCCCTTCTCTTTATTGCTTACCTCCTTTATGAAGAACTGAACGACCTCCAACTTGTCGTGCATATTGGCGAGATCTAGCGGCATATACTCCTTCTCATTCATCAATACAGGGTTGCCACCTGCGGCAAGGAGAAGCTTAACAACGTCAAGGTGGCCGCCCATGGCGGCCCAATGAAGACTAGTGTTCCCGAATTTGTTGGCGGCGTCGACATAAGCCTTCTTCTCCTCGGTAGGGCGGGACTTGAAAGCGTCGATAATCAACTTGACGGTAGCTGTGGAGTTGTGTTAGATGGTAGATCTTGGAAGTCGAACGGGTTCACTTACCGAGGTTGCCATTTCCGGTGGCCATGTGCAAGCAGGTAACCTTAGATTCATCCTTAGCAGCAATGAGAATCTCCGCAGTCGAGACAGATTTTCCAGTAGCCAAAGTAGCAAGAGTCGCAGTCAAATCAGCATCCTCGCCAGCACGGGCAAAGTACAGGAGATTATCAATCTCCTCCTCATTCAAAGTAGACGCCATATTTATTATTTGATATAAAAATTAACTGAAAGAAAATAAGACTGTCACTAACAATGCAAAACCTGATGTTCAATGAGCCTCAACTCACAGACGTCACTCTGTGCCGTTAATAGTGGGGATTTCCACAAGAGTTCTGCAAGTAGAAAAATGTTTTGCGCTCGGCCAATTAGAAGCCGCCATTTTATCAGGGGTATACCTCTTACCCTTTTAGGCTAAAGTGACTCCACTTATTCGGATTCCGGTCGTTACTTAGTCGGTGCAGGTAAATGTGGGGCCGTACTCGGGTATTCGAAGGATGATGACAGAAGTGATTACAGAGAACGATCTTCCCGTGATAGCTCCAAAGATAAAGTAGCGTCCAGCCACGAACTAATGTTGCCATGTTTGTTAAGAATCTGAATTTCGGCCTTCAATCCTACCATGAGCATCATCTGAACCTCTTTGATCAATTCAGGAACTCCTATGGCATCACTGTTGGCCACCAGTCGGTTCAGAAGTCGAATAGCGCATTTACGGTCGCGGGCAGATAAAGGCATAAGTTGGTTACTGCTGAGCTTAGATCTTTGTGACGAGATGTTGATAACGTTGGCTGAGGTGAAGTCCTGGAGATGCTCCATCCGGATACCAAGCCAGTGAATATCCGGGAGCGTCAAATTAGCTTCGTGGGCTAGGGAAGTTGACCCTTGCTGATAACAGTGAAAGATGTGGGCTCCGTCTGGATCGTAGTCGGTCAAGGTAAACATTGGGATCTCGGCCCGTTGATCATGCAACCAGTGTAAGAATGACCTAGTAGCAAGATCAGGGTATCCTTTACCCTGTTTGAGACGGGGTTAGCAGTGCCGATCAAATAGTCAGAGGAATTGAATTTGACGCACTGTGACTAGTAGACCGAGTCCCACTGACGAAGTTTGCCAATACTGTATATCAACCAGTGTACGAAAAGTAGCCTATAACCATGTCAGTAACTGAAACATTGTGAAAGAGAGTTATGACCATTTACTTCTTTCTCGATCACGAGAATCTATCTCAACGATCGGATATCCACATCCTCAATTTCGCTAATGTGTGGGACCAAGGAGCCCTATATATTGTCAGTCATTGAAGTTCAATCCTTATTTACTCTAATATACCTGATTCTGGGCGAAGTCAATGACATGTCCGGTTAATGACTTGATTCGTAACGCTCCGGCAACTAAGCCCTTGTCGGAAGCAACCTTGATGTTGTTAGAGAAAAGTCAACTACGCAAAACTAGCCGATACTCACAATACCAAGGTCATGACGGTTGACACCAATAGTCCGGGCAATCGAGTCAACGATAGAATCAACTGATGCCTGTGTTCCGAATAGTTCGGAAATCTCGTAGTAAATACTACTAGGACAGTGTTAGCCCCATGAGCATTCTCTTTGTATTGTAATTAACTCACCGTTTTGCAACTATAGTGCCATTAAGAAGTGCTGAGTGGGCGCGTTTCAAGACATACATAATGCGGGCTAAACAACCGTTAGTCAGGTCAGTGACCAGCTTGCAGATGATAACTTACCAAGTTGGCTGCTACCCGACGGGAATCGCGCAGTGTGAATTCGGCCACCCCCTTCGCGGATTCATATTGAATAGTCAAAGGCTTATCACATGCATCAAGACCATTAACCAATACTTCTTGAACTAAATTTTCAATTCGTTCAATGACAACTCTTGTAGATTTAGTGATATCATTCATTATTTAATAACCAGAATGGTTTATGGTGTTATCAAACAGCAGGGTCAGGGTTTAAAGTAGTCGAAAGTTGGTTTGAACAAAGGTCAGCTTGAGAAATCACAAAATACCGGTCACAAAATGCATATTTCTGCTAATTAATACAAAGGGCATGATAATCACGAGAGTACATGAAGAAAATTTCATCTTATTTGCTTTGTGTGTATCAATGACCATTGTCACAGAAGGTACTGATACGCCACAATATCTAAATGGAATGCCATGTTGTTATGTGGCGTGTACTGCTATCGACCGCAGAGTCCAAGCAGGGATGGAGCAACCAGCTCCTGATATCCACATGCTAATCATTGTAGAGCGCAAACAATTGTTAAATAAACCCCTGCATCTTGATGGATTGTTGACTAACAATTGTAGTTTCAGCTGCAGCATCACCACATTTGTCTCTTTAGCTTCATTCTTCTCAGAACGCAAACCCTGAATCGCTATAGATCGCCCAACATGTCATCTATTAGCGAAAAAGAATAGCCGACGCCATCTTCGAACAAGAATGGCCTAGGAAGCCAAGATTGACCGACAAAACTGACGTTACGCGCTGGCGCATGAAGGACGAAGATGGCAGACATACTTGGCATTATCTTTCCAATGATTCGGAAGCCAAAGAATGGCCCCAGTCGTATGCTGATAAGTGGTATCTGAGACTCCCTCTGGTAAGTAGCACCTTAGTTATCCTTTCTGAACTTCCCACTTGGCTGTGTCCCTACAATATGATTTTGCGCCCAATGCTGATAATTACCGTTTGTGTGTTTAGGAGCTCCCTGATCTTCCCACACCAACCAACGCTCTCGACTCCGTCCGTAATGGTCTCAACTTTTCGAAAAACTCCAGCTGCCACCGGGTAACTGGGGCTGCGAGTACGGCGGGCCCATGTTCCTCACTCCCGGGATTGTCATCACGTGGTACGTGACTAAAACACGGATCCCCGACGAATATGCCACAGAGATGCGCAATTATCTCTTTGCACGTCTAAACCCCAAGGATGGCGGATGGGGGTTGCATATCGAGGGCGAGAGCTCAGTATTTGGTATCACAATGAACTATGTTGCTCTTCGTATTCTCGGTGTGGGGCCGGATGTCCCAGAGATAGTGCGGGCGAGGGCACTGCTGCACAAGTTTGGAGGAGCGGTTTATTCGCCACATTGGGCTAAGTTCTGGCTGGCACTTTTGGGGATTGCGAGTTGGGATCTGGTTAACCCGGTGCCCCCAGAGATTTGGCTGTTGCCCGATTTCTTGCCGATCTCTCCGTGGAGATGGTGGATTCACATTCGCCAGGTCTTTTGCCTATGTCTTACATTTACTCAAAGAAGTGGCAATGCCAGGAAACCGACATCATCCGTAGCTTGAAGAACGAGCTGTTTACCGAACCGTACGAATCTATTAACTGGGCTAGCCACCGCAATAGTATCGGTCCTACTGACAACTACCACCCCAAGACCTGGGTGCTGAACACGGCCAACTGGTTCCTTGCCAAGATTTACAACCCTTACTTGAGGCTGAAATTTATCAAGGAGCGTGCCGAGGCCTGGGTTAGCGAGTTGGTTGACGCCGAAGATGCCAACACTGATTTCGTTAATTTAGCTCCTGTAAGCGCCCCTATGAACACCCTTGTCTGCTACATTCGTGACGGCCCAGGCTCCTATACTGTTCGCCGCCACTTGGAGCGTTTGAAGGACTGTATATGGGTTAACCAAGAAGGCATGTTTGTCAACGGGACAAATGGTGTTCAGTGTTGGGATACCGCCTTTGCGATTCAGGCTATTGTTGCCGCTGGCCTTGAAAAGGACGAGCGGTGGAAGCCTATGTTGTTGAAGGCTTTGGATTTCTTGGATAAGCAGCAGATTCGGGAGGATTGTCCGGAGCAAGAAAAGTACTATAGACAACAACGGAAGGGTGGTTGGCCATTCAGCAATAAGCTGCAGGGTTATGTGGTGAGCGATTGCGTTTCTGAATGTCTGAAGTCAGTTTTGTTGCTTCAGAACTCGGAAGGATATCCGAAGGCGTTGGATGATCAGAGAATCAAAGATGCTGTCGACACTATTCTGGTTTACCAGAACTCTACCGGTGGCTGCGGCTCGTACGAGGTCCGCCGTGGCTCCTCTCATCTGGAGGTGCTCAATAGCGCGGAGGTGTTCGGCAACATCATGGTTGAATACGACTACCCTGAGTGTACTACCGCTTGCGTTACTGCTTTAACTTTGTTTAACAAGTTCTATCCCGACTACCGCAAAGACGATATCAAGAAGTTCGTCAAGGGCGCTGTCAAGTGGATCAAGAAGGCTCAGAGGCCTGACGGAAGCTGGTATGGAAACTGGGGCATCTGCTTTACGTATGCGGCGATGTTTGCCACAGAGAGTCTGGCCCTGACTGGCGAGACTTATGTTTCAAGTGTTGACTCGAAGAGAGCTTGCAAGTTCTTGTTATCGAAGCAGCGGGAAGATGGCGGTTGGTCGGAAAGTTACAAGGTATGTTATGATGAGGGCCTTTCTTGATTGGCTTGTTCACTAACGTTTCCTAGGGTTCTGAGACAATGACCTACACCGAACACCCTAATGGGTCGCAAGTGGTTCAGACGGCGTGGGCTTTGATTGCCCTTATGGAAGCTGGCTACCCCGAAGTGGGGCCTCTGCAGAAGGGTATCAAGTTTCTTATCGACCACCAGGAACCCAACGGTGAATGGCTACAAGAGAACATTGAGGGTGTATTCAACAAGAGCTGCATGATCTCGTACCCCAACTACAAATTTGTCTTTCCGATGAAGGCGCTGGGTCTGTTTGCGCGCAGGTACCCTGGTATCAAGATCTGATAATCAAATCTCTAATATGAAATTTACGACTCGATGAAAAATCCAGGATATATGTAATAGTGTAGTAACCTATTCGTAATATTTAATACACGAATATATATTCATATAGCAAATAAAAATACACTTTACAACGCCTAGGCTCTGACCATGAACTCCTGGTGTCTGACATCCGTTCTAACTGTCGTTCATGTCGTCGTAAGTTGTACGACTGACAGCTGGCGATGGTTGCACTGACACCAATTGACAGCTGATGGCAGCTCAAAGCGCGCGAGGGAAGCTTCCTAAATTGGTCAGGGGGAGCCTGGACGGGCCGGGAGGAAATGTGTGATTGGGGCCGGGGCGAAGCTGGAGGATTAGAGTTGAGATATTGGACATTAAGTTGATGAGGAAGGGGTGAAGTCATTTATGTTTCTTGTTAAAGTGTTATTTTTGTTCCTTTTTTTATGTTGTATATTGATTTGAAGGTGGCTACTAATTTAACTGTTTTTTTCATAATATAGACAGTGTGAGCTGTTTTATACACGGAATACCCTCCGCATGGGATATCGCGACGATATTTGATAGTCGATTACCGACCGAGGCCTTTCAATGGCCATATACTTCCCTTGATCTATTGATCCGTCATAAATTGTTTTTACCACTATCGCCATACACTCAGCAATCCCGCAATCCGCCAATTGACTGCACCCCGGAATACTCACCCTCGACCTCCGCACCCGCTTGTCTCACCCGCGTGCCCCCACTTTCACTATGCCCCGCATCCTCGGCCTCTTCGGCCTTCCCCTTCCCCGCGTCGGCACCAAACACATCCCCGCCCTTCTAACCGGCATTATCTTATTTATCCTCTTCTCCATATTCATCGCGGTACCCCCGAGGCGTTGCCATCTGCCGACGGCTCCATTGACCCTACGAAGACCCCGGCGGACGGTTCGGCGGGATCCTCCAATCACAAATTTGGATTGCCAAATTTACCGAGTGTGCCGAATTTCCACGATGTGGGAAATGCGTTGAATCCGTTTAAGGTGCCGGTGCATGCACCGCCGCGGCAGAAGAATGATACGGATGGGGAATCGAGTTGGTGGGCTGACTGGAAGTGGCTTGTGCCATTTTCTTCCTCACTAACTCTTGATGACGATCGATCGTTGCTGCCGCCGTTGAAGACCCGGCCACCGATCTACTGTTACTACGATTACACTACGAAGAAAGATGCGGCGACCCAAGACGCCGAGAGCGCCTTGCTGCTGACTTGGCGTCGGGCTTGGTGGGCGAAGGGATTCTTACCAGTTATTCTTAGCGTTGCAGAGGCGACGAGTAATCCATTGTATGAACAGGTGCAGAGAGTGACAATGGATAATGAGATCAAGGGGCAGTTGATGCGATGGATGGCGTGGGAGACGATGGGGGGTGGTATATTGGCGCAATATACACTGTTGCCTATGGGGCGAGCTGAGGATCCGTTATTGGTCTATCTGCGGCGTGGCGAGTATCCTAAAATGACTCGGTACAGTGGGTTGGATGCCGGGTTGTTGGTTGGGGCACAGGACAAGTTGAATAAGGCGATTAAAACTGTGCTTGGAAGTAACATCTTGGCGGATACTAAGGATATCTTCCGGGTTGTCCCTGGGGATGTCTTTACTACCGATAAGACTCCCAAGGCCATTGCTTACTACGATACTGCGACCATCGAAACCAAATACCCGTCTATCAACAAAGCTATGCAATCTAGCGTCCACGATGGTCTCAAGCAGCTCAACGAGCTCATCAACGCCCATCTCCACCAGACCTGGCAAAACATCTTCAGCGATGGGATCGCTATCTTGAAACCGGCCCCCGAACACACTTCCCTCCTTGTTACCAATGCCGTCTCGATCGCCAATGACCTTGTTACATGTTCTACCTCCCCCGTCCCCGCTGCCTGCCCTCCAAACCTCCCCAATTGCACTCCATGCAGCGACAAGAATCACATGAAGATGTCGACACTCGAAAGCTGGGTGAATTCGTCGTCTCTGTACACAATCGGTACTGTGCCTCATCCGTATACTTTTGTCTCGCTTTCGCATGTCAAGGACCATATGGATGTGCCATGGCTTTTGCAGAATCAGGAGGAGAGAGACCCATGGTTGGTGAAGATTACGAAGAAATTGTCGGATGAGCCAATGTCACGGAGTTCGATGCTTATGCGTTTTAAAGAAGCGGTCGCGAGTGAGTTTGCGCCGTTGCATTCACTTTGGTTGTTGGCGGAGAAGGATGCGCCGGCGGACTTGAATTGGCATTTTGGCTTTGAGATCCCGCATGCAAAGACGGAGACCATGAAGAATGTCAAGAATGAAGCCCCAGAGCTCATGCACGATTCCTGGGATAACACTAAGTCCTCCAAGAAAACCGACAAGCGTGCCGAAGATCTCCCGACGCCTTTTGGCCACCACAGAAAGGGCCGTCCGCCGCTGAGGCTCAAAAAGCCAACGAAGAAGCCAAGCAAGCCATCGCCGACAGGAAAAAGGCCGTTAAACAAGCCGAAGAGGACGAAGGGAATCCCGAAGAAACAACTGATTGGGCCGTCCGGGAATCCACCCTCATGACCAAAGCCCTTACTGTCAAGACATCTACCGATGAAAATGACATCAAGATGCGCAATGCCCTGGAAGCCTGGAACATGGCGGATATGGAGGCGTGGAAGTTTGCGAGAGCATTTTTGGCGCGGAGGGTTGTTGAGAGGAAGAATTGGGAGGTCGAGGAGAGTAGGTTTGCGAAGGGGGTGGGCACGGAGGAGGGGAGGAAGAACAGGTGGTGGGATAACATTGAGGATAAGATTACGGATAAGATTTCGAGTATGAGTGCGTCAATGGTGGAGGGGAATGAGCGGGAGGGGAAGATGGAGGAGACGGAGGAGAAGAAGGAGGATAGCAAGAAGAACGCCAAGAAGGAGGGGACGAAGTAGGTGGGGTTTTGTGACATGACTGACTGAGTGGTCGGCATAGGTGTTTAGGTGCTTCTTTGTACACATTTGTTTGTTGATTTATCTACATTTGTTTGTATAGATAGTATAATACCTAGAAGAACAATATTCCAGATGAAATATAAAATTTATTAAAAATCAAAAGCGATGATGTTGAATTATCGGATCGTGGATGGAATTCGTCCTAAATTCACGATAGTCTCAATGCAGGTTAAGCTGACATCGAGACAACCAAGGGCTCCAAAGCTAAGTAGACACCTTCCTCGACGTCGGCCCATTCCTATTTTTCCCCACCTTTCCCTTCCACTCCTTGGCACCTCCAGTCTCATAGCAGCCAACAGCTGGCGGATGGTTCTTGGGAACTAACACCCAAAAGCTCCGCGTCACGCTTCTCGACTATGGTGTGGATGTGCCCATTGAGGTAGAGACTAGCGAGTTATGTGGGGGCCATATCGCGGGCGCCGGCGATGCGGCCGCGACAGGAGGGGTACGCCAGAGGCAGTCGAAGGGTTGGGCCATGTACCATTTGGTAGAGGGTAGAAGAACTGAGTGGATGAAATGTTAGATTTATAATGAATGACTAAGAAAATGATGAATAACTTACGGCGGGTTCTTCGCCCTTCTTCAGACCGATAAGGCCGACGAGGATCTCGAAGGTGGCCATGTTGAAGATCTGGAACATGTTAGCTAACAAAAGCTTTGAGATTATCTTGACTAGGGGCATTGATATACTGATTAATGATGGCTCACAGGAGTGGTTGATGTACAACAGATCACTGTTCAGGTTCAAGTGGCAGTCCTTAGCATACTGAACTGTAGCATACGAAGCCTCAGAGGCCTCAGTACACAGCGGTCAGTTCATTTTGGTGTACAAAGAAAACGGCGGAAGATAAATGACCGACAGAGACTTGAAGAGGAATCAATCATTGCTGATGTGGACGCCTTGGATCTCAGGGTGGGAGGGTTGACTCTAGTGAGGCTTGAGAGGAGAGGACATTGTGATTATCGTTGATGGTAGTCAGAGGGTTGAGTATAGCGTTAGTGAATCAAGATATTGAATGAGGGAGAAATGCAATTTTGGCTAAAAAGTGGGAGTTAGCTTTCTTTCCGTCTTTAGCCACGGCTTATGGATGTTATCCAAGGCGAAGCTAGCCATCACAAAGCTACAATATCTCTCGATACCACCTCACATTGCTCTTATCTTTATGATAAATCATTCACAAAGCCTCATACTTATATTTATCTCAGCAACCCGTTAGACGATAAATATCTAACATCCAACACAAAACTAAATTCAAAATCACCATCTCCCCAAACGCCTCAAAACTCTAGTTAACAGCTCGCCGCCACAAAAGTTGGAGACTTTTCCATTCACCAAACCCATTAATTTCCTAAAATATACACATTCCATTAACCGAATACTCTAATACCCTCCAAAACTAACAAGCAGGATTGCCTTTGTTCTCAAAATGTCATCCCTGTGGCTGGAACTTGATCCTTCAGTAATTACAATGCCGAGCTGCACTCCCTGTAACGTCGTTAATGGCAATAGTGGGTATCCCCGTAGAAGGTGGAGTGGGCGACAGAATTGTTTATGGGTGAAGTGGGTGGGAGTGGGATTAGGGAAGGGTGCTTTGAGGTGACCTCTTGGAAACTACACGTACGAGATAACCAGTGAGTGGACTTTATTGTTTAGGTCAAATCTAATCATCACAAGAAACTCCAACGTTGTGCCAACGTCCGAGCCTAAGGAGACACCTCATTGGCTGCTGCTTTAGTCCATAGAGCTCTCAACGCAGAGTGACCTAAGTGGGCCTCTTTTCTGGATGCTTCTATGCGGCACCTGCCGTCAAGAATTCTCGATTGCTTTTGGCTGTTATCATTATTGTACCATCAGTTGGTTTCCCGGCAGGTTACGTCTGTGAATGTGACTCCTGTGCAATCAGACCACCGTTCTCAACAGTTTCTAGTCAATGAAAGGTCCTATTCAGTAGACGTCAACCGCGTAAGTGAGCTTTGGGCTCTTATTAGACGCTGAAGTTCAAAGTCGCTTGTCGGGTCCAATAACTACGCAAAGTCTAGACCATGAGCTCATAAAAAGTAGCACTTTCTCATAGTATTAGCATATGTTCTTGGTGAGCGTCTAAAGCTTAGGATTTGTCGGGTTGTCATCTTGAATATAGGTTGATTGAACTCGTTCGAATCGTAGTGACCGAGTGTAACTGGATCTTCTAGAATCAATCATATTAGCTTTTAAATTTATGGCATACGGTCACACAGAATTAGTTCATAATACTCATTTCTTTGTTCCATCTAAAACGGGAGGATGAGCAATTATACTTGCCGTCTACAAGTGACCCTCTCTACCAATCTTCAACAGTGTTCGATGCAGTTCTGTGATCTGAGGATGAATGATCGGTCTGGCCCTTGACGTCAAGCGCAATTTTCCCCTGAAGGCACTTCAGTGTTTCCATAGTCTCTGTTATTCGATTTTCTTCTTCCAAACCTACTCAACGAGCCAGTGATAGTCTTAAAAGGTCACACACCCCGTCAATTTTCCTCCATACCTACCCTCAACAAACTCTCAAAATTAGTTCAACCCCACCATTCATACCTCAATAACAAAGTTCCCTCCCCACCGACCCACTCACCACCTGCCGCCCTCCCTTCAAAAACTCTGCTAAGAGGTACATCCACCGTCCCCCCATTCACGGAATCTGGAACGGCCCTCCTGCCATATTCTGCTGTTTGTTGCCCAAAAAAGGAATAATGCACCTGCTGTATTTGACTATCATATTTTTGGCCCACCTGCCTGGCACACTATCTTCCTGTTCTCTGCAGGCAGTTGGTAATTGCCCCAAAAATTAGGTTTCTACCTTAAATAGGGAAAATGGTGCAGGGGTTGTGATAAAATGAATTGTGGGACTGATATCGAGATATACCATATCGAGGTGGAGGGTCAAGTTGAAGGCATTGATTAAAATTTTGGCATAATTTTGGGAAATGTTTTGACACTTGTCCAAAGTTGAAATGCGCCGTGTGATTCTAAGTTGTTGGGATAGGGGTGACCGCAGACGGTAGCCGCGGCGGGGATTATTGTTATTAGAAGTGGTGCCGGAGTTGGTCCCATGATGTTTAGTATCCAAGTCCAATTTTGAGTTATTTTGTCGATCTTGCAAGTTCAAGCTGTATCTGCATGCATGGCATGTAGAGCTCATGTCAAAGTAAGTAAAAATATGAGGTACCTAATCCTTCGGTCACTGGTTGACCTGCCTCGGCATATTATTGCAATTACTACCCCCTTGTTATTATGAGATATCATGACAAGGTATTATGCCCTGGGAGAGCAGCTAGATGGTTCTTTATCATTGAGATATCCACAAGGTATGGATTGCAACCACCCGCGCAAACCGATTAGAGCCCCCATCAATATCAATTCTACTATGTTTTCCAAGCCCCAGAACATCTCAGAACAGGCTAATGACTTATTCATTGGGTGGTCTTATTAAGAATTCATGTCATGGCATACAAGTCCATGAAGCAATTGGTCATTTGACCGACCTTAGTGTCATGACCATCCACAGCGGTCCTTCAACGATATACTTGAACTAAGTACACATTGTTATCTATGCTATATATTTCATCACACGCACCATTCAGACATCTTCTCATTAGTCTAAAGCTCTCCATTATCTCTAGAGTGCCGCCCGGCCGCCCGAGTCTCTCTTTGTTGGAGAGCAGTCCTAAAACACCCAGGATCACCCCCGGCTCTAGACAAACCTCAATACTCAAGTCCTCTCATTTCATATACGCTCTGTCATCTGTGTCTAGATAATTATACCGGTAGTATGGTTCTAGACCGGGGTGGATGGAAGCATCTCGATGGTCCTACATTTTACGGACGTCAGCATTTATAGGGTAAATCATTCCTTAGGAAGAATATTGAGTAATATTCGCGGATTTTGACCCAATAAAGGTTTTCAGACGATCGCGGAAATTTTATTACATTCAGAGTTCGTACATATCAACAGTTACATCTTTGTTTTGGGCCAGAACGTCACCCTGGATCTTCTGGTCGGTCACACGCACTATAAGCAAGTATGCATTTCTTTGGCCGGCGGGAGATTGTCTCCTGCCCTTGTTTTTAAAGGTAGAAGGTAGTGATAAATTTGGTTTCATAAGTATTATGTTGTTTGATATAGTGGAACAAAGGTCAGCCAGACAGTGACATTGATGTTGATTGTGCTGTCAAAAATACAGTGTATTCCAGTGATAGACGCAGCAAATAAATCCTTAGGCCAAATTCGATGTTCAAAGAATGAAATAGACTTTGTTCATCATGTGTCCGATTATGATCGAATATTGCGGAGCAAGCATACTTCGTCTAGATGTATAAATACAAACGGTAATCCACTCCTCGATTATCGTTACATGTTGTTTCTCATACTCATCAGCTCAACGTCTCATTCTTCTATACATCCCATCTTCATCAGTCTTGGACAAATTTACTATTGTTATATAATTTCTATCCCCATTTCATCAACCTCGATAGCCTTTTCGACATGTCTTCTAACCTCGATGCTAGAAAGACCCACCCTCACTCCAAACCCCCGTTCCTCATCCTACTCCCAAAGACTTTGATATCAAAATCACTATCGAATAAAGGTCAACCCCTCTTTCTGCCCGTCTCGAGTCTGTGCTTACACACATTAATCACCACCTAAACTTTACGTTAATGCCACCAAGTACTTTCCCCATCCAGCAGGATGACTTACACAAATAATGAGCCCCATCATCCTAATTGGGGACCCTCAGTTCCCCATTCCCAACCTTACGTACCTTCCTCAATATTTGACGTCTCCGCTCTTTTCATGGTGTATTCAAGGAAAGTACATTTATGATGATTCTCGATCTTTTCTTTTACGAGGAAAGAACCGGTACTTTAATCCCCTTCATATCGTTCCGCGCTAGATTCCTATTCTTTCAATACATTTTATCTCTCAACATTTCCTTCCCATTTTGCATGTATGTCTACCAACTACGTTTTCACGGAAGACATCGCCTCCTTCCCAGTTCCTTATCTTTCTTTTTTGTAAGTGCCTTCCTGTTGTCGTGATCTATTCACGGCCACTCTGTCGGAGTTCTGAATAGTGAGTTTTGGTGCCGTTGGGAACCGTCATCTGGTGTTCTTAGGCGGGCGTTCGGTCTTCCGTCCACTGAAGGTCTAGTTGGATCGGCTTATTGGGACCAAACAGACGTCTATAAGATTCTTCTCCTTGTGATCCGGATACAAACTTTTATTTCTTTTCCTCTTCATAACAACCACTCCAAAGTCGTTCGTCGATTATCATTCTCTTTAATAACAATAATTCTTCTCTTGGTGGTCCGATATCACCTTTCACCTTGTATCACTTTTGTCACGGTAAGTTTAGTATCTTCCATCACTTGATTTCCTTTTCATCGTATCATTTCCACTTCATTACATCTATAACTCTCTTGTCCCTAAACTCTCTTTCCCTCGTTATGTTGTCAGCTGTTGAGTTCAGTCATTTCGAGATTCCTCACTCTAGCCACTTACCCACATATTCTTTACTATTTCTTGACGTCCTCTTATCTTTCATCCCCCTCCCACAACTCTTTTCTAGTACGCATCATAACTGTCTATCGGAGCCGAGTGGATCTAGATTGTGCCAACCTCACAGTTGATTACGACCCTTCTCATCGACCCCGCTGATTCATGAGTGTCTCCTTGTCGCTATCCATCAATTTGCCTTCATCAATCTTTCATCAAGAACTACACTAACTCGATCTTGTATAGATCTACTCTCATACAACAATGTCGCTTCGCTCATACACCCGAGATGAGCTTCTCAAGCTACAGCCAACTCCGGCTAACGTTGCTGTCAACGTGGATGATTTGATCAAACCACTCCAAGAGGCCGGTATTGGTAAGTTCTCTCCAATTTTGAGGCTACTTTTTCATTTGCGAAATATCCCTCTGTGGTATCTAAGCACGAGGTATTAACTGTTTCGAAACTGCTTTTGTAGCCAATCCTAGGCACTCTCGCCCCAATGAACCCCACGTTCCCGACCCGACGAAGACTCACGGCTCCAATTACGAAGGACATTTCTCCAAGGCCAAGAGCCTGTTTCAAAATAACCGAACCTGCAACTCCTCAAGAGAGAACTCTCGTCAGAGTGGATCTTCTCTCCCCCACGAACTTCGTCCTACGCATACTTTAGCGGCCCAGAAGGAAGAAGGTTTCCAGAAGTTTTACAAGGCTGTCGTTTCGCCCACTCATGTTCGCGTCACCGCCGGTGGTCGCATTGTTCCTAATACCAAGGGTCTTGTTTCGCCCCAAAAGGGCCAGTACCGTGATGGTCACCCCGAACCTGATCACCATGACACTCAGCCTATTATCCCCCCCGGTGGATTCTTCTCCGGTTTTCCTCCTGGTGCATTCGCTGCGCAGGCTCACACCATGTTCGGCTTCCCGCCTGGAATGATACCTCCTATGTCTTTTGTGAACCCCTATGGTCTCAACATGCCCAACGCTGTCCCCGGTGTGACTCCCTCTATGGAGGTCCCGAGCGGCCAAACTGGCGTCCCTCCCCAGCTGCTTCGCGCTCCCCATCTCCCTACTGCTGGTCGTCCCTTCGGGCACAATACTGCCGTTGCGGATCATCTGATGGCCCAGAACCGCTGGATGGCTCCCTGGGGTACCCAGTTTCCCTTCGGGATCCCGAACATGCTGCCGAACAGTGCCTTTATTCCTCCCACTTTCATGGCTCCTAATATTCCCAGCGCTGCCGGTCTGCACCCCCCTACTCTTCCTCCTGGCATGTTCAACCCCGCTGCTACCAACTTTCAATACCATCAGCCTTCTTCGCAGCAAAGTCTTCCGAACGCCACCCGCCAGCAGAACGACAACTCTCACACGATCCCGGCCGATACCTCCGCTCTTTCACCTAGCCTTATTCGTGCTCCCCTCAACCCTCCTGTCTCGTCGATTCGTCCCAGCCAGATCAGCCGTGCTCATCTTGACTCACTCCGTGCCAACCTACGCCGTGTAGAAGATCAACTTCAGTACAACATTCATCAGATTGATGTTCCCGCGATGGAACAGCGGGCCAAGGAGATAAAGGAGGCCATCAAGGGTTTGGAAGAGACGCTCCTATTCAGTTGGAGTTTGAAGAATCCCATTACCCTAAGCTAGAACCTTCCAAGACCTCAACCAAGCCCGCCGGCTCCGTCTCCGGTTCCGTTACTGCCATGTCCTCCGCCAGCCCTACAGCTCAGCCGATCGCTCCCGTCAGCCGCAAAGAAGCCCGTCGCCTTCGCAGTGTCAACTACCAACTTGGGTTGACCAACAAGCATCCTCGCGAGATCCGCAACATCAAGGGCAAGGGTGTCAGCACCCGTGTCGGCTCTGGAGAGAGTGATACCGGACATACTACCGCTTCCATGACTCCTACTGCCCCGCTGCTCAAGCCAAGCACCTTGGAGGTCAAGAACGAGGAAGGTGAATCCAGTGGGCAAAGCCGCAGATCTTATGGCTCCGGTTCCCGCCATTCTAGTGCCGCTTCGCGCATTCTGCCTCAATTTGGCGCCTCTTCTGATGCTCATATTATCAAGAAGTCGGCCAAGCCCTACCTCGAAGGTGAACTGCTCCCGGTATGGATGAAATCAGCGCGGTAAAGAACGGCTTCCACTACAGCCGTCGTCTCATTGAAGACGAGCTCCGGGCTCGCCACCTCTACTGGGGCCGGGCTCCTCAGTCGGCTCTTCGTGGTCTTCCCAAGTTCGACGGCAAAGACTTCTACTTCGCGTCTCCTCCCAAGGTGCGCCACAGCACTCGCAACTCACTCAGCACCTCTCGCCCTTGGACCCGCCGCACCAGCCGTGATGATGATATGCTTCTGAAGAAGTCATCGACTGTCGAGTCTCATCCCCAGAGCAGCGAGGTCTCGGTCGACATCAGTACCTCCCGTCTCTCCGGCAAGACCTGTGTCCAGGTTAGCACTGCTGATTCCAGCGAGACCAGTGATGACACCCATATCGAAGATGATAAGAAGGCTGCTACTTCGAAAGCTCCGAAAGCTCCGAAGGCTGCTGTCGAGTCTGAAAGCCCTGTCAAGATAACTCTCAACTGGGGACCTAATGAGCTCAATACCGCGGCGGCTTAGAGACAGTCGTCCGGGTCTCCCGCTCGGCCGGCGGAGGTCAAAGCTGCTGATAAGGCGGCCGATATGAAGCCGACTGCTACAATGCCGGTCAAGGCCCGTCGTAACATGGAGAATATGCCTCCGCACTTTTAAGCGCCTTGCTAAAGTTGTAGGGTTTTTTTCTGCCTTTCATTATTCTTGTTTTCTATCATCACGTCTCATCTTTATCATTTTGCATTTGTTAAGTTTTTCTTTTAGTTTATTCTGTTCCAGCATCGATACCCCTCGTTTTTGTTTTCTGTCTTTCCGTGTTTACCTTCAGTTTTGTTCTTTTTAGTGTTTCTTTTGATTTTCTCATTTTGCTCTTCGGTTTCTGTATTTTTCTCGATTTTATCTGCCATTTTTAGCCCTCTATGCTATTATATATCATGTCAGCTATCCTTACAACGAAAAATAACGCCAAAAAGAGAAAAAATGAAAAATAGGTTTTTGTATCTTGGCTGTATTTCATTTAGTATGAATAAACTTTAATGCCAAGGAATATACGGTTCCTTTTATGATGAAGTGAATGTTGCGACATCTACAAGTGACTCGAGGGGTGGTCTTTGTGTAACACGAACTCGACCAATTGCTAGTCAGGATATCACGGCGTTTGCAAGACACATGGACATGGAGTTGAGAGACAGCATGTGGAATTAAACATTTGCAATATTTTATATTAATTCAAAAGAAATAAAAATAAAAAGGTCTGAAAAAAGACTTGTGAGGTCAAAATGATTCTCTACATCAAACACGTCACCCGTTGGGAGTGCGAGGGTGAAGAGTCTTCGAAGAGTCAACGCGGGATTCAAGGTCCGCGTGATGGTTCGCTATTCGCTATTCGTTTAACTCACAGACCTACTGGAAGCTACGGTCTACAAGTTGATTTATAGCAATATAAATTAAAAGTCACGATGGTTTTTTGACATGTCAACGACTCATCAACCATCGAAATGAACCACAAGTTGATGGTCAACTCCCAAAAGAGAGGTAGGATGGATGATAAGTTGTCGATAAAATAAGTTACAAAGCTGTGGGGGTTAGTTAAATCAACACATACATGCACATATGGTGCAGGTCGTCACAAAGCCATATGGAGCATCGCCCATCTTCCGAACTCATCGCCAAATCGAATCAGGTTCCCATCAGTATCAAGTCAACACAAGGCCAACTCGTATATAAAGATGGACAACGAAACAACGACAATGAGAATCGATGAACTAGAAATTCTTGGCTTTGGGAGAACCTCCCATGGAGCGTTTCACGGAGAAGAGAAAACCCTTGTGCGTGAAACGGCCATTGAGACATTTTGATATCTCGATTAATTAATGAGTGGGCTTCCCGGCTGCTAAATAGAAATCGAAACAAACCCTTTCTAACCCCAAACTCCATCAGGAAAATCAGAGGGAGATAAAATCTTGGGGAAAACTAAAAAGAAAAAAACTGTCCGGAGGAACCACCACATCAAGGTTCCCCTCTGCCTTATTCCTTCCCATAGATTTATTCCCACAAATTCCCAAACGGAGCTTCCGCCTCGAATAAACCTCCTCGATGCGATACGAAAGTCAAGTCGCGATCCCGAATCGACGAAGAAAACTTTTGTTGATGTTTTTTTCATTTACCGCCTCATTTTAGTTCCGATATCAAGAATCCAGTCGCTTAAGCGGTGGTTTTGACATTAGCACGGAGCTCACGACCAGATTTTATGCGCTCCAGAATGGCTTCACGGTCCTTGTCGAGCTTCAGATTGGTGATGACGACGTTGGAAGGGTGGATACCGACAGGAACGGACTGGCCGGAGACCTTCTCACGGGTGACGCGCTCTACGTGGATGACGTACTTGAGACGATAAACGGAGGTGACCTTGCCCTCACGGCCCTTGAAGGAACCACGGTTGACGATAACCTCATCGTCCTTACGGATAGGGATGGAACGGACCTGTGGGCGGCAAGTTAGACACATTGACCAAGAGTGGAAATTTGGACTTCAAACGTACGTTGTACTTCTCACGGAGCTCCTTGGAGAGGGAGCCGACATAATAACACGGCGAACGCTCGAGGGAGCAGAGAAGTGAGCCTTGCGGGCCTTGCGGCGGGAGTCGGAGACAACTGGGTAAGGAAATTATGTTAGATTGACTGGTCATCTCATGATCAAATAGCAGTATTGCCAACGCAGGGTTCAACATACTGCTGGAGTTCTTCATTTTGGCGATCGGGTTGGTCGTCGAACCTACAAGGAGAGAAAGGGAAGAAACTTTTGGAAATTCTGAATTTTGCTACAATTTTCTTCAACGGCAGCCAATTGGCAAGGATATTTCCAGATTATTGGGTGGGGCCACGCTGTGGATAATTTTTGTATCCACCAGCCCTGGTCTCACGTGATCTAGTGGGGCGGTGAGGTAACTGCATGGATTATGCTTAGTCACCGTTGTTTATAGGATTGTTATCAGGGCTTCCATCAATAGTATTTGGCACAAGACGGTCTGCCTGGCCTAGATAGATTGGCCCAATCCAAAGAGCTTGAGTTGATGCATAATGTAATCTGTTTTTATATTTACAATACCAATATTCGTACACTGTGAACCGACGCCATATTTCCCTTTGATTCTCCTTACACAGGAGCTGACTCGCGCAACGGCGCCATCGCCGGAGCTCTGAAAGTGCCGTTGTCGTCGTATTTCGCCTCTGCAGCACGATATGTCAACGCAAACCCACCAATAGGATATTGCATATTTCAACTTACTGAAGAAAGTGTAGTTCAGAGTCACTGTCTGAACACCTTTCATGTTGATATCATTCAATAGATCTGGATCCAAGTAAAAAAACACCGGCATATCTACCGACTCCCCCGCCGCTAATCTCTGCTCCTCAAAACAGAAGCACTGAATCTTGGAAAAGTATGGCGCAACCTGCGCCGGCGTCACACTATATGTCGCTACACCGATGATATCTTGATCGCTCTTATTAGTCGCCGTGTAGAAAGCGAGCGCCGTTTCACCAGGCAACACGCGAACCTCCTGTTGCTGAGGGTGAATTTCCAGGGAAGGACGTCAGAGACGGAGGAGGCGAAGGTAACTCTTATCCGTGGAACATCAGTGATGGGGATAATGCGTTTGCTGATATCTTGTTCGTCGCTGCCGGGGCCGCCGTGGACACGGATAGGCTGGCCACCCCAACCGGTGGTTGCGCAGATCTAAAGGTTGTTAATATATGGCCTTGCATCTCATCTCAAGCATCATACCATTTTGTAGAGCGGCACAGAGCCATAAGACAACGCAATTGTCATCAAAACCAAACTCAGACCATAGTTCCTATATTCAATTAGCATATGTCCAGTCTCAAGCGCATCCACTTTCCGCATACATGACCGTCCGGTTTTTCGTCTTGTAGTACTCCTGAACCTGCGCCATGGTCGGCTGCGCCCTCCGTCTCCTCGGGACCGCTTGAGCACCCTTAGCAGCCGCACTAACACCCTCATTCGGTGGCAAACTCGACCCAAATCTACGCACATCGGCACGGCTGGTCTGGCATATGTCGCAAGCCCATTGGGCGGCGGTCCGACGGAGGGGAGTTCGGAAGAAGTTCATGATTGTTTATTATTAGTGCAAATCAATTGCGGAATGGATGGGTAAGGTTGAAAGAGTTTCTGGTAGTGCGAGATGACACGGGATGGAAGGAGGACAGGTTGTTTGCGGATGGAAAATCAATATTATGAGATAGTTTGTGTCACCCGATTTCCTGAATTTAAATTCCACCTCAGGCATGGCTGAGTTAGAGTCCGAAAATTTGAGGCGGCGAGGCGTGATGTCGGCGACGTTAAGTATATAAACCGAAAGTGTGGTATGGTTACAGTATGGATGATTAGATATGGTCTAACGAGCGAGGGTCCGTATGGAATTAATGTGACTAGTTCTTTTCTCGATTCTACATCAAGGTTGCGTTGAGGAAGCACAACTGTGGATGAAAATTTTGTGTCGAGTGGCGTACTTTCAATGTACAATATGATACAGGAATCCGATCTGTAAATTCATGGATTGATAACTAAGTGGTCTAATGATGCAATTAATTACTCAAGTTCGATAACTAGTGATCTATTGCTTTTACATTATTATTTACTCCGTTCTATAAATTTTAATTTTCACCATGTTTTATAGGGCACATTAGGGGTTGTCCATCAAAGTCCAGTCATTACACTATTGAAAATAAATCTAACTAATTAGGATGGGAATAAAATGTCGAAATGTCAAACACTCAACGGGACTGAAGTTCGTGAAAAGAAAACTCCAATTCTTAGAAGCGCTGCGCCTACAAAATCTCTAGCCAGCCGAAGCAAATTTGAGACCGAAATAACATTTATCTCCCCGTCAATATCAACACTACCACTAGTGAAGTGCAATAGTGCCAAAATTCCAGATCAGGGTGCAACTTTCATGGAGAAGAAAGGGAATAAAGGTAATGAAAAAGCGGGAGAAGCATGGCGTATTTATAAGAGTATATTAAGAATATGTGGGGCAGATGGCTGGAGTTGGTGGAGTTGGTGGAGTTGGTGGAGTTGGTAGTTGGATATGATTGGTTGGCATAGATAGGGTCATATGAAGGGTTGAGCTACACTTTGCTATTAACGTTAACAGTGAATAATGAGATTAAGGGTTGAACTATGGTCTCTGTTTTAGATTAAATTAAATCGAATATACTATCTACATAAACTCTATCTAGCTTCAAAAGTAATCATTGCCTCGGATCTTCATATTTTAAAACCACATATCAATGCACGCGATTCTCAACTAATTATGCATACTGATAGGGTCTATATAACTGGCAGGGTTGAATGCTCGCATCATTGGAATAGAAATTGGAGAAAACCGCCTTAATTGACTTCAATTAAGACAATAACCCGCTTTCCAACGTAATTGAAGTTTCAAAACCTATCAACTTTTAATTATTTGCTGGAATTCAATCAAAACTACCGCCATATTCATCATCGCTGATTTTCCACTACGATTTATCCATCAATCAATCACGCATTTAAATCATCCAAATTGTTTGATTACCACCTCTCAAACCCGAATTACTAGGGTGTCCTGACCTATTTGCAGCTGCCTTGCACCTGTAGCGAGCTTCTTTCGCCTTCTTTGACTCTCCTGACATCTTCTCATCTTCATCGCCAACTACCTCGATAAACTGGCATTGCAATTTCGCGCCTGCGAACCCATCTACACTAACCCGCGATCAGGGCTATCCAATATCTTATCGTCATCCGACAGCCTCAATATACATCAAGATGTCAAACCCTCTCGATACTGAAATTGGCTCAGAGCTCTTTGGCTCCTACGAAGCCGAATTTAAGTTGGTGCAAGCCGACCTCATCCAGAAACTTGAGCAAATTCCCGAACTATCGGGTGAACCCCGCAAAGCCGCACTTTCCCAAGCCGAGCGCGCTCTCGAAGAAGCCGAAGAACTTGTAAGGTCCGCCCGCTAACGTATCGCCCGATCGCATTCCCCAATTTGGTCCTTCGAGGGTCCCCACTCAGTCTACCGACAAATGATGCACGCGATAATTATATCGGTCGCAAAAATACTAACGGTGTTGTTAGATTGGCCAAATGCGCCTGGAGAAACAAAATATCCCCGCGCCCTCGAAAACCAAAGTCAATCAGCGCCTCCGCAACTACGAATCCGAGATCGACCGCCACCGCCGTAAACTCCGTACCCTTTCTGACGACCGCGCCGCCCTCTTTGGATCCCAGTATACCGATAACCCAGGTGGTTCGTCTGCTGACGTCCAGTTGGAGCAGAGACAGCAACTGTTAGCGAGCACTGATAGACTGGATCGCAGCACTCAGAGATTGAAGGCTAGTCAGTCGCTAGCGTCGGAGACGGAAGCATTGGGGGCGAGTACATTGGCGGATTTGCATAGGCAGAGAGAGACGATTCAACATACACATGATACATTGTTGCAGAGTGAGGGATATGTGGATCGCAGTGTGAAGACGTTGAGGGGATGGCCAGGAGGTGAGTTTTTAGCATCGATTTAGCGTCGAGAGGGTCGGGCTTTTAAGAGACTTGTTGGATAAGCTCCATGAAGTTACTTTCCCCGGCGTTTAATGTGGATTTGATACTAACTTTTAGAATAGAATGGCGACGAACCGCATGATCACTGTGGCGATTATCACGATTTTGGTACTGTTGATCATTGCAGTGATTTTCAGCAAGTTCCGGTGAAGCAGACCGACGACGACGACTTGCGATGACTTATTTGGGGGTTTTTTTATTGAGCTTTTTGCTTTGTTGTTTCTTAGGAGTTTTTGGTGTTTATTGATTATTTTAGTATGCGTGGGTCATATATATGAATGTTGTTTGCAGGCGATGTTGGACTTGATGTTTAATACTACGATTATTCAGTCTTTTGGAAGATATTAGCTGATATGCTTGTTAGTTTTCTCTGTGTGCATAGGGTATGATACAGAAGGGAGGAGTAGTTGTGATTTCGACGAGCCAAAGGACTTGGTGGGTGGTCAACGTCTCATTCGAGTCGTTGAGGTATAATCTGTAGAGTTGGCTTGTCTTTATTTAATTGATAACGATTGATATGTGAGAGGGCAATTATAGGTATTTTCGATGTGAAGATATACTCAACTTCAGGTGTATACTGATTACTCTGGGGAGCTATGTCTTGCATTGTGTATACTTTATGGATATGGAAGTAGGGACATGAATCAAAGTAGTCGATATAATAGCCTTGAATACAGACATATGTCCACAGCCAACAACTCAAAGACAAATTATACAACGCAGTGGTGAGAGTGTGCGGACGAGTCTAGCAGGGGACTTTACAGTGCTAGAAAAGATACTGGTGTCGCATGGCGTGAGGGTTATTCTAGTCATGTACTAGGGTTGTGAATTACATGACATGGGGTATAAGTGTAGATAAACTACTCCCACTACTTAATAGAAGAGTTTTCCTAATTTATATGTTTTTTTAATGCTTCTGCTGAAGAAAGTTAATGAAAATAAGTCAATTATCACCATTTAATAACCGAAATCTCTAATGATGCAACTGTGGAGATCGTAGAGCTGTATTAGCAGAATGAGACTCATAAGCACATAAAGAACTATGGTAATTTTGATGGAGAGGGGGTTGTGGTCGATAATGAGCCTGATGATGGGGAGTGGTGGTAATACGACTGACTATTGAGTGATTAGGGAGTGCCTAACGCTGCTCTGGGAAATGGTTGGTGGGGATGCCAGCAGTTCAATTAGTGCCAATCCTGATAGATTTGATGAAGCCTAAATCTCAAATGGAATTTCTATACTGGATGATATTACAGACCTTTGGGTGTGATAAAAGTCAGAGTAAGGGGCAAAAATATGATTGGAAGGCATAGTATGTGTAAAAGTTACAAGTGCATAGAATACGTAGAAACTCATTTGTATTGGAACTTGATAAACTTGACCCTGTATGTTAATTTTTTAGGCCCCCAAGTCAGTGCTCTGAGGTACGCCTGCAGGCTTGGTCCAAGACGCTAGTGCCTAACAATTGCCACCGCACCACTGTGTCACTAAGTCGCCCAATATCAAGTACGGACGAATTGCTTTTGCTGAAAACAGGGAAGTAACTCGAACTTGGTTGTCTGACTTTATGGAGTATCTCTAAAACATGAGCCGTAAATATGGTTGGAGGTATGGAGTATTCCCCTAGTCGTTCGAATGATTGAGGGCTATATGGACCCAGGGATGATCATGGTTATGGGTGGAATGGGGATGTGCAATTTGTGGTCCAGCTGGGAAGAGGGGAGGGAGAGGATATATCGAGAAATTTCCTTAAGTCACGGGAAACAAGTCTATTATCTGGCTCTTTGAAACATGTTAGCTAAATTACACGCCGTACGACCCATCGTGATTTCTCATCAACGAGTGTATCAAACTGGATGTAGTACAGCTCTGAATAATGTTATGAAGAAAGCCATCACAAGATTTAGTGCCCATTTTAGCGCCACCTCCCTTCAGCGTTATCCATACTTAAATTATTCTGACCATTTTTGGCTTAGTCGACAGTAGAATCCCAAATCTATCAATCCAGTTCCATAAGGGAAACTCAACATGAGGCTGATTATCGAAGAACATGGGGGATCCTTTCTAGAAGAGGGTTCTCCCGATCTTGTGTGCACACTAAACATAGCAGTCGCAAGACATGGTCCCGCTAGACGTCACAGCGAGATCCCTCGACTTTGAGACCTAGATTCAGTGAGAAATGAGGAGTCTAAAACGACGATGTGGTGTGGTGTGACCAGAAACAGGCATAGGGCTGCTCAATAGAGTCAACAGCTGACTTGCCGCTGGGTTCTGTTTCTAGAGGTACTAACCGACGTAAAGTACAGCTTTGGGTGCTTCTCCTCACCTAGGCGGTGCTACTTTGGAGAAACCAAAATCTAATAGAAACTATAGGAGTGCAGAATTAGAAAATAATGAAAGATTTAAGTTGTTATCAGGTGTTGAGACGTATATGATGTTTTTGCTTTGTCTGGTTTTAGGTAAGAATATTCGATGGTGAAAACTATTGGTATATACATCCAGAGGTTTACAGTAGGAGAGACTACAGATTTGTATTTTTTTGATGATGATAGACATAAAATAATCGAGATATAATCAATTCACCTACGCTAGCTATCCAACACTCCATCAATAGATCTATGTAGTTGACTATATGTGGCCTCCTCATATTGAAATGTGGGTGACAATTCACTAAGTTGATGGTAGATTGATGTAGAAGGAAGGAGGTAAAAGGTGAACAAAGTACTGAATAACAACTCTTCCATCACTACGTGCACCCTCTGCATTTTTCAATATGGAGTCTCATCACAGACACATGCGCCTAGATTTATCAAATCAGGAATTCGCATTTATATGTTAAATTCCACATATTCGGACGTGGAGACATTGATCTAGACAAGGAAACTGCCATGGTGGAAACATGCTATCTTTGGAACTGGTAGGGCCTCTCGAGAAGAAATACGCTTCTAAAACTTTCACCCTTCAACAAAGCTCTTGTGTACTTTGCGCTATGCTCATCCTCCTACCCATCGAGGTCTCTAAGTTCCTTCAATTACTATTTGTCAAATTCTGATAATTGGGTATATTTCATGCAAACAATGTGATAGGCAAACTATGTGTGTCTCGGGGATTGTGGTAGGGAAGACTATTTAGGTGATAGGGATATAAATCTGGGGGTGAGGGTCTGTGTGGCTCTGGTGGTGGGGTGAATTTGAATATTACTACTACTAAAAGGCCAAAAGTATAGCGAAGGCTAATCAAGCCATGAACTCAGTCATGAGTGCTAGGGACTCACGCCGAAGTTGATGTCTTCCAAAACTTCAGCGCATATCTCTTGCGTTATAGTAGACAAATGTGGGGGTAACTTCACACCAAAATAGAGGATAACCAAAGATGTAGAACTTCGGGTTCGATACCTCAGTTTCGATGGCAGGGTGATTCGATGGATATATGTAGCATAGTAGTGAGCTTCTTCTACGATGACCGTTTCCAGATATTAGAAGCGGCCGCATTCACCTCACTATATTAATATCAGAGGTAGGCTGAATTCTTTGCCTTTTGCATTCAAAAATGGCCTACCGGGTTCTATGGTGGATTTGTAGAGTTGAATTGAAGTTGTCAGTTTAAGTATCCATCCTCTCCACTAATTATGACCATCATAAGATGATAAATCATTCATGGGGGTGTATAACAATGAAGATGGTTATTTTTGGCGTTGCATTCCCTCCCCAGAAAATGGTTGTACTAAAACTGCTGGCTTTTTATGGTTGATTACGGGGACTTTTTATTGGTTGATAGTCGAAAGACAAAGGTCCATGAAGCAGGGCTTTTATTGGTTGGGGTATGTAAATGGCAACAGGACCATGGGACTATCTATGAATCTTCGTCGATATAAATCGGGGGTTCCCGAATATCCTGTTGTAGGATAGAGGCTACTTGAATCACTGCTTCTTACTTTGATTCTATCTACTCTTTGGAGATCTCTACCTTACTTCAGGAACTCGAACCTCATTTTTGTTTTGATTATAACTTTTGTCTTTATCTATATCGATTGTCTTTGCAACCATCTCCAGTCTTTGTTTTCAATACACAACTTTACCACATCTTTGGCTTAGTCTAATCTGCCCACATCCTTCATCGATACAATATCGATATACCAACTACCTGTTGGTGTGATTCTGGATGAGAATAATTCCATCACAGGTCAGGCATCACTGTGTACCATTTACCTACTCATATTTCACATTGTTCCAGCTGCTGACAACAACCTTTACTCTAGGCCGTCTGACCCCTTCTATATCTGTACTCTACACAACCTTTCTATCATCAACATGCCCGAGTCTACTAACACCACTGGTCCCGTTACTATCGTTACTATCGGTTCTTCCTTGTCGCCCGATGATGTCACCTTCGCTGCCGGTGCTCTCTTCGGTGACTCTATCGAGTATTCCCAGGAGCTGCAGCTCGACGACCAGATCGTGGCTGGCGACGATGCCGAACAGAACGTGGGGTGTCCTCGTGGATGAGCGTAGGAGCTGTCCTGGATTGACGGGAATGATAACGTTAGAGCTTGATTAAGTTCTCGGTTAGGTCCGCCGTCTAAGACTGTGGTTGTGCTTTTTGTCTTTCGGTTTTGATGACTTGATGCTTATAAGATATTTCATTGTTGTGTTCTTTAATTATTGTTTTTCCGTTTTCTTGTGGCGTGGTGTGAGAATCTGCTTGATTTAGCGACTTTTGTCAAGCCTTTGGCTTTTCTTTTAGATTTTTAACGCTTCCAATGTGATCAATTGGCTTTTTACATTGGTTCTCCACCATTTTGAATTATATCCATATTTGCCATTGAAATCAATCAACAGAATCATAATTTTACACTCACGTGACCCCAACGTTCAACTCTGCAACTAACATCACAACAAGACGACATGTCGATGTCAGCTCTCACTATGGTATGCGCATGCGAATAACACAATTTCTTTTTGTTTGATACTATTGATATCAAGGTAGTATTTACGAAAATGATGGGCGACATAATATAGTTTCGATCTAAATGGTGTACCTGAGTCTGGAACATAGGATTATTGTCTGCGATGCCAATGAAGTTATTGAAGGATTTAACAATTAAACTAACTCTAGTTGGCGCTAAAGGAGTCTAATTGTTCGTTCCAATTTTCTCTAAACCGATTCTGGTAATTCTGACCTCTTCAAGATATCCAAATACGATACAGCAGAGGCGATTGTCACATTGGGTCTCCCGACTTGGTCACAAGATATATCCAGTGCTGTCTGTGAAGCTGTATCATTTTCGCCAGACAAGCCCCGACAGAGTTGAATGGACGATGCCGCATTTGGATGAATATCCACTAACATCCGCCCGCTTGTTTATCCTGGGTTGGGAAGTGTGGAGGAGGCTTTGACCTCAAGATGACCTAGAACCGCATTTGTGCTGGTGGATACAATCACAAGAGATCAGATTCAGGTACACGTGGCACTTGGATTAGTTACTATTTTTGTATGCCGGAGCCAGTAGACATTGCAGTTCAGGGTCGGAGACGAAGTAGACTTATACTTGACATTTGTGATAAGCTGTATCATTACAGCATTGAACTAAGGGCGGGTGATATGCTTCGGTCATTTCCTTGCCTTTGTGGGAGGGTTAACTTCAACCAATTAAAGCTCGTGAAGCATGGCCGTGAATCCTCCAAGACGCAGGGGGTAAGTGGAAACTGAGTACTTGGTCGAGTGTGTGGGATTCTTATTGTTGTCTCCGAGTTGATGCAGACAATATAAAGATGACTTCAATGGGTGCTAATTGGTATATAAACCGCAGACTTTTGTTACTTTTTTTGTTGAAGAAGGTCATTCCCACACCTTCTTCACTTCTTCACGAGTATATTCAATTTCCTAAGTTAGTTTATAACGGAAATATTCCGTCCGCATTCTGCGATTTTGGGCTAACTCTCTGTATGGTCATAACCTCCTATTTTTTTTATGGTCATATCTCAACACTATCCCGTCAAGACCCAACAAGACATCACGATATCCTCAACCTCACACCGCAAATAAATACCGGTCTACCACCACGTCTCTTCCTCGTCCCCTAGCGACGTTACCTTTAGCACCGGAAGCATATTCGACGGTCCCATTTCATAACCTCAAGAACTCGACCTAGAAGATCTGATGGAAGGTGGCGATGTTGTGAAGGAAAAGTCGATGAAACGTTGATGTTGCCGCTCAGGATTTTATTTTTGGCTGCAAGTTGGCGGGCCCGTGGGGATTGCAGGTACGTAGGGATGACTTTCTGTTGTAGGGTGATATAGTTAGGGGTGATCGAGTGGTCTAGATTCAATACTAAGAGTGCTGATGTGTGTTTTATTACGACTTTCATGGTTTATTTTTTCTTTTGGTTCTTATTTTTCTTTTTACACTATCTCAAAATTATGATGAATTCTATGATATCAATAGTCCATTTTGTCTAAACATATCATTAGCGTTTGACCTACGTATAAAATCTGACTATCCTACACTACCTGCTAAGATTAGACCTTACAGCAAACTAAATAATTTTTATCGGACTTCTCCAACTATAACATCACCAATTCTGTCCTATGGATGGAAACACAAGATATCCGAGTGTTCGTAAACTAAAATGATACCTTAAGAGAATGGTCATTACGGGATTGAGAGAGTATAAGGTTAGGAAAATAGAGGATGCTGTGATTGATTTATAGTAAGGAATAGGAAGACAAGGATCTGATTCGGGAAACATCCGTTAATCTTGGTAGCGGATGCTCGGTAACGCTAGTTCATTCTTTGTTCTCCAGAATGAGTAATTATAGTTCGGCGACTAGGTGTTGTATATGTGTATGGTTTAAATTCATTAGTCTAAGACTTACCCATAACATATTTCCACAGAACTTTCTGATTTGCATTTTATAAAGCTTCAATGTACCAAGTTAAATACGTGCCTGTAATGTATATAGCACGGCTTTCCTAGCAAGAAATCTCTTTATGGAACCTTTATGTAGTGGCTCCCTAGGTGATGTTACCATTATAAAAGCTATGGTGAGTATGGGTGAAAGGGACGATCCTTGGGGATATATACTCACCTGGAGTTTGGTCTTATCAGATCTTTTTATTAAACTGCGCCTATGCGTGACGTCATTCAGGCTCTACTAATTATTACTAGCGCACATAAAGCAATGATTTAGACATGAACGGAATTCCTCAACTCTATGATATCTAGCAAACTATCTCAATTTCCAATAACTCTTAAACACTTTTCCCTCTAAAAACCCAAACATTGCAAGTAACTAACCAGCGAACATGTGTAAACCCATAATCACCCAAAAACCCTGGAAAATAAATCCTGCAAAATTTAAAAGCAAAAACATAATAAATGTCATAAGCCCACATCTCCCTCTCCCTCCCTTACTTCCTTCTTGGAGACTTCCCGATAGCCCCTCCAAACGACACCCTTTTCTCCCCGAGTCCCCTCCGCCCATTATTTCCGCCAAAGCCACCCCGGCCTGACCCTCTGGCATCCCCACGACCGCCCCGGCCACCACGGCCACCACCACCACGATCGCTATGGAACCCTCCGCGCCCTCTTTGTTGCTGCTGCTGATGTCTAACTGCCGACTGCATAATCTCAACATCGCCTCCCTCGTCATCCGAATCAGTGCCGCCAGCCTTCTTATTCGAGAATCTGAGCTTGCCGCCGCGGATTCTCCGGCCGGCATCATGGCTCTTAAGGGCTGCAACGTAAGCGCCGACGCCGGAATTGCCAGGCTCAGAGGGGCTGGCATCCATGTCGACGTCCTCGGTGTCGTTGTCGTTATCACGACCGAGGATGAGTTTACCGTCAAGGTCGGTTTTCGCTTTGGTCTTGGTGGGCTTGCGGGCCTTGATGGGCTTGGTGGTCGAGATTGACGCAAGGGCGTGACGGTCAAGGAGATCAAGTGGTTCATCATCATTTTCAATAATGTAGGCATTGCCGCCCTTCTTGGTACCCTTGCCCTTCGCCTTGGACTCACCGTCACCTTCCTCATCGTCCTCGTCACTTTCGGAGCTGTAGAGGGCCTGGTCGTAGGCATCTTCATATTTGTGACCCTCGGTGTCGGCATCAGAGTCTTCGGCACCCTCACCGTTGGCAGCATCCTTCTCGACTTGCTTGCGCTTCTTGGAACGCTCCTTGGTCTTGCGGATGTTGACGATGAGCTTGCGGTCGGCGTTGGGGGTGTTGTGGTGGATGGCATCGTAGCCGAAGCGGCGGATCATCCGCTCGAGGATGTGGCGGACCTTGCTCTTGAAGTGGCCCTTGTGCTCGGTGCTCCAGAAAATGACGTTGGGGACTAGAGATTGGAGGCGAGGGGTAATGAGCTCAAGGGGCAAACTGATGATGCAAATCTTGATGAAGCCGAGAACCGACTTGACGATCTCGCGGTTGTTGCTGGTCAGGAAGATATCCATGGTTTGCACGAGATCAGAAAGAACCTCAAAAGACAACAAATCCTTGAACTCATAGAGGACACGGCTCAGCGTGGTGATAGTCGCAGAGACCATGTGAGGGGTGCTGGCAGCTAAACCAGCCGACACCATGGTGAAGTACTCCTCCAGGGAAGCCGGGACTGCAGGGGTCTCCGCCGGCATGTGGGGAACCTTGGCATTCTCAATAATCGCACCGTTGGCATCGGCCATGACCTGACCCATCTGGACAAGTAGAGAGTAGGCAGTCTCACGAGCACGTTCGTTATTCTCCTTGCACGAAATGACAACCTCGGACAGGATAGTAGGAATGAAGTGAAGCTGGTCTTGAGGGACGAACGGCAGAAGAGCCGCAATGGCAGCCAGACGGTCACGACGGGCAGGCGCGGAGACCTTCTCGGCAGACTCGACCAAAAGCTTCTGGAGCTCTGCGTTGCGTTCGACAAGGGCAATCTTGCCAGTTTCGGACTCGGCCAGACGGGGAATCAGCTTGTAGGCTTTCTTCTGAAGCTGGGGCTCCGCACCACGGGAGATAACAGCAGTGGCAATCTCGAAGAGACCGTTGAAGCTAGCGCGGGGAATATAGATCGACATAGTGATAACGAGGTCCATCAGAGTCTGGGCAGTCGATGGAAGGGCAGACTCATTCTTGGGGGCCGTCTTGTCCTCAGTGGGATCCTTCTGAAGTTCACTGGCGAGTATCTGGCTAACACGCTCGAAGGTCTCTATGAGTTCGGTCTCGGGAGTGATGCTAAGGAAAGCGTTGATGGTTTGGAGAATGGGGCCGCGGCTCTGGGGGAGGGTTTGGGTATAGACGTTGAAAAGAACAGCAAGGAAGTTACCAGCGTAGGCGCTAAGGAACTTCAGGTCCTTCTGGGCTTGGGCGATGGAAACACGGCTCTGAAGGAAAAGGTCCTCCTCCTCGCCGTCCTCGAGGACAATCGTGGCAACGGCTTGGATAGACTCGATCAGCATGCGCAGGGCACGGCAGATATCCAAACGAAGCTCGGGCTGTGAGTACAAAAGGTTGGCAAGCATCTCAGCGAACTCCTGGTCGAAAGCCTCAGTGACATCAAGAGGCAAATCAAAGTATCCGGTCAACAACGACCAACACTGCTGAACCAAAGTCTCGAAAATTTTCACCTCCATAGTGGGCTCACCGTGGTGGTCCATGACACGCTGGTACATAGTTTGAGAAAGAGGGATAAACTCGGCCTTGAAGTGTGCCAACTTAGTGTTGTTGACATACTCTCGGAGCAGCGGTATCATCCACGCACGACCGGGCTGGCCCTTGACGGGCTTGGCAAGATTAAGAGGGATGACCGAAAGGACGGCCTCGGGGCCCATGGCGCGGATAGCAGCACCAATAACCTTGTCGGCTTTGTCCTTGTTCTGGAAAGATCCATGGGCACGGATGTCACCAATAGTTTTGGTGATATTGATCATAACGGGGAACGCAGACCAACGCAGGGCATCGTACATGGCAGTGAGAACAGTGAAAGTCTCCATCCACGCGGCCTGGTACTGCGCACTAAGAAGACCCTCGGCGGTCTTGGCAATCTTCTCGAGAACTTTCTCATCGAACACGGAGGGCTTGAGGACGGTTTCCTTGGGGATGCAAGTCGAGACGAGCGCAATGAGGCACTGGGAAGCGGAAATGCGAATAGCGGGGGCACTCGACTCAAGGAAGCGCGCAATGAGCGCAAAGATTTCGGGAAGCTTTTGGAAAGTCTCTTCGGACTCAAGTTGGGCGGAAATCTCGAAACTGCGGGCCAGAATAGCGACCCACGCGGGGATCAGCTGAGTGTCGTTCTCGGCGGGCTGCAACTCGGAGATGATCTCTATAAGACGAGGGAGCTTAGAAGATATGGTCTCATCGGTCATGCCAGTAAAGATGACCTCGAAAATTTCAAAAACGGCTATCACCATGTACTCATTGCCAGTCTTGGCAATACCCAGAAGCAGCTCGCAAAGCGGCTCCAGAGTTTTGCTAGGCCACCCACCCGAAGCGTGGGCAACAGTCTTGGCCAATTGAAGTGCGTGAATTAACAAAGGATCATGGGCATCTGTCTTCTTGCCAGCAGCCTTGCGCATCTGCACACTCTTGGCGACGAGATCCTGAAGCGACTTCATCGCAATATGCGCACACATACCAGCTGCTGGGTGATCCAACGACGGACTAGGCGGGGGCGTTTGTAGGACCTTAGTCAAGGCATCTTGCGCGCGTCTGCGAACTTTGGGGCGCGGGTCAAGCGAAAGGTGAAGGAGACCAGCGATGGCTCTGCGGGGAGACGCCTCATCAATAGGGAGTTCCCAAGCAGCGACGTCCTGGGCGAGAAGAAGAGACTCGAGGGTGCCGATGGACGAACGCAGCAGACTGGGCTCAGCGTTGTTAATGAGAAGAACCGGGGCAATGAAGGTAAGAATGGCGGTGAACTTGGAGCGCAGAAGAGGCTGAGGGGTGTATGGGGTGACGATATCAAGAAGGTAGATAACGGAAGCGGTGATCTCGGGCTTGGGGTTGTTGTTGGCCATGCTCTGGTTCAGAAGGGCGAGGAGAGCGGCGAAGTAGGCGGTAGGTGTAGGGGTGGCATTTTGTTCTCGAATAGTCGACTCAACGGCCGTGAGGATAACAACATTCTGTAGGCGTGAGGCAATGGTTAGTAGTTGGGTCGTCGATTGGGTATCCGGGCTCGGAGCGGAGAGCGGGCCGGAAGTGGGACAGCGCAAGGGGATTGACCTTTTGTTGGCTCTGAAGACCGGGAGACTTGATCTTGTCTAGTTTTTCCGCTAGCGTCAAGGTCGCCATTCTTGCGGATTTATGGAAATATGTGGTGAAGTTTGGGGTTTTTAGGGAAGAAGAGAAAAATTCAGTATTATCACAAAGTCAAATCTTCACCTAAATCGTCTTGCACCTATAGTAGACGTAGTTAGGTTCCTTCCTGTTTTCTTGATTTTTTTGCTGGGATTATCTAGGATTTGAAAATTCTTGGGTGGAGATGCTTGAAGGATCCCTGTCAGTGACTGATAAGATTTATCGGACGAATCAGAGCTTGTCTTATCATCCTCTTTGGGGGAAATGAAAGAGGCAGGATAGTTAAATAAAGTATTTTATGTTGGCTACGGCAGCCAGTGTGTATCCTCGTCTAGACATCAGATGCCAATTTGGATGGTGTTATGTACACAGAGCATAAATGAGACAAATATGAAGGTTAAGTCGTGAGATATCACAATGATACACATATTTTATTTATCCCATATACTCATTTGACACAATTTGGACTCGATGCAAATTCACTTGGTCCCACTATTCCATACTAACATTCATGTCACCACAAAAGGATTAAGCTCAATATGTATCTGAAATTCAAGATCAAATACAAAAATATTAACTAAAAACGCCAAATACCCTTAAATCTATAAAAGATCCAAACAAAAACAACCAGATATTTCGTCTTTTTCATCACTTTCAAAACATTTATTATATACCCTCCGGAGTAGGAGCATCCTCAACATTGAAGTCCGCCTGCTCGGCATCCTCCTTAACCTTCTCATCAGCCTTAGTCTCCTCAACCTTAACCCCTGCAGCCTCAACCTTCGCCGCCTCTTCTATCTTCTTCATGCGCAATAACGAGTTGTTGACAAGCGGTGAATTATCATTGAACAATCTCAACAACATGGCTGCTCTGTCCTCTTTAGGCAACATCAAGTTCAACGACGAAATGCTTTTCCACAAAGGCAGAACCATCGGCTCCCTCAACGCCGCCTCCGCCGCCAACTCCTCCTCCGTCGTTGCCTGCGGGTTCACCTCAAGTTCCACACGCAACATGTAGCAACCCATTGACATATCGCGGACACGCTCACCAATTTCACCGAGCTTCTGCCACTCGCCGTCGGTGATGCGAGGGAACATCTCAATGAGGAGTCTGCGCAGAACTTCACGGGACTTCAGGTGAACAACGCGGGCCTCACCCAGGTACCCGTGGAGCATAGGCATACCCTCGGATTGGATTCTCCAGCGGCAGACATCGGGGTTAGGGACGTCCTGGCGGACGAACATCTTGACACCACCGTGAAGGAACTTGACGCCCTTCAGATCGTTCTCGCCGAGGATGTCACGGGCAAGAGTGGAGCAGTAGTAGATGGCCTTCAGGGGCTCACCTGAAGCATTCCGCACCATGAAGCGGTCCCGGGGGAATCGGGAAGAAATGTGGTAAAACTTGAAAATCTCATCAAGAATCGGGTGGTCAGACGCCAAGAACTTAAAGGGTCCTCGTAGCGGATAGAAGTATCCTTGTTTCTACGGAGAGTGGGCTCGGCGAATTCGGTTTTGGCAACCTCGGAGGTCTCAGCGGGAGCGGAGGTGGGGACAATCTTGGTCGGGGCGGCGGAACCGTCACGACTGATCTCGTCGTCAGTCTTGACCTTCTTGGCATCGATATTCATCTCCTCGGCAGCCTCGACCTCCTCGAGCTTGCGCTTGGACGAAGCCTCCTCAGCGACAATCTTGGCAGAAGGAACCTCGGTAGCCTCAACGGGGGTAGCGGCCTCAGTAGTCTCGGGAGTCTCAGTAACCTCGCTGACCTCAGCGGCCTTTGCGGCATTCTCATTGCGAGCGCGGATCTCACCCTTCTTCTCCAAAACAGTGATGAAGAAAGACCCGGTGTCCTGCTGATAAGCATAGACACGAATGCAGCGCTCAGAGGAAGCTCCGAGCAAAGAGACCCAGAAACCGGAGGGAACATCGGCTCTGTCAACTTAACGGGGACTTCCCAATCGGGCTCGGCCTTCGCCTTATCCTGAATCTCCTGGTAACTCTTCCACCAGTTACCATGCTTGTCCATGACGGGCCAAGTCTTAAGACCAGCCTTGCGCTTCATACCGACCAGACGGTCCGAGCAGTCAAGAATACCAACCTTGTCGGGGCCACCGCAACGGTCGATGGCGGCGGCGACAACAGCCTCGTTCTCAATAGGGTTCATGGAACAGGTGGAGTAGATGACGCGGCCGCCAACCTTGAGCATTTGTAGGGCACGCACAAGAATGCGGACCTGAACAGCGTGGAGACCCAAAGCGTTGTTGGGGGTCCACGAACGCCACATAGTCATATTCTTCCGGAGCGTGCCATCACCAGTGCAAGGGACATCAGCAAGAATACGGTCAAACTTGAGGTATGCGCGCTTACCCGGACGTTCGCTGTACGAGTCGGGGAGCTTAATGGAGGAACGTCGAGGCATCATGGTTGGTAACGAGCAGGTTGGCAGACGAGAAACGCTTAAGCTGATGGACAAGCATGTGGCAGCGCTTGTAGTCCATATCGTTGGCGACAATGAGACCAGTAGCACGACCCTGGTCCGAGGGGTCCGCGGACAAATCAACAGTTGCCTCCTCCTCGGTTTCGGCGCCGAGAGCAAGACCGTCTTCGGTGGCGTACTGGCGCAAAACTTTCTTAATGCGCGCCTCCTCGCCAGAGTGGACCATCTCCAAAAGCTGCGCTGACTTCGAACCGGGTGCGGCGCAAAGATCCAGGATGGACATGCCAGGCTTCAGGTCGATCAGAAGAGGGGGAATCATAGAGACAATCTCCTGGCGCGAGATGTTACCGACGCTAGTCTCGGAGACCAGGAACTTCTGGAAAGCAGCAAAGGGTGGGAAGCGACGAACGACGTTCTTGGGGGTGGTCATGTCGTAAGCAAGGCCCTCCGGGAACCAGGGAATTTGCTTGGGAGGCTGGACAAAGCTGCCTTCTTCATGCTTAATGCGGGTGATTTCAGGGATGTATCTAGACTGGAGAAGGCTGCGGACAGCAAGGGCGTGACTAACGATTGAGAAAAGAATCAACGTTAGCAACAATTCATATCAAACATCGACTATTTTCAACTTAAATCTCAACTTACCCCTTGGAACCACAGAAACGGAAAGAATTAGGTAACTCCCGGCGCAACGCCTCCCAAAACATCTTAGTCTCCTCCTCATCCATGACCAGCAAGTCATTGTAATACTTCTCCAACTTCTCGTTCTCCTTGATAATCTGCGCATAGCCAACATGACGGTCGCCTCTAGCGTTCCCGCCATCGCGGTCACCACGGTTGCCACCCTTGCGGCCCTACAAAGAAATCACGATGTTAGCGGAGTGGGGAGTAAAGTGGTGGATAGATCCGGAGTTTGCGGAGGAGCGCATTCCAGATAATCGATAAGAAGTCGGCGCATATAATGTGGCAATGATGATAGTTACTTACACCTCTTTTTGTTACCGCCACGGCCCATTTTGTGATTGATCAAGCAAAACTCACTCGGATTCAAATGCGCCAACAATGCGCAAAAGGTAAAAGTGTAGAAAAGAAAAGACGTTTCTGTATAGATATGTTCCAAAGGCAAGATTAAAACTAATTCTGAGAATTGGTTGAGGAATATCACGACCAGGTTTCGACGATAAAAACTTCACTAATTTCTGCCGAATTGGTGAGGGTGGGGATAAATGGTGATGCGAATAGGTCCAAATATCGTAATTACGGCGTGGATAATTTTTGTCATTAGATCGTAGCATCTGTGCTTATCGATAAGTATTTGGCTAAGCGAAATGGAAGTCAAACAATTCTAACCCTATTACAGACCACTATTTTTTGACTGTAATGGATGTAAAGAAGCATCAATTTAAAAAGCCATAGCAATGAATCAGGCTCTGTATATATTTCCATGAAACAAAATTATATCTCATTATTCTAACTCCCAAAACTCCAAATTTAATGCAAATATGCCTAATTAAATAAATCTTCTTCACCCACACTTTCCATTAATCCCCTCTCCTTCTACTACCACCAAAATCCCTCCTCTGCCAACGTCAAACATGACTCATGCGCTTCCCCATAAACCCCGCAATGTCCCCCTTTAACAATCCCCAACCCGACCATCGGCCCCGTGATATCTGTCAACGCCCGGTCCTCAGGTGACCGTTCTCTCCGGACGTGATCTAAGATCTTTCCCATGTCGAGGATGTCGCCAAATTCAACAGCCAAGGTTGCCGCTGTCGATGAGGAGTTTGCGCGGTGCACTTCATGTTCGTCGAAGACAACGCCACTGTCTTCGAGGTTTTTGTGGGTAGAAATTCCCGAAGATGTCATTGGTCTCGGTGATGGCCCCGAGTTTTCATTTTCCTTATTCGATTCTTCGTCACCGGCGCCCTCCATTCCCTCTGTATCCTCCGGGATCTTCCGCCCGCCGATACATCTGCCACAGCAGATATATCGTAGTGACTCAACCCCATCCTTAACTCCTCCATAACCTCATTTTCATCCTCATGAATACTATATTCCGCCTGTCCACCCAATGGGTTCTCGCGGCCGGAGGTAGCCAGCAGGCTACTATCGGCAAAACCGACATCTCCTGGGACTCAAACTCATAGTCGGAATCCTGCGACTTCATCGGCAAGAATCTCGGCGACAACGGGCCGTTCCGGGTCGTCGGTGCCGAACTCAAAGCGCTCGCATTGCTCTCGGCTTCCCGATCGCAAAGGTCGCTAGAGTCAGCAAGACTGGGCGGGCTCGTCATGACTAGGGGATTCCGAACGGTGGGTTGGCCAAATTCCATTGGGGAACGGCCGCGGCGGTCTTCTAGCTCCGAGTAATCAGACTCGGTATAATCGTAGTAATGGCCGGCAGATTGTGGAGATAACGTCTGGATGATCGGGATCACCAGATCTTCTTCACGAGGGAATAGCGAGAGCAGACTGGATGCTTGGAGACGATGTTTCGGGTTAGGACTCAAGCAAATACTGACGATATCCCGATACCATTCGGGAACATCAGTATTATGATCTTCCAACTTCAACGGACGCTCAAATCTTTCAGGTTCATCTTCGAGGGTAGCGAGACCCCAGAGAACCATACCGAGCTGGAATATGTCCGACTTGACTCCGATGTACATGCTCAATCTCTGTTTCGTCCGGATAATTGGCGTGGCCTCCGGAGGCTCCCATCCTACAGGGCACCCACGGCGATTAATATCGATGATCTTGGCATCTTCAAAGTCATCGATCACGATGTTCGCTAATGTGAAATCACCCTGAACAAAACCAACCTCATGGATATCCGCCAAACCCTGAACAATCTGACGCGCCCACTTGAACCGAAGGTCCAACGGAATTCCAGTCCCATCTGTCTGGTTATCGTAGATGACATCAACAAGGGCTCCACGACCAGCATACGCAATAAGCAAGCCTGTTATGGGCTTGCTATCGCTATCACGGTACTCTGGGTCATCGTCGTCGTAGACAAGCCCGAGAAAGTCGACGACATTGTGCGAATTGGCCAATGAATGAAGAGCATTGACTTCGTAGAGAAACTCGTCCACAGTATCACGTCCGGGGATCTCCTTCTTAATCATCATTTGACCATCGACAGAAACCCGGTAGACAAAGCCCGAAGTATGAGATTCAAACTTGACATCGCGAGAACTGATCAAGGAGCAGCCGAGGTACCTGAGCTGATGCGTCGTTGGGTAATTGATGATTTCCTGCAAAGCCAAATCGTTAGTTCAAAACTTGGGGACTCCGGCATGGCTTTTTCTGACTTACGTTGGAATCTTGAGCCACATGGATATGCAACTTGCTCTCCCGAGTCTCCAATCTCAAGTTTGTTACCGTATCAAAGAAGTTAATCTGATCCAAGCTCCCACGAACTTCCGCGTAAATCCTTCGACTTTTCTCCCGCTGACTAACAATCCGTTCCAGGTCTGCCTCCAATGACCCATCCTCACTATCTCTATAGTCCAACGAGATGGTAACTCGTCTCCAAAGATTCCCGTCCAAAAACGTAACAAAGAACTTTTCCCTCGGAGATCCATCCCGAAACGTCATACTCAAATTCAATATCCACCTCGTCTCTAGCTCCTCCGAAAGAATGTCACTCGTCACTGAAAACACGTCCCCATCATCATAAACTGATCCTGCCCTCCTAACAGAACCCTCCTCAACCTCCATATCTTCCTCGTTTTCTTCCCTTCACCAGCTTCCGACACTGGCGCCTCCAAAAATGGCGAAGACGGTGTAGCAGACACTTCCGTCCCCATTATCGAAACCTCACTCATCCCCGGTAACCTCGGTGTTGACACCTTGCCCGAAGCCACCCTCCGTTTCGTCCTCATCACATTATCAATCGACCCCAGCTGTGGTGAACCAACCGGTAACTCCAACTTCACCCCAGTGACATTCACTGACCTTGACCGTGCTGCCTTCGTCAACATCGGCTCACTTTGACTCGGCAATTGTTTCCGCGAAGAAACCCGCGAGCTAGCCCTCGACAAGGCTACCCTGCGATCCGCTGATATAGCTCTGCGCTCAGCTAGAGTCGGGATAACTTCCGACAAATTCTCACGACGCTCAGCTTGTTGCCGAATAAAAGTTTGCTGCCTAGCTAAACCAACTGTCGGCGGTTTCTGATTTGATGAAACCCGACCGCTACGTTTTGGCGGGGCCGGCGCAAGGAGAGTGTCGAATTCTGGATTGGAAGAGGCACAAGATGATGGCGTCAGCGGCGCCATGTCGGGAAGGTAAACGGTCGGTGAGACCTCTCTAATGATATTGAAGCTAGGATCTTGTTCAGTGTTGACGGTGCTAACGGCAATCTGAGGGACCTCCCGAGAAATAGACCATTGACTTGATGCCTCCGTGACCATAATGGCCGGGACAGCTTCGGGGTGGATTGCAGGAATCTCAGCAACAGGCTGGTGGTCCGTAGCCGAAGAACTCATTGTCTGGGTAGACAGTAACTGGGGTTTTTGTTGAATTTGAGAGGTAGATTTGTGCTTGAATAAGCGGTAAAATAGGGACTTAGTTAGTCGCCGCAAAGACCAACGGGATCGTTTGGCTGGTTCCCCTGGGGTTGAAAGGATGTTAGACGGCCGAACATTTTGGAACATTCAGATTATTTTTATATGAGTTTTGTTTCTAGAGGTTTCAAATCGAGACCGTAGCAAGCTCGCAGAAGAAAACAAAAGGTCTTGAAAGGCCTAGGCGGCTTGTAGCGGTACAAAAAAAAAGAAATAATATGTGTATATGCAGTGGAGGGAGCGTCAAGACTGTCGAGTAGATGCAGTGTGTTGTGTGGTATATAATGAGGAAAGGACAAAAGGAATAACGTGATAATGAAGTATAGAGTTAAGGGAACTGGGAGTAGAGACTGTAACAAGCTCGTATTACTTTGAGTGAACTATCACGAAAATTAAGGGTCTTGGTGAAAGAATGATGTAGTAGTGACGGCGATAGACAAAGAGTAATATAGCAATGATTAAGAGGTATAAAGCAACAACAGATGCAAGTGAAGATATAAATGCAATAGAATCGAAACAACAAAATGGTAACAATGGCCCAAGGAAGCTTGTGACAAAGAAGGAAGAGTGCCAATGGAGATTGATGGGAAAGGATATATCAGGACTTCCAGATCCTTATAACAGAAACATAGGAATCAGTCAAGTAATGACAGCTTTAAGTAGCAGCAAGGTCTCTCTACTGTAACGACACTAACAATAAATAGCTCGCTTGAAGCAGCAGCAGTAAGTAAGAAAAGAGAGAACAAAACAGGGCCTTAAAGAGGAGGAAGGCAATGATGGCTCGAGGGAACCATGTATGTATCTCTACGGAGACAGCAGTACAGACATCTAGACTTCATGTAAATACTATAACGACTGCACAGTATGATCAATGGGGAGAGACTTCGGCCTAGAGAACGGAAGAAACCACAATGCTCGGTGGATAACGGAAGATAGATATGGGTGAAAGGAAACACGACGTGTATAAGTGGCTGAAGAAGATAGGTAAAGTGGATCTAGGAGAGTGGGGTGTGATTATATAATGATGAAGATGAAGGGGATGTGGAGAAGACGTGATGGGTTAGATGTGAGAGATGTATAAACAGTATGAAGGTAGGTATAAGAGATAGTTATACAGAATGGACTTGGTACTTGGAAGTAGTGCAAGAGAATAATGTAACAGCCCAGATAACACTTGAATACAGTGGCGTCAACACTTTCTACAAAAAGGGGGACTAAAAGAAACAAGCCCAACACAAGTCTGGAGAAGAGTGGCATTTATGTTCTGACGAGTCACCACAAACACGCTACATGTGGGTATGGATTACATATATGTAAGTACTTACAAAAAAAAAACGATGAAAGCTTCACTGGGTTAGGCTAGCACACTAAAGTCAGAGAAAGACACGACCTAGGCTGTGCGTGTCGATGTGTCAGGTCGATCACGACAAAGATCTGAGACCTTTGAGTTCGCGTTGATGGAAGGACGTTGTAGACCTTGACTGACGTTGGCCGAGAATTACCTGTTAACAGACTGCTGGCTTGGCCAGTGATAAAAATTCTAATAGTAAATATCTGCCTGCTTAGAAGTAAGTCTCTGCCGGCGTCGTTTATGGTTGAGATCCCGGATTGGACTCGATGTTTGGTAGATGTTGACGGGTAGAGGCGAACTATGCAGTAAAAGAACGCAGGAAACAGAACTCAGAGAGCCGGATGAAATTGGGAGCTATGGGTAGAGTTTTTGTGGCTTGGTGCAGATTGACTGGTAGACAAGTAGCGTAACACCATACACCCTCTTTGGAAAAAAGTGGTCGATAATTTAGTGGAAGTAGAAGTAAATGATCTAACGAAAAACGAAGTGGTGTGGTCTGGCGTAATTGGGAGTGGCTTGAAGTGGTTTAGCCAAAGATGATGTATAGTATAGTGATCCTTGCGGAGAGTATGAACCACGAGATACTACAGCAAAATACCGTAAAAATCAGAACAGGACAGAATCGTAGAGTGGAAGTGGTTGGTTGCAGAGTTACAGAGAAGACAAATAATCAAGAAATTGGGCTGCCACAAAAGACCAGAAGTTACTCCTTAGGCAGAAGAGAAGAACGGAAACTTACAGAAGACAAGGTAAATGAGAAGCTACAGTATGCAATTCCAAGGTATAGCGAGAGTACAGTACATGTAGCGTGCGAATATGCAAGTAAATAAAGACGTTTTATTCTGCTTCCTCCAAATGTCAAGCTACAAGTCTTGACTTACATTTGTGTATGCACATCCCGCAGAAACGACAATAACGTTGCAGTTGATCAAGCCCTGTTTTCTGTATCCGGACTTGGGCTCAATTGATGGGCTTCCTAGGAGCTCAGTCACGTCCAAATTAGCTGACCCACGGCCAGGGAGTAGCAGCACAGAAAAATGATGTAAATTGAGCTCGAGATATCACCGTCGGTCTATCCAGTACTAACCAAAGCCTGAGATTTACCATGAATGATGGGCAGGGTCAGACAGGGAAGGACTCTCAGGTTCTACGATCCAGTAGGCACAGCAAGGGGTAGCTATTGTCTAGCAGCGACAAGAGGAATAAAATGGTCGGGGGACGTAACTGCATGAATGCAGGAGAATGTCACCTGAGCAAGTGGGCGACAAAACAAAAGAGGAAAAAAACAGCCAATAGAGTGAGGAAAACAACTGATAAAGTGATGAGTGAGCGTGGTGCAGGTAGATGTGTAATCAGCTAGGCTGGTAACTTTGTTCAAGTTGGAGGAGCAGGGCTTGGTTGTGGATAGAAGCTGCAGACGAGCTGTAGACGAGATTCATACAAAGTGCGCATCTGCAAGAGACGACGAAAGAGGTCACAAGGAGAGCCGGCCTGCAGCAGGAAGATATGCAATCGGTTAGTCAAACAAACCATGAAAAGAGAAGTCGAGAAAAGAAATGGAGATGGAATGTTAGTACCAGAGCTTGCTTGATGGTGTGTATGATTAAGGTAAGTAATCTTGCTCGTTCTTGGCCTGATGCATAAAGGCACAACCAGGGCCTTGCTGGCAAATGAATTCTCCCGCAAAGTGGTTGACTGAACGACGATGCAGAGTTCCAGTTAAAGAGGTTGTGGAAAAAGGTCCAAAAAGAGCCTCTTGAAAGTGGTCTATGAATAGGGTCGAGTCAATGTTCCTTCTGAGTTCTATGTGAATCTCAGAAATCAGGTTGTCAAATTCTCTTCAAGACATGTCGTCACAATAAACAGCGGAGAGGAGTCTAGGAATTGAGGGATACTGTGGTCAATGCTCCTTGACCAACCCCGCAATCAGTGTCTGGTCGAGTGTGATCTCGTCAATAGCCCAGCGGCAAAAATGAATGATGAAAAAAACAAGCTTTGAAACAGGAAATCTGCAAACTACCCCGCAGGCTCTAACGTCGTTAATATGATGATTCAAGCGCCAAGACCAATAATATGGATATATAATCAATATGTGTCCATAATGTAGTCGTCATACTCAGTCCTTTTCTTTAGAGAAGGCTGAGATGAAAACACTTCCATCACCATCTGGACTTTATGATTTGATCCACTCGCAACCTTGTAGCTCTTTCCTTTTTACAGCTTCTTGCCACCATATTTTTCTGTTTGTTTTGTACTTACCTCTCTGGTAGCTTTATTTACGATCCTTTTGGTTTTCTAGGGCAACTGCTTCCAATTGCATGTAGTCAATGCGGGTCGTATGCATGAATGCAGTCGCTTCCTACAGCTAGTGAGAAATCCGGCTTACTTTCCAGTAGCATAAGAGTGATTAAGAGACTTTTAATTTTCAAAGTTTAGTCTACTCAACCTCGAATTCCAGTCGTGTTCTTTCAGTGGTAGATTCCCTTGTCACTGGCGTATCCTGAAACGCCCACCTAACACCCTTCTTGCTATCTCTTCTGCTGCTATCCATTCCTGCCATCTTGACAGCCTCCTTTATACGCCACAGTTATCTATACCCGAAATACCAGCATGTGGCACCATGCCAATTCTTGCAGTTGAGGGCTGCGCGCCGAGCAATTACACAACGGGTAATCGCAGTGGATGTGCTACAGCCGATGTTTCGGGGCAACAGCCAGAGATTGGCGGAGGGTTGGACTGGTGGTCAATGAACTCAGCGCCATGGGAAGCCACTAGTTCAATGTAGGAAAATAAGCTGCTGCATCTTCATGTACTCCTGTGCTCCTGTGACTCTTAAGTGTGGATGAAGAGTGAGTGAGGATTGATGGGAAAATAAGGCATTGTTTGGACTCTAAAGGAAAAATGAAGGACTTGCGAATTTCTAATTAATAGTTCAGACGCAATATCATCAGAGGAAAAATAAAAATTCGGGGCATGATATTGCGAACTCGCCAATTCATAAATTCTGAATTTATGAAGGGATGTTACCCTGTCATCATCTTTGACAAGTTCCTTCTGTTTTAAGAGGCCGGACTCGATGATGTCATCAAGAAAAATCCTTCCTTCTGTTCTAGTTTGTTCTAATGGTGATACAGAAAAATAGCAAATTGCATTAACAAGTGTGTAGGCTAACCTTTTGAGAACAATTAACATCGAGATCATGTTATCTCACACCCTTATGTCCTAATCACATTCCCCAGGTCCCATTCGATTTTCGATAATATTACCACTGCTGCCTTCCTAACCACAATCTTCATGACGGCCCTTCTTCCTAAAGGAGTCCTCAGTCAGTGTGGAGTGGCATCATTAAGTTGGGATTTGCCAGATTGATAGCAGCCCATAGCCTGGTGGACTCGACAGACATACAGGAGGCTTCGGCCCTGGATGATGAAGTTGGTTCCTTAATCCGACAGATTTTTTTGAACAGGGATCCAACACCCAGGCGCTTCTTGGGCGCTAGGAAGCCTCAAGTCGTGCAACACGCAGTTAGCCATCGGCAGTATCATGACCAACGGAAGAACATTGCTCCAACAAAATAGACCCTGGGCCCTGACTCTCCCAAATATGCATCGCAGACCGGCCAGAAGAAAAAGAAAGAGTACAATCCATCACAAGATCCTAAACCATTCTTCACCGCAACTTGTACGCCGACACTTCTGCATTCCCAAAGTCCGTATCCTCTCCGATCTTTTCGAGATCTTAGTTTCCACGACAAGAGATCGTCCGTTCATCCTCACGGCCACCCGGTCCTGGACGATCCCAGAGATCCAAGCGTGTGAATAGGGAGTGACACCAAAAGATATCCGTTCCTACTGCAACTTTTCATCGTCTTGTCCTGGATGCTCCGGATGCTGGGTGCGCCCAGGCCGTACACTTCTTGTGCCACATTGCGAAATACGGGCCGCCGTGCTACGCGAATGCGTCGTTACAACATTCACCACATGAGGACCCACCACAATTAAATAGCCGCTCAAAACTCCCTAGTCCTCGCCCGACCCGCTACTGCACTACATAGTCCCACCGATGAGTTGTCCGTTTCCTCCCATGTCTCCATGCCCCTCCACAACCATGACGATACTTTGGATATTTCCCTTGTTTGTTGCTTTGAGTGCCAGGGTAGGTAGTTTCTTAGTGTATACAGCCAATCTCAACCCATGCCGCTCATGCATCCATGCGGTGTGGTTTCCCAGCATGTGAGAACATATCCCTCGGCCGATCTTAGCTCTTCAGCCCAGAAGTGAACAGGCACATGCTATGCAGAACAGACAATCCGTCCAGTAGTGAGAATCCTACCCGGCGTCTGCACACGCCGAAGCGAAGAAGGAAAGCGTCCAGGATTCTTGACGTCATGTGAGAGGAAATGCTTGATAGGAGAATGGCCATAGTGTGTTATAGTATACAGATAGAAGATACCCAGCCAACAATAACCCTAGAGTAGCGCATTTGATTTGGGATTCTTGTAATCTTTGTATTACGTCGATGAAGTTGAACTTGACGAGAACAAGGAGAAGTTCGCCTTGATACGTTTCTGAGATCCTCAACCTGGAAGTTACATTTGACTCACCTGCACAATAGAAGAAAAAGCCCGAAAAACACATGAACTACAAGGAAATAGCTAGTTCAAATATTACTAATTCCACTACGTCTATTACTGTTTTCCTTCCAACAATCCCGTCTGATTTCATAAACCTTCCCGAAACTCCCCAAGTTATATCACTAATTCGCTATCAAGTACCCCTAGTCAATCAGGAGCGTCTCCATTCATTCAATGTCACAATCCCCATGAACTCTCAATTGGGATATTAGGAAACTTTACATCCTGGTTCGAATCTCTGCCCAACGAGACGGTATTTCAGCCCAGCAACGGACAACTCATCAGCGTCGTTGGGGTTTGGTATTGCGATGAGGAAGACAATGAGGAGACTTGCGAGATGGGGGATGGGGGAGGACTATTAGGTTTGGGAAGGCGAATGTGTTTCTGGTGCCTGTTTGGTTGGTGAGAGTAATGTTTCCTCGAATGGGTTTCTCTACGAATCTATGTTGGACATTTACAAAATCTAGAACCGAGTCAAGAACTTGTTTAATCCATGGTCTTCTCATCATGAGATAAAAGATAATGTGTCTCATGATGAGAACATATGTCTCATCTAGATCCGTCCCGTCATAATCATTCGTCAATCTGTATTGAATTCTTCACGATAGTTCACTGGAAGCTAACTACGCCTCATATGATATATTATATCTGTCGTGACTGACTAGCTAGTGGGCTTGAGAGAGGATTGGAGATGCCCTACAACGGTCCGGTGGCCACATTTTAGATAACCAGTTGGGCACTAATACAGCAAGGTGCATCGGGTGGTCACCTTGTTTCGGTGGAAAAAGTGAAGGAAGGAAGTCTAGATGTGTGATGAGCGTGGTGAGGAAGCCAGTGTTAAGAGGAATAACAAGATACTTATCATGTTCTTTGTAGGTACGGTACGAGACTGTTATTTGTTCTACTCCAAAGACAATGTATTAAGTGTAGTATCTCTGACTGTCAGTCCCAAGTAAATACTCGATTTTCGGAGTCTCTTCTAAAAACATCTCCCTCGTTTATCTTTCGGTCCACCTACCTTCCCAATCCACCAACCACGTTGCACAAGCACATAATCTCATTACAAAGAAAACAAAAACAATCATTAGAGCATACATATCTTTGTTCATCGCTCTTCGCCAATCTCCCCACTCACCCCCGCTGCCCAAACACTCCCCATCCATCTCCCCATTGCCACGTACCCCCCAAGACACCAACCATACAAACTCCGCCACGTCCATGTTCTGCTATCTGCATGAAACCCATCAGATCCCATGACGCCTTCATGATCTAGTGAGTCCCGGGCTCATGGGATTCCGTACATAGCACAACACAGCACAGCACATCATTCCCATAGTCACAAAAGACAAGGAACATGATAAGTTTGATGAGTTGGCCATTAGCAGATACCCAACAAACATAGAGAGAACTGCACTTGTTGGGCTTCAACGCAGATGGTTACCTCCTGCGCACATTAGCGCCTGGGTGCTGTTTTAAGCAAAAGCTTCCATAAACAATCCGATGTTTATCCCTCCCATATCCCAGTCTATCCCAGATCCATAGCTCCATTCCCCCGATAGCACCACACCCAATATATACAGTACTTACACTACTGATAATATGATATCATACATTAGCACTTACACCACTTCACCTTAACCAACCATATCCACCGCTACCATGCAGTACAACTCCTCATCTCTCCGCCCCCAACTAGTCATTATTCACCTTTCCTCATCTCATTAATGTCTTATATGCTACAACCACCCGACAACAAACACGATACGCGAGATTTGATCAAAATAACCTCCCGACTCATTAAGACACTAATTAATAGTGGCGGCACATCCGAAACAAACATAGAAGGTCCAACCTAAAGAAGTAATAGGTCATGTGGGAGGCGTTTTGAACAGCCAAGGAAGAAGGTACAACACGCGACGTCATGCTCAAATAGCAGTTGCGCTGACGAGTTCATTTGTATCAAATTTTGAGAGAAGAAAATTTAAAATGTGATATAAAGTTACAGCGGACCATGATTAACGTCTTGGCCGAAAAGACTAGTAAACACAACCAAACCCAAAATCAAAAACTACAGAAGCCAAAAAGTGGCTGTACCAACAAAAGACAAATTAAAAACCAAAAACCACCAATAAAACAGAAAACAATGACACACGGAGTCAGAAAGAGGAGATATGGGCAGTAGACACAAAAATAGGATATGCTTTGTCAGCTAACGAGAACACAGAACCAGTCCGTTACTCATCATCCTCGTCCTTCTTGCTCTTTTTCTCCTTAGGAGGCAATTGGGACTTGCTAGCGGCTTCGTGGTCAAGGTTAGGGAAGATGATGTCGAAGACTTCGCTATACCAGGCAACGGGCTTGCCCTCGATACCTTCCTTGATATTCTGTAACACAATATTAGTTAATTGATCTAGGAGATTTCGATTTTGGAGTAGAAACTTACCTCAGGTAACTCTAACCAATCATGCATGCAATCCTTGGGGAACAAAACCGTAGTGCAGCCCGCCCGTCTCGCCGCAACTGTCTTCTCCCTCAACCCACCAATCCTCAACACCTTACCAGTCAATGTCAACTCACCCGTCATGGCAACCGTCGCCGCCACCGGCTCATTCAACGCCAACGATAACAGCGACGTCGCCATCGTAATACCTGCCGACGGGCCATCCTTCGGCACAGCACCATCCGGTACATGAAGATGCATGTTAGCTTTGTCAAAGAAGCCGTTTTCGGGGAAATGACTAGCCATGAATGACTTGGCGAACGAGTAGGCGATCGTCGAGGACTCTGTCATCACTTGGGCCAGGTTACCCGTGATAGCGAGATTTGGCCGAGACGAGTGGCGGAGCGGAGACTGCAAAATGGACTCGACGTACATGGCCGCACCGCCCATTTGGGTCCAGGCGAGACCCATAGAGACACCGGGAGGGTTGACATCGTAGAGACGGTCCGACGTGAAGACTGGGGGGCCAACGTAGTCAGCCAAACTTTTCTTGTCAATGGTGACCTTGACATCGGCAGGCAGCTTCAACCTAGGCCGGGATTTCTCGGGAGTCTTGGTCTTGGTGGCAGCAGTATCCTTATCGGACGATTCGACCTCCTTAGCAGGCTTAGCAGAAGTCTCAGCCACGGGATCCCCCTTTGACTTGGCCTCGACATCAGAAGCTTCAGAAGTCTCGGGAGTCTCAGTACCAGTAGCTTCAACAATGTCATCGCCGTACTGCTGTACAATCTTGAAAGCTGACTTGCGGTACAGCTTTTCAATGTGCTTCTTGAGGTTACGGACACCGCTTTCACGGCAATAAGACTTGATCAACTCCTCGACAGCCTCGGTCGTCAGGTCGACGTCGACGTTCTCGAGACCAGCCATCTCCTTGGCAGCAGGCGCCAGGTACTTCTGCGCAATGGCCATTTTCTCATCGGCAACATAGCCGGAAAGCTGGATCAACTCCATACGATCTAACAGAGGACGGGGAATGGTGTCCGTCATGTTGGCCGTGCAGACGAACAGAACCTTGGACAGGTCAACGGGAACGTCCATGTAGTGATCTAGGAAAGAAGAGTTCTGCTCAGGGTCCAGAAGCTCTAGAAGAGCCGACGATGGGTCACCCTGGTAGCCGCGGCCGATCTTGTCGATCTCATCGATTAGAATAAGAGGGTTCTCGGTCTGGCACTTCTTGAGAGCCTGAATGATACGACCGGGAAGAGCACCAACATATGTCCGACGATGGCCCTTGATCTCGGCTACGTCCGTAAGACCACCCACACTGAAGCGGTAGTACTCCCTGGTAAGGGCACGGGCAATCGACTTGCCGATACTGGTCTTTCCGACACCCGGAGGACCAACGAAGCAGAGAATCTTGCCCTCAACAGTCCCACGCAGCTTACCAACAGCAATGAACTCAAGAATGCGATCCTTAACGTCCTTCAGACCGTAGTGGTCCTCGTTAAGCACCGACATAGCGTGCTCGATACCAAAGTTCTCCTTACTGCTGATGCCCCACGGGATCTGCGTGAGCCAGTCCAAGTAGTTGCGAGTGACATTGAACTCCGAGGCAGCCGTCTCTAGATGCGCAAGCTTATGGATTTCATCGTCAAACACTTTACGAACAGCTTCCGGCATCGCCAGCTTGTTCGCCTTCTCCTTGAACTTCTCCACCAACTTCTCCTTGCCATCAGACTCCAAACCCAACTCGCGGCGAATTCCCTTCATCTGCTCCATCAACCAGTATTCACGCTGTCTCCGCGAGATCTTGTTCTCCACGTCCTTGCTAATTTTGGACTGCAGTTGCGCATTCATCAGTTCCTTTTGAGCACCGTCAGTGCCTTTTGCATGCGCTCTTCAACGTTCATAGAGGTGAGGATCTCCTGCAGCTCGCTAGCCTCCCCTGAAGCAACTGCCGCAGCAAAGTCCGCCAATTTGGCCGGATCCGACGTCACGTTGCCAGTCTGGGACATTGAGAACGTTGAAATCTGGTCACGGAAGAGGTTGTTCATAGATGCCACCTCTTTGAAGACGTTGACAATCTCATTGGTCACGGCTTTGATGAACGGACTCTTAGGGTCATACGGGTCATCGATCATGTTCTCAACATTGACCAGACTGACTGGGTACTTACGCAAGAATGAGTTAGCCTCAGACTTCACGTCCTTGGGCCCGGAGATGGCGGTCTCCTCGAACGAAGCAACAACATCACCCTTAGGCTCTGCGGCCTTGGGGATCGGCTCAGGAGTTTTCTCAGCATCGATAGGCTCCTGAGCACCAGGAGGAATCAGGCTTGACAGCTTGATACGCCGATGGGGGTACAGAATAGCCGTGAGACCACCCTCCTGGCCGTGAATCGGGAAAGCGCTAGTGATCTGCGCAAAGACGCCGACATCATGCACGTCTTCAATATTGCGGATGACATCTTCGTCGTTGTGCTCGTCCTTGAACATGAAGGTACCAATGTAAGGCTGGCCGCGCTTGATCGACTCTGTTATAGCCGCGGCAACATCAGGATCCTTGACGGTAATCGCCTTGTAGAATCCGGGGAACAATGGTCTCCGCGAGATAGGCAACGCCAAAACTTGGGGTAATCCTCCGGTACCTCGGGTTTTGGAGCCCACCAGCATTAGACCCACTGTTAGCGTTTCCGGGTTTGCCACTACCGTCGCTAGGAGGAGCCGCAGCAGTAGCACTTCCAGCAACACCCTTGGGCTCCTTGATGGAAGTTTCCTTGGAAGTCTCCTTCGCGGGCTCCTTGTTGGTGTTCTTTTCCTTAGGCTCTTCTGGCTTCTTGGGCTCCTTGGGTTCCTTAGGGGTTTTCTCCTTGGGCTCACCCCGCGACCGCTTGGCTTCTTTGGCCGTTAGTGACGGAGCATCAGCTGGAGTTTTGGTCATGCCATTAGCAATGGGAAGCTCCGTATTCTTCAATGCCTCCTCGGTCTTGTCCTGTACAGATGAGTCAAAGAAGCCTTTCTCGCCATCCTTATTCTTGTTGTTCTTCTCACGGTTAAGATGCAGACTAGTGGAGAAAGCAGAAGTCTGGGGTGCTAAGCGGAACAGAGATACCGGGTGGATGGCAGATTGTGAGATGTGTAGCAGGGTTGAATGGCAGGTGGATGCGGGGTTCGGAAAGGTCGTGAGAGAAAAAGCACGGGTCGACCGACTGGGGGCGGAAGATGGAATGGAAGCGCCGATGCGCAAAATGCCAATTTGCCGCGTCTTAAGCAGGGTTGAGCACGGAAGCATGTTGGCGGTTTGGATACTCCTAGCGGAAGTGACGGATGTTAATGTTATCAATGATGTGATGGAGGGGCACAGACAGATGAAAGAACGAAGGTGACGTGATGAGTAAAGCCTCTCAGAAGCCGTAGTGTGAAAGCAAAGTACACAAAAGTATGCGCAATGAATGCAAAATGATAATGAATTAATGAAAATTAAAAAAAGCCTACTTAGGCCTTGCGATGACAACCGAAACTACCACCAGATTTGACGATATGAGGAATAGTTTTTGGTCAAATTAGTCTAGATACCTCAAGGCAGTTCCGAGTCCACGTCAAATCGTGAATTCATAGCTCTCCAAAGTGGGAAAGTGGGAACCCACCACGATTATGTCACAAAAGGATCATGACGCTACAACATTGATATGTTTACTGGGTTATCCGCCTGTAGCCGCCTGTAGTTTGTAAGCTACAAGTATCATAAAGTGGGGCATCTTAGCTCTGAAGGAAACGGGCCCCGGGCTGGCTTACAAAGCTAGAAAGCACTATGGAATTTTCCAGAGCATTGAGCTACAAAATAGGAAAGAGTCAATGCTGTTATTATGGAGACTGAAAGTGGATGTCCGCGGGTGATTTTCGGATGATTTTCGGATGATTTCCTCCATCGTCTTCGATGATCACGATTGAGATAACATTCGTCAAAATTTAAAGACGAGTACAATTATCTTAATATCCCCTTCAGATGAGATGTGATATTTCCCGAAAACCAACGATATCGGTACTACATGATTCCAAGCAGACACATTGCCAATTTCCCAATCAAGACCATTTACCATTAAGTCATCCTACAAATCCACCGCTCAACCTTAGCCACAGATCTGATAAGGAGATCTCATCTATTTGCCACCAGTCAGCACTCCCAGACATCGGCCTATGGGGCCTTACAGACAAAGCCCGCAGCTATACCCCTACATGAAGCAGACTCCTTGTTAGGTTCTCCACAATTGATTTATTGGCTCAACATTTCCAGTTTGATGCCAAGAAAGTGTGTTACTACACCAGTGCATCAAAATGTAATTGAGGGTTTTGAATATGAGGAGACCACTGTCTTAAATCTACCTCTTTATTGGATGCATAAATGACATCGACACTAGAAATTTCCCTATACTTAAGATATGGTTAAGATTCAGTCTCGACTTCCTATATCTAGACATTATTGCTTCCGAGTCCCACACTTCCATAACCCTTCCACCAGCGATCCGGGAGCTGTATTAGCTTTACATGGTCCAATCCAGATTATCTATCACGGTAACTGGCGGTATTATGATTGTGGGACCCAATCAACCCCAGATGATCTTCGTTTGATGTCTTGGATACCCACATTTCATTTAGATCTGATAAGAATCGCCCTCTGTTCACTACTAAATTCCTGTTCGGGTAATCTTCGGGTCGATGAGATCTTCCATAATACAGGAGCACCTAGAACAAAACTTTACCCGAAAAAGCAACTCGCCACTCGTAGAATATGATTTGAGGAAACAAAAAATCCATGAGACTACACCATATACTTCTAATCATGATACCCCTCTATACGCGGCGGCTCTTTCGCCCTCTCACATCAGCCTTCCGGTTCTCCCAGGCCCACCGTACATTCTCAACGGCCCCCATCGCCCCTCTAGTCTACCCGGAAGCCAATGCTACATCCCACGACAGCCTCCGCTCCTTTATAAACTACGCATCTCGTTCGGCTCTTTCCCCTAAATCTACCGTATTTGTCGGCACATTCTACGAATACCTCGTCGCTGAAGCGCTCTCGCGTTACGGGTTTTCCCTGCGGCGCATCGGCGGATCCTCTGACGGTGGCATCGATCTTTTGGGTTTGTGGAAGGATCCATCCGGGGGCGACGGCATGCTGAGGGTCTTGGTGCAATGTAAAGGTGGTTCACAGAAGACGGGACCGAGGTTGATTAGAGAATTGGAAGGGGCGTTTATCAGTGCGCCGGTAGGTTGGAAGGGAGAGGGGGTCTTGGGGGTCTTTGTTAGTGAAGGGACGGCGACGAAGGGGATGAGGGATGCGATGGCCAAAAGTCAGTGGCCGATGTTGTTGGCTTCTTGCGTGCCTAAAGATGATGAGGGCTTCGTGAAGCAGTTGTTGTGGAATAGAGCGGCGGAAAAATTGGGGTTGGAGAGACTTGGGGTTTCAGTGAAGAGACCTGGTGATGATCAAGAAGAGTATCTGGTGATGACGTGGGATGGGAAACCCTTACCTCTACAAAGGTTGTTTCACATGATAATTGAAATGGTTGCCACAAAATTATTGATGTCATGGAATTTTTCTTCTAGGATTAACTGAGGATATTATTTAGGGTTGAACTGAGCCCATATAACCCAGTAAATTTACATCATTGGCAATTTGCGACTACGCCATTCCTAGCCTTGCGCAGACTTCAATTTTCAGCAAATCTACCCCGCCATCATCAATTACCACAAATCGACCCAAAATGAGCGATAATCTCACTCAACTTCAGGATGCAATCGACCAGGTTTGTTTATCTCACCTCAGACCACACCCAATGGCCACCTGCTGACTCTATATCTTATGACAGCTCGCGCAACAATTCGTCGCCTGTATCCACTTTGTCAATCGTCGCCATGACCTCGAACTCCTCGACGACAAAGACAAAATCCGCGATTTGAAATCCGAAAACCACGAGAGTATGTTGCCACAGTGTTCCTACACCTAAAACATCTATACTAACGAATACTAGTCGACCCTCTGCCCGCCGAGGAGTTCCGTGCTGGACTTTTGGAGCTATCGCGCGACTTGATCATTACCGAACAACAGATTGAGGTTCTTATTACTAGCTTGCCTGGCTTGTCGAATACAGAGAGGGATCAGGAAAGTAGTATCCGGGAGTTGGAAGAGGAGTTGAGGCAGGCGGAGGCTCAGAGGCAGGAGGCTATTGCAGAGAAGGAGGCGGTATTGGCTGAGTTGGATCAGGTTTTAAGAAACGTTCGGAGACCATAGGGGGAAAGGAAAAGGGTGACGGAATGAGAATTTAGACACTGGTCATGATCTCGGATACAATAACAGCACGAGAATGGCAAGATTACAAATAATCTATTGGAATATATCTAACATGAAGATTTATGTGAGAGGTGTGGGTATCGTGAGGATAGAATTAAGCAGAAGAGTTCCTAGACTTGAAGAACTGAGGGTAGACATCGCAAAGTTCCCTGAGGTGCTTGATTTGGAATTGGGAGAAGGGAGTCTCAGGGGCAGAAAATCCTTCTTCCACGAGGTGGACGGCAGTCCAGCCAATGGTCTTAGCTTCTCTGCAGTTCATGCCAGCGTCGTCTAGAGGCTGTCAGCTGATGGACTGTAGTGATGAGGAAAGAGTGAGGATAACATACCGACAAAGTAACACTTGGAGAAATCGGCGACGCCAGCTTCTCTCATGGCCTTATAATACGATCCGATCTCTGGCTTGCAAATGAATGGGTGACTCCTGTAATCACAGTATGTAAGCCCTTCGAACAAATCATCAACTCCCAGGATTTTAACAACGCGCTTCCCGTGATTCACATAAGCATTGGTGAACAGCCAAAGCTTCACCTTGCTCTTGTCAATATCTTCCAAAAGCTCGCGCAATTCTGGATCTGGCTTAATCAGTTCCTCGAGCGGCAAGGCATCGTCGACTTTGGTGTTGTAGTCAAGAGGGTCGATTTTGTGGTGGCGGATGAGACCATCGAGGGCGAGACCGTAGTTGGTATAGTATTCGCTGTGGAGCTTGACGGCATCGTCCCAAGACAAAGAAAGATGGGTAGCTAAGTAATCATCGATGAGCTTGGTCATATGCTTGTGGATGCCGGTCTGTTTGGAGTATAAACAATTATCGATGTCACTAGGGTTTTGTTAGCTGTGTGATGTGATTGAGGGATGAGGGGTGGTGTTTACAAGAAGAGGACGTCTCTGGTGTCTTGGGTGGGGGTTGAGGTGTCCATTATGGAATATGGGTGAGGTGAATGTGAGGTTCGCAATGATGAATTGGATGGTGGCGAAGGCGAGGAATATGACGGCCGGCATGATGGTGAATAAGATCGACTCAAGAAAATATGAAATTGGTTGTCCAATGAGAGGTTTTGGTTTGGGTGGATGCGCGAGACTAATTGAGATGTGGGTTTAATTGAGTTAGTGATAGCTTTAGGGATAAGCTGCTGAGCAAAAGAGGGAGGTAGTGTCATTTTATTATAAAAATTTTAGTGAACTAGCTGGATAAAAACACATTAATTAAACTTCCATTAAAAAGAATCCAAGGCAATTGGCATGTTTCCAACAGTAAACAAAATATCACTAAAACATATCATCAGATGTACTAAACCAACTCTTTGAGGCCCTAGAAACCAGGCATTTTTATGTTACAGCTTCAATACCGAAAACACTACATCAAATTATTACCGGAAACACGTTTCTGCAAGGGCTAGAATTACTCGGCAAAGCAGGTCCTCAACATCGTCGCACACCAGGGCGATCGACGGTCCATTCCGATCGCAAACTGATGCCAATTGGTAATTTATCGCAATCCTGAGTCACCCAGGGAACCCAAAGGAAACATCTCCAGCATCGTGAGGTTGCGAACATACCCCACAGTTCTACGGTAGTTTTGGCGGACTTGCAGGTAACACGGCTGACCATAAGCACGTTTTACGCATGTGCAATGTTTTCGGGCAAACAGACAACACGGATGCATACAAATGGTAGGAATTAGTTTTTATCATGGCGGGGTTGCAATGCCTATAGTTGCAGGTTAGTTGAGGCTAAAGTACCTTTATTGTTAGTGTTATTCCGGCGTTGACAACTGAATTCGTCTATGGTCGTAGCCGTGGAGAACAATAATTGGGTACAGTGCACTGTACAGTACCCATATTCTGCACACCGTCACTGGTTCATTCTTCGTAGCCTGGTCTGGGCCCGGGCGTCTCAATCGAGCTTTTCTTTTTCTTTTCCATCAACTAGCATGTGTCTGTATTGTATTTTGAATCAGGCCTCCCATCAAACCATTATCTGCTTTTTCTAACCGGCGATATTGCTTCATTGCGCTCGCCATTATTATAGGAATACTCTAGTTGGCGTATATCCAGACTGTTGAAATTGAATCGACCTAACAGTGATCCCATTGTCATTGCTTGTCGCCTCTACCTATCTAACTAGATATCCCCGCCGTGGCTTTGTTCTGTGTTGACCATCGGTTGCTCTGTACATGAAGAAGAGCGCGTCACACCACGAGCCGTTTCATTTACGATCCCGCAAACAACACAGAAGTGATTCCACAAGGTAGAAAAGCTGGCAATCATCGTTTTTAAACACGAAGTTTTGTGACAGAGCACGATCTGTCTTTCTGACCTCCAGTTCTGATATTTGATCTTCACGCAACCAACACACCGCACGAAATCATTCAACCATTATGGCGTCTATCTCATTGCCTGGGCCATCACGCCTATCTGATAGTGAACAACACCGTCTTGAACAATACCAAAAAATTATTGCCTTGAGGAATCAAGTCCTTTCAGGAACTCATCCGCGAATTCGCATACCCGATCGGCTGGCTGGCAAGGTGCCTCCGCCCAATTCATTCCCTTCACCTAAACTCCAGTCTGCTCCTGTGCGTCCTAGTATCTCGGCACCAACACCTGTGAATCCTGTACAAGATGGGTCGGCGATTTCAACTCCACATACCACTACTAATGGTTCAACGCCCGCTTTTCCCTCTGCTTCCTCCAAATCCAAGACTTCGACGGACATAAACCCCGTTTTCTTACAAAAATCGGACAATTTGATTAGAGCTGAACTGCAGATTCAGCGCCAGCGTCTCGAAAACGCTCTCAAGGATGAAGTAGAGGCGAGACGGGTTGCCCACAAAGCGTCCATCTACCCAGAAGCAGAGCTTGATATTGCCACTATCTATGAGCAGGCGCAAACTCTGGTAGCTGTGGCTGATGGTCAAGCGAATGTTGCTCTGGCAGTTTCAACAGAGGTGAACCAGCCCGATGTTGATAGTCATTCAGAAAATACCTTCTATTCCTCTAATCCTCCCTCAGAACAATCTACCACCGCCCATGACAGATCCGGGATCGCAAATGACGAAGACGATGATCAGCCAATGAGCATCGATGACGCTGCTTCAGTCGGTGAGCCGTGCAAACCCACCCTGGTCACTACTAGTGTTGTAGCTACAGTGAATCCGAGTACCACAGTTCCGACGCCCACATCGCAGTCGCTTTCTTTTGCGTCTGGGCCGGGACCTTCGACAGCCCCCAACAGTAACGCCCCTCCTTCCAATCTTCCTTCCTCGCTGTCAGTACAGCCCTCGGGCTACGAATCGCAGAACATCTCACTATCCGCTACAGGTGGCCGTTCAACCGAATCCGGAACCAACAGCCAGTACGACGTCGAGTATCTGGGCGCCAGCACTCGTGCACGATTTGGAAGCCCCGAGGGCTCCGCCATGATAGATCTCCCCATTTCTAGCCGAACGGACATTGACCAAGTCACAGTTTACACTCAACCTCCCCCGCTTTCTGGCTACGTGCGTCCGAGACGCAATTATGGTGATTTACATGGTAACTCGCCGGCAGTTGTCCGGCATCATAATCTTGTCCCGGCTGCTCCCCAGCCGCAGCACGTTTCTCCGCTTACGCAGAATGGCGCAGCCGGAGTTGTGGTTTCCATGACGGGCCAGCCGCGGTCACCTGCCGAGGTTAATTCCAGCAGTGCCGATGCCTCACCACGTGATAGCGTACGCAAGAACAAGCAAAAGGGCAAGAAGCGTAAACAAGATCGGATCGACGAAGTTGTCGTCAAGCCTGAGCCGCGTTCACCCGAGCCGCTCAAGGAACCCGAGTATGTGCCGCGTAAGAGACAGAGAAGTAAGCATAACAATGCTTCGATTGATGAAGGCGTTTCATATTCATCTAGTGGCCCTCAACTTGGAGCCAGCCGGCTGCAGCGCAGACCGATGGATCCATTTACTGGATACGAACCGCAGGACCACTATGGTCCGGGTGAGCCGATGTATGTCGAAGCGGCGGTGGCACGGCCCCCTCAGTTTGTCAGGCCCAGTTATGTGACGTATGGTGATGAGTACGTGGCTCCTGAACGCCATGTAACTAGGTATTATCATGAAGTTCCAGAGTTAAAGTATGCTACCAGTCCAGTTATTGAACATGATGCCGGGCCCATGGAGCCGCCGAGACCGCCTGGTGGGACTTTGGTTATGGTTGATGCCTACGGGCGCAAGTACTATGAGCCGCACCATGGCGCCGGGAGACCGGCGCCGCCGCCTCCGATTCATGGTGAGGAGATTGTCTACGAACGGTCGATGAGACGTCCGTTGCCACCGTCGGAGTACTATGATAATAATGGGGCTTATCGTCAGATGTCACTTACGTATGCTGTTGCGCCTCGTCGCGTTGTTACGCAACATGAGCATTGTGAGGAGTCGAGACATCGTGCGTCGTACTCGGTGCGTCCGGCGGATGAATTTGTCCCCGTTAGACAGGCAGCGGTTGAACGCAGAGGGTACGAAGAGGCGCCGTACGCCCGGCCAGTCAGCGTGCGACCTATGAGCGTGAGGCCTATTGAGGGCACTCGCTATGACATGGCGCCGATTGGGTACCGGAGGGTTGCGAGCATGAGGCCAGAAATGCCCGGAGATATGCATGCATCGGGGCCTTCGGGATCTAGGCATTTTATGGGGCCGCCACCGGTGCCCAGGAGTTCTAGGGGGTTTAGTGTAGTGCCTGGGGATCGGATTCAGAGGCCGTATAGTGTGGTGCATGGGAGGGAGAGGTATTATGAGGATATGGGGTATATGGAGGCAAGGCATGGGGGGCGTGGAGTGGCGCCGGAGGGTTATGAGAGGGAAGAGGGGTATAGAAGGTAGAGAGGATGACTGGTTCGGGGTTAAAAATGGACGGGAGGTTATTTGGCTTTGGAATAAAATTTGTCTTTTTGCTGGAGTATTCTTCGATATGGAACTTCAAACAATCACGTGACTGTTGATTTTGGGGTGATGTTATGTAAGAGTTTGAATTATGTATGGAATATAGTAAATGTTTACTTTGGAATTTAGTCAATGGTTTGTCTTTTGTTTATCTTAACGAATACATTAAGGAATGAATCTCGTGAAAGGCCTTTAAATATTGAGAAGTTTATTGATTAATGGGTCAAGTGGGATAATCCGGTATATATGGTGATGATTATTGGGTGTGGTGGTTGGTATGTGTGTGGTTATAAGAGACTGAAGTTAGTTTTAAGTAAAGATGGTACAGGAGATCAGGAATGATGGCGGTGGTATTTGAGGGATAAGCTTTCTGTAGCTATGTTCTGGATCCATGTTTATTGATCATCTGAATGTATAATCTGTATTTTGCCGTCGAAGAGTCCCAGCGGTCTCCAACTGCAATGACGAAATCCAAGGGCTCGGATCTCTACTACACTTCAGCGGATACCAATGTTACCCAATGGCCGCAGCCCCATCGACCCTATAGACCTGAGTGCCCCGAGGCGTTTGAGATTTGGCGGGGACTTCAAGCTAGACTCCGTAGTGTTGTTAAGACCTCCGTGCTACTATCTATAGATGGGTATTTCCAAACTATAAAGCACACTAACAACATCTTCTACCACGGGCGTCATGTGTTTAAGCTCAGCCTGGTGGACGGAGGTGCACTGGGAATGTCTTGGAGGTATTGGATTGCGGCTGTGTAGTGGGTATTTTTGGGAGCTGGGAATCAAGAACTGGGGTGGGGACATGAGATGGAGAGAGGTGGGTGCAGAATTGGACGAGGCTATTGGGTTGTTGAGGTGAGGATGTAGTGTGGTTGTTTTATGGATGTGTAGTGAGTGACAGGTATCGCTATCGATTTGAAGCTAATCTGCTGTGGCTTGCCTCGGTATAGATATATGGCACGATGGATGATTCCCGGTCTTTATGTCTTGGATACCTTCAGTGCTGATGTCCTAAAACCTAGCCTCAGACACAAGGAATATTGGCTGGGGATTTTGTTGTGTAAGAGAGTCAAGTCTGGCACCAGGTATTTCTTATGTTTTATATTATACCTGTATCATCCGATAAGATGATGACAGCTGGCTTAGTATGGCCAGCTATGACTGGTTTGATACCTTTGTCTGTGTGGTCGGCGTAACGTCGTTGCAGTCGTGTAGTCTTCCTTGGCCTATGGCCCTAACAGCATGCTTCGACCCCGTCGCCCTTGTAGCCAATCTACATTGACACGGTACGCAAATGTGTTTAGAGGCTTTTAGCTTGGGAATATGAAGCTTTAGAGTCCACAGTTAGACCCACATAGTTTATCGCAACGAGCCCGCTGAAAAAAAAGTACAGAAAAAACGTATCTTTGTATCAGGTTCGACGGATTGGCTGATGATGGTGGCGAGACTAGTGGTTCAGTGGTCGAGTTTCACGATACACAGCGGCTTAAGCACTTGAAAGTGGCCTGACCATCAATGCCAATAGCATTAATGACTTTCAATTGATCCTGCCGCCTCCAACCATTAAAGTGCCGTGGTTCCATGGACCACCTGGAACCCTCTATAATTCAGCGCCGATCATTCATCAGTACCCTGTAATTTAATGGGAACGCTCACTAGCCGGATCGACATACCGCCCAGTTCTTCATTCGCTGGCCGTCTTTTGGCCTAGTGTGACTAAACTTCCCGTGATGCAGAAGGGCCTGCACACCAGGGATAATCTGTCTGTTCAATCATTAGCGCCAGTTGAGCTAGTTGAGACTGCCTTTGGCAGCGCCAGAGTCATTTCCGCCCTCTTTTTCCCATCGTGTGCTTCAGTTTCGCTTGGAGGTGTGTAGCTGTGTGGTTTTGTGTATTTTCTTTTTTTGCATAATCTTTGTACCTTTTGTTGCCACGATCCACCAAGTTGCACCTGTCGGCACTGCCAATTGACCAACCAGGAACCGCAGAGCTGCATACACACATGCTACGCAGTGTATTCCTTCCCTCCACATTTCCACCGCCCCAAGGTCAACTATTACTAGGTTCTATAATTACTACAGCTGCTAGTAAGTATGCTGACGGTTGTTTACTAGAACTAATACTACTACACTGCCGTTGGCCGCCGCCCTTCCGATTCCGACCTTGCTTTCCTTTCCCTTCTCTTCTCACCACCACCGACCAACGCCCGCCATCATCTTCGTCATTTCCCACCCGTCGAGACCTCTATTCTTCGGCTGGCTCCTCGTCGTCATCGCCGTCATCATCATCCTCCGATTTGTCGACTTCTCTTTCCAAATCGACCCTGTTCGCAGCTGCCATTGCCTAGGCCCCTCAAGACCCATCACTTTGCTGATTTACTCATTGAAATCCTACTCTAGGTTCCACTCCTTTGACTGGACGTTTTCCGTGATCCGCCACAGCTTTCTTCCATTTCATTTTTGTCATCGTTTTTTTACTGCAGTATACATTACATACAATTCGTTACATATATTTTTTTCTTCTTTTTTACTTGATAACCCCCAGTAAGCTCTCGTGTTTCTTGTATCAATCAATATATACCTACTGTTGCCGTCCATCTATCGTCGCCCGCTATATCCTCATTGTCACCTGACCTGCCCCGATACGCTCTCCAACCGCCAATTTGCCTTGTCGCCTTATTTGCCACAGATCATCCGTCTTTGGTGCAGCCTTTGTCCGAGCATTCAATACTCGAGGACTTGTCCCAGATAGACAACTAGCTCTGGTGTTCCTGGCTGCCGAGTCGCTGCACAATTGCTAACAACGATTGACTCGTGCCGTTTCTTGCAATTGCGTCTGCTAGTTTTATCATCCAATTCCACACTGAATATTTCCTCGCTCCTCGACTTGTTCTCGCGAGTTTTTGATTAATTGCTTGTTTGTCTAATCGGGAAATCTCTCTGCTACTTGCACATTCACCCAAGAATCATCGATACTCTATTGCCCGAGGTCCTTTCTACTTCACATCCATACGCTTCTCTTCAGAATCGCTCATTGACTGTATTTCTTTTATTCGATTAAACTTTTATTCGTTCTTTCGCGCAAACACGTGGTTACTGGTTATCCATTAGTCGACGCACTATTTTTCATCTTTTTCCTTTTAGCTACTGCAAATAGCTTTCTATTGTCCGGCTACTCCGTCTTCTGTTGTGTCAGTACTTTGTTCTTCCAATTGCACGACTCTATTCTTGCCGACGCTCTTACGTTACTTAAACGCTTCTGCCTCACTATTAGTGCCCATCACTACAGCTGTGTCATTTTGCACCTGCTCTGGATGCGACTGTCCCCGCATTATTGGCTTGATCATCACACCATATTTCCGGCCATTTGCTTGTCCGCATGTATTACTAAATTACATTTCATTTGCTCACAATGAATAAATTAACAAATGGACGCTGGCCCGTTACCTTTCGCAACGCCCCGCCACTGCAACAACACCCCCATCCGCAAATGCCCCAAAGCATGAACGGCCACATGAACGGCCCCCATATGAACAGCGCTGTGCCCAACGGCATGCCGCAGATGCCCATGCACCAGCAAGGCGTCCCTATGCCTGCAAACGGCCCTGCGAACTCTACTCCCCATCCGATGCCCATCAACACCACCCAGCGCAACCCCGAGCACATTTCATACGCCTTCAACATGCCCATCGTCAGCCAGCTTGCTGGGCCCAACAAGGAGGACATTTTGTATGCGAGCCCCGGTGCTCCTGAGAACTGGACTCATCCCATGAGTGCTCCTGACAACATTGCGATTTGGGCACTCCTTACCACCAGAACAGAGTCGCCCAGCTTAAGAAGCTTTGCAAGGACTTGACGTCATCCCCGCTTCCCGTCATTGCTTCTGCCGAGACCTCGGAGCGGATTGTCAACAATAAAACGGTCCAGGTTGCGACTTGCTTACTGTCTGGGCCTCCAGAGCTGGTTTTCAAGAGTCGTGAGACGATTCTCAACAGCAGCCCAATTAACATCGTAAGTAGAGGATCATACGTTAGCTGTGTCTCAGTGCATTTATTCTAACATGTCTCTTTCTCCGTAGACCTGTAGCACTGTTGATATTGACAGCAAGCTTATCTACAGTGCCGATGGCAAGGATATCTCGGATGCTGTGATCGGTATGGTCAACAATGTCAGCAAGTCTTCAGACGTTGACATTTTTCTATTGGGTCCCAAGATTTCGCTCCTAAAACTGAAGCTTAGAGAGGGCCCAGTTGATAAGCGTTGGAGAATCGCCATCTACGGTGATGTTGGTGGTGTTCAGGATGCCAAGACTACCATCATGCTGCGTATTGATGAAATGCTCGGCCGCGAGTTCGACCTCATCAAGATTGACCCCATCTACCACCAGCCTATTGCTGGACGTCATCGCAAGGCTGTGAAGACTATCGAGTCCCTCACCAACACTGCCATCTACTTTCCTCCCCATCTTCAGCAGAGCAACCGCTACCACGGCCAGGGAGTCTGCCGCCGGGACCCCGTTGATATCTACATCACTGGTGCGGCCCGGTCTGGCATCGAGCAAGCCAAGATGAAGCTCCGGGACCTCGCCATGGCCCGTGTGGACAGCAAGGATGTCGATATCGACAGCGACAAACTTGACAATATTTTGTTCCACCGCTTGGACAAGGTGCGCAAGATTGGAGATACCTATGGCACGCACATCTCGCTTCCTGTTCTCGGGACGCGGCGCAAGTGTCTGACTGTCCACGGTAGTGATCACATGCAGTGTGAACGCACTATCCGGGAGATCCTTGATCTTATTGGCCAGTTCTACCTCGGATACTGGCATATGCGCCCCGGGGCATATTGTATGCCTGCTCTGGCTGACACTCAGGCTTTGATGCGCGAGATCACTGCTGTCTCGGGGGCTGACGTTGTCTTTGATGGCGAGGTCTTTGCGTTCAATGGTACTGATGAGGCTGTCAAAACGGCCATCAAGATGATTGCGGAGTCGGACGAGTATAAGGACAAAAATTTCTCGGCCCATATCAAGGTTGAGCTTGCCGTTGAGCACAAAGAGTTCGTCAGCGGCAAGAAGAATGGCAAATTGAATAAAATCATCCACCAAGTCGGCAGAATTGGGACCATCCACATTCTATTCGAGGGCTACAATGAATATAACTTCAATATTGAGGTCATCAGTCACAACTATGCTGCCCTTGAAGCCGGTATTGGTTATGTCGAGCAGGAAATGCCGGCATCTATCTCATTCCACGTTCCGGATCAGTACCACAAGAAGATCATTGGCATCGGCGGTCACCACATCCAGAGCATTATGCGCAAGCACAGCGTCTTTGTCAAGTTCTCCAATGCCATGGACCGTGGGGGGCCGAGAGAAGAGGACGATCTCCAAGTTGGCAATGTTGTCTGTCGCACTCCTGCTCGCAATGCACAGAACCTGGAAGCTGTTAAGAGTGAAATCTTGCAGATGGTTGACGAAGGTGAATCCGAGTACACGTCTCAGGTCGTCGAGGTTGATCGCCTATTCCAACGTGAGTTGATCACCAACCAGCAAGCCCTGGATGCCGTTGAAAAGAAGTACGGCTGCAAGTTTGTTTTCCCCAGCACCGAAGAGGCTAGTGATGAGGTTATCATTATTGGTCCCCAATGGAATGTTCCGCGCTGCGCCGACGAACTTCTCTACATGGTTCCAGCCACTCATGATTTGATCTTTGAGCGCAATGAGTCTCTTTCCGAGTACCTTGACTCGGCAGCCTTCTCGCAGGTCCTCACTAGTTCTATCGCTACCCAGGGCTACTCCGTCCTTGTCGTCAATTGGATGGCAGAAGCTGAGAATGGCAAGGACCAGATTGAGGCTGTCAAGCTCCATCTCACGTTCACGCGGGCTAATGCCGCCGGTCTAAGCGAAGTGATTGACCAGACCACGAATTCGATGACAAGCGCCGGTGTCGAAGTCAACCTCTTGTTCGGCCAGCTTCCCCGGCCCAAGTCAGACTCTTTTGAGGAATCCTTGCCCTTTTGCCAGTCGTCTTCTCCAGCGTCCTAAGACAGCTCAGACAATTCCCGACACACCCGTAGTTGAGGCGGATATCTCGCAGGAGGTGACACGTGGGCGCAACACTCTGCTTGAGAAGTTGAGACAGCCAAGACACCAGCTCCACCAGCTTGCAGCGTTTCTTGATCGTCGCAAGAACAGTTCGCAGACTAACGCCAACGTTCTGATTTCGGCGTCCAACAATGTGTCGCGCACAAGCTTAGTTTCGATTGAGTCGTCGCGCAGCTTGCTTGCCGACCGCACGCCGTGGAACGATAGTGGCGTCAACCTCGATGACGATGCTGCTAGTATCCTGTCGAATGGAGGGCCCAGCATATCGGGTATGGCCCCTGGTAGCAGCAGCAGCAATGCCGGGAGCATCTGGGCGCCAAACGCTAACAATCCGACTGAGCCGAGACTACAGCCTACTTTGATGCAGCCGTTTGATTCGGTGAATCGGCATTTGCCGAGGGCTTCGGCGGATAGTGGAAGACCGTCGACTTCGCATTCAGTACAGTCAATGAATGGCTACATGTCGAACGTTAACCTCAACAGCCCGTCGAGATTCCAGGAGCATTAAGGGATATTCCCTTGTCCTCTGTGATATGTGTCAATGATGTAACGATGCCTGCGTTCTTGAGCTCTTTTCTTTTTTTTCTGTCGTATTTCTTTTTGCTGGGCCTGGTTTCCAAGCAATGACTACGATACCCAACCATCTCCCTTGTTATATCGTGATCAATTCTTCACGTTCCTTTTGATTTGGCACTTCTCTCTTCCACATCACATCATATCACTACGATATCGCCTATGATATCCCTCATTCATGACTATACGTCACCCCGAATACTTTGGGACCTCTCTCTGGAGCCCCGGACACCATCTCCTAGGCTGACACGTCCTCTTTGCGAAGATATACACTTATTTCAAATCTGATGTCTTGTTCGCTTTGCCCATCTTCCTTGTATACACCTCATTTGACTGGATCACAGGTTCTTAAATACCCCGGAACCTAAGGTGCTTTTGCTTTTACTGGTTCTTCTTGCTGCTTGTCACTGATACGTTTTCTTGTTTGTTAATTGATTTAGTCATCTCATGATTCCCGTGGGGGCTTCGAACCGTCGGGTTTCCATTGTTGATACTTTATTGTTAGTTGTTCTTTCTTTGGTTGTTTTGTTTCTGATGATATCCTTTCCTTATACTTTGCTTGCACTACATGATACCTAAGCTTTGTTGTCGAGCGCTGGATGGTAGTACCACACGTGGTTGGTTATTGCGTTTCCTTTTTATTATATCTGTCTTGTTTTTGTTTTGTTTTTTTAGTTTGGGTTGGATTTGTTTCCTAACCGTGAAAAATATACCCTCAACATGTCGTTTGGTTTTGCTTTAACTGTCTGCATTTTCACTTTTGCTTTCCCTTGAATTTTGATGTTCTTTTTTTGATTTTATGTGTTGAGAATTGCCTTTTGGTTGTTGCCATCATTTTAATACTTTTATTTACTTTTCCAGGGTTTTCTTTCGTTCATTTGTATTTGGTTAGGATGGAAGATTAATTTGTATACTTACTACTGGTTGGTTGGCGTATCTAGTTAATGAGAAGCTCAGCGTTAAATACTCCTCATTATTTATGAAATCCTCTCTATATCGTACAAAAATACACTAATTATTTTAAGCCCTAATCACAGCTTCACCCGCCTTCTCCATCTCGATCGCCACCAACTTCGAAACCTTATCTTCCCGCTTCTTTATCTCTGCTTCATCCATAATGACATTACCAACCTTAACGGCCTGCATCTCATCTTTCATCCTCTTCAACACTAACTTCTCAGCCTGTTGTTTCTTCTTCTGATATTCTATGAAGCGTCCCTTGGCCCCGTGTTTATACTTTGTTAGCAAATCCCCGCACATTCCCTTTGTACAGTTAAATAGAGTAACCTGTTCATCCCGCGGCATACTGGTAATCGACTTTGGGAACCCCGGGTTTTTCCAAACGTGATGGTTGTATTCAGAGAGCATTTTGTCATAGTCGAACGATGATGTCAAAGGTGTCCCACGCAATTTATTAACGAGGATAAGCTGCTCGCGCGTTGGTACCTTTAGACGCCAAGATGCCCGTTTGCTCACAAAGTTAACGGGGAACGTCAACCGCGCAAAAGTGTCCGCGCCGAGAACGACCTCCTTGAACGGCCCCGAAGCAATCTGCTTCGTTGGCCTGAACGTCATTTTCGCCTTCATGAGGCCCCGGGGGTTCCGCGGGTCAACGCTTAGCTGTGGCCCTAACGCTTGCGTGAATTCGGCGATAAAGTTGTTTGTCCCGGGGGCTTCGGGGTCCCGGGAAATGCGTATGAAGGAGGAGTCAAAGTTGTTGAGTATGTAGGTGTCTTGGTTAGTGCAGACCCAGGAGTGGAAGGATATCGAGCGGATGCGTTCATCGGGGCGGACGTCGGCGACGAGGTCGAAGATGGAAGAGTATGTTGTTACGGAAACGGAAATGTTTTTGTCTGTGACATCTTTGCGGGAGATTGGGGGTTCTGTTGGGGTCGGTGGAGTGACTTCGATTTGGCCGGCTTCGAGGAGGGCGGCGCGTTCTTCGGCGCGGCGTTCTTTGAGTTCTTTGAGTTCTTGGAGAGTCATGGTTTTTTGGGGGAGTTCCTTGGGGTCTAAACCAAACAAATGTGCTGTTGTTTGGACGCCTTGGGCAAGCGAAGCCACTAAATCGACAATATGACAATCTTTCTTCCCTGGAGCCAACCGCATACCACGGCCAATCATCTGCACCAGCAAATTTTGACTCCTTGTCGGGCGGGCAAGCACGATACAGTCGATCCCTGGGATGTCAGTGCCCTCAGTGAATACGCCGCAGTTTACGAGGACGGGGAAGGTCCCGGCTTTGAATTGGGTAAGGGTGTCTGCACGGAGTTTCGCAGGGGTTTTACCGGTGACGTAGCGGGCGTCGATACCGCGTTTACGGAACTCGCCGACGACAGCGACGATGTGGGCGACGTCGACGCAGAAGACTAATGTGCTTTTTCTTGATGGAGGGGCGAGTGAGAGCCATGTGCGGACGAGTACCTCGTTGGAAATTTCAGTGTTGACAGCTTCAGAGAGTTCGGAGATTGAGAAGTCACCGGTACTCGTTGTTCGCACATTGGTGAGGTCAATGGTTGTGGTGATTGAGGAGAAGATTACGTCACTGAGCCATTTGTCGCTGATCATTGTGAGGTAGTCACGATGGTAGACGATTTCGTCGATGGCAGCTCCAAGGGCAAGACCATCATTGCGGGAGAAGGTTGCGGATACGCCGACGAGGGCGGGGGTTGTTCGGTCCGGGGTATCTAGCGGTGGTTTCTTGGCAAGGCCCATGTGTTCTAAAATCTTTGTGTACGACTTTGCAACAATATGGTGGGCTTCATCGACGAGGATGAGTTTGTAGTCTCCAGAGTTGAATTTGTCTAGACGGTCTTGACGGACGAGCGATTGGACAGAGGCAACGGTGATCGGGGCAAGCCCGGTTGCGTGTGTCTTCCCCATTTCGAGCTCTACGAGGATATCTGGGTATGTCTGGCGGCAGTGGGTAGCGGCTTGCTCGATGAGTTCGCAGCGGTGCGCGAGTATTAGGGTGCGGGTGGCGGTGGCGGAGAGCGGGGGGATATGGGAGATGAGTTTGGTAAAGATGACCTGGGGGTGGTTAGTAGGCAATTCTGATCCTTGTGGGTGGTGAGGAGACTTACGGTTTTTCCGCCGCCGGTGGCGAGGGAAACGCCGATGCGCTTTTTACCGGAGGCGATGGCGTCGGTGACGGTTTTGATGCATTCTTCTTGGTAGTCGCGTAGTTTAAGGAGAGGGGGGGAGGCAGCCGTCTGGTCGGTTTCTTCATTGATGGCATCTTGCTTCTTTGCTTCCTTCTTTTTCTCTATTGTCTTCTTAGTCGCTTTTTTCTTTGTAGCTTTGGGTTTCTTCTCTGCTTCTTGGTAGATGGGTGTAGTGGTGTAGTGTCGTTGTGATGGATGGTTCACCAGAGTCTGGCCGGGTCTCAGCGTCACAAGAAACTCTCTAACCTGAAGAGGGGAAATCACTGGTCTATATAGCCGACGAACCAATGTTCTTGAAAGTCGGCAATGTGAAGTGATCATCATTTCAATAACCTTGAGCCTGAACTCGCCATGTGTTGTGAGATGATGTCCCCTACTGATCGTAGTACAAAGTGTTCGCATGTGATTGCGGCCTAGATCCTGTAAAAATTCCAGGGTCCAAATTCTCTAGGGTATGCGGCTTTCTGAACTTCATCGAAAATGTTCCGATTCAATCCAGCACTTTTCTCAATTTCTGCTTATTTCCTTATTTGATGCCCAGAAACGGGTTTTAGTGTCAAATGCTATACGTCCAGACAATTAACGATTACCACGCCTCATCTAACTACTCTCGGCACTTGCGGACCGGGAAAAGATTTCCAAAATCCGAATATAGCAGAGGTCTCGGTGTCTCATGTCGCTGTGAATTGGTCCAATATTGATGACGACAACGACATCTTTGTATCCGATCTTTCCTTTTCTTTGATCACCTATCTTTATATTGGGGTAGTCGTGACTTCCTATCGTGCACATGACTTTTGTCCTGAGTATTTCACGTGATCAAATGCATCTTTTGACGGAAGCTGCAAAAGCTATAAAGGCTGAACGTTCCTTTAGAACTATCCCCATCTTAACTCTGCTAATTTGTTCTGTTGAGTAACGGTTTGATTCTGGTCACATGTCTTGGCAGATACATGAAAGCGTAATTGATAAGCATCTCAACTGAAGCGTTAATTATAATTGAGCTACTGGATGCTTGTATTTCGTTTCGCAAAGGTGGTTGATTAATGGTCGGTTATTTAATTTGTTTACTAACGAATCATTGGTGTGCGACTTTGATTTTAGCTTACTTCGATTCCGTTTCTGTTTTGTGCTAGGGTAGTGTCTTCTTTTCACAATCTACGCCTCTGAGCCTCACATCTCCCTCCTATCCTATATATCCGCCTCCACTCAGTTTTTCTCAGGCCCCGAAGGCAAACACATGCAAACATCTCCCACTTTACTCAGGTCTGTCAGATAATTTTACGCTGTTGTCAACGAAATTCCCCGATCCAACCACTACCAATCCGTCCCATGGTGGTATTCTTGGATTTCGTTTATGATCTCTCTTGGTTACAGAGGCGATGATGCATCCTCCTAGAGGTCCTGGATCTACAGCTCGATATTGACAGGCAGTCCCTTGTTGCTTTGATTTAACAACTCAAGGTTCTTCAGGAGCATGCGCTCGGGAAGCCGGGGTTGCTTTGTTGGACTTTGGCTGAGGCTTTGAGCTGTCCAGGTGTTTTTCTACTTAGAGTCAGTGCATGAACAGCCTCCTGAAGAGTTGGTAGAGATTCACCTTGAAAGTCCCTCCAAGTGGCAGTCTAATACAAATGTCAAAGTAACAAGCCAAATCCAGGCCGCAGCTTCACCCTACTTCAACACTTGGAACGAAAAGAATCCATCAACTAACCGTCGTTGACTTTATTGAAAGGATCTTGCGATAGTCACACAGTTGTTTAGACGATTCTCGGTCTTGTTTTACCATCTATTTCTGCTTGTCTTTATTGAACTGTTATGCGGCCATTTCATCGGACTCCCTGTTTCTAGAATTGCGGTGCCCTGACATTATTGTTTCTATTTTAAAGGGTAACGAGATTGTTTCCTCAAGTTCGACAGAGGCTTCTTCGATTCTTTCTTTTTGGTTTTGCTACCTCGTTTCCCTTTGCTTCTTAATACTCGAGTATACATCATCCAGACAAGACCCGATATAACACCATCACCAAATCTTGACCATTCACGACATTTCTGGGATCACGAACACACATTACAATCCGACCTCTTAATTCCGTCTATACGCTAGAAATATTCCCTGTGCTATACATCACAAATGTCCTCAGTTTAACTAGCTTTACCGCGCGTACTACACCCGCCCTCAGCAGCTTGTTGCAGCTTGTGACCTGCTGCCTGTCATGCTTCTACTGCTCCAGGCTGGAAGCGTCAAGCTAGGCGACACTATGCGTTACACTGTCACCTACACACCATCTTCAGACCGACTTCTTCCATCTCCCGAGAAGCTCTATCTGCGCATCCGCAACACCTCGACCATCGCTCTCCGCGCTGCCTTTGTTCACGGCCCTTACAGCCTCTCAGTAGCTGCTTACCCCTCGACCTTTGACCCAAACAAGAAATTCTCCCACAGTTGTAAATATGGTGTTCCTGAGTTTGAGCCCATGGTCAAGGCCGGTGGCTCGTGGGAGTGCGAGTTGACCGTGGCCGAGGAAGTTCGGCAAACTGCTGGTCTAGGCCCTGACGGCTGTTTTGGCGAGGGACCCCGCGACCAGAGTGTCACATGGATCATTGAGGTGACGTCACAAGTACTGTTTTCCAACTCAGCATCTGTAGGGTATGAGGTTGTGGTAGCACGGGATCGCAAGTCGCTGAACTTGAGTTACGCTACGGCTGCAGCAGCCGCCGACAACATTGAACATAGCTCTACACCTACCGGCGGCCGACCTGGAAGTATGCATGGACACAATAACAACCTTGACGGACATTACGGACATAGCAAGTCTGTAGAAAGCAGTCCGACCAAGGGCGTCTTTTCACGTGCGATTCAAGTCATAGTCGAAGATACGGCGGCGCTATGGAGCAAACCACATATGGCGGGATGGTCTGATGTTGGGAAGGACCGGTTGCGGTTAGCGGAAAAGGTGCGGGAGGATCGGCGCAAGGCTCTTGTTACAGCGGGGAAACTGACCCCCGATCAACCGGCCCCGAAACTAAAGAAGAAGAAGGTTCACTTGGTCATCTTGACACATGGACTCCACAGTAATCTGAGCGCCGATATGCTGTTTCTCAAAGAGAGTATCGATGCTACCGCAAAGAAGGCGCGAGCTGATGCCAAGGCGCGTAGAGCGAAGGAGCGTCGGGAGAAGCAGAGGCAAGAGGCCGGGCTCTCGCTGGGCTATGCTGAGTCAAATAATGACTCATCGTCTAAATCTGGACAGAGCTCTCCCACTGAGAGTCCGATCCGAGAGGCCACTGCATCCGCTACCATTGGAAGCTATGATGACGAGGACAGCGATGATGATGACGAGCAGATCATTGTCAAGGGATACATGGGCAACGCCACGCGGACTGAGCGTGGTATCAAGTTTCTTGGAAAGCGATTGGCGCAGTACGTTTTGGCCTTAACATACCCAGATCAACCTTACCATCCGGAGGTTTCTCGGGGGGGCGGCGAATCCTTGGCTCATGCATTCAAGACTGGCCACACTCATAAACAAGACCAGAAGGTTACGGAGAAGAATGATGCGTCATCAACCAAGGGGGACTACTCTTCAATCCACTCGGGGTCTAGTCACCGTCACAGTACGATTGTGCGTGAGGAGTTCCAGCTGGATCTTGACTTACCGTACAAGATCACGAGCATCAGTTTCCTGGGCCACTCATTAGGTGGTTTGATCCAGACATATGCTGTTGCGTATATTCAGAAGCATTCACCACGATTCTTTGAGCTCATCACGCCTATCAACTTTGTCGCTTTGGCTACTCCATTCTTGGGTCTGAGCAACGAAAACCCTGTTTATGTCAAGTTTGCCCTTGACTTTGGCCTTGTTGGTCGCACAGGTCAAGATCTTGGACTTACATGGAGACCACCAACACTTGCACGCAGTGGCTGGAGCGCTATTGTGTCGAATCTTGGTGAGACAGCCCACAAGAAGGTGCTCGGTGAGAGCCAGCCCGAGTCAAAGCCGCTCTTGCGTATCCTGCCGACAGGTCCGGCGCACACGGCGCTTCGCAAGTTCCGGAACCGGACAGTATACTCTAACGTCGTCAACGATGGTATTGTTCCTTTGCGGACTAGTTGTTTGCTGTTTTTGGACTGGCAGGGTCTCGGAAGGGTGGAGAAGGCACGGAGAGGGGCCGGGTTGGTAGAGACGGTTGTGGCAGCGGGGTGGGCAGAGTTAACTGGTGCCGGAATGAATAACCGGCCGGCGCCCCTACCGACAACAGAGACCGCAGAGAGTATTAAGGGGAAGGGCAAGGGTAAGAAGGACGGACTGATAATTCAGGAGACTGGCGCTGCCGTTCATGGTCCTGACGGGAATAGCCCATTGACACCTGTTCTGGGAGGCGCTGGAAACCAGCATGAGGTTCCTCAACCGTCGAATGACGCAATTAACGAAGATGATCGTCAAAGCCTTCATTCAGTGGTTCTCAACCCGCACGAAGTCGAAACAGAAGCTGCTTCAGCTGCCGCCGTTGGCCTCGCAAGTCCTTTTTCCGGTCTTTTCGCCTTGTTCAAAAGCAACGAACCACCAAAACTACAAGAGCCGTCCCAAAAGCAGAAATTGATCTACCGTAGGAGTCAAACAATCCCGCTTAGTGAAGACGGGTCAACTGATAGTAGCTCCAGCCCTTCAAATCCGCAGTCGCCGGTCTTAGTGAAGGGAGACCCTGGGCAGTTTCGGGTGACTACGGGGCCGAGTTTGAAAATAACGCTTTAGCTGCGCCGCCGCGCACTACAGTGTTTGAATCTGCTCATGACATTATTAACCCAAAGATGCCGGATGTCGCGTACTTGATTGACCCCTCTAAGCGTCCCCGCACTATCTTCCATGACCGTGTGTACCACCCGGAAGATATCCCGCCGCCACCTATGAAGAAGGTTATTAAGCCGCGCGGAATCACTCGGACCTTCTCGCACTCGAAACGCAACCCTGTGTTGATAGACTCGCCGATATCACTAGTGACGTCCCGAGTACCTACAAGGCTGACGGACAGCACGGTGCATGCTATGACGCCTTCCATCGACAATAAGAAGAAGGGCAAAGACGATGCCGCCAGTACAATTTCCACCGCTACAGAAACCGCGAGTATCAACCCGGAACCGGAGCTTGTTAAGGAGAGCAACGACGTTGACTTGGCTAACATGCGAGTCGAGGAAAAGATTGCCCGGGCCTACCATCGCGGTCTCTCATGGCGGAAAGTCCTTGTCAAACTCGAGCCTGATGCCCACAACAACATTATCGTCCGCCGGATGTTCCCGAATGCCTATGGGTGGCCCGTTGTCCACCATGTTGTTGAATCCCACTTTAGCGATTCGGCGTCTGCGCGGTTTCGCGTTGACGATGAACACGGAGGGGAACGAGCTTTGGATCCGAGAATACCACCGAATAGACACGGCAATGAGACAAGGACGGATTCCCCAGCGCAGAAACAAGGGATATCTCCCAGCCAAAGTCAACCCCAATTGACGCTAACCACCGTCCCCATTGCCCTCGAAGCCTCCGATTGCGTCCCCAATCTCCCCGTCAGTGCAGAACCCCTCCGGAAGACATCGCGGTCTTCCCAGAATCCCATGTCCCCGGTGTGGCATCCGGCAACGAGGCTGTCGCCAAGATTCGGCAACTTCGACGGCGGATCGGACTGGGAAGGGAATAGGAAGGACTCGATGACCTGGAGTGAGCAGGATTGGCATGATAGTGATCCTGATAGCGATTCGGGTGCGTTGAGTCCGGGGTTGGGGATTATGCAGGGGGATGATCGAGGGAATGGGAGTGGGAATGGAAATAGTGATTTGGAGGTTCCGAAGAGGCGGAATAAATTGAAGGAGAAACAGAATGCGGGGTCATCAGGCAATGGCGTATGGAGTTCATTAACGGATTCCATTGTTGGTAAACGGAAAGAGAAAGGGAAAGATAATAGCAAGGTTGTCGATGACTCGGTCATCACGGTTTCTGTCGAGGAAGAAGAGGTTGATGTCGTCGCTAAGGACAAGGAGGGTCCCCGGAAAGAAATATAGGGTATCTCGATGAAGGGGTTTCTTGGCCATGGTGATAGGGAGAAAGAGGGGGCTTTTATAGATAGAAGGGAAGGCGGAAGGTTCTTTGCGCATTCATTAGAATTATTAATGTTATTAATACCCATTTTGTTACAATTGAGTTTTGGCTTACTATTAGCGACGTGACGTGACATAACGAACAGAGTATTTTCGGAATATCTAGCCGGTCACCCCACAAATGGCAATGATGGACCAAGTTTTGGGTTGGTGTTCCAATAATTGGGGACATGGTCTAGTGGTATGACGGATCCTTAGCATAGTTGAAGCCCCTGGCTTCCGGCTTGGATCAGGTCCGGGGTTCGATTCCCCGTGTCTCCATTTTTGCTTTTTGGGCATTGGGTATCTACCTAATATTTGCTTTTTCATTTCTTTTTACTCAAAACTTTTTATTCAAGATAAATCATCACTCATTAAAACCCATTAATTAGCTAAGCAAATATCCAATTTCACTATCCACAACACACCCCTCTCTCCTTACTTCCTTTTTACTCCGCCCATTCCCTCAACACCTCCCTTGCCTTCCAAACCCGCCACCCCACCTTCTCCACACACCCGTCCACTGCAACGGTACCCTCTGCAAACTCCACCCCAAACATCCCGCAGATCCCATAGACAACTCTTTTCCCGTACTTTGAGTCCCGGGCAACGGCGGCGCCGAATTGGTCGTGAATAGTCGATGGGGCAATGTCAGGATCGTTGTCGAGGCAGGAGGCAATTAAAGTGAGGAGGGCGCAGGCGATGGGGATGTGCGGAGGGGTTTCAGGGGATACATTTGTTGGGATAGTAGGAGGGGAGATACAAAGTTCGAAGGGGGTGGAGATGGATAGGACAGAGTGGGAAGCGTTGTGATGGTAGCGAAATTCATAAAGACCCTTTGACCAGAAAAGACGGTCCCGGGAGAACAGGACAGAACCGTATATAATATTCTCGTCTTCAGTGTCGAGATCGTACTTGACGATGCTGCCATCAGAGATCACATCATCATAGAACCCAGGAGCAAGCGGGGACCACCGACCACGGCTCGATATTTCCGTCACAAGACGAGACCGGTTGGCGGTCACTTTGTACAAGCCGATCCAGTCGGCTTTACCATGGTCCTTCGGGGCCCTCCAGGTAACCGTGATAGGTGAGCCATACTCCAACACCAGAGCTCCACTCTCAGCGTCAGTGTCTCCTCTCCGAGCAGCAACACCACTAATCTCCATTCCATACAATGTTGGGTCACGCCCCGCAATGTCACCCGGGACTCTCGTCACCGTAAGTCTCGCCGGATACTTCTGGAACAGCTCACCAGCTTCCTTGACAATCTCCGTCACACCAGCAGCCAATCTAGGTTTTGCCGCAGCAAGAAATTCGCCGACAAACTTGGTGGTGTCGTCGACTGCACGATCCACTGTCTGCGAGACACGTTGCACTGATCCCGGGATGGGCAAACTCTTACGGAAGAACATTGTCAGGCCAGCTTCAGAACGGAGCTTTTCACCGTAGATCTTTTGCATGTGGGGTTTTTCAACAACGCCGATTACGAAGAAGACCAGGAGCTGTGTAACAATGGCCAAAAGGAAAACAGCCCTCGACCACGTGATCAACGCAGCACCCCAAATACCAGCAGTTCCGAGAATTCGCTCAGGGTTGTTGAGGAACCGGTAGATGTGACGATACGACAGCTTGGCTTCAGCGTCAAAGAAGAAGTCTCCAAAGAACCATCCAAACTCACCCAACTCGGCATAGATGCTGAATGCTGTCCAAGACTGCAGAGTCATGAGACCCGCTCCGATAACATGACGTAGCAATGCGAAGCCCGAAGTCCAGTCTACGGGGATGTTATAGAGCTTCCAGCAAGCGGAAATGAAAGAGGCATAGCAAAGATGCATCGAGATGTGCGATAGGGCCTTCCATTGACGCCAGGCTTCATCGTTACCTTCTCCGTACTTGACAAAGTGCCGAGTCCAGGTCTTCGCGTTAGACTGAGCCTGAAGGATGAAACCCAGGCCTCCGACGTACCAAACACGCCAGAAGATAGCATGAAGGGTGAATAGAACTTGAGTCAGAGGCGTAGTGGGTGTAGCAAACGTCAACAGAGCAATATAGCAGTGAATTAGGATAATGGTATAGTCGGTGCTGCGATGAAGATCTAGTAGGCCGATGAGATTGTGCACAGAGCCAGATCCGGAGGCCTGTCTTTTCGAGGGGCTAACCGGAACGGCGGGTTCATCAGAGCCAGACGCAGACCGCACACGAGGCGCAGGAGGGTTGTAGGTCTTCTCAATATGTGGGTTCTCGACGATAACAAGGAAGGCCATCTGCGCAAGATGCGCCAAAATGGAGATAAAGAGTACATCATAGCTAGCAGCCATCATCGAAATTCCGTAGTATCCAGCATACCCAACCGAGTACATAGGGTGAGGGGCCATCTCAAAGACACCATCAAAAGTGAGTTCCTGATCGACGAGATAGAAGAAGTCACCCCAGTACCAAGCATAGTCCTTGACAACTCTATGCGCATCCAACTTAACCCACAGATTGAAGCCGACCAGGCCGATACCCAATCCCCATCTTCCAAGAGCAAAAGCAATAGACTCGCCCTCAGGGATGCGACCACTCGCAATGGCAAACAAGCAGTAAGAGACAAAATCACACATCAAGATTAAATCAACCACTCTACGAAATACCAGCCAAGTATTGTATTCGATCGGAGCATCGTCGAAAGAGTAATCCTCGGGAATCTTAGCCTCCAATTCATTTTTTAACAGGTTGTAGACCCACGGGCGCGTCTGCTTGCCACTCTCAGGGGAGTCAAATAAATGCCAGCGACGAGCCCAGGTCACGAGACGTTGGTAGCGGGATTGAATCGTTAGGAGGACACCGATGCCAAAGTTGTATGATACGCGCCAGAAGATGAAGGTGGCGGCGAGCACAGGGCGCTGGATAGACACGGAGAGATAAACGTAGGCAAAGATATGGAGAGCAATGATGGCCAAGACGATGATATCAGAGATGTTCTTTGGTTGACGGGGATCGAGCAATTGAGACACCATATCATGGGTAGTCGGAACAGTGAATACTACATTGATATTAGTATGTGTCAACACTTTGGCGATTAAAGACACAGTCTACTCACCAGTGCCATCAGGAGTCCGTCCATAGGTCTTCTGAGGCTTGAGTGGATCGGTTGGGTCATTTGGAGTCAGCGGGGGAGTCGGATCTGTAATTGATCCATTATTGTCTATTAAAGGGTGAACTTCAATGGGTTTCGGGAAATTGTGCTTCCGGTTGACGGCCAGAGCCGGCTTGTCTATGGCTGACGAGCTCATGGTTGAGGAAGTCCGCCTATATGTTGAAATTGCAGGCTGGAAGGCAGGATATCGATGTCCAGAAATTGATGTGAATGATTCGTGCTTCGATGAAATTGGAGAAAGAAAACACGAATGAAGTCTCGTGGCAGCACTAAAACGAAAATAGCTATCGAAGCTAGGACAGTAAGTACCGATAGGACCTAAAATCTAATCGATAAGTGATAAGAGAAATGGCAACTTCCTATAATTAGTTGATTCACAGTTAATTCAGTCATCCTTGATTTATAGAGTAATGAATATCACGTGTCATAGTGACATCTCATCTTCACAATATTCCATCTGCTTCTCTGAGCTCATTATCTAGCTGCAGCATCTCTCAACAATCACGACCTAAAACCCCTTTTCACATGTCAAAAACATATCATAAACTTTTGAATCATCCCAATGTATCATCGGATACTTGCTGCACTGGGCAGGAAGGCTGCTTGCCGTTCAACAATTCGAGAGTCAAGTGTGGAGACACCATTACATGTAAACGCTCCTTCAAGCCGAGGATCTTTGTCTCGCGTACCTTTGATTAATGGAAGGGGATTGATTGTTTGTATTGATGTTGAATCATAATACAGATAATCGTGTTGAAAAGATATCGTGATAATCTTCATGACTTTGTCGTGAAATTGAATTTGAAACTTGAAAATCGGGGAAATGGTTCGTGGCTCTATCTGTCTTTTATAGCTTGCATGCTTTAGGCCTGTCGTGTTGTCATCGGTCTCTGATGTTCTGACTAAGCGGATTTTGAGCTCCTCATGTCACAAGTTCGTACCTGAGACAACAACCAAATGAAAAAGGTCTCACCTGCGAGAAGTCCCGAATGTTCCACAAACTACAAATAATAAGCTTTGTAATTTTCATTCACTACACAAAGTAGTAATCACAACTATCACCATCTTCACGAATTTTACCCTCACGTGTCAAATCCCCACACGTGCTCCTCATTTTTGTTGAATATATCGCGTGCATACCTACTACTTTTGACATGTGATAATACCCTCAAGTTTTCTCTCTCTTACTGCCAAAACGCACCTTCACATGCCTTGATTTTACAGTCCCCCCACACTCCATCCACCACCCTCCCCCCAACAAAATCAACATCCCCCACTAAGTGCATCCTCACTTTGCCCAGATCAGCAGTGACTATTTAGAATTCTGTTGGGATTCCGGGGTTGCTATGAACAGTTTGTCATTAAAAGCTTACGACAATCTTTCCAGGTTCAGTGTTTTATTGAAGTGAAGTTTGATGAGGAAAAAGTGAAAGGCTTGAAGATAATATTTGAGGTGTGATTGTGGATACCAAACCAAGGGTTATAATCTGCTGACTAAGTGGTATATTAACCCTTGTCATATATGTGGATGATGACTAATCATATATGCAATTCGTGGCGCACATCCTAGCTCGATGACGACATCAGCTCCTCATTGTGTCACGTATGACTAGCTTAACCACATCTCTTCAAATATGTTGTGACTTTTGATACCTAGTTTCCAAAATGACTGGAATGAGTTTAAGGTATCTTTCCTAATATATTAATTGGCCGTGTTCATTTAATAAGTAGGCTAGGATTACCACACGTTAATTGGCGACCAGCGTGCAAAAGAATATGACTAGACAAGCATCTACACTGGTTCCATACTAATTGCTATCTTTGTACCCTATTCATGCTATTGATACTAACACCGAGACTTTGCCATCTTGATTATTGGAGAAAGCAGTCTCTAATTCACTGATGGTTGCCACATTGAATCCTTATGAGTGTTGTTTATCTGTGCGACGAGGTCCAGCGTGCGATATGGGGGGATTATTAAAGAGAAAGGTAGGACTGGGAGGACTCTGAGACATCGGTTTGTCCGAGAGAGATCCCCAAAGATACTACGAAAAGCAATTGGGGTTATTTCGAGGCTTACAGTTGTTGAACGCCTCGATAACGTGCAGGAGAAGGTAGGAATTAAGGGATTGAGGGTGATTGGGTGTTTTGGTGCTAGCGTGCTTATCACAAATTAGAAAACGAGTGGCTGTGGATACATATTGAAGAACCGATGAACACTCACACTTACTCTCTCCGTCTTTAGCCAAGCGTGCTTTTAGAGATCTGCAGCGAGACATAGGTAATTGAAGGAGGGGTGGGAGACGATGTGCTGTCTTGTTGGTAGATTGCGTTAGGGAAAAGGATTCTCCGGTTGACAATGAATAGAGGCGAACGCTAGGAGTATACATGCTGTTCTATGCCTGCCTAAAGATTTTACTAGGTGATGATTTCACCAAGATACAGGCCATATTGGTAGCATTTGAAACTCAGAGACCAGAGTAATGTAGAATGTGAAAATATGAGGCGGCTTTGTTATTTTCTTCAAATTTATGCGCTTGTAAAACTGATGTGTTATATCGAGAGATACTTGGGCAGAAGGTGATGTCCATTATGTCACATAGGTATTGTTATTGCTCCGTGAAGCCCAATCTCAAGTAACAATACGGGAAGTGTCGCCCTACATCCTAGACTATTCATAATCTTCACATGAGTTTTGAGTATCGGTTATTTGGCCTAAGTGGTACGGGATCCTAATGTTCAGAAAATACTCTGTGCTGCTCCAGCCATAAAAGCTTGAATCCTTCTGTTAACGTCCACATGATTTAGACACACAGAGAAGCAAAGAGAATCCAAATAGATTAAATTCAACTGGGAATCCGTCTCACACAACATCTTTCAGACTATTTTGCAACATAGCAGGTCATTTGCTCAAGTTTTATTTCCATAGCCTTTAATGCTTTCGGGCCTTTGACTGACAAATTTAAGACTCTTCTTGCCTAATTGAGCTTAAAAGGTTGACGCACGAAATTCAAGGTGTGGACCTCCTACAAATGCTCTCATAACAGAAAAGAAGAAGAAGAAGAAGAAGGGGGCGCAGAGGGGAAGGGTAGGTGGAAGGTATATCTACAGTAAAATCATGTGAAGGAAAAAGGTTATGGGTTATATTACGTGAAAGGTACTGACAAGCCGTCCAGTTATTTTTGAATTGACTGTCCCGTTCATCGTGTTCACTCTCCCCCTTCTTTCCCTTTCCCTCATCTTCTGTTCCCTACATCTCCATGTTTTCGCTCACTCGTCTCTCTGTACTCACACTCCTGCTCACTTTGACCTCACTATTTGATTCATGAGGTGTGTTTCAAGTACACTACAACCTGTAAATATCTTTCAACACACCATGACAAAAGAATGTTGTCCATGGGATAGCTCGCTATGTATATTCCTGCTGTTTCCTCAGTTAAAGGCATAGTTGGCCAAGCTTGATGACATAGCCCTCAAGTCTACTGCTTCATTGGTAGCTATTGAATATTGTTGACTATTGATATGTTTTAGGGTTTTATGATTGAACGGGAATTTGCAGTATGACTGTCACCCCAAATGGCCACCGAACTCATAACTAAGAAGTATTATGTTGACATTTGCGTTTTAGACAAGTACACCCACTACGGTGTCAACCATTAATTAGTATCAAAAGTATATTCCTCAACACCCATCTATCCTCAATATTCATTGTCATCTTTTTTCTGTTTATCTCTCTTCTAATATCCTCAATTAAACAGAAAAAAATCCCTCGTCTTAGCAGGATGCGAAATTTTCTCTATTCGCGTTCTTGCATATGTAGATTCATACCCTAATGTTGAGTATTAATCAAGTCAAATATGAAATGTATTTTTCTAACCGTCGAGTTTCCTGTTTAATTTATTTGTTTAAATAAAATTTCTGAAACACGGCCAAAAGAGTAACAAAAATACAATCCACTCTTTAACTGTTTGAATTTTGAAAAGAGAGTATGTCCTAGCGTACAGCTTCTAGAGAAACGAGAGATGTTGTAGTAATAATTGTCAATGTTCGAGAAATTCTTTAAAGAACAGTCCTTGAGACTTACCACCTTGGGCCTCTGATTTCGGCCGCACCCTTTTACTAGGATATCCTACTAGAAACTGAATAGAAGTAGCATGACTAGTACCTGAATCAGATCATAGAGATCTAAGACGTCAGAAAATTCCAATATTTTAGAGAATTGCGGCAGGGGTGCAAGGGATAGACGGTGCGGCCTGATCTAGTAATAGAGTGTGGGAGATGGGGATGACGTCTCTAAATGAATATCCCCTTAAGCCTATATTCAATCTCTATCGGCCGGAGGCAGTTGACTAGGGAGGGAAGAGGGGAAGAAAGATTTATAAAATAGCTCGGCCTTCACCTTCGACAGTTTTCACACTCATTCGTATTCTTTATATCTTTCATTACCAGTCTTCATTTCACAAAAATATTTATTATTCATCTTAATCCCAACACCATTCAATTCTTATTATTCCTATTCATTTCATACTCATTCAAGATGTTCCCTACCTACTTTAACTTCGGTGTTCCTGCTGCCAGTCAAGGCTCTCTTACCCCCTATTCCGTGATAGGCCCCGAAACCATAGGGATTCGCACCGTCCTTCCCTCCGACACTGACGGTATCTGTATTGTCATGAACCTGATCTGTGAAAGCTATATATCAACTAACATGCCAACTATAGACGATCCCCAAGCCGAACCTAACACTGCTGGCAGTGCTGTCGATATTAAAAACATAGGAAGCTGGTTTTGCAGTGTTTTTGATAATTGCTACCTAGATAGCCTTGATATTGATATAGAAGAAGATAACGAAGGAGGAACTGTGGAAGAGGATGTTGCTGCGGAGAATTCTTCTGGTGGTGTGAACTCTGCTGCTTAAAATTAGGACTCTTGGTTAGACGGTAGATCTCATCATTCAGTGTCTGTTCTAGCTTCCGTCTTGTTTCCTCTTTTTGTTTTAATTCCCTTCTTTGTTATTTCCATTTCGAGCTGGCGCATGCTTATTTCCTTTTCTCCTAATCCGCCTTGGAAACACAATTTTGCCTTCCCGTTCGAAAGTTATGCTCAAATTCCTTCACGTCCCTACGACTAACTATGTTTCATGACCCATCAACCTGTAAATTAACTTATTTTAGTTCTTTTCTGGCCTTGTTAGCTTATTTTTACTCCCTATTTAATAAAATAAAAAAATAGTTTGATTAGAGTCTTTTGCTTTTGGCTAACTTATGATATATATGACGTTGTATAGATCATGATCCATGTTAATTTTCTTGTTTGTTAAGAGTCGTTCCCCAGGATTGAGATGGTAACTGAACTAGATAAAATGAAGAACCCCAGAGACAAATCCTAGTGTAAATGAATTCAAGTGCTTAGACTGATGACATCTAGGAATAGCGGTGACTGCCAATCCCTATAGTTTATATGTTTGACAACCATTTTCTGTAATGTGATGGCTGTAGCGAACAGTAGGCTCTCAGGCACTATCAAAATTCCAATAGCTGGTGGCTTTCCTTACCCTCAGTATATGGTGCAACTAACGGAGACTATCCCACAGAGTAACACTACTAGTCTCTTAACCCACTGATATGACGTAATCCACCTTTATCTAACCCCGTATCTGCATGTAAGGCAGATTAAATGGTCTAAATAAAGGTCTAAAATTCTTTGAGATGCCGGGAGTCCTAGAATGAGCTTGCAGCATTGTAGCCCCGTATGCTTCTACAAGTATTTGAGATTATTATTACAGTTCAGCATCCCAAATGTCGACATAAATGCTTCATATCAAGGTCTCGGGCAACTTGTTCTCCATTGGTTTACCGATGACGGTGAATTACAACACAATGCGATGATCCCATTCGATTTTCGTAGTACTACTTCCTCAGATCTAGTGGTGCCCTTGGCTAGCTTCGAGGCAAGCACTAGTTCAAATACCTGTTTCAGGAGCTGCATGTTAGCAAAACGAGGCTGCTCATACACACATCCAACAATTAGCGAGTACAAACATTGGTATCATATAAATTATTGAAATATTTGCATTTATTTGTACAGATCCCTGACATACATAACTTTCAAATCCTAAAAAGTAATGATTCAGCCCAGTTGTCATTTTCAACTCATGCCCAGGTGTGGCCTCTGACATCCTGATGCGACCCAGCTGTTATCACTACCGCCTCTTCGTCCATTTCAATTATTGGATAAACATAAATCCTCAACGTCTTTAATCACACCTAGTTATAGTGTAGGGCTAGAGAAGAAGTTTTTAGGTTACTTCCTGGCTACAGTCATGGCAGATACCTTTTATCCACTCGGATCACCTCTTAAGTGGGGTTTATCCGGCCCATGTAGTTGGGGTCATAATTGATGGGTTGATTGGGTTGAATTACACATGTATGCAATGTGACTTTGACTCCTTTTCTCTTTGTCGCAGCCCATTCTACACGTGTATAAAATTTGTTTCTAAGAGTATTTTTTAGTAGGGAAAATCAAATCAGAGGCATTGGTGTGTTTCACCGCACACCTTTTGCAGACTGGCCATTTTCAGTCCGTCTTGTTTCAGGTTGTAAGTGGGATTGTGAGTTAAATGTTGTAATTGGTCGATAGATAAAATGACTGTAACATGTAGGCATAGAAAGCAGCAGTAGCCCTTCTGTATTTTGTAATTCTAGTAGTGTGTTGACGGCAATAGCATATACATATAACTGTTGCGTAAGCAAAGTTTAGTCCTTCAAATTTCAAAATACGTAGCCGATGATTCAGCCCGCAATAGTTAGTATCTTGAACTTTCTATGACGTAACTAGCTCGGTGCAAAGTTCCTATATTTAAGAATATACATAGTTTCTTTTAGTGAAGTGTAGGTGGGGCCCCTGTAGATTATACCTCATGAGTCCAACTCCTAATTCTTATATTCATAAAGGAAAATGATGCCCATAATCTAACACATACGACCATAGCCTGTGGAAAATACGGGGTCCCGTCTGCTCCCCCATAGTCAAGCCACAGAGCGCCGGATTAGTACTACGGTGGGTGACCACGTGGGAATACCCGGTGTTGTATGTTAACTTTTTGGTCCTTGATTGAGTTCAACAAGGTACAAAAGTGTGCCCTCAAAGTTACCGCTTTGGGAATGCAATTAAGACTCTAGGAAATTCTCGGCTTGCAGGGTTACATAGGGCCAAACCCACCTGCATTTTCCGTCGCTAGAACATGATTTTTAAAAACTTTTCATCTTCATACTTTGTGTCTTTAAAAGCAAGCCATCGCGGTTGCAACGTGTAAAAATTTAGGTATCATTCGTACCCCACATCTTCCCCACAAAGTAATATTCGATCTTCCACGAGGTAATTGCTATATTTGTCACGGGTAAATACACGGAATGTTCCGTAAATTGTGATTACTTCAATGACGCAAATACCCTTGAGGCTCATAAACAGAATAGCTAGAGGGCTCATTAAGAGTAGTTGCAGGCTCTGTGGTCTAGAGGTATGATTCTTGCTTTGGGACATCTCAAAATTGCAAGAGGCCCCGGGTTCGATCCCCGGCAGAGCCCCAATGGTCAATTGACTCTTTTTGCATCTTGACTTATGCGGCCACGTTGTTTATTGTTTATTATGCCCTTGGTTTATATAATTTACTACATGTACGAGTTACTAAATACTCATTTTGTTCCATCATGGAGAGCTTAGATTGGTTGGTAGTATAGGACACTCGTGGGCTCTTATATATTCCAACGCGACAGCTAGCTACATACCTTTTTTTATTTTATTTTTTTCTCAATATCTATGTATTGCCCCTAGTTTTTCGCGCTTCTTGTTTTTGACTTCACAGTGCTTGCTAAAAGACACTCATAGTTGTTGAGAAGTTGTATATGGATACTCAACTTCTGATTGCCTGCATAAATCTTACTAAGGTAATTGTTAGAAAAAAGAATACTATCAGCACGATAATACAACTATTCGGCATCCAGCAAGCTATTGACTCACTTCACAACATGGATGGAATCACTGACTAAGTTGGACAGCAACACATGCTTACTCTGCCCACTTCTCAGTTTTAATCGGCTTCCAGTTTCTACTTCTACAAACTCACGATTGAAAGCAACCTGGTAGTTAATCATGGGTTCTAATGGCATTGACGAATCTGAACTCTCCCTACAAGACCTCATTTTCGTGTTTCCCTTTATCCTTTTGTTGTTGTGTCCACCTTAGCTTCTGGCACGGCGAACACCGCTTCCCTCAATGATAAACCCCAAACACCCCAAGCATTACGTCTAACTCAGCTATCTACCATCTTAAAACATACAAGACACTAGAGTTGAGCGTCGCTACAGCATCGAAACTCAAAGTGACGGAACACTGGAGACGAATGTGATGGAAGTGCTGGAGAAGGTGCAGCTACAAGGCCATAAAAACATTGATATTTAGTGTTATTTTTAGAAGAAAAGCTAGATTCTTGATTTGATTGGTGTGTGTGGCAGGTATTGAGTCTGCCTGTTGTTTCTAAGCTCAAATGTATGATCCCGGTGGGTTTGTTAGTATGAATGCACGGATTAGTAGTCGGGACCATGTGTGTAGTTGAAAGTGGGGTTCGGACCTTCCTAGACTAGTAATCAACAGTTACACAACAAATCTTAGAGGGTCAATTCAAGAAACGGTATCATTGGGAACTAGTAACTTAGTCTTTGTCAACCTGATCAGTAGGTATCCAGGGATTGCCTACGAACGAACCAAAACATCAGAGAAAATGATAGAAAATATGCAGCAGGTTTCTCGAGTTCATGTTCCATCAGTCTAAATTACATCACTTTAAATAATGGAAAAATTCATATTCAAGATAACAAATTTGTTTCTTGACCCCATATCCAACAAATGCAACGATCACCTCTTCTCAACCTCCCACTTAGCAGTCTCGGCTCTCCTCCTCCCAACAGCCTCAACAACCTCCGCCCCGTAAATCTCCTCAACCGCATTCTCCTCCATCAAAACCTCCTTCAAATGCCTCGTAGCCTCCTCCTTGGTCATACAAACCAAATCGCTCATCTTTAATTGGGTCGACTTCTGCACCTCCTTGCCCTCGCCCAGCTCCAACAGCATGCTGTCAAGCGACGCCGGGCGCTCCCAACGGATGAGGACCAATTTAGTGGAGATACCAGTAACGATGCTGCGACCTTTGTAGATTTCTTCCATGATAAAGGTGATGTCGGAGATAGTGATAGGGATTTTGAGGCCGACAGCGATGTTGGGGGTGTTGTTGGAGACGATGCGGATAAGTTTTTCTTCAAAGGCTTGGATGGCAGCGAGAGCAGTGTCATACATGCGATCTCTCATTTTGGTGGGGAGGTAGGGCGTGGGGTATCCTGTTGTTCAAAGTTGTTAGTCATATGACCAATCAAATCTGTAAGCCATTTTCACATACCAGAAATGGTCAGAATGACATGGTTAGCAATGGTGTAACCAAAAATAGCAGGCATAGTCCCCAACACAGGCAGAATCCGAAGTCTGAAGTTGGGAAGCACACTTAATTCCTCAACTTTCCCCTTCTGAAACTCCTTCTTGTCCAACGGCATCAGCTCCGCTTTTCCATCCTCAGCCTTCTCCGTAGAGAATACCATCGGAATCCCCGACCCAACACCCAGTAATTTTAGCTTCCGCCGCGTCGACCGCGACAGTCTATCATCCGTACTCGCCGAGATATCGCCAACCATCAAGCGCGTCGGGTCACTCTTACACGCCGATCCCGCCGATGAGATAACCGGGATATTGTGCTCATGGCAGTACTTTAGTAACGCCACCTTGGTGTCAATATTGTCAATTGCATCGATGACGAAATCTGGCTTTGCGCCAGTCTTTGCCCACGACCTCAATAATCTCGCTGACGATGCAGCGTCGAATTTCTCCGCGCGCAGATCGAAATTGATCCACGGAGCAATCGCCTGGAGTCTCCGCTTCATGACTTGGACCTTTGGTAACCCGACGTCAGCTAGCGTGGCAACCGCATGTCTATTCAGCGAGCTTAACGTTACTTGGTCAAAGTCAATCAACCGCAACTTTGAGACACCTGACCGGGCGAATGAAGTACAACAATGTGATCCAACACCACCCAAGCCAACAACAATAATGAAAGAAGACCGCAGCTTCTTCAAGCCATCCTCACCAAGAAACACCTTATTGCGAGCGAGTTGCTCAAGAATCAGCTCTTCATCAAAATCCCCTTCGATAGCACGGGCCGCAAGAGCCTCATTGCGCATATCCTCCTTAGTCTTGTGAAAGCCTAACAAAGATCTAGAAAGCTAGAAAGCAAGTGTCAGTCGTAGGGTTCTTCAATAAAGGGCTACATGTGGTGGAGAACTGACGGGCTCGGCAGGGGCGCTGACGGAGCTGGTCGGGGGGATCGACCGTTTAAGTTCAAGAAGACGCTCTTCACGCTGGAGGGCTTGGGTGCCGAGGAGGATGCCGGCGACGGTAGCACCAGAGAGGATGGCGGTGGCGGCTAGTTGAAATTTGGGATGGTTGAGCCATTCGGTTAGGGTGGTGGTGAAGGTCGACATTGTCGCTCGAATGACACCGTGTTCCGGAATGGCAGGGGTCTGGTGTAATTGATCACACGGATGAGATGGATGAGATGGATGAAGTGATATTTCAGTCGCGAGATCCTTCCACTTCAATGCTTTCATGTTAAGACAAATTAGGCCAATGACATCGAAGATTGAAAAATGATGTAAGTGGGTCTAGGGTAAGGGTAATTTGTAGTATATTTTCACGTGATGATTTAAGTCAATCGGGATCATTGTGCTACCAGAAAGAGCTCGGATCATGATCCCAGGTTTCCCCACGATTTGAACTAATTGGTGACATCATCTTATACCGAGTATAAATCGATGTCTCAAATTGTGAGAAGGTATGACCACCGGCTTCTAATTTTTCACTTATTTACTTCTTTGTCAAATTGCCCGCCATGGCGTTAAGTCCTTTAACCGCAATAGCCCGCCGCCGGCTATTGGAACATCTCATACAACTCCAAATCCGCCATCTCACCACATCCATTCCTAAGAAAGCCGTAGGCCAATCATCAACCCGACCCACGCCATCTTTTTAGGAAATATCCAAATGCGCCCATTCATTAATGTCGCCTTCAAACACCCTACCCAAAAGAGCAAACTGGCCATCTTCGGCCGACTGCTTGCCCTCTGGATGGTCTTTGGCATTATCGCTGTGCCATCGGCGACTTCAGCATTGTGGCATTACCAAATCGACAGGGAGGTACCGGTGCCCAAGGATTTTGATGACGAAATGGCGGATTTACGCCGTGAGATGTTCTCGATATTGGAACCCGGGTTCATCCAGTCACGAGAGGATGCGGCCGAAGCATTCTTCCCGATCATGTACGCCATTGATCGCATCGAAAACTATGACTGTGCCGGAGAGGGCATTCAGTCCCAGCCGGCCGTTATCCGAAAGCACGGGTTGTTAAGTTCCGGGTTCAATGTGTCAATGAAGAGTGATGGGTGGCGCCGAGAGTACCACATGATGTTAATGCATGCCGCCCGAGCCGCCGAGTACATCTCAGACTACTTGTTCAACGTTGATTATAACTGCATGGTTACCGAAAGACAAATTGACATCAACCCGGCCCCTGACGACGCCAACGCCATGCGTTGGGAAGATACATTCTCGGCGTTCAACGACCCTGTCTCAATCTATCGCAAGATCATCACCACTACAGGATTCACCGACGCCCAGAAAATAGAAGCAATGATCAACTGCGCTACATTCCTAGACTTCAAAGATAGGTCCGATGAAGCCGAAGCCATCTTCCAAGAAGCCTTTGATCTCGTTTCCAAACCCTACAAGAAGGCTCCTTTCAACCGCAAGACTTTCATTCTAAATGAAGCCGCAGGTCCACCCTCCAAAACCTTCTCGAAGTCCTCACCCAATACTTCACCCTCAAATCCCAGAAAACTCGCCTAGACATCGCCCTCCCCGCCATGCTCTCCATCCTCCGCGCACGCCGCTCTCTCTCCAATATCCCCCCGCCCTCCCCGAACCCCAAACCCAAAGAGCCCGCAAACCTTGGCTACTGGGACTCCGTTATGCAACGTCTGGAACTCCCCGAGTACCCGCCCAGCCCCCCCGATGGCTCCGAGGTCCCATGGCGCTCACCCGAAGAACGCTGCGAAGAAGCGAAACTGAGCATCTTAATTGGCGAAATGATGTTCGCAGGGTCTCATAAAGAGGAGGGCGTTGTCTGGACACGCGGGGGCATCGACACGGCCGAACAGGAATTGGATACATTGTGGAACAATGAAGACCCAACGCTTGAAGTTCGCACCGCTACGGCTAACTGTCGTCAATGTCTCCTCGTCGGTTACCGCAACTGGGGCCAAATGGCCAGCGTGATGGCCGAGCTCCAAAAAGAACAGGAGGCCAAGGATTGGACTGAGATCAAAGAAATCAAAGCAAAGTTCACCCGTGGCGACTACGATTGGTGGACTCGGTGGAAGCAGGGCATCAACGAGGAGTCCGTTAATAAGAAATACGAAGAGGTTCGCAAAAGTAAGTCGGATCGGTGGGTGGCAGAGCAGAAGGTTGTCGAAGCGAAGCAGAAGCAGGATCGCAAGTATATGGAGATGTTGAGGAAGCCGAAGTTGGGCTGGGGTGCATTTTTGGATATGTTCTAACGGAACAAGAAATCAACAAGCTAAAAGATCTAGATACAGATTCAGTCAGGATCGACAGAATATGCAGACAGATAGCACCTTGTATAATATTTGCATAATTTAATTAAAGTATCATTTATTCTTCAACTTCAAGTTACACACAAGCGATATAGTACAACCAACAAACAGGAATTTGCAAACAAAAACATGACGATATTTGAATAAACTAGACAAATAAACACATGCAAGATGCCCCTAATAAACAAGAAACAGTTGGATTCCCCCATAAATCAATCTACTTACGCCTCCTCCTTCTTGTCTTCGTTTGTCGCTTCTGGTTTAGGCTCTTCGTCCTTCTCCTGAGTCTCCTCAGCGATAGTCAGTGCTTCTTCCTTCTTCTCGACTTTCTTCTCGACTTCCAGTACTACCAAGGCACCTTCCCCAGTGTTAACCTCACTATCTGCGTTATCAGCTTCCTCGCCCTTCTTCTCCTCAGCCACTGACTCCTTAGGCTTGACTTCTACCCTCTCTTCAACTACTGGCTTCTCCTCCGTCGGCTTCTTCGCTTCGAAAGTTTCAGTCACCTTCTTAACCACATCACTCTCCCCTTCTTCCTTCTTCTCCATTTCTTTCTCCAACTTCTCATCAACCGCCATCAAATTCGGCACAACCGCATCCCCCTCCAACTTCTCCACCAGGACATCCACCGGTGTCGGCTCAGGGGCCTTAGTAGATTCCTCTGCAATCTCAGAAACAATCTCAACTATCGGCGTCGCCTCCTTCTTTTCAGATTCTAAGGCAACCGGGGGCTCTGTGGTAGGTTCCCGGGAAGGCATTGGCACGGCGGATTTCGATTCTTCCTTGACTCCGGTGGGGCTTCCACCATGTCAATGTCTTCGTCTTGGGAGACCGGAGGTTCCTGAATGGCACCAGGTGACTCCTCAGACTTCTTGAGCTCTTCGGGTTTCGCCTCGGTAGCCTCAGTCTTTGTCTTGGCTTCCGCAGCCGACGTCTCTGAATGTGCCCTGACAATCGCCTCCACCGACTCCATTGGCTCCGCCTCCCCCATCTCAACATCCTCATCCTGCCCCCTCTCCTCTACTTTCTTCTCTCCCTTCGTAACCTCAACCCCCTCGCCCATCTCCAACTTCGGACTCGTCGACTTCGAGTGCCCCGGCGACGGCACAATTGTCATAACATTCCTTAACGGACTCGCCTCAAACGGCGTTGGGTCCACATTAAGCAATGAGTTTCCCACAGGTGGCACACTCTCTTCTTTGACATTGGGAGAGGCACTGTTTGTCGATTCGGGCGTCTTGCTGCCACCGGGGGTCTGCGCATCGGACATCTCGGTGTCTTGTTGGGCTCTTTGGGACGCAGAGTCATCGCCATCTTGGTCGTCGCCGTCATCGTCACCATCTGAGGCGGAGGCGTTTTCGTCGTCGGAGGCGAGGATTGATTGGTCAGGGTTGGCGGGGCCCTCTTTTTTGATCTGGAGGTATCACGATATTTGATTAGTGAAGATTCACATAGACATGACTTCCTGATCGGAAATGTACTTACACCTTCGTCATTTTGTGTGCCACCATCCACTGGCACCCCAACCGGGGCCGCCCCCGACCCATCTGCTACCAATCCCTCCACAACAACCTTCTTTTTTCGCCCACGACCAGGCCCCCTGGGCTTCCGCTTCGGCGGAGGAGCCCTCCGCCTATTGACCGGACCAATCTCCGGCGGCGGCGTTTCCACAACCTGCGAAGCCGGCATCAAAATAATATGTCTTGTCGACACGATCTCCCCGTCGACATTCTGTCCCGGTTGTAAAGTCACCTCTTGCGTATACGGATTGCCCGCCGCGTCCAGTCTGCGCACCGTCGCTTTGGTCACGGTAGGACCTAACGGCCTCTCAATAACTGTTTTAGACGCAATCGTAACTGTCCCCTTTCGCCTCTTGGCCAAGAAAGAACTTGGGGAATCCTCTTCATTACGCCCCACCGGCTTCCAAACACGCGCCATATACGCGCTTGCCTCCCTCGCATCCCCTCCGTCTCATCCTGCTTTGCCACCACCCCATCGACATCACCCTCCCCGTCATCGTCAATCGGCGCCGGCCGTTTATATAGCCGGCCAGAACGCGCAAGGCGCAAGAGTTCCTGGCTGTACGGGGCGAGCAGCACGGTATCTTTGGGCATTTCAAGATCACGAGTCCAGGGGTCGTCTTTGGAGTTTTCTTCGCGTTGGGTGGTGGGGACTACTTTGACCCATTGTTCGCGCCATTGGCGGACGGGGAGGCCATCGAGGTCATCATGTTCGTAGGCGGCGCGGTGGGCTCGGCGGGACTGGTGGAGGGGGCTTGGGTTAGCGCGGGTTCGATAAAGGTAGTAAGAGATTGGTACGTGGTTTGTGACTTACGGAACGGAGCGACGTTTGGCTGGGTCCACTGGGCGCCATTGTTTAAATTATGGCCTGTCGCCAATCACCAATAATAATATTATAAGAAACACGGGCGCCTATATCTCGCGTAAGATTAATCAGATAGTAATAATTATAGATTATCGGCCTCTATTACAAGAGTACCACGGCATGGAACGATAGTAAATCGACGGAAATTTGCGCTTGCTGCCGGCACAAATATGCAAGCTTAATCTTGATAATGTGGATGTTCGCTGGGCTTGTGGTTTCATATGCAACTCTTGGAATTGAGCCTTGCTGGACGCGACGGATGAGACAGGGATTATCGATGAGGGCGGTGGTCGGATGATACTCGGGTAAACATATTCACGAGTCTGGTAGGGTTAGTGGTATGTTGAACGCCTAAGGATAAAGAAAAGTAAGTAGATAATATGAAAGGCATTTAACTACTCTTAATATATCCAGAATCATCATTTTTATGCCATTGGATTCACATATGACACCATTGATAACCTCAAATTATGGTAGACCCTAACATCCATTTACCAACCCTAGTGTTTTGCCTCCGAAAAAAAACATTATCAAGCAACAAAAATTGAATAGAATCTGCACTGAAACAATATCTTAAATCTCGCCTGCCGCTGATAGAGCAAAAACTCAAAAACCAACTACCAACTACCAACTACCAAAAGAAAATCAGTAAAACCAAGCAAAGTAATGAATAAAATGTATCAAGAAACGTAGAATATGCAGCAAGTCCCAGGCTGCCGGAAAGGGCCGAAGCGGGGCCCGGCCGCTGCTAATCGTACAGGAGTCGGGGACTCTGGTGGGGTGACAGGATCGTGAGATCGTGAGATATTAATGCGAAGTTTAGTTGCTATGGCATGTTAGTATCGTAACCAAGTTAATTAGTTGGATGGCTAGGTGTGAGAGTGGACTTACCCCGAGGGCAAGTTATGTTGGGGGCCTTTTCCTATAGATGTTAATATAGAGATTTGACGATAACATGATGAGAATGTTGCACTTACTACAGCCTTGGCCTCAATTACTAATCTATTCGGCTGGAAGAATTGACTGATAGTAGTTTGTCTCTGTGAAATTGTTAGTCATATTGTTCCATTTCTGACCACTATCGTCACCAATGACCCAATACACCCTAAATAGCCTCGCCAATTGACCTACCTGCATAACCTGTAGCTCTTTCAGCCCAATCTGAATCAACTCCTGCACCTTCCGCGGGTCCGTCTCGGCCTGGTGTTCCCGGAAAGCATCCCGGGTGCGACGCTGGGCGTACTCCTTGAAGTTATAAGAGGTGAAGTTGCCACCGGTCTTGAGCAATTGGCGGTACTGAGATAATCGTTAGTAGGGTGCCCTTATGAATTGATGTGAATTTTGTGATGATCTCATCAAATTTCTGACAACTGTGTCGTCATACACGATGAAATGGGCTAAGAACTTACCAAAGACCGAGCCTGCTGGGCAGAATCGCCACGAAGGGCATTAGTGACGGACATTATAGGATATGTAAAGGTGTATATTTTAATGAATGTGATTTCGGATCAGCTATCGAGCGGCGCGTATGACTTTATGAGGCGGAGGGGTGATATTGAGTGGTGGCGGCGGGTTTTCTTAGTCATGCACAGTGAAAATGAGAGAGTGGGTCTGGGCGACGGAAGGTATTTCGGTGACTGGCCAATCAGAGGCATAGGTGATTAATGAAGGAATGAAATGAGGTGGACATAAATCAAGGGATTTGGGAGAAGCAAGTTTAATTTCAAGCATGATATCGTTCTAAATTGATTAGATATTAACTATATTTTTCGCTTAATTTATCACTGGTGATTTCAAATCAATTGATGATCGGGACAGCTCCGTCACCGTTCATGTCCGAGTTCCGGGGATAAGGGGCCTGGGTAGATAATGCCCGATCACGACCGGAATTAGTACTCAAAACCAATGACATCATCACCATCATCGCCAATCAACCAAAAATACACAGAAACAGCCCATCCGGTTATATTTTGAATCTCTAAACGCCCTTAACCCAAACCCAGACCTATCTTTATTTCTTACACTTCCTTTGCTCATTAACCAACTCCCACAACTCATCATTCTCCTTTCTCAACTGCTCCTCAACCGCCGACTCCAACTTCTCTTCTTGCATCGCCAACACCGCCTCCTGCAACGCCCCCGCCTCGAACCCCGCTGAACTAAACATCCTATCAAACCGACTCGGTTCTCCAATCGTCGTCACAATCTGACCCGAGAACGTATATAGTCTCTCTGCCTGCGTCGGCTTCACGACAACCATCGTCTTTGTCGGTGCTTCCGTCGCCTCGATGATTGGCGTGAACGTCAGGTTAGTCACACTTGCATTCAGGTCCGCCAGTTCCGTCGGGTGACTATTGTCAACCAGCGACCACTGCATCACCTTGCCCAACGTATGTCCCGTAATCAATGTCGTCCCATCATACGAGACCGCCAAACTCTGCGCCGGCCCCAATTCCTCGCTGACATTTCCCAGCGGCGTATTCACATGGACGGCCGCCGACGCGTGGTCCTCGCTATGCGGGCCGATTAGCGGCCTCGGCCCAAACATGTCAACCAGGAACAACTCCCCTCCCTCTGTCGTCACGAAAATCGCCCGTCCACACGGATCCAACGCTGCGCACAACGGTATCTCGGCAAACAGCAACGTCCTTAATGCATCCCCTGTGACATAATTCCACACGATAATCGTCTTATCCCGCGCAGCCGAAATGGCAATCGAGGTCTCGGGGTTCGCCGAAGACCCAGTGGAAAGTGCAGTGATGGCACCGCGATGGTTAGTAAGGACGTGGTCGGGGTCTTTCTCGGCGGTGCTGTCAAGTTCGAGAAGGCGAGCGGTGGGCCATACATGGATATTGGCGTCGGAAGAGCCGGTGAGGATATGGTGGGGGGTGGTTTCGATGCAGGTGATGGGTTGGATGTGGCAGGGGGGCGTCGTGACTTGGCGGCCGGTAGTGGTCTGGGAGGGTGGTAGTTAGTTACTGAGTGGATGGTAGGCGGGAAGAGACAATGTTGGTGGGGGGTCTTGGGTGGGTGATTGGTATTTCGGAAACGGTGGAGAGCGTAGATTAGGCGAGGCGCCGAGCACTAGTTTCACCATCTGGGGAGTGACGTCGTACAGACTCAGAAGTCTCCTGATCTTAGAGCCATTCTTCGTCCCCATAATCCCAGATCTCTCATTCAAGACACCTTTACACGAATTCCGTCTTTGTCAAGACTACAACCACTAACGTCTCTCCCAGAAATCATTTCCTATCTTGATTTACCTCCCAAAGAATCATCCGACCCTCCGTCGTTCCCAACACAACAACATCCCCCACAATTCCCACCGCCGTAATCTTCTCCGAAAACGCAACAAGTGCCTCCTGGTTCCCCTTCTCCCGCGAATACACATAAACATGTGCCTTATTATACTGTGCAGTAAAAATGTGCGTCCGGCTCACCGCCAGGCAATTCGGCGGCGCAGAACTCTTCTTCATGACATTGCGGGCTTGCAAGGTGGGCGAGAGCTGGTAGGTATAGATGCCAGCGTCTTTGGAGATGGAGGTATTGGAGGCGAGGGGGGGCCCTTGGATGGCGACGATGAAGTCTTCGGTGAGCATTGTGATGCGTGGGTGGATTGGCGGGGTTGTAGATAGTCAGTGTGTCCCTTGCATGGAGTGTCGAGTTTGTAGGAAAAAAAGTGCTTGTAAGATAGTGAGACACTATTCGCCTGGTGACGGGTGACGAAGGGTGACTGCGAAATGATGGCGTTAAGGCGGCGATATAGGGTGAGATGGTGAATTCTTGTTATCGCAGTGGAGGTTGTCTATCACGCAGATTTGTTTCGTAGACAACGAGATATCCCTAAAAGGCGTGCCAGTAAATAGAAAGATCGCCAAAAGAGTGATAGATCTCTAGGGAAAGCTAATTTGACTTGAAATGGTGTGTTTCTCAATAATTGGTGATCACTAGATGCACCTTTCACCAATATTTCTATTCTATATCGCAAAATATCGCCAATTATCGCTTATCGATTAGAATTTTTCCCGAAAAGTTTTTGCCAGTCGCCAAAGCTCACAGCCAGCTGCCATCCATGCATCCACATCCTCCCCAATTCACGCCCATTTTTCGTGACTTGGACTCAGTCGACCCACGATGCTAGTCCCCCGCTATGACATTGATCGCTCCGTCTATCCATTCAGTTAATTCCCAAGTCCAGGACATTGGAAATGACCGTGGCGATCATGGCATTTAAGATGACGTTGGGTGACTCTTTCGAGGGGAGGGTTGTTACAGTAGGTGTAGGCTGGGTTTGGGAGGTTGGCTTGGTTGATGGGGCCTTGGGGATTGAGAGGGATGTGATAGGGTTTGGTTATGGGTTCATGTATGTATGTCTTGATGAGACGTAGAGATGATCAGTCATCTCGGGCTATATTGAGCATATTAGCAGATACCAGGGATTGACCAAAACACTTTGGTAACTCGAAACGAAGCCTTAACACATTCGCCCTCTCATCGCTTCTCCACTCTCTCCCCTCTTCCCTCTCACCATGGCGGGATGCATATCGTCAGTCTGCAGGCTTCCCTTGCATTAGCGTTTCCACTCCACGATGTTCCCCTTTGGGAAGTATTTACACTTCGCTTCCACACCTCACAGTGGCTTTTTCTCAGCCGGTCTCCTAGAGGGATGCCACATTGGTGATAGCCTAATAAACATCCCTTTGATTGTTGCACGTGAACTACAGGTCGCATTGTGGGATCTCTAGATTGTCGGTGATCTTCAGAGGATATCTATTCCTTGCGTTGTTATTTGAGGTAGATTATGGGCGGAATAGTAGAGGGGCTTGAATTGGGTGGATGGGCTGACAGATGGGTCTAAGCGGGTACTGTTTTCGTTGGAGATGTCTCTGTGACCCAACAAACAAGCTCCCGGAAGTCAGGAAAGGTGGATCTGGCACCAGAGGGCTCTATGGTATGGAGCCCATGGACGGACAGTCAGTGATGCACCAAGATGGCTGGTGGTTGGTGGGACTGTTTGTTTATTCACTCACATTTGCATATAACCGGTTTGAGCAAAGACAATACAACACTATATACAATACAACTCCAATACACAGAAAGCACAACTGCTATTTTGTGCACAGATGATCGATCAAAACAACCCAACCTCTTGGTCCTAGTATAGTAAACCTTGTTCGTTTTCCTTCCACCCTTGAGCTCGATAACCGGCTGTCTGATACTTTGGGAAAAGATTACCTTAATAGGATAGCCGCTCTATCAGGAAATCCATCTAGATACTTCCCTAGTATTGATACCCTGTCGCCACACCCAGGGATGCACCCGGGCCCGCCAACTCGAAGGCCGGAGCCTAGTCTAGAACTAGGCCAGAGCCACGGTTTCCCAGCATGGTAACCGGGGAGAAGACCAGGGCTAACGTTATGAGACAGGATGTCCAAATGCTAAGGAAAAAAAACAGGCTGACTCTCTAGTTAAACTAGAGAGGAGCATAGTCTTCTTGCCGGGTTCCATAGGCTTCGGGGTCTGTGGTTGGGGAGTAGGGTAGTCCATTGGTTGTGTTGACGTTGCTATGGCGCGTGTGGTGATACGATGGGGGATGTGGAGAGTCTCAGGGTCAAACTGAAGGCTTCTTTGGGGATTTTTGGCGATAGGGTGGTGTTGTGTTGTATCATGGGTTGTGGTACTGGATTATTCAGCTTGGAACGTGAGAATGGAGAAGAAACACGAATGCACGTGCTGTGCAGATTTTATAACGAGGTGGGCTAGTTTGGGGCGGTAAAGGCCTCAATGGCATATTGGCAGTGTAATAATGGAAGACTGGTGGAAGCGTGGTATCTGGGCATCTCCAGTTGCCTGGCTCCTTTGAAGTCATGATACTAGACGGCACACACTTGCCTCTAATTTCTCGAATATCCTAAAAATCCCAACGATCACAACCCATAATCTCCAGTCTCTACCCCCGCTGTCCTCTTTATATCCCAGAAATGAACTCTCATCTCATACCAAAGCTAGCCTCACCATCTAGCCATTGCACTCCCTTCTCACCCGATATCTCGAGCCCAAGGCAACTGGGCAAACAGGGGATCGGGGCCCCAGATGGTCGGGGCGTTGTTCAGTATATGTGGGGCAGATATAGGACCGGGATGGCGGACTGGGAGGTGGTGCCGGAGGAACGAGATGCCGTGGGTTGGGATTGGATATTTGAGAGGGTGAGTAGTGGTGTCTGTGCTGGGTGGGATGAACTATACTGATGAGTATATAAATTATGTAGAGTTGCATTATTTAAATTGTGAAGATGTGTTTCTTATAGAGACATGGTGAAGACATTATATATATCCCCGTCAAGTATATCGCATCATTTTCTTATCATGCTATTTCCTAAATGTCTCTCGATGTAGTTCCGCACTGTCCTCAGACACCTATCTACTCAATTTACGAAGACTACTACCGTGATGTCACAGCCCATCACCTATTAAATCTTACTCTGCCAAACACACCTTTGGCCCCGGCGGTGTCCCTAGTCAATCACATCGTAGCGTCACTTATATCTCTGAATACGGTATAGCGTCTAGACTCTGGATCGTGACGCACGCTATGTGATGAGCAGAGGGAATATCGTAGAGTATATGTGATATCATTGGGGGCTGTGGTCTCGGGTCTTCTTCTCGTCACAGACACCACAGCCATGAAAATCCCTTCAGTTAAATCCCCAGCTGAGAACTCTACGTCTCAGCATCACTATATCCCATAAAAATCCTGTAACATCGCCTGCAGTCCAATGTGACGCCATATCAAGAAATATCTCTCTATTGACGTCTTTTCCCAGCTGTTGATTCAAAAGTCGCTTGTCGTAATCCGCAAGCCACAATTACTGGGGTCGGAGTGGTGACGGAGACGGGGAGGTTCCGATGTCGTGATGCGGTGACAGCCGATGGGGATTTGTGTGGATTGGGAAGAGATTTTCGGTCTTGGTGGTAATGGTTGCTTTTATGTAGGTTTTTTTAGGCAAAGAGAGACAAGGGAAAAAAAAAGGAAAGAAGGAAAGAATAATAATAATAATAATAATAATAATAATAAGAAATCTACTCAACATCCATCAATATCCCCCTACTGCATACAAACACCCGTTCATCCATCCATCCATCCATCCATAACATCTCCAGTCCTTTTCCATTTCTCAAGCAGATATCCTCTTTCAAGTTTCAACTCTTTTCTCCTCACACAGAAGCTAAAATTACCTGTAGAAAGCCCACCTCCACACTACGCCGACAGTCCCTAGCCGATATGTTATGAGCCGATGGCTACGCGGGTATCCGGCTTGTGTGGAGGGTCTCTGGGTGGATAACAAGGCCTCGTGGATATAATTATTTTTATACATTTATTTATTTATTTATTTATTCATAACACTATGTTTTTCTTTATTTAATAAACGGTCCAAGTAGCCTAAGACTGCCATCATAAAGACTAAATCAGCCCTGATATATACGACTAGCCCCTGTTTCTCGGTATCTTTTGGTTAATGTGGAATACAATTCCGTACTTTGGTCCAAGTAATTTCATTCTCGTCTGAAAAATCCAGTCGGGACGAGGGAAACTGTTAACTGGTTCAAGTGGATACCACGGGCACCATAAGCACTTCTTAACAAAAGCTTCCTAAATATTCACGATCCTTTAGTCTACGGTTGCAATGAGCGGTTATTTTTGACTATATTCAGTATATCGAATGTACTGGCTGCAACTCTAAACGTCTCCGGCGAGAACAGGTGCCGTGAGGTTTACTTTGTTCTTGGGTGTCTGTTTTGAGATTAGGATTATTCTATTTTAGGTCTCGTTGAGAACATCAGACTAGTCATGTCTCGTGTGCATGATGCTATCTGTCGATCACGCCGTGACGTCGTTAGGCTTTGGTGGTCTTGGTATTATTTTCTGAGTACTACATGAATTTTACTTTGTGAATATTAAAGGACTTTTGATATTGTTTGAATATTTCCAAGGCTGTGATATTATCATCTGTCTATAAATTTTTTTGAGTGATATCTCCTCAAAACCCCTCATCGACATCTGCTGATAACGTCAGGGACTCTTTTTATATGCAAGGGAACCACAGGAATCCAAGGGCATTTGATCCTTCCGGGAAATTCCCATTTCACAATATATCCAAACTGAGCCTAAGACTCAGAAAAAGAAAGAAAACAAAAGAAAATACATACACAAGAATGTTACACTTCACTTCCCATTCCATTCCATGTATCTCGCTTCAGCAAAGAATCTCCGTATAATCGCGTCAGTTTGTGAATGCACCTATACTTTTGTATCTCCCATCTCTCTCTGTTTATCTTTCTTTTCTTTCCTTCCCATCTCTCTGACCCCTTGGCTCTCCCCCGATTGATCTTCTGCCCATCATTCACAAATCAACTTCCAACTCTTCCCACTGTCTGGCCTCCGCTTAGCAAACCATGACCCTGGGCATTCCCTGTCGTCTGTTGGCCAGACATTTTGGTCACTTACAACTTCTTATTTACTCACTAACTCCCAACTCTCATCTCTTAGAACCCTCCCCTCGACTCCTGTCTCCTGCCGCCGTTGACAAGCCCCCCATCCTCAGTTCCGTACCCGCCCCTAGGCAATCTATCCATTACCGGGTCTCCAGCTCCCCAGTTTAGCCAACGAGCCAGTCACTAGGCATCGCTGGGTCCCTGACGGACAGGATGACCCGTCGTCAGTCTGCTCCCCGGATGATGCAACGTCGCGGTTGGTTGGGCTTTCGGGGTCAGTTAGAGGGGGCTTTGTGGGCTCGTATATGTGGTGGGCCGGGGGTGAGACGCCACGGAGGGAGGGGGGGAGTTTGTGACATGTTATGGGATTAGAGCGTTGTGGTGGTGGGAGAAGAGATCTTGAGTGAATGTGACCCTAACGAAGTCACGATAAACGGGTGAGTTATATGTACGGAAAAGAATCTGATATCCCGATGGACCCGGATGTTATCAGGCCATGAAATGGAGCTCCTCATTAGTATTTAAAGGTTCAGTTGCATAATAAGGATTTCATATCTGTTGCTTACAATCCCGAGCCTATAATGGTTACAGTCTCTATTGGCCACAGGCTTGATGTGAAACCAACCACAGCAGCCTCCAGTTCCGAGAGGAAAGAAGAAACGAAAAGAATAACATGTAAAAGCCTTCAAGTAACAATACCCACTGTTAGTGACTATCTGCAGAAAAATATATACTGTTGGTTATTCTCCTAACGACTCTTAGCTGTGTATTGCCTCTAGCGTCGACAGAGCATATCTACCCACCACGTCATATTCTACCCCAAACAAGTCTAGCCACCATCGTAGCGAAGAAGCGCCGTATCTCGCCGCTCACTGGTTACATCTCAAGCCTAAAGAAACCCGTTAAATGCAACATTCCCATCTGGTATTCCGTAGTGTCTTATCCGTAGTCTGAATCCCCAGTCCCTTCTGTATCCCCAGAGATTCCATGGGTTTAGATTCCTCGTTGGCTAACTGGTGACTTAACTTCCTATGCTTGGTGACCTTTGGCCCTACGCGGGCCATGGCTTGGGACCCAAGGGATCAAGTAGGACTAGCCTTGGCTTTGAGGAGGAACGAGACAAGAAAGGCTAGGCTAGGCTGGCAAGCAGTGGGAAACATTTGGGGTGACTTGGCCATTAGACGCTGACGGGTCAGAAGAAACGATTGTGGTCTGACAGGCTGGTTGGTGAAGACATAAGACAAACCTGAGTAGAGGGTTCTTCTTCATAAAAGAGGAAGGAAGAGACGAAAGGGAATCTCGATAGAATTATTCATAATGTGTTTGTCTTCTATATTTCCCTTTAACATGGCTGTAACCTAACAATACCAAACATCGCTGTATTCGCCGAATCTCTGTCGCCCTTTGGAACTCTGGCACCCATTGAGTGCATATTTTGTTACTCACTTACATTGTTTCGATGTGTCTGCTGCATAAGACGAATAAGACGAGCGGTCGTTAAGGCCATAGAGTAGGATTTTATTGTTTGAATTTATTTAATTAGTTTATTTTATTATGTTAATTCTTTTTGTGCTGGGGTCATGGGGTTGGCTTTAGCTTCCTGTCAACTAACCACTTTGGAGCTCTGCGTTTTTTGATAAAATGAGCTCTATTTATCTATTGTCTTCTACCTCGCTCTTTTGGACTAACAACTTTATATATCATCTGGCTGCACCCGTGGCTATGGACCCGTTGCTCCGAGTTGGTCTTCTTTTGATTTCTCATATTTCGCTGGATTTACGACAGATAAATTAGACATCGGATGAGCCATAACGACCTGGTTATCGTCTTTGTTTACAAACGTTTGTCTTGATATTACAACATTGGCATAGGCACAGAGGCTTCATCTCACGATACATTACTGGCTGATTCATACCAAAATTTTACATTTTCTACTGGTCTCTAGAACCACTCACCGTGCTCTCTTAGCACTTCTATTCTCACCATCCTCCCCCCTCCTCCTCCTCATCTACACATATCATCATGGACCCCTTCAACAGAATAGACCTCCCCATTGACCTCTCCCTTCACCCTGTCACCTCCCTACTCTCCACCAATCTCGCCGAGCTCCTCGCCCGCGACCTTGAGCTTTCCAGCGCCATCTTCCTCTCCAAAAACATGACCGCCGGCATCCCGCACCTGTCACGCCCCGCCGGCTCATCCATGTCCATTTCGTCCGATTCCGACTACGATTCTGACTCCGGGGCGCCAGCGCCGATTGCGAAGCCGGTGGCAGCGACGACACCGGGGCATATTCGGGAGGTCTTTAATAAGATGGATGAATTGGGAACGATTGGAGAGGAGATGTTTCCATTGAGGCGTTCGTTAGCAGTGCTAAGGGGGGATTTGGGTGAACTTTCCGGGGCGGTGGGGCAGGGGGTAGCCAGGAGGTGTAGCACGATGTCCGGGAGATCAGTGACCGAACACATTATGCAAGGTTTCGACCCTGAGCCGATTTCTTCCTTTAGGGATAATAATGCCGATGCTGTTGACACAATGTCGATATCTAGCAGTCTCCCCGCGCCCATTCAATCTCCGACATGATCATGGACCCTCCCATCGTCCACCTGAACCCCGCGAGCCCCCCGAACCCCAACCCCGCGCCATCGTGCTCCCGCTACTCGCCTATCTCCCCCATTACAATCCCCAGACTCATCTCCCCGATGCCAATGTCCGACCCTGCTGAGACTCCCCAGCGGACACCCTCCGGCAACGCCTCAATCCTCTCAGCGAAAAGCGACCCGGACACCAGCTGGATTGAAGATTCAGAAGACGACATCAAAGACCAAACAACAACAACGACGGCATTCACTCAACTCTCATCCCGTCCTCCCACTGCAACATCTTTATCCCGCCGTGCCGCCCTCAACGATAAATCCTCTTTTTCATCCCATGCCATCCTCGCCAGCCCTCCCGCGACGCCCCCGCGTACATCTAGTCCTCCGCCACCCGCCAACCTCGAACGACAACTCCCCTTCGGAAACACGTTCGGCCGCGGCATCACCTTCCAACCCATCAACTACCAAACTTACGGGCCGATATCACCGCCAGAGCGTCCGTCGTCGGCACACCAGAGTCCCGAAAAGACGCGGGTGGGAAGGGCGGATTCAGTGCAGGAAGGTCGGGTTGACAGAGGATATCGAGGGGCCACCGGGAGAATTTTCGAGCCACCGGTTATTACGTCGCGGCGATCGTCATTGGGGCCGAGGAAGCAGAGCCGGGTGAATAGATTGCAGTTTGATGAGATGGAGGATATCCCGTTGTCTCCCGCTGAGAACCGCAGCCTAGAACACCCGTTCTTCGGCATATCCCGGGCAAACTCTCGGCGTCAAAGTCTCCATGGCCATGCTGCTTCGGAACATCGGGTAGCTTTACCGGCTAGAAGCTACCGCGATAATATGTCTCTTGACACTGACTTGACTTTCGAACCATCCTTCCCCACTTCGAGATCGCGCATGACGTCGCCGAGGCCGGCTTATAGCTTGAAGAATGCCGCGTCATTCAACTGTCAGGTGCCAGCGTCAGCTATTCCTGGAGTCTTCCGGTCCCCCACGCGCTCACAGACCCCCGACTTCTGGAAAGCGCCATCACGGCGCCCCGAAATTCCGCCACCGCCAGCATCCGTGCATGCCTGGCTCGATAATAATTCGGAGAGCCGGACGGCATTGCCTCTTCCGCAAGAAGTCGCCGATACTCTAAGAGTTAATATTACTTGTTTCCCGGATACCATGTTGCTTTGCAATAGCTTGACGGTGGAGACAATCCGGGCGTATTCGCGCAAATTAAAGCACGGGGCCACGCTGGATAAACCAAAGGTCACCCCGACATCCCCAGCGACGTCATCGAAAAAGTGGAGACTACCGAGAGGTTTCGGAGGAAGGAAAGCCGTGGCGAGATCAACACCGAGCCCATCGGGGGATCTCACTGATGATATCCCCCACAACCCGAAACCCTGGACTGTCCTTCGGACCGTCTTCTCCGGGGCCTCTGATCACCTATGTGACGCATTATACGCTCACATTTTAGCCTACAACTACATAACTACTCTCTGCACAGCTCGCTCCAGCTCCCAACCTGAGTCCCTTCCGACCTCCTCTCATTCCAATGCGAGTTCCCTCCAAAAATACCCGTACCTAGCCCCCATGACCTCCCATTCCATCCACGACTCCACAATAGAGATCCCCAAAAAGGCTGCTCACCTCCTCGGTATGACGCTCCCCGGCGATCCCATTCGCTCTCCCTCGCCTGCTCCCTCTATGAAATCCTGGGCTCCCCGAAACCGCCTGATCCGCGGCGGTCATCCGGGATCCAGTGGCTCGGGGGCCTCGACGGCGGCGTCGAATGGGTTTTTGTCGGCGCCGTCGGATAAGGCGACGAGGGATTTACAGGTGGGGTTAGAGAGGTGTGTGGCGAGGTTAGTGGTGACGATGAAGGGGGATATTGAGTATGGAGAGTTTGCGGATGGAAGTAAGGTTGATGGGGTATTGATGAGATCGTTGTGTGAGGTGGTGAGAGGAGCGGAGGAGGGATGTATTAAGGAGAAGGAACTTTTGTTTTATTTGTTTTACTTTTGTTTTTTTGTTTTTTTTCTTTGGAGGGGTATTTTTATGATACGCTGTGTTTTGTTATACGATTGAGTTGGGTTGAGGGAATTTCTTTTTATTTGGAATATACAAGAAAGAAGAGGAATTTTAAGTAGTAGTTAGACAACGATAATTGAATTATGCGCTGCAAAGCAATTCAACAGTTCCATAGGATTTTATCAAATCAAATATAAATTTACACAGTATATGATTCCAAATCACATCACATCAGCCTTAGCACTGTCCATAATGACCTTAAACTACGTGGTATCATATTAACTTGACTATAAAACAACTCTATCTCTGATGTTTGCCTATCACTGTCCTTATCAACCACCGGCAATGATAAACTCTCATCCCACACCCATCACTCCTGCTCCATCCATTCCGGCATGCACAACACTTTCTTCGGTAGCTCTAGCCACGTAATCTGGTACTCCGCATCCTTCTCTCGCACAATATCCGAAATATACCCCTCCTTCTTCTTGATCTCCTGCCCATAAATATCATCATACTCCAAATTAAACCCCGAGATTATCGCCACCTTTCCAATCCCTGCATACCACATATTCTTACAAAGAAACATCGGCTCTCCCATCATACATTCTAGTTCCTCGTTCTTCCTAAACGTAATCGTCCCATCGTTGAATGGCTTCACCGCCATAACGACCGCCCCGTTCCAACAAATAAACACTAGCATCGGTTTCCGCGCTCCTCAGAATTCCCAGTTTTCCGTATGATTCGGGAACAACATCTGTGCATATGCCCAACTTCCGTCCAGCAGGATCCGGAACAGAAAATCCCCGTTAATCACCCAAGCAACTCACATGTCATAGAACATCAGGTCCCGTGTATTGTGTCCCCAGTCGACGGCGCAGATCATGGTTGCTTGTTGGAGTTTTTGCTGATGGAATAACTTCAAGATATCTTCGGAGCAGGTGACGACGTTGTTGAGGAAGGCAATCGAGGCATCCTCGGTGAAGAGTTTGGGATGTGAAATCATCAGGTCCAACACCAGATTTCTCAGCTCGGCTAATTTTCCGATGCGGTCGCCGTGCACGGGCGTCACTTGACTTCGTCGGAAGATATACGTGATTCCTAAAGCGTCCATTTGCGGCCCCAGGGCTTCGAAGACTCTCTCAGTCCTATCAGCTGAATGGCCCTCGACGATCGATATCATGACGTTTTTAAGACTAAGAAATATCGACGCTTCGACAATGGACAACATGAGGCGCGATAGAATATGCGTGCTTTGTAATAGGTTGACTGCAATCAGGTATTTATACATATGTTGCGCATTCTTCAGAGCAGCCGCCGCTAAATACCCGTAGCGCGGGGGCATTTTCGAGCGACGGGCACTTGGTGCGCAAGAACGTAGTATCGGTGGGTTGAAGATGGCCGTCGTATATTTCGACATACGAATTGAGGCACCGTCGGGAGTCGCAAAATTTGTCGGGAGGAACCGGTCAACTAGGAAGAAGGATAGATATTAATGGCTGGCGGGGATGATCATCATCTGATGTTGGAAGTCCACCCAGGGATACCACACAGAGCGCTATGAATGGTGATCCGCTTGGGATTCAGATCGTTGGGATGGTATGGGGATGGTGTGTTGTGATTAGCAACTTACGGATCGGTAGATAATTGAAAAGATACAACTGATCTCTTCACAAATCCAAGACCGCCAAAAAATCGAAGACTAACAAAATCTTCCCCAGGAACCTAATGGCGACTAACACGGTCCGCAGACGCACTAGCAATATGGTAGGAGTATATTGTATTCACCAAGACATAGCGTAGCAAATATATATATGTCAAAGAAGCCTTTCAGCGACGTGAACACAGCGGACTAAGAACGAAGAATATGGATACAAGACAATTTAGGAGAACAAAATGAGAAGGGTGCACGGAAGGTTCCGCAATGTGGGATTGGGGTGAGTTTTATTTAATATGGGGGACGAGCGAGGAGACTTGGGAGAAAGAGAAAAGACAAACGAAAGGTAAAGGGAAGAGATGAATGATAGATGGACGGGAGGGCCTATTAGTGTCATTCTGAGATTGCCGTAAAGTTTGGTGGGATAGGGAGTTGGAGGTTGTTGTTGTTGTTGTTGTTGTTGCAGGAGAGGGTTTTTAAGAGGTTACGGCTTGATATTGAGGGGTTTGATGATTTGGTGATGGCTTATGGATATCATGATGCTTGTCTGGGTGGAATCGTTGGGACTGTTATACAATCTTCAAGACTCTACTTAATTTAAGACATCAAACGCTCGGTCTAAGTTCTACATATTTCAATTATCACCACAAAATTAAAATAAATATATACTTAGAAACTCTACATAAAACTGTATAGTCCCATCTTCCCCACTGTTGTCTAAATAATCTTTTTCCCAAATATCAGCTAGGCCCGAATGCTGTTAATACTCTCAGAAATCTTGGCATTCAGAGGCTGCCGATATTGTCCAGGCGCCAATAATATATTAACCCATAGCTATCTGACTGACACTATTCATTCCTCAGATAAGTAACGAAGTCGATAGAAAGTGACATGCGTTCCTCTATAGTTATTCACGAGGTTTTTTCCATGGAGGAGCAGAACAACACTCCTTTCATGTTCCAATGGGAAGGGATATTGATAATTATATCATGTCTGGTCATGACACGGGATTATTGTCTGTCAAGTCCACAATATTGTTTATCTGTCAAGTGAAAAATAGTACCACCTCTTTACCCGGCGGTGCACAGGATCTAACCTGGCTCATTCCATCCTTTGAGGATTCCGGCACCTTGCTCAGTTTTCTGTTGCGTTACGCACGATCTACCTATGTTGAGATTGCACATAATTTATCGACTTACATGTAGATAACTGTGTAGTTGACAATCTTAACAATGGAAGGTTACGCTGGACTCGAAGTACTTTCCTATTCACGGAAAAATGACGGAGAATTCTTCCTTAGATTGAACTTACAGAAAGAATTAATTTGCAGGGGTTCAATCAGGTATGGTTGAATAACACTCTCTGCCATTTTATTAGGGTTATGATATGGTTACGGCTACGGGGATTACAGGAGTTGTCAAGGTGGGGCAACAGCTCCAAGTTTGGGTTGTGATACCATGAAGCTTTCATGAAGCTTCTAGCCCCACAATATCAGTATCATCAATGTTTGGTCTCTCCATCTGGCTCCGGACTCTCTCATTTCTCTTCGCTATCTTCTCAATTGCTATCTTCTACATTTATCTCTTACCTACTGTCCAACCACTCACCAAACTATCATCCACAATGGCCGCTCCACTCATCGTCGAGGCTACCGCCCGGCATACCGCCACCGTTATCTTTGCTCATGGCTTGGGGACTCCGGTGCCGGATGGCTCGACATCATCCAAAACTTTCGCCTCCGTGGCAAACTCAACCAAGTCAAGTTTGTCCTGCCGAATGCCCCGTCGATTCCAATTACCTGCGTAAGTCTAAGGCTCCACCTCACACCCACCAAGCATTGCATAGCCCGCCATTTGTTCGTGGCGTCGCAATGAAGAGAGGTGTAATTTTGAATGAATAACTAACTCTGAATAGAACGGCGGCTTCAGAATGCCCGGGTGGTTCGACATCATTTCACTCGACGGTGGGGTCGAGACCCTTCGTGAACACGAAGATGAACCTGGCATGCTCAAAACCCGCACCGAGTTCGAGCATCTCATCAAAAACGAACTCGACCTCGGCATTGCGCCCTCCCGTGTTGTCGTCGGCGGCTTTTCCCAAGGTAGCGCCATGTCTTTGTTGACTGGTCTGACCGGCCAGTACAAAGTTGGCGGGATCATTGCGTTGTCCAGTTGGTTGCCGTTGAGCAGGAAGTTTAGAGAGATGGTGAAGGAAGATAGAAAGGAGACGCCGATTTTTATGGGGCATGGGAATGCGGATCCGATTGTCCCGGGGAAGTTGAATGAATTGTCGCGGGAGTTGTTGAAGGCGGAGGGTGTGACAGATGTTACGTACAAGCAATACCCGTAAGTTGAAAATTGAGAGGTAAATTTTAGAGGACTAAAAGCTAATTAGTTATAGGATGGGACATTCAGCTTGCCCGGAGGAGATTGACGATGTCAGCCGATTTTTGGTTAGAGTTGTGCCAGATCAGGAGTAGATTGATTGCGTGAGTAAATTGAATTGATAAATTAGGATTTTCAGATGGCACAACATCTCTTCATCTTGAATCTATACAATGTTTTTGGCTAGTGACAAACTACAGGTGTACTCAGGGTCCAACTCCCCAGTATCACGAACTCTGATGATAATATTAAATCTGGCTATCAATTCACCGGGCTTAGAAAATCGGAGTTACGACAACTGTCAGGGTTGGAGGGAAGAAGGAGATCATTGCTTTGATGTATGTTTGGCAGGAGCCTGTGTATTGTCACAATACGTATGGACAGACAAAATTTGCATTATTAACATGTGGACGTGAGTATCTGGTGTTCAAGTCTTTAACTTACGTGATTGTTGGGATGATGTTTGGCACGTGAATGTGAGGGCTAGTCACCTGTTTGAGGTCTCTATGACAAATGCTACCTCAGTGATCAATTGCCAGATATACCACCACAATATTACCTGAATATATGAACAAATTCCCAATAATTGATGTTCGATTTTTCACGTGTAATCTAAATAACCTCTTTGTCTCATGCCAAATACTTACCATCCAATCCATTTCCCAACGTGTCTCTAGACCAACCATCACATGTTCTACCTCTATACTTACAGCATTATCCACTTTAGTTAAATTGCCAATCTTATCGCTAAAGGAATATCTGCCATGCCCCGCCGCAATTGATCTACCACAACCTTGACGTCACTAACTTCAGGGAACATCATAACCTGTAGCTGCGCAATTCAGTTACTGATTAGCGCATACAGGTGAAGGGACGAGTCAAGATCAGCTAGTTTTTGCGCTGATTATGTAGTAAAGAGAGGGACTATCTGTCAGTGATCAGTGTTGCCTGGGAACCGTAACACGGCATAATGTTGTGAGATAGGACTCTAGGAAGCTGAAATTACGAAGGAGACGGATTGGTGAGGTTTAAATCGCGATAGTAAGACATATCTAGGAAGTCTCGGCACATGGCAGGTGTGATTGATATGGAAAGCACCTACATACGGTACCTGCCATTTTTTTGTCTTGAACCAAATTTGCAAACTATATGGCCGGCCCTTCACGTGATGAGAAATCTACCCCTTTAGACGCCGGCAATACACTTCCGTGATGACAAAAGACAAAATACATCAAATGCTGGTCAAGTCCGCAAAAAGCCACCGATACGCTGTTGTGCCGACTTCACACAAAGACACAATCCATGGTAGAATCCACAGTACAAACTATCGTCAATCGTTTCCAAATACTCCGGCCCAAGGACCGGCTGTTTAGTGTCTTGAGATGACAGGATAGTTGGCTGGTCTTACCTTGAATTGGGTAAGGGATATCTTACTATTATGGGGAGTTGGGCAGGGAGGGAGTACCAGAAGGTATACTGAAAGTATTCTATTTAGAGCGGGTAGAAGATGCATTGTAGATTTAAGACTCATAGTGAAGAGTCAGAGGCTCTTCACTATGAGTGCTGTTGGTAAGAATCCGTGAATGGCCATGGTAGTCCGAGGAGATGGGGTTCTTCTGTTATACATCTCGTAGTATCCCAGCGGGGGCCAAGCCCCAGCTCGTTTTTCTGCGTTCAGTCTCGTCTACTCACCAAAGCTAATCCGCCCCTACATCAAGCCACCCCCTCTCCAATTACCACCACCACAAAGATTCCACCTGAAGCCCACCCACCAGGACCCCCAAACGCCTGTCAAGTAATCAAGCTCACAGCCATCCCTATCCCAAACTTGGAAAGAGAGGTTATTATATCCCGTCAATAGCAGGAGCAACCTATGCTGAGGGGTTGTCATTTAACCGCATTCTTCTAGTAGGTCGGGCTGCTTCCCTCCCCTCTACTTTAGGGCTTCCAGATTCAGAGGGTAACCCACTAAAACATCAGAAAGCGTTAGAGGTAGCGTTGGGTGATGACCTTGCATTTTGCGAGATCCCCGGCCTCTCGCTTTAAATTGGAAAAAACCGCAGCGGTTGTTGCCACTGATTGTCCCAGTGGCCGTATTGAGGAAGGGACTGGTTTATTGTTAAGATCTTGATGGAAGGAGGTGAAGTTTTGAATTTTCTTCATGTTCTCATCTATCGTGAATTCGAGTTTATTTTGCTTTTTGCTCTTTTTAACACATAGATACTCGCTAGCTCTCTCTTTATAGCATAGTTTGGGTGGGTTCGCGACTCGCTCCTTGCACCGTTGCTGATATTCGCATGCGCACTTTGGCCTTCCGCGTCCTTCGACACAAAATCCGAGAAACCCGTCCTGCTGACAGAACACATACATAACACGCCACACCAACTGCACGCATTGTTGCACCTGCGAGTCCATCTTTCGTCATAGAAGCTTCGTAGGAGCTATCGCCAATTTGTCGGAATTCATTCATTTGGAAGACTGTCCCAGTTGATAGATCGCTAGGCTCCCGCCGTTTCGCTAGTGTAGGAGCTGGCAATTTAGCACAGCTGCCAGATCGCAGGGATTTGAAAGACGGGTTTGGAGCAGAATCGTCATATTAGAGATTGGGCTGTAACACTAACATTATTGAAAATTTGTCGCATTCCAGTCCGCCACTCAGTCTCTACCAGTTCGGCCTGTCTTGTTTCGCCCCGCCTTCGCTAAGCTACAACCACCCTCGGACTGCAAACAATCTGCACCTTGGAGCCTATCCTGAGTAACCATTGACTACCAATATCTCTGACTCTAGTCATCGCATATCGACGACACGAACACCAGATCGATACAACACATCACCATGGAGGCTATTAAGCGCAAATGTCGGCCTAAGCATCAGGACCTTGTCCTCAAGTGCTATCCACGCATCGCCAAAGGCGCAGTCGACATCAAGCCCAACTCAAGCGAGCTGAGTTACCTTCTCTTCTATGCTACCTCTCGGCGCTCTAAGATTCAGAAGATTGGAGCGTTTCTGGAGAAGCGCACTGCTCAAGATGCGTGGCGTCAGCGTGTTGGGTAAGTTCAAAGCATTAGAATACTGTCTTGATGTTTGTTGTTCTCTTGTTAACAAATGCCGTTTCTAGCCATGTCCAAGTGACGCTTCATATTCTAGCTGCTGTTATCGAAAAGTGCCCGAAAGATCTCCCGCTTATTGCCCCTTACGTCCTTGGGGTTCTCGACATCATCTTGGATTCCAAGGACATTGCTATGACGGAGTCCTCGGTAGCCACCTTCCAGGCCTTTTGCGAAAACCACGACGCCACTTCTTTGAACGCCGACCAAGAATATCTGCAGCAGTATGTCGGCATCGTGAAGAAGTACACAGCGCTTGCATCAGCCAACTCGCCACATGTGGCCAGCAGCGCGCCGGTGAATATGCGGTGGAAGCACATTGGTCTCGAGGCTATCAAGTGCCTTGTGTCATCGGACAGCATGTCGTCACCGCTTGCCCGACAAATAGAGACGATTGTGCCCGTGATACTGGAGAATCTCTGGTCTGATAACGACGACTTCATTGATACTCTTGTAGCACGGGTCGATGTGGAGGAAAAAGAAGATACGGATCGGTTGTCGCGTAGACGACCAAGTCTTGCTACGGTACGCACGGGCGAAGAGACGGCAAAGCAGCCGAACCCCGTGGTAGCAACTGGGACTGTAGTGGACGTGGATCGTTTGGCCGAGGAGGATATTGGGGTGTTGGCTCTGCAGTGCTTGAAACTCATTTACATAGCTCCCAACAGACCACAGACCAACTCGGCGACGCAGGCGCTTTTCCGGTACATCGACGCGAGAGTAGCGGCCCAGGAGATTGTGGTCACGTCGGATTCTCACAGACACAAGGACTCGGGCTGGGCCATTCGAATGTTCAACCTGATTGCGCGTTGGGCGACGGTGCAGGACCGGTATGCAATTGTGGTAACGGCGATGGAGACTCTGGGGTGCACCAACCTAAAGAACGAGAATCTCGATCACGCGTTTGCACTGGTGTGCATGATTTCATCATTGGTGCGGTCCGACGTCAACCTCATTGGACTGAGCATCATGGACGTTCTGGTGGGTTTGATGCAGTTCCTAAAGCGCATCGTGCGCCTGCCCGAAGTGGCACCGGTCGCTAGCGACGATCCGGCAGTCAAGTCAGTGCAACAGAAGAAGCGTGAGCTGCTGGAGAAGGTGCAGATGTGCATTGGTGGACTGGCGACACATATTTACTACGCAGATCAGATCTCGGACATGGTCTTGGCGCTCCTGATCCGGCTTAAGGCGGGCCGGTCTTCGACGCAAAATTCGTCGCCGCACAACGAAAAGGAGGACAAGACTGGCGATGCCATTGCGACGACGACGACGAATGGGAAGCAGCAACAGGGGTTGTCCAACGATCTCATGGTGGACAACCATCTGATGGAGTCGTACTTTGTGACCAACCAGGGCCGGATTTGTGCTTTGAAGGGTATTAAGGAGGTATTCTTGGTTGCAAATCCGCAGGCCCGGATGGCGAGTAACAAGCCGTTGACGCGCAACAGGGTGCCGATTTCGGTGTGGGAGGGAACCCACTGGTTACTTCGGGACCCCGATGGCCAGGTGCGCAAGGCGTATGTTGATGCGTTTAGCGCTTGGCTGGACCGGGAAACAACGCCTGCGGATTCCCAGGCTCACGATGACTTGTTTTGGCAGAGGAATACGCTGATAAAGGTGCCGGGGACGAGCCATGGGCGGAGGGCTGTTTCAACGATGCACCAGCGGGATACCCAGGAGACGTCAAATGGGTCGCGCTTCTTGCAAATGATTCATTTGGCTGCGTATGATAATGCTTTGCAGTATGTCGATTTTGAGACTGACTATCTGCTGTTGCATGTGTTGCTGAGCAAGATGGTTTTGCGTCTTGGAGTCAACGCCCTGCGCTTTGGTCTCCCGATGATCTTCCGGCTGCAGGAGGACATTCTCGAGGTCGATCCTCCTATTCACAAAGTCCGCATCGGCTGCCTATGCCATGGCTACTTCTGGGCTGTGACAGAGAAGTTTGGCATACAGAACTCTGTCGTTGGACAAGCAATTGGTAATGAGGTTTCACGCCGACGTAGCAAGCATTTCTGGATCGAGGGACTCAATGTGCCGCCGTCAGCCGTCGAGCTTTGTGGGACTCCGGGATTACCGAGGCCGCAGCCGCGCATGCCATTGGAGGAGATTGAGTTTGAGGCATTGTTGCCGTTTGATGATCGGTTGACGTTGGTGGAGATTATGGCGCATAGTTACAAGAATTCGTTCAAGGTGTCGCAGAGCAACCTGACAACGTCGCTGAACCGGGATTCAGTGGTTGGGAATTCTAAGGGTTACGTCGACGTCGTGTCCGACGAGGACAAGGAGCTTCCGCTGCCGATCCGCGAGCAACTTCTCGGTGAATGGACTCGGGAATTGGCTTTGATCGCTGTTCAATCTTCGAGCAAGAGCATCTCACTTAACGGCTCGCGGACTGGTGGCTCTGCTAAGCACCGGGTCCTCCTTAACGGTAACAGCCACCCGCCATCCTCTCCCCGCGGCAGCCACCGCACGAATCGCCCGCCTTCTAGCAACGGGACCCCTTCCGGTCTTATGCCGGCCAAGCAACGTAAGAACAGCATCCGGAGTACCTCGCGGGCGCGGTCGGCGTCAAGCCGCGGGCGGGTCGCCTCGGTTGACCAGCTCAAATCTATTCTTAATGGACAACCGGTATCGGCAGCGATATCGCGTGGTGGAAAACCGGACTCGGAGGTTGATAGCGAGAGTATGGTGAGCTTTGAGCTTACACCGTCAGAGGCGAGTTATAACCCAATGGGGTTTTGGGCGGTGGGGACAACGTTGATGGATATTTGTCGAAGACAACGTTGGCGCGGTCGGCATCAAGGGGGTCGAAGAGATCTGTGGGGTCAGGAGTTGCGCCACCGTTGACTTTGCATCCGACACGACCCGGAATGAACTCCGGGTCACCGCAACGCCGCTCTGTCGACGAGGTGTCAAATCCGGAGTTCACTGTCGAAGTCCCTCCAGTACCCCCGTTGCCAAAAATTAACACTGGGCAAAACGGTACAGAGTACGGCCTTGGTGTCATGAGGTCTCCGTCAACTGGAAGTTACAAAGGGAATAGCCGCCGGGGCCTTCGGAGCTGCGGGGGGACGATTGGAGAGGAGAGGGCGCCGGGGGTACTAGATGGGGCAGTGGGAGGGATAGATTTGGAGGATTTGTTGAATAATATTGATTCAAGGACGGAGGAGTTGAGTTTGGGAGGGGTAGTAAGGCCGCCGTATTAAGGGAGGAGAGGGTGGAGGAGGAGTAACGAATGGTTATGACTTTGATTTATTGGGAAGTGGGTTGGCTTTTTTTTTTGTTTGACATGAGATGGGCTAGTTTTTGTTTGTAGATAGTGGATTTACATCATATATGTATCTTTTTGTTAGAAGCAATTAGGCAGTCATGGAGTAAATATGAATATTGTGAGGTCCAATCGATTTCCTAATTTGCTTGTGGCAGTGATGGCCAACGGATGACTAAGCACGCCCCCACTTAATCTTCATTACTGTCTTTCACATTATCAATCCGTCGCGTCACCTCAGACTACCACCCACCACAATCATTACCGACACCACAAAAAAATGTCTCAGCTACTCTGCCCTTTCCTATGGCCCCCCCGGCCCCTCATTCTCCGCCTCCTGACGACCCGCGCAACCTTCAATGCCGCAGTTAGCCCCATGGTCGGCGCGGGACCCCCGCCGGAGCCTCCGGTGCCGAGTGCCGAGAGGGTGTCGGCGATGTCAAGGGTTGCAAGGAGGAGGCGGCAGGCGGAGATTTTGGGGATAGCGAGGGTTATTAGAGATGGGAAGGGGAAGGTTGTGGAGGGGAAGAGGAGGTTTTGGGAGGAGGTGGCGGTGAGGGAGGTTGAGGGTCAGTACAAAGATAGAGAGGTTGTCTTTGAGATAATATTGGGGATGATTGCTAACTTAGATATCATAGGTAATCTGCAGGTCTTCCTCGATAAAAGGAACCTCCGCCACCCAACGACTAAGGCCATCATCAAATTACCTACGACGAAAAAAATCCTAGCAACCGCTCTCGCCTTCGAATGGGACCACCTAACCCTCAACACTGACATTACCAAATCACATCTTATTCCCCTCACCTCCCTAACGTGCCGCGCGCTCGACATTGCTGCTGACGATGCGCTCGCCGACCCGACGATTCGCCCGGGGCTCGTCAAGTTGCTCATGCGCTATCTGGATACCGACTCGGTGCTTTGCTGGGCACCGGAGCCGGAGGTGGGCATGAGGGAGGAGGGATTGAGTTTGAGGGATTTGCAAAGGGAGGCGGCGGAGTCATTGATTGAGTGGTTGACGAGGAAGTTATGGCCGGGAACGACTATTGAGCCTGTTTTGGACTCGACATCCATCTTCCCTAAACAACAATCTCCCTCTACGCGCGCCATAATTGAATCATGGGCTGCCAACCTTACCCCTTTTGACCTCGCCGGGCTCGAGCGAGCCGTCATAACCGGGAAAAGTTTCCTGGTTGCTGCGCGGTTGATCGGCGAGTGGTCGGGGGACTCTGGGATTACAGAGGGAGCGGAGAGGGAATTCTCAGCTGATAGCGCGGCGAGGATTTCGAATTTGGAGGTAGAGTGGCAGGTGGGGCGGTGGGGGGTTGTGGAGGATACGCATGATGTGGAGAGGGAGGATATCCGGAGGCATTATGGGAGTGTTATTTTATTGGTGGCGGGGGTCGAAGTAGACGGTAGGAGGTAGTCTCTGTATATCAGGAGATATTGTATTTTTAGTTGTTTATTTGCGAATATATAGATTTTGTAACTATAAGTATATATCTTAACTTTACGCAGGCTCCCCATCATACCGAAGATCTACTCCCTCCACTTTGGAACCTCTCTGAACTGTCTAGCCTTCTCTCTATCCTTCTATTTAATCCTCCCCAAATCAATATGCATCGCTGTCAACGCAAACATCTTCATCCTCACCGGATCTACCCTATGTTCAAAACACCTATGGATCCCCATGCCCTGTATCGCCACCATGTCGCCGTGGCCCAAGGCAATCTTCAAGTTCATCTTTTGCTTCTTCTCTCTAGATCCCTTTGGATTCTTGGGGCGAAAGGACATTGTGTTCAAAATAGCTGAGACAGCGTAGCAACTTTTAGGTCGAGTTTGTATTCGCTATCGTCGTGCCACTAGATATCATATATGTTAACAGACAAACAAATAACAAATAACAAACAATTAATGCCCCGCCGGGACACCACCGGGTTATTGGGAGTTCACAAATATACCAAAATACAGCCATCCTCAAAGTACCCCAAGCACAAAACCTCATTAAATCCTCCACTATCTCAGCAGCCCTCGGCTGACAGCTCCTTGGGAAGATCAGAGGAGTGTCCAACAGACCACGAGAGCCGATTAAGCGCTTTCAAGATAGCGGACGGGGCATCTCGGAAGGGTTTGTCGAGTGTTAATTGACAGTCTATTACGGGATCCTGAGAGGGGTTTGACTTACGTCGGACATGTCAGACTGCGCTGCAGTTCTATCGGCCTTCGTGGGCGCAGGCTTGGATGTCTTCCCAGAGTTTATCGACTTCTTCTGACCTTTTGATTGTATTCCAGTTTCCTAAGTGGAAATATGTAGCTGTGCCGACAACCGGCTCTTTGCTTTCTATCAATAGTCCGAATTCATTCCGTAGAACAAACCATAGCACCAAATACCCTCCAATCCTCAGTCCTTTCGGATTGACATCTGCTAAACAAATCTCCCTCGTCCGCAACGTTTGCTAGGGAATTGAAGACAATCCCAAACTATATAGAATAACCCTCATCGTCGCCGGGATATACGCTACATTCTGGATTCTTACTCTCATCCCAACCAATGTTTCCACCGCAAGCAACACTGACACGCGGGACACACAATGCCCATGCGGAAAACCCTCTCGCTGTCATCACCGGAGGAGTTACCCGGTAATAATAAGGGAGTTAGCGGAGGCGACATTTTTCGTAATATGTCTTGCAGGACGGCGGACAGCCGGGTAGGGTCCTTGCAGGGACCCTGGAGGTATGATTAAGAGACGGATGTGGCGCCTAGATAGGTAGCTATATAGTTGAGGAAAGCGTCGATGTACCAGAAGTCAGAGGACGGACAGCTGGCAAGAAACTTGAAGAAGTCAGGACATTCGTCGTTGAAGCACGTCCAGCCTTGCTTGAACATTTCCTTGGAACTGCGAGCGCAAACCAAGCAGTCATGACTAGAAACTATAGTCGGCAAGGGGTTCCAATTCCATCTCCCCAGTCCCTAGGGACCTGACCACCAAACCAGGGTCCCCGCATCGATCCGCTGTAAATAGATCTTGGCAAACTTGAAGCCGTGCTTATTGAGCTCCCATCACAGGTCCGTGACGAAGAAGAAGTCGAAGACGTTGTAGTAGTACTTCCACAGGCCTCTAAGATAGTTCTTGCCGACAATCACAAAGACGAACTTCTGAAGCTAATGAAATGCTTCTCATGATGAATACTAGTGGCGCTTCTGCTGGTCAGCTGAGCGGCCGTAGCCGCTGCCGTCTTCTTTCTTACTCCAGCCTCCACCACTAGAAAGCAATTAGTATGGTAATATCGATATGGCTTAATGTTGGCACTTACATGTGTGTTATAATAACGCCTCCCGTTATGCAATCACACAAACAGACAAACCTGTCCATGTAGATTCCATACACAGCACCTCCCAATAAATACGTCCCGACTTGATGCGACTTGAACCACGGAAACACATCACACAGTGCCTGATGGCTATGCTTAAACGCCGGTGGATCTCCCCGGACACCTTGCTGGATGAACGTGAATAGATCGTCAACAGGTGAGAGTAATGTCGTAGAAAACAGAGACGACGGTAAAGCGAATGTGAATGGCAGCAGGCTGAAGGTAGATAGCGACAGGATATCATCGGGTGGGGTGAGGGCGAGTAGAGAGTCATTGGCGGGATAAGGATGGGTAGAGGAGGAGGTCCACCTCCGCTTGGGAGAGGGAGATAAGGAGAACGATGAAGAGGGACTTGAAAGGTTACGAGAGCGGAGTCTGGAGGGTTAGTTATAATCGGTGGGGGTGAGCAGAAGGGAGACACAGAGTAAAGTACATACTTTATGATGAGGTACAATATTGCTGCTTTGAAACTTGATGGTTTCTGATGAGGAATGTTTGTATAGATACAATCACAGAATCATTACAGGTTTTTATAGTTTGCCACTGACCTCAAACTGTGTGATCTCTCATGGGCAACGAAGTCCCTTACTATCTTTCCTAAGTCATCTTCGCCAAGAGGCAGTCACGCACTACTCTTTAAAGAAGTTTTGCTTTAGGGAAATTGCGCTGTGGCAGGCCATCCTAACGCAATCCGTTCCGCATTCTCGGGACGGTCTTTTGTCTTTAGGTGCTAGGCCATTCTTGTGGTGTTTAATTAGAAAAAAGATAATGGTATCTCTGAATTTGTATATATCGTATCTTACACCTCTACTAATTACATTCTGTAATCTCCAGTTACCATAACCTCGCTACCACTCACATAGCATGAATATGCAGGTACTCGACGCATGTAATTCCCCAATTGTAATATCCCAAAACGGCAATTCATCTAGACCCCACAGTCCTCATAACCCTAGTACCCAACCTTTGCTCTAACTCCACATGACTCAGCTAACTCCTTAACGCTCCGATTTGCGGTCCACCTCATCACGCCAACTCCAACACACCACAAATGCATCGTCAACCCCTCTATCTCATGCGCTCTTTCGCGTCCCCGTAGGATCGTCTTAGGCTATTTAGGATTTGGTTCCTGGCCGCTATAGCGCTAATAACCGCCGGATGAGCCCACTATGGCCTGGGTAATTGAGTCACTTTAAGTGTCTGCGTCTTTGCGTAGCGACCCAGCATAAGCCGCAAGCGAAAACGATTCCATTAAAAGTTTGCGAGATCCACTCTTAGTTCTGTCTGTTTTATTTATTGAATTGATTTTCGATTTACAAAACCATAACACAATCACCATGTCGCAATACCCCGTCAAGAACGTCGGTACGTCTCCCCACCAACAATCTCCACTCCGGCCCTTTCCCGGCTCCGTCCCGTCTCACTCCGCTAACCATCTCTCCTTACCCCAGGTGTCCTCGGCTGCACCGGGTCCGTCGGCCAACGGTTCATCCTGCTCCTGCATCAGCATCCCTTCCTCAAGCTCCACGCCGTCGGTGCATCGCCGAGCTCCGCGGGCAAGAAGTACAAGGATACCGTCAAGTGGAAGCAGGCGTCGCCCATTGGCCCGGTCGGCGATTTTCTCATCAGACAGTGCAAGGCATCCGAGTTTGCCGATTGCGAGATTGTCTTCTCTGGTTTGAACGCTGATGTCGCCGGTGAGGTCGGTAAGTACAGTATCCAGCCCTCTCTCCCTTCTCTCTGCAGCTAACCGTCCCCCAGAGCCCGAGTTCCGCTCCGCCAATATCGCCGTCTTCTCCAACGCGAAAAACTACCGCCACGACCCCATTGTCCCCCTCGTTGTCCCCACCGTCAACCTCTCCCATCTTGACCTCATTATTCACCAGCGCAAAGTCCACAACCTCGAAAAGGGCTTCCTCGTCTGCAACTCCAACTGCGCTGTCATCGGCCTCGTCATCCCATTCGCCGCCCTCCAAGCCAAATTTGGCCCCGTGGACACCGTGTCCGTGACCACCATGCAGGCCGTCTCAGGTGCTGGGTATCCCGGTGTCTCGTCCATGGACATGATTGATAACGTCATCCCCTTTATCTCGGGGGAAGAAGACAAGCTCGAGACCGAAGCGCGCAAAATCCTCGGCTCCCTGAACGCCGACTGCACCACCTTCGAAACCCAAGCGGGCCTCCGCGTCTCCGCCTCCTGCAACCGCGTCCCCGTCCTCGACGGTCACACCGCCTGTGTCTCTTTGCGTTTCGCACACCGTCCGCCGCCGTCAGCTGAGCAGGTCAAGGAGGCGATGCGCAGCTATGTATCGGAGGTGACGAAACTGGGGTGCCCGTCAGCGCCGGAACAGTCTATTGTTGTGTTTGAGGAGGCGGATAGGCCGCAGCCGAGGCTGGATAGGAATATTTCGGGGGGTTACGCTGTGTCGGTGGGGAGAGTGCGGGAAGACGAAAGCGGGATTTTCGATATCAAGTTTGTTGCATTGTCACACAACAGTAAGTTAGAGACGAAGCATCTGGGTACGTTGGGGATAGAAGCTAACAGTTGTTCTAGCCGTCATCGGTGCTGCCGGGTCCTCGATCCTCAATGCTGAGGCTGCCGTCATCAAGGGTTTCGTGTAAACATTACTTATCTACTAAAATATATCACGAGTTCTGAATATACGGAGAATATAATAGTTGGTTTGTATATAAGAGTGTCTGTCTAATCAATTACGTGACCTCCCTTCTCCAGCTCACCCCAAAATCTGCCTGCAATTCGTCACGGCACAATGCCTCGTGACCGTCCGATCTTTCATCAGTCCAGCATACGTCTCAGCACAATTGTCAGGCATCCCAGCCTCTCCCGAGAGCAAGGTCCTCCTTGAACCCTCGGTCGAGTTTGTCCTAAGCTTCCTTTAGCATGTAAGCCCACATCTCAGTCCGAATAGGGCCTGCCAAGACAATGTTCGCGCGCACAGATTTGAGTTCCACAGAAATGGTCCAAATTAATGATTTAAAGGCCCCGCTGATTGCTAAGCCGGCCCATAGACCGGGTATGGGACGGCAGCTGGTGGAGCCACCGGTGAGCGTGATAGAACTTGCTAATGTCTTGGGGAGGAACTAAGCAGCTGTCTTGACGATGAAGATGATGACGAAGAAGCGGATGCCGAGGTGAGATTTGACATTATCAAGGTTCGTATTGGCGATGTCGTACCATTTGAGTTCTTCGCCGACGGTAAATATGACGTGGTTGACGAAGGAGTCCTCAGAGGCTTTTTTCCAAAAGGGCGACGATGTCGGGTTCTAGAGTAGGATTTTCTTGGTGAAGGTTACAGGAAAGCTGAAGAGGCGGACGATTAACGGAAGTTATATGGGGTTGCGAGAAGAAGGTGAGGTAGCCGATGGCTCCGGGATGGGTGATGGCTTCGACGACGGCGAAGCTGATGTTGGAGGTTGCGCCGAAGATGAAGACTTTTTTATTGGCGAGTTTGGTATACTTGGGCATGGTAAGGGTGGCGGTGAGGTGATTATTAAAGGTGACTGGTATCTTCTGTCTGGTATTCATCTGTTCTTTATATAGAAGGAGATGGTAACATTCGATCCATCTCTTGACGCCTTAAAGTCACTGAAAGCTTCCGAGTCCTTAGAAACGGATCATTGTTAATTTGAATCTACTTATACCGCCCGGGCTTAACTCGTCTTTGGTCGAACGCCGGCCTAGCCCAACGATGTCAAGTATCCCCGAACGTGAATGTGAGAAGCCAGACACCATCCCAAAGTTAACGTCAATTCCGAACTCTGTGATAACTCAAAACAGTAAATTCAACAAGCTAAACAACCTAAAAATACACTAATACTCTCTCCCAACCTCCCTACCTAATCCAAGAACCCCTTCAACTTTCCCCCAATATTCTTCAAATCCAGCAAAAACGTATCGTGCCCAAACATACTCATCTCATTCGTCAACTCGAAAAACATCACCTCATTATTCCCCGCCAACTCCAACGCCTCCGCCACCTCCCTCTGCTGCCAACTCGGAAACAAAATGTCACTCGCCGCCCCCATAACCAACGTCGGCGTCCCCTTCAGATTTGCCAATCCCTCCACAAGGTCCACCGGTGGTCCAGACCCCGCCGTGGCCTCCGGGTTCGCCGCATTCGGTTGCTCGCGGTATGGAGTTTTGGGTAATGTTAGACTGCACGACGCCTTATCTTCCAGTAGGACCTCGCCTGCCTTGAGTCTCTTCAACTTCTCGGCTCTTCTCGCAGTCGTTGCCATCATGTAGTCGGCGCCCAGATCGAACAAGTCCATAGCCTTGGATACATACAACATCGAGTTCGGATCATACGTCAGGCAGAACTTCTCGCCAGCATGATCTAAATACGTTTCAATTAAGAAATCTGGACACAACGCCGGCGGCTTACTCGCGTCCGCCCGCCGCCTGCCAAATCTCAGTTCCCACTCGGGCCCCGACCGATACGTCACCGTCGCGATCTCCCGAGCCAACTTCATCCCCGCGTGCGGCGGGACCCGCCCATAGTAGAACCCACGGTTCCAATTAGGGTCCATCATTAATACCTGTCGCTGCGTATGGCGCATAGCGATGCTATACGGATGGGACCGCGCACACCCGCTGATACTCGCAACTCGGGCGACACGTTTTGGGAACAGAACGCCCGCGGCAAGCGATTGCATGCCACCCATACTGGAGCCAACGGATGCGTACAGTTTCTCCACACCAAGTGAATCAAGCAAGCGGAACTGCCCGCGTACCATATCCTGAATCGTCAGAATTGGAAACCGGGTTGCGTACCGGGCACCATCAGCAGGGTCGATAGACGAGGGCCCCGTGGACCCGAAGCAGCCGCCAATGACGTTGGTGCAGATGACGAAGTATTTGGTGGTATCTACGGGGCATCCAGGGCCAATGAACTTTTCCCACCAGCCGGGTTGGGGGTTTGCTGGGGTTGAGTGGGCGTGCGATGAGGCTGAGAGACCCGTATGCAGTAAGATGACATTTGATTTATCAGCATTGAGCTCCCCCCATGTCTCATATGCAATATCAAATTCCGGTAAAACACCACCCCAGTCCAGTAACAGAGATTCTGAACAATGGAAGGTTTCTGTAGCGCCGACAGTGTACGAAGGCTCGGGGCCGGACGAGTCAGAGGTTTGCGCAGAGAGGGTCGCGGAGCGGGATTCGAGTTTGTCGAGGCAGGGGAAGGCCATGGCGGGGTTGGACGCAGGGGCCGATGTTGGGGTGGCGGTAGCGGTAGCGGCGGGGGACGGCGTTGCGGTTTTGAACGTGCGGAGGGGGACGGCAGCGAAGGTGTGGAGGCGGGTGGTGCGCAAAGCGCGGAGGGGCGCGGTGGTTGCGCGGGAGAACATTGTGGGTTGTAGTGAGAAGTCGAGTTGGGAGTTTGTTGCTTAGTAAGAAGAAAGGGAGATTAGTGGACGATGAAGTAGTTGAAGAAAGTTAATTAGTCAAGAAAATAAACATAGAAAAGGATTAAACATCAAATCCACAAAGCACCAACGTCCACTCTTTATGCAAAAAGAAATTCCAAAGAGTCAAATATCACGATGGAATCATTGCCCACCCAATTAATAAATCCCCAAATTATTAACCAGTCCCTATTTCTAAGCTTCCTCCCCAATCGCCGATCCGTCCAACCCAGGATCACCTTCACCTTGGCGATGAATTTTCCTACAATGAAATAGCGTCATTTCACGTGCTCTACAGGTACTGCATGTAAACCCTTATGGATCCTGGTTAAGTGAAATTGGCGCAAAGTGGAGCAGTCGCCGATGAAACCTAAGGTGTTCTCCATTTTTGCGGGTGAGGCCGGGGCACGGATGGTGGTGGTGTGATGCCGGGGATGTCAGACATCGGGGATTGTAGTCAGCGGGAATCAAAGAAACATATTTATTGAAGAAAAAAAGACAAATTTAGAACGAAAAAAAAACTAATCTGGAATTATCAAAGCACTTCATACCTCGTAACGACAAACAAACCCTTACACCATCCAATACACATCAATCTTCGCCTTCTTTACCTCGTTCCGCCACCCCGGGAACCTCGCCTTCCCCCACAACGTAATGATATCCCCAACCCTCAAACTCTTAACAAATTTCCCCATGCCCGTATCCTCACCCCTCCCCTTCGCCCTCAACTCGACCGCAGCCTCCGGGGTCCCCGGCGCCACCTTGTCCAACCAAGTCCACGTAATCACATTTTCCATCTCCTTATCATTTGCCTTCCTATTAATCTGCACCGTCCACTCGTCGTTTCCTGACCCGGGAATATCCAACTCGATCGTCTCCTGCCCGTGTCTATCGGTGACATTCCGCGTCCCTGGCACTACCGTCCGTACTGAACACGCCGTCAACCCTTCGCCGAACACCACCCCATCTACATCATGCACGCAATCCCCCGTCTCCATCTTCCCCTTACAATACCTATCCTCTGAAAACCTCTCAATCCCCACATCAAACCAAGTCCACGACCCCGCAAACGGGTTCGCGGGGTCCCGGGGCTCTGTTGCCCACCCCTGGTCGCGACTGACAATTGTGAAGATGATTTTGCGCACGGGGTGCGTAAGCGCGGGGAACTTTTCACGCAGGATGGCCCGGAAGGTCTGGGGGTCCCGGAGGGTCTCGGTGGCGGTGGGCGGCTGCGGGAACGGGTGGTGCGACCAATATTCGCCGTTGATGTCGGGTCGGATGAAGCCAATGGGGGCAGAGCGGCACTAGAAGTAATTACGTTAGCCAGTCACATGATCTTACAGACGGTAATATAACTAGGGACCTGGGTGCTACTCACGATGATATAATTTCCATTCTGCCTGGGGAACGACCCATTTAGATTGCGCTGGGTGATCACCCGCATCGACATAAGCTCTGTGGAAAACGTCGACCAGTACTCAGCCTCATCAATAATATTATCGACCAACTCCATTGGCAACTTAGTCAGCAAAGCTTGTCGCACAGCAAACACCTGGTCGTTGTTAACAGCAGCTTCACATTCGGCGGGCGAGTTGCTAGGCGCAGTGCTGACGAATGTTGTTTTGTAGATGCCGTTGACAGCTTGGCGGATTGTGTCAAAGTAGGAGACCATTGTGAACAGTTTGTTGTTGACGTATATATATTTATTAGGTTTATTTATCTATCTTTTTAGAGAAGTGAGGAATAGTGGTGAAATTGGACAATCACATCTAAGCTTACTTGCTTACTCGATACAACAAAGCAGCATAACAGGCTGCAGGCTGTAGGCCGCAATTTGAAAAGCTGTGGTTGGCTAGTAAGTTGCAGATAGTATAGATGGTATTAAGAAACGCACAGGTCAATTATCAAGGCGAAGTGACGAAGCGATGTTCATGCATTCATAGGGTGGCGATGGTCTTTGTATCTAGGCTTGAAACCTAAGCAATCATTGAATTTATTTGTAAAGGATCAGTTTGTGCCCAACACTGATGTCATTGCGATGTGTATAGGGTTAATAATATAGGGTTTTGTATACAGAGGTCACAGGAGTTCACCAAACAGCAAGTCTATCATCAATACATTCAGTAAACCTAGAACCCCACCCCCCCCTAAGCCGTAATCTTAAAGCTCTTGGCCACTTCGATACCCTCAGCGAGCGTCCCAATACGCGCATCAATAGCGTACCCCTCGGCCTCCAACCGCTTGCATTCAGAGAACAAGTCCTTGAGCGGGACGAAGAACACCTCGATGAACTCTTCTTCCTCCAGCTGCGGCTTTGGGTTCTGGTTCTCGGGAAGGCTCATGTTGATGGTCATGTGAACGGTCCGCAAGTTCGTGTTGCAGAATCCGGGATCTACACAAATAGTTAGCCCCCGGCCTATAATTACCACCATCCATCAACCCCACCATCTCCTTCCCAACTTACCGCAAAACATTATCGGTGATATATCCTTAACCTGCCCCACATACCCTGTCTCCTCTCTCAACTCTCTAACCGCTGCCATCTCCGCTGTCTCCCCCGCATCGATCAATCCCGCTGGAATTTCAATGCACACTGCCTGCACCGGTGGCCGATACTGCTTCTGCAGCATGATTTCCGGCCCAGATTTTTTCTCTAGGATTGCTACGATGCCCACGCCATCGATTTCGGAGCCTGCGGGGCGGGTGGTGCGTTCAGCGAATTCCCAGTCACGTTGTTTGCCGGAGGGGTCAGTGTAAGTGGCTCTAAGGGAGTGTTAGTGTGGAGAGGGAAGAGAGAGGGTGGGGAAGGGAAGGCTTACTTTTTAAGGCGGGTCCAGACGGCTTGGTCTTGGGGCTGGGGAGGTGTTAGGTACGTGGGGGGGTAGTTGTGGATTGGCTTCTAATGGACTCACGAGCGGGTTGAAGGAAATGTGCTTGGCGTCGTGAGCGGACATGGTAACCATATTTTGTTGTAATATCTGGTAGTGTTTTGTAAAAAAAAAAAAAAAAAAAAAGAAAGAAAATGGAAAAATAAAAATCCAAAATCCAAAATTCAAAGAATAAATTCAACTTGTAGCTAAATCTAATTCAAGTAAATAAATCAGGTTCCAGACACTGAATCAAGTGGGGTCACGATTTACAGTACAACAAGTTGCAATATAGTAAATAATATGTCTGAGCATGCAGCTATGCAGGAGATGGGGTGAAATTGGAGGATTTATGTATATTTCCACGAAGTCGATCATTGTAATTACAGATTTAATTCATTTTCCTTTCGAATGCATATATTAAATTACAAAATACACCAATTACACACACCTTCTTGAAACCCTATCTCATGTCACACCGCCCTAACCGACTCACCAGTTACAACATATACCAATAGATAACCAAGACAATCACGTAATAACAATAATCATTCATATAGTCGTAACCAATCCCAATCCTAATCCCAATCCCAATACATCTACTCCAAACGCATCACCCTTAACTACCCGGCACTGCACCCTCACCAATTGCATAGCCACCTACTTAAACTTTAATTGCAACCGACAACGTCTCAAGCCATCCCCTATGTATGCCTCGCCGCCGCCGCCGCAAACTGCTCCGCCTGCAACCTTTCCAACTCATCCATCGACATCCCGCTCGCCGCCAACTTACTCCCCTTCTTCTCCCGCACCCTATTGGCCTCCTTATGTTCGTTGGCAGCCTCGAGGACCGCTGGGACGTAGTCAGAAAACCCCAGTTGCTCGAGAGCCTTGGTAATGTGGTCGCAAGCGATTGTTTTCTTTGCCTCCTTTTCAGATATCTCATTGGCTTCGGAGGAGACAAGCGTGATAAATTCGACACAGCATTCGATGAGAAGGTCGCGGGTTTCTTTGGCGAAAGTGATGCCGGAGGCGGTGGGGAGGATTTCCGAGACGATTTTTTGCACGGTGGCTTTGGGGAGGCTGAGATCGTCATTGTCTGGGAGGGTTAGTGGGAGGTGGAGGGAGTGGAACGATGAGTGGTGATATCACTACTTACTGCCGAACTCGTGATCAGACATCTTGACAGTTGCAGGAGTGGATGATTATATTAAACAGCAGACGTTCTCAGTTTGACTAATCGATGGTTAAGAAATAAATAGGTAATGGTATTGTTTATATTATTCAATTCCCAAGTTGCCGGTTCAAAGTGTTGTTTTGCAGATGGGATGATGTCAGAACATGCAATCGCATTCTTCTCTCGCAGTGCATGAACTGAGGCAAGTGCAGTTCTTTATGCTTGCGCCTGTCGCAACTGGCACTGATTGATGGATCCTTTGTTTGCGCCACAGCCAATCATGTGGCAGAGGAGACTGGTCAATTTATTCATCAGTTGTCTTTACCTAGTTGTCGTATTCTACACTTAGATATTATATCATAAGCCTGGTGAAATACTTAGTTAATTCTACCTCAAATTCGTTGACACCCGTAACCACACTCCACCACCCACCTCACCCACACCATCACGCCCCACCAAAAAAAAAAAAACACGCCCAACCGCGTCCATTTCCAAAATCCATTATCGATACCGCATCCCACTTTTAATATATATATATATATATATCCCCTTGCCCAACTATAAATACCTTCGCGCCACAACCTCTTCTGCCCATTTCCTTCTCCTTTCTCCCTTCTCCCCATCACCAACCAAGGGACGATAGCCTCCCATTGCTCCAACTTGAGCTTGCGGGTCGTCTTCCCTTGGTCATCTTTATTAGTAAGAATCACCCCTTCTTTTCTATACACTCTCTCTTTCTATGATGAATAAGTTGTCGCCCCAGGCTTATGGAGGTTTCTGCCTCGATGCTGATTGACTTGTCTATGCCAAACGACGTATCTGACCCAACTCAACATTCTCGATATATATTTCTTGATTTTCACAATTGAACATTTGCTGACAATGTTTGGAGATGTTCTAGATCGTAGTTACCAGCGTTTCTTGGTAGAAATGGATGCCATTCTTTTATAGTAAAGAACTATACAGTATGTATGTCTTCTCCTGATCTTCTAACTACTCAATCTCACTGGTTCCTTATGATGTAAAAACTTTTGTGCTTAACCGAACTCTTTATCTTATGTGGAATTAACACTTTTCATCTTTCGACTGATTTGGAACCAACCTGATGATGTTGTCTTCACTGATTTGAGGCCTTGGGACATTAACTAACACTGTCAAGTCTCTAATCTTAGTCTATACCGTTTAGTACTTAATTTAAATACAAATAATATTACAACAATACCTCTACCATCCACTCTCGTGTCTACGCCTCCGCATACTCCGCAAATACCTCATTCGTAATCCTCATAAACTTCCCCGCAAATCCCTATCCTGCTTCAGCGCAACCCTCGCCACAACTTTCCCCACCCACTCCGGTCTCAACAACTTATATTCCTTATACAATTTCACAAACCTCTCATGTTGCTCCTCATCCATCCGATCACTCCCTCGAATCATCACCTGCATATCCGTCGCGACCACCCCCGGCGCCAATGCTAAACTAGTGATCGCTGGCTCCTCAGCGTGAATGTGCGATGAGATTGAATTCACGGCAGCCTTGGAGGACCCATAGGCACCCCAGGCGATGTAGTTATTGGTAGATGCGCCCGATGAGATCCAGATGAACATGCCGGAGGTTGCACGAAGGGCGGGAATTGCCGCTTTGGCGAGCGCGACGCCAGAGAGGACGTTGATGTCGTAGAGAGTTTTCCACTCGTCAAGTGGGGCATCGGCGATTTTGTGGATGGGTGCGAGAACGCCGTGGTTGACGATGACGGTGTCGAGGCTACCGAATGTGTCGACGGCAAGCTTGACGAGGTTCTCGGGAAGCTGGTAGGATGTTAATATTAATGGTTAAATTATAAAGACGAGGATATATCTTACGGTGAAATCCGACATGTCTCCGGCAATGTAGGCGACCTGCCCAGGGCTCTCGGTCTTGATGGCGGCGAGCGCTTCCGGGTTGCGAGCGGTGAGGACGACATTATTTCCGGAGGCGATGAGAGATTTGGCGATGTTGAGGCCAATGCCGCGACTGGCGCCGGTGATGAGGATGGTTTTGGGGGGCATTTTGGCGAGGAGGTGGTAGAAGGGGAGGTTGTGGTGATGGAGGTTTGATAGTGTGGGTTTTAAGTTGAGGTTAAACAGACTATGATGTGAAGGGGTGGGGTGAGGGTTTGAGTGGAAAGGAATTTGGTAGGGTTATTTGGCGATTTAAGGCAATGTCTATTTGTAGGATTGTTTTATTCACAAACCAGAGTTACAAGTAAACTTATAATAACAAAAATAAGATTTGATTGTGTGATAAATAATAGAAATATACACCTTTTATGGATGGAATTCGACCAAACACTATTTCTGACTTACTTACAGTTTACATTACACAGTCGCAATCTGACATATCCAATAAAACACAACACAATATCAAACAATAACACTCTCTTAATTCGTCTACTAAAATCCAAACAATAAATCCACTAAACAAACACTAAACCCCAAAACCAAATATATTCCAAAAAAAATACAAACTCCAATAATCACAAAGCCCCATCTATTTCTCCAATACCATCTAACTCAACTCATCCCGCCAAATAGCATGATTCTCGTCAACTAACAACTTGCTCCCCCGGACTCCCCTCGTCACCGGCTCCGCAACCTCCGGGATTACCATTTGCTTCGGGGTGGTTGAGCCACTTCTGGGGTTTGTTTCCGTTTCTTCTTTCTCTTCTGAATCCCGTTCTGTCGTCTCCTCGTTATATCCTTGTCTGTCAGTGTTCTTCCCCTTCCCTTTGCTTTTACTCACGATAACATCATTATTTTCTTCCTCTTCATCCCCAAACAACCCATCGTCTTCCCTCCTCCCCATCGCCCTCCCTCTTCTGCTAATATACTCATCGGACTCAATATACTAAACAACCTCGCATCTCCCCTCACATTCGTTATCCCCACCCCATCCCCATCAACCCCACCCTCACTGCCTCCTCCTCATTTGGCGCAAATAAGTCCGTCCCCCGCCCCAATACATCCTCCAACCCCCCACCTGACCACCCTTTCCTCGCCAGCCCCTCGAATATCTCCACCTCGGCCCGCACAATACTACACGCCGCCTCGACGATCCCGTCAATGGCAACTTTCCCCTCACGCATCACGGCCCCGGCATACTCCGCGTGAACCCCCGCGAGCCCATCCACCCGTCCCGTCAATTCTACCAAATGCGCCCTGAACGCCCCAATATCTCGTCGCTTCTGCTTTTGCAACTTGGCGCCTTCTTTCTCGAGGGACCGTATCGCCTTGGTGTGTTTGGCCACCGCTTGGCTGTGTGACGCTCTGTGTTTGTCCAAGGACGTCGTGAACGTATCTAGCGACGTCAACAACGGGATTTCAAAAGAACGATATATCATTTCCGACAGAATATGTGTATGATTCGCCACCAAATGATGCAACCCCGCCGTCGCCATCAACAGCGTCGCCACCGGAGAATGATCTGATGCACCCATAGGGTTAAACGGCACCTCCACACTCGGGGCCACCGATTCCTTTAACCGTGCACAACTCTCGATAGCCTCGGCAAACGACGATGACGCTGTCGATAGTTGGGCGAGGGCCAGTCTGAAGGCTTTGGCGGTTGATAGGAGAGTTGCGTAGGCTTCTTCGGAGGCCGCGAGGTCGTTGGGGGTCAGGAGGGACGATTGTGGAATGGCCGGGGGAACGAGGGGGAGAGAGGTGGTGGTGTGAGTTGTGTGGGTGGAGAGAGGGCGGGCGGTGGAGGCAAGAGAATAGGTGGGGGATGATGGGGTTGGTGAGGAGGGCATTTTGGGGATGTGGGGTTGTCTGATTGGTTAGAGAAAATGTAGATCGTAGATTATGATTAACAGATTAAAGATGGACAAAGATGGTCTTGATGATCACTGATAGATCACCCAACGTCACAAGGCTCAATAGTAGGATTCCTTGTAGCACGCGCTCGTGATATCTGCGCTAATTGGTCTATATAAATAAACAAGATACAACATCGAAAAAAAAATGGCACAAAAGATAACACTATCTATGCAACCACTGACATCACAAACTCTATCACTAGGCGCATCAACATCGCGAATGTACCCAAGAGGGTTATCGCGCCAATCTAACCCAAACCAGTCTCCAACCCTATCAACACCTTGCATTACATCACTAGTACATACTGCCAGCTGGCGGAGTGTCTAACTGAAAGCTGTTACTTTTACCGCCACCCACAACATAGTCAGACACCTCGTTTGTCTTTCAGGACACCAGGAACCAAACATAATTTTAATTTGTCAACTATTTGGAAGCAAAGACACAATACTGGAAATTAGAGACTGACGGTTATAATATGCATGCTGCCTTTTAATATCGTAGAGGTTGGTTATATTACTAGACATTACATCCCTTACCTGCCTCCTGTTTGAAGATATCAAATAATGCCTGCATAATTCAAAATCTCAAATCATAACCTTGAAATCCAAATACCTAAATTAATCCCTGCCCCTATAGCCAATCTTTCAAATCTTCGTCCAACCCTTGGCTGTATCACATCACATCCCCTCACTCCCACCCCACCCCACCCCCATCAGATGCTAAATACCTCTTCCAAATCCCAATTACCCAATCACTCGTCCGTCCGCCAATCCAGAAAAACCATCAGTCTTACCCATAATACCATCCCATCCCCATCCTATCCGACCTAAAACCACCCCAGCCCGTAACATAGTCCACAACCGCAGCTTCATCCCACCCGCAGGAACTGCAGGAATGAGACATCACTAACATTCCAAATCCGGAAAGCACGATGACAAATGGGGCCCGGTCGTGGGCAGGTGCAGGTTTGGGAAGGGACCAAAGGTGTGGCGTGACGACTTTTGGATTTTTGTTATAAAGAGGAAGGGGGCGGGCGGGTTTGAAGGGAACTTTTTTATCTTGAATGTTGATAACTCCATCCTTACAGTTTCTACTATTTGATTTGATATCTTAAGACTTGATAAACATATAAAGTACTCTCTTTTGTCTAGTTGTTCTTCGATACATTATTTGACGTCCTCTTTACTACCATCTTCCTGTCTACCAACTACTTCTGCCTACCATGTCCACCCTCGTTCCCCCTAATCCTTCCTCTGTTCTCACCATCCGCTCTATCACCCCAACTCTCCACACCATCTCTCTCCCCTTTCTCCGCTTCTCCCGGATCCCCATCGGCGGCCGCTGCACAATCGCCACCCTCACCGACTCCTCCCTCCTCGTCTTCTCCCCCGTCGCGCTCACCCCCGAGGTCTCCGCGTTTATCGAGACCCTTGGTGGTCCTATCGCCTACATCGTCACTCCTGACATCGAACACCACCTATTCCTCACCCAATGGAAAGAAGCTTATCCCTCTGCCAAAATCATCGCGCCCCACGGCCTACGCGAAAAACGCGCTGCTGCCAGTGCTAAACCTCAAGATCCCGCTGCCCCCCAAATCACCGATATCCCCCTCGACTACATCCTCACACCCTCTGGCCCCCCCGACTTCCCCTCGCCCTTCACGTCCACCTTTAAGCTAATCTACCTCCCCTCCCATGCCAACCGGGAAATTGCCCTCCTGCACATTCCCACTGCCACCCTCATCCAGGCTGACCTTCTCTTCAATTTGCCTGCAACCGAACAATACAGTCACGCTGGACTGCCCGCGCCCTCACTCCTTACTAAGATCTTCACCGCATTTACGCATACGGATCCTGCTCGCGGATACACTTGGCCGCGCATCTGGCAGTGGTACGTCGTAGCTAAGGATAAGGAAGGGTTCAGTGAGAGCATTCGGGAGATCGCGAGCTGGGATTTCAAGAGGGTTGTGCCGTGCCACGGGGATGTGCTGGAGGAGGACGGGAAGGAGAGGTTTTGTAGGGTGATGAAATGGTTTTTAGAGGGGAAACATGGGGAGAAGCTGTAGATGGCTGTTTATGTAAGCTTGTGAGCTGAGATATCGTAAGATATATGACGCTGTATTAGTGTGTATAGTACATTGTACATTTATTAGTTCTTTTTATTCGTCGCTTTGATATTTATTTTTCCATAGATATCCCATTAATTCTCGTTTTTATTGAAAAATATAAAACATAACAAAATTTCTGTCTCTGACCATAACATGTAACCTGAACTCGTGATCTTTTCCCCGTGATTTCATCCCTTATTAACTTATGAATCAAAAATACAAAACACGGCAATAGCCGTCTACTAAAAAGAGCCACAAGTCATCTTCTCAAATAAACGCCACCCCAGAAATATCCCGATCCACCCCCACAATCACCTTCGACCTCCCGTCCTTCTGCTTCCGTCTCCAGTTCTCCAAAAACGACCCCGCCATCTGCCGTTCCGGTGAAATCCATTGTCTTCGTCTCTGCCTATTTTCAGCCGATCCTACAACCACCGCTAAAGTCTCGCTGCTTAAAGTCAGACTTGGGCTCTAATCACATCCAAAGTTGCTGTAGCTTTAGCTGTGCTGAAGGATCTTCCGGTCCGAATCCACCGCAAGTCGAGACTGAAAGCTGCGGTCAGAAGTCGTTGTGAGGGCTGACGGCCTGTTCTCCATGTTGAGATCGCTGAGTAAAGCCGACACTGTGTTGCGAGAGTCGCCAGTCACAGTTGCTGAGTCAAATACAAAAGGTGGATCCTTCGGGGCCGTTGACATCAGACTCAAATCATCGCCCTTGACACAAGGGGACGGCGGCAATGCCTGCTCATTAGTATTCACCTGATGGTCCAGACTAGCCACCTCTGGAGAGTCCACCTGTAGAATACTCCGCACTGACTCTGCAACCGAAGGAGCATGTTCCACTATCATGACACTCATCGCATCCGCACCCGACCGATACTCCCCAACGCACTCCGCACCCTCTCGCACATGTTCCGATCCCTCAAACCCCCCACCAATAACATCTATCCGAGAAGTCGAAGCCACCAAAGATGAAATACATCCTCGAGTTTCATCATCATTCAACCCACACGCCCAAGGCTTCAACTTGATCGAGTCCGGAATCATGTTCCAGTCAGCAGAACTTGAGATGCTCGGTTCTCGGATTGATGACTCCACCATCGGACTCTTCTCCTTCTCTTCACCCGTGTCCTTCTGCCAAAGCGATCTCGCTGCATGTCCAGTCCCTGAATCCTGCTCTTTATAAAGAGAATCCGCAACCGTGCTGTCTGCCTGCTGCTCCAACTCAAACGAGTAGACACTGCTCGACGCGTCATCATCCACATATCCAGATCTCCACACAGTCGTCCCTCCACTGCTCCGCATCTCAGTATCCCGTCCATTCGGGGTCGTCTTTCCATCCACCTCTTCTCCCATCAACCGGCGAACTTGCATGCGGAACGACGGACTAGTTCGAAAGAAGACGTTCTCGGGACTGCGGCCTCCGCTCTGAGGACTCGGGTGCTGGAGCTCCAGCCGGCTGTTCACAACACGGACAGTGCTAATCGAAGCAGACAAGTCGCTGTCACGATCCCGGAACTCGAAAGATTGATAACGCATCTGCCCGTTTGGCGTATGCGGTAACCCATCGGCCTCCGTCGACCGAGTGCTTGTCTGCGATAACCCAGTAATTTCAGAATCCTGCGTCGACGGACGGCTCTCAGTACCCGAGGAATACGGAGTCCCAGTCAAAGTCACATGACCAATCCGAGCAGCAGCGTTCTCATCAACTTCTGGGGCCACAGAAGCAGTTGTATACTCAATCATAGGCAAGCCAATCCCTTTGTCATTCTTCCCTTTCTTGATCAACGGTACCAAAGCATTCTTCCCGAACCGCAACATGTCCATGAACTTGGCCCGGGCTGATCCCTTGCCGCGTTTCTTTGACTGAGACACTTCTTCGACAACCGTAGTTGTGCTCGTGCTCTGAGTCCGCACCGATCTCCGCATCACATACGACTTCTTGTCATTAATGACCGTGTCTTCGTCCGAAAACCGGTAGTGCCGGGCGGCCGGTCTAGGTAAGAAAGAGGTGCGGTTTGGGCCACGAACAACAGCCGGAGGAGCCCGGTCAAGAAAAGACATTGATTTAACATTACGAAGGGCACGAGACGGAATTTGATGGTTAAGAGCAGAGCTGTCCGTCTCATCACGGAGGATAGCCGGTGAAGAAATCCGAGGTCCGAGATCAGAGACAGAAGGGCGGTTCCGAAGAGTGTACCCGACATCTCGATTACGGGATTCATCAGTGTCGGTGCTGCTCCCGAAGAAAGCCGAAGGGAAGGTGTTCGATAACCAACGAGGCCGCCTAGTAATCCGAGTCGACTGAGCTCTCAACAACGCACTCGACCGAACGCGCTGCAATTTGCCCATCTTGAGAGTTTCCTCACGCTTCGGGATCTCTTGGTGATCCAGGGTCACATCATGGGTATTTTCAAAATTGTTGACGACTTGGTTCTCGGCCAAGGACTCTTCAATGTGCCGAGAAAACGGAGTACGAGACCGCCAGCGTCTTTCAGAACGGTGACGGCCCATCGGGCGGCTCCGAGGCTCATGTTCGGCACCCTGGCTTCTTCTCAACGAGGCAACAGCGCCAGCTTGAGCCGCATGCAAAGCGGCTTCGGGATCGATGGTTGAGTAGCGGTATTCAGTCAATTGGTCAATGGAAGAACGAGTCAGCGATGAAGAGCGATGGCGAGTGGCGGTCTGGGAGGGAGACGACGGAACTTCGGAGGGGGGTTCATAGTGGCCATAGTGAGTGAATCGATAGTTCCGGCCGCGCCCAGAGGCCAGGGGAATAGCAGCGGGGTTGCCAGTAGGATAGCCGCCGTAAACAGTCATCCGACCCCCCAACTGCACGGAAACCATCGAAGACATGTGGACAGCTTCATTGTAAGACATGGGCGGGATCCCTGGCGACCGAAGCCCCGATTTCGTAGCGATGCGGTTAAGAGCCGGGGTTAAGTGGGGCATCTCCTGCGGAGAGCCATCATCGCTAGGGTGAAGATGCTGGTCCATGTTCGTTCCATCGATCAAAGGAGTCCCGGTAACAGGGTTCATGCTGCCGTACCAAAGATGAGTACCGGCGTTGGTGTGGTTAAGCTGCCCGGTAACACCCTGGGTCCACAACGGAGGGCTGCCGTCAGGAAGACGCTCGTCCAGAGGGAAGTCAAAGTTGAATTCAAAGTCAGAAGCTAACCAAATGTGCCTAGCTTCTTCGGGCTCATCGACGTCTAGGTAGTTGTCGTAGTTGGAGGTAATGAAATTGAAGTTGTCGTTGTCACTATCAGTGCTGTCGATATCACTATCAGAAAAAGGAGTATTAAAAGATTGGTTTCGGTAATGTTCTGAATAACGGCAAACATATGATTTTGAATCAATCTTGGGCGCCGGTTGAAAGGGCTTTCGAAGGAGGCGGGTTCGTCAATTGGCAGCCACATATCATCCATGTTGACATCGTCCCGGAGAATCTCCGGCGTGAAGGCATCCATTATGGTCTGGAAGGTGATTAACGAGGCAGGAGGTGAAGAGTTTGTTGTTTTGATTCCGTAGGTAACGTTCCAGCTAGGGTAGGTGCCGTATAAATCAGGGCCATTAACAGTGGTTCTTCCAGAAAATGGAAGGGATCTTTCCCCAGGTGGTGGAATCAATGGTGGTGGTTTCCGGAAACGGTAATTTTGAGGCAGTTGGCGTAGAAACTGCTAGTGTAACTTTCCCACTTTTGTATTATCACAAGAACAAAGTGGTAAAGATTTTTAACGGAAAATATAATACTCGACTCTTTATTATCAATATCAAGACTCGAAATCTAGCAAACTATCACGAGAAACTTCTTGCTCTCATAGATCAGCGATGTCGAGAATTAAAGGGTACAAGTTTTCACACTCTCACCTTCCCACCAAACAACCACCTACTCTTCCCGCTCTGGCCATCCATATCACATCACACCTATCTTCAGGCAGAATAAAAGTCACTTTGACCCACCCACCAGCCCTCTCCGAGTCCAGTCGGCTACCCAACATCATGCTCATCACAACCCAAAGACCACGGCACTTCATTCATCAATTGGAGCCCCTCACAGTGCAACCAGAGGCTCTGTTAGCCACGGGGCCACTGTTGGATGCGATGCAGGTTCCAGGACGTTTAGGCGGGCTAGGGTAACAACACATTGATATTAGTGACTCCTTACTACGACATTGTGGGCTGTGTTAGCGACAGATGATTACTAGAGTTAGCGCCTCGATATCTAGTTAGCTGAGGATGTATATCTGCTTTTAGTGATAAGCTCAGGCGCTGAGAGCTGATAGTGCCAACTCAGTGGACAAATCAATGCTGACGGATGATAGATGGGTGGCGAGGAATAAGACAGTATATTGTCATGATTATGGACTGTGTTATGGTTGTAGAGACTGGGGTATGCCTCATATATCTGCAGATGGAATGCAAGGACAGCAATCTAGCTGCATAGAAATATCGCTATGACTTGGCAATGGGACAGGAGGTAGGGAACCAGACTCACCGCTATTGACGGAGAGGTCTTGGCTTGGGCTCTTATCGATAGGAGTTATGAGAGGCGGATAGGTCGGAGTGGACGGGGAATGAACGTGGGCTTAGTACGGAGATATCGATGTAATGGTAGAAGTATCTATTTGGTATCATGTAATCCAGAAGTGTTCTGTCTGCTTCATTGGATCATGATATCATACTCCAGCTATGTAGTTTTCTCTGCTTTGTTTGAAGTTGGTGAACCTGAAGGATATGTCCATGATCTTCATCACTGTATATTCTCACGGTCATCAATAGGGTCCGCGAACCTTATATATCAGGATGGCTTCCCAATCTTCAACCTCGTCCCTTATATTATAGCCCTGGCTCTCATCTTATCTCTCCTGGCTCCTACAAAATTACAATCTCTTAGCAGCTGATGAGAACAGACCGTCCTCACTCTCCCAATCCAACCCATCGGGTTTTTAATCTGGGAATATTCCGCATTCTAAATCCAGACCACAGATGGAGTCGAAAGTGGAGACTTTGACGGACAGTAGTAACGAACAGAATGGAAAGAAAGAATGCGGAGAGATATGATATGTGGGGAACTATTGCGTGTTTGTATCGACGTTATGGATTGTGATAATCACGATAGAGGCAATTATGCTTTCATATCACAACTAAGTTACAGGAAATTACCTAAATTTCAGAAGGAGGTTGGGACGCAATAGTTTCGGGTACCTGGCATACGAACATCACTGTGCTGTTGTCTCGTGAACCCCAGACCTTGTCGGTCGAGTACTTTGACAATTCAAATTCACGTCACGCGATATACGCCCCAGATCATGACAACCCAAATAGGATCCTGACCTTCTTTGCCTTATTATCAAAGTAAACACAATTCCGTATCCAATGGCTCGCCAACCCCTAGCTCTAGGCCCCTTGATTTGACATAAAGGATAAAGGAGAGTAGAGTTGATAGTCAGTCGGTCAGTTACCTAGGCACAGGGAGGAGCCATAATCATCGTTGGAAAGGGGCGTTATCCGAAAGCGGATGGATTGATAGTGTGAACAAGATATATGTGGTGGTGAAGAGGCACTGACTGGCTTTCACGGTGAGATTTTGTGTTCTTTGGCCCTGGATTAGCTTTTTTTTTTTGTGACACGGGGCCTCGGTTACAAGGACTCCACTGCGATATTGATTACCTTGGGCCCATGTGTCTATGTATCGTATATGAAAGACCTAGCTGGGTTTGGTCTAGCCGTCAAGTAATCTTGATAAGTACCCTGATAGTAGTGTTGGTCATTATCTTAGTAAATGACAATGCCAAATCAACACATCCAATATAATAATTCCAAACCCCAAAACCTTTGCGGTTCTCCACAAAGTTCCTGTTCAACAATTCTCAAGCCTCCTGTCACCATATCCCTCTGAGAACATGCACTAACGTTCTCACGACATCCTCCTTTCCACGGTTGCCAACCGTCACCCAAGTCAATGTGTACAACCTTATGCATAAGTTGTTGGCCATCGCTCAGTAGATAGGCGTTTGGTCACGTAGATATCGGTCATGCTGAGGAATGGGGGCGGCTTGGAGGAGATGACGAGGTGAGGTTGAGGGTGGAGAGAGGGCACATGGAGATTAGCTGGATTAGGGAAGAGGCAGTGTTATGGGCACTGTATGGGTAACTGTCGGCGATTGAGAGATATGACGCAAGATGAAAGCCTTGGAAATAAGGGTGGAAATTTTCACATATTATGGATCGAAAAGGTGCTTTAACTTGGTGAATAGACTCAAGTCATATGTGCGACTCAAGATATCTACTTTTCAAAAGTCCAAACAACTAGAATATCTCCAAACCAAACTCCCCGTCCCCTCAAAACATGCGCAAGACACTTCATCTCCGCCTGCGCAGCCTTGCATGACACAATGTACTTCCAAAGTCCTTACTCTAGCTTACAAAGTGCTAATTTCAATATGGGCGAGTGGAAATCACATTCCTCCTTCTCTGTTCTCTGTCCAATCAGCTTACCTGATTGGATCCGATGAGTGTCACTACCGCTATCAGCATTTATCTTTGTTTTGTTTCTGGGGCGATAAGCTAGTTTGCGGAAAGCGGAAGGGACGGTGTATCATCAGGAAAGTGCTACGGGCTGACTAGTATTAGTGATGATGATGATGATGATGGAGCGAAAGGGAAGCATACGTGAACGGAGAGATTGCGACAAGGAGGAATAATTGAATTTTGTTGGAACGGTTGTATTGAGATTGACGGCGTGACTTGGGGATTTGGGGGTGATATTGCTGTGATTCATCACGCGGATGGTCTTCATGCTGCACTCTGAGGCTGATGATGTACAGCGCTACATGACGTTGTGACGTTGTGTTACTGGAATCGTTCGCTCAACATCCAGAAATCTAGACCTCCCCAATATCACCTCTAGACATATCGTCTTGACTCGCTGCAATTATGGCAACTGACGCTCGATATGAAACCCCATTCACCGCAAGCCACTCAGTCATGAGGACAATCCAAGACAATGAAATTCTACTCAACATATCTCGTCCGCTAAGATGGGTTGCGCTGATAATGTTTTATGGTTCATGTTGTGATTTGGCTCAGACGATGACTGGATCGGGGAATTGAGGAAATGGGATGGGGAGTTCAGGGCATGACGATGGGTTGTGAGGACCTGCTTATCTATGGTTCCCTGCACTGATGAGCCGGTACCTGGTACTTTGGGACAAAGTGACTTTGGTCCCTTGTTCTGAGGGTTAATTGGTGCGGACGGACGGTGATGGGCTTCTGGAATGATGTGAACTTTGTTTCTCCGAATATCGCAGCTGACACGGGTGTTGTTTGTTTATCTGAAAGTTGTTTAATAAACACTTCTTGAAAAAGTATTGTAAAAACTCTTGACATGAGTAATAAAACCATATCAAGTATCGTGCAGACCATTAATCGGAGCCTAATTTTGTTATCGGTAGTGTAATCTCAGCAGTGGTGTTGGATGATGTCGTCTCGGTCTCCGCTTTTTAGGTCACAGTTCATCGTACCTTACAACTTCCTGTCCCTCGTGCCGTCCTGTGTTGTCTCCTTTCCGTGATGTTCAAATCTGCATCAAAACGGAAGTGAGTTGCAATCAGAAGCCAGGGCGAAGGAAGGGGCCTACTGACGCCCGCGAGACCCTCTGCCATTTTAGTCACAGGCGCTAAAAGCTTCTGTAAGTCTAACTAAAGGGAGGAATGTTTTCTGTGACTCTATGAACATAGCCTCGTGAACGGATTGAGGTTTCTAAATTGACACCCCACTGATAGTCATTTTGAGCTTAATAATGCAAATAATGGAGGGAATAATGCTAGCTTATTTGATAGTTCCAAGCCTGTTTTGAGTATTGTTTTGGGTGTCGTTCGGCTGTTAATCCTTGTTATTCTCTAAACAGCTCCAATAAATCACCTGGGTTAGGTGGAGTTCTTATCGCCGTCCGTGGGCAACCACAAGAGAGGGAGGGAAGGAGGCTTAGGCCCTCAGACCAGAGCCTACAGGCGAGATATATGCTGTAAATCTTGGGCTCGTGACGCCCAAGCAGAGAGATTATGATTATAGTGAAGAAACAATGGGCAATCATGCATGGCGCTGATGCAACATTGGGGGAAGGTAGTGCAAGCAGCGTAAGGTAGGTAGATGCCTTGGGGGTACCCACACACTTTGGCCCTTTTGGGCGGGTTCTTGCTTGTAGTAGCGATCAGAAACATGAATGGCGCATAGTTAAACCAGTCTCAAGTCTTAGGTGCAGTGTGCTGTCGCGTTCGGGAGGGCGAGGGAAGGTGTAGTTGATTGCGATAACGATAGCGACTATGATGACTACTATAGGCAGTGCCACTGGAGAAGACGACCGGGGTATGGAGTTATTTCCTATTGCGGTGCCTTCTTAAAGAGTATCTCGGTCGTCGTCATTCTTTCTCCTCTTGTTTCTCTTCTTCTTCTTGTCATCCAACCTACCTTTTCCGAGCCTTTCTACCAAGAAGACCAGAAATCATCAACCAACCATCAACCAATCATTAGCCAATCTACATTTTTTGTTAGAAATTCATCGAGTTTCTTTTTTGTTTCTTAATCTGCGTGTTTGCCAGGACAAACTCGCGCCTTTCGTGTTTATCTACGCGAAGTCATCAACATCCTCTAGCTGAGCCTAGCTTTGTCTCTGGAAGATACAAACCTACCCACATCCATAACTTCAACTTCAGCTACCATTATGAAGCTTTCTACTTCCGCCCTTTTGGCTATTGCAGCCGCCGCCTCGGCTGCTCCTTCCACCTTCTCCATCGGCACCGTCCACGGTGAAGCTGCTCCCGTCCTCTCTTCAGTCCACGCTGAGACCGTCCCCAACTCATACATTATCAAGTTCAAGAACCACGTTGATGAGAAGTCGGCCTCAACCCACCACGACTGGGTCCAGTCTCTTCACGATTCTGGCGAGGAGAAGCGCCTGGAGCTTCGCCGTCGTGGTATGGACTTTGGTGTTCTCTCTGGCCTGAAGCACACCTTCAAGATTGGTGAGGGATTCAGGGCTACGCCGGTCAGTTCGACGAGGAGCTTGTTGAGCAGCTCCGCAGACACCCCGATGTAAGTAAAATTCTCTTGTTCTTTTCGGATTAGGTAATGTATTAGAATGATTGCCAAGTCAACATTCGCCATTGCGTTAGTCGGGCCGGGCATCGAGCAAAATGTCTTAGCTGAGCTTTTGTGATGGTGGGATTCCAGCTCAGCGGTAGCGCTAGTGCTCTACATCTTCACGTTTGGGAGTATCGCGAGGTTTCCAGGCGAAATAGACCACCATGTCATTATCTCCGAGAGACACTCGTAGCGAAGAACACGGATTCCATAATTCTGCATTCGGAATAGTGCTAACCACACCGGACTCTACAGGTCGAGTACATTGAGAAGGACACAATCGTCCACACCATGAACCCCATCCCCGTTTCCGCTGAGGACACTTGCTCCAGTGACACTGAGAAGAATGCTCCTTGGGGTCTCGCGCGTATATCTCACCGTGATGCCCTGTCGTTTGGTACCTTCAACAAGTACTTATATGCTGGCGAGGGTGGTGAGGGTGTTGATGTCTATGTTATTGACACTGGTACTAATATCAACCACGTTGACTTCGAGGGCCGCGCTCACTGGGGTAAGACTATTCCTGCTGGTGATGAAGACGTTGATGGTAACGGCCACGGCACTCATTGCTCTGGTACTGTCGCTGGTAAGAAGTACGGTGTCGCCAAGAAGGCCAACGTTTATGCCGTCAAGGTCCTCCGCTCTAATGGCTCTGGTACCATGTCTGATGTTGTTAAGGGAGTCGAATGGGCTGCCAACGCTCACTTGAAGGCTGTTAAGGAGGCCAAAGCTGGAAAGCGCAAGGGCTTCAAGGGTTCCACTGCCAACATGTCTCTCGGTGGTGGAAAGACAGTCGCTCTCGACCAGGTCGTTGATGCCGCTGTTGACGCCGGTGTCCATTTCGCTGTTGCTGCTGGTAACGACAATGCTGATGCTTGCAACTACTCCCCTGCTGCTGCTCGCAATGCCGTCACTGTTGGTGCTTCGGCTCTTGATGACAGCCGTGCTTACTTCTCCAACTGGGGTAAGTGCACTGACATCTTCGCTCCCGGTCTTAGCATCCAGTCCACCTGGATCGGCTCTGAGCACGCTGTCAACACCATCTCCGGTACCTCGATGGCTTCTCCTCACATTGCTGGTCTTCTGGCCTATTACCTGTCTCTGCAGCCGGCTGCTGACTCCGATTATGCCGTTGCTGCCATTACTCCTGCTGAACTGAAGAAGAACATCATCAGCATCGCCACTGAGGGCGCCCTGGCCGACCTGCCTAAGGACACTCCCAACGTCCTCGCCTGGAACGGTGGTGGTTGCTCTAACTACTCCTCTATTATCGAGGCTGGCTCTTACAAGGTCAAGACTGCCGAGACCAAGGAGAAGTCCGATACCATTGACATCGCTAAGCTTGAGAAGGCCATTGAGGCCGACTTCAATGTCCTCTCTGGCAAGGTTGTCAAAGGTGCCTCGACCTTTGCCAGCAAGGCTCAGAAATTCTCTGATCGCATCCATGAGATTGTTGATGAGGAGCTCAAGGAGTTTGTCGAGTCTCTGTAAATGGCTATCTTTTTAGATGCTATTTTCATAGATTGATTTGAGGATTTAAAGTCTTGTTTTGATTGGTTTATCACATTGGTTTTTTTTTGATTTTGTCTTGGCTCACGTACACATTGTTTATTCTCGTTTTTATTATTGATATCTGATTTCTTGATGGTTGTTGGTTCTAGGCTATGTTGAACTCTTTAGTACACTTCTGATTGGGAGTCGTGCTGTATTTAGGTTGTGTTTTTCTTAGTTTTGTGGTTGAAATAGTTGGATCTTCATTAACATTTCCATTCCCAATGATAGTATTATTAAATTCTCTTATGCTATTCAGTGATTGTGAATCTAGATGTTTGTAGTCTTGTGTCCTTAAGAGATGCTTCAGACATGTGATATTCATGTTGATGCCTATTGATTGCTCTATGTGGCAACTGTTCGTGCCTTCGATGTTTAGGCTATTTGCTGTATATGGAGGTTATTGCCATGGATCGCGACAATCTGGTACAAAGGGGTGCATTTGTGTACTTACCGGAAGGAGCGTATGAAAATTCTTCAGGAAATAGTTTCAATATAAGTAAAACTTGACCTCCATAATATATTGTCTTTATCATCTTCTTTATCTTCAATTGTGATGTCATGATACTTACCTCTTAACCTATCTCTATTTCATTGCTCCACTCACTCTAACCTTCGATATTTGTGATCCTTCGACCCTCGACAGTAATTCCTCGATCCGCTGTAGTGATCTATGGCCGCATACTAAACACTAATTCCCAACTGCTCTGCCCTTAGCCTGAAGCAATCAATCAATTTCACCTCTAGTGGCAACTTCCGTTGTTTTGACGATATTCGATTTGGAAGACAATTCCTCATTACTGTGACATTTCTTCAAGTCCGCAAGAACTGATGATATTTTGCGGACCCACTAGCTGCTCCTCTCTTTTCAACCTTGAGAGATGCCTATATGAACAGTAGTGAGCCTGCAGTCTTACCGATCCTGGATTAGCGAAAGGCGGGGCTCTATTTGGTTTGGGTTCCCTTTGGGCGATGATGAAGTGCGACAACAATTATGACAATACGGCTTTGATACGCAAAGGAGACGAATTCCCCGTATTATTTTTGTTTTTAAGTGACTATTAGACGGACTTTCGGTCATCGCGTTTGTGAGGTATGTATGTCACATCTGAGGTCTGTACAAATAAACATCTAAGTGTATCACCGAGGAAGCGACTAGGAATAGCACGGAGTATTAGAACTAGAGTGGAACTGAGGCTTTGCAGTTGGGCTCGTTTCCGAAAAAGTTGTTCCTTTCTACTCTCGGGATTGCCACAGGTACTGCTACCATAGAATTGCTGCTGCTTATTGATGCGGATGTACCGTTATATGTATGTACAACACACGCATTGACAATCCAAACTGACCAGGCAAGGAATCAACAGTAGCAAAAAAAAACCTTGGTCTAACATGAAGCTTTGAGCTTTGTAGACAACTTCTCTTATCAACTCTTATCGACCTACATACTATCTGTTTACATTGAACTACGACCCTAAGAAAGCCGATTATCGAAGCTAGTTTGACCGTGTCTTCATTGAGGCTTCATTCTTTTAAAATAGGAGTATTGGACGAGTTTATGGCTACCGACATCTTCAGGCAGTCTGCTTCGAGCGAGACATATACACACGGCTGTTACGACATAACTTCCATTTACGAAAAAAGACCCCGCGATACCCCCTCTTCGACCCCTCACACGACATCATAGTCTAACTAGCACATTTTTGTTTACACCTACGCACACCGCCGATCTTCCCCATTGTGAATCAACGTTAGACATACACAACTTGATATCCCGCTATACCCTCAACTACTACCAAAATGCCCCCCACCAACTCCACCCCCCGACGTTACCGGTCTGTAACGACCTCCTCCATCCCACCGACAGTCGCCAACGATATCCTCTCAAATCTCCTGGCGACCCTCGAGACCACCACTGCACCCATCCCACCAGCCCAGTACCCGCCTCTGCCTCCGTTGATCACGACGTTACAGAAGCTTGCTGACTACATAGGCTCCCGCACAACGCCAAATCCGTACCAAGATGACTTTAGACATCAGAATGGCTTTACGGTATTGCTAATGGTTCTGAAGAAGTTGGGGGTTCTATGATCCGCGGGTGCGATCTCGGGATGAGATTGAATTGCTGTTTGATGTTTTAGGGCAGTGGTTAAGGGTTTTGGGCTTGGCGATGCATAATCATGTGGGGAATCGGCGATACTTTAAAAGGAAGGTTGAGAGTGGTGGATGGGAAATTCTGGAACAGAGTTTGGCAGGACTTGGATTAGGTGGGAGAGTTGATGATGTGGAGGATGAGGGGATTCAGAACTTGGAGATTCAGGCACAATATCGGTTGTTTGGGAAGCTATTTGGCTTTGCTATGAGTGATGTGAAGTTTGATCAGTTGTTCTTGAGAGTCCTTGAGGATTTACATCAGCTAGAGACCCCAGAAGTTGCCACCGAGCAAGATGATATTGACGAGGATGGCGGTGTCATCGTCAAGAAAGGCGAAGTCCTGGGTCTTGATAGACTCACGGCCAAAGTACGCACATTGATGACGCCAACTTCGCAATTTGTCCACCCTGAGATTCTACGGACGGTTGTCGACTTTTGGAAGTTGCTTCTGTCTTCAGGAGTTGTCGAGACTTCAGATGCTGCGTCATCATCTTCGACATCGTCACCAAAATCGCTGTCATCAGCCTCCTCGGAACACGAAGAATCTGTTAATCTATGCTCATGGCTGGTTCTGCGGGTTCTCACCAGTGCTGTTTCGATTTCCGTGTTTAACTTGTCGGCGCTACATGCTACAAATTCCCTTTCGGATTTCTTGCTTACGTGCTTCGGACCAGGTGGGTCAAGATTGTCAGTGTTGGAGCGGGTGATGTTGATGAACCTTTGCAAGATGCTCATGTATCTGGGTATTCCATCCCCTGCTGACACGCAGTTTCTCTTGACGTCCGAAGCCCCGGATGCGTTGGCTTTCTGCTTGGAAATGGCTTCACAGTACGTCGGGCCTGCTTTCTTCCAGTTTGACTTGGCTTTGAATGGATACAGCACCGTTGAACTTCCGGCTCTTGGTCGTCCGTTCCCGCCTATGCATGGGCCAGGCTATACCTTTACGGCATGGCTTCGTATCGATCGGTTCGACCCCAATACGCATACAACTATCTTTGGCGTCTTCGATCAATCACAAACATGTTTCTTGATGGTCTACCTCGAGAAAGATACTCACAACCTCATTCTCCAGACAAGTGTGACGTCATCACGCCCAAGTGTCCGTTTCAAGACGGTTGCCTTTTCCGAAAAGACTTGGTACCACGTTGCCCTTGTCCACAGACGACCACGGATGATGTCTTTGGGGTCTAAAGCATATCTTTACGTCAACGGTGAGTTCGTCGAACAAGTCAAATGTGGATACCCCCAGCAACCGCCGCCGCCACCGGGTGCCGGGCCCGATAGCTTTGCTAGTTTGGGCGTTGGCTCGCTTAGCGGGAAGCCGATGCCGAAGGCGGCGCCGGCATTAAGCCAGGCATTCTTGGGAACGCCGAAGAATTTAAGTGCAAAGGCAGGGCCAGGATTGGTGTTCTCGAAGTGGTCGTTGGCTTCGGCGCATCTTTTGGATGATGTGTTGAGTGATGATTTCTTAGCTGTGCATTACGGACTCGGCGCTAGGTACCAAGGGAATTTTCAAGACTCTCTAGGTAGCTTTCAAACGTATGAAGCCAGTGCAACGCTTGGTCTTCGGAATGAGATGTTACATCCTAGCAAGGATGAGAACTCAGATATTCTGCGGGCGATACGTGGGAAGGCTGCTGCACTGCTACCGGAAAACAAGACGTTGCTAAGTTTCCTCCCGGCGGCGGTCTTCAAGGATGATGTTGGATTTATGGATAGCCCATTATTCAACACGCTGCCAAGACACGCAGCCATCGCTATTGCCAACACCTTTCGGCGCTCGGGGCCTCGGCGATTGCTGTGAATGCGGCGGTGCCGTTTTTGCCGGATGCGTTTATACGGCCGCATGGGGTTGCTATTCTCTCGGGGAATCCGGTTGTTGCGGCGCCGTCATATCTGGATGACAATATGTGGCGACTTGCGGGCTTTACGCCGTTGGCGCTCAAGTTGCTTCATGGGGCGGCGACGTCGGAAGAAATGTTGAGGATTGTCGAAATGGTTTTTACTTGTGTGCAGCATAGTTGGCGGAATTCAGATGCCATGGAGAGGGACAACGGGTACGCGATTCTCGGGCAGTTAATTAGGGCTAAATTGGGCTTCGGTGCCCCGGTGACGCCGGCGATTTTGTCAGGAGACAGGATGCCGGCGGTCCGAGTCCCTATGACGAGGGAAGAACGCGATATCGTTACGATAAGGTTGCTCAAGTTGGTTTTGCAGTTTGTGGGGTATAACCATGGACAGCCGATTGAGTCGTTTATCGTTAATCCCTTGGCGTATCGGATTTTGCTGATTGATGTGGATACGTGGAGACGGAGTTCAGTAGAGACGCAGGAGTTGTATTATAAGCAATTTGTGACGTTTGCGGTGCAAAGCAAGTATCATGAGTTTAACAGTCGGAGACTTGTTCGGATGCGTAAGCTTTTTGCATGTTACATACAGTATGGAGTGGTGCTAACTTTCATATAGGTATTGTCAAGAGGTTACTTGAGGCGCTCAAGAGTGAGTCTCTGTTGGAAGATGTCGTTCCGACATTCCGCGAGGCGTTCTCGGCGCTCATTAAGAGTAATTTCAATAGTGAAGTCCAACGTGCGCTAGCTTTGTTCATTACATACATGTTCCGCACCCAGTCACACAATCGCGGCCACAGAACCCGGTCAGCGTCCGGTCGGTCGATCTCTGTCATCACCGGTCTATCTTCCGGGTCCATCTCGAGCCGCAGACCGACTATCGAAGTGTCTAGTCCTGGTGGTCTCATCCTCCCACAGCAGCGCGATACCCCGCATCTATTACCTCGGAGACAAATCGGTGCGCATGTCCTGAGTTGGTTTTCGAATTTGCTGTGCGATAAGACGAGCTCGGCGCCGATTCACAAATTTGCGAGGACAGTGACGAATAAGTGGTTACTATATTTATTGACGGAGGACGATGCGGAGATTGTCGTTTACGGGGCGAAGATTTTGGCGAGGGTTTTGGTGACGCATGGCGGGACGTATACTTCTAAGTTTGCTAGCAAGACGGGCGGTTTCGTCATTATGGCAAGTCGTCTGCGGCGTTGGTGGGATATCCCGACCCTGTGGCCTATTTGCTTCAGCATTCTGTTCGGCACCGATGTTGCCAACATTGACTTTGAGCGCACGTTCGACTTCTTTAGCTTGATGGACATATTCCAGAAGCCCAAGATCGTCACGCCCGAGGTCCTGTCGGTTATCATGGCAATGTTGCAGCAGGGTGTGAAGCAGGTTGTTAGTGTGGCAGAGCACCCGGAGAGTCCAATTAAAGAGGGGAGTGGCTCAGAGGCGTCGACGCCGGTGGCAGGAAGACGGCCGAGAGCGAGGTCGATGGAATTGTCGCAAGCTTTAGGAGTGAGGAGTAAGTTTTTGATGGTACTAATGGTCTGTGGACTTTGTTACTAACAGTAATGTCTATTTACAGAAGATGTTGACAAGATTGCTATGCGGGTGGTTGTTTTACAGACAATCACTAGGTTTCTTGCTGATCTACATTCGACTTCGCAAGAGTTCCGCGACTTTGCTCTTTCGTCGGATTATTGCCGCCATCTGCTGGCTGCTTTGTACCCACTTGTTGTCTCTACTGATGCCCTGGCGCCAGAAGTCGAACTCAACTCTGCAGATTCTGCCCTTACCTTCAAGGGCAGTGATGTCATCATTCGACCTATGGTAGGAGCCAGCGGATCCCCGGTTGTCCGCCGGGCCAGTCCGCATCGTGAACGATCCGAGACTCTGCCTTCGGGGTCGTATGTCTCAGTGTCTTCAGGCAGTGGGTCATCGGGTGGTGGTCCGAGGTTGAGAAAAGCTTCCTCCTTTGTCCTTTTGACAACAGGGGGCTTAAGGATTGCTGAAACGCCAATATTCCGCAAGACGCATGAGGACCAAGTGCCGGGTAAGCCTAGTACGGCCAGACTGACACCGGTGACTCCGACAACGCCGCCGCCGCCGCGAATGACGGAGAGTCAGCAGACGAGCAGCGTTGTGTTACAGGGTTTATTGGAGTTGGTGATTGCTGTGTTTGCAGATCAGATTCTTGGACGCAAGGAGTTCCCGGGTTTCAATCTATCGGCGAAGATGCCGGCGGGGTTCCAGGAACATCAGGCGTACTTTGAGTCATACATTTTGCGGCATACTGTGCAGCATTTGCGAACGGAGATGCAGTTGAATCTTTCGGCAATGACGGAACCGAGGGTTCTCATGAATTTGGCGAGGTTTAATGTGCATATTGTTACAGACTCCATCTTTGCTGGGTGGTTTATCGGCGGTGCGGATGCGATGCTTGAGTTTACGGGGACATGTCTGGAGTATCTTCAGCAGCCGAATGTTGCTTCGTTGAAGAGTGTTCGCTTGTGTTCTCAGGCGGTTGCAACAATGCGGAGTACGTTCTTGAAGATGCTGTTGTTGCAGTTGTCGGAGATGGATGATGATAGGGAAGCTGGAGTTGACGGTGGGGCTCAGGCCGAGGCCGAGGCGGCGGAGAATGCACGAAAAACTATGGGGAGGGTCATGTACTGGCAGGCGGCTATCCTGAACGAGTCATTGGGGTCGTCTTCAGGGTCAATGTCTAGTGATGATGATTACATGAGACTTTTGTGGTACCAGCTGTACGTCAAGCTCGTTGATGATCGCCGCGAGATCCGGTTGGCAGCTGCTACGATGATGAGAATCTTGATGGTCCAGAAGCCTGGTGATGCTACTGCGTTTATGCGCCAGGATCGCGGGTATACTGGGAGTTCCATTTCGTCGGCGGCGGCGGCGGCGGCCATGGCGAAGACAGCCCGGGTGCTGGCGGACCTGGAGTTGCTTACGGAACTTGATAATGAGGTATTCTTGGCTTGGGTTGACGCTAACCGGGAGCAATTGGATATCTTGTTCTTTGGATCACAGAGTCGTTTGGCTAGGGCTTGGGAGGCGTTTGTCAGTGTGGAGAATGGGCGGACGGCTGAGTCGGCGAGGGTCAGACTTGCAAGGCGGAGAGACACCTTGAGGGTGTGGCAGGCAGAGAACGACGCCAGAGATCGTATCATGACGCGCCATGCGGCATCGAACAAGGCTTGGATGAAGAGCATTTACCATACTGAACACACCAAACACATGCGGTTGGCTCAAGATCGGGCCGACGATGCCATTTTCCTCGGGGCTCGCTACGACAAAATGGACCGGGAGTTGACGCGGCCGGGCGGCCTATGGAGCAGCGAGGAGGTTGCCTCAGGGAAGTGGATGTTGGATAGGACGGAGGGCCGAATGCGTATGCGGCTGCGGTTGGTTCCGGATTACAGTGCTAAGAAGGCTGCCGAGTACCAGCCGAAGCGTCGGCACACAGATTCGAGTGGGGGTAGACCTCCAAAGGATACAGAGTGCGGCGGGAGTGGAGGTGGATCGACGTTGTCAGCGGTTACAACTCCGACGGCGACGGCGACGGTGGCGACGGTGGCGGTGGGTAGGACAAGGGCGCGGGCTGTTTCGGATGCGAGGTCGGCGGAGAGTATTTCGATTGTGACAACGCCTAGTGACCCGAATGAGCAGATGCAGTTGGCGTTGGCGCCGGAAGATGATGACTTTGAGCTGATTGAAGATCCGCATGAGGTGGGGGACGATGACTCGGCATTTGAGGATAAGAATCGGAAGGTTTTAAGGAGGTTGCAGCCGGATGACTCGGTGCAGTCGATGTTTAATGTTTCGAGAATTATTGGGTTAGAAGCTGTAGAGGGTATCTTGATTGTCGGGAAAGAGGCTTTGTATATTATGGACGGTGTGTTCCATTGCGCCTCTGGTGAGATCGTCAATGCTTGGCAGGCACCTCAGGACGAACGGGACGAGTACAGTCAGATCATCATGGATCCTAAGTCCATAAATTCCGGCCCCGCCAACGCCCCGATCCCTATAAGCCACACCAGTCGCAGCGAGCTCGATCAAGAGAGTAGACATTGGCGGTGGGCCGATGTCCTGAGCATCAGCAAGCGGCGATTCCTATTCCGCGATGTCGCTCTCGAGGTCTTCTTTACCGACGGCCGCAGTTACCTCATGACGACAAAGACTACGGCGAGACGGGATGATCTGTATGGCCAGTTGGCGAGGAAGGCACCGCACTCGACAGGGAGTGCGTCGGCGGAGAATGCCGGCGGGACTGCGTCAGCGGACGACGCTTGGCGGCTGGAGGCGGTTCGGGTTGTCGACGATGCTCCGTCGGGCTTTGCCCTGTCCTCGCGCATTGGTGGACTATTTTCCCAGGCGCCGTTAGCCGCTGTGACGAGACGTTGGCAGAAAGGGGAGATTTCCAACTTTGGATATCTGATGATGGTCAACACGATGGCCGGACGATCATTCAATGACTTGACGCAGTATCCGGTGTTTCCCTGGGTGCTTGCTGATTACACAAGCGAGGAGCTGGACTTGACGGATCCGCGGAGTTTTCGGGATTTGAGTAAGCCAATGGGTGCGCAGACGCCGGCAAGATTGGCGACGTATCGGGAAAACTACGAGGCGTTGGCCGAAATTGGCGAAACGCCGTTCCATTATGGAACGCACTACAGTACGGCCATGATCGTTGCCAGTTACCTCATCCGTCTTCCGCCGTTTGTCCATGCATTTATCTTGCTGCAGGGTGGCCAGTTCGACCATGCGGATCGCTTGTTCCATTCGATTCCGGCAGCATGGCGGTCGGCAGCGTCGGAGCATAAGACAGATGTAAGAGAACTGACGCCGGAGTTCTTTTGCTTGCCAGAGTTCTTGAGGAATATCAATGGGTATGCTTTTGGAACTCGCGAGAGCAATGGTGCGGTCGTTAACGATGTCGAGTTGCCGCCGTGGGCTCACGGGGATCCCCGGATCTTCATTGCGAAGAATCGCGAGGCCTTGGAAAGCGAATTTGTGAGTCAGCGTCTGCATCTGTGGATCGACTTGATCTTCGGTTGTCGGCAGCAGGGCACAGCGGCAGTGGAGTCGGCGAATGTATTCCATTGGATGAGTTATGAGGGGGCGAGCAATTTAGATGATATTAGTGATGAGAGGGAGAAGAGGGTGGCAGCGGGCGTGATTCATAATTTCGGCCAGACACCAAAGATGATTTGGGGGAAGGGGCATCCGCAGAGAGATGCGGGGGCGGGGAGGAGGGGACGGTGGGGAGTGGAGAAGTTGGTGAGGGGAGTAGGGTCTATTATGGGTGAGTTACGAAATGTCACGATACTTTACGGTTTACGGTTTACAGGTTGCTAACTACGTGTCTTCTTTCTCATTTTAGAAATCCCGGAGAGAGTCGCTTCTCTTTTGCGTCCGCCGAGATCCGACAAGCCAATTGCCTCACCACCGTTCCAACACCCAATCCCACCCTTCGACAAGTACCTCGCCATTTCCTATGCCGACGCCTCCCTCCGCTTCTTTCACGCGGAATCCCATAAGCCCGCCGGCCTCGTCGAGAATCTACACGCCGGACCAATCACAGTCGTCCTCGTTCCAGACTCCAAGACGCTGGTGACGGCAGGTGAGGATTGCGTGGTTGCTGTGCATGATTTGGTAACAGGGGCGGGAAAGAATGTAGATGTTAATTTGAGGAAGGCGTTGTTTGGGCATCGGAGGCGGGTCGAGAGGTTGGTGGGAAGTAGGGCGTGGGGGGTTCTTGTAAGTGTTTCAGAAGGACAGGTTATTGTTTGGGATATGAATAGGCTCGAGATGGTCCGGAGACTCCCTGGGCTGTCCGGGAGACGCGTCGAGGCGATCGAGGTGTCTGAGGCTATGGGCGAGATTGTCGTGGCAGTCAATGGGTTTGTCATCATCTATTCAATCAACGGCGAGGTCTTCTGCGAGACAAAGGTTGCTGAGGAAGTCACGGCGTTAGCGGTTACCGAGGAAGGCGGCAAGATGATTGTCTGGGTGGGCGAGGCGGGCGGGAAGGTAGGGGTTTGGAGGAGAAAGGTTGTTGGAGGAGGATGGAAGTTGGTGAGGGAAAGGGGGTTGGAGTGTGGGAATGGAGATGTGTGTTGTTTGGAGGGGCGGAGAGGGGGTGGTGTGTGGGTGGGGGATGATGATGGAAAGGTTTGGGAGTGGGCGGTAAGGTAAATAGAGGTGAGCGAGTTTATGTTTAGGATGATACCATTGTAGTTAATGGATGTATTAATGGAAATGGAGATTGTATTCAATTGTAATTTTTGCATGGCAGATACGCAGATCCACGATAATGTACCTCCTACTTAAATTATAAATCGCAGCCTCACCCAACAAATTCAAATCAGTCTCACAGCCTCTTCAACCCACCAACAGTACAATCTTCTTCCTCACATCAGGACATCAAGCCCCAATACAATGAAAAAGGAAAAAGTCGCAAGACGGAAGATATCAAAATTACACCCCCGATGGCCCCGAAGGACAATCGCAACCCAGCAACTCCGCGCTGTGCAATGCAGGTCGCCAGATTGGGAACCCGGGATTCTTGATCCCCAGGTCCCGGAATAAGGTAAGTATGAAGAGGAAAGGAAGAAACGATGAAAACGGAGGGGAGGTGGAAAGGCTATTTATAGAGGGGTTTTGGAGGCAGAATTTGAAGGGGCGGTGAGGAGTGGTGTAGAGAAAGGTGGTTGAAAAAGGGGTTGGCGGCAGGGATGGAAGATTAGATAATATGAAAGTGGATTTTTGGGTTGTGAGTATAACCCTAGTGTTGGATACTAGTAATGGATGTGGGAAATATATGATGAATATCTAGTGCAACGGACTAGCAAACAATGAACTATTTAAGTGATCAATACTAATCTCGCATCAGTGGAATCACATGACCACATATCGTCACTCACAAGCACTGAAACTTAAACACAATTAAACTATAAACATCTCTGTATTGGCAGTTTGTATCTGAATCTGGATGCAGATAAATATGACAGATACAGATGCAAGGTCTCTGAAAAAATTACCAAAAGCCCACCCTACTCATCATCAAACCCCTCCAGCCTCTTCCTCGGCCCCGCGGGAACTATTGTCATCGTGTTAGTTGTGATTCTTACTTTCTAATAATCCAGAATCTCTTCAATACTTACTCGGATACCCGCTCGGCACCCTCGGCGCATCCACGTCACCAAGGGCATGGCGGATTGGCGGAACAGTGAACATCATGACGGGGCCGGTGGCTCCAATGACAATCGACCAGAAGTAGGCAGGGCGCTCGCGCATGGCCCAGCGAAGGTAGGTAGTGGGGGATGCCCAGAAGCGGGGGAGAACGGGGGGAGACATCTAGAGGATGAATTAGCGATTGTTCGTCCTAGGAAGCCGATTATAAATTGTCTCCATCTCTATTGCCTTTTGATTCTCTGTACATACTTTGATTTTGCTGTCGATGAATCTTTATAACATTCAATCCAAAATGCCTCTAACAATTATCATCTCTACTACCACCCACCTTACCTTGCCATTCCTCCCCAGTTAATCCCTACCTCGCCATCCAGCTTTCGGGTAATCACCGGCAAATAAAAAACAGCCACTCACACCAACTGAAACGGAGCTTTGACTGGGTGTGCTGCGGCTAGTTGGTAAAGCATTAGTTGGCCATTATAGGAAGGCTTACGTCGCAAAAGATGGTTACGTAGGTAATTGCGATATTGGGAAAGTGTGAAGTGGCTGGATTTTGATTTTGAAATTTTGAGATCTTGACGATTTGATGAATTCTTTTGATCAATGAATGAAACGACACGGAAATTTTGGGTTTGATATCTGGATTCCGCAATTGGTGATTTTGTTTCTTAGTCTTTTGTTTCTTTTGTTATACAGATATACAGATACACATACACATATACACAGTTGACAGCCACCATGAAATCCGTCTTTTCTTACGCCGCACTGGCTCTTGCGACTATTGCAAATGCTGCGAGCCCGTTGGGTTCACGCACTTTGGTCCTTGTTGATGAGGATGGGTTGCAGAAGACTGAGTACAAGACATTCCTAGGTGATTTGAAGGGTAGGTGGTCGAGATGACCCCGGCGAATCGGGGGATGGGATTATACAGTGGTAGACTGTGGATGAATGGCTTGCTAACTTGGGTGGTGATTAGACAGAGGGTTTGACTTGACGTATTCGACGGCTAAGGCGGAGAACTTGAAGTTGTTTGAGTTGGGTGAGAGGAACTATGATCACATTGTTCTTCTGCCTTCGCAATTGAAGAGTAAGTAACAGCTATGAAACCATACATCGTAACTCATCTCAACTAACAATATATTCTAGACCTCGGCTCCGCTCTCACCCCCACCACCCTCGTCAACTTCATCAACGCCGAAGGCAACATCCTCCTTGCTCTCTCCTCGAAATCCCCCACTTCTTCCTCCGTCACCCAACTGCTCTCCGAACTCGACATTACCCTCCCTGACGACCGCCTGACTACCATCGTCGATCACTTTGTTTATGATAAGACGGCACCCGCTGAGGCCCACGACATCCTTATTGTCCCGGCGCCCAAGCCGGTGAAGAAGGGGATCAAGGGGTACTTTAGTGCAGAGGGCGATAAGGTGTTGGTTGTCCCGCATGCGACGGGCCATGTGTTGGGTAACTCTGCGCTGCTTGCACCAATTTTGAGAGCGCCAGAGATGGCGTACTTGTATACTCCGAAGACTCAGGGAGATGCCGTTCCTGCTGATGACATATTTGCAGTAGGCACCCAGCTGGGAATTGTCTCGACCATGCAAGCCCGTAACTCGGCCAGAGTGTCCGTTGTTGGCGCTGGCGAAATGCTGAGCGATGCGTGGTTGGCCAAGGATGTCGACGGGAAGCAGGTGTGGAACAGAGAGTTTGCTAAGAGGGTTTCTGGGTGGACTTTCGGCGAGATTGGCTTTGTCAAGACTGATGGGATTGAGCATTGGTTGAACGAGGGTGGCGACATTAAAGTTAACCCCAAGATCTACAAAGTAAAGAATAACGTTTCGTACAAGGTTGATCTCTCCGAGTGGCAATGGGACCAATGGGTTCCCTTTGTTGTCCCTGAGGGTGACGCCCTGCAACTTGAGTTCTCCATGCTTTTCCCCTTCTACCGCCTCCCCCTTGCCCTGATCGCCACCTCCGAGACCGCCGCTACCTATGCTGTCAACTTTACCGTTCCCGACCAACACGGGATCTTCAACTTTATGCTTGACTACAAGAGATTATTCGTCAACAATATCGAGGAGAAAAGAACAGTGTCAGTTAGACATATGGCCCACGATGAATGGCCGAGGTCGTATGAGATTTCGGGGGCATGGCCGTGGATGTTGGGGATTGGCGCAACTGTGGTGGGCTTTGTGGGGTTCAGTGTTGTTTGGATGTTTAGTAAACCAGATGGGGGGGCTGAGTCGAAGAAAAGACAGTAAATGAGAATAAAGGTGATGTGGGATATAGATTTGAAGAGTATATGGAGTTTGTGTACAATAAATACAGTTACAATTTCAGAGTTGAAGGAGTAGATAAAGATAACATCAATTTGATTATCTATTTGCTAGAATTATAAAAGAAAAGATCTAGTTCACAGCCATTGATATTAATCACGTGACTTGTATTTTATACTTTGAATAACGTATGTAAGGCCCTCAGATTAGCTCTCTTGTGTTCTCAACGACAAACTATTCAATCCCACGGCATTCGATAGGAAACTATATATATATATATCCCTTTGACACCGCCGATTTAGGATGAATGAATAGCGCCTACAAATTTGGCTTTTGACCTGTTTTTGAGTCATCACTGGGCATAATTGTATATAGTGTATTTATTTCATCGTTTCTCCCTATGATGGTAATTAGTATTATCACTCAACTTTATTGACGTTGAATAAACAGTCTGTTTACCTATTGCTCGGATTGAAAACTATACATGTTTCTCCTTACATGGCCGCTTGGCTTCCGTTTCGACCAAGGTCGACAGGCTTGCACAAGGCATTGGCTAAGGGGAGAGGGGGTTATCGTCATTGCGGGGGATAATGAAACGGTGGGCTGCTCAGATAGCTGTTCTTCGGAACATTGGCTTAATATATGTGTATATACTCGGCCTGGGAAGGTAGTTGTCTTCACTGCAGCATGGATGGTGATGGGATTGGAAAGAGAGGGAATGTTAGTAGAAATGATGGAGTGATTTGACGATCGCATATATCATCGTTGGACGCTCAAGTTGGAGCGGGCGCTTGCCGTTGATTTGACAATCGGAATCCATTGATGATATTATAGTCGTATTTCACGATGTTCCCATGAAGATTTAATTGATCAGGACGGCGCGTCTTATACAACGCGAAATCCCTGTTGTCGTCACCTGCCAATAGCCCCTCTGTCAACTGTCTGCAGCCTTCCCTAATTTTAACAAGGCTGATAGCCCAACTATCGCCAATGACTTTCGATATCCTGTCGCTATTGAACTCTCACTTATAATTGTTATTCGAGACCAAATTTACCTACATTATACACAGAAATCCCACGACAGTCTCTTTTACATACGCCACGAAAATCCTCGATATACACTGTCACCATGGTACGTTTGATCTCGCCAATACTAGAGACGTATAGACCGCCAAGCTAACAATATACAGGCCCGCAACTCTGAAAAGGCACAGTCTATGTTGTTTCGCTTCCGCGAAGCCCAAGCTGCGGAAATAGGAATAATTGACGCCGGCCGTACCCGACGCCCGAAAGTCATCACCGAAATCTCCTCGATCCCCTCATGTGAAAAGTGGCGCGGGCAAGTCTTGAAGGAGATTTCTCGGAAGGTCTCGCGCATTCAAGATATTAGTCTTTCCGATTTCCAGATTAGAGATCTTAACGATGAGATCAACAAGTTGATGAGGGAAAAGCATATGTGGGAGGTGCAGATTAGGAATTTGGGAGGGCCAAATTACATGAGGGGATCAAGATATATGACGAGGAGGGAGGGAGATTCAGGGAGGTGGGAAGGGCTATAGGTATTTCGGACGGGCAAAGGAACTTCCGGGGGTTAAAGAACTATTCGAAGAAGCGTCGAAGAAACCGGAAGGACCCGTGAAGAAGGCACCGGGAGATCTTCGGAGGGCAGTCGACGCGCGGTATTATGGGTTTGCAGTAGGAGAAGAGGATGACGAGTTATTACGGTATGAAGAGGAGAGGGAACAGGTGGAGGCCGAGAGGATGGCGGGGGATGGCGGGGAGGTTCCAGAGGGGTGGGAGGGGTTGCCTGGAGATGGGGGGGGCGGGCGGGGGTGGGTGGTGCCGACGATTGAGGAGGTGCAAATGGTTCTGATGGAGAGGAGGAAAGAAAGGTTGTTGGAGCAGATTGAGAGAGGATAGAGGGAGGATGGGCCGGGACAGAAGAGTCATAATGGCAGCTTGGTGTGGTTTTCAAATTTTGGGATATATGGAGTTTATGGTTAATGTAATGTTTGTTTTCGAGTTGGGAAAAAATAGTTGGATACATAGATCGTTGTTGAATATTATTCATTGGGTTTCGATATTCTGCTTAAACTAAATGTAGCAACTTCCAAGGTCGTGAGGGATGATAACCCTATCAATATGAATACAACCCTGTAATGATAGGTCACCCACTCCCGACAGTTGAAATCGTCAAACTCTGGCTTTAATGCCTTCAATTATCTCATTTTCGACAGTTCCATTGCATATTGAAGTTTCAAGAAAATCTCAAGTCCAAGCTAAAGGCAAAAATAAGCATATATCTACGAAAAACCTCGCGTGACCAAACCCCATATGCTGTGGCTATACTATCTCCACCGATGGAATAGAATATGCATGATTAATTGCGATTTGAACCAAGTAAAACAGGATGTATTAATGGTGGCAACAATAGACCCACTTTTCCAGGAACCAGAGTGCATTCTGCGAAGGTTATTGGGTCAACGGGATGTTTGTGGATAGTGGGATGGTATATGGTTCTGTGGTCTTAGGGAACTTCTAGAAGAAAGGGAATTACTACACAGCAGGATGGTCTTTTGTTCGAAAAGAAGACATTTGGTGACTGGCGAGCCCACAACCTCAGGTGGCATCTGGTGGTTCGTGAGAAATTACAGAGGGGACTTCATCTCATGGGTGAGAAGTTGGGATGGAATATAGGGATAATAGGGTCAGGGAACCCCTGAATGTCAAACTTGGAATTTGGAGGAAATCGGACGGAGGGAGATGATAGGTCGTATTGATTCTTGGAATGAACACGAGATTAGTGGTGGGGGAGAATATTATGGCAGATGGCGATGTCTTGAGATTAGGTTCGTATTGGGGAGGTTCCTGTCATTTTCGGAAGAATTCACGTGATGGAGAGGATAAGAGATTTTGGGAAAGAAGTAAAAATTTTAAAGAAAAATTGACGATTACCGTGAATGTGGATTTCAAGATGTAAAAGATAGCAGTAGACTTGACTACCTCCATACCAACTAGCTAGATCCCTTTCTTCAATCTGTTACTTGACAAGCGAAGTTGGGGAAATCAAAATCTAATTTTATTGATATTTTTGGCTTTGATGGATTCTCTGTCTGATTTGCTCTTGGACTCTCGACCTGGGTCGTCCGTCTGTGGATTGGAAAAATGATGGTTTTTACAGGGTCACGGTATGGACGCCAGACGCTTTTATGCAATGGCTGACTTGACAGTTGATTGACTCATGCAGTTGGTTCACCGTCTAATAGAATCATCATAACAAAAGAGCGATAAAAATACTGACTATTCCCTGACAACAGACACCCGCTTGCTCGTATCAACTAAACTCTAAAACGTCACCATTACCATATCCCATTCCACCCACACACGCAAATCACCAAAGTAAACCCGCCCACCATTGTCAAACCCATCCACAGTCCCCCTGTCGCTAAATGACGATATCCAAATCCGCCGCCAGCTTGCACATAAATGTCGTCCTGGGCGGTCTTCTACTACCAACCAAGGATCAGGGCCCCTGGGGTTCCGTGGGTAAGAACGAGGGGCCTTAGGGGGCAGATCACTTTCGGATTGTCTTTGGCTTTCCCGTGAGGAGTGGGGATTTCTGAGGTCTGAGGGGATTTGGGTTTAGAGATTTGTGGTTTGGGGAATCTGTGTGGTTTATTGATAGATGGAACTTAAGTGGTGGTTTTTTTTTCCTCCCCTTTCTTGGAGATTGGCACGCTCACATTGTCATCGGATTGGCCAGACAGGTTCACACTTGCGAACCACACAAACTATCCTCCCGCGATATCCCACATCCATAGCTTCTTTCTTCCATTTCCCTTTTACTTCTAGGGTCCTCTCGATTACTCGAACAGATTTCGATCCGGAGACAACAACATAATTTTCTGCACTCACGAACCCGTCAGCGCCTGGATCTCCAAAGCCGCCGTGCCCACACAAAGCTAGAGAAAATATCTGCTTGCCTGATAATCTCGAAGCGAGCACACTGGTGCTTGATGAGAAGCATCGACGCTCGACAAACTGCATAAGTGTTGTCCAAGTGAGGGAGCATTAGTTGTCAAAAGTAGCCAGAATCGAGAAAACTGGCCAGAGGACGGTGGTGGTAAGCTTCTGAGTTCTTCGTCCGCTTCTAAAGAAGGAGACCCTTTAGTGATTTACTAAGTGCTAGAGATCTGTATCCCGGGTTCGTATGTTCCGGATCCTGTCTCCTTGTTTCCGTACCGAGGATTCAAGGTAATCTTGAGATCCATAGTCTGTTTCTCTTGTTTATTAGTCTTCTATCTTTTAACCTTTTTCTAACTGAACTCCTGGATCTTCATCTTTTTCGACATTTTATCTTGGCTTTCCGTCACCTTTGTCTCCTTGACCATATACTGTCTGACTCTCATTTCTGCATCTTGGGTCCTTTTGCATTGATTTGCTGTGGGTTGCTTGTCGTTACTTTCTTGCTTGTCGCTTGTTGCTTGTTGCTTTGATCGAGTCGTCTGTCTGGTTCTCGGTTGACTCTGGCATAATTTTGCTGGTTTTGTAATTCGAGTGGGCTTGAGCACATGCATAGAACAGGTTCGGGTTCAGGTTTGTGGTCCATGGCCACGGGTAGATGAAAGTGAGGTTATTTTGTATTTCAGCGAGTTTTATTAGTGGATTTTATTCCTTATTTGGGAGAGGGACCAAGGCTCAAAGGGAATGAAGCTTGTTTTTGTTTTCTTGAGAAAGACTTCTTTTCATTCATTCTTTTTATTTTTGTTTTGATTTGGATATCTTCAAATCGAATTCATACTTGGAAAGAATTTCACATTGGTCTTTGGTTTCTTACAGCAACGACGTCACTCCTTTAATATCTCTGTTGTCTGTATACATCTCAATACTCGAACAACCCAGAAAACCATCGACTCTACGCCTTAATTTATAATCACTTAATTACCACCAAAACGAAACCTTACCAGAAACTCTATAATCAGAACAACCGACTTCAGATCATCAATATTCAGCACGAAGAAGCTAAGATATCGACATCAATATTAACAACTTGACTTGAAGCTTTGGAAATAAGCTTAAGCTTAATCTTTAGCTCGTCTTTTTGATACTAGTGTTAATTCCTGATTTCAGTCTGACAGTCAGCAATCACTTAAACACCATAAACGACGTTATAATCTCTATTTTGTGACTTTTATGAGAGAGACACAGCCTGAATCACGGACTCTTGGCTGCTTTTTGACAGGAGACGCTAGACGGTGATCATCTTTTGCAAATATGGTTTCGTTTTTCGGATTGAAGCTTGGCGGTGATAAAAGAAGTAAGTTTACAATTTTGTCTTTTGTTTTTTGTGTCTCGTCAACATACTAACATAGTTACCAACTAGGAAATTAACTGTTATTCCCGCTGCCTCGATCTCCAACGGTAAAACCCGCTGTCTCGATCTCGACGAACCTCCGTCGATTTCCGACCTCGAAAGCCCACGGAACTCCCGATCGTGGTCCAAGTCGCCGCGTGCCCGGTCTAGCAGTACTACCCGTCCGGGGACATCGCATTATTCCCGGTCTGTTTCGGTGCCGAGGCCGATGTTTATGAATGGCACTGCAACTGCCTCTCTCGTCGACTTGCAAACATTTGATCATATTCCGAGACCAAATCGGGATAGTTTGCGGCATAATGCGTCGGAGGCGGACATGAGAGGGTCTATGTCGTTTGGGAGGCCCGAGGAGAGATTTTCGACGAAGCCCCCTGCTGCCATTGGAGGGTCGATTCATGGGTCTCCGAGATCACGGGCGAGTTCGAAGGCTTATTCGGAGAGACCGGCGACTGGATCAAGTAATAAGCCGTGGACTCCTATTGAACCCAAAAGACAGGAGTCACTGCCTATTGAGCCGAGACGGCAACACTCACTGTTGGTTGAAACTAGACGGCAAGATTCACTTCCGGCACCTGTGATGCGTACTACTGCGCTAGACTCTTTGTTCAGCAGTACCGACGACGAACACGACAATAACATCAGCACTGAAAGACTTGGACCTCCCCGTCTTACTCCGATCGTCCCGCCTGCGAACCTCGAGGCTGCCTTGTCTGATATTCCTGTCACTCCCATGACCCATTCGCCGTTCGTATACACCGCCAGTCCCGCTTGCAGCATCGGATCCGCTGGTGCCAGCCCGAGGGCGTACTCGTACTCACCTGGGGCTTCATCACCATATAGTGCGGGGACACCCCCCAACAGCAGGCCCAAGCTACCATCCAACTCGCAATTTAAGCCGTATTCCCCTGCAGTTGCCCTTGCCGCATCTAATGCTGCTGTGGCAGCTGCAAGAGTACATTCTCCGAGTACAGTGACTTTGAGCAATGTTAATGGGGATGTCCCCGGTTGCCGGCCCTATCGCTAAGGCTATGGCACCGCCTACAATCAATACTTCATTCACTGCCCCCGTGACGACGTCATTGGAACCGATTGCCACGGACTCAGTTGGAGGATCTGCTAGCGGAGCGACGTCCCCATTGTTACCGGAATCACCATTTAGCCAATTTAACTTTGAATTTAACTTTGGGTCATCGGCGGGGTCATCTGGCGGATCGACTGCGCTGTCAAGCATTGGGGCACTGACATTAGGCGTTGACGATCAATTATGTTCGCCAGGGATGGAAGCTGGGGAAGGTTTAAGTAGAGTGTCCACGGCTAGTCCTGCGCCTAGTTTGAGCCTGACTGCGAATACAAGTGCGCCTAGCACTGAAAGCGCCCTGTCGCCACGCCCATCGATCTCCAACTCGAGTTCGGGGCGCAATGTACCGTCCCCTTCACACTCTGTGTGCAGCGCCCGGAGCATTGAGAGACCGTCGTTTGAGAAGACACCGAATACCAAACCGGTGGCGCCGTCGGGTCTCCGTGTTGTGCGGAATGCAATTCCAAGTATTGGGCCAGACCAGGGGTTGGATTTGACGTTGGACATTGGCTTGGGATTGGGGCTCTGCAGATCGCCGCAGGGGCCGTCAGAGGTGTTGGCTACGAGGAATTTCGGAGCGAGGTCGCCGACGCCGGATGATGATTTTGTGTTACAGGGGGATGAGGTATTGGCTTTGCAATGGGAGGGGCCGCCGGTTATTAAGGATGTGACGGCAAAGCGGGATATGATGACTTTGTCGTCACCTAGGCGGCAGTCTTTTACTTCGGATACGCAAGATGACGAAGAAAAGGTTGCGCCGACGCCGAGTTCCCCGCAGAGACCGAAGACGTCGGCGGGGCCGGTGACTAGTAGTGATTTTTCGTCGTTTGGATTGTCGATGCCGAGTTTTACAAGAAGTGTCTCGACGGACGGCTCAGGGGTTCGCCATCATAGACAATCGGCTACAGGAAACACTAGGCTGTCCGCCATTAGGCCGGCAAATCTAAAGTTGACGGTGGCTCCGGTTACCCAGGTTCGCGCCATGCCCAAGAGCCCATTGTCCGTTGCGCCACAGAACGTCACGTTGCAAACGCTGGCTGACGTGACGCCGCAAAGGGGCAGGATTAGCGCTTATGATATTGCTCGGAGTCAGAGTCCATTGTTGAATATTGCGATGCGGTCGCCAACGTTTGGGATGCCGACGCTGAAGGGGGATATTGATGAGCCTATTGGGACGCCGGCGATGGCGAGTCCGGTGGGGCCACCGGGGAGTGGGGTTTTTTTAATGACGGAATGGGATCACCGGCGAGTGTTGATTCGATCGGGACGTTAAATTCCCCATTTGGAAAAATACGCCCACCCTGACTTTGGACCTCCACGGCCTTGGCCCATCTTCACCGACGATCACCGAGAGCCCGAAGTCGATCGCACTACCTAGGCACCCGGGGCGTCTGGCGGGCTTGGGGAACTTGGGGCGGGCGGCCACGTGGCAGGTTCAGGGGACGGTTGAATATGTTGGGGAGGAGGCGATGGCAGAGCCCCAGAGTGCAATTGTCCAGACGGTTGAGGTGACTTGGCCGTTAATGGGTGGGCCACCGAGTTCGCTGGGGAGGGGCCGGGCTGTGGAGAAGGTTGAGGCTGAGGTTGCCAAGGATCTGGAGCGGAAAATGGAGGTGCCGGGGAGTGTTCGGGATAAAGTGAGGAATTTAGAGGTTAGGCAGACCCAGGAGAGGAGTCGGAGTCCGGGGAAGGGGTTAGTGTAGGTGATGATGATTTATGAAGGGAGCGGGGGGTTTTGGCATTCGTTTTGGGTTTGTTTCTTTTGTGATTTGGGGATAGAGGTGTAGATGATTCCCACAAGTTCAAGTTTTTATTTTTTTATTTTTATTTCTTTTGTCGATATTCCATTTGTTGGCGTTTAGCGCATTTGCTTATTTGTCTGTAGATCTGTTTTCCTTTTTCTTTAAAATATCAATATTGTTACTAGAAGCATTATTATCAGACCGGTGTTCTAAATCTCTCTTTCCGTATATCAAGTTCTCCCGCCACCTGATGTCGTCGGCTAATAGGACGAGGGTATTGTAGCAACCAACCGAGTCCAGAATGTGGATGGCTTGTCGCGTAGGATTCTTAGTGGATTTTGTTAGAAGAGGAGGGAGGAGGGTACATGGCGGCGAGTACGGAGATATTAGCTGGATTGATGTATTTTTTTCTTTTCTTTTAGCTAAAGAGGAGAGTAGAGGTTGGTAGCTCAAGTGGAGAAGATAGCGATAAGCAAGTAGCGACAGACGTATAAACTAACTAGGAATTTTCTTTTTTTTCTTTTTTTTTTTTCTTGAGGGTGTTGTGAAGATTATGGATTTGCTATCTATTTGTTTCCTAGCTTCTACTAGATATTGACGAGTAAGTTGAGCTAAGAAGCATCATTAAATGTAAAGGACGACAACTTGATGATTGGGAGGGGTTTTGTGCGATATATTCATGTTGCGATTTGAGAAAGGACAAGAGACTTCTGTCTTTGGGCTTGTTGACTTATAAAGACAAAGAGAAAGGAAAGAAAAAAAGAAAAAGGAATAATATCACTGTAAGTTGGGTGATAGATCTACTAGTGATCTTATCAAATGCTAACGATCATTTGCTAGCCGCTATTGCATGACCATATTGCCGCAGATCTACTCTGATCTCGCCCCCATTCTTCATTACCCACCAACAGAGGAAATTCCATTGTTACTCTCCGGAATGTCTGACAACAAATCTGACTCGGCGGGTGCCACCGCCACCGCCGCGGCCCCCATTGCCCTGGTATCTACTATGTCCAACGAGAATGACTTGACCGTCCTTGCCACTGGTTTCACTTTGTTGAAATCGCAGGAAACGGAGTGGTATTCATATTTGTCGACTCCTGATTTTTGGATAGTGGTTGTCCTTGGGCAGGTGTTGGCTCTTTGCATTACGGCGACAAACACGTTTAGTTCGTTTTTATCGGAGCATGATACGTCGGTTCCGTCGTTGCAGAGTTTATTCGTTTATGCGATTTTGTGTGTCGTGTACACGGGCATCTTCTTGTATCAAAACAGGTGGCGCAAGTGGCTTCAGGTGCTTGTGAAGGACGGCTGGAAGTATTTTATCATGGCTTTTGGACGTCCAGGGTAATTACTTTACGGTGTTGGCGTATCGATACACCAATCTGCTGAGTGCGCAGTTGTTGAACTTTTGGTCGATTGTATGCGTGGTGATCATATCGTTCTCACTCCTAAGAGTCAGATACAAGGTCCCGCAGATTATTGGCATTCTGATCGCGTGTGGCGGGATGGGTATCTTGTTAGCATCAGATCACATCACAGGGTCGAATGGCGGGCCGGGAGTCAATATGCTGAAGGGTGACCTGTTTGGGTTACTTGGGGCGACCCTGTACGGTACTTCAAATGTCTTCGAGGAATGGCTAGTCTCAAAACGCTCGATGCCCGAGGTCTTAAGTTTTCTCGGGTCGTGGGGCGTCCTCATCATGGGCGTTCAGGCCGCCATCTTCGACCGCGGCTCCATCAAGTCGGCCGACTGGGGCCCGGCAGTATACGGGTATATTGCCGGGTTCACGGCCGCGATGGTGATCTTCTACACGCTTGCGCCTTTCATGTTCCGCATGGGGTCGTCGGCGTTTTTCGACATTTCACTGTTGACGGCAAACTTTTGGGGCGTCGTTGTGGGCGTCAAGGTGTTTCATTATTCGATTCACTTTATGTATCCGATTGCGTTTGTGTGTATTATAATTGGGCTGGTGGTGTACTTTTGAGCGAGAGTATCTTAGGCGATAGTAAGAAGCCGTGGTTAGGGGATAATCAAGAGGAGGGGGTTGCGGGGTGGGGACGGCGAAATTGAAGGCGTTGAATGAGGTGAGGAAGAGGACGGCGCAGGCGGAGGTTTAGGCGTTGATGTGAGATGTAAGGAATATAATGTAATTAAAAACAAAGTGTACTAAGAAAATCAATGAAAATTCCAGAATTAGTCAAACTATCAATCAATTCCCAATCAATTCCCATTAACGCCACCTCTGAATGCAGAAAGCAAAAGCAAAAAAAGATTCTCACCAACCGAAGTCGAATCGGTGACCTTTCGATCACAATCGGACCGAAGTCCTTACAATTACAGTCGAACGTGATAACCAGCTACACCATGGTGAGTATCGACAGTGGTGAACCGCTGCTCATGGCTTGTTGGGAAACCGACTAACGTTAGGCCCTATATACCAAGTCTGCCCTTTTCTGATTAGTCGAGTAGTGCCGATGGATGCGGTAGGGATTAGAGGATTCGAGTTTGGCGGTAGATGCTATTTTTAGATTCGGACGTGCAATGATGCGGAGGGGCGGCGAGAGCGGAGGAGATGTTTATGGGAGGTTTGTTGAGGATTGTTTGGACGGGAAGGTTATTTGGTGAGTGGCAGTGGCGATCTTAGTAGGTTGGAAATCATAATATTTTGGGGATTTATGAGTCTATGCGAGGAGTTCGGTATGATGTTATGAGTGTGGTATAATCAATAGATACTTCATAGTACTTAGTTCTTAACATTAATATCGTCGACTCTCCATTATCCCATGTCACTCCTCGCTACTAACAAACAATATGAAACATAGCATCAATCCCACCGTCCTGTCCTCCTATCCCTCTGACACCCGATTGTTTCTCTCGCCCAAATAAGCAATGATCAATGCATCGCGTTAACCAATCTGACAACATATTTGGCTTCTTGGAAGCTGCATTCTATTTGCTGTCTTTGTATAGTGTGTTAATGATAAATTAGAGATTTCAAGCTTTTGTAAGTTTTTTTCTCCGTTTTGGGAGGGACTTGTAAGTGATGACGTTGCCTGAATGTGGTTGATTTTGGGAGGATGGAGGATTAGGAGTAATTCTTTTTTTTTCTTTTCTCTCTCAAGAGACTCTTTGCATTGTATTTTTTTATTTGATATGATATTGGAATACCAACGAGATTATACACACAATATTGACATCTATCATACTTCCTAGTATTTGAAAACCACTCTACGTTTCACATCCACTTCCCTGATTTATACACTCCAAAAGCTCTCTTCATAAAGAATCAAACCCATCATAGCCCCTAACACAGCCCCAGCAAACCACCAGCATCTCTCTTCTCACTAATTTACCATCACCAAGCACCTACAAACACTGTAAAAAGAAAAACGACCTAAGCCTTTTCTCAAAATGATATTCTTGGCCGGGAATCTCCCCATTGTTTGGCTGATGCTGCAATGATAGGCAGCCAAGGGATGGGATATTGGATACATAGCCCAAGAGCGAAGTAGTGACGTCAAGTAAATACCAAGCTTTAAAATAGGGAATTCTCGTGTATATTCTCACCACATTTAATCCTCAACTCCACCTCCGCTTACCATTACCACCTCGTATCCCACTCACAGCCTCTCCATATCACATCACCAACTCCTCTCACTTTCTTTCCCACATACTCCCCAATCCTCTCTCCACCCCTGCCCACCACAGCCCAACGCACTACGCACTCACAAAGCTGTTGTCTCCGGCAGTGTTTGAGGCTTAGAGGGTTCTTGGTTCCTCATGTTGATCTGCGGAGAACCCGTTTGGCAATTGTAAGGAGACAAGGAGCCGAAAACAAAAAGGGTGGAGGGCCCCAGAGTGTGTTATAATATTTTGGAGTTATTATTTATTATCAATATTCATATACTTGCTAGTTACACTTTTTTTTCTTTTTCCTAGGTGGTTGATATCTTGGTTGATATTAACTGCTACTGTTACTTTCTTCAATTCGATTATTTGTATTTATATTTATATTTCATTTTTAGTAGTTACACATATAACACTCTATAAATATAACCCCTTACACAACCGGCACCTGCCTCATTGGGAACTCACCCTCACCATGAAATTCACAACCGCCCTCTTCTTCATCCTCGGCGCCACCGCCTCTGCCATTACCCCTCGCCAAATGGGTGGCGGCGGTGAATCCTCATCCGGCACTGTCAACAGAGGCGGCTCCGGCTCCACCGCCGGTTCCTCCACAACCAGCATGACCTTGGTTGCCGCCGGCGCCGTCGCCTCTACATCCACTACCAAGACGGGCACGGCCGCGGCGTCAACGGCGACTACGCAGACGACAAGTAGTGACACGGCTTGTAACAATGCTGCGAGCTTGTGTGATAGGCAATATAACAACGTGACGCACATGGGGGCTCACGATTCGTCGTTCTTGCGGGATGAATCGACGAGTTATTCGTTGGCTGGTACGCAGTTTTACAATGCGACATGGGCTCTAGATGCCGGGTTGCGCCTTTGCAGATTCAGGTGCATGTTGAGAACTCGACGCTGCGCATGTGCCACACGAGTTGCTCGTTGTTGGATGCGGGGACGTTAAAGGATTGGCTGGCGGATATCAAAAGCTGGATGGATGATAACCCGTACGAGGTTGTGACGATCCTGATGGTCAATTCGGACAGTGCAGACTCTGCGGACTTTGGCGAAGTTTATGAATCAACGGGGATTTCCGAATATGGATATACCCCTGAGAGCACGACGGCGACGAGCACTTGGCCGACACTCCGCACGATGATCGAAGCCAACACGCGCCTCGTCACGTTTATTGCCTCACTGACCTACAACTCCACTTACTCCTACCTCCTCAACGAATGGGATTACATGTTTGAAACCTCCTACGAAGTCATTTCCTCCTCCGGCTTCAACTGCACCCTCGACCGCCCCACCTCCCTCTCGACCGCTGCCACTGCCATCTCCTCGGGCTACATGCCCCTCGTCAACCACTTCGTCTACAAACAATACACAATCCTCACCTACACCATCGAGATCCCCAACATTGACCTCATTGTCACCACCAACTCCGCTGACACGAACACCACGGGTGCCCTCGGCGCCCATGGCGTCCAGTGTACCGAGGAGTACGGGCAGCAGCCAGTGTTTATGCTGGTGGATTTTTGGAACAGGGGACCGAGTATGGATACGGCGGATTATCTGAACGATGTTAGCAATGCGACGGGGCGGACGCACACGGATTTGGTTAACAGTGGTGGGTCGTCTTCGTCATCGGCAGGAGGGAAGGGAAATGTGGAGCAGGGGAGGACCGGGAGTTCGTTTGCGTTGGGTGTCGTTTGTGTGGTGGCATTAGTGTGGGGGTTCTAGGCAGATAGGAGATCTGGATATCTAGTGGATTTCTTTTATTCTTTTCCTTTGTATTTTCTTGTGTTGGCATATCTTCATCACTTACGACCCTCTTTTATATGTATTTATCATGGCTAGCGTTTTCTGCTTTTTCTCCAAAATTCACTCTATCTTTCGATACAAAATTGCTCATTATTTATCCACCTCAATTTACACTGTGGCCTTGATCTGCATGTTACTCATCCTGCGTCACACAAATGTGCTATCTTAATTCACTCCTTCCTAGACTAACCGAATCACCTCACCCACAAATTCGAGCAGGCCCCACTTTCCTGATTGAGACATTCGTGAAGGTATTTTCAATTGCGGCCGTAACGGCATGGGGCTCTTTCTAGTTGAGATGTTGGGAGTCGACTGAGATAATTTGAGATGGGTTTATGGGATCGAGGTCAAGGTCGAGGTCGAGGTCGAGGCCGAGAGCAGATAGTTGGTGTTAAAGGGTTTTTAAATGTCGGGAATTACATTCGCTTGATGTTGTTTGGAGATGGCTCAAGTAAAGATCACTTTTGCTATTTATCAATCTGTTTATGATGGAGTATACCTTCTTTTCTTTTTGCTGGCATTCCCGCTCATTAACATACCCAATCAACCGGCTCATTCACTTGACCCTCGGAAAATAACCCGTCACACAATCACGGAAAACCAATTATACCTAAAAGTCCACCTTCTTTGTCCCAACCTTCAGCCATCACAACCACTAACACAAATAAGTTCCCATCTTTCACCCTCGTATCTACCGATTAACGTCAGGTCGATAATATTATTTGTCTAGAATGCTGAAAAGAGAGAGGATTTAGGGCTAGATTCAGGTATGGGGGACGGGTGGGGACGAGTATCTATGAGAAGTAGTGTTACGAAATGTGGTGGAGTGCTTACACATTGGCGGGTAAAATGGTTTTGGTATGACCAGTTTGAATTTCGTATAGAATATTAGACCTTGGACAGTTTCGTTTCTCGGCAAATATGTACTGAGCTTTAAATATTCTAGCTGACTTCCACGCATTTTTCAACTTGGACCCCCATTTAACTATTCTTCCTTTTACAATTCCTTAGAAAACAAACTATATTTTCTAAACTTCAATCCTTTCCCGAACTATCACACTTACCTACAGGATCGATCCCTCGTCGCTAGTAGCTTCATTGGTTACTTCGGCTCATAGAATACGCAAATTTTAAGTTAGTTTAGAAATATGGAAGTGTAGATAGTCAAATTAGCCGGGCGAGTAATTCTGAGCTTGACAGGAGATGTGAGACATTGACGGATGCGAGTGGGTGAGGATAATAGTGGGTGTTAGTAGGAATTGATGGGAGTTAGGGCTATAGAAGAAAGACTGTCGGTGAGAGTGAAAAAGAAGAAAGAAATGTAAAAGGACTTCGAGTGTGAAATAATGTTGATTGATCGATACAATCTATGTGAACATTATATTATCTTCACTTAAAAGAAATAAACCGAAATAGTTGTACAGAGGCCATCCTTATGCAAGGGGTCATCACCCGTTGGTTCACAACAATATATCAAGATAATATATTCGGCATTTATTCAATACCCGCCTGAATCGACTAGGATCACATTTGATTCTCGTTCCGCATTTGGCAATATTTAAACATAAACTACACCTGTCTTATCCTTCCAACTAGCTGCTCGGCAGTAATCTAACCCACCCACTGTTTACCTATAACTACCACCTTCTCTATCAACTTTACTAAAAAAACTACGGCTCCAAAGTCAACAGTCACTAAATAATCCCCAAAATCACCATCCAGCCTCTTTCCAAGCCTATCGCCAGGTCGGCGCAGACCAATGAGATCGCTGCGTTACATCCAATCAACCCTCTCCCCACCGCCATCCCAACCGTAGCACCCGGGTCCCCGCCTATATCATGCAACTTAAGATACGGCGAAGAAAAAGATGAAGAAGAAACAAACAGCCTTAGGGCCCGGTGAGGTTCGGTATGATAAGCGGATAGAGGGTAGTGAGCAAATAGGAGGAAATATAAAGAGGAGGACGTTCGCTGGTTTGGGAGGTTGTTTCTTATTTGTCGTTTATTCGGAAATTAGTTTGGTTCCTGCAGATGTTTCTGTAATAAGTTCTCTTTATTATTATTCATAATATTTCCTTTTTTAAAAAAATTCTGATTCGTGTTACCTTCTACCACCAACACTATCATGCTCCTCACCCTCCGCTCCCCCGACGACCCCCGCTCCCTCTTAACTCGCATCCTCCGCCGCCCCTCCATCTCCCAATCATCTCGCTCATCTACCCCATCCCTCTCAACTTTGTCAAACACAGCGACAGCCCCGACCATACCATCCACTTCCCGTCTATCCATCCGTCGTTTCTGGTCGATATCGCCGGCGAATTCGTTCCCGGCGGGCAAGACACCAGCCATGACTCCCGCTCGCCCGTTGATGGCACCAATGCTATTGAGTGAGGAAAAGAAAAAGGGATTCCCTATCGGCTCGTACAGACCTCAACACGCCGCCACTGACTCTCTAAAACTCGGATACTCCCCGATAACCACAAGACCCGTCTCCCGCCTATCCCTCTCCCCCCAGCCCGCATCTACCCTCGGCCACTGCCCAACTTGCTCCTGCTATCACCCCCACAACCAAAACGCTTCCACTCTCCCCTCGACCTCCGAGATTTCATCAGCTTCCCTTGACCTCACTACCTTCCCCATCCCCCTCATGGACCGCTCATCCTCCCTCGCCTTCTCTCTCCGCACCCGCGATACCTCGCGGGCCCGCAACAGGGTAATCTACGGGACATCGTTGCCGAAGAGGGACGATGAATTGGGGACGTCAGGATTTTCGTTGACAAAGTATATGAGGCCGGGGGGTGCGGGCGTTGGCGGGCGGAAGGGGAGTGTTAATAATGGGAGGCCGAAGAGTAGTTTGGGGTTTTAGGGGAGAGTGTGTTTTTATTACTTTATTTATTTATTAATTATTTTTTTATTTATGTCTATATCTAATCCATATTACTGTTACAAACACTGGAAATATTCTACAATAAATATATAAATTAAAAGTTATAGGTCCATATACCCCAAGCCCCCGCCCAGGACATGTCAATCTTATCTATCATTACTACTACATCATCAATGAAACCATTTCCAGTCTCACAGTTCAATAATACTCGCTCAGACTCTCCAATCACACCCCAACTTCACCGCTGTTACAAGGTAATCCTAATTAAATAGAACAAATATTATCATGATCAATTCTTATTTATGTGTTTATTCAATTCTCTCTCAAAACCCTCTCTTTCATGATCTCATTATATACAATCAACAAATCTACCAACCTCTATTTCCTACTTCTCAAAACCCTCACGCCCTCCTTAGCCTTCGCCCTTGTCCTTGCCCTCGTCATCAACGTTGGCCCACTCGCCAATGTCTCAACAACCCTTTTCCTTTTAGTACTTCCTGATCCCTTCCCCTTCTTCCCACCCTCGCCCTCCGTCGTCGTCCCCTCTGTATCACCCGATGCCTCCTCTGTCCCTGGAGTCCCCACTGAGACATCTTTGGACATTGGCGTGTCTCCTTCGACGTCTTTGTGGGATATTGGCTCCGTGCTGGTTTCCAATTTAGGCTCCGTCTTCGCAGTAACATCCTCCGTAATCATGGCATCTGCATTCTCGTGAATTCCTTTGCTTCTTTCCGTAGATTCTTCCTCCTCTTCATTCTCCTCGTTCACCGTAGCAACCCGCGTCCCCACCTCCGACTCAACCGCCAACTGATCTTCAGGCCCCCACGACATGTTCCCTTCATCACTCCTCGGTAGCACCGGCAACTCCATATCCTCCTCATCCCTCTCAATCGTCGGATGAATGTACTCCCTTCGCTGTCTCTCTTTGTGCATCTCTCTTAGTCCATCCAGCTGCTTCGGCCTCTGTACCCCGAAATGAGACATTGACTTAGTCCGAGGTTTCCCGTTCATGAATCCAGAGCCATATCCCAAATCAAAACCACTGCTGAGTCCACCGAGTCCTCCAAAAGCACTTCCATAGCCTCCGCCCATACTGAGCCCACCCGTCGACTGCGGACTCATCGATCCCATCAATGATCCCTGAATAAAAAACGGATTCGTAGTCCATGATAACGTCTTCCGATGCCGGCCACGTCCAGGTCCTCTCGGCGTTTGCGTCGACACCGAATTATCTGCCGAGAATTTATTCAGTGAATCCGAAAGCGACGGCCTCCGAGACTTCGGCTTTGTCAGGAAGGATGTCGGAGGCATCATGTTAGTCGACATCCGGCGCGAAATCTTTTTATTCGGGTTGAAAGGGTCGAATTTGAACGGCCCATTTTCCACCGTAGACTTAGGGTCGACCCACAGGAACGGCGAAGGAACAGGTGTAGAGGTCCCAGTACCCAGACCCGAACTCGTGGGTGGCAGAAGCATAGACGCCAGAGGTTCAAACTTGGACGCGGGAACAAATGGGTCAGCGAGGACTGACTTAACGTCGTCTTTAGCCGCATTAGAATTCCGATTTTCCACATTGTGAAACTCCCCAATATCCTTGTTCTCGGAAGAATCGGCATCTGTGGACTCAACGTAGCCTCGGGCAGCAGAACCGGTGCCACCGTGAGCAATGTCTCAATCATGGTAGAACCATCCTCCTCATCTTCATCCTTAGATTCTTGACTCTTCGGCTTCCACGGCACCTCCTTCTGCTTCGCTCCGGCCGCAGCATAGGCAATGAACGTCGGTGCTGAAGTCGGCGTGTTGGACGGCCGCAAACCCATAGAGAAAGATAACCTGGCATCATCTACCGACAGGATCGAGTTCTGATCTCCTGAAAGATCCTCTGAGAGAATTGAAGAATCCGGATTAGCCTTAGGCTTCTTGCGCTTTGTATACTTCCGCTTCCGCTTCGGAAGAACAATCCCATCTGGTCCTCTCAGAGTATTGTCCGCCTTCATGGATCCAGATGTCGACCCATCTAATTCATCAGAGCCAGTCGGCGTCATGGTCACAGATACAGGCTTGGAGAACCGCGACTCTTTAGCCGCTATCTTAACGCCTAGCTTGGCCGCCTTCTCGCGCTCCTTAGCCTCCACCTTGGCTTCCTTCTCCGCTGCCTTCGCTTCCTCCTTAGCCGACCGCTCCGCAGCCTTAGCTACCGCCTTGGCCTCCTTTTCCGCAGCTTTAGCTTCTTCCTTGGCTGCTTTCTCCACAGCCTTAGCTTCCGCTTTAGCTTCCTTTTCCGCCGCCTTAGCTTCGGCCTTGGCCTCGAGGGCTGCAGCCTTAGCTGACTCCCGCTGCTTCCGTTTCCATTCATCTTCCTCGCCCAAGGGAACCCAGAGAAGCGGGATGCGCTCTTTCATGTCTGTCACCCAGGCATCACAGTCCCATGACACCCAGTAGTCTATGACGTCACCCCAGATACTCTCGGGCGGCTTCGTCAAATTGATAAAGACAACATGACCGCCCTTTAGGTGAACAGCCTTGGCAAACTCTCGTACCATAACCTTGATCCCGTGGACTCGGAGAGAAGTCCCCATAATCAACATCATATCAGGCACAGTAGCCAGATCATTAGTAATGATAGGCGAGATAAGATGAGACTTGGGGTGATCTTCGCCATACAGAACGATGTCTGGTCGCAGCTTGCCGATACCCAGGGCGCGCTTACCCCGTTCCTTTCGTGCTGCGGTGGCGCCAGCACAATGTGGGCATTCGGGTTGCTCGCCACTCATAGTCTCCGCCTCAACATAATCCCATTCGCATGTCTTACCGCAGACAAAGCATCGTAGATATTCCAAAGACCCATGAAGATAGACACATTCCACTCCGGTCTGACACTTTGTTCGTCGCTCCAGTTTGTTGCCATAATCGCCATCTGTTTGTGATTGCGATTGTAATTGTGTGCAATCATCACTAGGTTGAGAACCATCAGACAAAACTCGACTGAGCTGTGGAAGAACTTGCATAGCCGCTGTCCGAGAATCCGGCATATCATCCGAAGATTCATTGGCTGAGTCTGCGTTTCCACTATCCATGTTGGCCATGCTTTCAGCACGCTGGAGGGTACTTTTCCGAGTGAACCGGCTTCGTGACCCGGGTCCCTTCTCCAGTTCAGTAGTCAGCCCAACCTTCTCTTCAATCATGTCGATGTTCTGCGTATAACAGCGAACAAGCTTGCCGCGGTCTCTCAAGTGACTGATGAACTGATGAGAAGACGTGGGACGAGCCTCCCGGACCTTTTGCCGGAGCGTAGTGGCAAACGTATAAAACACCGAAGTCCGCAACGGATCCGACCAGATCTGCGCATCGAACAGATCTTTGCCTTTGATATTCGGCAGCGTGCGCGCCAACATACGTTGTCTCCGAGCGTCAGAATCATCATCCTCTATATCCTCGTCTTCTTCATCCGTCTCGTCATTATCATGAACCACCGCAGGCCCCATGTAATCATCGTATGATTCCCAGCCCCTAGGTGGTGAAGACAACGGCGAAGAAAGCAGCGCGCTCGCCCCTAAAGACATTCTATGCATCTGGCCGCCCTTCTTTGGATTCGGCGTGAAGGGGCCTTTTAAAGAAGCATTTTTTCTTCCTGAAGCTTCCGGGCAGCCACAACTAATTCCGCCGTAGTTAAATCTCGCTCCTGATCGTCAGATTGTTCACGGGAACCCTGATCGGATGTTGATGATGTCGAGAAGCCAGTGCGTTGACGTTTTCGGGGCTGTGATTCAGGAAAGTCGTCGCGGTCACGGGCTGCATCGGCCCGGGCGGCGGCGTCAAACTGGGCTTGGATTATGGAGTACAAGCCATTCTCCGAGCGGAAGTCCTGGAGAAGTGAATTCCGATTAGCAATGTGTGGTGTTTGATGACTGGCAGGCCCTTGGTGCTGATGGTAGTGGAGAGACATACGGGGATGCCAGAGTTTGTGCTGATTCCCGCTCCGGTGATAACAACCACCCGCTTCGCTTTGAGGAGTGCGTTTGCGACATCCTGAAGGCTGGAGCTCTCGTTCGGAGAAACCTCAATGGTGGGCATTTTTAAACCGTCATTCGTGATATATCGAGGTTTAATGTGTCAAAATTCGTAGGTAGAGAATCTATTGGAGGATGCAAAGTATAAAACGCGGGCTATGTGTTATGTTGCTTCAACGGCTGCGAGCAGTTAGGCAAATAGCCTCGAGATGCAAGCCAGCCAAGTGCTGGAACAGAATGATCTATGATAAAAACAAAAGAGTAGAAAACAGGGTATAAAGGAAATGCTGCAAGATAATGTGCTATCGCTAAGAAAGCAATGATTGAACTGGCTAGAAAGAAGATGAAATAGGATGTATACCAAGCTGACAGCTCTCAGCGAGGAATAAAAATAGAGCCGCGAATCAAAATAGACAGGGTCAGAATTTACGTCGTAGTTCTGGATGAAGATGAGAAACCAAGGAGATGACCACCAAGGAAAATGTTGTCACCATGAAACGAGATGTGCGGTGTTAAACAAGCCCGAGATGAAGACGGAAAAGACAAAGTCGAGATAGTCGGTGTCATCTACAAGGCTGAGGTTGATGTATATTTGTAAATGGAAACTATAATCGCAGAGTTTTATCGAAAAATTAACACATGGAAAGAACGCTTGTAACCTTCTGCTAACTAGTCTTCTGCTAACTAGTGATGATCCCATTGCAAGATATTCCGACTGCCCAAAAGAGAAGCACTTGCACGGATAACAGAATGAGCTCCCTTGATGACAACTGCACCCCGGAAATCTCCAGTAAAGATAGTCCTTTATAGAGCATGAGACAGCTGCTTTTGCTGTTGCAATCAATTTACAGGGCTGTTTATAAGCCCGGAGCTTAAGGTTAGGACCGCCGGCAGCTCCAGTCGACAAACATTGGAGGTCTGCGCGACGCGTTTTGTAGAATCATTAGTTTGCGGAAGGAAGTTAGTCTACTTTGGCGGATAAAATACGGTGTTACTTTCTGTTTTGGGGTTAACACCTGCTCAGATGAGAACCTTACCCTATCAGGGCATTTGGTTCACTTAATACTTCTAAAAGGAGTTTGTGCAATATTAAATTTAAGTAGGGCAAAGATGATGACAGAAGCAAATAAAGAAGATAGACAATTAGCAGATATTCTAAATCACATTAGAATCTATTTTGTAGCACGAAGAATATTAAGACTATTTTGATTTATATTTATTTTTTTGTAGCAAGTAGTACTGGTCCCTGGCAAAATCAACAATGACATTGTCATTATTATCTTTAATGTGAGTGACGTCTGATATAGAGTTAGGGTGAATAGACGCACAAGATAATATCATTTATAGGGGTGATATCATGACTCTATCGGGAACAAATATTCAATACGCTTTTTCTATCGATGCTTGTTCATCTGTTTTTCCAAACGAGGTCTAACTCCAGCTTTGCCAACTCCCAGTATCTAAGCACATACAGTATCAATAGATGTTTGCACCGTCCGCATACTGTCTTCATATCATTAACTCAACTCCATTTACCTCGAGAGGGATTCAGAAGCATCATTCGAGCAAATTGGAGTGGGAATTGTCATGAGAACAAAGGATTGAAAGTCATTATTATACAGCCATCGTTTTCTTATACTACTAGTTTCATTGAAATCGACCCCGACCCAGCTATCTCTTGTTGCGGTATTTACTAACCTTGGCGTATTCAAGCGCATTTATACACTCGCCAGACGATTGAAACTTGAAATTTGCGACTCACGATATATATATTTTTTGGGTGGGACTTTGACTTTGAGAATTGAGGTTTTGCTTAATTGACATTGATAAATTGAACATACATCACATCAAATCATCATAATGGCGACCAAAAAGGCGCGGCAGCGCATCAGCTACGGTTCGTCTCCAACTTTACCAACTTGCACCTATTACATGACTTGTATGATCTAACCTTTTCTTAGTCTTCGACCTTCCTAGCTCCTCTGATGGTGCTTCTCACGGTGGCCACCGTCTTGGTGTCAGCGGTCTCGCTGTCGACCGTTCTCGATGCATTCTGTAAGCCACCGCCAACCGCCTAGAGCCCCGACCCCACCACAACCCCACTAACGGGATTGTTCTCAGCTACTCCGGTGGTCGTGACGGCCAACTTTGTGCTTGGAATCTAAACCTCGACATTCCTCTTCTCTCAAAGCCCTCAATAAGCGACTCAACACCCTCATCTCCCCGTCTTCCACCAACGTCTACGCAAAAGAGCAAGGCGGCTCTAAGATTAAATACCCAAGCCCACACACACTGGATCAACGACATCTGCCTTGTACAAGATGACGAAACTGTCGTCTCAGCTTCATCAGATCTAACCGTCCGGGTCTGGCGGCCACACTCGACGGACCATCAGACTCACAAGATTGGTGAACATGCCGACTTCGCCAAGGTAGTCTCGGCGCCTCCGGGGTCACCATGGGTTGCGTCAGGCGGTCTTGATCGGAAAGTCAGACTGTGGGATCTCAACGGCAAAGGAATGACGCTGGAGTTTGACGTGCGGGGCGAAGAGAAGCCGGAGAAGGGTTCAGTGTATGCCCTGGCTACGGCGAAGAACCTGGTGGCTTGTGGCGGTCCTGAGTCAATTGTGCGGTTGTTAGATCCGCGGGCGGGCGGTGGTATGGTGAAGAAGTTTGTGGGACATACGGACATGATTCGGGATATCTTGTTGAGTGAAAACGGGGATTTGGTGTTGTCAGCGAGTTCGGATAACACAGTCAAGTTGTGGAGTGTCACGGCCGGTCGCTGTATGTACTCGTACAGTATGCATAATGCCAGCGTATGGTCGTTGGCTTCAGAGATGCTGGATCTCTCAGTGTTCTATAGTGGAGATCGAGATGGTCTGGTCGTCAAAACAGATGTCCGGGGTGTCCAAGATGACATGGATCGGGGCCTATCATTAGCTATTGCAAAGGAGAACAAGGGAGTTCTTCGCTTGGCGCCTGCCGGGAGGTACTTTTGGACTTCGACGGCGAGCTCTTCGATCAACCGCTGGAGAACTGTTGACACGGATGAAATCAACCTCGCCAACCCGATTTCGTCTACTAGCAATGGCTTCATCGAAGGCCAAACGCGCCATAATCGCTCCCACTCCTCGGCTACGGCGGTCACGGTGGCCACCACGACCACTTTGGTGCTCCCTACGCGGATCCCTGCCTCTAGTGTGCTCCGTATTTCACCAACTGCTGACCTTCCTACCGTCGTCCGTCCTGGCGATACGAATACCGAGACGGAAACTATTAATGAAAGCCTCCCCTCTGAACCCATCCACCACGTCGCCGAAGAGACGATCGAAGGACAAAATGGACTCATCAAGCATATTCTTCTCAATGACCGTCGCCGGGTTCTCACGCAAGATACCGCCGGTGAAGTTCTTCTTTGGGATCTTATTCAAGGGAAGCCGATCAACAAATATTCCCGCCGTGATATCTCGAGCATCTTGCCTGAAATTAACACAACGGCTGCCATTGCTCCGTGGTGTTCGGTTGATATAAGTTCAGGTAGTCTGAGTGTCATTCTTGAACCTTTCAACTGCTTTGACAGCGAAGTATATGTGGACGAACTTGATCTACCTGATTCGGCGATCGGCGGGCTCGACTTCCGCGACGACCAGCGCGTCAACCTTGGCAAGTGGGTGCTCCGATATCTATTCGAAGATCTCATCAACGAAGAACTGCGTCGTGACGAGATATACCGGCGGAAACTCATCGATGGGACCACCGGGAAGGGGAATGGGCTTATTGTGCCGATTCCCGAAAGCGAAGCTAACGAGATGACGTTTCCGTTGACACAAGCTGTCTCGGCGGCGACCGGAGGAGCTCCATTAGGCCCAGTGATGAGCCGGATGTCTCAAATGAGCCATGTTACGCAACAGGATGATGACGTTGAGGCTGTTCCGTTACCTGTAGTGCCGACTCTGGAGTCCTCAGGGTCCGGTGTATCGGATACTGCCAAGGAAGGTTCCGAAAAGGATGCTGGGCCATCAACCAAGGAAAAAGAAAAAGAAAAAGAAACCAAGGGCTCCGGGTTTAAGAAACTACGTATGGGAATGTCCTTTGGAGGTAAGAAAAACCGCTCGGCATCTACATCCGCAGAGAAACCACCGATACCGATGGAAGACAAGGTAGAGGCTGAGGCCACGGAGGAGACACTAGCAGATCTCAGCCAACAGGTTGATGATTCGTTCTTTGGCGCGGTGCAGAAGATCCGGCTAGACTATGCTCGGCAGCTTACTGAAGTACTGGGAGTCATACCAGAAGCTCGGCTGTTGCCCTCGCCGCCGAATGACACGCCACCGATTTCGATTCCTCGGTCAACTAAGGTGATTATTCAAGAAGAGACAACATCTGGCGGATCTGCCAATATTTATGCTGGGACCGTTGGGACGCTTTCTCGGGATGCGGACATTATTGAGAGTAAGGGACCTTTGTGGTTGGGTGAAGTTCTCTTGATGAACTCATTACCGTTCAAAGAACCTGTAAAGATCTCATTCGTGTTACAACCTCTGGGCGATCTTCCACGCGTTTCGTCAACCGCGGATACTACAAATCGTTTGAATGCCAACCGCATGCTCCGGGTCCGGAAGATCCTCGCGTACATTGCCGACAAGATCGACCCATTGCCACCCATGACGGCAGCCGAAGAGGCAGTTGCAGCCGGGGAACTCCCCGCGCCGACTCCTGAAGAACTCGCCGCTGCCGAGAAGACGCCGAGACAAATGGAGATTGAACAGCGGCCGAAGCCAGAGGAGTACTTAGAACTGTACTGTAACGACCAGTTATTGCCTGTGTCAATGACGCTGGCGACACTGAGAGCTAGAGTTTGGAAGAGTGGAAATGATGTGGTTTTGCATTATAAGGCGAACGAGAAGCGGGAGATTCCGAAGGCGAAGCCGGGGCCGATGGTGCCGCTGGTAGAGACGGGGGCAGCGAGTGTGGACGTGGCGGCGACTTAGGGGTTTTTGTGGTTAGAGGGCGAGACCAGGTACTGAGAGGACTAGTCGGGGGTTTATATTGAGATTAATAAATTATTTTTATTTTATTTCTATATTTACAGTGATTGTTATCGTACAGTATCTCTACTGGGCCAGACCGGATCTAGCATTATTCTGTTGTTTATTTCCTGATTTCACCTCGAAAATTATGGTTTGCTCCGTAAGCCCTTTTTTCCTTTACCCTCTTTCAATCTAGACATTCCCTCACGTCATCACTAATCTTCCGAAACTTCACTTCACACCCCACAAACTCCCTCATCCCCGGCAACGCAACCCCGATACTCGGCATCATCACCAACGTCATATACTCCTCCTGGCCATCCAACCGCCTCTGCACGCTAAAGATGCCCTCTGGAGACAGTGCAACCTGTCCTGCAACGTAGAGACTGGGGAGTGTATAGCGGGTCTTCTTCCTTGCTTTCTTCATGGCAAGTTCTAAGCGGACCCGGTCGTCGCCGACTAGGGCTCGACGGAACCGGGAAAGGTGGGTCGGGGTCAACGGGGCAATAGTAAGTGGTGCAGGGATGCGGGATTGGACGCGAAGCCAGAAGCGGTTATCCCAAAGGTGCATTTTACTAATTGGCTGCTTAGTCAGCACCGTCTTTGCATCACCGGCGGCCGGGAAGTAGATTGTCGGAACTGGCTTTGCAAAAGGCTGCCGGTTCATTATGACGTTATCGGCAAACGGGGTGATGTAGAGGCCGTGTAATGTGAAGTCTTTGGATACAGGGACGCCAAAGATATGCGGGAAAAATTTTGGGAGGAAGGGTAAGAGGTCTGGAAGTTCAGGGGGGTTCACGTAGGGCGAAACGGTTGTCAGGAGGGTGCGGAGTAGGAGGGCTAAGGGGGTTTTTAGAGATCGGGTACGGAGGCGGCGGCGGTGGGATAGGTGGGCTTTGCAGGAAGCGGAGGATTTATGGCGGAGGGATGATCGGTGGTCTCGGGGGGAGAGGCCGAGGTTTGGGGGGACTTTGTAGGATAATTTCCCGATGCGAAAATCAACAGTGACTTCTCCCTTTTGCAGCAATCGTCGTCCGGCCTCATCTTGTTCCTTTCTTAACCTCTTGCTATTTTCTGCTAACCGCATAATTCTTTCTTTTTGTAAAGCAACAGGCAGATTGTAAGTTGCCGCCATGTGTCTGATTGTGTTTCTCTTGGTGATAGTGGGATCTGCGTTTGTCGCGTCGGTAACGTAGGCGATGTTATGATCGTGGCACACTTGAAGGAGCTGGGCTTTGGAGAAGGAGAGGAGGGGCGGTGGAGGAGGATGCCACCGGATTCGAGCGGGATGGACGGGAGGAGGACGCGGGAGAGCTGGTTGCGAGGTGGGGTGGAGAGTAAATGGGTTTGTGATGACGGGTGGCTTCTGTTCCTCTGTAATAGGACTTGACTATCTGTATTCGTCGTCATGCCGGATTCATGGATTCCGTACATCCCTTCACACTCTGGAATCCCGCTGACTTCCCTAATCCCCGAGAGCCCCCGAACGCCCCGGATCCCCGACAGCAATCTCAACACAACCGTCTCATAAACATCATCCTCATGATGCGCAACAAATATCGAATTGGATCCCCGTTCCAGTGCCATCCGCCCCAACAATCGATACCGCGCCCGCCTCGCAATATCCTCGAGATTCTCAGCAGCAGAAGCCTCCTTCCCATTCCGAAATCCATACTCCGTCCAATCAATCACCCCAACCCTTCCCTTTACATTCCCTAACTTCCCCAACTCCCCCACAACCCACCCCGCCTCCTCTCCCGACCCTGCTCGCAGCCCATGGTCAATAACCAACGCATCGACCCCGGAGACCCTCATGTCGCCAATTTGCAACTCAGGGTATTCTTTTAGTGTAGACGAGATCAATGAGGCTAGCGCCATCGAGTCAGGGCCACCAGAGATGGCGAGGGAGATCCGTTGGGTTCGTTTAGGCAGGAGGTGGGGGAAGCGGGGGGGGCAGGTGTGGAGAAGGTGGGGGAGGAAGGTACGCGGGGTGAGGGGCCCTTGAGAAAGGCGGTTGGGAAGGGCATGGGCGAGGTTAGTGACTAGGAAAAAGATGAGAATTAAAAAAAAAGCAATAAGAGAAGAATTACTAAATAACCAGTAGCTCCTAGTTGGAAAATCCATTTACCTTGTTCACTACATCCATCCTCATTCCATAAATTCCGTGATGTTTACACCCATGTCACACCAATTCCCCGTAAAATCATCCTCACCGATAGTCACCGATCGGTAAAAGTGGACCTGCATCCTTCCGCTCGGTCACAACAAAACCTTCATCAAAGCTCCTTCCTTTCCTGGGACCAGCAATCCATCACTAGTACCAGCCGCTGATCTACTACATGCCACTGTAACTTCAGTATAGACACCACACTGGCCTCCGACCTCGCATTGTATTGCATTTCAGTGGTCAGGATAACAACTAGTTGGAATCTCCTGGTCTTATAGACCTCTTGGTGATTATCTCGCGCGAGATTTCGGCGGTTTGGACAACGGGCTGACTGATTGATAAGGATTGGGCGATTTGATTGGTCCTTTGGTGTTCTTTTTGTGGTCTTTTTGTTTTGGTTTTAGTGGGAAGACGCAAGATTAGGAAGAGAGCTTGGGGATAAGTGGGGGCGGTTGTCTTTTCCTTTTCGGTGAAAATAGAGTGAGATTGAGTTTATCGTCATTCCTCATTTTTTGAGATTCGTACAACTTTTGCATTTTTAGTTTGTTATTAGTGGCATCACTCGAAGCCATCATTACACCACTTCCCCATCTTACTTACTACCCCACCTACCCCACCTCTCCCTTCCTCTCCCCTCCCCCCATGCCCTCCTTCCACACAGCCCTCATCGCCGGCGCCCTCGCCGGCACAACCGTCGACCTCACCCTCTTCCCCCTCGACACCCTCAAAACCCGCCTCCAGTCCTCTGGCGGCTTCTTCGCCTCTGGCGGCTTCCACGGTATCTACCGCGGCATCGGGTCCGCCGTCATCGGCTCTGCCCCTGGTGCTGCCCTCTTCTTCTGCACCTACGAGTCTGCCAAGTTGTCGCTCCCCTCTGTCTTCCCAGGGACCTCCAATGCCCTTACGCACATGGTGGCCGCAAGCGCCGGCGAGGTCGCCGCGTGCTCGGTGCGGGTGCCGACGGAGGTGGTGAAGCAGAGGGCGCAGGCGGGGCAGTATAGCGGGAGTTCCTGGGCAGCGCTTAAGGCGATTTTGGATTTGCGGACAGTTGGTGGGGTTCCAGCGGTCTGGAGTGCGCTGTATAGAGGGTGGGGTATCACGGTGATGCGCGAGGTGCCGTTTACCGTTATCCAGTTTCCGCTTTGGGAAACGTTGAAGCGGTGGGGGCGGGCGCGCAGAGGGACGGCTGAGGGCGATGTGCCTGCTCTGGAGTCGGCGGCGTACGGGTCGGTGTCTGGTGGTATTGCGGCGGCTGCAACAACGCCATTGGACGTCTTGAAGACACGGATGATGTTGGCTGAGGAGAAGAAGAGTGTTGCGAGAGTGCTGAAGGAGACATATGCAGAGAGCGGTATGCGGATCTTCTTTGCGGGAATTGGGCCGAGGGTTATGTGGATTTCGATTGGCGGGGCTATCTTCTTGGGGAGTTATCAGAGCGTGGTGAATATGTTGGGAGAGAAGAAGAGGGATGATGAGAAGAGGTTGTAGATGGATGGAAATGATGGCAGTCACGTGATGTATGATATATTATATTTTGTTAGACGGGGAAGGTGTGGTAGATGGAAAGAACTGGTGAGAATTATCCATTTTCCTTTTTTTCTTTTATTTATGAATTATTGGGAGAGTTATCCAAATATCGTCCTATCAACACTATTATTACACATCCAAATACACTTACTCCCCTCTTGTTCCCGCCCAAATTAACATAAATATTGCCCGAAACAGTATTAATCATCGCGCTCGACAGCCCCCTCCCTTTATGCCCTATCACCGTCTTTAACGTCGCTCTTGGCGCCACATACTCATCATCGACCACCGAGTCACCTCCCGTGATCTCCATCTTACCACTCATTGTCTTGACAGTAAACCGTCCCGACCAACTCGGTGGCATCGTCAGTTCCAACTTCCCCGAAATCGTCGAATGCACACTCTTGAGACATGTCAAGCCATTGGCAACCGTCCGGACTCCCACACCCGACGCTACTGCCTTTGCTTCCTCTAGATACCGTCTGGACAGCAAGTGCGGAGTTACCCAAGAGAGCATTTCTTGAGTCCTCCGGGTCCCCGTGTGCAAAGTGAGGTCCTGCTTGTCGAAGGCATCATTGTCAACCGAGTTGAAGAATATAGGTTCTTCGCGGGGGAATGTCCCGAAGACGGGTTCGCGGACGGTGATACGGTGAGTGCCGGAGACGGTGTTAGACTTAATCTGGGTTCCGCAGCCGGCGACACCGTAGTTGAGGACGGGCTGGACTGTGCCGTGGAGGTCTCCCGAGACCGTATTCAGGAAAGTTAGGCCGCCGGCGAGGATGTTGGCGCTGATGTTGCCCGAGGATGTTTGGACGGCGGTATAGTAGTCGCGTAAGGGATACTCATTAATGTTATCGTTGATGTGCAAGCTCCCAGAGAGAGTCCGGGCTTTGACAACGGAGGCTTGCAGGACATTAGCATCGACGGGAGCAACGGGGACGAGGTCGACTTCAACGTTTCCGGATGCTGAGTTCATGGTGACTTTATCGGTGCGTGGCAGAACGGCGGTGATGTGGCCGGAGACGGTCCCGACGCCGAGGATGGTGGCTTCGATGGTTGTGTTGACGTTGGGTCTGGTGGCTTTTGGTGCCGCGAAGAAACCGGAGACGGTGTTGAAGCCGGAGTAGATGGTTTTGAGGTGGAACATGGAGTCAACAATAATTTCCAGAGATGTCCCCGAGACCTCAAGAGTATGAAGGTCAGCTCCGGGTGGAGTGGCAATCGTGATGCGGATTTGCACACACGGGGCTTTCACTTGGTGCCAACTATCCGTCCCCGTCGGCGTCACAACAACCAACGTCTGCAACTCCTTATCCCACTCAATGCGCGCATCAAACTGCCTATCATTCGACAACACCTCGACCGAAACACTCGGCAGCATCCTGCCTTCCGCAGGGATAAACCGGATATCCCCAAAGGAAAACAGGCGCTTCGGGGACCCCGAGTCGTTGTCGTGGGAGCGGTCTAAGGTCTGCATGACAGTGAGGTTGTGCTGGGGGCCAAAGGAAACAGGGAAGGATTTGATAGGGTGGCGGTGGAGAGTAGGGTGACAGAAGGTGCCGGGAGACCAGTCAACTTGGCCGTTGGGGAGGGTGTGGTATTTTCTGCCGAAGAGTGATGAGTCATCTTGGATGATATCCTGGGTTTGAATTAGTCACGATTCTTCGTATCTCTTTAAATTACACAGACATACCGTAATCGAGTTCACTGTCCTTGCTAAAAAGACAACCCTCAAAACCGCTAAAATCAACATAACCAGCCAGACCATTGACCACCTAATCACTCTCCTCATCCACCCAACCTTTACAGTCCGCCTAAACCTGTCTTCCCTAGTCTCCATTGGGGACCCCATACTCTGCGGCGCCTCCAACTGCGCCCCTAACAACCAACTATTCTCCATAGCCGAGGTAGCAACATGGATTGTTTCTGAACTATTTGTCCGTAAGGAATCCGTGGCTCGTACTGTGGTGGCGGCACGTCGTCGAATAGGTACATGGACCTGGCGAACGGAATGTGCGGGGGATATATATCTTGTCCGGTGGGCCGCCTGTGGTGAGGATAACCGTATGATGTGTTGATTGTCCCGTATGTTCTTGGTAGTGTCCGTGAAGTTGGTAAGATGTTTGAGAACTGTTGATGGGTACTGGAAGATGAAGGTGGCGTCTGGATATATAAATCGCAAGGGTTGACGTCAGGAGTTATCTCAACATCACCTGATTCTCTCGACATATCACCCGTTTCCAAAGACGGGATATTTTTTGAAACCACCTGCCCTTTCTGCCTAGTGAGTTCCCTACTTCCCAGGTCAACTGTCGGATCAGTAACCATGATATTCGGCACAACCGGGACCTCCCTACTCGGCCCCATGCCATCTTCTCCAACCATCCCCAGATAATCCCTCCCATCTATAGGCATTGATATATCATCATTTTGCCCACTTTCTCTTTTCGCCTCGTTCTGCTTCCTCTCAGCTGCAGAGTGGGTCGCAGACGAATTACCCCGCGGCCATTGGTGCCTAAATTGATCTGGTGATTGCAATGGAGACGCCGTCGACGTTGACGATGCGGTCGTCAGTTCATAGCAACGGAGACCAGCATGGGAGATTGCGTGGATTATTTCAGTTTGCGTAGGGGATAGAGGGGTTGCGGGGTGTCGGCTGCTGCCTTGGGGATAGTCGTCCGGTGGTGATGATGGGTCTGACATTGGGATGTAAGGGAGAAGGTGGTGGTGGTTTAGAGATATTATGTGAAGATGATGAAGGTTAATGGCTCCGTAAGTTCCAAGTTGGATATATATAGTTTGGAGATATATTGATAGAATGTATAGATATAAACCCAGTAATCGTTAATTGGTACTAATTAGATTAGATAAAGTATTGCTGCCAACTCTTAAACTGACATCACAGCCATAAACATAAAATAACAAAACCCCGCAAAGATTGTAACACTCTCCAATATAACAACTTTCCACCAAAAGAAATAAAATGAAAAAAATGAAAAAAATCCCTTAAATCTTAAACATCTCTTTCTTATCATCACTTCCCATTCACCCAAAAATCCAAAATACTCCGATAAGTAGTACCTCCATCCCCAAACTCTATCCACCGACAAACCGACCACCCCAAGGATCTTTTGTCCCCACTGCACCTGATAATTATACCCAGAAACATCCATCCGATGAAGAGGCCGAGGATGGTAACATTAGGGATAACGATGGAGATTTGATATATGGATTTATGGACAAATGTATATATGTCAGATCTCTAATATATTCTATCTATTCTTTATTATCAATCAACCTAAAAGCCGGAATATGGTTTCGCGATACATCACTAGTTTGAGACATCAACTCGCTAAATTACATTATGTGCAATCAAAGACTATTCTTTCCAAAAATGAGGAATCGAGTCCAACCACGGCTGCTGACTTAATCAGGAAGTTGGGAAGTTGGGTCTTGAGTTGTGAACAGGGGTCCATTACACATTAACCAGGCGTTTCCCGATAACCCTATTTTGGTGATAAATGCTACCGATACCCTAAACATTAACAACATCGTATTGATTCTCCTACCATATCAATGATGTGTCATATCATTATCTTTTCCTCTTCCATCATGCAAATCTTCCTCGATGTTCTTCCAAGCACCGCACGACCATTTTTCCAAACCATAAAAATCTCACCCATCACCACATCCCCACCCCTCTGAATCTATCCTCTCATCTTCTACAACCATGAATTCTGGTGCCTAAATCCCTCTCAATCTTTCCTCATTTCCTCTCATCGTCGGAAACCTCCAAAGCTTATCACCACTCAAGACAGTCTGATATCATCTTGTCACATCACGTTACACGGAAAAAGGCCCTTCGTTGTCCAGAATACAAGATGATAGAAATTCTATAAAAACAAAGATATGGAAAGAAATGGTAAGAAATGCCTATAGATATACATCGCCAGCTCAACATGAAGAATGAAAACAAAAGTAGAGTATCAAATAATAACAGCCTCAAAAAATATATCACGAGTCAGAAAAAGAAACAAAAAAAGCAAAAACACATGACCAAAAATCAAAACCACCCATACACCCAACTCACTTCCCTCCTAATTCTATTCATCCTCTTCGTACAATGATGAATCAATTAAAATTACAACCGTCACCGCCGCCGCATACGCCTCCCTTGTAGCACACGCGATACTAAATACACAAGTTAGCAAACCGGCCTATAAAAAACCATTAATGTCCCCAAAAGACTTACCAAGTTGACGAAACATCCGCAACCACCGCACTCAACCCCCAATGGGCACACCACGCCCTTGCCAACACCTCATTATCCTTCACCCCAAACGCTTCCACTAGCAAAACCTTTATATCATCCCCTTCATCATTCACCACCGACGCCGTCCGGTACTGCTGGCTGCCCCGATATACATGTCCCCAGTTCTGCACCCGGACAATCTTGTCCACTGATACCCGCTCAAATGCATAGTCCATGTACAACGGGTGCGGCCCATCAGCACACGGCCACGCCGCGATAAACGAGACGTCAAATTGCAACCTTAACGGCCAGGACATGCCATCAATCGCAAAGATAACTAGCGCGTGGTACATATCTGGCGTCCGATCACTTGCCGCGCTCGCCTCCGTCAATGAAACTGCCCCCTCCTTCGTTGTCATAGGTTTTGCCCCGGTATCTCCCTCCAGCAACATACCAACCTCTGCGCTCGACGCCGCCTTACGCTCTGGGTCCGAATACTTTTCTAAATTGATGACTTCGATGCGCACAGTGTCAACCATGTCTTGCTGATTAGGCAATGGCAGCACATATTCCTCAATGGCGTACTCTTCGGCTTCAGGGCCTAGGGGGTTCGATCCGGCTTTCATCTCCTCGATGTCGTGGGCCCGTAGGCGTTTTTTTGGGTGCAGAACGACAAGACGGGCAATTTCTGTTCTTGCGAGGTCCGAAGTCGGACGCGCGGGGCCGACCCAGCCGCCAATTGAGTGGCATGTTGGGGCGAGGACTTTCCCGACGATACTAGTTGATGTCCAGTAAGTGTAGCTGTTTCGGTACTGGAAGCCACAATTGGGATAGTCCATAATAATGTTGTCAAGCTTTACACTGGCTGGGTCGGGCTCGATGTCGCTGAGAGTATTCATGATGATGTACGGGAATGACGGGCCGGGGAGGATGAGGCCACTGAAGAAAGCCATTGAGTCGTCGCTGAGGGTTACTAGATAGTTTCTACGGTCGAGATCGCGCATTTCGTTGAGGGTTGCAGCAAGGTTGGGCCATTTGAGTTCGCGGGCGAAACGTCGTAGCATCTTCATCTTTTGCTTCTTGTTGATGAATTGTAGTTTGACTATAAAAATACGTTAGCTTTTGTAGATTTCATGGCCAAGATACTCCGCACGTTGCTTACTATCATCAGGATACGCCGCATACTGTTCTATTCTCACACCCTCCTGCCACCTCCTTACCACCGCCAAACTCCAATGCACTGATGGCGCCAAATCCGACACCATTCGCTTACGCACATCCGCCGGTAGCCTCCGGTGCGTCAACCGGAACCACAACTCCCACGTCAACATAAGCTGATGGTAGAACTTCTTAAAATCTTCCTCCCTTTCAGGCGGACACGGAGTGGCAACGAACTGTGTGATCAGCTGGTTGTTTTCTTGTGAAAAGTCAATCCAATGGTTCTGGTTAGACAATGCACATGCCAAGTCCATGGCTTGCTTCTCGATCGTGCGGTTAGCGTGACGAGACTTGTACTCGGGGTCCCGGATAAAGTGCTTGTATACATAGTCCTCGTCGTCAACATCAAAAACCATGATATCTTGGAGCCGGTCTAATCTCTGCATGATGTCGACTAGATCGGTGTCCCGGATCTCGATGAGAGACTTGCGAAGAACTAGGTTTTCCGGTACCTTGCTAGCACCAAACGCCCATTGGTTGAGTGAAATCGTCCCCGGCAGGTAGCCATAGTAGAATGTGTAGCTGGGCTGCTCCACCGTATCCCATGGTGACCACCGGTTCTCCGGGTTGACGCCCTGTAGCACCATTGACTGCATCTCCGCCATAATCTCCTTGTTATTCGCCAACCCCGAAAAATTGCTACTCTTACATGACGAAGACGAGTAACACTGGTAATAGATGTCGTCTGAATGCGGTATAGGCTTCTTGAACCCTTTGTGACTTGAAGCTCCTCTGGCAATCAGCAACTGAGCCTTACGCTCCGTTAGAAAGTCATCCGCCTTCATACCTGCCGGCGGCCAGCGCTGCAGTCTTCCCGACGAGTTCCGAGATCCTAATGCCTTGTTTTTATCTTTTGTCCGGCCTGTCCGCGATTGCGCCGGATTGAAACTCTCCGTATGATACGAGCGGCGCCGGGACGCCACATCGTTGGTGGCATCAGGGCGCGAAGACGTTGAGGGGCATCGGTTTGGACCGGGTTCAATGGAGCTGGATCGTCGGTTATCCTTGGACTATATGATAAGCGTTAGTCATGACACTCATTCCGTGGCTTGATAGCGAGATCGAGTAATACATACCTTAGGTTTGCGCGATAAACTAACACTGCGCAATATGCTCATAAGGCCACCTTTCTTCCGACGATCTTCGCGTTCGGCCATGGTTGGCAATGCGTGTTAGCTCAACCAACTGAATGTACCAGAGTATTGAAAGGAAACGAGACTTGTTCGCAAATGCGAAATCGGTAGAGGTATGCTTTGCTCTCGAGTAGTGACTGAAGTATGTGCTCAAGGGTCTCTCCGGGAGATTACTGTATTTGTCGTGTAAATAAAAACCGAGTATATTCTTGCGATCACAATGCAAACACAGTCGAGCTTCAGTTACTTTGGCGCACAAGGTAATGTATAAATGGAGTATCGACGAAGCTTTGGGCACTCTAGATATTGAGGTAACGCGCGCAGAAGAGAAAAAGCACTTAACGCGCAGTTCTGGGCTCCCTTGTCCGTTTTGTTTCCTAGCTAGAAGTTTGAACTCTTTAGTGGAAGAAATGGGGAACCAAATAGGCGTGTCCACGTTGAAAGAAGCGTGGGAACGAGCTTCTGGCTTTTTTTTTCTCGTTAATTCCTAGTTGCGCTTGCGCTTGTGTTCCAGGTACGGTGTGTGGGGATATCGTGCTGGGTTGTCCTCAAGCTGGTTGGATCTGTGCCCAGGATACCGGCGGAATGATGTGAGGGCAGGGTAGATTTGGGCTAGAGTGCTCGATGCATCAAGGTCGATTTTCTGACAGCTAAGGTAAGGTAAGGTATGAATTCTAGGGCTGGGGGCGTGATATTGAATGAAGGCTCAGCGAAGGCGATGATCTATGAATTGATGGGTGCGTGTGTAAACCAGTTGCAAAGAGCTGCGGGTGATGGGCGGATTGATAGAATCAGGCGACGGATCATAGGTAGGTGAGAATTATAGACGGATCTAAAAAAAAAAAAGCCAGAGGAAAAAGGAAGAAGTATAAAAAGCCAGAAAAAAGAAAATCGGAATATGAAATTGAGCTGATGTTCCCAGCCTCCTCTTAAAACCCGTACTTGCAACCTAGATTCCTAGCCTTGGGCTTCAATAACGCTGTAAGCTGAAATTCTCACGAGCAGGATGGAGCAAATGCAGTATCAATGAATAAGTAGTTTAAGTGAGAAAAGGCCTGTAAAATGACGAGGTTGAGTTACAACCGATGAAATTCACGATGCTAAGGATTCGCAGAGGAACTAGGGACAAAGTGGGCGAGATTGAAAGGGAGAAGAGAAAAATTGGCTGGATTTTTGAAGAGGAAAGAAGAAAAAGCCACAAATGAAAATCAGCCGCAGAAGTAAAGATTGAGAAGATACAAAATTGACTCTATCTAATTTAGGAAACTGGTGATGTCGTGCCTACTAAATCTTGCCGAAGGAAACTCACCATCCTTCCAACATGTTGTCCCACACCTTCTCTGTCCCACGTATCCGCGCTGTCAAAGTGGAAGTATTGTCAGAAGCCTACCGGGAAAGTTCCGGAGCTCAGTACAGTAGCGTGACGTTAAAATTAGTAGTCACAATAGAAGCTTCCCTTCAATATTTTTTCAGCCAACCAGAGCGCAGAATCGGGTTCCCTTACGGAAAGAAGACGGATTGAATACTTGGAGACTTCGACTTGCTACCTTCAGTTTACCTATAAAAATGAAAGGATTTTAGCAATTTCTGGGTCATGGCTTTATTGTCAAGAGATATAGGGTACAGAAGGTCAGCCAGAAGTTACGAGAGAATCGCCCACACCTATCATGCAGAGCCGCGCACCACAGCCCGGACAATGCGGAATGTGATTTAGCCTTCGGAACTTGTCTTAGGTTGATTCTAGGGTCAACGGGTCATCACAGCGGCTATTGGAGACAATATGAAAGGTTTGAATTAGACGATTGGAAAGGCAAAAACAGAACCAGAAATCGTTGATGGCTGGTTGGGCTACATTGGGTGGCCAAATGTGGTAGGTCGAACCTTTGATCTGGGGTTTAGTTCGATTTTGGGATTGAAAGATGACGTCTACGAAAATTGGACCTTTGATCTCGAAAATACGCCCAATTTCAAGTAACATCGTGTGCCGTATATGTAAAGAAATGTAAACTCCACCTTTGATACGTCTTCTAGTTTCCATAGACTCGTCCGGTCCAGTGTCAAAGCCTGATATTAAGAGTTCAATGCACACTATCTTCACCTAGCTGCACGATGAATTGTACTTTTGGGTCGATAATGCATTCAATTAAGCTATGTAGAAAGCCAGAACCTGCAATGCTACGTAATATACTCGTCATAGCTGAAAAGAACAAGAATTGCATATATTTTATTTCAAAGAAATGAAAACCGACAGAAAATGCAATGATGATAATGACAAAGAAATAAACATAATCCCAAACTTCATAATTCAACAATTTCAAATCCAAATCTCACAGCCAAGAAAAAAATAAAGGAAACTCACCAGCTATCACCATATCGTCAATCACGTGACCCACATCCACCTTACAGCTCCGACCCCAAAACCGACGTCACATTCGACGACGGCCCATTCCCAATATAAAACGCCTTCCGGAACTCCAAAGTAAGGTTGATAACCATTACCACCACCATCGCTGTCGTAATAACCAACGGCCCAATCAAGTTATCAAAGTCCTTCCCACTCCGCTCCATAATCATGTTCCGGCGCACATGCAACATATAATACCCCACGATCCAGCAAACACAGCAATAAGGATATAGATAACACCCATGATCTCTGCAACAGTGTCCTTCCCGGCCGCCGAGTATAAGGCAACCGCAAGACCGCCAAGCAGAATGCTAATGTGTTGCCACTTCAGGAACGTCCGCTCGTTAGCCAGCCAGACCTTGGGCTCGATCTTGAGCTCACCCGAGTTCTTGATCCAGATTTCGGGTTCCTCGACACCCTCAGGGAGTTCGGTGGCGTAGCCCTGACGCTGCTTCGCACGACGGTTCTGTGCGTATCTCGACATGGAAAAACTAGGGATGACAGAAGAGATCCCAGAGCGAACAGGTCCGGTGATCCCACTGGCTTCGCCGTTCTCTTCGGCAATCTGGGTCTGATGAAAAGGCCCACCGGCCTGACCCGCCGCGTTCAAACTCTGGCTCAGGGTTATCTCAGCATTCGCCCGCTGCGTCAGAATTCCCTCAGCAACCGGTGAGCTAGTAGTCGGCTTGAACGACGTCCCCAACTTGTTTCCCAATAAACTGCCGACAATGTTCTCATCTTCGGCCTTCTGAATGCGCCTCTGGACCTCCTCGTCAAACGCTTGCTTGGGATCCTTGCGAATGTCCCCCTCAAGCTCACTAATCCAGAAGGGTAAGGCATTGACGTAGTCCTCAAATAACGACGCAACACCATGGACAAACTTTGAAAATCCTGGAGCAGCGTATACCAAGTGTGAACCCATCAAATCCTCAACCCACTCCGGACGCTTGCGGCCCTCTTGCACCTTGATCTCGAGGATGGCGTAGGGGAACTTGGAAATCTCGCTTTGGTTAATATTCGAGAAAGGGTACTTCATGTTGCTGTTGTCGATGTCGGTACGGTGCCAGGTAGCGGGGTCACGGCAAGGACGGCTGCGGTCCAGCGTGTCCTCGCGGATAAAGGCGATATCCGTATCAATGCTGATGCGCACGCGGTCATCCGCCGGCTGCTGGAAGGCAGTCCGGACGTAGTTGGCCCGCAGAACCGGCGCCAACTTTTGCTCCGAGACAAGCTTCTGGATGCGCTCGGTGGTAGCCTTGAATGCCTCAATCTCGGAAGCCTGCTCACCTTGACGCTCCATCTTGGCAATGGATCGCTCCATGTGGTACTCTCCGTCAAGGAACGGCTTGATCCACTTTTTCTTGATCTCGATCCTGTACTCCTCGGCAGTCCCATTGGCATTAACACTCTTCTCTTCGAGCTTCAGGGCAGGAACACCAGTCAGGTCGCCGTACCACCGCAGGCGGAGAGAGGAGGCATCTGTGTTACGGTCAACCTTCTTATTGTAAAAGGCGAATTTGGACGAGTCAAAGTACAGAGACGTAATGGTGGGGTCATTGGGCGATTCGTCGAAGGCGGCGGACTGCTCGGCGTATACGAGGGCAGGGAGGCGACGGAGAATGTAGGTCTTGACCTCAAGCAGGTTGTCAGGGTGAACCCAGACTTTAGAGAAAGGTCGTGTCAGCTAAAGAATCTCACAATAAAGTCACAGCAGGATGCGGGATCCAACCTGCATGGAAATGGGGGAATATCAAACTTACACTTATGCGAAATATGTTTGCCATCCTCAACAACACCAACATCCAGATCATGAGGAACATTGGCATCAGGAGCATCCGAGTGCTGGCGCACAATATAGTACATAACTGACAACTTGTTGAGAATCGGGGTGTAGCTCTTTTCATTATTGAACGGTCTCTTGCTCAACGACAGCTGCATCACCGGCCGCACCTTATACCGGTCACCACGCTTGCGATCATGTTTCTTAACGATTTTCAGGAACCCAGTATAGTTGATCGAGCTGTACTTTTTAAGCCGGCGGACCTCCTCGAGCAGCGAATCTAACTCGGCCTCAACCTGCCTCGCCTGCTCTTTGGTAATCGTCGTCTCGGCAATCTCCTGCCCATCTATGGAAGCCATCGTCTTGAGCTTAAGGTAAGTCACCTGGACGCGTTCACTCAACCCGTTGAACGTCTCCTCCTGGAACGCCGCAACCTTTTCAAGCTCGCCAAAGATCTCATCAGAAAACTTGGCCTCATCATTCTCGGTCCACGGCTGATCGTCCTCGTCGTACTTGTCTTCGCGTAAAAGACTCTTAAGCTTGGCGTAGTTGAGGTACTTGTCCTTCCAGGGACTATACTGGGCCTCCTTGAAGGTCTTGCCGAAACGCATGATGGGATTTTCGGTCGGGGAGGACAAGATGTGTCGAGATGCTGATGGCTAAAGGCTACACGCCAAAAACACGAGTGCTCACCGTGGCACGAAGTGACGTCAAGAACTAAGATATATATGTATAGAGCGTATGTCTAGACGTGATGACAATAATGAATCAGTGGATTTAGCCGATCCAAAGAGAAAATAATACAATAGAAAATAAATTTTGATAAATTTACTTCCCTAACAACATTTATAGAAGCGATGCTCCTTGTCAGAAAAATTTATGAATTATTTCCTTAGACTATCTGTTGCAAAAGCCTTCAAATCGCGCGCCGCCTGTCAAGCCCAGACTCGCCCACCACAAGACCTCACCCTGCAATTCATCCGCTCAAAATCCACTATAAAATCCACTATAAATCCACTCCAGCTACAAGCCATGACACCACGATATTCAATATTCCGCCACACCAGACAAGTATAAAAAAACCTCATTATGATTTAATCCTCATTTCTTCTCTCAATTCAGAAGAATTCCCGCTATCAATTACACCAAACCACCACCGAACGTACAAAGCCGAATTCCCATTACACAGAATAAATACCCAGTTCTCCACTGTAACTGCAGGCCCCGTGGCCCTCGTCAGGGCCTCCCCACTCCCCATAGGGCCTATCAGAACACCAAGAATCATAATGTTCTCGGGCTCTCCCGCGCAAGTCTGCGATAGTCGAGAGCATCGTAAGGTATTTGGCTGGAGGTGTCGACAAGGTCCATGTCCGGGTAGGCGGTGATCCCTGGTAAGTGGTGGCGATGATAGTACAAAGACACTAGCGGCAGGCGGCCTTACAGTGGGTTTCACATGATGGGGTTTTTGTTATTTGCTAGTTGGTTGTTGTCACGCAGGGGAGAATTCAAGGCGTGACAACACGAAGGTAGGTTCGCAAAGGAATCGTCAATTCAATAGTGAGTAAAGGCTCTACATTAAAGATTCTACCGATCAAGGGTAAAGGCGGGACCAACGTGGGATAGCGGGGCCCGTATATGAATGATGAAACTCGGCCCAGGCTAATAGTTGTATGAGATTGAATAGTTGTAATCTAACGATCTAAGAAGTACCTTTGGTCAATCAGGTCAAAGATTCATATCCACGATACTACAATATCACAATTTCACATACTCAGCTACTACTGACTCATTGTAGTGATGAAAATTAACGTTTTTCGTTTTTGCTTTTTTCCAAATCTAGTTTAATAACATATTCCATCCAAACAATTCCAACACCACCCATTCAACAGCCCTAGACGAGCCCTTGATTCCCCCTAAGGGCAGAGCAACGGTCAAGTCCACTCTTATGAAGACACAGGGCCTTCCCCACCTCCAAAGAATATTAAAATAACAATCATATCTCGAAAGCGAAGTATCTTTCCCTCATTAGTGCCCATCATGATTACCCATAGAAGGGATTGGTCCCATCCGTCACCGTATCATGTGAAGCGTCCGCCAATCCAAATTGTACACCAAAAATGAACAACCATCCTGCCTTATAAGTGAAAAGGAAAGAGCAATTCGAAATGCCAAAACAAGAAAAGGAAGAAAAAGAAAAATGGTCCGTCAAGTTTCAAACACTGACCAGGCAATGCAGCGAGCTCTCCGCATTGTTTGTTTTGTTGTGACTTTCTACTTTCATTTTTGGTCGTAACGAAACGGCTTCAGCTCAAGGCTTACCACTGGGTCTCCTTGGCGGCACCGGCGTCAGCAGCCCAATCAGTGGGGCAGAAGCACCCCACTCCTCAGCAGCAGGAGCAGCAGTGCCATCCCATTCAGCCTGGTAACCGGCATCGGTGACAATGACAACCTCCTCCTCAACGGGGGCAGACAGGAGCTTCTCTTCCTCGGCAGCCTTCTCCTCAGCCTCAGCCTCGGGATCGCGGTCTGTAAATATTCGTTAGCACATACCCATGACATTCTCAGCATCTTCATCTCCTTAAAATTCAACTTACAGAAGTACAAATCAACCATAACGTCCCAAGGGTTCTCACGGGAAGCGATGGTGCCACGGAGGCGGAGGACCTCTCGGGCAAGCATCCACCAAACCAAACCAATGGCATGGCGACCCTTGTTGTTGGTGGGGATGGCAACGTCAACGTACTGGAGGGGAGAGTCGGTGTCGCAAAGGGCAATGACTGGGATGTTAACATAAGAAGCCTCCTTAATAGCCTGGGCGTCGGTGCGGGGGTCAGTGACGATGATCAGGCGGGGCTCCTTGAAAGAGCGGGTGATGTAGTTGGTGAAAGAACCGGGGGTGAAGCGGCCGGCAATGGGTGTGGCACCAGTGTGAGCGGCGAACTTTAGGACAGCACGCTGACCGTAGGGACGGGCAGAGATGACGCAGATGTCCTGGGGGTTCTCGACAGCGGCAATGATGCGGGCAGCGAGGACAATCTTCTCCCTATGGTGGGAATTAGTACACCCATCCATGTTTCATTGTTCTTCCCCAAGATTTAACAAAAGCTCCTAGACCCAAACTTCATGCATTCAATTTCGACAAATATGCAGACACCTGCAGTAATCCAATGGCTATGATTCGATATCCTCCACAATGTTCGTATTTCGCAGTATGTTATCATAGTCTCAGAATTCGTCTTTTCTCGGTTCAAAAACAAAAATATTCAATGGCTTCTTACCAGGTCTTGCCAATGTTCAAGACGTTGACACCGTCAGCACGGGTCTTCCAGAGGTAGTTCTCCATTTGGACCTGAAGGTTCTTGCTACCCAGGTGGCACTGGGCGGCCAAGAGCATCTCAATGTCCTGAGAGGTGGCATCGAAGCACGAGGGTAGGTTGGAAGGGGCCATCTTGACGGTAGTTTGACGATAGTTGAACAGATAATCACGAAGAGAAAGATTCAAGATCGAATAAGTATCAATTCGCCTATACCCAAAGAGATCTTGTCCCTGGCCTAGCGAAAAAAAAAAAAAAGCCCCACTCTGGCGTGGGTCTAAAATTCACTTTATTGTGCGCTTCTGTGCGAATTAGGAAGCCCTTGTTACCCTATGCTATCGATAACAGCCACATTTCTATGTCACACCACTTAAAAACAGGATGTGGCACTATAATGTGGCAACCATGCAAGGCTGAACCGCAAAAATGTCCCGCATTCTACAACCGCGCGCTAGTGGGTCCTGACGACGTCGGAAATGGGAAATTTTGAGATATCCTTGGTATCGAGTCGGGTATCACGTAGTCAGGTGCAAAAGGTGCTAGCTACTCAGCCAATTCACCCCAAACCACCATGCCACTCAGACTCAGCGGCGTCACATCTTTTGGTGGCCTAGCTTGTAAGTCAATTGGTCCCCAAACTTTCATTTTGCCGCCATTTTTCTAATCGCCTCATGTATAGTCCGGTCCGCTCTCCGGCCCTCTGCCGCTGTAGTCCGCCCAGTCCTTCCAACCACCCAAATCGCCACCATCATGACCAAATGGGAAAAGAAACAACTGGCCAAACGTGACCCCTACCGCTGGGCCCAAATACAACAACGCAAGGAAGCCAATATCAAGCGCCAATCTGAGCTTTCCGCCATCCGAGAAAAGGAATTCGGCGACCCAGTATGGGGCAATCCCACTCCCTTTGTCGAGTCCCTAGACAACCCCGGTCGAGTTATTCCCACCACTCCGAATGCCCCCACTACCCCCAGCAATGTCCTCGCCTACGGTTTGTCCCAGGAAGACGTCGATGCTGCCATCAAGGAGGCCTACGAGTCTACCAAGCCCGTATTCAGTGAGGACCGCACTACCTCAGACCCTCAAAGCGAAGCTGAAGCTCAGCAGGCCCACGAGGAAGCTCACAGGCGTGCTTCCGAAGCCATCAACCGCATCGTCAGACTGGAAAACACCAACAACATCATCCGTCTTCACGCCAACATCCGTCGTGTCGTCGACACCTTTGGCCGCCACAACACTGATAAGGTGCTCAAACCCAAACCTAAGTCCATTCACTCCAACACAGTTGAGATGCCTGAGCGCTCTGGCCCCGACACTGGCAGTTCCGAAGTGCAGATCGGTATCTTGACTGCCAAGATCCGGGCGCTAGCTCAGGCGCTACAGGAACCTCATTCCAACCGTGATAAGATTAACAAGCGGAACCTCCGTTTGCTTGTTCACAGAAGACAACGGCTTCTGAAGTACATGGAGCGCAAGGAGCGTGGTAGCGAGAGATGGACCAATATGCTGGAACAGCTGGGTATCACTCCGCTGCGTGGAAGAACCAGATCACCATGTAAAATAATCTTCCTTGGTAGATCTGTCTTAGAGGTTTTGGAGTCTTTTGGAGTCTTGCTAAGATATGATGGACGCTTGTATTAGTATGCGTTTGCTTTTTATCTTTCTTCGTAGGGAGTTTGTATATTGGGATGTGGCATATCATGCATAGTCGGCACTAGAGACGAGAGCCATTCGTTTGTGTATGCAGTTTGTAAAATAGCAATTTTGTCTTTGTCATATTTAAAATATAATAGATGCAGCTGAGACAATGTGGAGAATGCAGATCTTCTCCGGCTCCCTCTACATCAAGAATAACAACCAATACGCCCAACGGGATAATCAACAGCAAATCAAGAACGTCTGAAACATGACAGAACAATGAAGTCAGTAAGCCGTGGCTCTCGAGGCCAGACATGACAGACACAACAAGCTTAACCCGCAAAATATTCACTTAACAAAACACAAAACACAATCGGATATCATAATTTAGAACACGCTAATATAGTTGCCGATGCGGTCCTTTTGGTTCTGGGCAATGCACTCGGCGATCCAGGTGATGTTGCGGATTTCCTAGTGGAATTGTTAGCTTGGCGTCATACCCATGATTGGCACTGGAGCTGAATCCTACTTGTTCACGCAATTTGACCCACGCGTAGACGATAGATAGAGTAAACTGACGAGTGAAGGCACCCTTGGAAATCTCCATTTCCTTCTGGTAAAACATGTCCTCCAGACTCTTACCCTCCGAGGCAGAGGATCCCATACCACTGCTCAGACCAGCATCATCAAAGAACTTCTTGTAATCATGGTTGCCCTCAACAGCCAGACGGACACCCTCGAAGTCGTCGGCGCGAGCAAGAATTTGAGAGCCCTCGGGGTACAGGCGGCCAAAGTTGGGGTAGAGCTTGCTGCGGTCAGCCTTGGAAAGCTCAGTGCCGAAGGAGTTGAGAGTGATGTTGATAGCACGGCGATCAGCCTCGAACTCCAGCACCTCGAGCATAACTTCAGAAGTCATGTCAATATTGTCCTGGCAGAACTGGTAGAAGTCCTCAAGATAATTCTTATAGAGAGTGTTGCGGACAATTTCGATGTTCAGCTCGTCGAGATCTTGGTGCTACAGGTGAAGGTCATGTTAGTGATGTCATCCGATGGTAGCCCCCGGATGGTAGGACCTACGCTCAGACTGCCCTTGAAGTAGGGAGCAAGAGGGGTCTCAATCAAAACGGAGTTGAAGAGTTCCTCAATGTTGGTCGCCACACAAAGAGCGGGCATGGCCTCGAACCAACCCAGAGGGTGGCAACGTTCTAGAAGGTCCCGGGTATCGCGCTCGTGAAGGGTACCGGTAATAAGCAGAGCAACGTTATCGATCATGTAGCCGTAAGTGAGGTAGTCGAGGAATTTGGACATGACACCAACCGAGTTAGCGCGCACATATTTGAACTCGCTAATGAGCTTGTCGGTGGTCTTAGTAGCGAGACTGGAGGTCGAGGGGTTCGGGGAAGAGAGGCGAGAAAGTCGCCATAGGCGGGACCAAGCTGAAGCTTGAGATCTGGCGTACGAGTTAGCGAGGGCGCCTACACCGTCTCTAGAATGTGATCACCTACCATCGAGAGTTTCGCATTGGGTCAAATTGGCCTAGGTTAAATATCAGTACATCAAAATGGATCACCATTATACAAGCATCATTGGATACCTACGTAATTGGAGGAAGTCAACAGACTATTCCGGTAACCTCTTATTATACCCTCAAGATAACTAAATTATTGTGTCAGCTTAAACCTCAACTCAGAGCGACTCGATATATCGCATCTGTGGCTCCATACCCATTGTTGACGTTGAAAAAGAGACCCTCCATTGTGTATATGATAAATGCGGTCGGCGGATTGGCGCAAGACGAGAAGGATGGGTCACGGTGAATTGGTCGGAAAGCGTAGTATCTAGGGAGGCTAACGATTATATATGATGCGGATATCTAGAAGTGAATTCGGCCTGCAAAATGCGATTTTGGTGTTATAAACTAAATGGGAGATTAAAATCGCAAATAAGTCCAATGTATCATGTATTGAGGTTCAATCGTCGGCTGTCAACAATAGGCTTGAGCAAATTCATTAGTATTCGGCGCCAGGGTAGCTATGTTGTAGAGCCTTCCTGCATGATAATGTATGAGGATCTAAATGCTAGTCTTGAATTTGATTTTCGAAAATTAGGGTTATTGGCTTGAATAGGATCTATTCAGGAACCTGAAAAATTGCCTCAGTATCTGCTTTGGGTAATATGGTTTAACCGTAGTGGGCCCGGATCTAGCCAATGTACGATGTTCAAATGGTGGGAGAGTATAACAATCGCAATCAGACAAACTCATTGAATGATGAATTGATATCAGAGACAGAAAGCTGCTTGATCACCCACGATGATTTTTCAATATACGACAACCCTTTCGCTCCCCACTGCTACCCTTCCTCAACCCGCACTTATATGAGTTCGCTTTGATCGAAAGTTAGCCTATTTGGGTAGCTGACATAATCCTTCGGAGACCCATTTTTTACTGATAACCGCAGACGGGGCCGATAACGAAAATTTTGGGTGATTGAAGCTTCCTTGCCATAAAATTTTTTGGTTTACGCTTTTAGCATTTTCTGGCTTTCTTGTGTACCTTTTCCCTCCTTTCCCTTCACGCCGAACAGTCCCGATCGTAACAACCTACCTTTACAAGAGAGATCCAGTTTGGAGGTGGTTATACCTTCTTGTCATTTTGTTTTGTTCTTGGCTTTATTATTCATTAAAAAATTATAATGCCTCTCTACGTCCTGTCTGAGACGCCTGCGGGGTGCGTTGATTCCATACCGAAAACCTATCAACTATCGCTATGTCGCTGAAGCCTCACCTGGCTATCAACCACGGTTATAGTTGGCAATGATTCATTTGAAATGCGAATCTTTGACTAACAGTCTAATGTAGTTACGGTCTTTTCAAGGCTGCTGACAAGAAGCTCCACAAGTGCAATGATGTCTCCGAAAAGCTGGCCTCCCTCGAGGCTGTTTCCGAGATGTAAATACCCCTCATACCCACTATCGGCCTCTCTTACGAATGAGATTCGAACACGAACCGAACAATTGCTACGAAACACATTGCTATGATAATGTAGAACGCCGTTGGACTAACCGCCTCGGTGCCATTTAGGTTCAAGCTGAAGGACTTCCGCAAGTACGAGAATACTACCATGGCCCTTGAGGAGGTCGCTTCTATGTCCTCCCGCAACGTCAAGGTTCCCCAGCTCCTCGCCGATTTCCTTGATGAGATCAAGGATGAGAAAAGCGCTTCGCTTGCTCTTGCTGACAAGGCCCTCGGTCAAAAGCTCAAGGAGCTTCCCGGTTTCGAAGACCTTGAGATCATCACTGCCTCCAACTCTGCTGCTGGCCGTTCTGTCGAAGAGATTTTTCGTGCCATCAGAGAGAATATGAGCGTTCTCATGCCCGAGACTGCCTCCACCTTTGAGCGTGTCGCTCTAGGCCTGTCCCACTCCATTGATCGCTACAAGCTCAAGTTCACTGAGGACAAGGTCGACTCTATGATCATCCACGCCGTTAAGCACTTGGAGGACCTCGACCAGGCCCTCAACATCATGGCCATGCGCACTAAGGAGTGGTATGGCTGGCACTTCCCCGAGATGTCGCGCCACATTTCCGACAACGTCGCCTACGCCCGCGTCATCATTGAGACCGGCCGCCGTGATACCTTCGCTACCGCTGACCTCACCACTGTCCTCCCCGAGGCCATGGCCGATGCCGTCAAGGCCGCTGCCGAGATTTCCATGGGTACTGATGTCGACCAGGATGACATGGAGAACATCAAACTCCTTGCCCGCCAGGTCGTCACCTACTCCGAGCACCGCATCGAGCTCGCCACCTACGTTGAGAACCGCATGCGCGCCATTGCCCCCAACCTAACCGCTCTGGTCGGCTATCTGGTTGGTGCCAAGCTCATCGCCCACACTGGTTCTCTTCTGAACCTTTCCAAGTCCGCCGCCTCCACCATCCAGATTCTCGGTGCCGAGAAGGCCCTGTTCCGCGCCCTCAAGACCAAGCACAACACCCCAAAGTATGGTATCCTGTACAACTCTTCCCTCGTCGGCCAGGCCCCCATGAAATACAAGGGTAAGATCGCCCGTATGCTCGCCGCCAAGACCGCCCTCGGTCTCCGTGTCGACGCTATGAAGGCTACCAAGATGAACGAGGACGGCGAGGAGGTCATTGACGAGGAGTACGAGCTCGATGAAGAAGAGCGCGCCTTCTTTGGCCTCAACCTCCGTACAAAGCTTGAGAATAAGCTCCGCACTCTCGAGGGCAAGCCCCTTCTCCCCAAGGGTGTCTCCGTCGGCCCCGACGGTCAGGTCCTCCAGCCCGGCGAGTTCACCATTCGAGAGAAGCGCCAGTACAATGCCGACGTTGACGCTGTCGCAGCCACCCCCAAGAAGCCCCTCATCGAAGAAGTTGATGAGGAAATGAACTCTGATTTCGAGTCTTCTTCCACCGCCGGCCCCAAGAAGCTTTCCGACGCCGAGTACGAGAAGCTCGCTGAGCAGGCTGGTATCTCCGTCTCCAAGTTCAAGCGCAAGTACGAGCGCGGCGACGTCAAGCTCAACCCTGATGGCTCCATCAAGGTTGCTAGCAAGAAAGACAAGAAGAAGGACTCCAAGCGCAAGCGTGATGAGGAGGCGACGCCCAACAAGGCTGACAAGAAGAGCAAGAAGAAGAAGACTTCCAAGGAGTAAAAGAAACGATAACTGTTTCCCGCTGGAGCAAAGACGCACAACATGCCGACTGACTGCCAAGTCTCTGTCGAGCCCGTCGGGCCCCAGGTCATTCCAATTCCCTTCTCCAGGACTGAGAACCCTGGAGTTGTTACTCCTGGGGTTTTCTTACCTCGAGAGTAGGAATTAGATATTCTCCTAGTCCCGGTCACGTCTCCCCGGAACGGCAAACTGATGTCCGGCAGTCCTCCAAAATGCTCTCGTTTTTAATGCCTTCTGATTACTCTATGTGTATCATTGTTTATCTTCTTTTTTAATCTGCATATCTTGGGTCTGTTTATTGGGATTGTTTCGTTTTTTTCCTTTCTCTCATCTCTCTTGTCGCTCTCTCTCTATATCTCCTAGTGCACCCTATCATATACCCTCTCGCGCTCTATTTGCTATTGAGTCATTATGTCTGGGGAGTGTCTTAGAGTTGATCAGTACTTCCAATATTCTCGGGAGATGGCGGTCCGCCCGGGTGGCTCCCTGTCCGGGTATCCGGAGTTTTCCTGTCAAGGCCGACTTCTCTACCGAATTACTTTTCTGTGTTACGGCGTCGTCGGAATGGGTGTTTCAAATGTGTCAATTTAAAAGAACTGCTTTTTATCTACTTAAACATATTGATTTGTATAGTTTTGTTACATTATAATGACATTTTATGTGTCCGATGTACGTGTTGAAATAGGAATGAATTAATGAGTAAATTAGAGAGTTCTCATGGAAAACTCGACGCTGAAAAAATTTAAGTAAAAGAATAAGGTTGCTATAATAGGTTAAAGATATGGTGCTCTGACACCAAGAGGCTGAATCGAAAATCTTGAAATATCGTCGGCTTCATAAACAGAGATACCTTGAGGTGGCACACGCTGACAAAATACAAATAACTAAGAACATCCCCATTAAGCAAACAGAAACAAACATGCCGAGAGTTAGCAACTATTGGTGAAACCGAACCGTCGTCATCTAAACATTTGGTGGGGTATTACGAAATTCTTAAATACAGAAAAAAAGCGTAATTTCTACCAGAGTACTTTGCCTCCTCAACTTCACTGATCCCTGTCGATGGGAATATATCAATGAGATGTTATGGAAAGAAATTATAAAGATAATGAAAGAAGCAAAGTCATCGACCCCTTGAAAACCGTCACTAGACAAAAACCTTGGTAATATTGGCTGAAATCAACAAGTTACTTCTTAGACCTGGTTCATATTGCTAGCATTTATGGCCTTGTTCAGCATCACATGGTCTTCATTGCCTAAGAACTGAATGGCTTGGTGACCCGAGGGAATTTCTTCCTTGATGGCCTTAGACAGCTGAGATGGAGGAATAGTCTGGTTCGGGGCCGGCAGGAAAATTACCTTGCTGTTGGCGGTCTTGGCCATCGCCTGCATAGCCTCTAGATAGCGAATCTGCATAGCTGGAGCCGAAGAAAGGATGTCGGCAGCCTGGCGCATGAGCTTGGCAGCCTCAACCTCACAACCGGCGGCAACAACCTTGCTCTCACCGATACGGCGGCTCTGGGCAGCCATGGAAAGAGACTCCTGAAGCTCAGCCGAGAAAGTCATGTCCTTGATGAGCATACTCTCAACATGGACACCCCAATCGGAGACAACATCTTCAATGATCTCACGAATGCTAGCAGCAATCTTCTGGCGTTGCTCGATGACTTGTTGCAATTCCTGGGCACCGACAACTTGGCGAAGAGTCGTCTGGGTGCGCTCAATCAAGGCATGGTTAACATTCGTGACGCCGAAGAGGGCCTTGTGAGGGGCAATGATACGGTAGTAGATGACGGAGGCAAGGTTGACAGTGACATTGTCCTTGGTAATGCATGTCTGGACGGGGACATCGACAGTTTGAACTTTGACGTCGACTTGGCTAAGCTTCTCGGTCAAAGGATTGACACGGACCAGACCCGGATCGACAGCCCTGTGAAATTTGCCGAACCTCAGAACGAGACCGACATAACCTTGCTTGACTTCTTTGTAAGGGTTCGGAAGGGGAACACAGGGAATGGCACCACAAGAACCCATCATATGACCGAGTCCATTCACTATACACAACATGAACCGTTAGCAAAACTTTACTCAATGGAGGACGATCCGTGAATTCGAGGGTAAACATACTGAGACCACCATACCAGCTGTTAGAGCTAGTTCCGTCATCATCAACAACACGAGCGTACGATTGCTGAAGATCGTTGACTTGGGGAGCCCTGACAAGCATCGGGGCATTAGATGACGGGGAATCCCTAATGACGTTGGAAGTGCTTGGAGAGTCTGGGATACCATGGTCCGCCTTGGGAGAGCTAACGGAAATCGTGTGTTGATCGGCAATCGCGCTTCTATGATCCTGGCCGTGACCTCCGATCCGCATGGTGGCTGTGGAGCCGGGATGGGGATCGGTGATCTCGTGAGGGGACTGACCGTTGTTCTGCCTATAGGACATAGTAGAATATAGTATATAGTAAAAAGAATGAAAATTTAGAAAAGGCCGAAAGAAGTTCACGAATCAAGCCGGTTGTCTAGGAAATGATGATGATGGTATCACTGGTCAAATAAAAGCTACAATGAGCATGTAAACAAAGGTCAATGATGAATAAAGCGTGTTGAGAGAATCTTCATTAGTGTAGAATAGAAGGAAAAAGAAAAGGTAAATGCCAAGAAATATCGATAGGTTTGTTACAAATCACTTTTTGATACGACTTCTTTCTCCAAAACACGCGGGGTTTCTTTGTTTTTATACAAGTTACCTCACTTAAAACAAATTCACATCGCTTCTTTCCACGCTTAATATCCAAATCATTGCGTTCCTTCCATCTCAAGAAGATCATTCCCTTAAACAGGCGAATTAAGAAATTTAGGTACTTGCCTTAGTTTGTGCTACTATCACCGGGGGCAAGAGGATCGAACAGGCTCTTGACTATCATGACATGATGGGAAGTTAAGTTTCTTTGACATCATTTGGGAAAATGCCAACGCTAGGCACACTACGATGGATCATCTTACTTTAAGCTAACAAGGCTCTCGTAATAAGATTATAGTGATGAATAATGTCACGGAGTTCAGTCACGAAGTACCTTTTACTATTGCGGATAGTAGATTTACTGTACGTCTCCAAGTCGCGGGCAGTACATGCTATTTCGCAGCTAAGTGTCTCACCAGTGCATTCCTAGACATTACAATCGATATGGAGATAGGATTATTTCGCTTGCTGCGTGGAATTCAGTAGTGACTGGCATTGATATATTACTACTCTACCACACTCTGTGTCACGATGTGCTGTCCCAGCTAGGTATCGTATGCTGTGGTTTCCACTTTGGAACTCATCCATGCATTGGAGAAAAATCACGATACCCGCTTAGCGCCTTACTATCACCCGTCAAATGTCGCTTTAATTCTGCTACCTGAGGACAAAGTTGTTATGTTTCCAGGCCGTCTTTGTGGAGAAACGCTGTGTGCCTGCATACTTTTGCCCCTGCCATAAATAGCTGCCTGCTCGTGACAATTCGCCCAAATAAGATGTTATTGTTCTAGAATGCTAGTATCTTTCAAAGCAAAATCAAAAATTTGGTAAATCACTTGACGCATGTGAGAAATTGCAGTGGCGTCTATTGTATACTCGCGATATACCGAATAAGGCTGTGTAAGTCCACTTGGAATCACGCCATAAAATTGATCGGCGTATGCACTGTGTACATGGCCATTTTCTTGGGTGCCTTCCCCAATATGTCTCCGGGCTGATCCAGTTTTCAGTTGTGTTGCTAACAAAGGTTCTTGCCATCTGATTATCGCGACGAAAATTAAGTCATGTGCTCTTTCCATTATCCATGGTATCAGTCTGAGGGGTTCAAGGCAGACAAATAACTCTAGACAAGGCTCACCAGTCTCATGGCCTTTGTTTATAGCCATCTCTAATTTATCAAGAGTGCCATGGTTATATCACGAGCTGCCTTACTATGACATAATCTTCTACCCGACCTCTCGGCCCTCATGAGCATCCTCAGAACCCTTTCCTCTTTTCCAACCTGGCTCTTGACTTCCAGGATCTAAGTCCTCCCTTCGTACTACGTGAACTCGATGACATCCCAGCCGAATGAAACTCAAGTAACGCCGAAATATTAATCTCAATATACGTTCATATCATGGATCTACTAGACTGTTTCCCGGTGTAAAATCTATAGCTTCATTCAAAACAGTGCCTGTATCCATACAAGCACACATCCTGACATCCTTATATCCACATCTCTTAACCCACAACCTTGCACCATCAACTCAGCCACTGGGACCTATTCATCAATTGTTAGTGATGCGGCTATGCAAAATTCATAATTACCACAATCTGAATATATACTAAACCCCATCTATGCATATTTCATTACCTGAAGTCAAAACACTAAGCCCGGCCCCCGACAACGTTAGTCATCCCTTCGATACTTCCCGCCACCCGCTACTTACCCCACAAAACCCACCACTATTCCTTCCCAATCTGACCAAGTTTGCCCCCGGGCACGGCCCCACTTTCAACGTCCATCAGCCAAATTCCAAATACTTCCATCAACTTTCACCACTCCATTTGGCGGGTGGATTCCCACCACATTCTCCCAATTTCTCGCCATCCAGCTACCTCAATGACATAGAGGCCACCGATCCAGGACCCCTAAGCAACGATTCAGATACCCATTCGTCCATTGCGGCCTCTTTACCGCTAGTATTCAGAGTAGCGATCTCAGTAGCCTTCCTGGGATGTTCGGGGATTCCCGTCTTCCTAGGAGCGACATCCTGATTACGTGAGGTTCCTGAAGACCTCCGGAGATCTAGACCCGGAGTTAAATCAACGCCGAGAGATTGTAATTCCGGCATGCCATCGCCGCCAGGTGCCTTCTCTTCGTGGTCCATGATATAGATCTTGATGCCACGAAGATGTGTGTCTTTACCATTTTGATGGTTATCCGTAATCACAAGCTGCAGAACATAGGAAACCACAGTGTTTCCATCAGGGCCTCCACCGACACCTGCCATCGGGACGTTCTGCCACCCCACGGGAGACGCCATTTCTAAAGAAGTGAACTCGATCAGACTATGTTCGCTAGTTCCAGATTTGAAAATTATCTTGCTTGGCGTGTAGGACTCATCCACATTGAAGTTTGTGTAGATTCTGATAGCACGGATTGCAACTCGTTTGATGAAGAAGATGGTGATCTTGTGTGGGGCAGGACCATCTGATCTGTCAATACGTTAATATACATGTCATTCTCTGATAGTTTCGAGTGAACTTACTGCCAAAACAAGTTGGTATCATCGCTTTGTAGCTCTTTAGCCCCGTGGCCAGTTTTGAAACTACTGACGGTGAATCTACTCAGGTTGGAGATCTCCTTGTACCCGATTTCGGCCGAGTTCAGCAGAGATTCAGGGTCTTCTTCCTCGACCATCTCCTCCTCCTCCTCCTCTTCTTCTTCTTCTTCCTCATCTTCCTCGTCCGCATCATCTTCGTAGCCTTCAACCTCCTCTTGCCCTTCTAGTTCACTCCCCTCATATTCCTCAAAGTCCTCATTTATTAGGCTTTGCCTGGAAGCACCCTGCCTCCCATCGTTGGATCGACCAATATGATTGAGACTAGTAGCGGCTGACAAAGTTAAAGTTGCCGACGGCGATGACGGATCATATCCCGGGACCCGAGGGTGCCCTCTTGCCATGAGATGGCGAGCCAGGTATGACTCCTCGGCACTTTGCTCAGATCCGGACTCAGACTCTTCTATTTGGGGCGTACGGGAGTATCTCTCAACGTCCTCGTAGCCGGGACTCCCAGTACGGGAGGCTAGGTTTTAGGGTATGTTAGCCGATGATCAAAGACATGAACAGGAATCACTATCATACAGGAGGAAGCAATGCAAGTAGACTACAACAAATAATAATGCGGAAAGTTTGATTAAGATATTTGTTTGAGGGGGCAACTACACAGTATACTTCTCGAGAACAGATATTATGGACGTTTTTGTGTTTTGCCAAATTGGTGACGAACTGACAGCGTCATCCGATGTGAGATATTGTGACTCTTTCCTCAAAAACCATGAAGTCATGGACAAAAACATGATGTTGTGAATCTCGGGATAACCATCACAGCCGCCAAAGTGAAAATGTAACACTTAAAAGGCAGAAATAACACTAATCAAGTATACCCGTACACTTGTATGGGCTCATTGAGCTCTGTTAACCAGAAAAGGTCGTTCTTTTTCCATAGTATTGTGGATAAGTCTTGAGACAGTCGTAATCCAGCTCATATGTACGGCCCAACCAACTGGAGCCCATTGTTCCTCGATATTACCCATCGATAATTAACGAGGAAAAGGCAAAAAACTTACCCCGATATTCCTGGAACAACCGAGTACTCGCGGGCCCGGATAAACCTATCATCATTATTCCTCTGATCACTAGTATTATCCGTGTCATCATCCGAGTCCTGCAGCGATCGTGACCCAGCCCGTCCATGCGGGGTCGCCATTGAGGGATCCGAACCCTCATTCTCCTCCTCATTCTGCCCACCCGAATGAGTGGAGTAGGTAGATCGCGAAGACTGGGCAGACGCTAGTCTAGCCAAGAACGATGAACGAGCGCCAGCACTAGAATTGGAAGTTGGCGGGCCTGTTCGTCGTGCTGTGGACCGAGTCACGCGCCGAGGTTCAGCCATGATGTTTTAAATCGATGGAGATGGAGACGCTGGGCAGGAGAATTAGCAAAGGTGAAAAAACTGATAGATCTTGAAGTTTTGATGTAGTGTTTAATAGTTTGATGATATATCTTAGTACTTCCCAATGACTTCGAGGACCGGTTGCTATGGTATTATTGTGTTGTGAAACAACATTGATTCCACCAATGGCAACACGTGGAATAAAGTCACGTGTCGAAGAATATCATGAGTTTTGTTGATAACCCTATAATTATGTTGCGCGCATTCATACCCATCTTGGAAAGAAGAGCTCCAGGCTAAGTCAACCTGAAATGGGACAACACGGAAACTATGAGAATGAAAGGTCATGTCGTGTGATTACGCACGACCTTCAACTTTCAGTGGATGTGTCCGTTGTTCTACATATCACGGACTTGATGATGGCGAGATTTGCATCTAAAACTTTAACATGTGAAAGGAAAACAGACAAAGAAGACAGAAGCTACACGAGTGGGTCAACAAATCGATTGATGAGGTCACAAGGAGAAACGAGTGGGTACCCAGGTGAAATGATTATTGTGGGCTGATTAACAGCATTTGCTCAATCTGGGGAATTACAGGTCATGAGGTCGAATTCCATGCACCCATCATGTTTGATTCATGCAGACGATCCTATAATAGATGATTTCAGTCGAGAAAAGTGGTTTTTCAGGAGGTGGGTGGGCGGCTTGTCCCCGAAAAATGCACGGCGGTCATAGTGTTGAGAGCGAGGGGCTCCTCGGGGTTTTGTGGCTGTCGCTCAAGACGGGGCTGTAACATGATTGGCTAAATGGATTTTGGATAGAATTCGAGAGAAATGATGACGACACATTGAATCACCAGCTGCAGCGAATGCCACTAACCAAATCCACATTTGTCAACAGTTGGCACCGGCTGATTTTCCCATCGTGACAGATATCTAGCTAGCGAGGGCGAACTTAACCCTATAGGGAATGTCATTTGATAAACAAAGATTGTTATCCCAATATCCTCGGATATTCTTTTGTGAAAACTTTTGTGTGCAATTGAACAATTCGAATAACCAAATTTATCGTCTCATGACTATCAATGAACTCCGAAAACGATAATTGCAAACACCGTGAAATTGACACTTACCGTGATCGATTCTCACCGCAATTGAAACATATTTCCATCTTCGGGAGTATTTGCCATCCTCCAAAACACTGACGTCCGACAAGTGTTCGTCTCACCATCATTGGTACGGTAGACATAACGATAACTAAACTGTAGAATTCAAATGGATTTTCAGGTCTTTGGACATGGCGACACGCTATCTCTGCTTTGTATTAGTCGGGACCGAGCATTTACCTGACGGACGTTGGTATGATTTAGGGCGGATTGATTAAGCTAGTACGGCGAACACATTAAGATTGGTCTCACCCTTCCACAGGAAAGTCAGCTTCAGCCCATGACTCAGGACACTGATAAACGAAATTTCTGATTAGTGATTAATTGAGGGTCTTAGTGATCCCGGCATGAGGCTGGCAAGGTTTATTGTTTGTTACATTGTCGGATAACATGGCATCATCTCCGTACTAGACGCCGGACACTATCAACGGATATGAGTTTACGAAGCGAAACAGGATTGATGGGGGTAACTTGGGAACCACATAAAAACGGGCAAAACCACCTCTACGTCACCAACTTCGATACGTCCGACTAGTTCTCTAGGATTTTAACGTAGCCACTACCATCGCAGACCATCACTGAAACCACAAAAAGACCGCCTGCATCAACTATCAGCGCTATCCGGTTCATTTGACACAACTGAGAAAACATTAGAAGATGGAGACGACAGACCGATGATTACTATTTTGCCTATGTGCGTCGGCACCTGACAACACCATCAGCCGGATGTAGTAAATAGAATGAGTGGGGCTCCATAGTTTTTATTAAAAGGAGTCTGAGACATTATGGGAGCTGTCACAATCTAATCTGACACTAAAATCCTGCAGACTCAGATTTCTGCATGATCTTAATCGTGATTATAAAATCAAGATGGTGAAAAGTGCTCTAGATGGAAATAGTATCGTTTTCTGATTATTGATTGAAGGTATTAGGTCAACGTTCGGTCATGGTATATGATGATGTTTTTGTAGAATTTGGGATTAATTATCTCATCTATATAAAAATGAGCGGGCGTTGTGAATAGTTGTGAAAGGCAATGATGATCTCATTGATGTAAGAAAACAAAAAAAAAGATAAAGTAAAAAGAAATCGAGTTCGAAAAACATACCCACTAAAATTCCAAAATCAAGAATTGGGGTACATTCTTTCTTTCCCTTTTTCCCGCAACTTTTCACTCCACTAGTGTCAGTTAACTTTTGGTGTCATCCGCTGTAGCCGACACTACTTACCTTTCGTCAACCCCTAAAGGACGACTAAGTCTGCTCCATGAATCTTCATACTTTAATATTCACTGTAATCATCATCGTCAGTTCTTTCCCTTTAGGTCCCCTCATGTTGCTTGTGTGGTGCAAGACTGCGCCATGGTCAGGCCTATCAGGGGTGGTTATTATCCACTGGTTGGATTAAAAGTGGAGAACTGACTCGGTCGCAAGATACAGATCTCTTATTGGCCAAATTGGCACCTGATTCGGTCCCAGCCTTGTTATTGCCCATTTGGTTTTCCACTTCATATCTCGTTCTTAGAGGGCCGCCTCAATTGATTTTCTGGACTGTATTCAAAGGCAACACGGTCCTGTGAATAGTGGTGGATATTTACAGGCCCAAAGAAATTTGTATATTGTCATTGACCTATAATAAAAATCTATTGCGGCTTAACGAGCCAGTTTCAATTACGCAACGGTTTTATATCATTTAGTCCAGAAGAATCACAAATAGTGATATATCATGAAATTTGAGCGGGATGTGGTTCTTTGAAGACTTACAATGCCCAACGAAGGATGCTGTAAATTTCAATGTAGTTCTTAAGCTAATTCACTGAAGAAAACTGTTCACGGGATTATTTACTCGCATTATCAATCATCTGAATATTCCACCAGCATATATATCAAGCCTCCATTGACATATTTTCCCACTCAGCTCTCGAACTCCCTTTGACATGAAAAGAGGAGCTTTCCATTTCCTTTAAAACTATAGTCCGCATAAAACAAAGCTTGGAACGTGCCTGAAGACTACAGTGTTGCCTCACCACGGAGGGCGACTATTCACTTCCATCTATCACGTCACAACATCGCTTCTAGTAGTTTTAGATCCACTTCTACCTGTTTAGACAAAAGCACGGTACCAATCTAACCAAGTTACGAGTCATGGTACATATTTAACGTATCAGCAGCTTGCCATGGCATTTTCTCTCCAGTGTTTCTTGTGAACCGACCACGAGGTCTCTTTTTGTTCTCTCTTCCGATCCTTGTTCCCTCTATTATGGACATTTTGGGGGTTTTCTTCTATCCATCAACCGTTATTATGAGATAGAAATGAGTCAGTTTGCATTTTCGTCGAATCACCCTTTCCTCAAACTTTTCTTTTTGCAAGCATTTGCTTATGACATGATATATATATATATATAATCATACAGAAAATCAATACTACCACTAGATTTACAATACATTTGCGCAGCATTGGTTTAATGATTTATACATCGACTTTTACTAACATTTGCCAGATTTTAGCATCGCTTTCTATGAAGTTAATCTCGCCATGGCGTCTATCCAGTCCTTCGTGCTCACCGCATGTAAAAGTATTCATCCCAAAAAGACAAGGCGGCTACCACACATGATCCATCGCCCCTCACGACTTTCTGAAAATACAATGGTTATAATGGAATTACCATTGAGATCTTGCAAGTTTTATGAGGTTAGACATATTTCCCATGTCTGATAACTGGAAGCCATTGTAGCCTCTTGGCTATACCAGTTGAGGAGTCGTTGAAAAGCCCTTGATTGCAGACACAAGCGGGGAGATGTAGTCATTCTTCGTTTTTGATACAATCACCGGCTGGATACTCCACGAAAGTCCATGAAAGTCTCATAGCCAGATTGATTAGTTTCCCCAGGAGAACCATAATATACTCAGTGGTTCGGCGTTTCTTTGGACATTTGAGGTTCCCAAGGGAGCTGTAGATGGAGTCAAAGCATCTTTAGTGGAAGTTCATTTTGTAGATACCAGAGCTTGAGGGTTCCAAAGAGCCCAGCAGAGCACCGAGTGATAGAATCCTGTAGTTTTTGGGAGTGTTCCTTCAGTAGCCTCGAGAATAAATAACTCAAATGTGTTGGAGTTTTGCAAGTGCCTGGTTCTATTGTTAGCTACCGTCCATTCTCGAGAAGAGAGAACATACACACAACTTCCAGGGGCCAAACCTAAGGTTCTTTATGGCCTCATGAGAATTACCACTTATCTTGTTCTTAGGCATTTGCAGTTCTACCAAAGAAATGTGGCACCTACCTAGATTGGCCCCGGTACTTTCTGCGTGACTACCGCTTTCCCATACCCGTTGATGAGTCTTTACTGATGTGGGGCGTCGATTCTCCCGCAAATATCACCCGCTCATAGCAGGTGCGTCGCCAGGCTCTTGCTCTCGTACTTGTGCCTAGATTTTGGCCACTTCCGAGATGAAGCCCCAGATGGGCATTACTTACCTGAACTGGGAGATTACTTGATACTGGGATCCACCACACTCTTTTCCGCTACATAGCTAGTGGTGAGGAACTGGAAATGGGGTCTTGGTTCATGAGTATGAGCGTCTCCGCGGTCTCCCCTTCAGTACTTCAAATGGCATGATTTTAGCAACAAGATCTCAGACTCAGGTGTGTAATAAATACACATATAAACCCGCAAAGTAATCAACGCGCAGGTTCCTGCCTCTTTGACTGAGAATATATGGGCGGTGTAGGTGTAGGTATGAGTTCCTGCCACATTTAGCAATATTAGTGGGGAATATCTAGTCCCTGGGACAAGCGGGGACGTGGGTTCCTTCCACGAACAGCATCCGATGCTCTGTGAGATTCTCTAGAAAGACTTAACTCGTGAGGAAGGAATTTGGTCACTAGAATTTTGCCATCCCAGTAACTAAATCAGGGCTCGATGCTATCGCCATCGCCGTCATTCTGCGCAGCTAGACCCACAGTATTTCGTAGCTCATTGTTTTGCCGGAGGTCCATTTTCCGTCTCAATCAACCGAAATTTCTTTTATATGAATTCCCTTTTAATTGATCGAACATTTTCCAGTGTTTTCTTATCTCATTTTCATGCACTCACTGATGACTGATCTAAACTTTGTTTGATATAAGCTGTTAACTTACCTGCGAGTCCCCGTCCTGCTCACCCTCCTCGTCATTGTCACCATTGCAGTCATCCCGCCGTCCGTCTACTCGTCGTGCCAAACCTTGGAGTTGAATCAATTCCAACACAGGCATTGTATGCAGCAGCATCTTATTCTACTTCGTTACCATTACGGCCTGACTCGTCGGAAGTTATCCGCTCTGATTCGCTTCTGTACACAATTGGATATTCTGTTTTCAGCTCAACAAAGCCAGACTGAGGTTCGGTAGTTTTTGAGCCATTAGTATTCCATGTAGACTGGACTCAACCTCATTACCGATAGTCTCTCTCCATCCTGCCTTCCACTGTACCCACCTTATTGTCGTTGTTGCTATTGTTCTCATTTCATTCGTCGTTGTCCACCTTGTTATTCATCATAGCTTTCCATTGTCGTTGTTATCGTTCTGTTGTCGTGCCTCAAACATATCCCGTCCATCCGTTTATTTGTAGTGCTGAATCACCCCTTGTCGTCTCCACGTCTGTTGTTGTCATCACATTCAGTCAATCAATCCATACTACTGGCCCGTACCCTAAAGCCATTTCATGAAGGTTCCGTTGGAGTGGTATATTGATCATCCAGACTCTCTAGATACCTTCATGGCACTCGCATTTACGATTTGACTAATATCTCATCATTGAGGTCATCGTCTTCAGCACCCAGTTCACACAGGTTGCCTCTACCCTCGATCCATAACCTCGTCATCGTATTCGAGCATCTTTCATCAAGTTCATCAAGTGCCGCCCTTGACCTGTCAACGCTAGCCACCGTTTGCACTTCTGCTTAGGACATCCATCAACTGTTTCATTCTCGACACTCCCGCAGGCTTTCGAAATTGCCATACGTCGCCTTGTTGCTTGTTTACCTTTATCATCCTCATGCTCGACACCACTATACCACCGACGCCCAAAGAAAAATAAGTCGGCGTTATAATTTGATTTGTTCTCGATAAGCGTTTCAAACAAAGACGCCATCGTGAATGATACTTGTCGATCCATTGTAGTGCCAACCAGCATCCTGCTCGTTGCTGTTTGGCTTCGTGTCATTATTTCTTCCAAACTCACCTCGATTGGGCGTGTGGGCGACTCCTTCTTGCCATTTTTCACTGGGCCCACTAACTCGGAGAGCAGAGCATAGCCCGGAGCGCCCAGGTCAGAAAACCCTCAATTATGAATTCCAGTGCCCCTTCGTCCATCTCTAGTCAACTAGCATCACAGGGCCACCCTTTCCATTTGCAGCCAGTCGACAGACTATAGTGAGCCACACTGGCGTTGTCGACCTGGCAAGAGTTCCACATCATCATTCATTTATGCTGTCTCGTTGTATAGCAGTACAGAAAACGACGCAGCTTTGAGTCGCACTTCTGACTGTTCTTATTAGGATCGCCTAGATCTCGAGTTCTTTTCCCACCGCTACAATTGAATCGGGTAGTTTGTCCCTGGTCTCTTGACCTTCTCCTTGCCAGTTAACTCACTTCAGTCGTGAGGATTAGATCCCGCGTTACCTTGAATCTTTTGCTTGACCCTATCACTCCTAGTTGGTCTTACCTCTCCCCTCCTCATCATTCCCTGAAGTACACACTGCCGTATCATCGGTGATCCCGGTTCTCGACTCCGCACTTGGCTGCAAAACTAAAATCTGTCTCTGTGCTAATCACAACGCTTCCAGCTCATCCAAATACTGCCGTTACTAGCAGCAGCGAGTCAAAGAAAAACTTACCTCTTCGATCATAACTTATCTGTTGATTGGTCGCTTACCTATCTCTTCACGTGGCGGACTATCGAGCGACAGTCACGTCGTGGGATTGTTATTTTCTTCTTCTTTTCTGAGTCTGTCTCTGTTGCGGAGGCGTTTGTTGTAGTCGTGAACAAGCAGCTAGAAGACAACTGGTCATAGCCATTGTGTAATTGTTCGTCTTGGTTTAACCACAAGGAAGTCTCGGGTTAAGCTTGGTTTCTGCTGTTGTTCTTATCGGTCATTGTGACGGTTATCTAATTAGCAGTTATCCCGATTCGTCTGATAGGCGTCAGTATCGTCTTAGTGCTGTAATCATTTGTGTTCAAACTGCCTAGCTCTTGACTCTTCTCTCTTTTTCTTTGACATCAGCCCTACCCAGCATCAAGCAGCTCTGTCATATGGAAATAAGGCAAGCGCTGTAGACTCGCCCACCAACACACTCAGGATAACAAGTACATACACTCTGTCTTGTAGATGTGTGTATATCACTAGTTCAAGACCCCCACCATCTCAACTCTACAGGTCTCTAGCACCCCGGAGTCTGCACAGCACGGACCTTCTACTCTTAGAAAGAAACCGTTGTGTTTGCTATCGGTAAAGGTGACGTCAAAGATCTAAAAGACTGGCAAAGTTGAATATTTTGGTATGTAATAACCTTCTTGCCTGGCTACTATCACCCCGTTCGAGCTAAACCACAGGCTCTGCAATGTTTTCCCCATTACTTTGTCCTCCCTGTGTATGCGGGAGAGAGGGTGGAGGGAACAATTTGCCATGGGCTTAGTTAGTAGTTTGGCAGAAAATGATGGAAGTTGGTTGCTATGCTCTCGCGCAGCCAGCGGTTCTTGAAGGTATCTCAGAGCAGACAGGCTAACAGGATGTGTTTATATGTTATTTTATAGACCATCTTCTCTCGCCGTTCTTTTTGTTTTATTTTTTTACCTTAGTCGGCAGCTCGTAAAGCTTTTGCGGTCCTCTTGCTCATCTACTCTGTGAGCAGAATTTTGAGTATCCTTTTTCCTTGTCCCTAGCCTGAAGTATCCTACTTCTCTGTCAACAACGATCCCCACCTTGAGCCAATATAGTAAGTACTAGCTTTGGATTTTAAGCTGGGCTCTCAGATTTTCTTCTCTTTTCTTTTTGCTTCTCCAGGACTTTTCCTTATTTTTCTTTATACTTTTCTTCTCAAAATCTCATTTGGCTTCGTTGGGTTTCGACCTTCAGCCCACGGGGTCTTGTTCTTTAGAGATCTTGTTTTATCAAGACCTTTTCTCCAAGTTCAAGAACCAAAGGATGCAGTTCTCGAACATCGAACGGCAATTCGTCTGCTTTTGCTAGTTAGGCCTATTGACAACGCCAACGTCTATTTTCGAAAACAAGTAGCCCTTGGATCACGTTTGCGCGAGATCGTCAGGTCGTGATAGATTGCTTAACTACAGCACCCTGGAGAAATATATCCTGCTTCCCAAGTTGCTGGGCGTAGCTAGCTGCCTGCGCTTGATTTTTTATATATCCTGAGGTCGCTGGAATTTTGAGGGTGTAAGGAGAAGAAAGGTTCTTGAACCTATTGAATAGGTTAGGTTTGGCTTGTTCAACCCAGAAACTGCCAAACGTCTAAATTATTTTTGGGTGTTCTTTTTAGTGCCCTTTGGTCTAAAGTCTTTTTACTCCATCCTTTAACAGAGTCTGGTCCCCCTCTAGCCACTAGCTTAGAGTGACCTCGATTCAGCTCCAATCTCTCATACTCCGGTTTTTTGGCCTCTATAGAGTTCTACAAGCAGAAACCCCCTTCTCTCTTGCTGATCTTGACATTACAGACGACTTCACTCTGTGAGCTTTGTTAGTACTGATAGTACCGCCTGTCAAATCCAAGACAGAATTTTGGCTGTATAGAGGGCAGAGTCTTCTTACCACAATCGGAGTATATCTACAGTACTGTGCACCAATCAGGAGCCAGTGCCGCTAAGTCCAGCTAGGCCAGTCAGACTGATATTGCCCAAAATGAACGCTCCATCTGATAGCTATCTATCTGCTTCATCGGCTGGTGCCGTTGATGCGCAGGACTCAACCAGTCAGCAACAATCATCATCGTCATCATCATCACAGACCCTAGTTAGCAGAGCACTTGCTCCACGACCTTCCGACGATGGAATTGGTCTCAGCGGTACGCATGCTGGTGCTGCGGGTACACCTGCTTTTGGGAAGAAGCGTGCAGCCCAGGCGGCCCGTGGAGTGGCGACCATGACTCCAGAGCGTTTGGCCCGGAAACGGGCTAATGATCGTGAAGCTCAACGCGCTGTTCGAGAGCGCACCAAGGCTCAGATTCGCGGCTTGCAAGATGAAGTGCTCGTCCTCAAAGGTGATCAGGCCCAATTACACCAGGTGCTGCAGGAAAATAATGCGCTTCAGGCCGAGAACAATGCCATTAAGCATGCCATGGCCCAGCTCGTGCAGCGTCTGGATTCACAAAGTCTTGGCCCCACCAACCCAGGACCCCATAATCAGCACGAACACCATCAATATCACCAACGAAATCAATACCAGAACCAGCGCCAGAAAAACCGACTGCAGAAACATCAGCAGTCTCCGCCATCATCCAACAGTCCTACTGCAACAATGATACCGGGTCGCAAGCTATCTCCGCCTCCTGGTGTCGCAGGGCCACCAGGGTCGCCTGGCGACTCCAGCATGGCAGACCACTCTACTGGACGGCATGGGAGCGGCAGTCCTAGTCCTTCCTCTGTCCCACCAATGAGCTCAACAGCGGCTAATCACAGCACGCACGCATCCAGCAGCATGGGTTCGGGCTACAAGGGGCAGAACGTTGGCTTGGTGCTTCCAGGGATTGACGAACTCACTCGAGGATCGTATCTCACCAGCATGAGCAAGCCGTCGCCCACTTCACCGCGCCGAAAAAATAGATCTGGGACTTCAGGGTCTGCTACTGCAGGTAGCAGTAGTGAAGGCAACGGAGGCCCACCTAATTCCAACAGCAATTACGACCGTCAAACTAATTATTTGATGCGTCAGCGGGACCAGATAGCACGGAACATAGATACCTCAACCTCGATATACGAACAAGTCGATCTGCATTTCATCACTAGCAGCCACGATTCTCAGTCATTCCCTCTTGCTCTTAGCCAACCAACGTCTGGAGCCCTGCCGTTGATGCGTCCATCGTGCCTAGTGATGGGGTCTCACAGCAGCGGAGACTCTTCGTCCAATAATACCAGCATCTTGTCAGGAGGTTCGAACCACCAGTCGCAGGCATCAATGCATCACCAACACGGGAGTCACGGCCAAATCCACCAAGAATACCCCCCACATCAAGAAACCGATCCCCGTACAACATCTCCACGAGCATTTGCTTCATCTCGAATCAACCTAAGCGATTTCGCCCACATCACACCGCCGATCAGTGCCTTTGCTAAGCCCAGTGCCTCTATGCTGAACGCCTTGAATGATATCAATGCTTCCTATCTAGGTGCTGTTTTGGCGGACACGACCAGTGGGTCGGGGTCTGATAGCAACAACGAAAGTGGTATTGTGAAGGGGAAGGGCAAGAGCAAGGGGCCTACTTTGGCTAAACAAGACACTGTCTTGGCCACCACGGAGCATGATGATCTCAAGCAAGATGGTCAGCGTGACTCTTCGTCGTCGTCCCGTGATGCAGGGATCTCTAACAGCAACAGCTCAGTTGAGGATGTTCACATGCGTGATGCTGGCAACAGCAGTGACAGCAGCAGCAATAAGACGAGTAGCAATGATAAAAATAAGGCAGTAATTTTGGCTGATGCCAACGAGAGCTCGGGCAATAATAGCGATGAGAATACGGCCAATTTAAGCAATGACAACACCCACGTTCTGCCCACACCCTCAGCGTCATCTGTCTCCTCTTTTTCCCGTGGTCCATCTACCCGTCACAGCCACTCGGCGTCGAGTTTGGTGTCTATTCACAGCCGAAACCGCAGTTTTGGCACCGGTCGCTCTCACCACGGCATTGGACATGGCCACGACCACCATTGTCACGGTTCTGGTCATGGTCACAGTCATTCACACAGCTCCGATTCGCACTCGGCAGCAAAGCCGCTGCTGCCGGTCCGGCTCAATCTGCTTCATATGCCAGCGACTTGTGCAATCGATGAGCTGCTACTAAACTTACTTTCGTCGCAATCAGAACCGGGACGGGCAATCCAGCCGGAAATAACAGCGTTGTTAACACCCCACTCGGGGTCTTATGAGTCTCTCCGTAGTAGGCTGGACCCGGTCTCGGCTGTTTTAGCTGACATTATCTCATCATTTGAGGTCTTCAAACGGTTGCCAGAGCGGGTTGCCATCGTATACTCATCGTTCTTATTGATGAAGTATCTGGTGAGCGCCACGACGGCCAACTATGATCAGGTGCCAAATTTCCTCAAGCCGCTCGAAGAGCAACTGAGCATGCCACATGCCGCTTGGGTCGACATTTTCCCGTTCCCTCACGCGAGACTCCGGTTAGTTAAAGGCAACTCGGCCAGCCATCCCAACGGGCCCGGTCCGGCTGTTCAGTCAATGGAGCATTTCTTCGCGACATACCTTGGATGCTTCAGCATTAACTGGCCATATGAGGACACGGATGTACTGCTGCTGACTCCAGGAAATGAGCTGATTATCAATCCCGTGTTCGATCGGCATATTCGCCGGCTGGAGAACTGGTCGCTGAGTCCCGATTTCTTGAACATCTACCCGGACTTTACGAATCTCGTCAACATTGTTGATCCGAAGGCATGACAGGGTTGGGTGGGCCGAAGGCCCAATGGATGGCGTGGTCGGGACTGCGTAAGCGAACGAGGAAGCAGGTGAGTGGCGGGGCTTGCTGCGTCTGGCTGTCGGCCGCCTAGTCGGTGTGGTCGGCGGGCTTGATTATGTAAAAATGGTGGAAGCGAAGGCAAGCGATGATGAGGAGAAATGTTCGGTTGGCTGGTGGAGTCAGGGGCCTCCTTCCGATGTTCCCCATGCCATGGCATCGATGAAATCACATTGAATTATTGGGTCTGTTTTATGTATTTTCTGTTGCGTTTTTTTCGATTGAGTCTTGGTGTTGGCTTGTCAGTGTCGGGAGTTCTGGGAGGATTGGCAAATTACTTAGTTTTGTGCGTTTCGTTGTGGGGATGCAAAAGAGAGAAATGGGTTTTGATGGATTCTGCGCGGCTTTCATTTCATATACTTTTGCTGTATGGCCATTGATCAATTGATGACTGAGTCTTTGTCTGGGTATTCCTTTGGTTGGAGTGTCTCTCTTTTGGTGGTGATTGACATTAGGAGGCAATGGCGATAGCGCAGCCGGGAGATTTGCAGCCCTTGTGCTTGGTTTTTTTTTTCGGCTGTGGCAGCTTTGATTCTTTGGCTTTGCATCGCTATTCAATACCCTTCCGTTTCATCACCAGATTGTATGACTGCCGTTCGTATTACTTAATGTGTGGCTCCTTCCTAAGTATCAATGGTGAACCCCAGTCATGTGCGAAAATTTATGTGTTTGTATTTTCGTCTTCTTAGAGAAGGTGCGTAGCGTGGTGAGTAGGTGCACTATTAATGAAGCGACAGGTGCATTTAACTACACACTTGCTTATTGATTTAATGGGGTATCATTTGTGTAGTGCATGGTTGTAGGTGGCAGTTTTGGGTATCGCCGGATTATCCTTTGGTGTTTATTTCCCTTTTTCTTCCTTTTTTATGATTTGGGTTGGGGTGAGGCTGACGGGTTCATGATTGGGATGCATTATTGAGTTTTTCTCTCCTTTTTCTTTTCTGTGTTCATTTTTATACTTATATTTTGTATGATTGTATTGATGATGGGCATATGGAATGTAGTAATTTTGGAATTTAGTTGGCATCGTCGGTTCATGGCGAGCATTATTTTTGTTTCGTTTCCTATTTTGTCGAAAGCGGAGATTGGCGATTATACCGTATAAATTTATGTTAATGAAATATTTCCTTTTTTTTCCAACTTCTTTTTCTTTTTTGTACATTGGTGTATCATTGGTGATTGGAAAAAAATGATGAGATCATTTGATACTTTTTATACATCTTAGGTTTCTTGGGTAAAATGGTTCTATGATGTGGGAGACTGAGAATAATGGGGAGGCAGAAAGTGAGGGGGGATGATGGGGCCACGATGGTTTTTTTTTGGTGGTGAGGGATTAGGGTGGTAGTAGGCGTGTACGTGACGGTGATGGGGCTGAAGAAATTGAGTGGAGGATCTAGGTGCGAAGAAGACATTATAATGTTGTAATGTATATCGATGTATATAATATTAACTATCTAAATAAAATGTACGGTAATGTAAAAGAGACAAATTTCCAAAGTATTGAGTTCTGTCTCTTGTATTAAATACAAAGTCACATACATCGCCATCGTGGTTCAATGCCTACACTTCCTCCTCATCAATCAACCCATCACCAAACCCACTCACTAACCACAGCCCCAGCGACCATACCCCCCAATAATCCCTCAGCCAATCACACGCCCTGAAACTCAGCATCTCCATTGCAGAAAACGCATATTCTGAGGAAACAACGGCAGAACAGAACTTTGGGGATTTCCTAGTCACTGGTTAGAAGTGCGACATGTATCCCGTGGGCACGGCACGACTGGGAATTCCTGGCAGAACGAACGGGTAACCTGGCGGGTGTTTAATTGAGGATTTTTTTATTGTGATGGTAGAGTTTGGGGAGGGATTGGATAGTGGATAGTGGAAGGGGGCGAGGGTTGGTTTGGGACGAGACAGAAGGGTCATGGGGTTTGTCGATTAGGAGACGGTGGTTTACGGTGTAAACGGGTGGTATTTGAGATTGGTGTAGGGGATTTAATATATGAGGCGAGAAAGGGCTGGGAGGGAGTGGGGAGGGTTTGTAGTTTATATGGAGAAATATATGGGGATCATGTTTTGATATTTTTGGGATGGATGGCTAGGTAGTTTGGAAGTGAGGCTGTGAGTGTTTGATAGGATCATGAGATGATAGAAATGAAGGTCCTGCGTCGATATCAAAAGAATACCGACAAATTGGTAATAAATCAATTGTACATTTGTTGAGCGTTTTGATAGTTGTCGTCATTGATGATCGGCACACTTATATCAAATTGATTCTACCCCAACATAACCCGTTAACCCAAACCAATTACCTCCCATAATCAATATATATAATATCTCCTCTTCCTGTGAATATATCGCCATATTCATCAATTACCATCACTTCCCCATCAAATATCAATCGCCCTTCCTAACCTTATCCACCTTCTACATCAACCCATCACTTAATGAATTAACATCACTTTAAGCTTCCCTCCACATCATCATGCCCTCACTCCCCTTAATACAACTCCCGTCAATGAGCGAATGATGATACCATTGATACAGCCCATTTCCCACTAAAATCATCCGAGATCAAGTATCCCCGGTAAGGCTGAACCCTTCCCCATTCTAGAATATAGGAACAATTAAATAAAGTGATGCATTTCTAGGTTCCCGGGTGGTACTGTATTTATTCTCAGGTTTTTCTGGCCGGTAGGGAGCTAGTGGGTGCTTTTTATTTCAAAAGTTTCGATCATTTGAAATTTCGTTTTGGAGTCGTAGCCCCGAACAGAAGATTACTCTAGGAAATTTTTGCCACAATAGGTGAAAATGGATACCTTGGTCCAAAAACATAAACGTCTGTACCTAATATTGTATGATATTTAAGTTTCTGTTTTACCTTCATCTAAAAGTGTTAAACAATTTCTATGTTTCAATGGAGTTTTGAACAATATAAGCTTCTCTGTAATTACAGAAACATCGATCATTCTCCTCACTATCCAGCTCTGCTCCCCAATCACTAATCACGACTGTGCCCTCCTCTATCTCCACGCAAATTAGATTACAATGGGGCGACTAACAACAAGTCACTAACAAACAGCAGGTATTTGGGGACTCGAGGTGTCAATTTGGCAGGAAGGGATTACTAGGAAGGGCGTTGAATAGGAAAGGTGGACAGGGGTTACTTGTGTGACATAGGTATTGTATACAATGGACATGGCGAGACAGAATACTAGTTTCTGAATAGATTGTATGGCTCTTGGAAAGTAATTTTTAGATGTGAACAATATTAGAGTATCTATTTCCCTCTTTCTCTCTCTCCCTCCCCTTTCTCTCTATATATATATATATATATTACACCGTCAACCCACTCTTTCTTTTAAATTTTCTCTCTCTGTCTCCTTCCCACATCTCCAACCACTCCACCTGCTCCTCCCCTACCCCCGAAACCTTATACAAACTCCTCCCCACCCCAAATACAAACTTTCCTGTCCAATTCCATCATCCAAATCCGCAAACCGCAAACTCGTAATCGGAGCTCCCCCGCCATCCACCGAGTCAACAACCTTCGAATTCAGCTTCGCCCCACTTTTCAAGGAATGCAAAGCAACCTTTCCATCATCCGTCGCTGCGCAAACAATCCCCAGGTCTTTCGATACGGAGAAACCAAGCCCATACCGTGCTGTATTCTGATACCCGCCAAACTCCACAATGGGCCCCGCGACCATTCCGCGGACCCCGGACGTCCCGTTTCCTTGCCTGTCGACCGCCACCGGAACATGCCGTTCTTTCGTATTCCGCAAATCATAAACACACATCCGATTCTTCAAACCGGCCACCAACACTCTATTCCTATCTAAAACCTCCAAATTCGCAACGCCGGCCCCATGGTTAAACTGCGTCACGGTATCCCGCACCCTCGCATCCATCAACCAGACAACCCCGTTCACCCCTCCTGTCCCCGCGACCGTAACCTGTGGCGAGTCTGCCAGAAAGTCATGAGCAAAGATGTCCCGTGGTGTCGGCTTGGCGCCCTGAACATGCCGGGAGACGTGGGGAAAGTATATGATTCGAACGAGTCGTTTTTAGTGAGTTGGATGAGCCCGCGGCTGCCGCCAATGGAACAGGTTATGGGAGAATTTGGTGGGGCAATTCGCATGGAGTAAGTAATCCAATAATCGGTAGGCGAGGTATTTGCGGCGTTGAATGCTTCGAGCATGATGAAGTCGGAGCCTGTAGACAACGTTAGTGCATTGTAATACCAATCATACCCAATGAAAGAAATGTACCTGATATCCCGCGAATCGTCGGGTGAAACCGATCCAGTGGGTCTGTATCCATTTCAGGAAACGTGACAACGGCTATCTGCGGATAATGTGTTGGCGTTGTCGACCCGAGGAATACATGTTTACTATCACAACTCCCCTCAATATTACTAATGTGCGGGAAATGCGCCAAGTCAGTCCCCACCGCTGCACCCGAATACCATGGCGCCGCCGACTCTGTCGTCTCGCCGTCTTTCAAGTCCGGGCCCATGAGACCTTTTCTGGACGGTAGATAGAAACTTGACAGATAGATATCCATTGCTGTTCATAGACCATCAGTCAGTTCGTATTCTATGCTTAGTCATCGCCCGAGATAGACACAGCGTACCTGTATATGCAATCCCCGTCCCTGTCACCCCCGTCTTCCCCAACCACATACACTGCAAATTCCTCTGCCTCCTCATCCCATATCCCGCCGAAATAATCCCTGGCTGCCCCGGTATAACAATCTCCCCGTCATCTGCCCCCATCGCAGTCACCCTCCCCATCCTCCTCAAATCCCTTACCCACCCCTTAACCCCCGCATCGTCAGCGCCTAGCCTCAATGCCCACCCTCGTCGTCCTAATGCCGGCGGGACGCCGTGGGTGGCACCGAATTCCCGGGCGAGAGTGGCGCCGTGCGGGGTCGTACCGAGGATGAAGGGGGAACGAGTTATGTGATGGGAAAGGGAGAGAGCACGTTGGGTGGCGCGTTGGGTGGTAGCGGCGGTTGCTTGGAGGGTTGCGATACGGGTGGTAGTGTAGGGATTGGAGGAGGAGGCTGTTTGGGATTTTTCGATTTTGAAGTATTTGTTTTTGGCTTCGTCTGGGGGAGAGTTAGTAGGGAAGTTAAGAAAGAAGGGTGAGGATGGACTTACCAAAGTAGTAGCCTGGTAGCTGTGCTGGCGGCATTTTAGAGTTGTGATGGAAGTAGTGAGTTTGTGGGATTGGAATTATAAGTTATGTGGTGGTAGAGTGAGATCTGGTGAGCGTTGTGGTGGTGAGAAAAAGAAGGCCAAGCTGAAGATTCAAGGTAGTTGCTATTATAGGCCGTGGAGGTGATTTTGACAAGATCGGTCCAAAACTTCATCAAAGTTATATATCTGTGAAAATAACTGAGTGGAACGATAAAGTGGTGGCTATGGCGTCCAATTAACATGAGTATGTAAAGATAGTGGAGAGTGGGGTTAATGGCTATGTCTGCTTAGTAATCTAGGGTACTTTAGGGTTTTGTATAGTAGCAAAAATGAGAATAATTTTACATGAACGAAAAGGGAAAGAGAATTAGACAGAAATTACAAATATCGTGATGTCATGACTAAAGGTTAATAAGGACAACCCACGAGAGATTTACAATAAGTCGATTTCAATGATAGACATTATATTTACTTCACAATTCAAGGGACAGTTGATTGATTTTTAACTTTCGTTCACTTCTATTAGGTGTAATAAACAATGGATAACAAGACAAGCAGAAGAGGCACCGTTCCCGAGCCCCTAACCCCGCACTAAAACATCTGCCAAAGACAAGACATAACTAGCAACAGGGGTATAGGAAAAGAGATATACAGCACAAAATCAGCGGAAGGGTATTCTCCGACCGAGATGACCAGCACGAGAGAAGGTTATGGCCCACTATCTGGAGCCATCAGAAAAGAAAAATAGCGGCCCGAGAACGGATCTAAACCAACTTCTGCGTCGCCTTTAAAGACACAATCCGACTAGCAAAGAGTGCTTTAAGACGACTTCTCATGCTGGGTAGAAACGCGCTGCAGAGAAACAACAAAGTCCTCGAGCGAGCGCTGCTTCTGCGAGCCCTTGATGGACTTGCCGTGCATGAGGTTGTCGAAGCCAACTGAGTCCTGGAGCATGTAGTAGACACCCCCCATGACGCAGAAGACACCGAAGGAGAAAATCCAGATACGGACGACGGCGACGATCGAGGTCTGCTCGCCATGCTCAAACCAACCCCAGATACAGAAGCAAGTGGCAAGGATATCGACAACAAGGATAGCGCCCGTCAGCTGCCACGAGGGAATAGACGACCAGAAGGGACCGTTGGCACGGGTGATGAAGATCAGCCAGTTCTCAGTGAGCGAGATCTGAAGGAACAGGACCTCATCCATGTTACCGAAATTCTGGACGATACCACCATCCTCGCCCTGAGCGTACATGGTGGTGACAGTGATCCAGGTACCAATGGCAAGGACAATACCGAGGAGAATAGACATACCCCAAAGCTTGGGCAGGTTCCATTTGACAGGCGACATAGAGTAGGGAGCGTTATCATAGGCAATTGCCAAGGTGGCGATATCGGCGAAGATGGCAATGAAGACGACGAGCTCAATGTTAAGCGAGCGGTTCATGATGGCAATCCAGAGACCTAGGTAGATCTCGAGGTGGATGGACAAAGCAATACGGTAGACAACGTAGGCATACATGCGGTGGAAAATCTGGCGGGAAGTCTTGAGGGCATCAATGATGGCACCGAGACCGGGAGCAAGGAAGACAATATCGGCAGCAGAGCGGGCAGCATCGGAAGCGCCCTCGACGGCAATACCAGTGTCGGCCTTCTTCAGCGAGGGAGCATCATTGACACCATCACCAGTCATACCAACAAGGTAGCCACGCTGCTGAAGAATCTCGACAACATTGTACTTATGCTGGGGAAGACCTCAGCAAAACCATCGGCAGCCTCAACGAAATCGTAGATGTCAGAGCCGGACATGTCACCACCGCCACCGAGACCGAGGCGCTCAGCGTTGTAGACGTTGGTACCGAGACCAAGCTGGCGAGAAGTCTCACGAGCAATACCGACGGCGTCACCAGTAAGCATCTTGATAGACAGACCCATGCGCTTGGCTTCATTGATGGTGCGGGCAGTGTCATGACGGGGAGGGTCCATGCAGGGCATAATACCGAGAATCTCCCAAGAGCCACCTTCACGCTTGCGGGCAACACCGAGCGAACGGAACCCACGAGTAGCAAACTCGGCGACCTTGTCCTTGTAGGCGTTCTCAATGTCGGTGGGAATGGGGTGGTCAGAGGCAACAGTAGACAGGACGAAGAGAGGAGCACCTTTGACGCAAGTGATACGCTCACCCTGAGGAGAGATGACGACGGCGGTGACCTTCTTGGAAACGGGGTCAAAGGGAGTGAACTGCTCAACCTTGTACTTGGACAGGACGGACTTGGCGCGGGGGTAGTAGCGGAGCGACTTGAGGAAAGCCTTGTCGATAGCATCAATACCCTTCTTCTTGCGGGAAGCAGCAAGGCAGGCGGTGAGCATCAGGTCATCAGCCTCGACGCCAGCGACGGTGTAGGGCTCGGACAAAGACAGCTTGTTCTTGGTGAGGGTACCAGTCTTGTCAGAGCAGAGAATCTCAACACCGGCCAGGGACTCAATAGCAGACAGCTTCTGGACAATAGCCTTCTTCTTGGCAAGGTAGGCAGCACCGACGGCCATAGTAGTGGTAACGACGGCGGGAAGACCGACGGGGACACCAATAATGGTAATGGCCAGAGTAAAGCGAAGGATCTGGACAATGGCGTTGGAGCGGTAGAAAGATGAGACCCAGGCAACGAGCAGAGTCATGATGACTAGGACAAGCAGAATCGTACCAATGCCGTTTAGGACCTCAGTGAAGTGACCCTGGCCACCAGCAGCGCGGTTGACGAGAGCAGCAGCGCGGCCGACGTAGGTGTTGTCACCAGTGGCAGTAACGACCATGAAGGCCTTACCAGTCTTAACGGAGGAAGAAGCAAAGGTGTTGTCATTGTTGCGCTTCTCAACGGCAAGAGACTCACCGGTGATGGCAGACTGATCAATTTGGAGATAGACATTCTCAGAAACAACGCGACCATCAGCTGGGATAATAGTACCGGCCTCAATCTCGAGGATATCACCGGGAACGACATCAGAGGCCTCAACCTCCTGGAGGGCACCGTTACGAAGAACGACAGCCTTCATGGCCAGAGTCTTCTTGAGCTCATCGACAATAGAACCAGCCTGATACTCCTGAACGAAACCGACGAGGGCGTTAAGCATCAGAAGACCGCAAATGACACCAAAATCAACCCCTGTAAATGTTGTTAGTAAGGTTTATCCAACGAATAGTCGCAGTGTGCGGGGATGATTTTTAGTGGGGCTGTCAAGCAAGTGGGGCTGTTGCTCTCCAGTGGGAAAAGTATGTAATTGTTTGCTGGCTTCCTTCTATTGTGGGCCCAATTCTCCATTCAGAACAAAAAAAAAACCCCGAAACCGATTGTCGGTCGCAATCCATTTATCAGGGGAGCATGTCCAGAAGGGGGAAAGAGGGACCGCAATTGGGGAATCTCAAAGTAGCATCCGGAAAGCCTGGAGAAAAGGGATCAGGGGGGGAGTGTAAACAACACCAGATTCCAGAGAGCAGTGGAGTCCAGCTGTGAAAAATAGTTTGAAGTAGTAACTTACAGTCCTGAAGACCGGCGCTGTTGAGGAAAAATTGGTTAGCAAATTCTATCGGAAAAATCAGGAAATTATGTAATATGGTGCAACCCAGTAACTCAGGCATGCTTGCCTCGGCTGAATCCGACTAGCAAATCAGGAAATTGGGCTAGTGGGCCGAGTAGTAAAATCCTGATAACTTTGATAAGACGAAAAAAATACTTCGTTCGCCACCAGATTATCAGGCTGATCGCCATCTAGTCCATTGGCCAAATGTCAAAGCACCACAGATCACAATGCAAGCACACAAACTCTAGGAGAGCTCATGACACCATAAAGTAGAGAATCAAAACTTACGCAAGGATGGCAGCAGCCTCCATGACGAACTGAATAGGACCAACGAAAAACTAAAGAACTTGAGAATCTGGTTCTCTTTCTCCTCCTTCATCTGATTAAGACCCCACTTCTTCTTGCGCTGGGCAACCTCTCCGGTGGTCAAACCAGTGTGAATAGAAGTCTGGAGCTGGTCCTCAGGGACGACACGGCCACCAAGACCGTGCTCATCTTCCTCCTCCTCCTCATCCTGGTGCCCATCCTGGGACTCAAGTTCTTCAATGAGGGCGTCCATGTCCTGGTCCTCATCATCATCACCGGGGACCTTAGGATCGAGAGCCTTCTCGTCGATCTGCGGCGGAGCCGCAGCAGTGTGATCGGCCATGTTTTATTTTTGGTTGTGGTTGGGGGAAGAATTATTAAGGGAAAATTAATTCGGAAAATACGACGGGCAAGTCGTATATTAATTAAAATAGAAGTACTGTAAAGCAAATAACGATTAGTCAAGTGTTGGTGACGGAATAGAAAAAGTTAGTGTAAGTGGGCAAGATGGTCACCAAGCGAAATACCCAGTCCCAATTGTCAACACTCGATGCAAGATGAATCGACCAAAGAAAACACTTGAAGGTCAAGATGACAGTAAGCACTCGGTAGCAGGAAGGCAGTCCAATGCTTTTGTAGCCCAGAGAGCCGTTTATCTGCCACCAAGAGAAAACCCGACATCATTGGCCACCCCAGCTGCTCAATCTGCGGAATGTTGACAGGAACGTGGATCGATGTATTTTCAAACAAAAGCCCCGAAGTATACCCATCGAAGCCATCTCCAGCTATCTACTACTAGACTGTTGTCTAGATTGTAGCAAGCAGGGGGAGGATGGCAACCCCAAAGGGATGCCGCCACCAATGTAGACAACTTAATGGAATGAATTGGGATATTCAAAGCCAAGTAGTCAAGACCACATATAACGTCATTAAGGGAGAGAAGGTGCAATTGAAGGAAATGGATGACTCGAGGTGGATAGTAGTGGGGAGGTGCAAAAAAAAAAGAAAGCTTTGTATCAATATCATCAACCAAAAGGCAAGGCGCAAATAGATGCCAATGGCGATGATATGAAGTTGAGGAAGACTCACTCACACCACCGCACAGAAGTGAGGGCCGAAAGTAACGGGACAGCGAAGTCTTGAAATCGTACCTTCCGTGGGTGAGGAAGAAAGGGAAAAAGATAGAAGGAGAAGACGGGGTGCCGGTCGGTTTTTATGTTACTCGACCTAAATGCGGGTGGTCCTCTTCGAAGTTAATGGTGTCTAGTAACTTTTTTTGTGGTCCTGGGTCACTTCCTTTCTTAGGAGTGGATGTGTTTTCCGTCCTATTGCTTTTGACCGAGAGCGAGAGGTGTTGTTGTTGTTGGGGCCCTAGATACCCGCCTGTACTAGTTACTGGAGTGTCTTTTTTTTTTACGTGTTATAGGTTTGGTTTCGTTGACGGTTCCCACGCTATTCCCTGACTCACACCCTCACGCCCCTCCCAACTGGGGATCTAGCCACCCCTGGACGAGCAGTATTGGTGGAGGGTGAAGAGTGAGTTCTGGAGATTCGAGTTGAGCCTGGATACTAACTAGTAATAGTGAGTTGTTGCTTGGCTTGGAAGAAGGATGCTGTAGGTGCATGCGGGATTTGGCTTCTCCAAATGGGAGACCTGCAACTTCATGACAAGTGATGGTCTGAAGAGTGGATAGTGGCTCATTGGCTTGAACATGTGTTCTTTTCCAGCTATCCCCAATTTTGAGCAATCACACCTTGCACTAACTACAGTTTTGGAGAGTTCAGTATACATTTATCACCCCTCAGTCCAGTGGCAATATACCAAAACAAAGGTACTTCCCTCATTTCTCACCTTGCTTTCTTTGTCTTGCACACACACATCAGTAGTTTACCTCACTAAAAGGTCACCGTCTTCCCACTAAACAACACTAGGACATCTCCAGACCAGCGAGTAATGTACACGGGAATTCCTAGAGCCTCGTAGCTAGCTAGCGTCCACTGGTTCTGTCCAAAAATTAGCTCCCCTACAGGTTCGTTTTCTAGGTCTATTCAGGTCTCACGTCCTCTGTAGAAACAAAGAAAGAGAGTTGGTGGCTGTGGGGGATTTGATGGTAGTAGTTGTTGTTTTCTCTTTCTTTTTTCTGAACTGTTTATTCTCTCATATTTTTAGTGGAGGGTAAGACTGTGCGCAGGAGACCGTGTACTTTTGAAGTTAGTCGTTTTTAGTGATGATTATAAAGAATTCCGCTTAAAAGTACACAAAGTATATATACCGCTCGCAATTAAGGGTCAAAATTGATTGTTAGTTGAAGGGGTCGGCCTAGAGATTGTTTTCCCAGCCGGGAGTGGAGCCACCACACAGTTGCATATTCCATGGATCTAAACTGTGCTTTCTAGTGTAAGTCACCATATTAAGGACAGTGTTTTCACGGTGTATATTAATATCGGTGACTTCGATACCGTCTTTCTTCTTTTATCAACAATAGAATGGGAAGACCTCTACTAGAAAAGCCTCAAACTGTAACTTTAGAATTTAACCTTTGACTGCGCCGATGATATTACTATTATAAGCCGGGTCATTCCCTTACAAAGGGATATCCAACTCCGGTGTGTGTCTTAGTTTAACTAGCCATATGTCAAGGGCAATCCATACTACAATTAACCCTACCAATCACTCCAACCAATTGACTATCACTTAAACCTCAATTGTCTTACAATATCAAACAATATAGTCATCCCACACACCCCAAATTCCGTCTGATTTCTCCACTACCGCTCCCATATGCAGAACCTGCTCTCCAGCTTCTCTGGTAGCATTTCTCATACTACGGTAAACCTGGCGGTAAAGCCTTATAGTCTCCCGTTTCCCGAACCAGCATAGGCTTTCGAAGCTAAAGCAGAGCCCAGGAGACAACTAGCAGCAACGGAGGCATTCTATGTGAAGATAGCTACTCCGGATTCGAACTCAATTATGGATCCGGCTGGAGAAGGTAGCGGAAGAGTGTCATCGGGAGAGTGACCACTTATTGGACGGAAAAGAGACGGAATTGGAGGGTAAAGTTTGTTAATCCACTAGTTAGTGCGTTCGCAAACGGGACGTGGCAAACGGCGAAAAGACGAGTCCATACAGGCTCGCTATATTGAATCTCCGTTTTATGCCCTTCCACGATATCAAGCAGAGTTGTATACGAGAAATATGTACACACTGTATAAACACCAGCACGTACAAGGCTGAAAAACTTCAAAACCACCTAGTTGCATGTTTATATATCCCATGTCTTCTACAGGCCCTCGTTTCACTTCTCTTCCCAAATCAAAATCGGCCCTGTTTTCTCTCTCTTTCCAAGAACCCCAGGGCCCATAAGGCAACTCCGATGTCTGTCTGTCGTCATCGATCCGGGGTTGTCAGTAATTAGCCTTGAGGGTTATCGATGCTTGGTAACTACTCATTGACGATCATGGGTTCACCGGTGACTCCCAATACGGAACATGGCGATATCAAAGCAGACTTTTTCTGTGATTAAATGTGGATTCACTCACCACCTCATCATTTCCAGAGTATGGGCGACACCTGTCCATCTCTCTCTTTGCGCCCTGCTCATGACCATCAGATTTATTTGCGCTTTTCCTCGTCGTTGGCGTCGTCGGCATTGTCTATCCATAGAGGGTCCTCATGTCCAAGCTTTTCAAGCTAGCCTGGACCACACATGTTTGACTGATAATGTGATTAAGCAATCGTGACTTGTCATAGACTCAAATAAGAGGAATCACAATCTCAGAAGAGTGGGCAGGAAGGAATGTGAATGAATGTGTTAGTGTAGTTGGGGTGGGCAGAACCCTGACGATAAGGTCGTTTACGGCAACGAGAAGCGCTTGGAGACTTGAAGGTGGCTATTTCCGATGTGGTGATATTGGGAATATATGTTGTTGATATTCAAGGTATTTTCTGTCGGATTTATTCCGGCTATTGAAAATTGGTTCTACGGTGGACAAATTAAGTGTCGTGTGCCTCTTGTTCCAGGGCGAAGAAAATCAAGATTTACAGCCGGTATTTTCTCAGAACCGTAGCCGCTTTTCACAGTCAACATCTTCGTTCTCTGATCTCTGTCTTCATTGTTGGAATTCCAACCCATCCCGCTCTAATCCTTCACCTACCTTCATCCATTCATCTCCTTTTCCTCGAGTTTCACACGCCCACTTATTCTCACTCATTTTTACTTCATTCCAAGGCAGTACAAGCTCTCACATTTCTCATTGGCTTCTCTCCTCGTTGTTCATACAGTGTTTGCTTTTTTTGCACCGTCTTTGTCCAACGTTTATTTTTTTCTTGTAGATCGCAAAGGCACAAGAAGCCCATATTTGATATATCAAAACTTGTTTATATTCCACAAAATATTCAAGAATTTCAGCCATTAAATATTCCTCTCCCAATCATTACCCGGCCTCCCTATAAAACAAAAATACGAAATAATAAAGATAATTAATGAAACAAAACTGTCTTGCGAAAGCCGTGTACAACCACTATCTAACAATACCTGTCATAATACTGTATATGCCATCACTTCCATTGTCTTGTCCATCTTCATTTCCTCTCAAGAAATATCGATCGCCAAGTTCCCGCCAAGCACCTAGCCAAGCACCCAAGTCGTTACTTGTTGTTGTGATCACCGGCTGGCCGCGTCTCCTCGGTCTCACATTCATCTCAGCATGACACTCTCATATGTACATTGTCCTATTGCATTCGTTCAAATGAAATTCCGTCTTGGGTAGCTGGAGATTTTTCACCTAGTTAATTTGTCAGTGTGTCATTTGGTCCTTGTAATTGGCATATTCCGTTTAACACGCGCAGCTAATACACTTCCTGGATTCTGATATATTGGTTAAACTATTTTGGCGAGTATGTTGCCGACCACTAGGGTTATGGTCAACAATAATGCTGATGATATTCGAATGGACAGCCAAGATGTAATGGTGATGAGAGCCTCACTCTAATTCATCAATCAGAACTCTCACGTATTAAACCACAAACTCATCCACCAATTCATCCCATCTGCAGAGCCTCAATTCCAAAATAGGCCTCATACCCCCCACTCTTCATGCGGCTCTGACCTCGGCGCAATTGTCCATCTCAGGTGTTTTCTCTCTCTTCGCCCCCCAAGCCCATTCCATGCAATAAGACCCCAATGGCCCGACAAAGACTAGGCTATTATATGGAACTAGCTACGCGGAGAGCATCAGCGATCTTGAATCAGGAAACAAGCATTTGTCGCTATGCAATACCAAGATGCGGATAGTGTACAGATGTCTGGGGCGGACTTTTCAAATGGTGGATTTCCGGGGATTTGCCGTTTTTTGTCCGAGATATTGGCGGTGGGAAGCCAGAAGGGGACGGGAAACAGGGCGGATGGAGAGGATAGCTCCAGAGATAGATAACTGGGTGTTTTTGTGCTTGATGGAAATATTCAGATAATCCCACCAATCGAGGGAATGCCGAGATACTCACAAAGACAATCCGTGAGAACTAAAATACAACCCTGGATCAAAGGGCTTGGCCTCAAGTCCGGACACCATATTACTCACCGGCCGGCGCTACTACCCTCAAGCCCAAGCCACCTTCACCCCGAACAATCAGCGTAAGAAACCGACAGCTACGCCAGCTCTCTAAAACCCAAACTCCCAAACTTAAATCCACAATTCCGAAAAATGGATCCCATCATATTTCCGGGAACCACCGAGTTAATTTCCCACCTACTTACCATTATGACGATAATTCTCGCCTTGTGATTGGCCGGGCGTCAAACTGAGTTCCTTGTTTGGTCTTTTCGCAATGTTATTATCGTTGCGAAAGGAAATATGGGCCGGTTGGGAGGAAGGTGTAGATAAGAGAAACCATCAGGATTTTTAACCTTTTATATATATACTGGAGCTGGAACGCGTTCGCATCGACTGTTGAGAGGCTGATAATAACCACAATTTCCGATGTTTTCCTATGAAATTAGTTTTTATGTGGAAGAGCGGATGACTGGCTAGAAGACTAGATTGGTATCTGATGAATAAGAGCATGATCACAGCCGGTTGTCAGCCGACAATGGAAATGGGATAATGTTGATTCTGGGCACGAGCGGGCCACAAATGAGCTTTTGCGTGATTGGTTGGGGTTTGTGTTTGTGGGTTGGGGGAGTTTGTGGTTTGGTATGTGAAAGTGACGTAAGTAAACTTTTGGCTCTCAATTCGCGTGGGTGATGATGAAAGAACCCTGAGGTTAATGGACAGGGTTAAGCGAAGAGATATTCGGGGGCTGGTTAAGAGAGAGAGACGAGGGACGGAGGGAAAGATGAAGAGAGGTGGGGATGGGGTTGATGGGATATTGGTCTATGTATTGAGTTAATAGAGAGTTACAGCTAATTTGAGTGAGTGAATGCGTATATTAAAATCTTTAATATTACGCTCTTCGTCCTGTCTACTTGGTTTACAATTAAAAGACTCGGATCATGAGAAGCTTCATTTTCGATCTCCCATTTCTAGGTGAGCGATTTTCCAGAGCTGATATCTAATTGGGTTGAGTTCAACATATTTTCTCTACACTCTCATAACCACTATATTGGGGAGACCATATACCTCATACAAACCGATTTGACTCTCTCTTGGTACCTTCTCTCTCTCTCTCTCACACACACACACACTATCGATTTTTCCTACCCACCATCGCATACACAATCCCCACGCTAATCTCCCAGTTCTCTCTCTCCTCCAATCTCATCTTATCTCCTTTAATTCTTCGATTCAAGCACGACAGCATCCAGAAAACCAAATCCCGCCAAATTTGCCAGACAAAAGCTCTACTGTCTACTGTCTTGAAATGGATGGGGAGTGTCGTTAATGACTGGATGTCATACACAGTGCGAATGTGCACAGGCCCATGATGGTTCTTTCCTAAAAAGATGACGAGAGAGGGATGGTCTCTTTTGGGAAGGAAGTGCTGAGGACTTGGATATTGTGAAAGTGGTGGAAGTGATTATGATAATCGTGAGATGGTTACGGCTTCAACTTATTACCGTGGTTCGTAGAGAGGGCCTCGCCAATTCAATCACTGACGTTACAATCCATTCGTTGCACTTTGATACTTGGTTCGTCTTGGCTTTCACAAATTGGCGGCTGGCTCTCATCTGCTCGGTATCTGCCGTGATCTTTCATGTACTCTTCAACTATAGACATCGTCAATTCCCAAACTGTATTAACACACAAGTAACAACCACCATCTATCGTCGTCGTGTTCTCCTTTCACTTGAATATATTCAACACCAAACACGCATTACAGTGCCTACACCAGTCGTCCCAATATCACCCACCAAGGCACTGTTCGGGGATAATCTATATCTTAGCTCACGATCCGGTGAACATATCAGAAATACTTTGTCTGTGAATGGCAGTCTGACGTGAATGGATGGATTAGCAAGTTATCGGTGGGAAGGACACTATATGATTGGGCAGTGATGGTCGATATTGTCTGGCGAGTCGGGAAGACAAATAACATTTGGGAATGAGGGTATAGTAGATAGCTGTATGCAGTAGACTGGAGACAAGATTCAGGGAGACGGGGTGGTCAAGAATGGGGGTGGATCGGATTGGGTTGTACGACAATGTGACTCTGCGGCAGCTTCTACAACAGGAGCGTCCAAAACACAACGGAATATTTCATATCACTCATTGTTCAGTGAGATACAATATTTCTCATAAACCTAACCTAATATCGCTAAGTTAAACTATCAACGTCATATCGTTACTTCTTCTACGGAGTGATCACGACGATCGCTCTGCAAACAGCAATCTTTCAGACCTTTCATCAACAATGCTTATTCTTTAAACCCCATCAACCGAAATTGGAGGACATCTACTCCACGACCAGGATTGCCATAGCGAAGGCTCTCCCCTACTGTCTCCGCGAACCCAAAGTCTTTTGACCAAGAGTTCTATTGACACGACTAGACCTATTGGACTGTTGGGGTAATTACCAGACACCACCTGCTATTGTTAGAAAATCTCCATCGGCATTTCGTAATGACTTCATAAGGAAACCACCACATATACAGCCGTCCACTGAATGCGTCCGGATGACCGCTGCTCCTCAATGTCAACATATCAAGGAACGGGGTTGCGCATAGTAGGAAGACCAAATCCCGCCTTAAAATATGTACTGTTACCCAACAAGATATTCTATCCCAAGCCACCCTTCACCCACTTCACCAATGTGACAGGGGCTCAATAAAGAACAATCTTCCACCATGATTCTCCCGTATGCTTGTATCCGCCCCTCCCTCCCCACGCTCTAGAAGCCTTCGACGTCCTAACGATTGTGGATCCTTTCTCTTCTCATTCAATAGGATATAATCATGGAGATAGACTGTCGTCTTCGGCGTCGCCTCGAGACAACAACCATAAATGGAAATGGACTAAAGAGCATGTGGTAACGGCCGAGCAACTCTAGGTGGCAAAGAGGGTCTCTGTCAATATGCAGGTTTCCTGCACGATGCAGGATGTTGCAACTCTTACTGCCGGATTCAGCAGTAGCTTTGTTTTCTGGATTCCACACCGACTGTCTGGTCTTGTACTGTGTTGTAGTGAGAGAAGGGGAAGGAGACATTGTGAGTGGCCAATGGTCGGTGACGGGGAGTGAGGATTCAAAAGGGAATAAGAAGCAGGTTGTTGGGTTAGGCGAGGAAAGACTACTAAACAATGTCAATAGATTGATATCACATGGAGGATATCTCCCAAAACTTCACCTAGGCATTGACACTTCTCGCTTGATCCATCGTGAGATGGACTATCTACGTATTTACATGGACCATCGCAGCCCAAGTGAGGGGTTGGTTGCATGCTCCATGCACATATATCCTTTATATCTGTACGCTCCACAGCACAGACGCCAAACTCTGCCCATTGCCAATCCCAAAAAGTTCTCCTCTCCACATATCTCTTGAAACCCAACAAGCCAACTCACCACTCACCATGCATCGTCAATCCATAAATCTACAATACTTTCCCCGTTGCATGCAATCCGTTAATTCACCTCTATGCAAAAAATCTCCACTTGGACCCAACTCCACCAATTACATCCGCCTCTTAACGTCACCGCCTCCCCACTACGATCTCACCAGCCAAGAATGCTCTGTCTACTCCAAATGCACAACAGAACCGAACAGGGAAACGAGCATCCAGTATAGTCTGGGGTCTCCATAACAGAACGGGAGTCCTCGCCGTGAACACTTGGCTCTAGATGCGCAAGGTGCTGTTAAGGCCTTGCACAGAGGATTGCATAAGAAGGGTTAACGTGTGGATTGTGCTCGATGGGAAGGCGTGGGTGGGTGGTGGAGGCTCTGATATCCCTGGGAGGTTATGAAGGTTGTGCATAGGTTCCCCGGATGTTCTATGGGTGGTGTTGCCACACAGACTGCAGCGCAGAGCGGACGTCGTTTATTCTTTCGCGGAAAGAATAATCTGCAAATGTATATACTGTATGTTCTTACATGTGTGTGTACAATACATACATGTCCACATTGACGTATATAGACAAACTTATATTACATGATATCCACTCGTTTCTATATCAATATCTTGAGCATGATCTCAACTCCATGATACTCTCGACATACCCCCTCCCTAAATATCCCCTCCCTATTGCCCTTCTAATCAACTTCAAACTCCAAAAACCGCCCGTGAAAAGCCATTTCATCAACTGCTAGTCCACCAACTAGGGTCCCATGTCCCTCGTACCGTTTGTCGCCACGAGAGTTCTAGCGCCAGTGCACGCTCGATTGCGTTGCGTCAGTCGAGAAAACACCCCATGCTTTTTGCCTTGGGGCTATAGCACATCTACCTGGTTTCCACATATCATCATTGAAGAATGGGAGCAGAGAGGAATTGGAAAGGGCCAATGCTTAAGTGACTGAGGGGCAGTTGGGTTTTCTATGGAGGGAGATGGGGAATTACTTAATAACTAGCTGTTTATGAAAGTGGACTAGATGTTTCTTGCCACTAATTATGCAACCATAGTACTTACTAAATAGAACTAATGGCATGTCGTCCGTTGACTCATATCTCCCATTATGTATCTTGTATGCATGTCGTTAGATTAAATGATCCCCAAAAAGGGTAATTTCCCTTATTGCCATTGATATTCGTGGAGTCCCTTCCATATCCGTCGTCGAGTATTAGTGGGACCGGCCTCACACATTATAATTCAATGTTCATGCAAACTCAGGGAATATGCCTATGGTGGTTACTCGAAGATAAGAGGATAGTGGAGAATTAACTACCTAGCTAGTGGCAACAAGGCTGGAAATAGCATGAGGAGATCAAGTATGGCGGCGACTGGCCATTGCTGAATTGCTTGAATGTTTCCGAGATGGGAATTATGTTAACAATGAGCTTTTGACGTTGTCATGGAAGACGCTGGTTGACAATGGCACATTTTGGGATTGTGCTATGAATTTTTTTAATTTCGGGTTTGCCAGTCACGATTTTAGCTGGTGATTTGTTTACTGTTTTAAAATAATTACACGTGATTGGCCAGACCACACTATCTTCCATTGTCCAATTTACCTAAAGGAATAAAGAACAATCCGTCCATTCAGTACTTGCTTTTGGCCATCCTGCTGAATCAAACGAGATTCACCTTCCAAATTATGGTATGCCAATAGATCACTAGTCACAGCGCCCATCTATGATGTCAACTGCAATCCACCTCACTACCGCGTCTCCAGTGCACCGCGGAAATTGCAAACTGGCCCACGCACACCCGGCGGGAAACAGTCCATGCAACCAGTCCGACAAAGTCTATCGAGTCCAGATCACGATCGAAAACACAGGATACCTAAGCATCACTGCGCCCGTCGAAATGGATGGCTGGGTCGAAAATGTGTGAGTGTATGTTTCCACAATGTAGCTGCTGATAGGGAACGAATATGTTGGTCCCCGTTGCGTGGAGGGCTTGCTTTGATACGCACGAGCTTAAGTTGACGAGAAAACTTACAGACTGTGCGGGACGGAAGTCACTATTAATTCGTATATAGAGGGATATAGAATATAGACATGCAAACAAAACAAACCAACTTGGCAGCTGGAAGTTTGGATACGTTATGATGGGGTGCTCGGAGCTTGTGATTGCGGGAAATATAGCCCAGAATAACTATCTTTAACGAAAGTCTTCATCTTAAATTTGGCGGTTGGCGTGCCAGATGACGGTGGTGGGTTACAAGTTATTAATGGTCCCCAAATTTCAGGAGTATACGGACGCGGATTATTGGGAATTAATTGAGGGAAGGATGGAACTAGGGCAACGGCTTATTGTCTGAATGTGTGTATAAACAATGGGCGAGGCCATAATGATTTGTTGTTCCGGGTTATATCCATGGAAGGTGATGTTTATGCATGATTCCCACAAGCCGATGCTAGCGACAAGGACTGGCTGTTGAGATGCAGGCAATCGATATTGAATACTACATGTTCATAGCGGCTTGTCGGTCTGGAAGGGATTTGTTTTCTGGTTGGGGGCTTTGTCAGACAAGTGGCGATCTCAGGTTTGATTTTCTTAATGCTTATTCCCATGTTCCTTAAGGAAAGCTAGAAGTTCATTACTTTAGTAAGACATTCATTCTTTGCTTCCGACAGTAGTGGGAATGCTATGGCCGTTTCTGGTGATGATAAAAGAGGATCTGTAGAGCCTCATTCTTATGAGCATCACCACAGTAGAGGGAACTCCTATTCACTCATATGTAATTCCCGTATAGGGAAACATGACACAAAAAAGAAACCTACAACGCAAACGCCGATATTCGCTATTCAGGAGACCTAATCTCAGATATACCGTCTCTGTTGGCATCACCACCACTTGAATCAGTCTGCATTTCCCCAAAACCCACTACTAACTCGCTACTATTAAAATACATTCAGCTGCCGGACAAAAGAGCGCCCTGGGTCCCAGCAAGCTTGAGTTAAACCCACTCGGTCGGAATTCGCAGGCTCGGGCTTTGACATAATTCCTACCGTACAACCGTTTCCTTGCTCAAAGAACTAATCCCCGGTCTGGTCAACTGGCTACTACGCGACAAAATATGGCCAAATTCCGTATCTGACATTTTGATATCGTCTTCGGAATCAACGGATGTGAATACTTTTTCCCGGTATCTGACTCCGGCATTCTCCTGCTGACACTTTTTCCATTTTGTGGTGGCATTATACGCAACATGAAGCGCTGCGACATGCTCTTGCGACTGCACCCAAATAAGCAGTCAATCTGAGTGCCAAATATCATGCAAGATCGCCAAGATATCCCCAAATCTAGGATGCGAGGATATGGCAGTGGTACTGAGTTGGTAAAAGTACCACCAATAGAAATGGCTGATGTTATGTTGAAATGAGCGAGAGACATAGAGAGAGATTGGATTCACAGTTGATATCATTGGCGAAGTTACTTTGTAGATGCTATAAATGATATTCGTCCAGGTGGGTTTTTCAGAAGCTGATGCCGAGAAAGCAAAAGTTGTACTTGTTTTGGCTATCTCAGCGGCGAGACTTATGATAGTTTGGAGTTGTCTCAATTTTCAAGATACCATCGACATTGATAGAATATCGAGGCAATATCACGCTCCCGATCTCAAGATGATCTTTATTTCACTTTAGCCGCCTCCAGTTTCAACTTGGGGTACCACCCATATAGTCGTTTGAATACCACACAACGGCTGAACTGTGTCTGTATTAAGGATGCCACCACTTATAGTCCGAACTGATAGCTGCATGTTTAACTAATTCCCGTGTCGAGTGATGAGAGATCAAAAATTAGCTAGACAATGTCTTGAGCTGGGAAAATACCTCATGTGTTGTTGATGGAATCGGACTTACTGATCCACCTTTGTTTCATGATATGCATATCGAAAAAAGTTTAGATGTGATGATCGCTGATGACGCTCTGCTAGCCAACCACAAGAGAACCGCAGGGTCTCTGTCTTGATCTGAGACATCAATAACCCTAGGTGACGTCAAGCGTTTCTTTGTCGAAATGAGAACATTAATTTTAAGATGAAGAACCCTCTAAGGCTTTAGAATTCATGAGAGAATATTCTCCCGTTGGAGATCCGGCTAATAAAACCCCTTTGATTTTCGTCCATCTATATGCAAAAGTAAAAGAACTTGAGGAATCACAGAAAGTCCTCGCCTGCCGTTCCCTTCACTAAGCGTCCCGATCAGACTCTTTTTCAGCCATGTTCCCGTCATAAATCTCAGCACCGAGAAAACACTAATATCCAACCTCAGAGTCTCACCAACCCCCATTTCGCCCGAGAATCTCTTTTCGTACGAAAGACTCCCAAGAACCAAAACTATATACTCACCGCACGACATTTCCCCAAAATAACCCCAAGAAAACAACCCTACTTCCTCATGGGAAGCCATGCACCTCCCAGGATGAGGCCTCGGATTTGACAGATTAGACACTACTTGGTATTCTTGATTCTGTACCTGATCTAGCGGTGGTCTCGACGCTATTGCTTCATGATATCCCGAAGGGCACTCTTAGTGTGTTGAGACAATAGGCCATGGAAACAAACCAGAAGATCTGCAGTCTCTAGAGGATCTAACTAAACCCTAGGAGCTATAATCTCAGACTCTGTCTTGGCATTACCATTGCATATCCATCCCTCCGTCCAGGCCGTCCAGCTGTCGGCCAGGACTTGATTTCTGCAATTTCAGCGTAGCATCCGTCGAGTTTCCACAATCCTCGAGATCCCACCATCACCATTATTGTAGGAGTCCTTTTTGGCCCTTCGGAAGCCATTAATGTCTTATTGGTAACAGAAAGGATCACGGCTACTTGTTAGCTGTGGTTGATATTTCAATTCCCGCAATTGGCTGCCGTGGGTTGTTCCAGGATCGGGTTACTTTAGAACCGGGGAAGCTTGCCAAGGCCCCAACCAATCGATAGAGCAACTGCAAGCGCACCCAAGTGGACCTTGAGATAACCTCCAACTATCACCCGGTTCTCCCCTCTCCACCAAGCCACCACAATCACTAGCATCTCTTAGCTCCCCTCTTCGCCCCCCATCATCTCGATTCCGACCTCCAAGTCTCTATTGTTTATTCGCCTTCCTCATAATGTCTCTCTCACTCATTCTCGCCTGTGACCCTTATCTATCCCACGTATCTCTATCTCGTCACCGAATCGGCCCCGCCAACCAATCAGACCCCGGAATCGCCACTGGGTTTCCTCCAAGTCTACCAGCTCCTCTCGCCTGCAACATGGGCGTCCCTTTCTGTCCAGCGGAGACGGAGAAAACAGAGGATACAGGGCGAGCAAGAGAATGAAGCACTGTAGTACTGGCAGGTTGAGCCTATAGGCTATATCGCTATCTGATTAGCCCGCAATGGCAATGACAACAAAAGGAAGGACGCTGACAAAGTTCCTGATTAGCCGAGTCGTCGTAAGTGGACGGAAGAAGCAAAGAAGACCGAGGGTATCATTGGGGATTCATAGGGGAAGACGCTGGTTGGGGGGTTTGGGTAATTATGTGCCTTGTTCTGAGATTGGTTGGAACTGATGGCGTTGTTTTGGCTTGTTTTTTCTTTGTTTCTTTTTTGATGGAGAATGGGGATATACGAGAATATCCCTGGAACGCCAATTCGATAGTCGCTTGATTTTCAGGGAAAATATTATGTGATGACGAACGGTGCATTTTGCGAGATTTTCTGGCTTACAAGAAAGCCGACACTGTATAAGCACGGTGACACTGCATATAATAATATGTACAATAATGTGCGAAACCATGTAGACACAGTGTACAATATCCTATTGAAAATTATACAACTTGGACCACCCACCTCATTTTCCCATCTGCCCTTCTTCCTCTATTCTAGTACGGACTGACTTCCTGTTCCATCTATGCCGGAAACTATGAATAAACGACTTCCGAAAACTTCACCACCCATTTCCAGAAAGCCTTGTTTCTTCCCTGTCCTATCTCATTGATATGCCACGGGCCACCCTCAAATGGGCGGTCAGGTTGAAAATTTCTCACCTTTGCTCTTCGGCCTTGCTTGGTTGGCGGCGTGATTGCTTGAGTTGCTTGTTGGATTGGCATTGAGGATCCTTGTAGACCTTTGAACTTGGCCTGGGGGCTGTTCATAGATGTGCCTAGGATCGGATTTGCATGAGGAAAGGCACTGGCGGCGAAGGGGATCGAGAGTGGTGTTTGTAGAGCTTGTGACACGTATAGAAGGAAGCGGTAGGTTTGATTGTGTATAAGTAAATCATCCGTGGTTATCCCCAACCTTCTGGATTTTTGGTTGGGTGGAGGAACGATTGGTAGACTTGTTACTGTAAAACGAACATATAAATTAAAGCGAGATAATCGGGCCCTTTCTGATATCGGCTTCTGACCTCAACAATCCAAGGGCTAAATTTGTCATGTCTTCTTCTCCAAGATCGTCATTTTTGGCCCTGAATCAAGTGTCTTGGCTTCCCTTGCTCTTTGTAGATCAAGCCTCACTAGCACCCTTCTCCACCAAGCATTCACCCACTATCCTCGATTTACTAAAAAAACTTCACATGCCGCTCCCACCTTGACATATCGTGATATTGACCTGAAAATCCCCTTCTTCAAATTCTCCTCTCCCCTCATCCAATCTCCCTCCACAATCTTTTCCCTGCTCCTCCCCAGACTCTGTCGTCCTTCACCCCATAGTGACGTCTCCATAATGAAACACTCCTTACCATCCACTCATCCGCTGATCGACAATTTCCATTTATTACAAACCCACATAATCGACATAGTGGATCACGAATCCCAACGCCTCATCTTGACTCGGAATCCAATGACCACAGTGCATATTCTTATCTCAATAACAGTATAACACATATTTGTATCATCTCGTAGCCACCTCTCTTGTCTGATGCCGACGTCGCCCCTCAATGTACACCTCCGCCATTGGCCGATTTCCTTAGAAATTGGAAAGTTTTGGCATCGGGTGAAGCGCGCCTCCTCCATATCCAGCACTCACCAACCACAACCCATGTCCTCGATGATAGAGAAGCTTGGATGGCTATGGCGAGTTGTTGTTGACTACCCCAGATTCTAACCCGCATTTTGTTTTGTCAAAGGCATCTAGAAAAGTTGGGGAAATTGTGATGTTCCGGTATGGGGAGGTTATGCAATAGCGTGGAGTTTTGATCAATGTTATTTACATCATTCGTAAAGGTTGGCTACAGAGTACAGTGTACAACTCATGATTATCGTAGAAGCTGTTGAAGTTGGAATCTGTGCATCACTGTAACTTCCCTATTCGTGTTGGAACACATGGCCGTCCCAAACCTCGAATATCGACATCCCCATGTGTTGTGCCTTCCAAATTGGGTGTAAACCATCAACTACAGGGATGACTAAGCAAAATATGACTTCACTTGTAAGCAAAAATTCATAGATTTATCTAGACTTCATCAAGCCGAATAGCGAAATAGAAAAATTATTCCCAAACTTCCGAAATCACAAAATCAAACTTCATTCATTTCCGCTCCACCTTGAACAGCGCTATCGTCATGAAATATTGAGGCATATGTGTCTATAGCTCGGAAAACATCGCAAACCCACATCGACCTGACGACAGAAAAAAGAGCCAATCCACCTAATAATCCTAAGAAATCCCTAAAGCGGAGCATCGCTACGCTGTCCATTGGTTCCTCCACTTGTGTCCTTTCCACTGCAATATACCAACTAACCTGGGCATCGTGCATATTGTCATCCTCCCAACCCCCTCTGTCCTACCCACCGGGGTTGTCTCCTAAGTCACTAGATTAGTAATCTACTTGCTCAATCCCGTAACCACAATCACTCTCTTATCATCGCCATGACTGGATGCCAATAGTCTATCCAATCTCCTGCCCCCTACCGTATCCAGCAACCATTTTCCAAATGAAATGGCCCGAATACCTAAACAATACACTCTCTAAAATCTTGCCCCACTAATCATATTTCCCAGTCAACCAGCTAGCCGGGGTCGCGCGGTATTTCGCTCTTAATTTTCCCCGGCGGACAACCCTGACTTACGCTGACTAGACGGATAGACGTAGTTGGCTAGACTAACCTGTAAGTTGGGTCGGATAGCGCTTGCAGTTACACGGTTGGTTTGTGTCATAAGGTAAGTTTAGCGGTAAGTGGTGACAGACACAAGGGTTTTGTAAGTAGGTGACAACAGGCCAGGTGGAAGTTTTCGCAGGCTAGCTTTTTGCAGAGGGAATTTTTATTTTATTTGATGGACGGTGGATATCTCTGTGTTTGACGATATTTGGCTACTGGGTTCATGTTGATAGGCAACTAATATTTATGGACACCGATTCCAAGGCTAACAGATCGTCAAGTGACCTATTTCCTTTTGTCATGAATATCCGCAATACCTTTCACATAGTTCCTAACTATGCGTCCCTCCACTCCGACACTTTGACGCCTTCCACCACCTAAAAGATCTCCCAGGAAAAGAAGAAAGAAGAAAATCACATATTCTCCATATCCACCAATACGTAGTGTAGAAATCTCCGCCACGCAATCGAAGATCCGACTACATGGATGGACGCCTTGATATCAGAACGAAAATTGTCTCTTTGGTCGGGTGGAGATGGGGTATTTATTGAATTACATGAGCCGCTGGGAATGGTCGGGACGGTGCCTGACATCAGGACGGAAGGAGTGGGTGGGTGGGCTAAGGTGTGAGAAATTGAGAGAATTACTGTGTAGATGGTGTAATTGTGTTAAGTGAGAAATTCTCGACGAATGTGAGTTGTTATGTTAGTGGTTATGATAGTTCAATGTGTCCAGTGTTTTTCTGTTTGCAAAGTCCGGCGGGATCTGTAGGATATAGGAGGCAAATGGTCTTTCTGAAATCTACGTAGTGTATACCTGTCTCACAGGAAATAACAGCTGTGGTTACAGTTATTCCCAATAGTTGTTTATGTGAAATCCGATTCCGAAATGCCGTCTTTTGCCCAGGCCATAACATCAGCCAAAACGCCTAAGCCGTTATTCTATCTAAGTTCTGAGCCGCCAGTGCCGTTCCCGATATGGAGTCGGCGTTAACTCAAGTTGGTAGCTGACAACTCACAAGTACCTAATTTTCACAGCGAGAGAGATTATAACGTCGACTATTGACATCGGCGTCAGCCAATTAGTCACGCTGATAACTTCCTGATATGCACACACAATGTATGTAAGCTACTCCATTGTCACCGATCGGCTACAACTGGGTTTGCAGCCGGGAAACCAGTCACTGGTCCTGTGCGATTGTGATTACCTATACTAACTGATGTCACCGGGATGTTTCTCAGTGGATTTTACTTGTCTTCTCAGTGGCTTGCTCGCTTCTTGCTAGATTTTCCACTTGCGGCTCTGTTGCTGAATGATGAGTGCGTGACACAATACTTGGTGTTGATTTTCCCTTTGTTTCCTGAATTTCTGGAATTTAACTTACCGGAAAATGGAAAAGAGAACATTAGGGGTTTTCATAGTGCATTATCGTTTGTCTACTTTCCAAGTGTGTCACTTACACGATATCGAGTCCATGTATAACCACCCTTCTGATCGCCTCCACCATCACCATCTCTCATTCGATCTTCCATCCCCACCAACACAACATCTCGCTGCCCAATCACCCGTCTCCTATCCTCTACATACCTTCCACTCCACCGTTATCCCCATCCCTTCTCTCTCACTTCCGACCTCCCTACACCTACTTACACAACCCATTCCTCCCATCCTCTCGCTGCCCGTTTCCTCTCCGCCTGCAATCACCATACAGGCACAGGAACAGGATTGCATAACCATCTTCTTTACCTTTCATGGCAAAAAGATTGGATACTCTTCTGCTAATCACACCCACAGGATCCCATTCCACCGGGCCCGTCACTGTCTGTTTGAGTACATTCCCTGTGAATATTTACCATGTTAGCTGGTAGCTTAGGCATATGCTATTTGGATCTACTAAGGTGTATTGTGCTATGTCGCTATGGTTGTAGACTCTGATGGACAGACCGACATGATATGTACATGATACAGCGACGTACATATATATATGGGATTGTAGTCTTATTGGGATTTCTGGTTGGGCTGGTTGCATATTGAGTGGGAACTCGAAGATGTTGGGTTTATCAAATGATAGTAACCATTGCTTAGTCCCTGGAACCCGCAGAATGATCCGGAGTTCGAAAACCATTCACTACATGGGATGGATCAAATTATTATGAGTAGTCACTTCATGATTACCGCACATGAGCCTCTTGTGTCTCGCCTCACTTACACCGTAGTCTGCCCTTTATCTCCTTCTTAAGCGTCGTTTATTCTTCAAATATTCTATTGTTCTCTAGGCAATCACCTCTCAACATACCCCACCCATTAATCACCATAGACAACTATACACGCTCTCTCTGCGACCTCCCGTCTCGACCCACAGTAATCTCGTAAAACTTGCACAACCTGTTTCAGCCCAGATGGCCCCCCTTCCGTCTCTATCCCCAAGATACTATAGTCTTTTTCATCCATCTATCTACCTAAAACACTCTACGCTAAACACACCTCCACATCCTAAGACACCTTCTCTGATCTCCCGGACAAGCTCTCGTCATCTCCACCCCATTCCCGCACCAACTCTACACCGCTAAACCATCCATGTCTAACATCTCTCCATCGCCAACGCATACAGAACATCCCACATCCACTCCCATATCCCCTCCTTACTACCCATTCTCCATCTCAACCTCAAGATCTCCTAATACCACCAAACAAATATCACATTCTCTACATCTACACCGTCCCTCCACAGTGTGTTCTTCTCTCCATACTCTTTATGCTCTTTGTCACCGTTCATCACCGGCCACGCCTCGGTGTGCCATCAGGCCGCCATCCCCCCTTTCCATGCAGATAGCAAACGCCCAAAGGAGTAGGACGCTATAACTACCTGCACGTTGCAAGACCCGTTTTGTACAACGTTGACTCTCACTATATTCATAGGTGTGTATTTATCTTCTGTCTCTACTCACTTATATCTTCATGTCGATATCACCCACATCACCAAGTCTACAATCGTCACTCTATGATGACCTCTCCTATACTCTGCCTACCCTCACCCAAACTATTTCCATCTATCCCCTCAAAACCCACCTAGGGAATCCCGAAATCCCACCCATCCTGCCAAACCCAGCTCGCGATCACCATCACCATCACCACCTCCTCCCAGCCCAGTTCAGCCAGCCAACCCTCATAATTACCTATCCACCCACAGTTGAATTCCCTTGGGATCTTCCGTTTCTTACCCTTTCTCACACAAAATCTTCTTACTATGATCTTGACATCTGCCTATCTGAGACATGACTTAAGCCTCTTCATATGAACAGCACTGCCTTTGTTCGTTGATACCTCCCATCAATCTATCTGCCTCAACTAATATAATGTAGATCATATCGACCATTATATTTGCGCGTATCCCGCCTCTCCCGTACCCTCAAAATACCTTCCCATCCTATTCTATTGCATCGCCCGCCAAGCCCCAACGTTACACGATACTGTAACTCACAACCCTACAATTTCATATACTTAAAACCCTAATCACTATATCCTCCTCCATCCCGCACCTCTACGATACACAGAAACAATAGTAGATAATTGTCCCACAATGCCGAGACCTTGGTTCTGGATACCAAGAAACAACAAAGAGACAAAAACTAATGTGTCCGTCCGGTAACAAGCAATAGCTTGATGGGGCTCTGTCTCAAGGCGTGGGATCTTGACACTAGAAAACGGTAGCCTGTCGATCATAACGGGTGCCCTTGATATCATTAGAGTGTCCAAATATAATCATTAGTAGCTTTATCCCATTGGCCAATCAATAGGGACCGAAGCTAAGAAATGAGTATGTCTATCAAGAACCTCGAACTCCTTGATAAGTTAACAAAGATTAGCCAAGCAGCCAAGTTCCAGTTGTTGATCATCCCCAAGACACCAGCATCACGGTTACCCTCCACAAATACAAACATCCAAGACATCCATGACTCCTGAGGCCACATTTCTTCTCTTTTCTTCCTCGCCATCTTCCAAGTCTTCTAAAATAGTATGCTTTTTCTTAACCCATTCACATTATGTAATACCACTCTGCCACCCACATTCCACGTCCCACCAATGCCAATGCCAGGGCTGACAGCCGTCACTTGATATCCGTCTTGTAACCCGTGTAATACATTTAATCAATTGAAAAGATGATAAATACAAACAAGCATTGGGTGTATTACTAATACACACGGGATCCATAATTCCGGCGCTGTTCCGTGTCCGTACCCGACGGCATCCCACGCCGCCAAAAATTGAGGGGCCAAAATTGGAAACCAAAGGCAAACAAAAAGGGAGATAGACGTAGTAAATAAAATGTATCAAAGATCAATACAAGTAAACAAACATAATACTAAAACCAGAAACCAAAATGACCCAGATCTCAATTCCAGCTCATGTGCTTTTCGAGGCTGAAGAGGCGCTCACGATACACTCATAATCAACTCATGACATCAACACCTTTCAGCTCTAATAAAGCTGACACAGAACTCCGAGATTCCCAAATTCCCATAACGCCATCCGTCTAATGCTTAGCCGTAACAGAGTCGCCTGTAAGCTTCTCAACATAAGTCTTGGCCATGTCGCCAACAGCGACCATGCAGATCGTCTGCCAGATACCAAGACCGATACGTGGAGCCACACCACGGTACAGACCCTTAACACCGCTCGTCTGGTAAATGTACTTGAATGTGTTGCCAACCGTCATCTTCTTGGGGCGGTTTGGGTCATCTTTCTTGCTCTGCATCTCCACGCGGATGACCTCGATGGGCTGGTTCCAAGTCGAGAGGCCACCACCAACAACAGCAGCAAGAATCTTCTCGCTCGCTCCGAGCTTTTCATGCTCACCCTTGCCCGTCACACTGCGGATGCTCTGCTCAGCGAGACGACTGAACCCGAAACGAGACCCCCAGTTGGTCATCTGGCGGATAGCGACAGCGTTAACACCCTTGTTGATGCCCTTGATGCCATCCTTGCGCCAGATTTCCATGAACGTCTCAAAGGTACCCGGGGGCTTGACACCAGTCGATGCTATCTTATGCTTGGTGATTTCAACCGTTTTCATGCATGTGCAGAAGCCCATCGTGGCATATGCTTGAACGACACCACCGGCAATACCACCAGTGATACCCGCTCCAAAGTTGGAGGCACCGGCAACACGAGCGTAGTACTCGGCCTCAGAAGCAACGAACAGGAGAACGGCACCCTTGGTGGAAGCCTCAATCCAGGCCCATGGGATGAGACCCTGGTAGACTAGAGTGGAAGATAATGTTAGTAATCGTATATCTGCATGATCCATTACATCATCTCTCGTAAGCAAGACTACCACATGTATCCTCGGAACTGTCTGACAGATAACCCTACGGGGAAATATCAGATCAGATCATGACACCAAGCGGCCATTCCCGATACGATTCTGTTGCTCCGTCAAAGCCCTAGTTTGCTCCGCAATAGCAAACATCGGAAACCGAAGCCTTGACCCGAATTAACAGAAATCATCTCCAATTCCCATACTTGAGGCCAATCGGAGGATATACAAGCGCATAGATTAAAAGGTAAGAATTTGGGGTATTAGCGGGGATTGAGGGTAGACCCCAATTAGTCGAGGTAGGGGTAGCAGCACAAAGTACCAAATACAGCACATGTAATATCAACCGCTGACTAACACCCACAAGCTCCCGAATCTGAGTCTGTTCGATAATTACCGCTGTAACCTAAGCGGTGATCAGGAATATATTCCTGCCGTTGGTCTGAGAATAATCGAGAAAATCCGGGGCTGCCCAATAAAAACTCCAAAATTCCAATCTGAGGTGGTAATCACATAAGTGGCGCATTCACACTCAATATGCGGGGTGAAAATCAGCTGATTATATGTGGGAGACAAGTTACTTACATCCAAGAAAACCACCACGGGCCCAGATGCGGTTCAGAGAGGTAGCGACTCCTCACCACGGTGAGCAGCCATGGTGGTCTTGATGACTTCCAAAGGCTGGCCTAGAGTGGTGACCTCGAACAGGTTCAGGCCGGCACCTAGAAGCAAGTTGGAGAACTTGACGGGTTTCTTCTCCAGCTGGGGAGGTGCGGCGAGAACGGCCGGAGTGGCAGAAGTAGCAACGAAAGTGACCATGATATGATATATGTGAACTGGGGAGAGACCCTGACCAAGGGAATAGGATGCGTCTTCGCAAAATTGGGGGGTTGCGTGGGATTTAAGGGAAAGAACGAGAGGCTTCTTTTCCTAGGTGAATAGTTGAGCGGTTCCGTGTGGCGGTTGAAATAGGAATAGATAAGCAACCGGGGGTAGTGGGGCCTTGGTTTAACTTGTAAGTCGATAAAAAGGGCCTTGTGTTGAGCACCTGTAAAAATAGAGTGAGGTGGTTAGTATGATATGCTAAACGAAGAACAAGTAATGTTGATGAAAGCTTAGGCGCACACTCTAGTGGGATGACAGCTAGTATTATATAGCCAAAAGCATAGCTGCCGAATTCCGGGTGAGTGACATAGTAACATATAACATGCAGATACACAGCCAACCACAGTACTACAAATACGACTTCAATCACGCCTGTGATCTAATCCGACGACAATGATTGATGGAATAGTAGACAACAGAGAGTTGGATGCCATTCACACACAATAGTTCATCTAGGTAAATCCAAGAGCCCATACATGCATGAGTCCGCAATATCTCAAGCGACTATACAACAATTGTATGCGATCTGCGGAATCCACATTGGGGTAATCGCGGACAGACATGCAATATACCATGTATAAGTCTGCGTGTGGACTTGGACAGCGGACTGGGGCTAGCTAAGGAAACACAAAATCATATGTAAATAGTCACCCAGTCAGCCCGGGGCCAAGCAATCAAGAGACTCGTCTCATGTACCAGTGAGTACTTGCTCTCGACTCAAAGACACAGCAAGCAACTTTGAAGTACTCGGCATGTACAAAACGTTCACATATATGGTTGTATGTATCGGTGCAATAGACTGCGACGGATTGAGGTTGAGGAAATCTTGTCTAACCTTTTAAAAGATTGGTGAATAGTGTCGGGAGGAAGCTCTAGAGCTAGACAAATGACAGGTATGCGGCAAGTGTTGTATAGGCGATGGATGGATGCCCCAGGTGAGTAACAGCGAAGAATTATCGTTGGTAGATATTTAGTGCAGGAGCGCGGAGTGACGAGTAGCAGAGTTGAGCAGAGTGCAATTCGTGGTAGATTCGAGGCGAGCGATGATGAAAAGGTCAATAAAAGAGACAAGAAACAAGAAAGTCGAGTAGATGAAGGAAATTCAGGAACTATCTTCTGGAGGTGAGGGCACGAATGGGGATCAATTGAAAAGGAAATGGGAAGCGGATCGGGTGAGAATGTGGAAAGGTGGAATCCCAGGGTGGATAGAAACGGAACAAGTCGCAATTTGCCAAAACACACTGGGATGCACAGTGCTGTTGAGTTCTATCCGAGTTCTAGTCTTGGCACCAAAGGGGAAATCCAATTGGTACAATAGCGGAGTTCTGGGGAACCTTTCATTGTAAAGTGCCATCAAACCCACTAAAACGTTTAAATTAAGCCTGAGGCGGATGTAGGATGTGGAAGCTCTAGGCCAGCAGGAGCTCTCAACTGGATTCAATTGGGTCAAACAATCTCAAATATTCAGGGAAGGTACTATTGTCAACGACCACAGCTCTTTCTTTCTTAACTAATTGCTGCGCGTCTTTGAGAGGATGAAGGCGCTAGTTGGGGTTTCCGAGTCTCTTTATATATATATAGATTAGATATAGTCACATCAATGAATGCTTCCTCTTGCCATTATCACAATCACTCACTGTCTCCAACCATAAAATTAGATCACCAAAACTACCACTAGTCATCTTTCGAGGTTAAAAACCCCTGTCAATTCGTATTGTCTTCTATGCAAACCCTCCATCTTCTGCCGAAATCTGTGTTTCTGCATCTTAGGTACCTGCCCTCCACACTCCTAATGCTTGCACTTTCCCGCAATTTCCTACCTGTAAAAAGGTACCGACGTTTTCCCTCTCTTAAATAGGAAAATCTAAACGCACTACCGTCCCCGTCAATCCGCATGCATCTACACAACTGCAACCTGTTGACCTCTTTAGCTACTTCAAAGCTCAATTTCCCCATGAAATATTTCATAATCTCTCAACAGCCTTTCACAGCAGATTTCTCTGTTTCATTTCACTGGTGCCCTTTATTCCCCACGTGTCATGAACACCCCGCAAGGACAGTCAAGCCCATGAGAAGGGAGGATTATCTGGGGAGATGGTAAATGGATCGTTGAGCTCGGATTGATGCGGGATATCGACAGCACCTGAGACAGCACCCGAATCGTATTTACTCAATCGCATCAGCTTGCCGCAGAATAATATATCGCAATTCTTGTTGGCTAATCTTAGCTGCGCAATCACGTAGTAGTGCCAAGAATTCCCCCTTTGGCTGTTCTTTGGATTTGCATTGTGTGCATCTTCCAATCAGTTGTGGCCAGTTTCATATTTCCGGTTCTTTCCTAACGAGTTCAACATACCCCTATTGATTTTTTTTCCTCATTACTTCATTTATAGCACCACCAATATTCAGCCTCTCCTTTGACCAACGACCATCTCAACCTTAAGTTGATATTAAGTACTCCAATTTGTCCGACTCTCTCCTAATATCACTTATTTACTGCCCATCTACCACAACAAATCTATTCATCCATCACTACCCATCACCACCAACATACTTCCCAGCCACCCCTCAGCGCGCCGCACAACCCGGGCAATTGTAGCCGCCCCCTTCCCAACCACACAGGCTTTCCACAGTCATCACTAGTCCGCCGACCAACACAATCGCAATCGTCCATCATTCAACCATCTCCAAATGTATCATATAAGGAAGTCATTCCCACACATTACACAGCAACCATATATCATGAAGTTCTCCAGTGCCGCTGCTCTTTTGTGATTCCCATGTGCGGTATATTGCAGGACAGCAATGTTGATCGGCAAATCGTGAGCTGGCCTTTGAGGTGATTAGGTGAAAAATCTGGATGTTCTGTTTTCGCAAATACCGACATGTGTGAACTTAGAGTCACCACGTACACCTATGGTCATGAACCTATTCTTATCTGCCCGTCTTACAATCACTGAATATAACCCCACCGCCCACCACGCCCATCAACCTCCGCTCCCAAAATTCCCGCCGAGACCTCCCTTATCATCACCACTCATTCATAGACCTCCGACCGTGTCCATCAGCCCATCACATGAAGAAACTACCAATAATATCTGCAACCATTATTCTCAATTCAAATCCAATCACCCTCTGCATGATCCATCCGGCAATGACCGCCATACCTACATATATGCAGAACCGCCAATATCTCCCCAACTCCGATGCGTCCTCCCAAGCTCCCCCTCGCCACCCCACTTCGGAGGTCTCCTCCGATCCTTCATCAAAGCCTAAACATAGCGTCAAGCAGTAGATTGGAAGTCATCATTATCACATTATATCTGCGGCTTAGCTTTGCATCGCATACCATCAGAAATAACACACCACCCCTCACCATCTAAGAAAACCAAGTATCCTCATATAATCGCAGACCATCATATTTTACGCGGAGCCCATCATGTATTAAACGTGTTGTGTATTGCGATAGTATAGTACAGCAGGTATTGAAAGCATACGCCAAAACGAGCCGTCAATAGCCTCAAGTTCCTTGCCATTCCCCCCCCCCCCTCCACATCAACCTATGAAGGAAACAAATAACTAAAAGCAAAATAACCACCATCCATCCTAATGTCCAAACCCAAACAGAGACAAGACCCGGAGAAGACACAGCCAACCAATGACATATAATTATCACTATCGCGACGGTCGCCCACCTCCGAAGCCAAGAAAATGAAATAAAATCAAAGCAGAATAAAATAGAAACGAGAGAAACCAAAGGCCGAACAAAAACAATAGAAGGGCAGACAACAAGCGCTCAACCAGAATTGGGAACTGCATCCTCTACCATTGACGAGACTGGTTGGTGAGTCGATGATAAAATAGAAGAGATAAGGGGGGGAAAAAAAGAGGAAATGGCCCTAGACACAGGTGGTCATGACGGCGGAGGATGAATGGAGTTTTGATACCGAATGGCTGGGTCATCGGGATCAGGAGCTCCGAGAGTTGCTCATCTCTCTATCATGGCTGACGAGGTTCTAACGGTAGAGGATGTAATAAAACAGGTGATTTTTATAGGGTCAAATTGTTGGAGAAGCGCCCGCCATCGCTTCAATTCGTCCCGAATCGTATATGGCGAATACCGGGAATGTCGAATGGAGTGGGATGATCATAAAATGTCGGTCATATATGGTCGTGGTATCAATAGAGGGCGCTGCAGGGCAGGGTAATCAGGTGACGTAAAATCCAATTTACGGGAGCTTGGCAACAATCTGGGCCCACTTCTCAGTCGAGAAAGACTTGGGACTGCATGTGAATGACTTGTTAGTATGCGATGTCGGCGATTTGCGGCCAATACACCCTCGTCATGACTTATACGTATGAATCATGACAAGGTATGGCATGGTGATGGAGTGAAAAATTACTTACCGCTCAATGGGGGCACCAATAGCACGATCAATAATAAGCTGGGGAAGAACACCAATGGCACGCGACACACCGAACAGGACGGTGTAGTAGTTGGCCTCAGTCAGGCCGTAGTGCTGGAGCAAAACACCAGAGTGGGCATCGACATTGGGGAAGGGTTCTTGGTCTTGCCGTGCTTAGTCAGGACACCAGGAGCAATCTTGTAGACCTGGCTGACTAGCCTGAACATGGGGTCTTCGGGGAGGTGCTTCTGAGCGAAAGTGCGCTGGGCAGAGTAGCGGGGGTCGGTCTTGCGAAGAACGGCATGGCCGTATCCGGGAACGACACGCCCGGCCTTGAGAGTGTCCCAAAGATACTTGGAGATGTTCTCGTCGGAGAGATCATCACCAACAGCATTCTTCATCTCAGTGAGCCACAGGAGAACCTCCTGGTTGGCCAAACCATGAAGGGGACCAGCCAGACCGTTCAGACCGGCGGACAGAGATAGGAAGGGAGAGGACAGAGCGGAACCGACCAAGTGAGTGGTGTGGGCGGAAACGTTACCGCCTTCATGATCAGCATGGATAGTGAGGTAGAGACGGAGAAGCTCAACGAAGCTCTGGTTGCCGGAGAAGCCGAGCTGGTTGGCGAAGTTCCAAGCGTAGTCCTTGTCCTGCTGGACTTCAGCGACTTTACCCCCCTTGAAGACGTTCTGGTAAATGCGGGAGGCGATGGTGGGGAGCTTGGCAATGAGGTCCATGGAGTCTTCAAAGGTATAGCCCCAGTACTCCTTTTTGTTGATGCCCTTGGAGTAGGCCTTAGCGAAGGCGGAGTTGTGCTCCAGAGCGGCGACAGCGATGGTGAGCTGGGCCATGGGATGGAGGTCGTTGGGGCAGTGATCAATCAGGTCCTCAACGAACTTGGGAATAGCAGCACGTGAGGCCCAGTCGGTGGACAGATCGCGGACCTGCTGCTCAGAGGGAACCTCGCCAGTAAGCAAGAGCCAGAAAATACCTTCGGGAAGAGGCTCCTTGCCACCTGGGGCCTTGGGGAGAAGCTCCTGGCACTCGGGAATCGTCTTGCCACGAAAACGGATACCCTCATCGGGGTCGAGGACCGAACCTTCCCAGACAAGACTCTTGATACCACGAGCACCGCCATAGACTTGGTCGAGGGTAACCTCACCGATGACCTTATGGCCGTGATCCCTAAGGTGGGTGAAATCTGGTTAGTACATCGACTTTTGGGCATGGCGATTCGACATTGGCGCTATCCGTTCGAGATTGTTGCGAAATCAAAATATACGTGGAAGCGGGAACACTTACTTGCGAAGAGTCTTGACCTGGTCAATCTTCTCAGGAAGCAGTTCAGCAAAGCGCTCCTTGAGGGTCTGCACGCAGCCATTGGGCCATATAGTCAGCACGGGGTTGTTCTCCGAAGGCAAATTAGTGTTAATCAAAATTATATACCTGAGTCTTGGCGGAGTAAAAGCGGCCAGCAGTGAAAGCAGGAGCTCTGACAGCAGAAACCCGGACGGAAGACCGCAGGGCAGAAGAGCTAAACCGAGTGATGGAGGCCATTGTAAATGTGATGTGAAGTAACGAAAGAAGAGAGACTAGAAAATGACAAGATGCAATATGGGGTTTCCAGCTACAAAGAAGAAGCAAGCCAGGAGATGACGATGAGATAATAAGAAATTGGTAGTGGAGAATATGGAAGTAAGAAATAGAAGAGGAAGAAAGAAGAGAAGGATGGAAGAGAGATTGGGAAGTTTTGAATGATGACAGTTGCTCTAGGTGCAAGTAAAAAGGGCGCAGGATACCCAACAAATATACAAAAAAAAGAAGCCGAAAACAGAGCACCGTAATTTAAGCAGGATATTCGGGGTCATCTACTACTTTGGCGGGTTGTTGCCCATTGGCATGGAGATCGGGGGTGGGGGTAGCTTCTTGCTCTGTCGGACCTTGGTTTTGCTGGCCCCGGCCCCCTCCCTTCCTCCATGTTCCCAGCAAACTCTTCCTATCTAGGGCAGCTATCAATACCAATGCCTGCCTGTATTTGCGATTTTCTCTTATAGCTAGGCTATATCATCAATTTTCTGAGAAGCTTCGTGTTAAGTCTCCCTTCTTCGAGAGTCATGTGCCCATACATAATCCTCATATCTTAGACATACATGCAAATGAAGACGCTAATTACTCAATATTCTAGTCCAAATTCGCAAGTGAGATGTACTCATCCCCGCAATTTTTACAGCACCAAGCCCCAATGATAGCAACGATTTCCCAATGATTAAAAACATAGAGAAAATCACGAGCTCCAGACAACACAGTACAAGGAAAGCTCCGGCTACACGCCCCTCCCTCTGGTCCGGGCTCTTGACATGTCCGGGTGGGCTTAAATGGTTGTCTGTGACCTTTTCCAGTCCAGGAACAAGCGGGAATAAGAAGTTACTCTTCCTCCTCTGGGAGCCCTATAATAGGAGTGTACTTTCCCTTATCCAATATTTACGTTTTAGGTCTCGGAAAGGCTCTCCGGCCTGTGCAAATTGGGAATTTGTCGTCTGGCAAGTTGGAGATGGTGATGGTTGAGGTGCAGTTATTTTGTATGCTCACGTATGCAGCGTTTCTCCTGTTCCAGTCGAGACCTGATTGCGCAGACTTTTTTTTTCCTTGAAATCTTATAATGAGTTTCACTGACACCCTTATTCACTCCCTCATACGTCAAACACGACAAATACACCCAAAGGGTCTACTATATAACACGATTTTGTCTGGCAAAGCCATCCTCAGCGATGACACAAGAGCGCGCTGTTGCTGAGTATCATTGAAGCATCCTTCCATATTAAATCTCAGCGCCATTCGACGTCACTGCTGAGGCTGGAGAGCCGCCAGCAAAAGAACCTGGATCAAGTCTCATTGTAGAAAAAGCCAATGAAAAAAATCCCCACTTAATGATTATCCATTCAACGATAATATTCCCCACACCAAACCGCAAGCTATCCCGCTGTGACCACACCCCAGACTGTCTGTACACACCCCCTCTGGCCTCCTCGTCATTCAAACTGAATGCTTCTCCTTTACCCTACAGTTGGAGAGTTGGAGGTCACGGAAATTTGAGGAGTCTGACGGCACACAAGGGAATTGTTGTCATTTAGTATTACATATCCAGACTTGAAGCCATCGTAACCCCGTAGCCCCGGGTAGTAGCAGTAATTCTGGGTTAGTTGACGGCCGAAAGACGCGGCGCAAACCCTTTCTATTAACGATATCATGGTTCTTAGCCAAATTCAACCATAGCCGACAGAACGAAGGAAACTACTGTGATTACGCACTCTTATTGCGAGCGGCCACTCTCGTCGCAGCTTCCTCCAATTAATTTTCTCCCTGAGTTGTGGTTGGGGTGTAGTTGTGAATGGGTTCTCCAGCTTGTACACGCCCCCGAGACGACTCCGGATCATGGAAGCCTGAGGCTCCCAAAGAACAACTCGCCGAAGTCCGTTGTCTGACCGGCTGTGTAGCTGGAAAATGTGGTTTGGTTGCGGTGTCAATGGCTATAGCATGGCTTTTACGCGGTAGATTAATATAGCTTGTCAGGCAGATGTAACGACCGTGACTGATTCAGGCGTGTATTTATTAATAACCATTTTTGACAAGAGAAAATTGCCAAAATTCCAACAGGTGGCAATAACCGCGGATATGGAAAAATCACTGGAAATAATTGCTCGCTAGTTGGCTATTCAAGACAACACAAATAGGCCCCCAAGCCCGGAGAAGACCCGGCAATCCGTAAAGAACGCCCATGGCCTGGTGACTTATCCCATCCGAGGAATTCTCAGCATCTCGAACTAGTCTCAGTCAATATGTTCCTCCAGGACCAGGGTTATCCCAGCGATCAACCCGCTTCCAATGAGAAGCTTGAGGAGCACGTACAGAACGACGGCCATGAAGATGAGAGAGTGGGGAGCGGCGGGCTCGGCATCTCACGAGGCTCGTGTCGGAGGCTTGTGCCAGAGACATATCCGAACAAAGACCACTTATCTTTGTTACTCTTCCAAACAAAATCATAATCAATGTTTATAGCCAATATCTCATCATCTGTGTGTTGTTAGGCGGGGTGTCGGGGTGTTCCTAGATCCAGAAGTCTCAGTGAAACCCTAATCGTCGGCTATTACATCACATGGTAAGCGAAAATTTCGTAGTTGGTGATTTGATGTCACGGGGTTCTCACAGAAGCTCAAAGAACCCGAGCTTATGAGAAAAGATGCTGGTGATCTCTCCCATATTTTGTATACTACACTCGAAGCCAATGGAAGACTTGGTCTAAGACCCCGAATCCCCACATGTCCTTGGCCGGAAGTCAACCCCGTAAGTAGCTATTTGAGATTGCAGTGGGGTGTGAGAAAACGAGAGAAGGGAGTTAAGGGTCTAGATAATTTCGTCTTGATTCTTGTGAATACACTTTTATCTAATTGGAGCTAAACTTAGCATTAGTCAGTTGACGTGACGGCCATTCGGATACACCATCGTCATTAGCCGTTGATCAAATAAATATCTTCGTTCGGTTGATTGGACATCTACAAGCGAGCAACCATTAAAGCCACTCCCGTTGCCCGCTCCCTGTATCCCTAAATCTTTAGAATCGCTTTCGGGGAATACCCTTTCCCCCTTTATCCAGTCTACCATCACTGAATCCCAATAAGCCCAAAAAGCAGGTCTTGAATTCTGAGTCCCGGTCCAGAAAAAATTTGACGTGTGCTGCAACGAGACGACACACGAGACAAGACAACACCAAGGCCTGTCATTACATAAATACAGCTCCTGCACTGCAACGGATGCTTCGGCTGCAGAGCCTGGGAGAGCGCTAGCCATGCGACGACGTTAGTTGTGTGGGTAATGTGCCAAAGATTTGGCTTCTAGGCCGAGGTCTGTGCCGTGCGTTATTGGTGCTGTACGTTGAATATGTACGTTGAATATAGAGGTTGAATAGCTTCCACAATAGGAACCAAGGCACGATGTCTCATTGGAGGAGTCTCGTAGTAACAGAGTGTCATCAGTAATAAAGCCGAATTGGGTCTTTGTTTATGGATCGCGAAACCCGAGTTACGACAGAGAACTCCTTTCTAATATCATGAGAACGGTACGAGGCCAAGATGGCAATCACTTGAGACCTGGATAGCGGTTGATTGACACCGAGTGATGACATGCAGGTCCCCCAAGACCCTATTGGAGAACGATCGCTCTGGAGTAGCCAGCGCCAACAAGGAGACAGGTTCGGCCAGACGGAGAGGGTGGCATCGTGGAAGTACACTGACTAGCGCAAACCTGAAGCAGATAGATCGATACCTCATAAAAACGACTCTATAGTACATCCGACGCTTTGTATTCGGATTCCAATATTCCACATGGGGACTTAAGGCTCACAACCGACTCTAAGTAGCTATGAGAGCTGCATATCACTGGGCCATTAAGCTAGGAGAGACCCTTGAGGCCCTAGTTGGAGAAGCTCACAAGAAGCTCCAGGTGGCTTGAAGGGGGTTATCTGATCGGATGGAATGAGGATAGCGTGTCTTTGTTAGATGAATGGAGAAGAGTGGCTGTAGCTACGGACGAGACAACAGCGGTTAATATTTGGAGACGGACCGAGCGAACCTGATTCATGACAAAAATATGTTAGTCTTACATATCACTACTGGCGTAATCGTGGTAGTATCTGGTTTCTCGCCGCGACGTCATAAAAGGACTGTATCACATCGGCCGGCTCGCCATCAATATGAGGATAAAACCAAGGTGTTGTTGCGTACGTGTGACCTGCTAGGGTGTGAACAGAGCGTTCCAGATGAACGACCCCTCCCTCCACTGCATCTCTTGGCCGAGGTTAATCAAGAAAAGCATCCTTGCTTTGAGTAGAGGGAAGCGAAAACGGATGCTGATCTTTTGACCATACTGACTCTACCAAGAGGTTTGTTTGGTGGGTTGGAGGTTGTTTGCAGCGTGGTTCAGACGAGATTATTATGTAAGAGTGATGTCCCCCTACCTATTGTCAAGATCAATGTTTTCTATTACCAGATCAAAGATGAGCGTTATAGGTGGACAATAAGCAAAACGGTTGTTAAGGGTAGATCCAAGCAATGGAAATCCCCCCCCTTTTTTTCGACTGCATCACCAGTAGCCTAGGTGACCATTGGAATTTCATTCATTTGGCTTGCTCTGGAATGAGGATCACTAAAATCATGCGCTAAGCTATGGGTTGTTGAGCAAAGCTCCAGATATCTCTGAACCGAAATCCGGGGCTAATCTACGCAAAGGCCAAGCAAAACGTAAGGAGAGAAACTGATAACCCTATTGGCTGACGCTGACGAGAAATAGCCGATGCCACACGAGGCACTGGGTAAACTGGGGTAGATTATACACTCGCAGCAGCCACAGGCTGTGTATATGCATCTAACTTGTGGACTCGTGTTTGATGACTTAGCAAAGGGTCCACTTTTTCATTTTCTGAGGGTTCTTAAGCCTGTGCGCTGCAACCTGTTCTTTAATCGTAAATTCTTCTCTTCAATAACTACAACTTTGCGTATCGGCCACAATCACTTATCGTCGTTCTCATCATCTATGACTCGCTAGCAGCACAAGGTCAATCATTGTATATCGCGCCTTTTCTCAGAATTCAATCTGGACTAATTGAACTGACATCCGACACGATCTTTGCGACTCTATCGACTTTTTGTGTAAATTATTCTTTGATCCGACGCTTCGAGTACCTTGTGTTATCACCACCTGATCCCTTGCCTCACTGATTGAATCTTTTGGTTCGCACGCGGCTCTGAGTATCGTAACCACACGTATTGTCCCTCATTTCATCGTTGGCTTTATCGCCTCGTTGATACCATTTAATCATCTCTGAGTTCTTGGCACTGTTTTCGATCTCGCGACTTGATTTCTGTTCCATCGTGTGTTTGTGACTGTTTGATACATCTCCAAGGACTCCCATCGCGTACTTTACCTTTCACCTTTGGTGCTAAGGATATCGTATAGCTTCTGACTTGCTGCATCTCGTTGCCGCTGTCTCATTTTCTCTATTCCCCTTGCTTCACTTCACTCGTACTTGATCAGTAAGCCGGCGCGACGCGTGTTCGCGATAATAGTTGGACACTTCATTGTAGCCATCGGATTCCCGTATTATATCAAGAGGCAGAAGCACTTTGTCTTGTACCGACATTCTTCTGTGTTTGATTGAAGTAGAACGACGGATTATTCGGCATCTCCCAGTAATCAGCGGTCATTTGCCGCCCTTGATAGCGCATGTCCAGTTGATTTACCTTGATTTTGCATCGGGCTTAATCGACTTGATTGACGTGCGAGGTCAATTACATCACGAGTATCATAACGTGGTACTCATCGTGATTTGTCGAGTCTCTGAACGTCTTGTTCACTTAGTAAGGAGCATATTTTCATGATTGAAGCTTGTCGGTTTGACGTATCTGCGTATCATTGAGATCTGTTTATATAGCAACCCCACTTGTTTCCGTTTGCTGGTCCCACATTAGACGGAACGGGATCGGGCGTGCTTGTATCCGGGTATCTGTTGAGGCCGCTGAGGTTTTCTTTCGAGTATTCTAACCACGTATATGTATTCAGACCGAACCTCGTAGATCGGGTTCAATTTTATATAAAACAACTATACACACACCCTTTAATCACAACCAACATGACGTCCGTAGCGACCGAATTGGACAAGCACTTCAATGTGCTGATGCAATCCAAGCCTCCTGGGTCTCAACGTGGCCAAGTTGAAGCTATCACGAGCATTGCCGAGAACAGTATCTCCGTAAGTTTGCCTTTTATATGCACAAAGTGTCATAAGCTCTAAATGGCGAAATATATTCTAACCCACATATTCCGTCCGTCTAGTCCGAGTCTGTCGTAGTCTCTGCTCTTGCGAGATATCTAAAACGTACTCCTATTACCCACAAACTTGGTGGTATCTACATTTTTGATTCTGTCCTCCGCCGTTGGATCGAGAAGGCTAAGGCTAATGGCCAACTCGACGTTGGTAGCGCCGATGAGCACGGTACGTTTGCGGCCGGCGTGGCCCGTATCCGTGATGTGATTGAGCCTCTGGTGATTGATGTCATCCGTGTGTGTCCCCAGATCAGCACGACAAAGTTAGACGTTTGGTCGTGATTTGGGAGCGCTCTGGAGCTCTTCCTGGCTCGATTCTCGATAACATCAAACGGGCTCTTGAACCGTCGACTCCGTCTACGCCTATCTGTAAGTTTCTTGATCTCGACTGTAGCTTTCTCTGGATCCGAGTCTGGTTTATATTGTCCTAGATTTGTGCCTTTTCTGCACTCCATCCAAGCCCATGACGGACCAGGGCCATTGTAACGTTGACATGCAGATATCCTGCATGGTGTTGCTATGTGTTGTCGTATGCTGCATGCACCCATACTGCAAGATCTGCTTACTAACCACGCATTTTTTTTTGCCTATTTGTAGCTTCAGACTCTACAACGACGCCTCCGGGTTCTCCGCCTTTGGGATTGATTAACGGCATCCCAGCATCCCACAGACCCATTCCCCTTGCGAGCGTGACCCCCAATGTGACCGCCCCGGCCGTAGCCCCTGTACCGTCAAATTCTCTGACAAACAATGCCTCTTCCATTCTCAGTAGACTTGCGGCCATTGCTCACACCAACAACACTCCTCCCAGTGGTTCTTCATCCGGAACTTCGGCTGCTCCTGCACTGTTTGCTCCGCCGCTTACTCAGCCTCCGGTTCAGGCGCCGATGCAACCTGCTGTCTCGGCTCCTTCGTACAATAGCTCCTATAGCGCTTCTAACTACAACCAACCTACTCAATATGGCACCAGTGCGCCTCAGATTCCTCAGCAACCCATGAACGGTTTCTCATCTACCCCGGCACCCATGCACAACATCCCTGGCATGCCTCCGGCTGCTCCGGCTGCTCCGGCTGCTGCGATTGTCAACCCTTTAGCTAGCATCCCGCAAGCACAGGCTGCAGCTTTGGCACAGCTTCTGTCTATCCCTGGATTCCAGAACAACCCGCAGTTGAACCCGGCTATTGCCACCATTCTGCAGACTCTGGCACTCGGAGGTGTGCCCACTGCGACGCAGACCCCCTCGCAGGCTGAGCTGCCGTTTCCACAGTTTGGACGAGCGCCGCCGACAGGACCTCAATCGGACCGAGATTATGGCCGGTCACCTCCGCGTCGCGGCAGAGACCGGTCGAGGTCGCCGGCTGGATGGGACCGTAACGGAGATGATCGTAGTGCTGGTAGAAATGAGTACCGTGAGCGTAGCCCTGTCCCTATGGGATTGTCGTCCAATGTCGAGATCAGACCGAGATGGATTGAGTTTGACAAGAACATGCCGCCAAACCATATTCGGGTTTACAGCCGAACGCTCTTTATTGGTGGAGTCAACTACTCGGACAACGAATTACACGATATCTTCGCCAAGTTCGGTGAAGTACAATCTTGCATTGTTAACAAGGATAAGCGTCATGCTTTTGTCAAGATGCTGTATCGTGATATGGCGGTGCGGGCCATGGACGAGATGAAGAGCCCCGAGTTCCAACACTATGGCCTCCGCACCCGCTGGGGTGTCGGTTTCGGCCCCCGTGACTGCAGCGATTACAACACCGGTGTCTCGGTGATCCCGATTACGTCCCTCACGGAAGCTGATCTTAAATGGATGCACACTGCGCAATTCGGTGGATGTGGCGACCAGGAAATCACCTCGGGAATGTGTGTCGAAGAACCCGACATAGAAATCGGTGCCGGAGTCTCTTCTAAGGCTATTTCTCGCCGGATCCAAACGGACCGTGGTGGTTCTTTTGGTCCCAAGAGTACTCGGAGTGAAATGGCCGCGCGTTCCACCACTAACCATCCTCCGGCTTCCGCTCCGACAGCTCCGCAGGCCTCCATTAATGGCGACAAAGATAGAGAGAGAAACCCCAACGGGAACCCGCCGTCTACTCCGTCTGTTCCATCAGCTCCTGCCGTTCAGGCTCCACCTACTGCCCCTACAGGGCCGCAGAGAGGCAACCACAAGAACGGCACGCCGCCTACTGCGCCATCAGCTCCCCAGGGATTCTCTGGGAGAGGCCGGGGTCACCATGAAGGACCGCCACGGGGTGGTCGGGGGAGAGGAGGGTTTAGGGAGAGAGCAAGGGCGCGGAGGGATTTTGATACGCCGCAGCAGTTTGGGCAGGGGTTTGATTATGGAGCGAATTATTAAGGAGAGTGAGGGTTAATGGTTGTTTAAAATGGGAGTTGGTTGAATTGTGAGAGGTGGTGATAGGTTTAGGATATCAATGTTTGGGGATTTGGATATAGCAAGGCGTTAAGGGTTGTTTTTAAGACTACTTGTAATATTTAGGAATTGAATATCTTTATTAAGGTGAAACGGAGATCTAGTCTCTTTGAATTTAGGTGACTTTATATTATATTTCTAACAACTTTTTAAGAGCTTAATTAATAGACTTCTAAGGATATAATATTTAAATAGAAAATAGTATAATTCCATATAAAAATTCAATATATAGCCTAAAAACTTTATACCCTTGTCTTTATTCTTAGTAAGCTAACTCCTAGGCTAGGGCATTCTAAAAACTTTAGTCTATCTAGTATTCTTTCTATAGCTTCTATTAATTTACTCTTAAGTATACATTAAAATTATATACTTTTGTACTCTATAATCAAACCTTCTATAATAAATCAGAACCTATAGCTTTAGTAACTTAATTATCATATGCTTTTACTACACTAGAGCTAAAGAAAGCTCTATAGCCTTCCACTAGTTCTGCTTTCACTACATCCCCTATTGTAATGGTGCCCAGCTTCACCGCACTACCTGACTTTCGCTAATCGCTGATCATTGACTTCAGCAAAGACGACTTCACACCATCTACTGATTTCTTTATCTTCGATTCTCTAATACCCTCATCATTCATCGGCTCCTCTAATTGGCTAACCGACGACTCACCACGCGACCACCTGCCGGATTTCCATGCACACGATACCGAACTTGATCCTGTGTTCTATAAAAGGGTACAGGAAGATCACATACGGGCTGTCGGGGACGGACACGTGATAGACCAATTGCTTCCCGCTAGTGAAGGGAATTTGTTTCCCGATGACGTTAATGATGTTTCTGGGTGCTCACCGCTGCCAGCGAAACGGCTTAAGCCGGAAACTGATTGGGTATGTCGTGACCCCACCACTGCCAACGTCGCACAAATCATTTTATGAATGTTGAAGCTGACCGTGGTTCCCCATCTAGTCTTTATCCCTCTCGCCCTCTTTCGACAATGTTTGGCCTTCACACGATACTAATGCCTTCAACTATTCACCGTCGTTCTTCGGCCTATCGAATACCCCTGAGCCCCCACCCATCCTAATGACCGTCCACGACCTCCCGACAACTAAAATACTCGACCATAATCCGACGCCCACGCCAAATTCGACATCCCCCGTTGCCACCTCGCAAACACACCTCGGGAAACACAACCGCGAGTCCTCAGTGCGGCAACATGCATACGGCCATGAAGGACCTGCTTTGGCAATCAGCTAACTAATCATATACGTGAAATGGCTTAGGGAGTCAACAAAGACACTAGTCCCCGGCGCGTCGACGGTACCACGGGGGCACAGCGTGTGGAGGGCGACGTCGCTTGTGCGGGATGCACGCTATGGATTGGATAGGGCGGTGGAGAAGGGTAGAGCGAATGGGGGTCATAAGACTAGCGATTGGAGTAGTGGGGAGGCGAGGCCGTATTTGACGAAGGAGAATCGTGAGGGGTTTCTAAGGAGGTTACGGAGTGATGTTCTCGCGGATAAATTCAAGAGGGTTCCGAGTATCTCTCGGTTCTATGTTGATTTTACGGATGGAGAGATTGATCTTCTGCTTCAACAAGCGCGGAAATTCGGTAATTTTAAAAACCCACTGATAAATAAGGTGTGGGAATTGAAGATTATCCACAGGCGGCCAGTATATTGAATCTATGCGGATTGAAGAACAAAGGCGCGTTATGACGACGGGACTATATGGTCATTTACAACTTTCTTTCTGATGTCAATTGCCGCAGGACGAACGATGGGAAGCCGAAGATATATACGGTGGAACGCAATCGGACAAATGGGGCCACGGGTCGCTTGGTCAAGATGGCACAATTACGCATGTGGAGAGAAATCGGAGGTATCTATGGGATCCGCATGGGGCCGTGATATGTTAATGGGCTTGTGCAGATGGCAACGTTGTTGGAGGATAATTTAGAAATTCGTCAGGAGTGGACGAACTGCGCCGGGTATATTGCAACGATTTCGTGGGTTTCGGCGGATGCGTTTATCTGTGGGACAACAATGCATTCGGATTCGCATAATCAGCAGTATAATAAGCCGAGGAATTTACTGTTGGGGGATCATTTGGGGAGCGGACGTTGAAGGCGTTCCCGAATCACAGGGTGGCTAGGCCAGGGGTTGATAAGGGGGAGAACTCAACACATGCGATGAGAGAGTCGCAAGATCCGTAACTATTTTCATCAATGGTAGCCTCCGCCTATGACTCTGGCACCGGCCTAGCATATACATCTAGCTTCGACCGAACCGTCAAACTCTGGAAAACACACCCTCCGGCTCCGACATGGTGTGTCTCGCGACTTGGCGACATACCGGTTACGTCAACTTCGTACTACCAAACGGTCAATTTGTCGCTACGGGAATGGACGCGCCCGACCAGGCCATCCGCATCTACCAACTTGACCCCCATGATCCCAACCAAAGCACCCACCGATCTTTCGGTGACCGCTTTAGCGCTCTCAAGACACCGACGGCGAATTCCCCGAAGTTCAAATGGGGGTACTTCCCGGCGACGATGCAGTGGGGCAAGGCCCCCGGATGCTGCCACCACCTGCTCGTCGGGTACTCGCCGCGCAACTTCTAGGGCACTGACGAGCACATCTCTGAAGTTAAGAAGAACTCGGGCGTGATCCGCATCTGGGACGCAGTATCCAGAAACGAAATATTGCTGAATTTCCCGTTGGCATAGAATGTGTTTGAGGCGGCGTGGCATCCGGGGTAGATGACGTTTGCGGTGGCGACGTTGGCGATGACGAATGCCGAAGCGAAGGTCAAGACGCAAGTGGGCATTTGGAGTTACTCGAGGGACCTGGGAGGCAACGGGAGTGACTATCATTTGAAGCAAATGTTGGATTGCTATTCGAAGGATATTAATGAGGTGGCGATTATGTCGAATTCGTCGAGTTATTCGTACGTGACGGCTGCGATGACTGATGGAAGAGTTTATGTTTGGGATACGACGCCGGGAGATGCTCCGGTACACATCTTACGGCATGGCCCGTCAGTGGAGCCGTTGACGAACCCCGAGGATGACACGGATGTTCGCTTTACGCTATGGGGGTCGCTGACGGACCAGCTGTACACTGGGGGCTCTGACGGTCTGGTACGTGTCTAGAACATTTGAAATAAAAGGCCGTTTGTGCGGACGTTGCTGGAAGTGCCAGGGCCGCTGATGGCGGGAGCGTTCTCGGGAAATTTTTCAAGGATGGTGGTGAGAGATGCATCGGGGAGGGTTTTCTTGTTGATGGTGAATGGGGAAGATGAGAGGGGGGAGGATTACTTGGTGGCTAGGGGGGTGAATGGGGTTGGAAGGAGGATACGGAAGCCGGTGCCGTATACGCCGCATGGGGAGGTGCTGGGGTCGAGGGTGGAGAACCGAGTGGAAGAAGATATACCGAGTAAGGGGATCATGAGAGCAAGGGTAATGATTGATCGTGGCCAAATTGTCGTAGATAAAGACCCCTTGATTGGCGCCGGGAAAGGTCCGGCGCACGTTATGCTCAGATTATTCAATAAGGAGGCACATGTCGACGGGGACGTCGAAGGCAGGATAAAGTCAGGATATGCCATAAAGCCTAGAGCCCTACTCAACGCACGACATCCATATAGGGTGAGTGTTGACGCCCTTTGAGATCTGGACGAGTTTCTTGCCACTCAAAACCTCGATTTCTAACGCCACGTTGAGAACACTACCCGCGACTTCCACATTATTCACTGTGACCCGAGACCCAATTAATGCTCGCTGCCGACCGCGTTGATTTCAACATCCCGTTACTCGATTCTGACGACCTCGAGGAGGCGTGCGGCTCTGAGGACGAGGACGACTTGTAGGATGTTGAGGATGGCAACGACGATGCTGCCGAGATGGGCGATATGACGACATGAATTTGGTTGTCGCTTAATTATATACATGCAGCAGATGATAGACTTTAATTTTACATAGATTTCATTTTCACGAATAAATATAGGTGGGTTAATTTATCACGTGACTATATATATATATATATATATATTATATTTCATGATTTAACATGTTTTGCATTTTCTTCAAGCAGTACAGCAAACAAACCAAACGTCACAAAGCATTAATAATAAACAAATGACCTCTGGCATTAACTCTCCACTCCAAAACATATTTGATATATTCCTTTTCCCACTCTCCCATTACAACCTCGCCTTCTCCGGCACCGCGTTCACCTCGGCATACATTCTATCAATTTCCCCCCTAAACCTCCGCACCACCTGCGGCCTCTTCAACTTCAATGTCGGCGTCAACATGTCATTCTCAATTGTAAACGGCTCCAAGTCCAAATGGATACCCCGCACCCTCTCAAAGCTATTAAACTTGTGCTTCTTGCCAATCTTGTCGAAGATCTCCAATATCTCCTTCTTAACAATTGGGTCCTGGCACGCGGCCTTGAGGCCAGGGATGTCCGCCGGGACAATGTGACGCTTGAGGTGTTTGGAGGCAAAGGGGGCAAAGGTAATCGGATCAATGCCGAAAATGCCAACAAGTGACGACTGCATGGGGTCCCCATGGACGTATGCAGCCGTGATTAATGATGTCGACGCCATATAGATGTTCTCAATACGTTCCGGCGAGATATATTCACCCTGGGCCAACTTGAGCACGTTCTTCTTGCGGTCGATAATCTTGAAGCGCCCGAGGTTGTCGACTTCGGCGATGTCCCCAGTATAGAACCAACCCTCAGCATCGAGGGCCTTTGCGGTCTCTTCGGGGTTCTTGTGGTACCCTTTGAAGATAAAGGGGCCACGAAGCAACAATTCGCCGCGGGGGTTCGGCGTGTTGGTGACAAGATATCCCATGTCAGGGACTGACTCGAGACACACTTCGATACCGGGGTTCGGCGCGCCAATATTGCCGACCGAGAAGTCGCCCACCAACTGGCAAATACCAGCGGCATAGGACTCCGTCAGACCATACCCCTGGACAAACTTATTCCCAAACGCAGCCCGCAGGAACTTCTGGACCTCGGGATCCAACTGGGCGGACCCCGAAACCATGTACGAACACTTTTCCAACCCCAACGCCGCCGTTATCTTGGGCGTCCAGATCCGATCAAACAAAAAGTGGCTATTGTGCGCCTGGCCAATCGGCAACTTCATGCTCGCCTTCTTCGCATCAACTGCCTTGCGCGATAACGCACCCTTTAACCCTGGCGCCTCGATTGTCGACGCACGTAGCGCTGAGTTGAAGCGGTTGAACAGCCGCGGAACACTCATAAATATTCTGGGCTTCAACAGCTTCATGTCATCGACAAGGCCCGTGACATCACCCCTGAAATACCCGACGCGGCCACCTTCGGCAAGAACTGTGTGGTCGATGAGACGACCGTAGATGTGAGCGAGCGGTAAGTATGAAATATGCGTATCATACGGCTTGACATGGCCCGGGGCCCGCGCGGCCGTGATGGCGGCGACGGCGTTGCCGTGGGTCAGGAGTACACCTTTGGGAGGGCCGGTTGTCCCGGACGTGTAGTTGATCGTAACGAGATCGGCGGGGCCCGGCGGGCGCATAGGGCGGCCAGACTGGGCACCAATGGCTTCGACGTCGGTCATGGAGTAGATTTTGATATTGTGGGTGGCGGCGATGTTGTTGAGGATGGAGAGCATGGTAGAGTTGGCTTGTTCGCCGGCATCGAGGGGGTCAAGGGAGATGATGACTTTGAGGCTGGGGAGGCGGGCGGCGATGGAGAGGATGGTGGGGATGTGCGGGAGGGAGCAAAGGATGACGGGGACTTCGGCATGGTTGATAACGTATTCGGAAGTCTCAGGGCCGAGGGTTTCGTAGAGGGAGACAGAAAACAGAGACTGGGAGATTATGGCGAGTTCTGGAAAGAAAAATAATGGGTTAGTTTGACAGGTTCTCCGTAATTCTTCCAAAAATGGATGGGTACGCAGGATCTCACATCAGATGCATATAAGCATCATAAGCAATCCACTGCCAAAATTTAATCCAGTCTTACTTCACTCCTCCAGACTTACCAGCAATCTGCCACTCCGCCCGGTTCTGAGACCACAAACCCACCCCATACTTCGCACTCGGATCCACCCCACCGCCTGCATCACCTCCACCAACCCCGCCCCCAAATTCTTCCTCCGCTCCGCAACCTCTCCATACGTCTGCCACGCATACGAATTCTCCCAATCACGTGTCTCCCGATTCCACGGTCTTGTCCCCAGGCATGCTTCTCCCGGAATCCTTTTCGCCACATCCTCGAACTGATCATGCGTTGTGCGAACATCTGGGTCAAGCGTCTCTAGCTGTTCCGAGTCACGGAAGCGCCAATGGCGGTACACGGCGGAGCGCCCATCACGCGCGGACCCGGGGAGGGGGACGCCGTGGGGTTTTCCGAGGGGTGGAGCGAGGGCGAGGTCCTTGCAAAGAGCCGTTATTTCAGGGGAGATGCCCATGATGGCAGTTGGCGGGTGTCGGTGGGTTTTAATGTTTTATATGGATTTAGTTCCAAGATAGGGATTACTGACGCTTGGTCTCAAAATAAAGGGTAGACCAGCGCTTCAGATAGGAGACGTCAAATTGTGACAATGACAAGAGGAAGTTTTCACAAGGAAGAAACGCGCTGTAAAAATCGGATATCGTGGAACTTCCTGTGGAAGGTTCGTCGGATACCAAAAGTCTGGTACGGAAGGTACTGGAGCAGCTTTGTTATCCGTAAGCAGAAAGAGATTGGCCTTGGAAACAACAGGATCGTATTCCAGAAAGAAGTCAATATCAGTCTTAGGGAAAGAACTAAGGGACCAATTAATTCCGGATTCTCAAGATGATGAGATTGAGAAACTACGGAGGAAAAGAAAACAAAAAGCAGAGAATTATTAGGTTTTATGGGTGATGGCCAGGACTTGACGACGCGGTTAGACTCTATGGTTGTATCAAGGAATTGGAGGAAGAACAGACCAGGACATACACGACTGGGGAGTTGGTATGATGCAAGGGTCAACTTCTCAAGTGCAACACTGACACGTTGGCCACGAAAAATATGGCCAAATTGCGTCGATGGGGATAACTATATATGATGTTTTACGAGCTGATGGCAGCTGAGTGACTACCGTCTGTGAATTGCACAACAGAGTTCCCTTGACAGGTTGGAGATTATTGTGCCAGAGTCGAAATCCTCAATCTACGGCCACTTGAAGTCTTCAGCGCATATTATTGCCTTGGATGCATTGCTCGATATCCCAACGGCTCTTCCAAGTCCGCACACTAGGCGGAGTTGGAATCGATTACGATTCCTAATAATTTCTCTAGGAGCTTAGTGTCTTTCCCAATTGACATCTCCACATCCCAAGTGTATTATATAGATCTCTCTCTACAGCCCCCGACCCCAATACGACAAACACTATCCTCTCCCTTCCTAGTATCTCCATATTACCCAGCTGTCTTCTCAGCCAGAAGCCCATCCTCTACTACATCGCACTACCACCACTCACCTCTCCACAGACCCCAAATCTACCACAACCCAAGCGCCTGCCAAATACTCTCACCCGACCGAGGTTCCTGCTCCTTCCCTTCCCCTAATGCCTCGGCCCAATTCACTGAACGTAATCCTCCACACTTTGTCCAAGTTGCATTGGTGTATATAGTTGTTTAGGATAGGTATCGCTGTCATTGATTCCGAGGATAATATTGTGTTTGGGGAGGACGTAGATGGGTTTGAGCCTCGGTTGATGAGGAGTTACGAATGAGAGGGTTGGTAGAGACGAGAAATTTGAATGTCGGACGATTTATAAATATGAAGGGTAGTGATGAGATCTAGTATGAGGGTGGAGATAAGATATCCAGATGCTTGGACACTTTGATTTCTATATTTGTCGTGGAACATGTGACAATTGTAATTGCCCTGGTATAGTTCAATGTTGATGTGTTCAGTTGGAGGTTATCAATAAGACCCCATGGTGCACACAAGGTCTTTTATATTTTTGTAGAATTCTAAGCGGACATTTTCGTCCGAAGAATTCTAAGGAAGGTGATACGCGAGGAAGTAGTGAAGTTGGATTACACTAATTGGTTCCGTGATTCTAGAAAAACAAATAATTACACAATACTAATGACGTATATATAAATTTCATATAATTCTTTGTATCTTCTCCAATTTTCATATTTTCATCTATGGCTATCACGGGTCAGATGTTCAGGATCATGTTTCTCCATTTTGTTCCAACTAATCTTCTAGAAACTCGGTTTGTCTCAATAGAGAAATAGTATGATTAAAAGGGTTTACAGATACAAATAAGGGTTATATAAAAGTGGAATCTGGTTCCTAAACTAGGGATTTTTAGCTGTGAATTGGGAGTAATCTCTAACATCTAATTGGCTGGGGAGTTGTAATTTCTAGAAGTTGGGATGCTCTGTCAGTAGGATTTATAAAGTATTCTTTTAATGGGTAATTGAACTTACCAATACATACAATACACGACAGGCCTGTTACAGACCACTCCTCCACCTAACCATCAACCTAATCATTATAACCTCAGTCTCCTTCACCTTCACCTTCACCTTCACCCTCACCCTCACCTCCCACCGTCTCACCCCAAGTCTCATCTGAACCTACAAACCCCCTTCCCCTCCCTCCCCAAAACCTTAAATTCCTGACAGCACCTGACCACCATCTTCCACCACCCACCCACCTACATTCCACCCCCTGTAAATCTGACACACCAGATCTCCTCGTTAAAACCCCGTCCGATCTCACGCAGCCCCGGCCCATACACATCCGGCCAGGCGCAGTACGACTCTACACCAAGAAATAAGGTTTCATGGGGCGATTTGGCTGATGTTGGTGGTGATGAGACGGGATGGAGGAGTGTGAGGTTAATGTGTAACAGGCCGCATGATGGTAGAGGATGCGGGTGTTTGGGAGGTGGATTGGTATATAGAGAAGGGAGTAGCCGGTTGAGACGAATTGAAGAAAATCAATTTGGCTATCTCTATTTCTTATTTGGGTTGTATTGAGATTTCTATCATTAATTACTTGTTCGCAGGCAGACCTTTTCTATTTGCTTCTTGTCATTCATTATCACCAGTTAAATCATATCCTTTCTTTTTTTTTTTTTCTTTTCTTTTTATCACTGCCATTTATCCAAATAATCAAAATGGAACGTGCCAACTCTTACGTTATCCGGGCTCTCCAAACCGCCTTTGCCATCGCCGTCTTGATCCTCGCTGTCACTGGTATGTTTAATATACTACGATCATGTAACTGCCTTCAATATACTAACAATTCTCCCACAGTCTCTAATCACTATAACACCAAAACCGATTTTGCCGCTCCTTCTCAAATCAACTTTCTTCTTTTTGTTCCTTGCTTCTCCTTCTGCTCATTAATCTACCTCGAAATCGTCCCCCTCATCGCTCCCTATGGTAAGTGTTACCACTGACTATCGCAACGTGAATACCCAGTTAACCCTCCATAGTATTCTACCCTGGTGGCGCTCTCATTTTCGAAATCTTCAACACTGTTTTCTACTTTAGCGGCTTCACAGCCTGGACTGTCTTTGTCTCCCAACTATCATTCTGCACCGGGACAATTTGCACAGCGGCGCAACTGGCGGCGGTGGCGGGGGGGATCTCATTTGGGTTGTGGGCGGTGACCCTTATATTAACATCACGTGATACATTTGAGTGGGGGCAGAAGCCTGTGGTTGCAACTGGGACGCCGGTGATGAGTGAGGTGTAGATGAAGAATGAGACGATGAAAGAAAGGGAAGATGATTTCCTTTTGTTTATACAGATTAACGATGCTATGATGACGACCAACTGCCGACACGGCTTAAAACGAACAAATATTCTCCGCAATAAATATCCCCTTCCGATATTTCCAATCATTACTATACACATTTTCGACTCCCTGGATCGAGGCCACCGCATGATAACCCTTACTTCAAATCTTCATCCATCCATCGACTATATACCAGGGCGATGAGCTCATCGGACAAAACCTCTACCATCACAGCCTGTCAATCGCCTCACTAATCAGCATCAACATCAGCATCAACAATAGACGCATTTACCCGCTTCGATGTTAACGGTTGCATTCAAGAGTTGTGATCGTACGACTTTGAGAGACTTGATGGAGAGGACAATGGAGGGTTTGAAACAAGTACGTGTGTGAAAAAAGGGATTTCTTAGTGGTCAAAACTTAAGACGGGAAGGACCAGAACAAGGCATGAGATTACTCGTGGCTGCATATTACTTTATTGACGATATATCCATGCAGGCATCATATTCAACAATTTCCATTTATCACCACCAACCACTATCCCACTCCCATAAATATGCTTTCCCTTCTTCCATATTCCCTCACTGCCCATGCTCCCATTTCTGGGCCCATGTCGCCATGCGCAAGTGGGTTCCGATTTTGCACCATCGCCACTCCCCATTAGCCTTTGGGCTATGGCGTGCTTTGGTGTGTCCCCACTTAGCCTGACTTACATTAGCCCCAAAGTAGCAACAAAAGTCTTTAAGGTATTGGCAGAGGCCAATGGCGTGCGAAATGGTTATTTATATGTTTATTTAATATTATGGCAAGGAGAGTTTAAAAGAGAGAGGGAGGTCCGGTGCCTTTATCTAAAGTTGTTTCTTCTTCTTTTCTTTTTATTTCTTCTTTTGATATTCAGTGACTATTCTCTATTTAATTTACATATAATCTTTACGTATTTCACAATGTCCGGCCAGAAGTTTGAGACTCTCCAGTTGCACGCCGGTCAAGAGGCCGACCCCACCACCGGGTCCCGTGCCATCCCCATCTACGCTACTTCGTCGTATGTCTTCAAGGACTCGGCCCACGGCGCCCGTCTCTTTGGCCTCAAGGAGTTCGGCAACATCTACTCTCGTATCATGAACGTAAGTACTAATATCAGAACCTCACTTAGTCTCTGGACCAAAGATCATAGCTGACCACTCTTCTCTCCAGCCCACCCTCGACGTTTTTGAGAAGCGCATTGCCGCCCTCGAGGGTGGTGTCGCCGCCCTCGCCACTGCCTCTGGCCAAGCCGCCCAATTCATTGCCATTGCCACCCTCGCTCAGGCCGGCGACAACATCGTCTCCACTTCCAACCTCTACGGCGGCACCTACAACCAGCTTAAGGTCTTCCTACCCCGCTTCGGCATCACCACCAAGTTCGTCAAGGGCGACGACCATGAGGCGCTTTCCGGTGCCATCGATGAGAAGACCAAAGGTGTCTACATTGAGTCGATCGGAAACCCTGCCTACAATGTGCCTGACTTTGAGGCTATTGCCAAGGCTGCCCACGCTAAGGGTGTTCCCGTCATTGTAAGTAGTATAAATTTCACGATAGCTTCACAAAGAACTTGATGACTAAATCGCATCCCTCCTAGGTCGACAACACCTTCGGCGCCGGGGGCTACTTCTGCCGCCCCATCGAACATGGTGCCGACATTGTCGTCCATTCCGCCACCAAGTGGATCGGCGGCCACGGCACCACCATTGGCGGCGTTATCATCGACTCTGGAAACTTTAACTGGGGCGACAACGCCGCCCGCTTCCCCGACATGGTGAACCCCTCTGCCGGCTACCACGGCCTCAAGTTCTGGGAAACCTTTGGTAACCTGGCCTTTATCCTACGCGCCCGTGTTGAGATTCTGCGCGATCTCGGCGCCTGCCAGAACCCCTTTGGTGCCCAGCAATTAATTTTGGGTCTTGAAACTTTGTCTCTGCGTGGCGAGAGACATGCGCAGAATGCGTTGACGTTGGCTAAGTATCTGGAAGCCTCGCCGTACGTTTCGTGGGTTTCGTACCCGGGTCTTGAGTCGCATCCTTCACACGAGAAGGCCAAGAAGTACCTTCCCCGCGGCTTCGGCGGTGTCTTGTCGTTTGGTGTCAAGGGTGGGGGCGAGAAAGGGTCTGCTGTTGTTGATAACTTCAAGATTATCTCCAACTTGGCCAACGTTGGTGACTCGAAGACGCTGGCTATTCACCCGTGGACTACTACCCACGAGCAGCTGTCAGACGAGGAGAAGGTTATCTCGGGTGTCTCAGAGGACTTGATTCGCATTTCGGTTGGCACTGAGCACATTGATGATATCATTGAGGACTTTGAGCAGGCGTTTAAGACTGTATTGGCCTAGAGGGCTGGCAGAGATGATTTGTATGATGTAAAACTTGGGTTTATTTAGGGTTGGGTAGGTAATGTGCGGAGTTTGGGTTTGTTTTTGGTTATATAAGGCTTGATAATACCTATAATGAGATTTGTTCGATCTAAAATATTTAAGCCGGATTATGGTGTGACCTTTTGTTGTAAAGCCTATAAAATAATGCCGTAGATATTGAAATACAGGGTCCAGTCGGCATATTAACCCTAAAATACAATTACAGTTATAGACCCACTTTTACGTTGTTATATCACAGTCCACCTGTTGCCCACCAGAGTTCATTGAGACGCTATTGAACCCGCGCCATCACCATCAACCATCACGACTTCACAATCCCAACCCCACCACCCCTATCGCCAAAATGAAACTTTTATATTTCCTCACCGCCGCCCTGGTAACCGTTGCATCCGCCACTGACTCTCCACCTCTCGCTACTCCCCACACCACCGCCTCCACAACCACCGCCCTCACGCTCACCATCCCCGCTTCTTCCAACCTTCCCGACCCCTCTCGGCTCCCCCCCGCCACCCACGCGGTGCTCAGCGCCTTCGGGCTGCGCATAGAGCAACCGTTAACGATCCGGAATACTTTTGAGTTCGGGGTGGTGCCTGCGGGGTCGTATCTTGTGGATGTATTTTGCCCGACGCATGGGTTTGCGCCGATGAGGGTCGATGTGGGGGAGGGTGGGGTGGTCGAGGGGGCGTGGGATACGTTTAGGGGGAATGATTGGGGAATAGGGAGAGGTTATTGAGAGGGGGGATGGTGGGTTTGCTGTGAAGGTGCTGGGGGAGAGAGATTGGTTTATGGAGAGGCCGAAATGTAAGATGGACCGGGAACGATGATGTGATGGTAGTCATGATGCTAACAAATCGGTAGTCTCCGTGCTTTCCTTGTTCAAGAATCCCATGATCCTCATGGCCGGTGTCTCTCTCGTCATGTTCATGGGAATGCCCTGGCTCATGGACAACAGTACGTATCATCCATCATATCCTCACTATAAACAATTCTCTAACAGCCTCCAGTGGACCCCGAACTCCGTGCTGAATTTGAGGCCCAACAAAAGAAGGGCGGTATCCTCGGCGCTCTTGGTGCTGGCGGTAGCTCTGACGGGAAGCCGACGGTGACCCCTGGGACCAACTTTGACATGGCAGCATACTTGGCTGGACCGGATAAGAAGAAGGGGAGCCCGTGCTGTCGGGAGGTGTTCGGAGATAAGATTAGTAATGTTTGATGGAATTGACAGGAATTCACAAGGTATTGATGTTGTTAAATAATAGGATATTTGGGGATATTTGATGTATTTTGTATCTCTGTGTTGCCGGCGGGACTTGATGCTATTTAGAGGATGGGACGTTGGGGACCTGTATAGCATGTCTTCTACCAATCACTACCGCCGTCACCACCATCATCCTAACCTTTATCGTAATCACCCCCCATTATCATAATCCTCTCTGTTGTCATAATTGTTGCCGCCGCCATAGTCGTTCCCATCATCGTAATTGTTACAATCGTTATCATCTCCACTATGGTGACCTTGATCATCATTATTGTTATCATTACTATAGTAGTTATTCACAACTGTTGAATTGTGGCTATCGTCGTGACCTCCATGACAATATTTACATGTTGACATTAGTTAGTTATTAAGACACAAGAAACCGTAACTTCACTTCTAAAGCAATAAATAAAACAAGAAAATGCACTAAAAAGTCATAAAATCATACAATAAATGATATAAAAAAATAGAAAACAACAGTCAATCAAAAATCACCACCGTCAAACCCGCCACCATCGTCATACCCACCATCGTCATATTGGGCATCCTGATACCCATCTCTATACGCATCATCTTCCATATGGTCAATTGCCCCCTCAATCAAAGCCCCACCAACCAATCCCGCACCCAACCCTAAAGCTGCACCGCCCATCATCCCCCCCATATTGCTACTTTTCTTCGGCGGCTGCTGGGCGTAGCCACCGCCATAGCCGCCACCGCCATAGCCACCACCATAACCGCCGTAGCCCTGTTGGGGCGGGTACCCTCCATAGCCACCACCCGATTGCTTGTTGCCGGCCTTTCCGAGGAGTTTTCCTAGAAGCCCGGTCTTTTTGCCACCGGACGAGGATCCTCCCATACTACCCATCGCTGAAGCAAGCGCGGCGCCCCCGGCAGCACCACCAAGCATGCTTCCATACCCCTTGTTATTTGTCGTCGCCAACGATGGCGCCCCACCATACCCTCCCGGCTGCGGCGACGGCGACTGATAGTTCGGGGTCCCGCCGTAACTCGAGTCACCACCATAGTTTGGGTTGCCGCCATAATTAGGGTTCCCCCCGTAACTAGGGGCCCCCTGCTGGTGTCGGGCATTCTCTTCTTCCTGGATCCTCCGTGCCATCGCGGCATCGGATTCTTCTTGGGCAGTACGCGACGAGGAGCCAGGCTGATCGTAGACAGAGGGCATCGAGTTGTAGGGGTTTTTCTTATCGTCGGTGTGCTGGTTGAACGAAGGGTTGGGGCTTGGCGCATAGCTTGGGGGAGCACCTGGGGGTGGAGCTTCACCAGGGGGGTAAGCGGGTTCGGTGGGCTTTTCCCATTGCGATTGCTTGGTGTGGAGGTTGACATAGAACCTGGTGGGGTTGAAGCGCGTTAGTTAGAGGCCGGAAGGACAATGAGGAGTGATGTGATGGTGATGAGGATGGTAATTGGCGGACAGCTTACCATTCTTTGTATTGGTCGTTCCAGCGGGCGGTCCACCCGGGAGGAACCTGCGGGGCTTGAGGCGGCGGAGGACCCGGAGGCGGTGCAAAGTCAGACATTGTATCGAGTAGCGTGTAAAATACTATGTTCCAAAGTAAAGAAAAAGAGATTAAGATCACAAATATCGCACTAAAAGAAAATCCAACGGCGACTCTCCAAATAAATATAAATCCAAGAAATTCCAAAAATCCCAATCACCCGATGAAACCAATGACTTTGCCTCACCCTCCCTCCTAAAACGGAAACAACTCAAAGAGGCCCCGAAGTTTACACGCCAAATAGGGCTAGCGGGCTCAACTCCGATGGAAATGGCAGGGTAGCTAGACGCAGCTGGACAGGCAACTACGCACTTATCGAGCTACTATGATTGGCTTCGGGCTAACTCTGTAAAAGATAAGCGTACAATTAGAGAATTAATTAATAGCAAAAGAAAATTCGAAAAGATGCGATCAACAATATGAATGGTTTCACTGTCAATTCAATCAATCGATGCAAACCCACGATGACGATGCCTCCAATATCAATCACTCCATCCCCAACACTCGTTTTACTTCTCCCACTCACCCCGTGACCAATCATCCACTTGCATAAATTCCCCCATCCTCCCAAAACAAGCTTTCCACCACCTACCTATATGCTCTGTCCTCTCCACCCCAATACCACAATCTATTGGAGGCCTCCCGGACACAGCCGCAGGATGCAACCGACCACATGATCCCAATTGACCCTCACGAACTAAGTTCGCAGAGAATGTATAAGCCACAGAGATTTGAACTTGTCTTCGCTTTGATTTTCCGAGGATCTCTTGACCTTTTCAGTGCGTTTCTTTGGGTGGTGAATTTGAAACTTCTCATTTTGTAGTCAGCTAATATCGCTAGTTCCCTCTCTGCCACCCCTCTAGGCTGAAAGATTTATAGAGGGGGCCATGAAACCGAGTTCCCGCAACATGAATTCAACCCGTGACTCCAATCATCAGAAGTGGAGACCGTGACAGCATCAAATGAACACATTGTCGCTTCCGCTTTTCACTATTTCCACCCCTTCAACTTAAGATCCGGCTGGACCCACCGTATACTCAATCTCACCTCACAACAAGCATATCAGAAGGTAAATTCTGGGAATTGAACATTAATATTATTTTGTTCTCCTACATCTGAGAGAAACAAATGTGAGTATAGGTGTGAACTCAACAAGGCTAAACTACGAAAAAAAAAAACAAATCTAACCAAGAATACACCTGAACTTCAAGGCCACAGTCTCTGAGAAAGCGTCTCTGAAGTTCCATACCTATATATCACCTAATCATCTCTAAGCCAACCATTCTCAACCATCTCATCACTCTCTCGGCCATCTCAACCCAGTCAAACTCTTTGTCCACATAATCTCCACATCCCCACTACACCCAGCTCCCGCCGTCACATCCACCATTTCATACTCATCTCTCAGTCACCAGTCACCACTATGAGGTAAGCTCTCGATGGTTACTACCTCTCGTTAGGGCTTTCGGATCGAGTATGGAGTCGTCTTTCCATTTGATGACTTGGATCCAAGACCGAAAGCTCTCAGCGCCCGATGGGTGCACGGCTTGACGTCCGGATGACAGTCTTAGAACAGCAGTCACTAGAGTTCGAGAAAGGGAGAGAAAATCGGAGCGGCGCAGGCGGATTGGCTTGGGATCAGAGCTTCTTCGAAGTCTGGGTCGTGAGACTGGGAAGCTTCACTGGGCTGATCCATCGAATCTTAGGGCGAAAAAGGCTAGGTCGAGATGAGGGGCGATTGATCGACCAGATCTGGTGAGAAATATCACCAAGAAGACCACCAAGAACAAAATTTCAGGAAGCGGAACCACTTGAAGCTGGGTTTAGGTTCAATTGTAACGGGCGGCGGGAGAACTTTGGCGGTAGTAGTGATAGAGGACTTGATTGTTCCGTAGTTTGAACGAGGGGCCTCTTGGGTGGCAGGGGTAATCAGCTCAGACGCCGGAATGGGTCTGGAGGGAGAATTGGCTCCCAGATTGAATTGGTAGCGATCTTGGGGGCTAGTAGATATGACTTGATGAACGGCCCACGCCTCAAGTAATAAACTCTTCATATTCACATCTAGGAGGGCGTTTTAAGACTGAATCATCCCGATGGAAATACAATAAGTGTTATAGGAGCAAAAGAAATTGACAAGAAGCCAAAGAAGAATAGTCATCGGGAGGATGAACGGTGACAGGAAATCCCGATAGATGTAGAGACTACACCAAGTTGCCATCGTCAGGACAAAGTACATAAGCAGAGACGAAGTATACAAGAAGATTCCCGAGATACGGAATCAACGGAACGTTTGGGGGATCTTCGCGACGTCCGACTGCTCGAATACCGTTTGTCCACTCGAGGTTCCAGAGAGAACAAACCATAAACATGACGGCAAGGGTCGGAATGAACAGCGCGTAATTGGGCACCTTCAGGACGAAAAATGGTAGACGGTTTGGTAATAGTAATCTACCTGGTTGTCCTGACTTGACAGTCGCTGAGATAACAGTGGCTATCACCGGAAACCTGAGGCAAACAAAACACAAGAAAAAAAAAAGAAGCATGCCATTGTTTATGTCGACAAAAGAATGATACTGTCAAGTTTAAAGTCTGTTATGAATAATGGATAAGTCGTTGAGTAGTGATAGTGATGTCGATAATGCGAGTAGAAGAAAAGAAGAAATAGAAAATATAGTTAAATGGAAGAGACAAGAAGATATATCCTCTACTTTGTTTCCTTTACTATCCGCGTACCTGCCTCCATCACCACCCGGCCCTCCGCAAAGCTAAGCAAAGCTAAGTGGTTTTCCGGACAAAGACAATACATCTCAGTACCTTCCTCAAGATTTAACATCGTTCGTGACTACTTGCCATGTCATCAAGGTATCTCCAATTATATATGTGGATCTTCTCAGTGAATAAAGACAGAGGCTTAAGAGAATCATGATTGGCTAGCAGGATATTGACGACTAGTTTTGAAGCGCCTGTCCTAATAGTCGTAAGGACGATCATACGATGATGTTTGCATCTCCGCCTAAGCGATACTTGATGTCTCTCCATCTTAAACAACAGCGCTGTATTCAGCAACTTGAGTTCTCGGTATGCCATGGAACTCCTCATTGAACCGCTCAATATGATTTCCAATTGTTGCCCCAAGCGAAGTACCTGACCCAAACACTTATGTAGCAAAACCAATACCTAACCATAGCGGCATAATCAACCACACCAGAAACCACTGTCCGGAAAACAAGAGTCTACAGCCCCAACATCCCGTTGACAGTTTTGTCATCGACGCAAACAAGATAAAGAAGAAGCATAAAAGACAGATGAAGGAGAGTTCACTCTACGAGTCCTTTTTCCATAAACTGCTTCCCAATGTTACGAGCCCAAGGTACACCTGATATACTCTACGAAAAGAAAAGAACGAGACATAATCTGGGAGTATACCGAGCCCAAGATACTATTACGGTGCTGGTTATCATGGCCATGTAGCCGAAGGTTCCATATAACATTGAGTTCCACTAATATCCATAGACCAGACAATTAACTACTGCGTTATTGTCCATAATGAAAGATGTGATTTTCAGGTAGCAATTGATTTCGTGTAGAATTTCGTGTAGAGCTCAAGTCTGTGTAGAAACAAAAGATACAAAAGAAAACAGAACTAACCCGAAAAATCCTAGGAGGAAGCCCCTTTTAAGCTTTTGAACCCACTCCACACCACTAGCTCCCTTCCGGCCCGTTTCTCTCCCGCATGCGAGGATCTCCGGCGGGTGACCAGCCGGTCTAATCCCAAAAAGGAAATCGGCTTACACAAGAAGAAAACCCTAGTAGTCAACTTTTAGGGCTGAGCATCAAGCTGAACAATATTCACGTGATATGATGTAAGATGGGTCACGTGCGTGAAGATGACGAGACTGTGGTGAAGATAAATGAATATTGGGAACTATGAAAAAAAAAAACACCGTCATTCACGGACAAAAATTTAGCTCACCATAAGAAATAAAGCTCCGTATAATACTACGCACCCACTAAACACCACAACCAAGCCTCCCTACCAATTATCCCTCCTCACGGATAATCCTCTCCACCTCCCCTCCGTCTCCCCCCAAACAGATACGCCGCCTCCATACAATACGCCCCCACTCCATTCTGCATCCGCCTTTCACTCCCATAGCAAACCGCCACTGCGTCCACTATATTCCCCAAGATACTCTCCATTGCGCCCATCACCGAATATCCAATGAAACTCGCCACAAACCCCACAATATATGCATACAGCGAGCCCCTCAGGACGCCGCCGCCCGGCTTCTCAATCGCCAGCTGCCTCGCCGTCACCACCCAGCCGACAAAGCCCATGGTAATCGCCATGACGAAGCGGGTTGCGTGCAGCAGTAATTTGGCAAGTCTGTATGGGACAAGGCTGGCCCCACGGTCCTCGCCGCGTCCGGTGAATACTCGGGGCGTCAGCGTGACGGTCGGGGTTTGCGGGCCCAAGAACTCCATGGACGACAGGCCCCGGGCGGACATGAGCAAGTTTTGCGAATGGATCCCGGCGTACGTAATAGTCAACGGGTTCGTAAGGGCGACAATCGATGTCGGCATCAAGATATTGATTCCCCGCTGTAAAACGTACGACAAACGAGCCGGCAGGACCAAAATTGGCAGCCGGACAGCCCGGGCAAGAAGCGTCGATTCGCAGATGGTGCCAAAATTGGTAGTGAGGGCGTGGTGCACGGCGGCTTTGACGACATCAACGGATGGAGTGACAGGGATGGCGTTGCGGTGGAAGTACCACTGGGACACAGTGGCAGCCGAGGCAGCCCGGTGACTCTCGTTGATAATGGAGACGGTCCACATGTACATAAAGACAAACCACGCTCCTAGCCACCAAGTCGACACTGTCATCACCCACTGGGCCCCCGAAACCGACATGTGGCCGTCCAAGAATACGCGCGCAAACATGGAGATCCACATCCACGTCCACACAACAATCCCCCAAGACTCCCCAAGCCCACGCCGACCAACGCCGAGTTCACCCGCAAGATGCTCGCCGAAAACTCCAGAATTTCTATCGCCTGACGGATCGAGTTGCGCCCCTTGTACACACAGTAAACCCAGAAGCCTGCCGCCGCCAATGGCACAGCCGACGCCCAGCGCATCGCCGACTCCTGGACGCCACCGCGGCCGTGGAAGCTGGAGATGAATGGATACATAAAGAAGGCCACGCAGATAAGCGGCATGCTAACAACAATGAGGACAACCATGGGCCGGACGAAGGACTGCAGGGCTGCCAGCCAGATCAAGGCTACCATGACGGCGATGATGGTGTCGCTGGCAAGCATGTAGAGTGATCCTTCGATGGTTGTGTAGATGGTGTCACCAATGGGATGGGAGCTGTCGGGCTTTGACGTATGTAACCACACGAGAAATGACGTCGATAGCAAACTAGCAATCATGATGAGAAAAAGCCAAGCGAAGAACGGATCGTGCTTGAAAAGCTCCACCTCGACAGGCGTCGTGACAACCACAGTCTCTTGCGTCCGTGACTCATCCAACTCCGATTCGCCAAAGCGCAGTGGCATCCCTTCATGCGTCGAGTCATCGCGGAATCTCTGAAACGGTGCGAGACTGTTATTTGACAAATCGCCATCGCCTATCAATGACACCGGCGGGTCATCATCGGCCATTTGTGAATCCAACCCGACATCAACCATGCGCCCCGCACGAGCCGAGTCCTCCGTATATGACACTGACGGCTCGCTCTCCTCGTCGATAGCCCGGCTCTTCCCTTTGTTGCGAATCTGAGACTTGTATCGGTTGCTGTAGTAGCTGCTCTGCAAGTTGTTGCGGAACGAACTGCGGAATTTCGGCACCGGCTGATCACTCGAAGCGTCACTATCATCGTCATCATAATCATAATCATCGGCAAACGATGAGCGCCCGCCTCGACTATTGTCTAGCGATGGGTTACTGCCGTCTCCTTCTGACCCCATGCTCTCCGCCAGCTTGCTCGCAGCCGCCACCCGACGTGACCTCTGCAGCGCATATAGATCAGCAGCCTCGCGGCCTCGGTCGTCATCTTCGTCATCATCATCATCGTCTTGGAAGTCTTCGTAATGGCTATGGAATAACGGGGCTTCTTGGGCCTGTGCGAGTCGGGAGCCAAAGGCTAATGAGCCGAATCGGGAGTTACTCTGCGTGCCACTGGTCTGCGACTGGTATGGGTTGTTGGATCGTTGGGCGAGTGTGGAGCGGGTGCTGGCGGATGGTCGTGATGCTCGCGCAGGGTCGTTACCCGGGCGCGATGATGAGCCTGTGTTATTGGAGTCGTTTTGCCCGACAAAGGTCGAGGCTTTGATTTGGCTCTGGGCCAAGAATTTTGAGGCGTCTAGAAGCGATCATGATCATGTTAGCAATTGCGTAGAGAGCGATAGCCGGTCTGCTGCCGATATGGCTGGTAGTCGGCCACACAAGGTTGCATCGATAGCAGTTTGACGATAATGGGGGCCCAATGACGTACATTCTGAGAACATTGTGGAGCTTGCTCTATGACGGTGACAATTAGTAGCTGTTGGGGCTTGGTTGTAGTCAACGTTTCACGTTGTCTCAAGGGCGATTCACTATCAATGCTCTTCTGGGTCGATAAGAGTGACAGGCGTGCGGTTCGTAGGCGAGTTATGCTGTGCGATTATGCTGTCCAAAAATCAATCAAAAGTGGAATCTAGAACTCGCTTCTCTCTCGTAGAGTTGCTCCTAAATGGCGTCTAGGAGCCTGAAAATGGCTCCAAGTCCAACAAAAGCCCAGGGTCAAGGCGAGCAAAAAGGGAAATGCGCAAGGTTCAGGTGCTTTTGTTTGTCGCTTTACTGGATGGCTCTACAGGCTCCAGTGAAGCTGGTCTAGATGGAGGTAGCCGTGAGTGGTCAAGGAATAACAGGGGGTATCTAAGTAAAGGAGCAATGACAAATTGAGGCAAGGAAAAGGATGAATATGGCCACGCTGTAGAGGTTTAAGCCCAGCAATAGACAGTCGCTAGTATCATGGAATACAATGGATACAGGCTAAGTTAAAGACACAGATAGCCCAAGACGATCAATATGGCGCAAATTTAGAGAGAAACGGCGACAAATACAACGGACTCTTGGGCGACCAACTGGTATCACACGCTCAAAGAGCTTGATAATGAAGACTGATGAAGACTAAAGAAAATACAAGACAAAGCAGAAATCAAATGTGTGAGATGGAGTGAAACTTTGCCGGTCACGGCTCAAAGATGCGTATGGCTGCCCAAATGCAGATGGGTATGCGGCGTCCAACAGTCCAATCGAGTGGCTTGCTGATTAACGGCAGACTGTGTGCAGTCGATCGGTCTGGCGATATCCAAATCTCCTATCAACAAAATCAATGTAAATATCTGCGGAAAATCCAAAATCGCAATCTGGAGAATTAGGCGAAAATGCCATGCAGAGCCGTCAACAAAGTGGATCTAAAGCAGCGGCAGTTGGCGTCGATATCGCCAATGTCCTCACTTGCAAGATTGAAAGGCTCCGGCGGATAATACCAAGACACACGAGTCATATGTACATAAAACAGCATGCGCGACGAACAATCTGCATACAGCGCCAGGCGCTATCGGCGATACGGAGTACGTAATGGTCTTGTGACCTACTTGAATATGTGCTTGAGGTGGGTGATAGTAGCGCGGGGACGTCCTAGAGATGGATGTGGTAGCGTGATAGAGCCGGACGGGGATGTCGCCAGTATCACATGCGCAAATGATGAAGAGCGGAGAGATAGAGAGTTGGGTTATAACGGTCGCAGCGGAAGAGTGCTGGGTTGTGTTGGCTTCAGCTGAGCAATAATGATAATGGTGGAGGAACAAGTAGAATACTTTATCTCGTAGTCGACGCTTTGGGTATTTGGGAGAGATAATGGTCAAAGGGATTATCCAGTAAAAAGCCATGAGTGACGTAGTTTCGAACCTCAATCCCGGTTGTTATCGGACGTTTCCTGCCAGTTAATTGGTCGTGAAGATATCGTTGTAACGGGTATTGGAATGTACTGAATTTCAACGCACATCACTGTTTGTGAGTGCACAATCAAGCAAAAGAACTGGATGAACAGTATATATTCGAGTCAGAGTTTTCAAGATCAGCCAAATAGAAAACACAAAGCGATTATCTTTAGATATCAAACACATAGTCACAAACAAAAACGCAGGTTATTCCATACCACAAAAATGACCACATAATTCAACTTCATCGACTTTTACATAGCATCAATGTGCTATGCATAGGTTATGCAACACTGCATTGACTTTGTCAATAGTTTCCCTGTTGAGGTCTATGAATTCTCGGTCCTGCTGAAATTAAATGGCAACTACAAGGGTTACATATAAACTAGGGTAAAGGTCACATTCAAAGATGTTGCACAGCACTCACGAACTGAGTTCATACCGAAGAAAACAGCTGATCTGACGTTATCTCATCAGAAAAGAAAAATAAAATAAAAAGCACATCTTCTATAGATGATCTCATCAATGTTTCATGTAAACTTGAGACACAGACAAAAGAGAGCAAAGAAAGCGCTGACAAGACTGGGACTCGAACCCAGGCGGATTTCTCCATCAGGAAACTCGCGTTAAGGAACGACCTTAACCTGACGCCATAACCAACTCGGCCATCTTGCCAATGACTAACGCCAAGGGCATTCCAATCTAGAAAATAGGTGTATTGTTAAAAGAGATCAGCATCGTCATCTGAGGTTACATAATAACATGATGCACTACAATCTTTCTCAACCTTTGAGAGTTAGACTGGTCTCTGCAAGCCGTTCTATCGGAGTAACTAGACGCAGGCTCTGGAGTACCTTTCCATTTAGTGTCATATTTTAACAATACAAAATATAGAAAGAAGAAGGTACTTATGAATAATGACACTTTTATTAAAATGACCTTAGCCCATTTTCTCTGTCCTCATCAACTTTTGTCTTCCTTTACCTCGCTACATACATTTCACAACAGTGTTGTCATTGTATTCTTTAAACTCTGCACATCCACTTTACAACAGTGCCATCTTGACATTGTATACTCTTATTTCTTTTCATCTTTCTAAGAGCACCGTTCATCAACTATAACATTGATCTCTCATAATGGTAACATCGGTATTTAGTGACCCGGTAGACCCATTGTTGTGTTCGTTGACCATGAAAACTGATTTATGGCACTTGATGTTGAGCGTTTTGAGTAACAATCTGGCGGTTCATCTGTCCGAAAGATAAGTACCCCTCCCGACCTTCCGTGTCACAGCTCCGCCGAACGAGGACATCGCCCCAAGAACTATTCCTTCTAGGCCACTTATAGAAGCTATTCAAGGCTTGCGTCAGAAACTTCAACAAACTTATGACCGTCTCTACGCTACCATCGACCATTACAAGGCTCGCTAAGTCTATGGCGAGGGGTTGTCGGAACCCTAGTGGGTCCCGTAAGTGAACCGACGAACTACAGCGGCGGATCCAAACTCGTGATGCATTGCAAGAAGTAAGTGTTTGTGATATCGCAGCCTATAATTTGATTCTAAAGTTGGTATTTTACCCTCCAGGTTCCTGTTGTGTTGTAATGGTTGGTGTGGCGAATGGTGTAGTGGTTGATTTAGTATTGCTACCATTGTTACTGATGAAAGCTGTCTTAGAAATGTTTCACAGCTTTGATATATGTCAGAGCGATAAATTGAGAATTGTTTTTGTCACTTTGAGGATTTTTCTGTGTTGTGTGTACTAATGTTAATATCTGGAGTCTGTGATTTATTGCGCAATATATATGTCCTCATTGCTAATACACGCCGATTTCCCTGTCGCCCTCCCACATAGATACCAAGATCATTCGTTCACCCTCCCAAGGCTCTCGCCCATGAGACACTTGGAAATTATCAACAAGCAGTAAGTCACCCTCTTCAAGAGTCAAGTTGATCTCTTCTTTTGGATAACGTCAATGAGTTTATCAAGATATTCGCGAGGAATCGGCGTGTTGTCGCCATAGGCACAGGGTAGGTCTGTGGGTTCCAGTTAATTGAGTTTGTTCGTCGATCAATGAAGATATTATGAAGGTGACATCGACTTACAAGTCATGCCATCGCGTCCAATGTATGGTGGATTCAAAGCCCCGATATCCCTTGTCATCCCATGGCGGCCAACAAGCCCATTGAACCAAGTTTGCCTCCCGTTCGCCGGGTCTCTCCGGACCCCCGGAATATGTTGAATAATCTCCAAACTACCGTCATCCAACCACCGGAAGTCCTCCGTAAGTCTTCTAACCTGCTTCTCAACCTTGGCTTTTGTTGTTGCGGCATCATCAGATGGCTCCAGCTCTTGGCCGAAGCTGTAGATGCCAGCCCAATTGAAGGGGTTGACAGTGACTTCGTGGCCGGGGGGCTTGAAGAGCATTTTCATGGCGAGGCCGCGGGTGACTATGGAGGAGAGGAGGGAGGGGATTTCGGCGGCGATGCGGGAGTGAATGAAGGCGGAGTGGGTGATGGGGGTGGCGCCACCGTGGGGGGCTCTTTTGACGCAGTAGAAGTGGATGTTGGAGGGGAAGCGGGTGTAGCGGGAGTACTGGGGTGGGAAGATGATGATTAGTTAGATACCTGGTTGGTTTGATATAGGGAAGAGTATAGAACTTACCTCGTTGTGCTGGTAGAATCTTGTCGTTGGAGACCCCTCGTTCGCCGTCCAGATATTCTTTTCCAACAGCGTTCGCTTCCCTGCAAGCCCAATCTGCTCATATGGTCGATACCCTCTTGCCTCCTCCGCCGCATTAATCAATTCAGAAAACGTCTTAGCCCCTGCATTGCCGAACCCCCTCATGAGAACCGCTCCATGTTTATCAAGGGCAGCCTGAAGTTTCCCGGAGGCTGCGAAGGCCCGGATGGCCTCGACAGACTCGGAGAGGGAAGGGGATCCGGGGGTCCCAGTGATGACTTGAAGGCCGAGAGGGAGGGGGGCGCCGTAATAGGTGCGGGCGCCGGGGACAGGGAATTCGGTGAAGGATAGGAACATTATGGGGAGAGGTAGGCTGGGCGTGGGGGGTATGAGGGAAAAAGGTGAGGCCAAAATTGAGCTATGGTAATGTTTTGGCGACTTCAAAGGGCTATCGTGGGTATAGGTCAGCCCAGCGTGGCTAGTCTGGACCCTATATATAAAGGAATTGGGGATATCCTACCGGCTAGAAACCCGCCGGCTGCAATATTCCGTATTTTGAGATCGCCGATTGCCGATGAGATATCAAATCATCTCAATGGTCCCATCGCATTTTACCCTTCTTGGCCACCAATTTGAGATGTCGTCACCAATTCCGAATATTACGATGATATCCGGGGCCCATGAGATGCCCCGCTTTTATATATATAGCGGCCGTCATTGGCTGGGGCGTCCAAATTGTTTTTCGACTGTAACATTGGATATTAATATATCTAAAATAGAATCAAAGCATTAGTAAAAGTTCTAAGAAACATTCGGAATTTCTTACATACTCTAACATCCTCCCATATATCCTCTCCCTAGTCCCCACCCTCAAAACAAGGTGTCATTGTGTATATTTCCCAATCAAGCATTGTGATTGCACCATCGTGTTAGCGAGCTTCGCTGCCTCCCATCGCCCCCCTCAATGCTTGATTCCCAGCTAAAAATTACCCAGTTCCTGTGTGATAACATTGTTCCCTACATGGTGTTTGATGTCCCGAACCGGCGATGTATATTCGTCTCACGCTCCCTCCTAACTAGGATGACTGGGCCTCGGGAATCCGCGATGACGTTGCGTAGGTTGTGGGCTGGTCTCTGGGAGCCGACGGAGATGGGGTAGTGTGATGGCTACTCACCACGCGGTCAAAGATGAATACCAAGAAGGAATGGATGGTGAAAGGGCAAGATGGATATTGCGAATGGCGATGGCGCGATTGGCGGGTAGGAGCAGCAAATATGTAAAGAGATGGACCTGAGTGTTTGTTAGCTATGTGTTATACTTATAATGCAAATGTCTGGCTGGTTTCAGAAAGACAGAGAATAATGGGTTTTATCATCTCTCGTTACTACTCTCGCCGTCGACATGAGTGCCAAGGATCAAGATCACAGTATTTCTGGTAAGTCTGACAACATCCATTTTTCCCTCAATACATGGTTTCACAGAAAAAAAGATTTGAAACATAGATACTGTTGATTCTCCCCACGAATACCAACTGATATCCCGTGATCCTTTAGAGACCCACGCCGACACTTCCAGCCAAGATGACGGCACGAACTCTGGCAAAAATGTTCACATCGCCGCTGAAGAAGACGTCCTCCAACTGCGCACTATCGGCATCTTTGGATCTGTCTCTCTCGTCGTCAACAAGATTATCGGCTCCGGGTAAACCTTTTCTCCATCTCCTCGCCTCTCTTCCTATCTCTTGTGCCTAACAAACTCATCAGTATCTTCTCCACCCCGTCTACCATCTACAAGCAATCCGGCTCCGTCGGGATGTCCCTCGTTCTCTGGGTCGTTGGTGCCCTAATAGCCACCTGTGGCTCCTTTGTCATGCTTGAATTCGGCTCGGCGATCCCCCGCTCCGGCGGTATGAAAAACTACTTAGAGCGTGCCGTAAACCCTCGTCTCCTCGCCACTTGTGTCTACATTTTCTACTGCGTCTTCCTCCAAGTCTCCGCCAGCAACGCCATCACGTTTTCATCATACATCCTTGTGGCCGCTGGCGCCGAAAGTACTACGTGGAAATTACGCGGCTGTGCTATTGCGTCGGTGGGGTTTGCGTGTCTGACACATAGCGTGGCGCCGAAAGTTGGCCGGTGGATTCAGGATGCGATGAGTGCGGTGAAGTTGTTTACTTTGTTATTTATTGTGTGCTGTGGGTTTGCGGCGTTGGGCGGACACATGAAGGTTGAAAAGCCTAATAACTTTACGAATTCGTTCGAGGGGACATCGAGTAATGGGTATCAGATTGGCTCGGCGTTGCTAAATGTTATCTTTGCGTACAATGGATACGATAACATCAACACCGTCTTATCCGAGGTTAAGAACCCGCAGAGAACTTTGAAGATTGCGTTGCCCATGTCAATGGCCACTCTCGGTGTTCTATACACGCTGACTAACATTGCTTATGTAAGTATCAACTCATGATCAGTCAGGGTTGGGATCGCCACTAACGTTACCAGTTCGCCGCCGTTTCCAAGGAGGACCTTCTCAAGTCCAAGGTCACCGTTGCCGCAACTCTCTTCAAGAACATGTTTGGCGACAACGCCGGCACCAAGGCCCTCCCCGCCCTCGTTGCCATGTCTGCCCTTGGCCACCTTCTCGGTATCGCCTTCACTATCCGTAAGTTACTGATTGCCTTCGGACCCTGAAGTCCCCCAGCTAACCAGCTCTGTAGCCCGTGTCATCCAAGAACTCTCTAAAGACGGCGTCATGCCCTTCTCCGACATCCTCATGATCAACCGCCCCTTCAAAACCCCCATGAACGCCCTCATCCTCCACTTCCTCGTCAGTGTCATCTTCATCTGCGCCCCACCGGCAGGCGACGCCTTCAACTTCGTCGTATCCCTTGGCACGTACCCGACAACTGTCATGTTGACGCTGGTGACTATCGGTCTCATCAAGATCAGATTGACCGAGACTAGCGAGACCTTCTCATCGTTGTTTAGGGTGCCATGGCCTATTATTGTTTTTTACATGTGCGGAAATACCTTTTTGATCGTGATGCCATTTGTGAGGCCGCCAGGAGGTAAGGGGAGCACGGATCTGCCGTATTGGCTGTCTTCGGTGGTTGCATTGGCTATCCTATCGTTGGGTATCGTGTATTACGTAGTAAGATGGAAACTGTTGCCGAGGGTATTCGGTTACAAGTTGCAAAGGATACAGCAAAGCCTGAGTGACGGAGGCAAAGTATCAAGATATAAGCGATTCAAGGAGACTGAGGTGGGGGTGGAAAGGCAACAGATTAGATCAGAGGGGCTTGCTTAATAGTTAGAAATCAGAGATGCGGCCTTGATTATGTCAATATACAGAATAAGTTTTGAATTGATTGATTCAAGTAATAAACGGACGACAATGGCAATAAATCAGTCATTTACAAAAAATCGGAGATGAAAGATGTAGAGATCGAACTGACTCACAAAGGGGAGAACAAAAGATCAGGTTAGCCTTTTGGTCCTTCCTGTTCTCCCTGATTCCATGGCACCATCACTCAGAAGCTTTCATCAAGTTTTGCAAGTACTGTGTTGAAAATTTCTGTTGATGATATGGAAGGAATCTATGCATAATAACATGTAATTGCTTTGCTGGTATCACGAAAGTTATGAAATTGAGAATACCCTAACCCGATGGATACCCCGTGTAAGTCCGAATTTATACTAGTGTTCTAACAAAAGATGTCTCACTTGCAATCAACCTCCAGATTCTGGAAAGTATCGAGGTATGTAAACACAATCATGTCTCATTCTCCCTCACTTCCAACTACATGCATCGACTATGACCTCCTCACTAGAATCTAGCTTCAGTGGCTGCTAGCTTCTCTTCGTAAGAAGTGATTGTACTTGATGGTAGAGTTAAAGTACGATACTATATTCTTCAAAGAAGATGGTGATGGGGAGTGAGCAGTTGACGATGGTGATACAACGAGAGGTCTGTGCGAAGTGAGAGGAGGAGGTTTCGGGAGGTTGAGGTTATGTTACAGAAAAGTAGGAACTGGTGGATGGAACCAACAAGAGCAGATGAGGAGGTTTCCTGGGATGGGAAATGTTTGGGAGAAGGTTAGGTCTGATTTAATGTGTATTTTAAGTGTTACTGCGAGTATTTTTAGATTTGTTAATATGAGAATATTTCTATCTCCTATCCACTGCAAGGAGACATCTACTCCCAATAATTCCAAACCCTCTGTAATCCAAAGGAGTCCAACCCGTCCATCATCATAGCCTACAGTTTACTTCCCCATGATATCAATCTAACTCATCTCCGTCTATTCATTGCATCCCCTGACTCTAAGCATTAAACTTTATTCCACTTCCTACCAAACCAAGTAAGGCGAGGGCTCAGGCTTGTTGGTCTTGGGGAACAGGAGGACGGGGGAAGGTTTAGCTGGTATATAGTTGATGTTTGAGGTTTTGGGACCCGAGTGGTGGGAGAAAATAAAAATAAAGATATAGATAGGTTGAGATAAACATAAAATGGGTACACGCGTAAAACGGAACGGGATGTGGGAAGAGCTGGTGATGGTGGTAGATATCATATAAGATTCAGAATATGTTTTTATTCGGAGACATATTATTTGCGCAAAGGGATATTCCCACCCGTACTTTCCAGTTCTATCTTGACAAGACACCCACCAACTGACATTAGCCACCATTTCCAAGACAAAAGAATGTCAACTCGACGAAAATTGAAACCAATCCTTCTGAAGGGAGAACACTCCTCCTAATCTCTATCTTTTTCAGCCCTCCTCGAAGAATTCCGTCCATCCCTTGTCTACCTTCGTATTTGTCTCAGGAGGAAACCTATAATACAAATCTCTCGAGTTTACCACTTATCATCAACCCCCAAAACCAGTCCAGACTCGGCAAAGTACGCACCTGGGATATCCGGAGAGTAGTAATCGATGAGACATACAGTAATAATTATAGCATCTAATTGGCCTAAAAGACAATACCAGATGATCTACTAACAATGGCCAGTTAAGCTCTCGATATTGAAATTCAGGACCTTCTGAACGCCGGCTTAGAATATAAAAGCCATCCTGTGAATCACCAAGTAAGAAAATACAACATGTAGCAACCGAGAAGACAAATGCGCAGATCGGTGATTACAGAGGCCACCGTCGATCTATTTTTCCTGTCGATACCGACAATCCAGGGTCCTGAGTGGTCGACGAGGCTTGAAAGTTGCTCCAGTGTGATGTGACGATATGTGTATGCATGTCCTTGATATTACTAAAAGCAAATATATTATATTTTCCTTTTGGGAAAAATGAAGTGCGTGATTGGTGAAATAACCTCCGTGTTTACTATGAAGTCTTAGAGAACTCCGGTTCTTTTTTTTTTTAGAGGGATGTAGCTTGGAGTGATGGTGTTTGTGATGAGAGCTGATACTGAAGAATATATGTACTTTTATGCTTAGTTTTTATGGTATCGTGACGATCCGATGTGTATATAGGACCTCGAATATGGGAGACCCGGGCCGTGACTCCCTGGGGTTAGAAGCTTAATATAAATGATCCCCTGGTGGAGTCCGGGTGAGATCCGTCTATCTCACCTGTATCCTCATTTTCTTGTCTCCAGAATATTCTTGAAAAGTATTCGCATGTCTTTTTGATGATTTTCCTGACAAATATCAATTATATACTCTTCTCGCTGACTTACTTCGTCTCCTCCATCACGGTCGCCTTGTTCCGTGTCGAACCTAGACAGATCTATTCCTCGAACAACTTCCTGAGATCCTCCCTCATTCTTAGCCACCGGTGTCTAATAGGAGGCTGTGACGTCTCGGGATATTGTGTTTCTTGAAGTTTCTTGTCTCCTGGTTGTGTTGAAACAACCCAAGAAACTGGGAGTGTGTGTGTTGGTGGCAATTGGTTATAGTTGGTTATTGTCTTTATTTTTATCTTTATTTTTATTATTTATATATATCGACCTATTGTCAGCACATTTCTTCAATCCACTTACACGCAACGCACGGTCTTCGGCCTATTCGGGCCTGGCTTCATCACTTGTGCCAATACGACACCACGAACAAACAACTTTATATCACCAAGCAAACAAAATATCCACAATGAGTGCTTTCACCGAAGGATCAACAGCCACCTTGGCACCCGTCTCCGACAACCTCGGGCAGAAAATGCGCATAGTCAGCTGGGTGATGCTCGCTCTATCTACCATCTTCGTTATCCTTCGCGTCTACTGTAAACGGCTCAACGCCCGAGGATTCTGGTGGGACGACTACATCCTGTTATTCTCATACGTAAGTCCAACATCACACCCTCAACAAGTCCCTTCCCATCTAACATCTCTCCAGGCCATCTTCATCGCCAACATCGGCCTCACTGAATACAACACCACCCTCGGCATGGGTACCCACATCTACTACATTGACCCTCCCGCCCTCGCCGGCCTCACCCTTTACGGCAACATCAGCGGCTTCATATCCATTTTCGCCTCAATCTTTTCCAAAATCTCCTTTGCCTGCACGCTCCTCCGCATCACTCACGGCCTCTGGCGCCTCGTCGTTTGGTTCTGCATAGTGACGATTTTGCTCTCCATGGGCGTTTCCACCGTCTTCATCTGGGCACCCGTAAGCACAAATATCATTGTTACGTATGGGATATTCGGCGCCACGTGGTCGGGGTGTATGGATTTGGTGTTGGCAATGATTCCGTGGAAGATTATTTGGGGATTGCAGATGAAGCCTCAAGAGAAGATTGGCGTGGGCATTGCGATGTCTATGGGTGTATTTGCGGGGGCGACAGCGTTCGTGAAGGCGTTGACGATTACGTCGTTGTCTTCAGGAGATTTCACTTACTATGGGGCGTCGCTGGTTATCTGGTCGGCGGCCGAGGTGGGGACAACGATCATGGCGGCGTCGATTCCAATTTTGAGAGTGTTGATTACACATATAAAGTCGTCGTATGCCAACTCTGCGGAGAAACGAAGCCAGTCGAACATGCCGTCGCGTCCCATCAATATCTCCACTGCATCCGGTAGTGGTTCCAACGGTCCGCAGAAAGCTGGAGCAATGCTCTCCCGGAATTCCGGCGGTGCCGAAGACGAAGATGTCCTTGTTAGCAAAGGAAGAAGAACACCTAGTTCCAGTGGGACAGCAGTTAGTGATGATTTGGGGCTGGAGATAAGGAGGCATGGGACGATGGGGGCAGAAAACAGAGGTGATATGAACGGGATTATGAGGACGCAGGAGACGAGATTGGACTATCAGCATCGGCATCATGGGTCGGAGACGGAAGCTTATGAGATGAAGAATGTGGGAGACATAGTATAGGGTGGGAAGAAGACGTGATGATACTAATTAGTGATACTAAGAATATTGTTTAATATGAAATTTATGACCAAAAAGAAGATATCTTCCAAATTATCGAGAATAAACCCAAATAAATGAAGGATAAATCACATCTTAATCTCTCATCTTCCTATACTTTCCTGTCACCCTCACAACCGGCGTCTTCACAACCGCCCAATCCGTCCTTTTCTTCAGATCCCCAAACGGCTTCAACGTCGCAATCCTCAACTTATACGTTCTCTCGTCTAACTGTCGTCCGGCCGCCATTTTCCAAAACCAAAAGAACATATCCCGCTATCCCGTCGTATCCGCGTTCCGCGCTATGTTGTTCTCAGGAAAGTTCATGGTGTCGTCAGGGTCCAAAGTATTAAGATGTGGGTTGAAGTAGGCGGATTAGCTACCGGACCAGTAGGCGACGGAGCCGATGCAGGTGGGGCTGATTGGCAGGTAGGACCAGTGGGGCTCGGTGAAGTTGGGATGGTAAATCTGGAGGGATTGATTAGATTACATGGTATAATAAAGATGGACTGTCACTTACACCGAATCGAAGTTGCCTGGTACCCCACTTTGCATCTCCAATACCAAAAACGACAAATTGCCACTCCACACATCTACATCCAGCTCAACATAATCTCCAACATCTTTATATATCTTCCCTGATGTAATGTTCGGCCACCCCTTCATCCAAAAATGATTCATTTCCCTCCACAAGTCTGCTGCCAACCCTATACACGGGATTCCGTGTGTTTCATTATTCGACGTCAAGATTGTTAATTTCTCGGAATATATCGGCAACTTCCGAGGGTCCTGGGCCTTCGGATGCTCAAACTAAATCGTGAGGTTGACCAACTGGCTCGGATTTAACGAGAACTTGGCCGGAATAGTAACACTAATAGGGATATCCCTAGGCTCTATTTTCTCCAGAGTCTTGATAATCGCTATATTCAAATTCCAGTTATTCTTATTCAATAAGTCTAATCCTGCCGCTGGTTTAATGCTAAATTCATACTCGATTCTTCCTTCACCCCTATTCGTCACCGTGAACTCATGTCTCCCCTGAAAATGCCCCGTATTATCCAACGCTATTAGTCCCCCGATCACCTCCGTCTACGTATCCAGAATTGCCACCGCATCAACCAACCCCATCCCGACTTGTACCGGCAGCACCAACGCATCGCCCATCCTATCCTACCACTTGACGCTCCGCTCCATCAAGCGAATCTTCTTCAACTCTAAACCAACCTGGGGCCCTCAAGTCCGTCTACTTCCATGCTCCAACATGTACAGCGCGGCAACTTCAGCAATATACGGCATCGACATACTCGTGCCACTAAGAATTCCGTACTCATCCATCGACATCGTACTACATATAGAACCACCGGGTGCTGCAATGTCTGCCTTCAACTTCAAATTATACAGCCCATCACACGATGAAAATGTACTTAGGAGCCCCGGAAATTCCTCGGCATCGCAACGACATCGTTGGGGCCCGCGGAAAAGTCAGTAATGACTCTTTCCCCAGCGGCAAGAGCTTTGACGATTGCACGTCTGGCGGAGACTTCGATGAAGCTGACTTGAGAGGCATAGTTGTTGGTGAACAGTGAGGCAACCGGCGAGTCATTGTTGTAGAGGAGGATCTTGGTAGTGTTGATGGCAGCGAGGCTCCTTTTGTTTAGTCATCATGGAACAGCCGCTGCGATGGACTAGCGGGATGATGCCGGTTAGGTTGCGGTTGGGTTTGTATGGCTGGTAGGTCTCATCCGGGAGAGTAGTGTTCAGACTCATGGGGACAATCTCCCAGTCGACGACACTCTTCTGAAACTAAATAACTAACGGAATATACCCAATTCTTGCCGGTACCATCTCCATCTTGTTACCAACTTTCATTCCATTCCACCCTTTTCCCTGCTAATTCAAACCTCTCCATAAACACCGATTGCGCAGAAACCTGTCCCTCCGTACTCGCTACATTCAGGACATGATCCCTCAACGCCCCCGAAATCCCATAAAACGACCCCGCCGACCCATCATTGCTTGCCGCAATAGCAATCATAAGTCTTCGCTCAGCGACTAGGCGGTCGGCCACGTTGGCCCAGGCCTTGTTGGATCAGTCGAGGAGGGAGCCGACAGAGCAGGAGATGATGCCGACACCATTGGTGTCGGCGCGGAGCAAGGCAGAGATTAGGGTGTCTTTGTCAGTTTCTTTGGAGGCGGCAAAGACTTTGTAAGTATAGATGGTTGTGTTTGGGGCAATGCCAGTCCAGTTAGGGTGCGTTAAAGACGTTTTCAGGATATAAAATAATAAACAGATGGACTTACTGGTCATATTGGGCGCCGATGATGCCAACGACGTGGGTGCCGTGGAATTGCATCTTGGGGGTCATCGTCGGGTTCCGGGTTTCTGGAGTCGAACCAGTCTATATTATGTTAGATGGTATTTCTAATAGAAGTCCACACGTACATTATATATCTCCATCTCCGGCCAAATCGTAGCCACCGGCAATCTTGCATCTATCCCCATAACAACCACCAAGCGCCGGATGTGTATATTGAATCCCCATATCAACAATCCTGATCTTAATTCCCTGGTCAAAGACTCCCTTTCGTGTAACTTGTCAACACCTGTCAAAAGTGTTGTGAATAGTCGTTAAGTTCGACCGAGCTCATAGTTTGAACGAGGCATGTTCTTCCTCCGGGTTAAACTCCACAGTATACTTCTTCACAACGCTCGCCTTCGCAGCCTCCGATAGTCCAAGCACCGCCAATATCGTCCATGGTATCATCATAAATAACAAAAGAAGTCATCGTGTAACCAATAAAAAAAGTATCAACATTTGTCAAAGTTCTCTCTCCTCTTTTATTTCCTCACCGACTCTCATCTCCCCTTCTTATACCAACACTCACCATCCTGGTTGACCACAACATGTCTAACAATCAGACTGGAATCCCCACACATGCCTAACACTCATAATGCCCCCGCCACTCCCGGTTGGAGTGCTTGGCGCCGGGACGCCATGCCATAGGCTCGTGGAATGTCCAGTTGCGCGGTAGAGGACTTATGTCTTTGAGCTCTTGGTGACTGAAAGAGGAGATGTAGGGTGTCGTTGATAGGTTGGTGCGGCACGGGATGGTGTGAGGGAGGGGTGGAAATGGGGAGGGGAGGGGAAAGGGGACGACTTATTATGATAATAGTGGGTTTGAAACTCATCACATGAGGTTAGATAACTAAAGACTCAGAAAGGGAAGAACGCACGGCGCCATCTCGGGATATCTTCGCTCCTGCCAAATCATGAATCGATGCCGTTTGTCACTGCTCTCGATGAAATAAAAACAAACAGAAGGTCTCAACAAAACTTCTTAATTAGACAACTAAACGCTTGTGCCGCACAAAGGCAACGAAACGGTGGTCAACGACTGGAGGCCATACAAAACTAGCTTTCCATTGATATTGGATGTATTTAATTGGGGAACTTGGGGAGACATGTCTGAGTGATTAGTAGAGAAACACGTTAGGTGGTAGGCCAGGGACGGATGGTGGGTGATTGAGTAAGGAGACGGCGTAGGAACAGATAGGTACATGATGGTATGCATGGCGTCGCAGGCTGACGAGTGGAAACGGAACGATTAGTTTAAAGATATGAAGTTGAGTGTTTTTTTTTGGAGGTAACGGTGATTCAGGAATATACATTGATATTAGATGGGGGTTTGTTGGTCCGTTTGGTCTGGGAAGAAGATCATGTTGATTAGATATAGATATCTATTCAGTCAGTTAATTACGAACAAACGATTACTCTTCCAAGTTCAAAGGACTGTTCCCTAATTCATTAGATCATCTGTCCCTCCCCATTATGCAAACGCCCTTTACAAACGCCACGCTATGCACCCATCACGACCGCCATCCTCATCGCCCTCAATCCCCATTCTATCTCCATTTATATATCCCCACCAAACTGACAACCCGCCTTGTCTCACTTCCTTCTTTATCCCTCGTCGTTAATGTTCTTGAACATTCGCCTACAATGCCTTCTTACTTTGCAGACGCTCGAACGGCATTATTTATTCTTTCATTCCTAGGAGCCGGCAGTCTCGCGGTCCGCGGGTGGCAGAGGGTTGTGACGGGTGGCCGTTGGGGCTATGATGATTTAATGATTGGAGTAGCTTGGGTAAGTCACAATTCTTTGAGTTACATGAATGTCTAGTGTCAGGTTTCTAGAAGAAACACGAGTCTTATAGCGTGAATTAGATCAGCTTGAACTTATCTTATTATCAGTCATGTCTCAAGATCCCTCCTTCCGGGTTACCTTTAGCCAAGACAACTGTGGGATACGATATTCACTTCGAGAGTATCAGTTAAGATTACACCGGATCACTTAGGGCTGCGGCTAACCTATTGTCAGACCTTCTCTCTAGTTTCATCTGTGTTTGTCATCGTGATAGCGGGCGAGTCCTCAATATCAATATCACTAGCCTTGAAGCTCTTGTTCATTACGTCAATATTCCAAAAACTGTCTTTGGCGAGTACAAAGATCTCGATATCATTATATTATATTCGAGTTTTTGATCAACGAAGGATTCGCGTCGGGTGTTATGTGTTAGTTGTGACTTTAATCCTATATCTGACCTCCGATGTTCTTGCCACGATCTTTGGCTGTCTTCCGGTATCGTCACAATGGACTTGGTCGGAGGCAATGAGAGAAGTGGCTACTTTTGAGAATGTCTCTTTGCCGTTGGACTCCAGAGTCAAATGTTTTAACTTAAGAGCATTGTGGCTATTTAGTTGGGCAGTGGATATGATTACGGATATCGTTCTCATCGCCCTCCCGGTATATCCTATTTATCAATCTACGATGCCTCAAACACAGTATCGAGCTCTGTTACCTGTTCTTTTGTTGGACTTTTTCCATTACGGCTGGCATTATGAGGCTACTAATCCTCGATTTTGACAATTTGATAACATCACCTTATTGTAAGAATTCCTCCCTCTATCAAAGACGTACTCATATCCACAGTAACTAACCATTCTCCTTAATTACCAGCAAACACCCAATCCCTCTTCTGGTCTATCCTCGAAACCAACACCGCCTTCATTTTCGCCAACCTCCCCATGTCCCTCATTATCTTAACAACCCTCTTCCCCCAAACCTTCATACTCACCTCGACAATACCAAACCTCGCCATCACCCGCCGTGCCAGCCCCGTAGACTTCCGCCCGTCGAAACATGACTGGAATCCATATACCTCCCGCTCTGAACAATTACGCCGCTGCGGAATCAGCAGGTATACCGTCTCCGCCGGCGGCCGAATTGACGGATCCAAGGGAACCGGAAGCAGCGAGTCGAGTTCGGGCACAAGTTCAGAAGATATTTCGGTCTTTGGGAAGAAAAGGATAGGCCACGGGTACTCGGCATCATGGAGTGGACGGGATGACTCAAAGGGTGCGTCTGACAGCGGGATGCTATTAGGTGGTGATCTAAGTAGGTCCATCCGCCTAACCACTGAATTCGAAGTGTTGTATGAACAAGCTAGCAACCTGCGAGATAGCGTTGACAATTTAGACCATGGACGAAATTCGTAAATGCGGTGTCGCTTGTTGATGATGGAATTGTCGGGAACCGTCAATATTAAGTTGAGTTTCTCTTGGATAAGAATGTGATATCACGGACGGAGGTACTTTTTTTCTCTTGTTTTTGTGCATTTATAGTTCTTACTCTAATGGATTAGTATTACTTATCTTGAATAGAGGAGTTGCTCTTTATAGATTGTAGGTTCTTTGTTGTGGCTTGGTACAAGGGAGGATTTCACATGTGATTAGGCGACGTCGTGGTGGTGTTTTGGTGATAGACCCTGATAGGCGGATCAATTGCTGATGGAATGAATGAATCATGGTGAGTTGTTGGTCCGCGAGTACTTTGACGGTAGATGGCAAACTGATCGAAGAATTAGGGTTTAGTTTCCTGATTTGGAAGTGGGTGTTTAAACCTTTAGGAAATACAGATTAACACTAAGAAGTATCCTGATGACAAATCATCGCGACTGCCATAGAATTCACTTTATGATTATCATGATATTTGTCTATGGGAAAGCCGTTGTATAATGTTCCCCCCCCTAATGATCGCTTCAAAGACTTGCCTCTGTTCTGACCGCGGTCCCAACGCCTTCTCTCCCATTCATCTCAACATCGCACCTTCTGTGCCAATCCTGCCATTCACTCCCTTGCACCTTCCTCGTCGTGCACAAGCCTCCAAGTGCCTAGCACAGCGGTTGCCCCCAGCAGGAACATGTGAAACGAACCCCGCCAACATTTTCCCAGGAGGAGGGGGGGGGCCCCTTCCTTGGAGACGGACGATAGTGAGGAGACTGCCGCGATTTGCAGCCTTTGACGTGCTATGGTGTTGGTTTAGGCGTTACGGTGCAAACATCCTTGACAAGAACAATAGCAAGATCAGGAACCCAATCACAATGATTCTTATTGGGAGTGAATGGAGCTGGATGTGATGGTTAGTAGTGGTGACCTTTTAGTGAGTTGACCGGTTGGTGGACGACAGAGGTTCCTGCTCAAAGAGCAATGTTGTTATGATGTACGCAGTTTCCAGATATGTGATTAATTAAATATAGAGGAACTCTTCTTTTTGGGCAACATCTATGTCGTCATTATCGTTTTTATACCTCGAAGAGCCTGCCGTTTCAATCTTGGCTTGTTAATTCCACTTCTTCTTCTTCTTCTTCTTTTATTCTTCTTCTTTTATTCTTCTTCTTTTATTCTTCTTCTTTTATTCTTCTTCTTTCCCTCCCAAAAAAAAACAGCCTTCGTCATCCTTTTTGTCTGTGATACTCCCTTTGCCTTGTCTCCTCTTCCTTTGCAGCCTCTTTTCGCTTTTGCTTCTTTCGCAACCCACGTCTATTCTCCTTCCTTGGAATTCTTGTCTATATACCCAAGTCATAAATAAACTCATCTTCAGAATGGCCGACCCTCAGGTTTACCGTGCTTCCACTACTGCGCCCGTCAACATTGCTGTTGTCAAGTAAGTTCTAACTGCCTTAGTGCAATGTACTAAACGGCTTGCAGCTATGCGGCAGATAATACCTTTAACCCACTGCTCTGCTATCCCTTTGTGACACTCGAGTCTAAACCTCGTTGTCATTGTTTTTCTGGCCAAGTTTCTAATATTCGCTTTTCCTGTCTAGGTACTGGGGCAAGCGCGACGCCAAGCTCAACCTCCCCACCAACAGCTCCCTCTCGGTGACTCTCTCCCAGGATGACCTCCGCACGCTCACGACGGCTTCGTGCTCCGCCTCATATCCCGCCGGCAAGGATGAGCTAATCCTCAATGGCGAGTCGATTGATGTTTTGGCTCCCCGTACTCAGGCCTGCCTCCGTGAGCTCAAGGCGCGCCGTGCTGCCCTCGAGGCCACTGATGCCACCCTGCCCAAGCTCTCAGAGCAGTCCCTGCGCATTGTTTCTGAAAACAACTTCCCCACCGCCGCTGGTCTGGCCTCGTCTGCTGCCGGTTTCGCCGCCCTTGTCCGCGCCATTGCCGACCTGTATAAGCTCCCCGATACCCCGTCGCAGCTGTCGCTCATCGCTCGCCAGGGTTCCGGCTCTGCCTGCCGCTCTCTCTTTGGCGGTTATGTCGCCTGGAGAATGGGCGAGAAGGAGAACGGGTCTGACTCGATGGCCGATCTTGTTGCCCCCGCCGAGCACTGGCCCGAGATGCGTGCGCTGATTCTCGTCGTCAGCGCTGGCCGCAAACTTGTTCCCTCGACTTCGGGCATGCAGCAGACGGTTGCTACCTCGGGAATGTTCAAGGAGCGTGTCGCCTCTATAGTTCCCGTTCACATGGCCGCTATGGAAAAGGCAATTTCTCAGCGCGATTTTGAGAAGTTTGCCGAAGTCACGATGCGTGACTCCAACTCATTCCACGCTACCTGCCTAGACACATACCCTCCAATCTTCTACATGAACGACTACTCCAAGGCAGCCGTCCGTGCCATTCAAGCCATCAACGCTGCCGCCCGCAAGACTGTCGCAGCCTACACGTTTGATGCTGGTGCCAACCCGGTCATCTACTATCAAGAGGCGGACACTGCTGCTGTGGTTGGCACTCTCTTCGCGGTGCTGCCCAAGGCCTCTGGGTGGAAGGACGTCGCTTCTCTTGAGACTATCAAACCCGTTGTTGAGCTTGGTGAGCTTGGCGAGATTCTAGCGGAGGGTGTTCAGCGCGTGATCCAGACTAGCGTTGGTCCTGGTCCTCAGCCGACGGACCAGTTCCTGGTTGGTGAAAAGGGCGAGGTTCTCAAGGCGTAAGCGAGTAGAGGGTTGTGCTTGGTGATGAGGTATTGGTTTATAGGAATACGATCTAATGGAGAAGGGCTTGTTCATAGAAGAAGAGAGAAGAAAAGGTTTTGTTTGGAGCAGGTTGATGGTAGCGGATTAAAAATAAGAGCTTTTAATCTATTTTGTTATTTCACAAGCAAAGTGTCCTGTAAGTCTTGGTGATTAAAGTGTAATGTGTGATTATGAGACAAAGAGCAAACGCACGAACATGAGGATGTGATTGGAGGTTCTGGATTTGAAAGGTAATTTGGTCTTTTGTTTAGGTGTATTAGATGGTTTTGTATGATTTTGATTTGTGTTATCTTGTTCTTCCATCTTCTATTTAATTTTTTTAATTGTTTTTGATTTTAATTCCTTTTCTTATGCAAAAACCCCCTATAATAGCCCGTCTCGCCACTCCAGCCTCCGGAGACCCCGAAGGTCTCCGGCAACGCAAATACAGCACTCGCAGCAACGACCCCACGATAGTTCAAGTCGAGCGAGAGTTGGTAGGTTGAGGAAGACACGAAAGCCTAAAGAGTCACTGGTAGTTGCAGCAGCAGGGGTGTCGAGGGGGTGGGGAGGTAGCGGAGGTTGATAATGTGGAGGGATTACGGGGGCGATAGTTGGAGGGTTGGCGGAGGGTTGCGGGGGTTCTCAAGACATCGCTTCTGCCGGTTGGTTTTTCGAGTCAGTGGCGCCAAATTACTTGCGATATCAGGTGTATGATTCGCTTCAGGCATTTTCTCAACGTTGTTGTCACTGTTGTCTAATTGGGCGATCCTCGAGGATCTTCTTGGTATCGGAGATTCGACGATGTTGGCGACGAATGCATTGTTGTTGACGATTGGCCAAGATGCCATTGGCCGAGTTGCAACAATTGAATTTACCCATAGAGTTGGCTTAGCAATCGAAGCCGAAGCAAAAGATACAAATTTCTCGTCGATTTATTCAACGATGCAGCTTTCTTTCTAGACCTGGCGACCCCGATGGTCCCAGGAGTCGGCCGCGTCAGCGTCCTTGTTGGTGCCGCTGGGCTCCGAGCGATGTGCGGGTTGCCGGAGATGCGAGCAAAGTGGCACTTAGTGGACATTTTGCGCGGGGTGGGAATACGGGAGAGCTTAATGCGAAGGAGAGGAATTAGGAGACGGCAGTAGGGGGTTTGTTGGTGCAAGGGGTAATGGGGTGGGGGCGGTTATTTTGGTGGTTGTTTTGTTAGTTTTTGGGGCATTTGGGAGTGAATTGGATGGTGATACGGGCTGTGAGGTTGACGGTTTGAAATAGGGGTGTGGTTGAGGACCGGAAGAGTCTCAGGGCCCTAGGACATCAAGAGAGCAGAGAAGATATTGGGATGGGAGGAGCTGAGGATTGATAATTGGGGAGGACATCCCATTTGTAAAGTGAGGATTGTGTCCGGATAGAGGGAACTGACGCCGGTGGGGAGTTCGATGGGGCGCCGGTTGCCGGGTTTGGAACCGAATGACTTGTACGATGTGTGGGTTCGCGATAAAGGGGACGGTGAGGTTGAAGGTTGTAAAGGGGAAGTGGGCTGGAGAAATACGTAGATGGCCCGGTGGTCTATGTATGTTAGGGGATGTGATATTATATAAGCAGAACACAAGCAAAGAAAAATCTAAAATAAAAATACAAATAATTTACAGTCAATATCGCCAAAGACTTGTCTCTCCTCGTCAACGTCCCTCGCCTAGTAAATCCCCACCCCTTTCAATATTCTCATTTTGATCCCCTCCACACTATTCATCTTCGGCCTCACATCCAGATAAAAACTCGGCATCCCGTCCCCCCTCGGTTTTCCCGGATAAAAATCAATCACATAATCCACTTCCACCCCACACCTATCCACCACCCAATCATGCCTATCAAATGGCGCCTGATATCCTATCCACGTCATCACCCGCGCTTTCGGCGTCAACTGCGTACTCAGTCCCGAGAAACTATGGAGCTTCGGGCCGCCGCAGGACCCCAGGTACGGCGCTTCCCATTTTTTGATCTCGACCCACGCGCGCTCGTTGACGGCATTGTGGATGGGCACAACCGTCTTCATGTCGGTTTCGACGGCATTGTGCCTTGCGGCGCATTGCTTCGAAGAACATTTTTTCCGAGGGGTAGATCCAGTTGCCTGAAGATGGGTCGGCACCCGTTTCAATTTCGTGGTTTGAGGGGCGGGTAGGCACGGGGTCAGTGGGGCTGCCTACAGCCCTCGGGATCGTTGAAACTTCGCGGGCTTCAGTAAGGTTTGGTTGGTTGACAGTGCCCTGCTTGGTCACAGCGGGCTTTGGCTTGCTACCAGTGAACGGGACGTAGCTCCAGATTGTACTGGACCAAGATGGTTGCTGGTGGTGTTGAGGTTGCGCTGATTGGTTGTGAGTCGGGGCGATCGCGTGGGGGGTGGGGAGGGCGTTAGAGTTAGCGGCGCGTGCTTGGGCGAGCCATGCTTCGCGGGCTTTGTGGTCGATAGGGCAGACGCCGGGGGTGGCGGGGGTCGGTAGGGGGTCGGAAGGGTGGGGATGGGGCAGGCGTTGGGGTTGGCCATGGTGGGTGGAGTGATTGTGGTCTTTTAGGTGTTCATGGGTTCGGATTGATAGTATAGAGAGGGTGGGGCGAAGAAGTGAACACTAGATGTTTAGATAGTTGGTAGTGACATGTGAAGGTGGGGTCACGATGCTTGGCCAGTGTTGACGTCGGTTAAGTTCTGTAGAAAAATTACAGGGTCAGATTGGCCAATCAGAGGATGGAGTTGTAAGATGAGGACAGTGCGAGTTGTATTTTTATCATTTTATGATGCTGTTGCACACTGTCTAGAAACTGTCTTAACCTAATGTCACTAATGGCCAAAAACTTGAGAAATTGAAATTCAAGCCAGAATATATGATACATCTTCATTTTATCAAGATACTCATATTGTATATCTTATATCTGTTCCAAGACATATATTATCACTCCATATCCCCTCACCTCTCCCACCTAAATCTTCTTGCCTCACATCCCAGGCTCTGCCTCCCTCCACCCATCTCCCTCCGCAAAATCCCACCCAATAAGCGGGTCCTCCCAGCCCATCCGCCAAACGGTTAACCACAGCCAAGCTCGTTAGCCATCGTTTCTGTCATCCGAATCCACTCAATTGGCTAGTTTATTTTATTGCTCTTGTCACAACTGTTGCTTCTTTGACATAATGGTTGCCCACTACTCGATTTTTGGCCGTCAGGTCGGATCGCACTATGTGAGTTTTTACTGTGGTGGGAGGAAGGTGATGGGTGGGGTTGGAGGGGAAGATGGTGAGGTGTTTGAGAACTACGGAGATTTGCCATTGCAGGTGTTAGGAGGAACATATGAGGATGCGGTAAGGCCGAATGGGTTGATTTGACGATTCACTAGCGATTGAGTATACTTTTTTCGACGATTTGAGGGCAGGAGAGACCAGTGCGTCGAAGCCGAATGGAGAGGCTGGTTCCGCCGAGAAGTTCCGGATAACCGATTAGACAGCCGGATGCGACCGCGCTACCGAAATTCGACATCACAACTACACCAACTTAATTTCTATGTCCCAACAGCGGATACATACTGATTGCCAATCGCGAAATATCCAACGTTAACCCATCTACCCGCCGTTTCCACCTTCAAACCTCCCGGGCCCAATATCCACCATCTACCACTCCATCCCACCACTCAAGCCCTCGTCTCTCTTCACACTGCCTCATACAAATCACACCGCTAACATCCCTTAGCTTGCCATGGCTACTCTCGTCACCGTCTTCGGCGGCGTCAAGCTCGCCACCCCCGCTAAGAAGGTTCCCGCTGCCGGCTCGGCACCCCGATCAACGCTGCCAGCTCCGATGAAGCTGACTTTATTACCAAGTTCTTGGCTGAGGCTGACAAGAAGCAGTAAAATGGTTACTTTTGTATGAATAGAGGGGAAGATGGGGGATAGAGGGTGAATAAATAATAAGACGGTTGTTCGTTGAATTTGTGGGTTTTTGGCTGGGAGGGTGAATGTTATCAGGTTGTGAATGCTATGAGATAATGGGATATGGGAATTTGTTAAGTTGTTAGAGGTATTTGAGGCTGGAGTTCGATCTGATATTCGGGATGATATCGATAATCTTGTCTTACGTAAGAACGACAACTACTATTACTTCCTTTTATAATAGTAATAAATGTTAAAAATCCCGAAACTCATATTTAAATCATCGTGAATTCGACTTTTCCCTAAAAAACATGTATCCATCTCATCGACTACTTCAAAGCTCAACTTAATTGACTTCATTTCACATAAATTGCCTTTTCTTATGCTACATAACTTCATATCAAGAGTGCATCGAAAGACTAGGGTTTAAGTGAGATTCTAACCATGATTGTCCGGCAGTTGAGGCCTGATGAGATTTTGTGAAACGACATATCTCAGTGCACTTTCTTTGCTTTTTTTCTGTTTTTTTCTTCAACTGATACTGCAACACCACCATACAATCCCACCATGGTGTCAAATGGGATAATTATTGACCCACCAGAGTCACAGACCGTTCACGTCGTTGTAAGTATCGTGAACCTCTATCAAAGCTCCTCACTAACTACCGCCAGTCTCTCGACGAATACCAAGCAAGCATCGCTCGCCATGGCCACAGGTACATAACCTCTATCATTTTGTTTATCCCATCCACTAACCACCCCCCAGTGCCACCCCCACAGTCATCGCCCACGACTCCACCCTCACCCAAATCACCGGCCCCACCCTCACAATCACCACCCTCCTCTCTACCGCCGACACCACACAAAACCCCTTCTGGCATACCGGCACCGCCTACATCCCCGCCACCGGCGACATCTACACAACATCCTCCCTCCTAAAGCCTACATCTTCTTCTAAATTACCCATAGTCCTCATCTCCCGCATGACTCTCCTCACCAAAGACGGGCATCCCCCAAGCAGAATTGACCCCAACGTCACGCAAGTAAAATGGGCAAAATTGCGCCCGCCGCCAGGCATGTGTATGCCGGCGGGTTGTTCGTTGTTTAGGGATGGCGTGCTGTACGCTGAGCAGGGGAATCTTGCCGCGGAGAACCCCGGGGCGCCCGGAGCTGTAATGCCGGGGGTCCTGTATATGCCGCATCGTCAGCCGCCTAAGAGTTTGGCTCAGGAATATATGGGGCGGCCGTTTAATTCGCCGAGGGCGTTGGCGTTGGGAGATGACCCCGTGGTGTGGTTTACGGATACTCTGGATGGGGAGAAGAAAGAGTTTAGGCCGAAGGGGTTGTTGGCTTGTGGGGTGTACCGATTAGATCTTGTCACGATGAAGACGCGGATGGTTGCGGATGGGTTTGTGAGGCCGGTGGGGATTGCGGTAAGCGGGGATGGCCGGACGGTCTATGTTGCAGAGGCGGGGGGGTATGAGAAGGATGACGGGGAGAGGGGATGGGAAGTGAATGAAGGGATTTACGCATTTGATATCATGGAGAGAAATGGCGGGGTTTTCTTGGCAAATAGGAGGTTGTTTGGGAAGACGGTGGGAGGCAGGCTAGGGATGATTCATTGTGATTCGGTGGGGAGGCTGTATGCGGGGTGTGCGGATGGATTGGAGATTTGGGAGGGATCAGGGAAATTTTTGGGGTGATTCAGGTGCCGGGTAACTTCCTCAAATTTTTGTATGGTTCAACGTCTTGTGTGCTAACTATGGTCTCTAGATGGTGTTACGAGCTTTGCGTTTGGCGGATGTCGGGATATCATTCTATCAGGGTCTCAGAGACTATGGAGGGTACAAATGAAAATACATGGCGATCTGTAAGGAAGACATACAGTATTTTGATATATGCTGTCTGTCATTTTACATCACTATTAATTTTCCCAGTTCCCTACTTCTTCTACTTCTGCTCCAATCAGCGCTTATAATGCAACTGAACTGTCTCCTTCGCTGGACGCGGCGATCAGCGAGGGGCCAAAGACCATGCCAGGGTTGATGGTGGTGAACGACCAGCGGGATTGCGCGGAGTAGAGGGTTCCAGGCTTCTTGCCCAGCGAAGGTTTTGGAGTAAGCGTACGGGTTGTGGATAGAGGTGGTTGTGGTCCAGTAAGCGGAGCTAAGGGTTTGTTTGGACATTGACATGATATCGATGTAGTCGCACGTAATGGTAGCAACTACGGTGATGTTAGATGGGGGTTCTGGAGTGGTTAAGGATGCAGTTGGTATGTACTCTATGGTGTCAACACAACTCTCTTGATAGTCTCCGTTTCATTAATCTACTTGAAAATATTCTTCATCCATTCCAATGCCAGCTCTATGAGATCCTTCTGCACATCTTTAATCGAACTTGACATCAGAAACGGCGACCCCATATGGTAAACAACCTCGCAGCCAACCACGGCTTCCGTAAGGGACCCCGGGGTCAGCAGGTCGGCTTCGAAAATGAATAGTTTGGACGGGAATTGGTCGGAAAGGGTGATTAGGGAGTCTAGCCTAATAGGATTGGATTTGGAGCAGACATTTTTGTTGACTGTGTGGCCGGCGGTGAGGAGTCCGTAGATGGTGGCGGAGACGAGGAAGCCGCTATCGCCGGTAACGAGGTGGGGGCCAGACGTTGTGATGGAATTGATGCTTTGTTAATTGATAGAATTGAGTTTGAGAGTATATAGGTATGAAGACAGAATAGTGGGTGAGTTCAGATATTTATTGGATTATAGATTACACAAAAATCAAACAGGTTATCAGTAGGCGTCTTCTAGCGTTCTCCTTATATCGAGTCTTTCCAAGCAAAGCACCTACCCCCAACCATTCACCATGCACACGAGCACCTATCGTGCATCGTTTATCAAGAAAGGTCGAAAGGCACCGGAACGTCATCCCTCCGATCAGGGTAACCCGGGTTTCATAGCATCAATCCACGCTATTCTAGGACCGGATAGTCATTATTACAGCTTAGCGGCGACCCGGGGGTAAAGTTAAGGTTGGCTGTGGTGACAGGAATGTTCGACAGATTACCCCACTGTATATGTGTGGCGTTGCGTAGGACGCCACAGGAAAACCTGCTAGACGCGATATTTAGGCGTGGTTTGGTTTTGCGATTTATTCTAGGTCATTACGCGAATTAGGTTCTCGATATAACGATACGGGTGGTACGAATGGCAGTTTACTATCACTTCGTCCGCCAAAATCAAACCAATCATCACTGAATTCAATCACCAATTCACCCTTAATTCTCCTTCACACACTGCCATTTTTGTCCTTACTCTCATCCCGCTGCCCACTACTCATTTTTCCGTCTTTCCAGCCTTGCATAAAACCGTGTATCGCTCAACGGGGGCCCCAGCCAATTCCTCTTCCTCTCCATTCTCCCTTCACTCGCCCACTAGCGCATTTACCCGCATATTCACTTACCGATATCCCCCGTGAATATCTGCCTATCACCAACATATCTCACTATCGGGTCACTGTGACCCGGGCCCATTCAACGAAAACGGAAAAGGTATTATCGGGGTTCCGGGTGACGACAAAACTAGAGGGGTTATCTGCGGGATTCGCTGTGATGGATATGTCAATGACAGAGGCGCAGGACGCCGAGGCGTTGGCGGTGACGACGTTGGGTTCAGAGGCAGCGGCGTTGGCAGCGGTTGCGGTTGCGGCAGCGGCAGCGGCGGAAGACCAGGTGGGGCATCACCATGCAATGGACCATGATCAAGATCATGTTCAAGCGGCAATGGATGAGGCTACCGATGCCCCCGGGTCTCCTGGGCCGATGGACCATTCGCAGATGGATTTATCGACAGTATCTACAGCGAGTCAAAGGGAGCGGAATGCCTTGACGCTTAATCAGCGGAGGGCTTTGAGGCAGTGGGCAAATGCGCAAGTTACGAGGCCGACGCATAGGGCTTGTCAGGAGTGGTTTGCTAGGAAATATAGTCAGACAATTAGCCAGAGTACCGTGTCGCATTCTCTGTCTCCGAAATATTCACGGCTTGACGGGGAGACGCCGCAGCTAAGTGGATCCAGGCTACGCTTTGGCAACTGGCCCGATGTTGAGAAGTTGGTGTTGACGTGGTATCGCCAAGTCATGGTCCATGGCCGGCACCCGACGAACGAGGAATTAGCAGAGAAGGCGAGGAATGTATTTATGCAGTTGCCGCAGTATAAAGAGGAGCCAGCACCCGAGTTCTCACCGGGGTGGATTCACCGATTTAAGAAAAGATATGGCTTGTTGATTCGGAGGCAGAGACGCCATGGGGATATTGAGAATCACGCGGAGAATTTGACGTATTTGACGAATTGTCTTCAGCGAAATTCAACGACGTCGCTGTTGCAGGAAACGAGCCCGGCGACGGTGAGGGATCTCATTGCCCGGACTATCGGTGTTGAACCGTCACTCAGTATCTGTGCGTTGGTTCGAGACGAAGTCCTGCGCCGGAGCAACCCGAATTCCTCCGAGACTATCGGGAACATGGGGATGTCGGGAGCCACGGCGACGATCAGCCAAGCGCTGGAGGAGCACCATGAGGATTTGCGGCCACCGGAAGCCCAGTTAGAGACGGAACAGCAAGGAGGGAACGGTGGGTTGGCAGCGACGGCGATTGCGGCGGTTGCAGTTGCGGCGGCGTCGACAGGGGAGCATCAGAATGGGATGTCAGGGCAACCGGGTGTCGGTATACCTGTGGGTGTCTCGCTAGGTGGCCAAGTCCAGTCAGTTCCTGCGTCATCAAATGTTCCGGGATTATATACGGAAGACCCGGAGATTGTTTTGCAGAAGGCGTTGAGACAGTTACAGCAAGAGGAGGCAGATGCGGAGGCGGCGGCGGCTGTTGTCAGGGAGGAGCATAAGAGGATTGGATCGTTGAGACATAATGTGTTGGGGGGGATGAATTCTCAGGGTGTTTCTCAGACACTGGCGCATCATTCTCAATTAGCTCATCATGCGGCGCCAACTCCGCAGCAACCGGTTGCCCCGGCCTCCACCCCGACGCAACAGGCGCAACACATGCAACCGGCGACCCGGGCCTCGTCTGACCAACTTAGCGGTCCCCTCCGCTCCCAAAATCCCACGCAGACAATTCCCGGGCTTCCAAATCACACGCACGCTCACGGCCAGTCAACGGCCCCTCACGGCCACTCCAGGTTCTTGGCTGACGACGAGTTGACGTTGACCCCAATTGACTCAGCGGCACCATTGTCGACGACGGAGAAGGCGGTGAGGTGTCCGTTTTGTGTTAATCAGAGGATGCTGAGGACAATTAAGGAGGCAGTGGAGCATTTGTCAACACATGTGGAGGTTTAGAATGCGTGGTGGGTTTTCTTTTTTTGGTATTTGGCGTTGGGGTTGGGTAATATTAATATAAGATACTATGTATAAATTGTCACGTGATTATATTAGATAGATGGATGTGAATGTATTATGACGATTAGTGGATACGCAACCCTTACAAGTGCTTCTTTTTGGGGCATAATTATGTGTATGGCTCATTGATTTTTGCCTGCGTTTGTCATACGACATCGCATGTTCCAAATCAAGACACACCTTATCCCTCGACTAATACTTACAATGTCATGATCACCTGGACCTTTTCGTTTCCATATACGAATTGACGTTGCCATGTAACCGTTCCTCGCAGTAAATCGCCATTCTCAACGTAATAAATGTAAATATCTAATTTAATTTACCCGAATATTGGTGATGGTTGGGAAGACGAGGGCACTATGAGGTCGGGGCGGACCAACCTCTGGATATCTTGGGATGATTTCTCGAGTGGGAATTAACGAGTATGTCTGTGATGTGTTCAGGTCCCGAGAAACAAGATGTCAGGGACTTATTGTTGAATTCGAAGTGGATATAGTGGAAATACGGAAAGTGAGGAGGTTGATGTGACTACGTCTACTAAGAAACCAGTCACGATATTCCAAATATCCACAAATATCCACCATCTCACTCTCTCCCCATCCCCAGCCAAGCACTTAATTATATCCCATGTCCCCAATCACCTGCAAAGTCCACCAACCCACCATATCCCAGCACCAGCTAGGCCTGTCCGAGCCAGGGAGGGTCCCAGGATTTGGTGATGATTTGCCTGGTGATGTTCAGCCAGAGGGTGGCCGGGTGCTAGATGACGGGGGCTAGGGTCTCTTTGTGGTTATCGGGAGGGCTGGCGAGAATGGAGAAAAGGGAGATGGGACGAGGAAGTGAGGAGCTGATTGTATTGGTTTAGTATTTACTATATTGGGAGAGGATAGGGGAGGGATGGGGTTGGCTGGTAGGGTTCCGGCGGTGGATATGGAAGCGAGAGCCAACCTTCTACCAGCATTGGATATCGTGTTGATAAGGGCCTCAAGTGTTCTAGAGGACTCGGCTATAGAATAGAGAAACAATCGGATATCCCGTCAGCCTCACATTACGGGCTGCTGCTGTATTGGGAAACACGGAGCGAACGGAAGACGTAAAACCTGTCTCGTCGAGTGTCCAACAGGGAGAGACCACTATCCAATTATGCATAACTCGTTTGACCTTGCGTGACGCATGATTTCCACAGACTAACGCCGTTATGTGCATTTAAAATAATAGGAAACTATCTAAGCAAAGAGTCCAGAGGACAAGCAATAGTACAGGGTTGGAATAATCTTCATCGAAAATTCTAGGTATTTTAATCGAGAGAATCATTGATTATCGTCGAAGATACTAAGTGACAATCAATCCCAACCCCAACCCCAACCCCATAGAAGCTCCTTTCCTGATTTAGCAATGGTTCGTCGCTGATATCACATGGGAAAAAAAGAAGGTACGTCCCTTCCTCGGATATCATTTATTCATAAATTTTCTTTTCTGAATTTTCACGCTTGCTTTTTCTTTTTCTTTTCTTCTTGAAGCATCGAAATTTCTTTTCTTTTGTTTCACCCATTCCACTATTCATCAGCGTCACTTTGTGTTTTTCATAGACATACTCTTTTACCCCGCGGTGCTTTCTGATTCGTTGTTTTTTTGTTGCATATATACCCTCTGCTTACAACTAACAGACTGCATCAACCTGCATCATGAAGTCATCGATAGCTCTTCTACAACAAGAACCCAGAGCTTAGTACTATTTTATTATATAATTTTTGTTATATAATCCATTTAAAAACGTTTATATCTTGAAACAAGCTATTACCTTGCATCTATTCTCCCCTCCTTGCTCCTCACGACCTGCACCATAACGTTCCTCCACCTTACATTGAACTTGGCTCCCACGTCACCAAACAGAACAGGTACCGACGGCCTATCCAACATCGTTACTTATCAGTGCAATCTCTACGTCTACTCAGTCTTCCCTTATAGAATTGGGTGATAAACTTGTATCTTCATTTTCCAAGCCCACCTGCAGCCAACTTGCGTGCCCCATCAGCCCATCCCCATCCAAACCCCTCCCGTTCGCTAGTCGCCAGCACCACCATCCTGCACATCCTAGGATCAACTTTTGACACTACAGTACAACTGCAGTCTACCTGCATCACAGCTCCATAAAGCTCCACCCTACCCAGTGGAAAACACCAAAATCCTCGCTAAACACCAAGCAAACCCCTCTATCCGCCCACCATGCAATGGTACAAGCGCTTGTCCAGAGACAAGAACAAACTCCATAAAGCGTCCCCCTCGACTTCATCCGCCCCCAATTATACTGTCCCCTCTTCACCATTGCACGCACCAAAGACTTCGGCGTCTGGTCATTCGACTGTTTCGTATACTGGGACTGTTGCTTCGATTGCCACTTTTGGCTCTTCCCCGTCACCCACAGCTACTGTCCACTCTGGAAGTATTCCGCCGCGTACATCGTCAACGGGAGCACCTGCGCTCTCCGCAAACCTCCCTATTCCGCCACCGCCAAATTCTGCCGCTTATAAACTTGCACAGGTCCCTGAGGCTGTTTCGTCTGTATCATCGGGGTCGTCTCCGTCGTCACAATCATCACTGTCAGCAGCTCTAGGAGTGTCCACGACACCGGGGCGTATTAGATCGCGCTCGCAGTCGTTGTCGTATACGCATTCGAGATCACAGTCATATACTTCAAATTCACGGTCACATTCGAGGTCTGTTAATACCGTTGTGCCATCGACTATGCCACCACCACCACCCGACCCGGCGAGATATGCTACGGAGGATCTGGACTTTACGAGAAAGAAATCGTGGACTGGGGATAAGGAGAAGGTTGTGTGTGGTCCATTTGATTATTTGTATGGACACCCAGGGAAGGACTTTAGGGCCCAGTTGATCAAGGCATTTGATGTATGGCTGGATGTCCCCGCCGATAGCCTGGCAATCATCACGCAGGTTGTCGGGATGCTCCATACTGCATCATTGCTTATTGACGATGTTGAGGATTCCTCTTCGTTGAGAAGGGGGCTACCAGTTGCCCACAATATTTTTGGCGTTGCTCAGACTATCAATTCGGCGAACTATGTTTACTTCAGGGCGCTCCAGGAGGTCCAGAAGCTCCGGAGTCCTACGGCTATCACGGTGTTTGCCGATGAGCTACTTCATCTTCATCGTGGTCAGGGAATGGATCTGTTCTGGCGTGATAGTCTTACATGTCCCTCGGAAGATGACTACCTCGAGATGGTCGGCAACAAAACTGGAGGGCTCTTCCGCTTGGGTATCAAACTAATGCAAGCCGAGTCCCGCTCCCTCATTGACTGTGTTCCTCTCGTCAACCTCGTTGGCCTCATATTTCAAATCCGCGACGACTACATGAACTTGTCTTCATCGGAATACTCTAACAACAAAGGCCTCTGTGAAGATCTCACCGAAGGCAAATTCTCTTTCCCCATCATCCACGCCATCCGCGCCGACCCCACAAACACTCAACTCATCAACATCCTTCGGCAAAAAACCACCGACCCCGACGTCAAACGCTACGCTGTCGCCCATATGGAGGCAATGGGAAGTTTCGCGTACACCCGTAACGTTGTCAACGTGCTTATTGAACGCGCGAGGAAGGTTTCTATGGATATCGATGAGGGGAGGGGCAAGACGGCATATATTATGGCGATTTTGGATATGATGTATTTGCCGGAGGTGGATGTGAAGGCGCCGGGGGGTAGCAAGACTGTGACGCCGGGGACGGTTAGGGCGTTGCAGGTTGTTGTGGCGCAGCAGGATCAGCAAAGGAAGGCGTTGGATAGGATTGCGAGGAATCAGTAGTAGATGGGGAAGTGAAATGAAATGATCATTAAGTATTTATGGGAGTTATGTTTTTTTTTTTGGGGTTTCTTGGTTATTTATTCCCTTTTGTTTAAGCGTCTAGTTAGTCTTAAGATATCACGACCATCTCGATATAGATCATTAATGACCTCTTCGAGTAATTACATAATTAGTTACATGCATTATGAATACAATTTCTTATATTAATTCATTACTTTATTATTGTTAAATGATTCACTATACTGTGCGGTGCTGTATCTATCACTGCTTCTCCTCAACCTTCTTTCTCCGAACAACCCTCACCCACCTCCTCCTCCTCCACTCTCCCCTCCCAATAGCATCACCACCTTCTCCTTCTTCCCAACTCTTATATCCCACAAAGCCACCCCGGTCCTTCTCATCCGGTGACATCCCCATGCAACCCTCTACATTCTCTTCCGTCTTCCGGCGAATCGGCGCCTTGACACTTTGATTAATGTCATAGACCCACCGTTCACCCTCCGTCTCAACCTCGACCCCTGTGATTATCCGATCCTCAACCCACTCGCGGGACCATAAGTCCAGTGCCCACTTCTTCTCATGCCATTCCCAGCCCATGGGAGGCAACACATCTTCGAAGAAACGAGTCCCCTTTGGCCGTTCATCGTTGATCCGCGGTTGCGATAATGGGTCATACGGTGACGGGGAAAAGAGCCACGGTTCCCATTCACCAGTTTCCCGAGTCACTTTCTGTAATTCGAAAACTTCGACTTCGCGGCTTTCCGGGGCAGAGTCAAGTATTATGTCGTTGTCAATCCATGTGTCGAGCCACCGTTTAGCGATTTCCTCTTGAGGTTCAACGTGTTCTTTGTGCGTTGCCCCGATGAGCTGGGAGACGAATGGGTGATTGGAGCCAATGGCAATCCAGCCGCCAATGAAGAAGAGGAGATTCCATGGCAACAGATGAGCAGATATCGACATGAGGACGCTCGCGACAAACATGAAAAGGAAAATGGCAGAGGAATACGACTCGTCGCTGAAATTGGTGATGGGCACGATAGAAGCAACGACTTGGTCATGTACAACGCAAAAGTCATCCATACAATTCTGGAGATCACGCATATTCTGAAGGAAATCTCGACTAAGTTCTTTCGCCGGCTTCACCGTTCTCGGTGGCGCCAACGCCGGCCCCTTTGGCGAATATATCAACGACTCCGGCCCCTGCGGCGCTGCCGGATGCCTTGCCAGAAACGATGGAATGAAAACCCCTAACAGCAACACCGCCAACGGCAATATCGGTAACAAATACGGATCTAGACAGACAAAACTGTACACCGCCAACACCGATAACGTATGGGAGTACTTTTGCCACGTGATGATGCGCACGACTTGTTCTTGGAATTGGAAGACGATGCCGATGCGCGCGTTGAAGCGGCGGAAGTTGTTGGACATTGTGGAAATGTTGAAGTTAGGGCGGTTTTCGTAGAATTCCATACCGGTGGGAACAGGAGCGGAGGGCCGAGTGGCAGCTGTCGGGTTATCGGGGACGATTTGGGAGATAAGTCTTTTGAGAGGGGTTTTAATGTGGTTAGTGAGGAACTTTTTGGGGCGAGAGCGCTTGGGGAGCTTGGGTTTGCGGGGCATGTTGAGGTGCCGGACGTGGTAAGTCGTGATCGGTCGATGGTCCGGAATGGTGGGGTCAAAGTCCGGAAGTTAAGTGTATGGAAGTGGTGATGTATATCCGAGTTTTAAAGTAGAGGGGTACTCACTTTTCTAACAGATGGTCTTGCAACGACGCCCTACCACGGATTTCTGGCATTTTCCGTCGAAGATTCTTCTGCCCTAACGCCCCCGGTGTCACCGGTGTACCGTCACTTTGTGTATCCTGCGCCACTTCCTCTTGGTGATTCATGATATCACCTCTTGGTCGTCTGCTTGGTGTGTTTGGAGATGACGACAGGGAGTTGTACAGTGATGCGTCGCGGGAATCGTCGCGGGAATCGTCGCGGGTGAAGAGGTCAGCGGTGAAGTCATCCATGGTGGGCGAGCAATCATAGGATTAGATGGGGAATTATAGTGAATGAAATAATGTCTTAGGGTTTAGGAACTTATGGGGGGGTGGTGGATGGGTGATGGAATGTCATTCTATTGGTGTGTTTGGGAGTATGGTGAGTTGGCGATGTAGGTTTATCTAATTAGATTAGGCGTTAACATTGGTTGTATGACTGGAGGATCGTTGTGCAAATGAATGGTGTTGGAGAATGAATCGTATGATGTTTTTATAAACTGACTATGGATACCAATATGCAATGGACGGATCGATGGCTTCGAGGTGGACGAGATTAATAATATCACTGAGATGTCATCAAAGACGTCATAGGGCACGCACCCTGGAGGATACTAGTTTTTAGTTTGTCTAATTGCGTAGTAACATGAAGTTGGCTGTTGAAACTATCACGAGTTTAATTGAGAATTTCATATTAAACAACATTGTTTCTGAAACAAATTATCACAATTTACGTATCTCTTCTCCAACACTTGATATTAAAGTCTGCATAACCTACCTTCATGCCGAACAACGTTGGAGTTGAAAATCCCGCGACCATCTTGTCGGCATGTGACATGCCAGCTGTCAGAAGTTACATCAGCTGTCAAGCCTGTCGACTCGACCAGGACCTCGTAACCTCGCGGTATCCGATGTCGTAAACTAATATAACTCTATCTTCACTAGTACATATTGTCACCAATCAAGGCCCACTTGAATCACGTCTTCTCTCACCTTCTCTAATTCCCAATAGAACGGCGTATACCTGACATTTTTCAATCTATGTACGACGACCCAATTCAACCACTTGAGAAGGATCGTGGAGAAAGGGGCAGACTGTCTTGAGATTCATTCCCATTATATCGTTGTAGTAGGTATATCTAGAGGGGGGCTGACCGCTAGATGTGTTGTTCTGGCATAGTAGCCCCCATTGCATTGCAGTAATACGCTATGCAGTCCTTTGTATGCATAACAGCCACTTTGAATTTTTAGGGGTTAGTGGTTTTGTTAACCCTGATTATATAGTGATGCTTTTGCCTTTAAGTGCCAGAATTCAAATGATATTAATATCAAGCCTAGTGTGCAACAGAGTTCGACTCAACTATATGTTTGCTGTTCTATTTTTAATTGGTCAAATATAACAAAGATTTTATGATCACTACTTCTAGAACATTATCATCTCACAATGTCACAAATTATCTAACGTCCTACCGCCAATTCGCCCATTCAATAGAGTGCACCTGTCCCCCTTTTGTTGCCATGTCGTTGCTATGATCTAGCCAAGGGAGCCTCAAACCTAGACTAGCCAAAATCCGATTTATCACACGAACAAGTATCATCTCTAAACTCTAAGTTTGTTCCCTATAATGCCATATTGTATCAAGGTTCAACAAAGCAACATGGATTAGTGGAAATCCTGCTATGGATTTAATGGCAAACTATCACAAATCATTGGTTGACACATGCATAAATAGAGTATGAGTGCGATTATCGATTATAGAGTCTCCACATTTTGAGTCCTTTTCTACTTTTTGTTGCTTCTCTGTCTTCCCCCTGGATCTTGCGTCCCATGCTACGATGGCAACCACCAAGCGAACGCTACTTGTCCTTGCACAATAACACGTACACCAAGTTCTTCTACGCTCGGAAATTCTCAAAAGGGATCAGGATCACAGGGACCGTTGGATGGCCTGCATATAGATGGATTGTTAGTGACTACGTTTGAAAAAGGCCAATTCCTTGGCGAGGGTCTTGGTGGTAAATAGGGCCTGGGAAGATTGGAGGGGGAGATCTAGCCTTGTGAGTGTTGGGGCTGAGAGGAACAGGCGAAAAGAGGCGACATGAAGAGGCTTGTTGTGAGATCGTAGGTTTTATGGTAATGGGAGGAGAGGGAAAGGAGTTTAATGTATATAATGAGTTGCAGGTGGGAATGTAGGTTATGTTGTTCATCTATTTTTGGGGACATTCGATCTGAAGATAATGAAAGGATTCTCTTAAGGAAGCCATGTATCGTGCAATATTAGAGCCTAATTTTCATCAGATTGAATTTCTGATCGACCAAGTACCGAAATTCCCATTTGATTCTCATGATCTACAAATCGATCGACATGTCAGAATAGGGTTATCCACATTCCAAATCACGTGAAGCACATCTCCAAACTTACTTAACCTTGAATAATAGAATTATCCTCCCGCCGCTAACAGAGCCTACTAAGAACTACCACCATAACATTTTTAGAACCTTTCTTGTTAAACCACGCCATAAATTCCCTACTGAAACGCAACCACTTTGCACTGCATTTATCCAAATCATGAGTGTCCGTATCACAACGCAGCAGCAGAGAACATGGACTAGGGGCTGCTTTGGAAGTCAATATTTCTGCTTTGTGTGATATTGGACGAATTCAAGTATCTGGTGTTAATATATGTGGATGTGTGTACCTATGTACTTGTCGAGTCGGACGCACCGGCCATGAGACAATTGCGGATATACAATCCGTCTGATCTTAATGGTTGATGGAGTGACCTCTTAGTGGCTCATACTCTAGAGCTTCCCGTAGCCCGTATTTATTTGGAGGTGGCTAAGACAACATGGGATGGGCGTAACCAAATCCACACTTTTGTGGCCATCTCAATGGAAAATTATAACCAGTCACAGATAATGAGTCGTGATACGCAATCCGGGGTCTGGTAATTGCTGAATTAGATGTTTAACCAGGCTCAGTTTGTCGCCGTTGGTCGCTGATGGGTCCACTTTTTAACTGGATATCCACTTGCTTCCACCACGACATTACGAAGGGACGCTTGCTGCTTGTGGAATTTGGGGTTATGCTTCTGTATTCAATATAGGCGCTAATGTGTTGACACTACTCCACCAAGGGAATGAAGGTGATGCTAGAAGTATAGTCTGGAGGAAGTTGCATGATGAGGAAAGTAGTTGCGACAATACAAAGACAGCCTCTCCAGAAGAAAAAAAAAATTTGCGTTGGTCACGACAAACGAAGAAATACGCTTCTTTTCACCATTAACGCCACAATACTAGACAACATCTGGGCTGGTCAGAAAGATAATACTAAGACCAACATCTCAAACGGACCAGGTGCTGAGAATCGGAATCAGACAAAAGAAAGCCCGCCACTGCCAACAAAGACAGAAATTGTTTGCTTGGTTCTAGTATTATTTACACATTCTTCACATTATCGCATATCGCAGTTCCGCCCATCTATCACATAGTCTGTCGCCAACCGCTAGCCCTCAATCCATGTCACTACGAGAAAAAAAACGACGGTGCTTTTCCCATTTCATTGCGTACAGTGAATGCCGTGGATCGAATCCTATTTTCGTGCATCATCTCCGCCATTGTTCGTTGTCGTTGTCGCCGTCACCGCTGCCAGAAATCCACCTGCAGCACGTCTCCTCTTTTTTTTTTTCTTCCCTCTCCGATAGAAAGTCTGTCGTATCAACTCTCTGTTCAGTTTGTTCGCTAGACAACCACTGTATATTTTCTGATTATCTCCCTAGTGTGGCTAGGTTAAGCTACTAGTTCGCTAATAACCTGACCGATGACGTTGACAACTCTCAGTCCTTTCCTTCGCTCTGTTGATCCGACCGCATCGATCTTCTCCTTCGAGATACCCCGAAATTAGAATTGCTCTTTGGTTGCTTGCTCACCCTAGAGCTTGAGCACGAGGAAAGGAAGAAAAAAAGTGATGCTCGTCATCCTCTGAGAACCTGTCTGTTCGTCGACCATCTCGGAATGTGGTAGTTTCTGCATCTCTTGTTCTCAGCTCCCCGGCCCCAGGACTGAGTTTGTTGCGTTGGAGTCTTGAACCAGCGAAAGTAGGCTTTTCATTCTCTAGAGATAGAGATTGAGATAGAGAGCATCACCATCGCTGGTTGTGAGTTATCCATACGTAATTTAGTGACTACTGCATATTCTTTTTTTTTCTTTATTTTTAATCTTTTTTTAGTTCTTTTTCTTTGTTAATTTATTGCGTTTGCCGCTCATTTATTGCATAGACTCTTCGTCGAGTTCACGACCGACCGACCAAAATCGTCGCTACCAGATACGCACCCCTAACCGTGCGAGAAACGATATCAATCTGCTGCTCGTTATTGTTGACTTTGTTTCGTCGCTAGTCGCTAGTCGCTTTGCTTCTTTAATCTTGACTTGGCCCTGTCATATTCTCGCTTGTCGTCTGTTAATTTCTTTGTGCCGCCAACTAGATAGCTAGACTAAGGGAACCAGACTGCCAAAGTGGTCAGTAGACAACCGCTACTCCACCACTTTGCACCACCAAGCGCCGCAGCCACTCGGTCTGAGTCCACATACCAAGTAGCATTTAATAAGAGACAGACGCCTTCAAGTTACTGTCTTCTGACCACTTCTACCGCTGGACTCTGACTGCTGCTTTCTCTGCTGACTGATACCGTCGAATCCACACCACGGACGGCCACCCATATATTTGACCCAGAAGCTATACATCGAGACTAACCGTTGCTCGCTTGTGGCTCCGCTTTAGCCCTTTTGCTCCCCGACTAGGAGGAGCCTCCATCGCCTCCACGGCCAGCATAGCTAGTCTCTTTCGGTCTCCCGCTCGCACTCACATTCCTTTTCCATGATTAGGGATCCCAGAGATTACTTGGGTGGTCATCAAACCACCAAAAACTCTCCTACACTGAGAAGGTTAGTACTAGTAGTTTATATGTGGATTCAGAATCTTTAAGGTGGTCTCAAGAGTTGACTGCCAAACTGCAGTCAAGATGGGTACACATACCTCGACATTAGACACAGAACAACAACAACAGCATACACCCACAAGCATACGCCAGCCAGAATACATCCATACATGCCATCTCTCGCATCTCCATAGAACCACATTACCTAGTCTCGAACGCCATAAACAACAAAATAACTCATTGATATCACTTTGTGGTTCTTATTGATCTAGTTTCTCTTGCTTCTTGACTTTTGCCTTAATTATTTCTTATTCGACTATACATCTCGATTCTTTCGCCTACCAACAGCTGAACCTCACCTTGACCTGCTACTGCTTGTGTTGTGTGTGGCTGTTTTGCCATCCCTGCAGCCCAGTTCTACCTACCGCAACTTGACCCGTTCATGCCCCTAACTTTTCCTGTGCTCGTCCTGATATAGGCCCCGTAGATTGAGCAGCGCCTCAATCTCCTCCGTCTCAACGGGGTTTCCTTCTTCTCGAAACCTCGATCCTCTTCAGATGTTGAGTGCTTCCTCGACTAACAATCACTCGTTGTTCTCGTTTGGACGGAATGCTGGCTCCTCAGCCGCCTTCATGAAAGACGAATTGAGCAACGACGTGACCGCCTCTGCTTACGACTTTTTGCCCTCTGTTAACTTTGACGATCTACAGAGCAGTCTGGAAGAGGCGACGAATGAATTCAAACTTACTCCTCACCAAGTTTCGAGCTCCATATTACATCGCAGCGACCACCCGACATTTTCTGGTCCTGCTGCTTCCGACGCAGCGAGCTTCATTGCTAACTCCCACCTCTACTCGACCACTGGCGCTAGCAGCCTCATTGGCCATACCCATCGGCCACCAGTTTCGCTTATGACCTCCGGGAGCTTCAACAAGATGACTGAATCCCAGCTTTCGTCGTCCAACGTGACGCAGTCCGGTGGTACCACCCGCGTAGTTATTCCACCCAACAGCATCAATAACACTGCCAATCGACACACCCACTCAGGCTCGCTATTGCGTCGGCCCAGCACCTCTGGGAGGCCATCGACATCGCCTGCCACAACAGACCTTCCCCAACCCAGTTCCAGCTCACAAACTCCGGGACGACGACGAAGTCATTATCCTCCAGTGTCAAACTCGAATATGTCTAAACCCACATTGAATCGGAAGTCGATGGGTCCCTCACTAGGTCCCTCACTAGACACAGAGCCTCTGGGTCGCCGCTCGTCTGCTCGCAGACCAAGTATCACCTCAGATCTTGCCCCGAACCGTTCGTTTGTGTCTCTGACGAATCTTGGTGATCCAAGACTTGGCGATGCGACGCGTTCCTCGATTGACTGCGACTATACAGGAGCTCCGTCATTGACAGGATCCAACCTGTCAGTTTCTAGAGCTTCAAAAGCCCGCTCTGTACATTCGTTTAGCAAACCTACACAGGCTAGCTTAGCCAACAGCGGCAACCTTGCCCTAGACAACAAGTCGCGCCTTTCGGCTATCCAGTTCAGATCACCGAGAACATCACTCAAGGTTGGCCTCACGGCTTCCGCACAGCCGAATAAACGTGTTTCTGTGATGCCTGGTATGCCGAGTCCTAATCATGTCCATGGGCTCGGCGCGCGCACTATTAGTCCCACTGACGCTCGGCGTCTGAAACGACTTTCCATGCACCACCCTTCGGCAAACAGCAGTTCGACTTCCATTGCAACTACAACCGGAATTGCCACCGATATCCCGCCGCCTCCGCCATCCGATCACCGCGCCTCGTCTCGCTCCCCCTCTATGATACCCAGAAAGACGACGGCCACCCCGTCCTCATCACGAACCACGCCTGACATTCACAGAAAGTCATATAGCTCAGGGTTGTCCACAAAATCTGCTGCTAGTTACAACACAGTCCGGACTTCAACAGGGTCTATTGCTCCAAGGATGCCGCAGCTTCCACAGTCGGTGTCTACGTCAAGACTACCGGCACCAAAAGCTCTAACTCTGCAAAACATTCAAATGCAAAGTGCGCCTAGTGATGTGGGTGAAGATGTCCCGCCGGTTCCCGCGATCCCTAAGGTTTACGAATCTCCCAAGGACTCGCCGACACAGGCCAGTTTCTTGGACAAAAAGAAAATGAGTATGGGTTTCGATACGTCTAGCGTCCACAGCTTTCAGAGCAATTCTACTGGAAGCGGGTCGATCGTTGGAGTGGAGGTGGCTACTAGCTCGCAAATTAGTAGTAAGATGGGCAACCGCAAGAGTTCCTACCACTCCCAGACGGTGCGGGAAACGGAGAAAATGAGCCAATCTCGAAAGAGCCTGCAGCCGCTCCATTTACCGCCGATGCACATTGGTCCTCTGAGTACGCCGACGGCTAACAAGATTGCTGCGTTGCCAATCCACAATGGCGTGTCCCCGAGCAGATTAAGTCCACCGCCGAAACGTCACGTGAGTAAGACTCCGACGACGCCCATGACTGCCTCGAAAAGTAGTTTCTTTTCTAGAAATCACGACGATCCTATGGAGACACCAATCATGCGAAGCAGTAGCGTTGTGCACCCGATTCGTGCGCTTAGTCCGCCTGTCTTACTAACAGACGCGAGCTCCGATGATTCGGCCCGGACACCTAAGATTCGTGGGAACACTACGGCCTCGTACATCTCTAATTACAGCCAGAAGACGGAGATCCACCACACCATTATCAAATCGAAGCCAAGTGACGAAATCTCGCTCTCGGCCACTGAATCTGTTATTCACGCACCGCAACCACGCAACACGGCCAAGATGGATGCCCCCAGAGTTCACAAGATTATTGTCGGCAAGCCGCCCAAGTCTCCGCCACCTCCGTCTAGCCCCGAGGAGCAGGAGCCTCCGACGCCTTCATCTATCAGCTCGTTGCGTCGGAAGCTTAGCATGTCCTGGAAGCGTGGAGCTTCTAAGAGCAACATCACGCTCCCTCCCGGTCTCGTTGAGACTGCTAGCCACCTTCAGACGGCGCAGCGCCATGATCCTATGCCGCCGGCTCCTCGGATGCCTAACTCGATGACCACCGGACCAATCAACGGAAAGTTGAGTCCCACCTCGTCAATCAAGAGCAGTTCTACTTATCTTGAGACCCGCCGGAGGAAGAGCTCGGTTTCTAGCTTGACGACTATTGGTATTGGGGTTTCCGAGCGTCACCGTGGCGAATGGTCGTCCAGCAGCAAAAAGCAGATGATGCCCGAGACTGGTGATCGGCACATGATGCCAAGCGGCATCCACAAATTGAGACCCCGGTCTTCGGTGCCTCCCTCGACCAACAAGTCTTCTACTACAGACTTGTGGACGGCGGAGATGGACAAGGACGACATGGTTGCTGAGGAGGAAATGCGCAAGCTTGGTATGAAGCGTAAGGAGACGGAGATTGCTGCGCGGACGCTCGATGCCCTCCGCAAGAGAGCGACTCCCAAGGAGCGAGTCAGCCCGCAGGAGGGGATTCGGATTGCGCGGCTTAACAGCTACGAACATGGCGAGATCATGGACTACGCCGATGTCTACTTCTGTGGGACGCAAAACGCTCAGAAGGTGGTTGGCGATCTGCACGGAAGCAAGCCGAACTTTGGCTATGACGATGACCGTGGTGACTACGCTATCATCGTGGGCGACCACTTGGCGTATCGGTACGAGATTATTGACGTGCTGGGGAAGGGTAGTTTCGGGCAGGTTGTGCGGTGCATCGATCACCGCTTGGGTGTGCTGGTGGCTATCAAGATTATCCGTAACAAGAAGCGGTTCCACCAGCAGGCCATTGTCGAGGTCAACATTCTCAAGAAGCTTCGGGAGTGGGATCCGAACAACCGCCATAGCATGGTTAACTTTACGGACAATTTCTACTTCCGTGGCCATTTATGTATCTCTACAGAGCTGCTGGATATGAACTTGTACGAGTTCATCAAGGCGAACAACTTCCGCGGGTTTTCTCTACGCTTGATTCGCCGGTTCACTAAGCAGATTCTGTCGTCTTTGAATCTTCTCAAGCAACGTCGTGTTATTCACTGTGATTTAAAGCCTGAGAATATCCTGATTCGCCACCCGCTGCACAGTGAGATCAAAGTGATTGATTTTGGGTCCAGTTGCTTTGAGAACGAGAAGATTTATACGTACATCCAGTCGCGTTTCTACCGTTCCCCTGAAGTCATCCTTGGTATGACTTACGATCTTCCCATCGACATGTGGTCCGTAGGCTGTATCCTCGCCGAGCTGTACACCGGTGTTCCCATCTTCCCCGGTGAGAATGAACAGGAACAACTGGCGTGCATCATGGAGGTGTTTGGACCTCCTGAGAAGCACCTCATTGAGAAGAGCACGCGTAAGAAACTCTTCTTCGACTCGATGGGTAAGCCTCGTCTCACCGTCTCGTCTAAGGGTCGCCGTCGCCGCCCGTCTTCTAAGACGTTGCAGCAGGTACTTAAGTGTGACGATGAGGCATTCCTGGACTTTATTGCCCGTTGCTTGCGTTGGGACCCGGATCGTCGTATGCGCCCTGAGGAGGCTATCCGTCATGAGTTCATCACTGGGCAGAAGGCGCCTAGAGTTTCCCGGGAGATATCCCCTATGAAGCGCACCAGCACCCTTTCGTCATCCCGTCCCCTCCCCGAGCCCCCGGCATCCTTCCGGAGAAACCGCGACGTCTCTGCTGGCTCCGGTATTAGCCCTTCTAAACCGCCTGTTAGTTCCACCGTCGGAACTAACGCATCTAACGGCCATGCCCCTGTCCGCCGTGGTTCCACCGCGGGCTACAGTTCTCTTGGCCCGACGAAACGCGTCAGCGCGGGCGTCACTGGGCTCGTGGGCAACAGTAGTTTGCCGCGCGCAGCTAACCGGAGCGCGAGTGGGAAATTACAGGATTACGCGGCGGGCGGGGTTGGTGCGGGGCAAACGGCTGCGGCTGCGGCACGTCGGTAGCATCTATAGGGTGGGTGATGGAGTCTTGTCTTGTATCTTGTGTTATCTTGTTTAGTCTGTTGGGGTGATGATTATGGGATAGACTAATGGGCTGAATGGGTACGGATTTCATTATGGATATGAAAGATGGCATTGGACATATTGGGTTATTTCCAGGCTGGATTCATTTCGTTTTTATCATTTATTTTTGTTGAGTTGTGGCGTTTTATTTCTTATTATTGGAATTTGTCGTTGGTGGATTGGCTGGTTTTGAGTGTTTTGGGTATGGATGAATGGATGGGATGGGATGGTGGGGATTGCATGATGTCATTTACAATACTCCATTGATATGTTGTTTTTGTCTTTTATTTCTTTGTTTTCGTTATTGTGGTAGTGTTTGGGAGACTCATACAGATTATACATTCGTTCTGAAAGGGGGATCCTTTTGTCTATCTCGTCTTGTGTTGAGGAGTGGATGATTGAAGCTATTTTTATTATTGTTATATTTTGGTTGGTTATCAAGTGATACCTTTTATTTGTTTGGGGGTTGTGGGGTGATGGAGGGTGATTAGTTGGTTAGTAGTATTAATGGAATGTATTTGATGATGAGAGATGATTGTGTTGTGTTGTGTGATGTTTATGATCAGTGTTTGGTATGGTGTGATGGGAGACGTCATAGGATATGAACCATGTAAACTTAATAGGACTTTTTAGTGAGATCAATAATGATGTCTTGATCAAGGTAGTGACAATAATAGTTATATTCAAACTTAGTAACTAAGCTATGGTGGTTCATTGATATTTTCTTAACTGAATATCTTCAGATGTGAAGCTTATATTAACTTGATAAGGTTCAGAATTTAATGTGTGAATTTTGGTCATGTAGACAAGTTTTTTTTTTTGACGTGATTTAGTATAGTGTATAGATTTTGGATAAATATCTGTAATGGGGTAATGCGTATGACAATGGCCTGTGGAACTTGAGGATATTAGGTTAGGTGGTTGTATTAATTAACAAAAGCTCACATTTGGAGTTGCTTTATGTTTCAGTCAGTTGAGATTATCAAGTTAGACTAACTTCAATGAAGAATCCTAGTTCTTAGACATCGTTGGCGTGACCTGATGCTAGATGTCGGACACTACATTAGGGGTAGGACGTGGCAGTGTGATGTAGAATCGAGAGTAGCTCGCTAACCTTTTGTATTTATATTAGGGTATTTCAGTTAATAGAATAAGTTGTCACATTGATGATTGCCTGTGATATATGGATATGTGAACAGATAGGCCTGCATATATTTGGCTAGATGTCTCCTTGGTGTTGCAGAGGTGAACTGTAGGTGGGCAGTAGATTATCTAGTTAGAAGAGCAGCATCACCAATCAAAAACAAGAACATTTGGCATGTGGGAATAATATCTTAGTAATTTGGAATTTAGTTTGCTAGAACGACTATGGACAGAGCCGGGCCTAATCTGTGCATGACTCCAATATGACGGGGTCCGAATCAATCCCGAGTTATATGAGGGTATATTTACTGAAATAGATCCATCACATGGTGTATTCAATAGGATGTTACTTGTGTTACTCGATAAGGCAATGTTGAAGAATACCCTTTTGAGAATTACCCATTCTGGATGTCCTCCGGGTATGATCCGAACACCCTACTGTCACTATATGGTAATGAGGGGTGCATGATGGAAAAACTCATCATCATGAGACACAATACTGTAGAAAGGACAGTGGTACGCTAATGATATCTAAGGTAGTCGTCTAATTGGAGGCCGTTCGCTAGGGTAAGAATGATGTTTCTGGGGTCTCAAGTCCGCGCCGGACCGGCCGGCCAGACAGGATATGACCACACGCCCTATAGTAGACTCTGTATAAGCCTGATAATCTCATTGGGTAAGTTATCTATTCTGTAATGTTTGTCTAGAGATCATAAGTGATTCCAGTCATTTAGATCATGAACTATCACCTCATCTAGACACATAGTCAGTAATAGCCTCCCTTCCTCTGTGCCACCAAGTGCCCCTCACACATCTTATCTCTCCACAGGTCTAGGTCCTCAGTAGACTTCATACATTTAAACAATCACCCATCTGTCGCTTTTCTTCTGAAAGTCACAACCCACGGACCCCCGCTATTGCGGCACAGCAACACCCCACCAAAAAGCAACACCACACACATCGACAACTCACGACTACCCACGATACCATCATCGTCACAATGACAAATAGGATAAACTATCATATCATCGTGAACTCAAGAATAGGCATCTGCGCGAAAATTTACTCATCCGACGGCACGGTGGCGGCCTCGGGGCGGCTGGGGTTTGAGGGGCGGTGAATACATGAATGCACATACTCAATGAACAGTAACCTGGACGTGCGGGAGGGTTAGCAATATGCGGACTTGAAAATCCCAAAATGGACAAATTTCAACAAAGAAACTCAGAAAACTGGCAAATGAGACTCGTCGTCAATTCTATGATATTTGTTTCCTTGGAAATTGCATAGAAATATTTTAGTGAACCCCCATCGGCCGCCAACCCTCCGGGCCCCGGGTCATCGGTTGACCTTTCCGATCCGGGGATCCGAAATTCGCGGCACTTAACATAGCGATTACCATAGCCAGTCCGAATATTATATCGCTTCTAATGGTTAGTAGGAGGTCTCCCGCCGCCTAGCCACAGATGCGCTGGATCCGTTACAAGGGATAACGACACGGCAGGCATTTTCATCTTCGGCCGAGGATAGACGATAAGGTGGCATTTGATAGACAGACAGAAGGGGTTATTGAGTGCCCACCAAATATGCTTGTATACATATGACCACAAATACCGTGATGATCCCCATCGTCATTCTATCGCGATGCCTACCGCCATTACCCCGTGCCCTCGGCTCGTTTGAGGCCAAGGGTTCCCCACGCTCAGGCCACAGAACGGCAAAAGATGGTTGTCTCAGATGGCCAATTTGGGGACCACGGTAGTCGAGAGCGGACCCACGGCAATGGGTCAGTGTTTAGGGAGATTTGAAAGGTTGGTTCTGGGGATCCCGATGGGCGACAGGTTGGCAATGGGTGATGGATGATCATGCTAAGCCACCGCTGCGTTGCAAAAATAGCGAGGCGAGGATCACTGAAGACGAAAATAACGGCCGGGTAACCGGCGGGGGGGAGGAGGGGGATTGAATTGAGATGGGTGACGAACAATCATGTCTTCATCTCTCTGTGCCATCGAGTCTACAACCAGCCAGGCGTCCCCCTCTCCACCACATCATGTCCACCACCGCTCATTCTGCACCTTTCCGCGAACCGTCTTCCCTCAGCTTCCCACACCCCCCATTAGTCACTGGTGTGATTTCCATTTTTTGCCAAAAGGTTATCTGCACATTTACGTATGTAGATCCCCCATTTTCTCAACCAGGTGCCTCGCAGTACCTGCCGCCTGGAGGGTGCGGCGTATGCACGATGCGATGGGGTAGCCAATCATGAATTGGACCTACTGTACGCCTAACCAGGCCCCTTTGTTTCCGTTTCCCAATCAGGGAAGCACATATAAGCGGGTGGTGGGCAATATGGAGTTATGATTGGGTGGGAGGAGAGACCTATCTCCACTTTTAGGACTAGGGAGGCACAAGGCAGAGCTGGGGATTTTGCAAATGGAGTAGGAGGAGAGATATGGAGAGATATCATTAGTTGAGAGTATTGTGATTACTAGAAAAGGGGGATAGATAAAAGAGCACGTTAGTGGCTTTGTGGATAGAGTGGTGGCAATGAGGGGAAGGGACCTGAATAACGGGGAGGGTGGGAGAGAGGGGGTGGGGTGGTAAGTGGTGAGATGGGTAGATGCATATCAAGGAGGCCGATAAGCATGATTAGGTAATCGGATTTGTAGAGACACGTCCTGGGTTTTGACATGTGAATGAATCTCCAAAAGAGACATTGGATGGTTGAGAGTAATGAAAGCGCCTTACATACAATGAGGCATCTTCTCTGACTACACGTCGAAGGCCTCCAGAATTATGTAAGAAAACAGAGACCCCAGTGCAGCACCGAGGGGCCAGCGGGGTCGAAATGTCGGGTGGTTACTAGATTTACTTCACTTATTGGTTTGATTGGGAATGAGACGTAGAACCTGTATGATGAGCATATGAATCATCAACTTGAACGATCGCTGCGGCGATGATGTGCGAGGTGTGGTGCTGGGGAGTTAATGGTGGGTTGACGATGGTATCAGATATTTAAGAGGCAGCCGGATCTCACACAGAAATTTCCTGTGCCTTTTTCATATTGAGAGACAACTCACAATGCTTTAATAAGAATATCCACCTGTAATTTTCTACTTGTTTGATTTCCCCAATCGAAATTAATGATATCCCGATTCCGAAAACTGTCATCGCCACTATCGTACCTAGTCCCTATTGCCAAGTGCTAATCTACCAATGTCTCAGCTCGGCTCCTTAGGTGGAAAATTATTTATTGTGACAACGTAGTTTTATTGTCGTTATCAAAATAACCTTCATATCTTACGCAAGAATCATGTGAACTTACTATTCTCATCCCTTACGGGGATCGTGGGAGAGTGAGTAGTCGTAGGGCTAGATCGAATGTAGTTTAGTGGATTTATGTAAGCCGGGCTAGGGAGAGCGAACACGTGACTTGAAGTGTAGATGTTGGCAGTTCGGCGTTATTTAGAATCATTGATGCGCGAGGTTCCAAGGGACATGATGAGTTATAACTTGCAACTAACAGGCAATCACAGAGTGATACAGAGTGATAGATCAATTGGCTAGGATCTCCATTGGGTTTGAAATGATCATACCTCCGATAAAAGTGGAGCACGTAGTTTTCGAGTATCAAATTAACTAGATAGTTGACTTGTGATGTTTAGCGGGGAACGTCACAAGGTATTGATGAGTTGGCGAGGTTGTGGTATGACACATTCTTCCCGAGCGTATTTTCTGGAATTCGATGTGATTGAATATTCCATTGTTCCATCCAAGCACTGGCATCCTCGTTACCAACACCACAACGATATTACAGTAACACTATAGTTTTCTGGATATATTGAGTGCGATTACACACCCACCACTATTGAGGATGGAATGTCCTTTTCTATTTGAAATTCAATTGCTTCTTGATCCTAAAGATTCTATTTACCTGCATAGCCGAGCTCATAGTCCTAGAAAGTATACCTTTGTTAGTGATCGCCTGGCGTTATCACTTCATTTGCATGCTTCTTTTCTCGGGTAGAGCATCTTCCGATAGGGGTCAAAAACAGGTTTTCCTCGACGGTCCTTTACCAATTGGCAAACCACCAACCGATCTATCAATGATGTTCTATTACAACCCATTATGTCAATCGAGAAATGCATGTATTCAATACCAAATGCTTAAATTTCCCACCAATATGTAACCCCATCGATCTGCGACAATGATCTACAAATGATCGCTGGCTAGTTAGACAAGACGGTAGGCGGCATTGCGACTATATCTAAATATATTTATTTTTAGACACGGGAGGGTTTACCTGGGAATCCAAAACATAGTGTTTGGGAACACGGGAGCTATGATGGTTGATTAGCTGTTGCTATTCTCGATGTGTCAACATCGGTAGATTCGCCCATCAAGTTTCTGGGTAGTGTTTTTCCATAATTATAGATATTTGTGTTTGGTAAGGAGATTGGCACATGTGCAGATGATCGTCAATTGATAGACGGGACATCATGAGTTGATGGGCGAATGGGATATCGTGAGTGGTGGTGATCAGATTCATCTTGCAGCAGGACAGCATGACACATTGTAAGGTTGCGTCGAGATGTTTTTTCGGTATTTTATTGATGATAAAATACGGCATAGCAATTCCAAAATGATCATAACGTCAACATCTAGCCATTGACTATTCGGACATTGCCAACGGCACAGCCTAAGACGACAGCCCCACGACTAAGACTAAAAGACACCAGCGGGCGGTACCCACTTGCGACATCCAAACGGAAAGAACTCCTGGAGAAATCCCGGTAGAATAATATACCTATCTTTGATATTTTCCATACGCCAGATAGTAATATCACCACGCCAATAATGACATGTAATCCTCTTCTAGAATCCAAAACCTACACTGCCGACCAATCCCATCCATCCAAACCACCATCGGATCCCCATATTACCGGTCATTCTATAATAATACCTAGAACTCGCTATGTCTGCGGAGTCTAGCTAGTGAGGCCTATGCGTATGGGAAGTCTTAGAGCACCCGTTACTATACGACAAACTGGTGGTCTGGGGAGGGGGCATTGAGAGCGCGGAGTGGATGAGTGGTGGTTAAGGTGGTTTATGCTGACAGATTAAAGGTGGTGGGTGTCTATGCTGGTGTGGGGTTTTAAGGTAAAAGGGAGCCGGGAGAGGTCAAGGGTTGAAGACCTGGCCGCTGCTTATTCATAGTATGTGATGTCATATCACGTGAATATGAATCTAGACTTTTACTACTGGTCGAGTCACTATCTGCATGAACCAACGAGTCCACCATGCATCAAAACCCCCACGACAATAGCCAATCTACATGCCCTCTCCCATACCCTCTCTCTACTAACCCACCATCAATGGATTCTGCCGGTTTCAAAGCTCAAGGGGCCCTTAAAAGTCACCAGGCTAGCCGCATTAAGCCGAACTGTCTGATTATCGCTAAAAAGGAAAAAAAAAAAAGAAAATCATTTTGGTCAGGTCCAACTTTTAGCCATATTAAATGTTTGCGTAGAAACTCAAGCTAGGTTTTCGATAGAATGTCTAATAGACTACCGGGTGCCTATGCAGAATATTGTAGAGTGGCCAGATGGTTCGTAATCTAGACCTGTCGATTCGGAGCCATGGCTTTAATTATCAACCGTATGTTTAAAAATATACCCAATATCAGAGTAATTCCCTTCAGCCCACCGCCCCTTTGACTTCCAAGACATAAGCTGCTTCCCATCTTACCTCACAAATCCTGCTTTCCCCATTACTATCTTCTAGATTTTCCATTATGGGGTTCCGGAGTGCAACCGTCCATTCAAAATGGAGTCAAAGAAACATCGCCGAAAGTCTTTGTCACTACGATGGGATACCGAGGAGTATGGATAACCCATTTGAAAATATCCACAGACACGCGAGTGAGCTGCCAGTAGGAGAAATCCTGCACAATCCGTCTCAGCTGGGTTGGGTCAGAGATTTTTAAAAAGTTTTTGTATTTTGTATGTTGGAAAGGATTGGCGGTTATGGGAAACATGTGAGGTGGAGGGAATATCCTTAGGTGGCTGGCGGGCTTACATTAATCCGAAATATCGTTAGTCCGCGGCGGATAGTGCCGTTAGTTGGTAAGGGAAACCAGAATAATCAAAAATGATATACGAGGAATAAGAAATACGGAAGTACTTGGCGATCGAAAATCGGATGTTACACTCAATAATCAAGACAATAATTCCAATTTCCTGACAATCCCACTTCATGGCAAATTCTTCATTCTTTTGGTCAAGCCCACAACTATGTATTTCTCCGCCCTGCCGGTCCCGGCCCCATATCCGACTCAGACCCTTCTAATCGCCGGCCCTAAATGTGGCTTGAACCTCACCGATCCTCTTGTCTCCCTCTCGTGCATATCGTCGGCGGTGCACCTAGATTTGGAGGGGTATCATAAACGATCAAAGGGCGTAGACGGTTGTTAATAGTTTGTCGATCAGGTGGTAATCCTTGAGAATTTGAGAACTAATGGGATATATATATTTTTTCCGTTGTGGTCGGATTTATAGGTGTGTATGACAGTTCTTGCTTGTGAATGAGCCAATGGCACGCCGGAGTATTTCTCGGTTGATTTTTGTCAAATTAAAATTTGTCTAGAAAATAGATGAACCATCAGTAATACACCTGTTCCCACTTAGGAAAAATTGAAAAATACATATACTGACCACATCTTCATCATTATTGCCAATTAATGTAATTCCACTTAGATCATCCCACATTATTTCAAGAAAATCGACTATCAAATTAATGATATCATTATTAGGGTTGTGAAGACACTCTAATTAGCCCCTCTCCACGACATAGAGATCAGGATCACGATAGTATAAGCGACGTCAACTTCAAACATTTGTGGTGTTGAGACCAACTAATGGTCCGTGTCCCTGAATCCAAAAATGGTATATATATATATATATATATATATATATATATATATTTTCTTGACTTCAGAACTGGCAGTCGTTGATAAGTTAGGAATCTGTAGAGCGGTATTTTCTATCGGAGATTGAGGAGAGAAAAATAGTGTTAATAGTTCCGGACCCCTTTGGATCCTTAAGATAGGAATCGGAATCCTGGGAGGAAAAGAGAGTAAAAAGAAGAAAATGGAAGATCATGGAGTCCATGGATAGATAATAAGGGTTCACGGCTAGAGAAATATCAATATATCGACACCCCTCTTAGTAAATAACCATATATGAGTTATACACTAAATTGTTCACCTGGGACTCGTGGAATCCGAATATCCATGTCCAGACCTATGCCCATATATACGCACCCACGATATTTATAGACACCAAGGGATACACCCATATCTATAACTGTCCCAAATATATCTCTAATGAGATCTAAAAACTCTTCTAGAAGATATTTACATCTCAGGGCGGAACCCACCGTCATCTCGGCTGTTGGTCCGCACAGCGTCCAGGAGCGAAGCCACGATGGCCCGACAATGGGGAGTGTGAGTCATTATAAACGGTGATGGCAAACAGAACTCTCGGCACCATTGCAGCGATGTGCAGATGAGAGATCAAACAAGTAATCAACCATAACAAAGATAAGCAGGACATAAAGGCTATACGGCGATATGTGTTTACAATAAAATAACACTATATACAGTATAGATATTTCTTTGACGTTAATAGACCATTGACCTGTGCTAACTAACTTAGAAAACCCCTGTAGCTTACCCTTCAAAGCCTCAAAGACCCTGATGCAGACAATGGACTGTCAATCTATGTAGATCGCAACGTGACTCGTGAGCTATTCTAAACGGCATCCCTTACATAACATTTGCCGTCAAATAGAGTCTCACGAAAGCGAAGTGACGAGAAGACGACGTAGACTTTTGTAGATGATAATGTATGAAACGGCCTTTTGTGATTAGGAATGTAGGGCACTTTGGGTCTTGATGACTTGGTGGTATGGGAGTTTTCTTTCATACTTCTAGTGGGGGTTATTAATAAAAAAACAGAAACTATACTGATTATACGAAACCCTGATCTCCGGACTATTGTGGTAACTATCAGTGACCGCCGTAATTCTTACGATAGTCTCTCGTCTTTATTCTCTCCATCAACCCCTTCTCTCCTTACTCCTCATCCGCCACCCACTGGAAAATGTCACCATAAACTACTACTCAGCCTCTTCCCAACCCCGCGTGCCCATAATCGTGTCCTGTGTATTTCCAACACCGAAAAGATCCGACAACCCACTGTCCAAGTTCACTCCACCCCATTCTCGTGCTTCTTACGATCCTGGTTAATGTCTGTGTTCTGCTTCCCAACATGTTCAACCAGCGTTCGTTCGTTCGTTCGTTCGTTCATCTATCCGCTGGGATTGTTTTCTCTGTTTTCTTTTTTTCTTGTAATTCTTTTTCTGATGTTGATTGGAGTCACAAGTAAATGAGTAATATTGTGGAAAGTCTTTGTGATAATGACGGGATATAACGTTCTGAGACACGAGGCGAGGGAAATATGTTATGGTGAACGCGGGGTTGAGAAATGTTGGGTGTTGCCTATATCTTTTTTGGGAAGCATCTCACGATGGTGAATTATCGATTAGCAAAAGGTTGTCAAGGCCAGTATCTGCACTGTAAACATCCATGATTCCATGTATTCCACGCTTTCCATCGTCTCTTGGCACCTATCACCCGAACTTCCAAACAATAAAATCCGAAAATCTAAAAGCAATATGTCACATGCGATCATACCTATGACCTCACACTTCGGTCGAGATTTTCTCCTTTTCAGACCTATTAGTGGCACTACTATCTACATATATCTGCACAGCCAAGCATAGACTCTGAATAGCCAACCGTTCGGGGCCTCTGCCATTGCGATGTGGCCCGCTCCGTCTACTGTCTGTGCTAGCGAGGAAAAAGCCACCTAATGCCGGAACCTAGCTTGTGCATAACAAAATGCTTGCTAACAATGCCAAATGGCTATAGGGCGTCATGATAAGGCAGGAAATTGTCAAAAAAAAGCTAGTAATTATCTATTAGTGTTCATAGCTTACTAGCAATAGACGTTAGGGTTGTTGATTTGACTTGATGCATATGTTGGTACCGAGAAGTCTGATACCGGAACTGGGTCCGCTTTGTAATATGCCGACCGAATAAAGGCAAATTGAAGTCATTGGCTAATTAGAAAACTGTATATTTTTCGTTGGATGTACGATGGACTCTAAGTACTTGCCAGAAGTTCGATGGAGACTTGTGATTGGCTGAGATCATTGTGATACAAAAGACAGAGTAGTAGGAAACAATGAAAAGTCTTACTGAGAATTCAGGTACAGGCTCAACGGTCTTTGATGGGGGGCTGATGGTGGAAGCTTAGGTGTTTGTAGGTTAGTTTGACTACTTCTTGAGAAAGAACATATTCTTTGTTAACTTTAGTCCCGGTTGACTCTTTCAGGCGTATCTGTCATACTGGAATATCCCTTTTCCTGTCCGCACTCAGGAAGTAGATTGGTTTGACAATCATCAGATATGTAGGTACATATCTATTGCAAGACATTGTCGCACAATCCAACAACTCTTACCGAACAGTTACCCAAAACACTCTGATCGTCCCACTTACCGCTTTTATTTCTCGTTTTTGAAAAATGGCCAGCTCACGATCTTGACTGGTAAGTCCCATCTCACCTGAAATGAAACAACTTCACATCAAATCTTGTTTCGAGAAATCTGCCCCACCACCCACGATGCTATCTCCCTCTTCCCAAAGCACCTGTTCACCCCCACCCCTCGCTTCTTGTGTCTTGCCCCTCACCCACCACCATGATATCGTGACATCAGAATTATGTCCTTGCGACTTCATATATCGACTTTAAATAAAGATCCCTGTCCAAAGAGCCGTCTATCGACTTCATGAACCCCTGTCAGCCGTTGTCCACTCCCTCTTATTGTCTTCTCATTTTCTTTTTGTCTTCTTGCTAGACCCTGATCAATTCAACCTTTGGTTCTGGAGCCCGTGGGCTGTTGCGCTTTGGCTTTTGGCCGGAGCTGGTCCAGACGCAGCAACGACCGACGCAGAGAGGGTGTCACGATGGAGTCGTCTAGTTTTAGGCTTTAACGGTGACGTGGGTATGATCTAGACAAAAGTTGGAAAATGGAATTTAGGGTAAAGATAAATTGAAAAACGGTAATGAGTGGAAATTCGACTATACATGGCAGCCACAAAAAAACCCATCAAGAGCTTGCGTGTGAGGATTAATGGGGCCTTCTGTAGCATAATGGAGACTAATGTGGTGATTTCTGGTTAGATTTTAAAAACTGAGCTTATCATTGGTTAGCTTGGCTCAATATACTTCTATAATTGGCGAGACTTAGTCAAGAACCTGTAGCTATCTGGTTTAAACAAGGGTACACAAGACATTGAAGCTTTGTTTGATTTTATCTTCATCTTGACCCTCAAAAAGCTATGCAAGGAGGCGCCTTAGGGTAATAATAATATGCTGAGTCTCGCGACAATATAATTATTCGGTAGTCTCGTATTCCTAAATCTGTCCGAAAGGGCCTCATTGAAGTTATTCATGGACAAAAGACGCATGAAGTCGGATACCAAGTACTACACTCTAATTAGAGGTCTGGCCCTTTGGTGATATTATGCTCAGTCACAGTAATGGCCCGAATACCTACTCACATATTCGCCTATGATATGTGTCTGGCCGGCCAACTGAGAACAAGAGATAATTTTCAACATTTTACCCGCCACACCTCACTCGTCACGTCACAACTATCTTCTCAGAAAATACCCCAAAAAAACACCAAGAAAACTCCATTAGGATAGACATACCTCGTTGGGTGCACACAGTTCCTCATTGCCGAGCCATCCATGACATGATGCCGAAAACAGATATGCGTCGCTTTCTACAAAAAGAAACTCAAACTGTGTATAGAAGCACTAGCGAAGCTTAGACGACGCCAGTGGCACCAAGAGAGCGGAATGTGTCAGAGATTGAGTGATGCTTTAGACGTGACGAGTGGAGGATTATGTGGACCTTCATGGTGGTGATTGTGCCTCAATTTGATGTGTCTATGTCCCAAGTGGGTCCACCCTTGAATTTCGCACAAGACATAGCTCCTGCCAATGGTACGGGTAAACCTCTACTATCTAACCATTGATGCAGCTATGCAATGCAGGAAGTCATACCTACTCCTAGATCAAGGACCACAATATGGATGTCTTGCTTCAAATAGTTTTATGTGTGGAAAAATTGTGTACTTAGGGCTTAACACCATTGGGGTGCTTTCCGTGATCATCTGTTGCAAGTTTATGTGACTGCTGAATAGTTCACAAATAGTAACATTTACTACGCATTGGAGGTTGAGAGCAAAGAAATAATGTTTATTGCCTTTGAGTTTTATGAAGTGTACTCTGAACTGAAAAGATTCACGTCATTTGAGTTGCAAAAGGAAAAAAAAGGGAACAATCGAAGTATGATGGAAACTTTTTGAAAGGAACACATTTTTTGCTATGTGTTACTAGAAAAGGCTTGAATCCGAAGAGTTCATCCACAATTTCATCCCGTAAGCAGGTTCTCACGCTTGTAGTGGTTGGCCAACCAATGGGCTCCGCTTGAATGCCGGCTAGAGCCTTCCGTACTTACCTCGTGTGGAAGCTGCTGTACCTTCCTCGAACGGGTAGATTTCATCACGACATAAACGCTAGTAGCCTTGCCTCTATTAAAGCCTGATTCCCCTCTTTTTCACTCTTAGTTTTCACCAACCGTTTTTATGGTAAATCCATCTCTTTATCGCCGTCATCACACATCATCTATCTGCCTTTCTCCGTAGTTGGAGGGCCCCTTATAAGCCATAATCACGACATGGTCTTCCCCCACGGATTGAGCACACATCCATTGAGAATATTTTGCGTACGCCCCATTCCCTGTAACACTACCAACACACCCTTTCAACTAGTATCACACACACCCCTACAAGCTCTCTGCTGTCGTGAAGTGAGGTTTTTTGTAAGTCGTACACCCCCGTATACTCCCTCTTCCCTAAAAATCGACCAGGGATTCTCTTATGCTTAGTCTATAGGGCTTCTCGGACCTGTGAATTGACGACTAGGCCTACCCGCTTTTGCGAGCTGTCCAGACTAGATCGTCCATGTTGACATCGTTGTAGTCTGCGGTCGGCCATCCGTCCCGGCATACCAGTCATCTCGAGGTGACCTTGTTAAATCCGCTGAGAGAGAGAGGAGTCGTTGTCCTTGTCTTGGAGTTAGATTCAGCTGGCCACGCTGTTGTCGTTTACTCTTACTATTGGTGACTCCGCTTTGTCTGGCGCTTCCACCGCGACTCTGGCTACATATAAGGAACGAATCCATACTGCCTTGATTTCTGCAAATAGTTTCTGAGGTTCCCTCATAAGACTCTTGTCTACTACCTATCACAACTTGCTTTCGCACTAAAAAGTACGATACCCAGGACTTGCGACTAGCATAGCTTCCCACCATAGCACCACCCAGACACATAGCTACATGCTTCCAATCCACGCACCCACATTCACAAATCTGGACCTCTCACTTACACCTTTCACTAGACAAAGACCTGCATGTCGCATCCAATCATACGGACCTGAACGTTGATTTGGGTTCTACAGACTACACACCTAGCTTGTGACTTGCGTGAACGTCATCGACGACTTCCACACCCATCTCTTTCTAGGTGTCTCTGTGCCTCCCCCGTTGATTTTTCGTTCTTGTTGTCCCAGCATTTACATCCGGCTCTGATCATTGTGGCAGCGTTTGCTATTTTTTCCCATTTTCAACGTATTGCACTTCATGTCGAGCTACCTGTTGGTCTGTGTCATTTTATCGGTTTTTTTAATTATTATTTTGTATTTTTTTGTTTTTACATTCTTTCTATGCTTTTTCTTAAATCTGTGAGATTAAATCGACTTTTATTCTTTCTCTCTTTCCTGATCCTATGTTGCCCTTGGGTGTCTCTTGTGGTCAGTCCTGAGGAGGTGTAAATTCATCAACTACTCTAACCTTCTTTCTTTGGCCTGACTCTACTGCCGTGCTTTGCCTGTTTGTTTCGATCATTGACAACCGCATCTTATCCCTGGCCTGCCCATTGACTGGACCTCGTTCGCCTGGGATCGGGACCTCCACTATCTGTGGTTGTAAGCTCACCTTGTTGGGGATTTCACTTTAAGCCACCTGCTATATAGAGCCGGTGGTCTTCCTTACTTCCTTAGATGTCCGGACTTGTTGTTTTATCGTTTATCAAGTCATCACTTGAACATCGTCACCAACCTTACCACTATCACTCACTCACGCCACTATCGACACAATACACCTCACTATCACCATTTTTCATCTCCCACAAGTCATCAAACTTCATTTACACCGCTGCCATCTACAATCTCATCTAATCGCTTTAACACTAGTCGCTTCTTTTCATCACTTCTACTTCTGGAATCTACATCCCAGGAGTCGTGAGATCAGAACCTGTTTATCTTGAGCTTTTATAAGCCTCAATTGGATAGCCTCTCATTCTGTGGATCTTTTTATATATCGAAGCTTCGTCCACCCTCAGTTTTGAACATCTACCCGATATCACTCTTGTCATCAACACCATCTGTCAGCAGTCCCCTTCCCTTCAACCACAACACTACATCACCTTCACTATGTGCTATCAAGTCGTTGAAGTCTACGCTGTCTGCGGCTGCATCTACTTCCAGCATGCTGTCGACCAGTGCGCTTCAGTCAACCAGTCCAACCATGTTGTCGAAAAAAGTACATCTCAGTTGGTACTTCTTGCGCTTCTCACATCAACGCTGGTGCGTCATCATTCGATTCCGCACAAACCCCCTTCAGTAATCCATACCCCGACTACGCTGGGATGGGTGATGGTTGCGGAGCCCATAACCGCAACACCAGCAACGGAAGCACCGCCAGCTTTGGTGGGAACCTCTATTATTGAGCGATTCTCTCGGCTGCCAGTGGTCATTTTAAGTCGTTCCAGCCTCTTGTACGTTTCAGTACACAGGCTTGGGTGTTCTTCATGATGAGACATCGAGTCTTGTCGGTATTGGGGATCTGTCAACGGATGTCTTTGCTGGCGATCTTGTTCCAGAACAGAATCTCTAAGGATGACGGTCATGATCACCCAAAGTCACATGTAGATTAACTGCTTATTGTACAATACAACAGTAGTGCTATCCTTTTGACTTATTCAGACCTTGGCGGTCGATTCTTGCTCTGTCATGTATTGGCACTTAGATAACAACATGAGCTCATTATTTGAGCCTCCCACCATTATACTACATCTTTTGGCGTCTGGGTATCTGGGTATTGGGTACAGAATTTGTGACGGTTACATTCACATTATCAACATATGTACATAATCACATACATACGAACTATCGATATCATCATTCTTCACTATTACACCATATACACACCATACTTCTTTGCAACCACATCACCTAAGAAACTAACCCTCATAAAATCAAGCAAAACGAATCTCCGACTTAATGACTAGCACTCACACCTCATGAAGATCTACGATTATCTTATCTCGAGAGCAGGTCTGACTCTTAGGAGATATTTTGGCCTTCAATAAGTTGAGAAAGTGTTTCTCAAGCCGCCTCTACTGTTTGTCTACAATCTGGCTCACACAGTGAACTGTTTACGGCTGCTTTTGTTTTTCGTCCTTTCTCTTATTTCTTTTTTTGTCTTCCTTAGTTTCTCCCTTTATTTGTTGGCGTTGCCATGCTTTGTCTATCTGCTTATTTCGATCTTTTTCTTTATATTTGCATTGAGATATTGACAGCTTTGTGATTTTTGAGTTTTGGGAGACATATCGTCTTAACGTTGTCTGTCTTAATTTTGTTTTGAAATTTCTTTCTTTTATTTTGCTCAGAATTTTGTGTTGTCATGATTGGGTTGCACAGTTGCTTGGTTGGACAAGTTGTTGCCCAGATTTGAGCGACTAGTTGTTTGCATCATTTTGTTGAATTTGAAGGATAGACATTTGGGTTTTTTATTTTGATTCTAAGTTTCTCCTTAGGCTAAAAAGCCTGTGCATCCAGATGTGGTGGGTCTAGAGCTACATGGGCGTTATGAAAGGGTGAGGGAAATTAGGATATATACATTCACATAAAGGAAAAGAATTAGACTTTTGGACATGGGCGTTTGGGGTGTTGGATATTAGAAATGCACTCTTTTGGTTTTATTTTCAATTTCAGTTTCATTTACATTCAAACGTGTGTTTCTTCCTTACTCATGATCACTATGAACTCGAGCTGTCATCATTCAATAGTCTACCTACAACTATTAACCCTCTTACTTTTATATACTTTCAAGCCTCACCCAGAAATCTGCAATCCCCACCTATACTCACCTCAGCCCTACAAAACCTGGTCAATGTCTCAAAGGCTCCTTGCCCTACACGACTAGTGCGAATAAGTAGTGATGAAATAAGGTGGTGATAATCTGGGATCGGGATGCAAAAGAGTGTTTTGGAATAGATTGGGGAGGCTAAGGGTTTGTGGTGGGACATACAGAGGACTAATGTAAACCATTTGGAGAGTTTGTGGGGATGGTGGGTATTTTATTTGGGGATTATTGGAACGGTGATTTACTGAGGGGTTAGAAGGGAAGACGGAGAATTCCGCTGTTACTAAGGCTATGGAAAGGTCAAGTCACATATGATGGATGTATGTGTGTGTGTATGTCCTGGAAAAATAGACACCATGGTGGTTATTTTGGTTTTGACGGCAGCTGAGCCTCGATGGGGACGGTCAATACGGGGCTGGAAAGGGTATGGGTATAAAGAGTTTGATAGTTGACATTTGTTGTATTTTTTTTTAGTTTTGGGATTGGCTGATCAATGAGTGGTGGTGATTTGCTGCGGCGTGAACGGGGACGGTGGGGATCTATGGCGGGATTTATTAATGAAGGAAAAATTGGTGACGGATGAGGAGGGGTCGAGGAGGAGAGGGGTGTTGAGGGTGGTGGTGAGATGGAGGGGAAAGCGTTATTGGGGATATTTGGGATGTGATTCAGAATATTTGATAATTGTTCTAGAAGGAGAACAGATGACGGAAGTTATGTGATTAGTATAATATTCAAACGGATTCTGGGGTTCGATATAGGGTGATGAGTAGGCGTTCATGCATATTGTGGTTATTAGAGTTGAATTTCAAATATGCGAGATTAAGTTCAGATGTGTGATAACATACAGAGAGTCATCTGTAAATTTGAACAAAGGTAAAATATGCTATATGATGCCGAGTAATTGCGATTCTTTACGTTAATCGATGCAACGACGTCTACTTTCCTAATATTGATGATCCCTGTCAACCGTCTCCACCATCCCTAACGACATGTCTTCAACATCGCAACTACTTACTAACACTACACCCATAATATACATTCGACTAGTAGACTTAATATCATAATTTGAACACAAGAATTCTTCAATGATCATTCACCTCAACTTCTTGGCCCATTTCGCCTGATATCGATGATCACCTCTGGGCACGGAACCCCCATCGTCGTTCTTGTCTCAAAAAGAAATCTGTGTTGTAGATGGGTGCTTGGGCCACTATATACTGACAGTGACAGCGTGCACAAGCACTGGGATGGATTCGGAATTGGGAGTTGGTGATGACTTGTAGGTATGTATGGATGTTGAAGGAATTATGGATTAATTGTTGACGGAGGGTGCTGGATTAGTGTTTATTTAGATTAAAAATAAAATGGAAACAAAGTTGGAGAGTTACTTGGTCGGTGGGATCCGCTTATACATAGCTGTTGATATCGTGATCGTATAGATTGTGTGGGAATCCAGAGTAAACCATCCTAGTTTTATATGACGACCATAATGCGAAGCCATCCATTGCAACCTTATCCCTTCCATATTACCGTTACGTCACAAGACTACAGTTCCCACCACATAATTCCATTCGACACTACTTACCTTTCTATCCACACTCACATGCACCCAACAGCCTACTGACCAACCCAACCCCTCGGCCATACCCTAGAGCTTTCCCTAATTCCGCACCTCCATCTATCTCGGTCAACCCCACCTTGATTATGCAGATTTCCAATCCGCATATCTCTATTCAGCTGATTCCTAATTATAAAGCTTACTATTCATTAACGCCATCCCATATCCTGCACAGGCCGACCGTCATCTCATGTTAGAATCGCAATAGGCTGCATGAGACTGTTGGCATCTCGATCAGGCAATGGTGTTTCCTTAGCTTGTATCAGAGGTCCCCATCAGGGAACAACAACGTTATGGGGACTCTTAAGACGTTATTTGGCATGTCATTAATAGCAACGGTTGTTGGGACACTTACATAAACGCATCAACAAGCCCATCCTTTCAATACCCCGCGTCTACTAAAATAAACAATACCTTGAATGGAAGAGGGAGGATCTATTGGGGACGGGCAGGGAACCAATGGTTTTGGGCAAGTCGCACAGTTTCAGGATGGCCGGCATGTGCATTGTGTCAGTAGCGTGGGCATTTGTATCAGATTTTTGACGACGGTCATGCGCATTGGCATTGGTAGAATAGCGGGGTATCAATAAATGGCCATTGGGGTCCGCGCAGGTGCGTAGGAAAGTTAACGACAACCAACAATAATAATATCTACCTAGGAGATTTGTGAGGGGTTAGCGGGGACGGTGTTCTATAGATATCTGATGATGAATGACGGGGTGTTCTGGAAGGAATAGAAGGTAATTAGTTTTGGCGGGATGGATGGGGTGAGAATCTCACCACGGCGTGCGGTGGTCGCTTAGCCGTTTTTAGAATCGGTGACCCGCTTTTGACGACATGTCATTCCTAAGATGAAATGGGGGTAGAAATTTGAGACGATATCTGACGTCATGGTGAAATTCGTCGATTATGGAGACGGATGATAACTTTTACGTTTGTATTGAGTGGATATCAACACTGAATAATTTTGTGCTTATGTATCTTATCAGGATTTTATCTTCATGGAAGGTATCTGAATGGGAAAGCACATGCGTAGTATACAAATATCCATGACAGGCCTTTCCTCTCGGCTGGGATGCAATGTTTTTACACCAAGAAATTTTCTTCATTTCATCTTGTATCAGATTCCTGTCTGGACATCTATTAGTTGTCTCTCCATTCTAATTGTTGCACACTATTCATCGTTTACTATGTTATGAATGTCGGGCTAGTGTATAACCCTACGTCTGTTTATATAAGGGTTAACATAGGGTAACGATTACGCTTGCTATACTAGCTACCGAACACACTCAACTGGTCAAAATCTCTAGTAACTGCCATCCTTACCATATCTATCCTATTTAAATTTCTTTCATCCAAGCCATCTAAGGTAGAGTTTATCTATTTTCTCTATCGAACTCGTTACTCGTCCAAGTCCCTTATCTAGTTTCGTCCGACCTTCGTCAAACGCGTTTCTATGCACACAACCTGCTATCATGGGCAGCTTACAAAAGAGAATCGTTGAAGACTTCACGAATGCCAAAGCATGGATGGCCAACAACGAAGCTGAGCTATTAAGATCAAACAATCGCATCAAGATCGTCGAGTACGCTCGCAAATGCGCACGCACCAAGAACTTTGGTCCTGCTATCAGCGCGTTCCTCGTGGTACGTCTAGTTGTTAGCCTTCACCTCGTCTTATCACTAATACTAGTCTACTAGGTTGCTTTACGTTGTGCCTGCAACCACGATGGCAAACGTCTCCCATGCTTTTGTAGGAGTACATCACGCCTGCAGCGAAGGCCATTCCAGCCCTTTATGAGGCTGTGTATGCGAAGTGTAGATGTCAAGCGCGCAAGTACAAGTCATGCTCCGACGATCTGCACATCGAGGCGTTCAACAGTCTGTCATCAATTTGGATTCACACCAAGGAACTCCGTCGGGCTAAGTATATGACGGAGTGGTTGATGTTTTTGTTTCCGAGAAGAATCGAAGGTTATATGAGATTCGCTCAACTTTGAGAGCCCGGGGACAATGCACATTGGATCTTGAGTATAACATTCATCAAAATGCCATTTTTGTTGCAGAGTCGTTCGGACAGAAGGATAGTAAACTGTATGCGGTAAGCTATCATCTACAACCAGTGGCACTTGGAATAAATACTAACTTTGTTACAGGCTGCAAAGACCAGGATCCCTCAAATCGAGGAGGCTATGCGCAAGTCGCGACGTATCAACCCTCTTGAAGCTCTCCCATCTGAGCTGCTTCTCGATATCTGTAGTCAGCTATCGGTCCATGAGATGACGTAGGCTACACATTCCTTATCCTACTAGCGATCTTTCTCTGACAATTTCACTAGCAACCTAGGAGCTACCTGCAAAGGCTGGTACGCATGGATCAATAATAATCACCATCTTTGGCGCCGTATCGTCATTCGCGACGGGTCAATTCTCAAAAATGGCAATGGTTTCAAACAGCTTCTCCGAAAATCCCAGGGTGAAATCAACCGGTTGGCTTTTGTCTTTCCGCTCAAGTACGACGAGCCCTTTCTCGAGTTCCTCCGCAAAATCAGCTCCAGCGTCACACACCTGGAGTATCACGCCCACTATGCCCATATCTCCCGGTTTCTAGTTCGCGAGGGCCAACCGGAGCCCCTGACGAATCATTTTCCGGGTGGTCTAAAGTTGGAGTATCTTTATCTGAAGTCCGTTGAAGACCCGATAAAGATTCCGGCAATTTGCCAGTGGCCTGTAGCAGAGTTGATGTACAAGTCCAGTGCGACTTTGAAGTACCTTCGGCTTGAAGGAGAAGAGACGTTGACCACGAGGTGGACGATGGCGATGCCACAATTGGAGGGCGCGGTACTGACGGGCTCTCGTATTATTCAGACAAGACCATTTTTATTTATTCAGGCATGGGAAAACGCGAGTTCTTCGGAGGTGTCACTGCTAACATATTAATAGGCCCCCTCCTGCTTGACAAAGCCCTGTCTCCGAAACTTCGCCACTTGTGGATTGACGGCCAATACGATTATGGATACTCGACAAGTGCTGAGGAAGATAGTTTCCCTACTGGTCTCTCTACCCTCATTTATTCAGCCCCACCCTCTGGCAGATTTGTTCGGGGTGAATTCTACCTTCATCATGGAGCTATGGTTGCGCTCCATAACCTCGAAACACTCGAAGTTCTCCATTACACAGCCGCGACCGACTTTCACCATCGGTTAGGTCACTGGAGTATGCTTGATCACCTGGCCTCGGTCTTGAAGCACTCCGAAGCTACAAAGTACCCGTTCATCGCCAATCAGAAAGCCCCGTTGTCTAAATGCCAGTCTATCGGGCCCATCTCTCTCCAAGCCATGGAACTCACTGACTCCATCATCACGTCCGCTATCCGCGACAACATCAGCAGGAACATCCTTCGCCACGCCACTATCCTTTACCCAATCTGCGACCACAAATTCAACTCCAGCGCTTTCAAACCTACCGGCTTCTGGGGTGGTAAGTCCATCACAACGCTCACCCTTTCTATCGTTCTCAACCCAGATCACGGTTCAAGCGCACTCAACCTCGCCAACGACGATCCCGGGCTTTCGGACTTCCTTAATTCCTTCCCGAACCTCCACACCATCCTCATCGTCGAAACAATCACGGACTCCATGCAGCCGTCTTCCATCATTGCCTTCTTGATTGCCAAGATATTGAAAATCGAGCATCCGGCGTTGAAGATGGTGTATCAGGATACTCTGGCAAACATCGATATGCGGAGGGAGCTGACTGAGATGGCGGGGAAACATGGAAAGTCCTTGAAGTTGTCGAGGGTATTGACGGGGCAGCCGAGACACAGGGTGACAGAGAGGTCGGCGTTGGAGGCAATGGAATTAGGGTTCCCCGTGAAGGTGACGGGCGAATACCCACCGGTAGCGTTTTAGGTTATGGTTAGTAGTTGGGAAATGACAGTATAGAAGATGTAATACAATATTGAATATTAAATAATCTGAATAGAATTCATAAAACACCAACCGAAATACCCTCGGCTTCCGAAGTAAGCAAGTAAATAAAAAAATCCTAACCCAATCCAAAAGCAATCAATAATGCTAACACTAAATAACACTCAAAGAAATGCAATCCAAACCTTTATAATACTAGAAACCCACAAACTCATTTCTCCAAACCACCCCATGTAACAACGCATCAAACTCCACCGGCGTCAAAGTACTCCGTCGTCTATTCGTCCCCACCCTACTATCCCTCCGTTCCCTTTTCCTCTTAACCGGTTCCGTATCCATCAGCTTCTCCTCCCCTGCCCCAACCTCCTCAAACTGATCCGACTTCCGCTTCCTCGGCACCGCGACATCCGTAGGCTTACTTGTCGGATCATTCTTACCCACCTTGATGGCCTGAAGTTTTTCCCGAACCCGCGCAGCGTCCACGTCGCGTTCGACTCCGGCGACTTTCGCGGCGATGCCTCCAAGGGTAACCGGCGACTGCTGGGGCCCAGGGATTCGGGGCATCGGGAGACGGGAAGGCGTACCGCTTGTGGCATTTGCTCTGTGTTTGCGTGGGGTGACGGCGGGGTTTGACATTGCGGAGCCGTTGTCGGAGAGGGCTGTGGCTGACTCTGGGCGCACGGAAAGATTATCAGAGTCATCGCGGGGGAAATTGGGGTCGGTGGGGGTCGTGAGTTGGCTGGTGGGACGAGATGTTGGCTTGAGGGATTTCACAGGAGCTCTTTTGTTGAGAGGTGGAGGTTTGTTGATTGGGGCGCGCGTTGTAGTCTTTATGGAGTTTTGACGGCTGATGGGGGCTTTGGGATCGGGTTTAGTCATTGTCGTGGTGACCTTGGGGTCGATGGAGGCGACAGGGGTGTTCTTGATGAGGGAAATGGGACGCCGGGGTTTGGGCGCAGGGGTTCTAGGTCTGATTGCGGGCTTGATGATGATCTTTGTTGAGTCATCGGTATCGTCTTTCTTCGTCGTCTTTGTAGTTGCCGCTGGTCTTGTTTTCACGGTTGTAGTCTTGGTAAGGGTCCGGGTCGTAGCAGCGACGGTTGCCGGCCTAAGAGGCTTGTTCTCCTTGGCAACTACGGACTTTTCCGGGTCCAACCTTTCCTTGGTAGGCGACTGTGGTCTACTCGGAATCACGGGTTGCAAAATCGGCTTCGACGGAACCTTGATGGGCAAAATGCTATCCTCGTCGTCCTCATTGAGCATAATCGGGGCATTCTGTGAGCTCACATTCTCCGAAAAGTCCACTGCTTTTCTTATATTCCTTGACGGTTCGGGCTTCTTGTTAGGCGACGGAAGTTCCTTCAATGGCGACATGCGCGCAGGGACCAAGATCGGCGACTGTTCACTTTCTTCATCATCGCTATGGTCTGGCCGTGCTGGAATGTGCGCAATGGACTGTTGCAAGATCTCAACATTGGGTTCTTCCTCATCATAGTCTTCGTAAATCTCGTCTTCATCTTCGCTCATAGCATCATATATCGGCGCCGGAACCAAATGCAAAGATGACTCCCCATGCGACTCAGAGCTCACACGCTGCGGAACATTAAAGGCAACATCCTGCTCCATGGCATCCTCATCCCTATAATACTCAATGTTCTCACTTCCCTCCTGCTCCTCGTCGTCTTCTTGATCGATGCCGAGGTCAACAGAGGCATGATAAGTCTCCTCGACATTCCTAACGCGAACAGGACTTAGTCTGAGCCCCATCTTGAGCTCCTCCTCATTGATAGGGCGGCCGCTAGTTGCCATGCGTCGTCTCCAGCCGTCGATAAGGTGGACGGCCTCCTTCCATCTTGTCTCCATGCGTTCCCAGCCCTCGCGGAGTCTGCCGATTTCCTCTTCGCGGACTTCGACTTCTTCAATGGGGACAAAGGAGGGGTTTGTAAGGATAGATCGGAGGTGGTCGAGGACGCTGTTGAGGTCTATTTCCAATTCTTCGCACTGGGATTGGATATCATTCTGGACTTCTGGATAAGACATGTCTGATTTTTCCCAACGAGTCATTTCCACCAAGCAATCACGAGTCCTGGTAACTAGACTCATGGCTGTGGCATTCTCCTCCCTCAATTTCCGCGCTAAATTCACCAAGAACTCATTCGTCTCCGAATTCAACCCGAGTTCCTCTGGTATCGTCGGACTAGGCAGTCCCTCGGAAGTCGGCGTTTTATTCTCCTCCCCAACATCCCCCGAGACATTAATAATTGTCACCGCCCCACTCTTCCCCACTCCTCTCGTCCTATTTGTCTCACCAAATTGTCTCTTCAGCGCATCAATCTGCTTATCGCGCCTCCGCAGTTCCGTGGCACACGATGCGCGGGTTTGGCTCGCCATGATTTTGGCGCGCGCAAGCTCTTCTTTGAGGCTGCGAAGGGTCACTTCAACGCTGCGAAATTGGGTGCGGAGTGTGGTTTCGGAGGCTTCAGCGAGGGCGGCGCGCCGGGAGTATTTAGAGACTTTGTCGGTTAGGCGGTGGAGGTCGTTGGTTTGGCGGAGGTTCTCGGCACGGAGGGTTCGGAGAGTAGCAGAGAGGGATTCACGGTGTTCGGCGTCGCGCTGGGGAGGAAGGGTTAGTCGCGTAGTTATCAATAAGGCGGCATGAGGACTGAGAAGATACTTACATCTCGTCGCAGGATCAAGTCATTGAGGACTGACATAATGCGGCTCATAGTCTCCATTAGAATCTCGTCATCGTCACCAGGATTATGAAAGCTGATATTCTGTCCATCGCGGATCAGCCCGCGGGCAAGAAGCTGATTGTTCAGATAGACAGAAGCCGTATGTAAATTGTCGAGTTCGCTCATGATGACGGTGACACTTGTCTATAAAAGCTGCCTGCAGCAAGCGTGTATCAAGGAAGCCACGACTCCGCAAATGCAACACAAGTACAAGGAATTACAAGCAGGCTGTGACTTAGTCCAGTAACAAAGAAGTTAATGATAGCCAAAAGAGAATAAAATATACGATGGAGTGTTCAGCTTGGCAATGAAAAAAAAAAAAAAAAACAGGAAAGCTGCAGACGTTAGTGCGAAAACACGATATCATAGGGCCACTCGGATATAGCTAAATGAATCCTTTGTAAAGTGACGAGAAACGATTGATGTGGTATTGTGAATGACGGCGAACCAACTTCATACAAACAAGCAACACGAGCAAATTGGAATGACGCAGAGCAAAGAATAGACGAACCAGGCTCCGGTTTCCACGATAAAATGCCCGTGTGTCGTCAATATGCAAGGATTCCTTTGTCAATAATAAGAAATAATGACCCAGCAGCCAATCAAATCAGCGGTATGACCCTTAATATAGGTTAAGTTGCATAATGCCATCACCAGGGTAACCACGATCAAAGTACACAATAGACTCCCTGCCCTTTCGGGTTTGCAGCGAGAGCAGAGAGGGCAGATGGTTGTGATGGGTTGATAACAAAGCGTTCCTGTGCGCCACTTATAGAAGCTTGGAATATTCCAAGGCAGACATCAGTGGAAGAGGCAATGGTGATTTCGGCAGACAAAGGTACTCACTTGGCGAGTACCTCACTATTCACGAATTGTGATTGGCTCAGTTGTTTTTACTAGACAAAAGTATTGAATTACAAATTCCATGATTCTCCCCTTGACATTTCACTTTGTCTCACAAACTCAATTCTAACGAATACCAACAAATAACCGCCCTTATCCAACCACTATATCCCATGAACTTCAACCATATAAATACCATAAACACTTTCCTTAAACCTCACAGCATCCCATGTCTCGATACCTGAAACGATCATTTATCGAATCCCTCCATGCCAGCAGCAATCCCTCAATACGAACTATCTATCTATTTATTACATGCCTAGAAACCCGGGAAGCAGGCTGAGGGGGTCCTTGGTAGGCAGATCAGAAGTTGAGAGGATTTGGTAATGCGGTAGTTGGCAGCATTGAGAGAGTGTGTCTCTGCTAGTCAAAGCAGGTGATTTTGGAGGCTTAGATGGCTTTGCAGACGTCATCAAAGTTGGCATGCGTAAGGGAGGTGAGAAACAGACGAAGGGTTGTGAGATGAAGAACTTACATCGACAGTAAAAATGATAAAATAAATCAAAAACGAAAATGCAAAGAAGTAACCCTGGATCTTTGGAGCATGGAACTGGATGATAGCACGCCACCTAACCACTCCAAATCTTTCCCAACAATATATCCTCTTTTCCTCCTTATATACTCTCCCTCACGCTTCCGGCCTGAACTTCCCCCTCTTCTCCTTGAGCGCTTCCACCCGTCTCCGATCCCCCTCGAACCTCTTGATAAGCGCCACCTGCTCTGCTTTCCTCCTCTCGCGCACCTGGAACCGATAAAACCCCACCATCTCCTCCTTCTTCTTTGCCGCCTTTGCATTCATCCGATCCCTCGCCGCCTCCGCCTCCGACCTGCTCGCGGGAGCCGCCCTTGACCCTCGCATCACCGTGACGAAACCATCCTTATCGGGCTCGTTGCGCAGGCGCTTCGCGGAGTCGAGGGCGTCTTTTTCTTTGCGGTTGTACACGTTGAAGAAGGCGTGGACAGACGACTGGATTTCGTGGCGGTCGGGCTGGGAGAGTTGGAGGTGATCCATGATCCAGAGGGCGCCGAGGGGCTCGGTGGTGGAGGGGAGGTTGAAACCCCAGGTGGGAATATTCTTTCCGGTGGCTGTTTTTGCGATTTTCTTGAGGGCGATGCGTACGTTGCTTTCGTCGGCTAGGAGGACAACGGCACTCGAGGCTGATTTGTGTATTCTGCGATTCCACAATTTTGGCAACTTGGCCTGTTCTTCTTCCGCGGCATCAGCCTCCTCCTTATCCTGATCAAACTTCCGCTTTTGTTTAACGCCATCAGCTTCTTAGCTTGCGCTGGGTCAACCTCCAGCTCGGGCTCATTCTCATCGCAAAGCTAACGGCCTCGAAACACCCCGGGCCCACCAACTGCACAAACAGCGACCGGAAATGTTCCTCGGTGCTATCGACGGGGACATTTTTGATGAAGAGACTGCGGGCATCGTTGGCGGTCGGGAACTTGGGCGCATTGCGGCGCACTCTCATTTCGTGGTGGGCAGAGTGTGGGAACGAAGGCAACGGAGGGATCGAGATGATGAAACGGGTGAAGTTTTCATCGCCCGCTTTGGTTTCGAGGGCGGCGGTGGCCATGGTGAGTGAAAGTGTGGGGGATGTCGTGTGGCTGGCGTAGTGGGTTGATGAGCTGTCGGAGCCGGTGCCGAATGTCATTGAGCCGTTCAAGGATGTGCCGAAAAAAAAAAGGGCAGAATAATTTGGGCGGTGAGAGGAGCTGGATGAGATGGCCCTACTATAAGTTGAATATAGACCCTGACCCTAATTATGTATTCTAATATTGAAGTCTTATTTGCACCGTGTTTTCGCATATTTAATATGGTATCAAGGTACTTATAGTTAAGCCACGCACTGTAGGTTTATGGAGTTTAATCTAAAGCCCTACCACACACTCCCGCTGGAATTACAGCGGAACGTGGAGAGAAGACTAGGGATAACGGTAACCGACGAATATCGGAACCATCTCATTAAATTAAAATACGACTTTAGAACTCATAAAGACTCATCCCATTTAACCTATTGTTGAATTATCACACATAAATCTAAACATCCACCAAAATGACTTCTCCTAGACCTTTATGGATCAATGGTGCCGACCACCCCGGCTCCGGTCAAATGTAAGAACAAAGGAAGAATAAGATTAAATCCCGGAAACTAATCCGGAACCTCTTAGAATTCCAGTTGAAGATCCCGCCACTGGTGAAATTATCGACCAGTAAGTTAAAGCAACCTTTTGTCTTAGAGTTGATGACTAACCGACCTCCACAGTGTCCAATCCGCCACTGAAGAAGACATCAACATCGCCGTGACTGCCGCCCACGCCGCTTACAAATCCGGAATCTGGTCCCAAGCCCCCCGGCACGTCCGTGCCTCCGTCCTTGACCATGCTGCTGTCATATTAACCGAAAACCTCGCCACTCTCATCGCCCTCGAAGTCGCCCAAACTGGCCGGGCCCTGCGCGAAATGAAAGCGCAGGTCCCCAGCCTCGTCAAATGGTTTCAATATTACGCAGCTTTACTCCGTACCGAGGAACGTCAGGTCCTTTCAACGATGGGATCTCTTCATAATTGGGTTGATCGGGTCCCGTTGGGCGTCGTGGTGCAGATTACACCGTTTAATCATCCGTTGTTGATTGCGGTGAAGAAGGTGGCGCCAGCTTTGGCAGCGGGGAATAGCGTGGTTTTGAAGCCAAGTGAGGAGACGCCTGTGACAAGTTTGATGTTGGGGAGATTGTTGAAGGAAGCGGGGCTTCCCGATGGAATATTTAATGTGGTGGCAGGGTACGGGGTGTCGACAGGGGCGGCGTTGGTGGAGCATCCTTTGGTGCAGAAGGTGGATGTGACTGGAGGAATTGCCGCCGGGAAGGCCATTGGGGGGATCGTTGGCAAGCGACTGGCGAAGTATACGGCGGAATTGGGAGGGAAAGCACCGGTTGTTGTGCTGAAGAAGGCTAACGTTGAGGCGGCTGTTAACGGGGTGGTGTTTGGAGCATTTATTGCAAGTGGACAAACTTGTGTGGCTGCGACGAGAATCATCGTGGAGGAGGGAATCTTGGGAGAGTTTACGGAGAAGTTAGTGAAGAAAGTGGGGTCGATTGAGAGGCGGATGGGGAGCCCAGGGAACGTTAAGTCGATGATGGGGCCTGTTATTAACGGGAGGCAACTGGGGAAGATTGTGGAGTTGGTTGATGAGGCGATGAAGAGCGGGAATGCTGTGGCGTTAACCGGTGGATCGAGGATGACTGGCGTTAGTCAGCTTGATAGAATAGACTTCAGCAAAGGGTACTTCTTCCCTCCGACGATCCTCGCCTCAACATCCGACAAATCAGTTCTCAAGACTCGCATCTGGACAGAAGAAGCTTTTGGCCCTGTAATCACCATTGTCGGCTGCTCCTCCGAACAAGAAGCCATCGACCTCGCCAACGACAGCGACTTTGGCCTCGGGGCTGCCGTGTGGACCGAAGATGTCTCGCAAGCGTTTAGAGTCACACAGAAAATCGAGGCGGGCATCGTCTGGGTGAACAGCCACCACAGAAACGACCCGAGTAGTCCGTGGGGAGGTCTCAAGGCAAACTCGGGCGTAGGCAGTGAGAATGGAAGGGAGGCGTTGTATGCGTATTCGAGAATGAAGAGTACGGTGATTAATTATGCAAGTACGGAGGAGATTGTTAAGAGTGAGGATTGGTTTGGGGAGGATATTGGGGAGGTTCGATACGGGTAGATGCATACACAGGTTAGGAGGAATGCGATTGAGTCTGATGATAGCACAAATGGAATGAGAAGCGGGAGATGTTCCTATATGATGTATAGCAAATGCGTATTTGTTCCATTCTTCGATCTCGATAAAGCTATCAAATGATTGTGACTGGAATGTTCAAAGAATTGATTGATTACCATTGTTCCGAGACAGAATCTGATGCGATATCACCGTCTAATGTGGCCTCAGCGTTCCAATTAATGCCACCATAGGTCTGTGCTTTTGACAACTGGTTCACTGTAGATTCCCCGGATCATCTGTGGAGAGTCTCTTCTCACATGCGAAATGCTACGACATGAACTTCACGCTCCGGTTTTTAACATCGTGATGCTGAATTGGGAAACTCGATAGCGAATTGCTTGGCAGCGTGTCTATTTGTTAAGAGAGCACAGGCAGAAGTTGTGATAGTGGACGGACCGGTTGATGGCTTTGGGGTTAGATTGGCGAGGGTTTGTAAAAGAGCGCGACAGTATAATTATGGGATAGTTTCATATATTGTTGATTTAGAAGGTGGGAATATCTATTGTAACTCTATATGTATATTGTATTGGGTGTTACCTCCATATTTAACCGTAAATATACGAACAAAGGATGTTTATTACCGGCAATATACAACCGGGCTCTTGGAGGTCGGCCATCAATCGATCATGTGGCGGAACACAAACATTATAATCTCATCTGTGGAAATGTTGCTTCCCTAATTAGAGGCAGTGATATATAAATCCGTGGTATGTATTTATCCTTTTGGCTTAAATCTCGTGCTAGTTTACGGTCATGAAGATAACGGACGGACTAGCAAATGAAGTTAATGTTGGAGATGATAGAATCAAATATAAAAGAAGCTCATGATTTTCTCGAAGAAGGCACTATTCAGTTTGTTGATGTTACTATCATCTTCATTTAATCACTCTTTCTGTTTTTATCTACGCCCATAACGTCGTTAATTTTTCTTGTGGCAGTTGTCTTGTTCGCAACCTCAAGTACCATGTAAGTCCTACTTAGCCCCACTTAAGACAGCATTCCGCTAACATCAAACTAACCTCGGTGGAAAGCTTTCCAAAAACAAAAAAAAAGCCACTACCTTGCTTAATGTCTATGATTACATCATCATTGGATCTGGTCTTGGCAGCGGCCCCAGTGCATCCCGGTTAGCCTTAGCCGGTAACAGCGCTCTCATCATTGAAGCCGGAGACGACCAAGGCGAAACCAATCAATACAAGGCTCTGGATCTACATTTGCAGGCTACAGAATACGAGCCTATGCATTGAGATTACTATGTCAACCACTATAGTGATCTCGGCTAACAAAAGAAAAAATCCAAAATGTGCTACAGACAAGCCAATGGCGACCTTTACGTCAGCCTGAACCCTCCCAAGACCGCAAACCCCCTTGGCATCCTTTATCCCCGCGCCGGCACCCTTAGCGGCTGCTCCGCCCACAACGCAATGCTCACCGTCTATCCCTACCGCCAAGACTGAGACAACATTGTCCAGCTTACGAGCGACTCTTCTTGGTCCGTCGACAACATGCGCGGGTACTTCTAACGCTTGGAAAACGTTGAGTATCTCCTTAACAGTATTACCGGGTACAGTTTCCACGGGTGGCTGACAGCCAAGTTGACTGATTTGACGTATATTATCCCGGATAATCAAGTTACTGACAGTTGTGACGGCGGTAGTAATGGCAATGGGAGAAGATTTGGCGGGGGCGATCTTGTCAACAGTTACGGGGTTGGCGGGGTTGCTTTCGCAGGATTTGAATTCGGATTCGAAGGCGAGGGATTCGAAGGAAGGTTTGTTTCTTGTTCCGTATACTACGGATGATCACAAACGGATGGGGTCGCGCGAATTCATTTTGAATACTGCTAATGAGATGAACATTTCCGGGAAGAAAAAGTACCGTCTTGACCTTATGCTTGAGACTCTGGCAACCAAGATTGTCTTCGATACTACTGGGTCTAAGACCAAGGTTACCGCTGTTCAGTACATCCCTGGCAAGAGCCTGTACCGCGCCGACCCTCGGGCCTCCTCTGATGATTCGCTGCTGTCCGTCAAGATTGTCAAAGTACGCAAAGAGATCATTGTGGCTGCTGGTACCTTCAACACCCTGCAATTTCTGAAACTCGGTGGTATCGGCCCGAAGACAGAGCTCGAGTCCTTTAACATCCCCGTTATTGTTGACTTACCTGGTGTTTGGACAAACCTGCAAGACCGTTATGAGACGACAGTGATTGGGAAGACGGAGCCCGGGTTCGAAATTACACAAAGATGCACGTTTGGTAAACCGGGAGACCCGTGCTTGGAGGAGTATCTTAATGGTGGTGGTGGTATCTATGGAGCAACGAACGGTATTTCCATCGGCGCTGTCAAGAAGTCGACAACTCCCAGTAACGATACGGACCCGGATCTATTCATCGCAGGTATCCCTGGTCAATTCAAAGGATACTATCCGAATTACAGAGAAGAAACTATAGCCGACAATAAACACTGAAGTTGGATCACCCTCAAGGCCCACTCGCGGAACAAAGCCAGGACTATCACGTTGAATTTGACGCACCCACGGGATATGCCGGTGATAAACTTCAACTCGTTTAGCTAGGGCAGCAACGAAGATGTCTAGGCTATCGTTGACGGGATGGTTTTGCCTCGGAAGATATTCGACGACATTGTGCCGATTGCGGGCGGTTTCACGGAGGTGTGGCCTGGCCGCGATGTCAAGAATGAGGATTTGACCGAGTGGGTTAGGAATGAGGCCTGGGGTCGCCACGCGAGTTATACTTGTCCGATTGGAAAAGATGACGACAAGATGGCAGTGTTGGATAGTAAGTTTAGGGTGAGAGGGGGTTAGTGGGTTGCGGGTTGTTGATGCGTCAATGTTTCCCGAGATTCCCGGGTATTATATTGTGGTGTCGATCTATATGATTAGCGAGAAGGCGGCGGACGTGATTTTGAGTGGGAATTAGTGGTGGATGATATGAGAGGAGGATTTACTTGATATAGTTAGGGATAATTTTTATGTAACGATGGATTAATTAATTAATGAAGGAATTTGAAAGGAGCCAAGGATGCATGGGATGGATAGGAAGGTTGCCTAATCTGGCAATTAACATCGTGATGTGAGATCACGATTTAGGTAGAAGACAACAATAATTTAACAATAAAACGATCGAATTCAAATATAGCAAAAGAGACTGATAAACTATAACAGTCTAAAATATTCCATAATCATCACCAAATCCCCGAGTTCAAGCTGCGCGACCATTCCTTAGAGTCCCAGCGACATCAAATCATCACCAGCAGAAGCAACCACCAAGTCCCTAAGCCTTCAGCTTAGTACCTGTGCAGCCCATGTCTCGCATCAACCTGACCCTGTACATCATCCTCAACTCTGCGCTGTCTCCCCTTCCCCTCTTCGTGAATACCGTTGTATCGCTCTTTCTCAACAGAGTTTCCCGTCAGACCGTAGGCCGCTGACCCAACCGTACCCTTAACACGCTTACCGGGATCCCGGGTCAGATCGTGGCCCTCGCCAACGCGCTGCTGCTGCTGGTTCCCAATGTACTGTTCGCGGTCAGAGGCTTTAAGATGCTATCGGTGATGTTAGTATGTGATTGAACATCATGAAGGTGGGTGGTTGAAACTTACTGAGTTGTCGATGGCACTGCTGATAGCCTCCTTGGCAGAGCCAGCGGTCTGGTTGTACTTTCCGTGGTTCCGATCAGTGTCATCGCGGATGACCGCCCCGTGAGTCGCCGTGAACACAGGTCCCTTAATTGACGCATGCGACCCTTCCTTCTCAGCGTGGCCCATCGCTTTCTTAGCCTCGCCCTTGGCCTGCTGCGTGTGCAAGCCGGTTAGCGATCCGATGCCGGTTTGAATGGTACCGGCGGCTTGGTCGATATAGGCCTTAAGGGTGGAGGGGTTGCTGTTAGTAGTGGCAGGAACACCAGGGCCAGTAATACCATTGTTATGATGAGTGCCGGGAAGAGCGGAGTCATGAGCACCAGTGGTGTGGACACCATCAGTAGTGTAAGAGGTAGTAGTCCCGGTGGTATTTGTGTCGTGGGTCATGGTTGCGGTATTAGTTGTTGTTGTTGTTGTTGGTATAAGATGTGAGTGTGTGATGATGAGAAAAAGTCTTCAAGCTCAATATAAACAGCTGATGACCTCGACATATTTATATAGAAAATCATCATCCAAACATTTTTCATTTTACGTATTCATCGATCTCTTCATTACCACCACTCAGAACACTATCATCGCTATCTTACCAAGCATCATCACCTTCCCACCTCTCATCCCGCTTTTCGTCATCCTGGCCCTCCCGGCCCCCCTCCCGTCCCCTTCCCCACCTACTTCTTTCCCTATTAATCCCATTCACCCAATCCCACTCCACTCCACACCATCGTCCCCACTTTTCTCCCGAAAACATACCGTCATCCTCGCAGCTCTGCGGCAATTGTGATGCTTGGGCGCAAGAGGTACGTGAATTCCGAGTCAACTGGCAGCTGGCTGAGGGTTGCAATCATCAGTAGGTTTTACTGCATTGGGATAAATAAAATAACTGGGGGAGATGGTTAGGTAGAAGTGATGTCACAGGCGGTAGGCTTGGCTGTGGGGACGGTAAGGTTGGGACCATTTGAGGGTTTTCTTTTATAGAATTTATTAAACTGGCCATCTATACATTTCTAGAACTGAAAAGGCTCATAAGAACATGGTCTCTATTCTTGGAACGCCCCTGATCCCTTTGATCCAATATACTTCATATTTCCTCTTTGGCCTAAACGAAGTCACTCTTATCCCACATAAACCCTCTATTGATGTCATGCTACACAAAACATCACCGACAGTCTATAATTATCAGGAGAGTGATATCATTTTTACTGTAAGCGCTGGGCCAAAGGAATACTGGCACCCAGCGAAAAATAATGTTTTTTCGTTTTCATTGAAGATATAATGAGGTTTCGTGATAGTCAAGCCAGCTATAGACCACTTTAATAAGCAGGTAATTAAACATAAACAGCAAAACAAAAGAAATAAACACCGCCCTAAATATAACTAAGAAATTCGTACAATAACATAAACCATAACAAGGAAAGAAGGCCGACCCTATCGAGTATGCCGGCCTTCATCAATTCATACACTGGACTGCGATCTCGCGCAATCGGCCGTCACCATCACGCCACACAATCTCTTCATGCAGTCACATTTTTGTCTAATGCTGACTCCACTGGATAGTCTTCAAGTCAATACCCGCCTGCACCATCTCCCAGAGGGGACTGAGCTCACGCAGGAAGGACACACGTTCTTGCATGGCCTTCAGCACATAGTCAATCTCCTCCTCGGTAGTGAACCGGCCAATACCGAAACGGATACTGCTGTGCGCGCTCTCATCACTGTTACCCAGAGCACGCAGAACATACGAGGGCTCCAGAGAGGCAGAAGTACAAGCACTTCCGGAAGACAGAGCGATGTCTTTCAACGCCATGAGAAGGGACTCCCCCTCGACATAGGCGAAAGAGACGTTGACACAGCCGGGGTAGAAAGATGTGGCGTCACCATTCTGGCTTGTGTGTTCCATGGCGAGGAGGCCGTTTAGGAGGCGATCAGAAAGGTACTTGATACGCTTGGTGTCGTACTAGATCGTCATGTTAGCTAGATGCCTATGAAGCAGCAAGTTGGTGATAATAAATTATAGGATTGAGGTTAATATCAGAGTTTGCTTTATAACAACACACCACGCCGAGACGGGTTATTCAGAAAGCCATGCATGTATAATTGGAGCAAGTCATCTTGTTGGGTGAGATTGAAATGAGGTCGAAGGTGTAACGATGAAAGGACAAAGACTTACAGGCATCTCTTCACGCGCGATGCGGCACGCCTCACCGAAACCCACAACCAGAGGAGGGGCCAGCGTACCGCTTCGCAGACCACGCTCCTGACCACCACCAGTGATAATGGGGTCAAGACGCACACGTGGCCGCCGGCGCACATAACAAGCACCAATGGCCATAGGGCCATAGATCTTGTGCGACGAGATTGACATCAAGTCAATGTTCATGACGTTAACATCAAGCGGAATCTTGCCCACCGCTTGAGCACCATCCGAGTGGAAGAAAATCTTACTCTCACGACACATCTTACCAATCTCCGCAAGGGGCTGGATCACACCAATCTCATTGTTGACAGCCATGATACTGACCAGACAAGTTGTGGGCCGAATGGCCGCACGCAGCTCGTCCAAGTCGATCAGACCGCCCTGTTTAACGGGAAGGTATGTCACTTCGAAGCCTTCGTCTTGGAGATGTCTGCAGCTGTCGAGAACGCACTTATGCTCAGTCTGCGTAGTGATGATGTGGTTCTTTTTTTTGCCAGAACGGTTAAAGAAGCGAGCAACACCCTTGATACTCATGTTGTTGGACTCGGTGGCACCGCTAGTGAAGATGATCTCCTTGGGGTCGGCACCGATCAGAGCAGCGACCTCAGATCTCGCCTTTTCAACTGCCTGCTCACTCTCCCAGCCGTACTCATGGGTCCTGGAGTGCGGATTGCCATAGACGTTAATGTAGTAGGGGAGCATAGCGTCCAGGACTCTGGGGTCGACAGGAGTAGTAGCTTGCATATCCAGGTAAATAGGGCGGCCCTCGCCGGGGATGGAGGCGTTTTCCAGCACTTCTGGTCATAGGGAAGGGCATCTGTCAGCAACCAATGTTCAGAGTGAGGATAGAGAGAAGTGTGTAATTTTATAATGGAATACTACTCACCAGCCATGGCACTCTCGTGAGCTTCCTCCTGAACACCGGTCGCCTGAATGGAGGGGATCTCCTTCGGGTCAAGTTTGATAGCAGATTCGGTCTGAACCTGCGCACCATTTTGTCTCGAACTCGAAATGAGTCTTCTCTGGGTAGTGCTGAGAGAAGCAGTGACAGCGCGCGAAGCAGAGACGCTGGGGGCACCAACGGCACGGAAAGCCACCAGCTGACGGACCGCACTGCGGTTACAAGCTCTGAAAGTCTGCCGTAATAACAACGACGATGTGATGCTGGGCATGTTGAAGACTTGAGATATTATGTGGAATAAAATCAAGATCAGATATAAAAGAGGAAAGAGAAAATGCTCGTGAAATGGGTGTGAAAGCTTGGGCCTTTTGGCCCGCTTGTAATTATCACGCTTACCAAAAGTTATTCCCGTCTCCGCTATTAGATGTGGCGGCCTAAGTCCGACTTCCAACTGAATAGGCGGCAGAGTGTGGAACCGGCGACCAATGGCACTAGGTGACGCCACATTTTCCCAAATCCAACGTGGGGCAGCTCATCACTTCTACTAACTGCAAGTTCTAGCACTTCCATTGTTACGGCATTGATCGCCCTGCAAGGCCCTCCACTGTAACCCACCTGTCAAGATGTCCTGGTGTCAAACGGACAACCAATCACCCTGCCATTAGCCAAAATCATATGGCAAATGTGATATTGACTGTGGATACCAATAATATACAATACACGACTAGTGAAAACGTTTCAGTATCAATAGATACACTTCTGCGCAAAAATGCTGCCGCCCTGTGCTGAAATCCGAATGCATTCAATAATGTCGCCAGCTAATCCTTGGTAGTGAGTAGCTTTACTGCCAATATTCCAATGATGGCTTCGTAAGCTGCTGCGTTCAGCACACGGAAGGGACGGTTGTTGGCTGACTCAACACTTGCGCCACAAATTTCCACTTACCCACTCCCTCTCCACTTGTATCATCGTCATACCTCTAGTATCGTCACAGGCTGATTGCCCGCCAGCAACACGCTTATCAATCGCTAGCTTGTCTAGGGCGCCCAGTATCTATTCGCAGATGGTTTCCGCTCTCCCACATTTCCATTATCAAAACAACACCGCATTTCAAGTAAAGTCTTGGCATCCAAGTCTTGTTCTGCACTCATATTTGGAACCGGATGACCTTAGCTTATGGACCCTTACACCCCGGCAGGCTGCCTCTTTTTCGTTAACTTTACCTAACTTTACCTTGGCTTGCTTTCTATTCCGGCTTGTAAGGATACTGAGCCACAAACGCCAATTGTGCTGCCTTTTCTCTGCATTGAAATCACTCAGGACGTTGTTGTCATCCATTATCAATCAGCCGAACAATTTTCTTCTTCTCATATGTGCATCGACTTGCATCGTTTCGAATTCTGCCGCCGGAACAACTTAGACTATTACCAGAATCATTAGCCGCGCATCACCAATCAGCATAGCATTTCATCATGAGTTTCAAAGGCTTAACAAAAAGCATTCAGCGGGTATGTTTTCTCTTCTCTCAAGTGCCATAGGAAGCAGAATCAGTAGAAACAAGACTTCGGTGTTGCTCATTCCTCAATCCGTCGCTTCCTCGTTCCCGGAGCTTCCAGACCAAAAATCCATGATGCATAATTGATCGCGACAGATCACAGCGTGCGGCCATTGAAAAGCGGTCGAACCCCGCAAATTTGGCTGTACTTTGCAATTTTTGACGACTTCATTGTAGAAGCTGGTACATTGCGAGAACCCTGAGACTTTGGGATCCAAAGGCACATTTGCGATCATTGGCTAACCATAGATGCCTTCCTTCCCGGTGGGCATGGCTTTGTATAGGCCCCGCAACAGTTCAGGGCCAAATTCAACATAGGAGAAAACACGAAAGATGGTGTCTATACCGATGCTGAGCGCCGCTTTGCCGAACTTGAGACAGAAACGAAACGGTTACACGATGAAAGCAGAAAGTACTTCGACGCCATCAATGGCATGCTCACCCACCAGCTGGAGTTCAGCAAAGCAATGACTGATATCTACCGGCCTATCTCTGGACGCATTTCGGACCCTGACTCGCTCGAGATCAGCAGCAACCCGGAGGGTATTCGTGCTTGCGAGGAGTACCAAGCAGTCGTTGTGGACCTGCAGGAGACTCTCAACCCCGAGCTCGAAATGATTGACACTCGCATCATTCGTCCGGCCAACGACCTGCTTGAAATTATCAAGGTCATTCGCAAGACGGCTGTCAAGCGTGATCACAAGCAACTCGATTACGACAGACATCGCGCCATACATAAGAAGCTTCAGGATAAGAAGGAGCGCACTGCTAAGGACGAGAAGAACATGTGGAAGGCAGAGAATGACCTCGAGACCTCAACACAAGAGTTCAACTACTACAACGACCTACTCAAGGATGAGCTCCCGAAGCTGTTTACGCTGGAGAAGGAGTTCATCCAGCCGCTTTTCCAGTCATTTTACTACATGCAACTCAATGTCTTCTACACTCTCCACGATAAGATGCAACAAGTGGATATTGGCTACTTTGACCTAACGCTTGACATTGAAGAGGCATTTATTGCGAAGCGAGGTGATGTCCAAGAACGAGCCGAAGCTTTGACCATCGTCCGCTTCAAGACCACCGGTCGTCCGAGACCACCCAAGTTTGCCAAGCCTGCGCTCGAAGGCCGGACACAAGGCCTCCTCACTGCGGGCCCATCGGCCACTTCCCCCGGACTCCCTACATCGACGACCCTGCGTTCGGCAGCAACGAATGCACTCCCTGTGTCACAACCCCCTTCCACAGTCCCCACTTTTTCCTCTGGGTCGAAACTGCCTTTCCATCAAAAATCTAACTCGGACGTTGCGCCGCCACCCTACTCGCCAGTAAACTCGCTGGGACTGTCGGGCTCGGTGAGTCCTGGGCTGTCTATGGCGGCAAAGGCAAAGGCAAAGGCTAAGCCGCCGCCACCCAAACCGAAGCCTAGTAGATTGAGTGCGCAGCCGGCAACGGCTGTCGAGACGGTAACAGCGCTGTATGACTATGCGGCACAGGCGGAGGGGGATTTGAGTTTCAGTATGGGGAGGTCATTGAGATTGTGACGAGGACAAATAATCCCAATGAGTGGTGGACGGGGAGGATAGGCGGCCGGCAAGGACAGTTCCCTGGTAAGTTGTTCCTTTTGGGGATTTACGGATATCCGAGGTCGCTTCGGACTGTATGTGAGGAAGGCTGTAGTGGACATTTCGATGTCCTCTGTGGTGCTTATTTCGTCTCATGGTGTATAGTGTTGCGTGTGTGGTGGCATGGCATGACGCTGGTCTAGGGTTGTCTGTACGGTTTACTAACCGGTTTCTTCCCATACAGGAAACTATGTTCAATTCAAGTAAATAACCCAGTGCGACGAGGATACAATGTTGATACGGCTTGCGATGGGCTGTACGAACCGGGAGAGGTTGCGGGTTACGATGGATTGCTTGTTTTGGGAAATGGGAGTGTGGTTACATGATACCATGATAAGAGTCTATTTGGCTTTTTGGGATATGGATTTTCTGGATGCATAGGGTTATATTGTGGTCGGAGTTTAGACATTCTTGGAGTTGTTTGTTCATTTTATGGTCTTGCATTGGCTTTTATTCTTGGTTATTAGGTATTTTGTCCTTTTGTTTTTCAATTTTTTTCATTGTGTTTTATGAACTTCATTACTAGTTTTGAGGGATTAGAAAAATCATGTATAGTATCATTCAAGTGGTTGAATGTTTGCACGGTTTTGATCATGTAAATTTTTGGATCCACGTCTATATGATGTCACTCAGTTAAAGCCACTATCAACGGCTTGAATTTGACATAGATGACCTAGGAAGGTGGCTTTCTCATTGACCCCACTTTCAGACCCTAGAAAGATCATCAAAACAATCCTAGATCACAAAAACCAATGAAAACCATACCAATTAATACATACTCATTCATTCAATAACACCTTGACTTGTGAATTTCATATGGGAATGTCGACACCAGCCACTGGCGAATTTCCCTCAAAAAACTAGTAGCAATTCGGCAACCGAGCTTTGCGCAATCATCCCCTGCGATTTGATTGGCCACAAAAGCCGATATTTATTCCCTACCGCTGACTATATTTAGTCAGCAGCAGCCAAACGCGGAATTGTGTGATGTCAGTCGTCACATTTAAGTGGATAAAATTCTGATATCTCCGTTGCCCTGCGGCAAAGATTGACTCGTGATAAATTGAGAATGGCTGCGTCCGGTAGCAAAGCCGTGTGTAATTTAGTGATTATTGTCTTATTTCATCCGTGGAATTCCTGTAGTTTGGTAGTGGTGGGCTTCCCCGCCTTGCGGTGGCAGATGCATCGGAAGGCTCCTACTGGTTTTGGTTGAAGCTTGGTAGTCAATTAACTTTGCAAAGAGAAAGAAGCTCGCCCTAGCTTGATAGTTTCGGCCCCCAGTCGCTCTTGGAATTGGAAGGCAGGACTCCGCAGAAATTTCCGCGTATTTTCTGAATGTAGTAATTGAATGTAACGTTTTAAGAACTCCACTTTCAATAAAGCGACGACTTGATCCTGTTTTTTTTTTTCTTAATCTCCTTGTTCAACCAGTATCATCGAGTTTATTTCAAGCTTTGCTGATTAGATCACGAATTTATTCATAATGTCTACTATTCTTCTTCGCAATTCGGCTCTTCGTGCCGCTACCCGGGCTTTGGGTGCTGCTACTGCCCGTCCCATGATCTCTGCTATCTTCACCCGCGGCAAGGCCACTCTCCCCGATCTTTCCTGTAAGTCACAGTCTACCTTGAATTCTATAGCCGTCCCCATAACTAACAGCCCCGCTTTCCCCATCTACAGATGACTACAACGCCCTTGAGCCCTACATCTCGACCAAAATCATGCAGCTCCACCACTCCAAGCACCATCAGACCTATGTCAACGGCCTCAACTCCGCCCTCGAGGCCGTCGGTGCTGCCGAGGCCTCTGGCGACTTCACCAAGGCTGCTTCGCAGGCCCCGGCTATCAACTTCCACGGCGGTGGCCACGTTAACCATTCGCTGTTTTGGGAGAACCTTGCCCCTGCCAGCCAGGAGGGTGGCGGTGATCCCTTGGGTGCCCTGAAGGCGGCGATCAACAAAGATTTTGGATCTGTTGATTCATTCCGGAAGCAGATCAATGCAGCGTTGGCGGGGATTCAGGGTTCCGGGTGGGCTTGGTTAGTAAAGGATAAGCAGACGGGGACTTTGTCAATTGCGACGAGAGCGAACCAGGATCCGATTACGGGGAACTTGCAGCCGCTGCTAGGTATTGATGCTTGGGAGCACGCTTACTACTTGCAGTACCAGAACCGCAAGATGGAGTATTTTGATGCGATCTGGAACGTTATCAACTGGAAGACGGTTGAGAAGCGGTTCAACGCTTAGAGTGGATGGGAAATCATGAGAAGAAAAATATATCTTTAGTTTGATTACTAGTTGATTCATTTGAGATTGTAATGCACAGTTGACAGAAGTACATTATATCAACAGGGCCAGTTCGACAAGCTTGCGCCGAGTGACGATTTTATTATGGATAATAATGTTGTATTCTACGGTGAAGTTCAATGCAAGATTTCTAGCAAAATGTACTAGTCTATGGTATATCCGATTCTATACTCAGCTCTACTCGACAATCAACCGATTCTTAGTCATAAACGGCCGGAATTCACCCTGCACCAACTTGGTCGCCCATGGAGCAACGAGATTTCCCGAAAGCCCGCAAGCACACCATTGAACCGCCGTCATAAACGTGTTCTTCTTGGTGACATCCATCGGTTTATCATCCCACGACTCGACAAACCCCGAACGACCCAAATATACTCTTCCTGCAAATCCCTCTTTTCAAAGTCAAATTGGTGTTTCCAGAACAGACTACTAAGTCCTTCCGTATCAATTCCGTCGTTAGACTTTTCACTTAAAGCCGCATACTTGGTACGATCGGGGCCTCCGGGCGAACGGAGCCGGTTAGGAATTTCGGGAGACGCATGGCGTGCCAAGAGGGGACGGCGACGGCACAGGACCAATTGGTGATTGCGATGATCTTTCCGAAGTCGTCAATCCAAATGTCATTCATGGTCAACTCGGGGTGTTGAAGGAAGCCTTGTTCGGTCTCTTCGGTGTTGAAGAGGATAGGGAGGGCTTCGGAAAGTTTCCGGAGGGCGGCGAGGCGGGATTGGGAATCTTCGAGGGACTCAGAGTCAATAGAGGCATCGTTGGCGGCGAGTGCGTTTTTTATTGAGGAAATTAGGGTATCTTCTTGGCGTTGGAGGATGAATAGGTAGGCAGTGAGCCAAGAAGATGATGAAGCGTACGGACCGCGAGGAACATCGAAGGTTCCGTTGGACCCGGTAAAGAAGTCGAGGGTAACGACAGGGTCGAGACCGGTGAGTCCGAGGCTGCCAATTTGGGGGAAGGGATTGGATAAGAGGGTTGTGTGGATGGTGGCGAGTTGGGTGATTATGGTGGTTTTTGACTCAGGAGAGAGTTTACGCCATTTAATGTGGAGGGGGGAGCCGGAGGGAGTCTCGAGTAGGATGTATTCGAGGCCGGAGGGGTTGGTGGAGGTTTCGGAGGAACCAATAATCTTAGGAATAGGGATAGAAAGGTTGGAAAGGAAGCGGAGGGTGGAGAGTTCAGAGAGGGTTTTGATGGTGGGGTAGACGGGGAGGTTGAGGTAAAGGGTGAAGGTGGGAGAAACGTCATTGGTAGAGATTAGGTAGGTTTTGCTGAAGGTTCCAGTGGATTGAGGGGTGATGTTGAGAGGTGCTGATTCTGAGATGGATAAGTGAGGGCGGACAATGGACTCGAGAGATAAGAGTTCCAGGTCGATAGGCCAGGTGGGGACCGTGGTAAGGCCTTGACGGGTCCATTTGAGGGTAGTCATGATGGGCAGTGTCTAGTGGTAAGGTTAGGAATGAGTATGGTAATGCTTGGGTGAAGAAAGATGAAGATTGAAGATGTTTAGTTGGTGGTGAGAATAAGCTTATAAGTCCCAGATGATGGCAGTTTCAGAGGGCACGTACGTGGGTGCATTGACGGTGGCTAGACAAAGGGGGCGAAGTGAGGGTATTTTATGGTGATCTAGGGTATTGGGCAAAGATTTGTAGATATTAAGGAGTGCTTTAAACCATAGTAATTTGTTTCTCATAATCACTTCATACAATGACTTAAATGGGATTCAACATCAATATGGGACTTCGATCATCAAAATCATGAAGTGTGTATATATATTAGGGTTAGGGTGTAATACGTGCCCGACCCCATTATCCACTGTGGGATCACGGCGGCCACCAGCACTTCTCAATGAAGCAGCTCTTATGCTACACAAATCTAGGGCAGCCTTTGTAATTCCCAAAGTGGAAATAGCACTATTCAAATTAGATGTGAGATCTCACAGTGGTCAACTGTATATGGTCACATGGCCCGCCCCTTCACCCAGCTACACTCTCGACCTGTATACAAATCGCCCCCACTTCACATCACTAGTCATCGTTATGTTGCTACTACTCACAAACTCCACAAATCTCCAACTAATATTATCACCTTATATTACCCACCGCAAAAATCTGCCCCTCCAGGAAATTCCCATCCCTCTATTTACCTACGCTTACTAAGAAAACGGCCTTCATCCCCCGCTGCATGAGTCTAAAGTGCATCCTCCCGTCATCAAACATTTTATCCCCGATAAATGACCCGCCAATGGAAAACCCTAAACATGACCCGCGCCAATATGTACTGTGAGGGCCCTGGATACGGCGTGAGGTACGATGACTGGTGGTGCAGATTGGGAGGGGGAGAGTGACTCAGGTGGGGCTGATTGGGTGGTTTAGGGGGCTAGTGTGAGTCGACGCGGGAATCACCCAGCGGCGACACTAGATTGCGAAGGCAGGAACTAGGAAGATGGGAATAAGAAGGTACTGGCGGATGTATGCGGGATTGGTGAATAATATAGAATTAACAGCCTCCTTTGGATTTTGTTCTCCTTTCACTTTGACGATACCATTACTGAGACTTTTCTTTTTACTCATATACACATATACAGACAACATGACATCGGATAAGAAGCCTGGGGAGAACATGCTCTGGGGTGGTCGCTTTACTGGTCAGTGCTTTGTGTACTTCTATATTGGGTGTCCTGATGCTTCTCATCCATCGTACCGGGATTGCGAACATGTGCCGACAGCGATGCATTGAGAAGGAAATTGGTCTTCCCAATTGCTCGATGAAGCCTTAATGGACCCAAATAATATCATTCCCTCGTTGCCAATGCTAACTACTCCTCTTCCCCCATGACCAGGCGGCCTCGACCCTTTGATGGTAGCCTACAATGAATCCATCTACTTCGACCGTGTCCTCTACAAACAAGACATCCTCGGCTCCATTGCCTTTGCCCGTGCCAACGCCAAGAATGGCATCATCACCCGGGATGAGTTCACCCAACTCGAGTCCGGCCTCCAGGCCGTCATGAAGGAATGGGAAGCCGGCACCTTCAAGATTGTCCCCGGTATTGACGAGGACATTCACACTGCCAACGAACGCCGCCTGGGCGAGATCATTGGGAAGGATGTTGCGGGGAAGCTACATACTGGGCGTTCGCGTAATGAGCAGATTGCGACGGATATGCGTATGTGGTTGAGGGATGAGCTGAGGGAAATTGAGACGCACTTGGTGGATTTCTTGAACGTTATTGCGTCGAGGGCGGAGAAGGAGGTGGAGCACGTCATGCCGGGGTACACCCACTTGCAGAGGGCTCAGCCGATTCGCTGGAGTCACTGGATGTTGTCTTATGGCTTTGCCTTTGCCAGCGATCTGGAGCGTCTCCGTGAGGTCATTAAGAGAGTCAACCGGAGTCCTCTTGGCTGCGGTGCTCTTGCGGGTAACCCATTCGGCATTGACCGTGACATAATGTGCAAGGAACTCGGGTTTGACCAGCTGCTTTGGAACTCGATGGGTGCTGTTGCCGATCGTGATTTTGTCGCTGAGACCATGCAATGGGGTTCGATGCTCATGCTTCACATTTCCCGCTGGGCAGAAGACTTGATCATCTACTCGACTGGCGAGTTCAACTTTGTCCATCTGGCTGACGCCTACTCGACTGGCTCTTCCCTGATGCCTCAGAAGAAGAACCCTGATTCCCTTGAGCTTCTCCGCGGAAAGTCGGGCCGTGCTATGGGCCACTGTATCGGCCTGATGACTACGCTGAAGGGTCTCCCGTCCACCTACAACAAGGATCTCCAGGAATCTGTTGAACCGATGCTCGACCACATCAAGACTGTCTCGGACAGCATCCAGATCGCCAACGGTGTCCTGGCAACTCTCGCCATCCAGCCCACTAAGATGGCGGCGTCCCTCGACCCCTTCATGCTCGCCACCGACGTCGCCGACTACCTTGTGCGCAAGGGCGTGCCGTTCCGCGAGACGCACCACATTTCAGGGCGCCTGGTTGCGCTGTCGGAGAACACGGGGATCCCGATGAATGAATTAACGTACGAGAAGGTTAAGGAAGTGGATGGGAGGTTCGAGGAGGATATTGCGGCGGTGTTTAATTATGAGAAAAGCGCGGAGGCGAGAAATGCAAAGGGGGGGACGAGCAAGAAGACGGTGTTGGAGCAGGTGGAGGTGCTGAGGACGATGTTGAAGTAGGGGATAGAGAGAGATATTGTTCGGGTTTTGATTTTGGGTTTTGGCGTACGGATGATGTAATATATAAATCACAATAAAAGACAAAATTATCTCGATAGATTCTTTTAATCGATGGGTGCCGACAGACAAAGGCTGTTACGTAATTAATGAATGCTAGACACGACTTTTACGAAGCTGCAATATCCCGAAATATTTGGATCGGCGTTCCACAATGTACATCTCGGCGTTAACCAATACTCACAACCGATTTCTCGACCGATGGCATCCGTATGTACGACACACCCGCTAAGCCTAACCCACTTGCCCGCTACCTGCCGAGAATCCTTCGCACCAATACATCATCACCAACGATACTAAAACTAAAACTAAAACTGAAATCCCTAATTTCCCTGACAGACACCCTGTCACTAGATGGCCAAAAATCCATTCTCCTGCCTAGTCCGGCAGGTAAAGCGAGATGCATTTAGCTTATCAGATTTAAATCCTTTGGGCTGAGGTGTCGTAATCATTGGGGCTGTTTTTTTTTTTGAGGGACGCTTGGGTAACAGAAGAGATTGCAAAGGTTTCTGAGTAGTGGTGCCGTAGATGAATGGGATGCAATATAAAGGAGAGTGGATAGAAGATGAGATTTTGGGTTTGTTGCTCTGTTGATTTCGTTTGGGTTTTCGATTGCTGTTTGACTGTTAGAGATTACTATTAATCTTAGAATATTCTTGAAATTTCTAGTGGACTTTTATCCTTGTTTTGTTAAGCTTCTTTTAAGTTTCGTGGATATATCCATCTACGCTTATATCACCCACTATCGTCACGCGCATCTAATCCACCACATCACTCTACCTTCCTCTCTCCCACTGCCCACTATGTCCTGCCTCCTCCTTACCCTCTCTACCCTTACGACCGCAACCCTCACCCTCGCCCTCACTCCTTCTACCCTCCCGCCAACCGCTCAGCCATTTGGCATCTTCAACACCGTTGCCAATTCCATGCGCCAATGGGGCTCCTCTGTCCACCACAACGGCATGGCCTTTATGCTTGCGGAGGTCCCCCGGGGGACATTGTTTTATCACGGGGGACAGGAAAAGAGCGTGCCAGAGGGCTTTGAGTGGCTAGCGTTTGAGGTGGAGCATGCGCAGAATTTCGCGGATAGTTTTCATGGGAGAGGGAGGAGGATGCCGCCGCCGAGTGGGAATAAGCCTGGTGGTGGTCCGGGAGGTCCCAGTGGCCCTCCTGGGGGTCCTTTGGATAGACCGGGAGGTAAACCGCCCAACGGTGGCCCCAACGGAAAAATCTTTCCAAAAAGCTTTCAAAGCAAAGCACGCCAGGCTTCCGTCCCCGAGCAACCACCTAGTTCTGATGATGACGACGAAGACAAAAAAAGGGACCCGTGGGTATCTTCATACTTATGCTGCCAACCGACCCCTGAAACTTCTCTACCTTGACGGAATGGCCGCAGCCAAGTCGGATTTCGGCCCGCTGGATACACAAGATTTAATTTTGATGCAGTTACCGGTGTCAGGGAATCACAGTGGAGAATATGAACGGGCCCAGGGCATGTGTGATATGCTCCACCCTCTTGGCATTGACGGGATTCTCCGGATGGAGGCGGGGTTCGAGATCATCTACTGTGACTTTACCGACGGCCTTACACTGGTGTCGGCGACTAGGCAACCGTACCCGGATACCGAGGCGTGGTTTGGTTCTGTAACGTCATTCCAGTGGCTTAAGGCCGTTTCTCGCCGGTACGATGGGATCGGCGGTGGTCGCGTGAATATTGATTGGTCTTCCGTCATCTCCGGCTGGTGGTACGATTTCAACACGACAACTACTGACGAAACGCGCTCCGAGCTCCACCGTTTTATCCAAGCCTCCACGGAACAACGTGCCGAGATCCGCGCCGACGTCGCCAAGATGGCTGCTCGTGACTTCAAGACGGGCGCTGTCAATTGGCAAGAGGTTGCTGATATGGTGACGCAGAGGTTCGGCTGGCGGTTGAAAGAGTTGGCAAGAGAGGATATCGGAGGGCAGGAGTTTGTCGATTTGGCCACGGCGACGGTTGCCGTGTACTTTGATACTCCCGGGACAGCCGAGGACCAGGAAGCTATCGAGACGACCGAGAAAGCAGAGATCAAGATGGGGATCAAGCGTTGCGCGGAGTCATTCTTCGCCCCGGTGGATTTCCTGAAGAGTGAATTCTCGAACGTTGATTGGTTGTTCTATGAGGCGTTCAGTAACGTGACGAACACTATCTGCACATCCTTCTTCAACATCCGCTCCGCCCTGCTCACCGCGGTGCCTCCCGCCCTCCACCCCGCCTTCTTCCCCGGTCCCAACACTGACCAACTCAACAAATTGCTCATCCCCGCGATCCCCGTTGCCCTCCCCCACATCACTTCTCTCATGGCGAAGCTCGATTGGGCTGAGTGGAAGCGGTGCACGGGGTGCCGGGCGAACGAGGAGTGTTTTATTGCCATGTTTCCGTTTGGGACGAGAGAGGACCATTATGCGCCGACTTGTCTTAATGAGACGATGCAGGGGAAACATGGGGAGAAAGGCAGGGAGAATTATTGGTGGGGGGATAGACGGAGGCTGGAGATGCCAGGTAAGGAACAGGAGAAGCCAATTGTAGTGGAGCCGCAAGAGCAGATTGTTATAGAATTATAAGGAGGGAAAGACGGTTTTAATTAGTAGCATGCTATGGGAGTTAAATATTTTGTTGATCATATAGAAATAAACGAACTTTGCCAATATTAGATATGATTAACGAAATGATTATGACGTTGTGCATGAGTCAAATGCCTGGTGAAAATCTCGGCTGGTGTCAAGAGTAGTCATGTGAAAATTCGAATGTCAAGACTGCGCAGGTTTTTTTCATTCAATACTATCGTAGTTGCCTTTTAATCGAATGATGTGCAACTACTCTGCCGAGTATTATCTCCTACTTACATCCTCCGGCTTCTACAGTGTGTGCCAGCTGGCATTTATCTCACTGCCATCCGTCACCAGCTGCATACCTGTTACTAATAACCTAACTCACCACTAAGTCACTTATCACCAACTCTCATCCATCACCACCAACCCACTTACTTCCTTTATTTGCATAACCATCGCCAAAATGCCCCACTTAATCCCCCGCATCCGCCTTACCCCTCTCACCTTTTCCCGCCTCTCCTCCACCCTCCGCCCCACTCCCGCCCCTCCCCGCCTCCCCCCCTCCGAACAAGCCGAATTCGAACGTCTCCAACGCCTCGCCGCCTCCGCCCTCACCAACCCCAACAACGCCGAAACCCTCGCCAGCACCACCGACGGCACAGTAAACTTAGAAGGCTCCAACAAGGAGTCGAGTGCACTGTATAAGGGGGCGAAACCGGAGTTTGAGGGGAGGTCAATCCGAAGACGAAGGAGGTAGGGGGCCCGAAGAATGAGCCGTTGAGGTGGGGGGCGAAAAGCGATTGGAGTTTTAATGGGAGGGCGACGGACTTTAAAGACGGAGATGGTATTCAGGGGTTGTGTCACAATAAATGGACGGATGGAGATGACGATTGTATGGAGGATATTATATATTTTATTTAACGAAAAGCGAAAGCTTCATCCCAATTACTCCTAATAATCAATAAATAAAAACCTACTCTTTTTCACACACTAAACTCCAAATTAAATCTCAAACCACGTGATTGCCTTAGTCCATTTCGCATCATTCCTCTTCCTTAGAGTTCTCTAAGCCTTCCCAACCTCAATCTTCTCCCCAGGTACAGTCCCTGTAAACACTGCTCCCTCCACTGCCCTCCTCATCCTCTCCCGTCTCCCGGCGCCCCGTAGTCGACTTTGCAATTGCCCACCATTCCGCACCCACGTAACCCCCTCAATCATGAAACTCAATCCATCGTGATTCTGCTCGAATTCCCTCGACATCATGCCGAAGCGCGTCGTGCTAGAATAATGTTGCAGTTTCGGCATCACCCGGATCGTCACATGTAAATCCTTATCCGACTTAATTAGCATCGGCCCAGTCGCTGGCGGTTTCTTGTGGGAATCGGAAGCCTCTGAGATCGCCCTCTCGGCATCAAGCGTCTCTTTATATTTGCGGCGTTCGGCAGGCTTGAGACCGGCGAGAATAGACGTGGGATCTGGATGGCCGGTGCCAACGTCAAGTTGAAGGAGGCTGGTGTCGATGTCTTCGGGCCACTCGCCGCGGATCCAGCCGGCATGGATACAAGCAGCAATGATGTCACTGTCGTCAGTGTAGATATCGGTACCCCAGACGGCCCGGCGGGACGTGATTTCCTCGCGGGAGTCAGCCGTGAGATGTATTTTAGGAATCTTGACGGTAAGGGTACAGTTTTCTTTGCCTTCGATCATCTTGAGAGGGATTGGTTGTGGCGTCGATTTGTAGCCGCGCGATGAAGAGTGGTTGGGAATCAAACGGTCGGGCTGAATTATGGGGTCGTATATGATGTCGCCGAGGTAAACTGAGGGTTTCCCAGCAAGGTACTCGAAGACAAGATCCGACCGGACCTCGAGGGGTTTTGGCGGAACGACTGGGACAACCGGTGACGGCGCCAGCTTGGCCACCAGACCATTAGCTGTTCCAGGGTGTCCAGCATGATGGTGATGAGGCCCAGCATGCATATCGTCGCGCATGACCGGCGACTGAACAGACGATGTCCCCTTGGCTTTTCCTGTGACTCCATCGAGCCCGTGGTGATGATGGTGATGGTTGTGACTGTAATCCACTGCGTTAATCTTTGGGACAGAAGACAGGGCAACATTTGGTACATACTGGTGGTGGTGATATTGGTGTTGGTGCGTCTTAACGCGCTTCGTCTTGACACCAACTGCATTGCTCCCGTCATCTTCAGCCGTTGGGTCCTCACGAGCCTTCTTTTTCCGTCCTTTGGTTTTGGGTTCCGTCTCACCCGCGCCCTCTTCGTCCCGACGAGGACCACCGAGGCCACCGAAATTAGGTGGGGCTGATGTGACAGGACTAGACAAGCCAACATTCAGCGACATCCCAATCCCGGAAAACATCCGACCGAATTCCGACTTGATCCCAGGTTCAGCTGCCGGACCCGGAATCTGCGGCTGCGCTCCTTGGACAGCCTGCGGTAGCGGAGAACTGCGACCCTTGCTGCGGTTGGTTTCCTGAATAGCCAATAAGCTATTGCTGCGCTGGAGCGGTGGCGCAGACGGCGCATCATCCCCCCGTGGCTTTTGTTGTGACGGATCATATGGAGCTGACGTCGGAGCCGAAGTGGGGCCAGTTTGACTGACAGGCCCACCATGACCACCTGCATACGGAACCGGCGGTCCGTCATCTAATCTGGGTCGCTGTGAGCCCTGTGGGTGTGCCATCTGCGATGAATGGCCGGGCATGGGAGCCTGGCCTGATATCGGGGCTTGACCTGGCAACATGTGGCGAGTCCGCTCGGGTGATCTGTTCTGATACTCTGTATGCATAGGCGGGATTTGTTGTTGCCCATGAAGACCGCCGTATCGTTCGGGGTGACTTTGTTGCGGAGGGAATGTCGCGCGTGGCAGGTACGGGCTGTGCTGCGAATACTCGGTGCCACGAAGCCCAGCTTGTTCGTAATGGGATCGAGATTGGTCGTAGGACGGTCTCTGCCAGTGCCCAGATTCTGACCCGCAGTTGTACAGAGGTAGCGGACCAGTTCGAGAGGGTCCATACTCAGCAGGACCACCGGGTCCCCGCGCATCGCCACTAGGAGCACGATTTCTGGGAACCTGCGCCCTATGTCTCGTCTCTTGCTCCTGTGGCCTGCCATCTCTCTCATATCGGAATCTATCATCGTATGCCATATTTTTCATAGGTGGCCGGTCGTTCGGGTATTCCATGGGTATGGACGCTCGTCCAGGTTCTTCACGCCAGTAAGGGTCTTCCTGTAACCGCCTGGGCTCTTCACTTGGGTGAGGCATCGAGAATGCTTTTGGCTGGCTAGGCGGTCTAGAGGGGGGCATAGAGGGTGGTTGCGACATACTTGCGCGACTGGGATCGCGTCCATCGCCCATACCCACCGGCTTTTGTTGCGGCGGGGGCGGTTGCTGGTTGTGATAGCCCTGGGGTGTTCCGTATCTCTGCATATCTTGGGGATATCCCGCATGTGGTGATGCATGTGTGCTACGGCTCGGATCGTAGGGCCTTGATTGATCGGGTGTGTGGGGCCGGCTATATTGCGGCGGGTAATCTGGCGGGTGGCCAGGATGTTGCGCTTGTTGCGGTAGGCCGGCAGGGTGCTGTAATCTGGGCGATGCGTAATTGGGGCCTACAGGCCCTGGTTGTTGGCCAGGCAGGCCCGGCCCGTAATGTTGTTGAGGGTCCCCTTGTGCACTTGACGGGCCATTTGAGGGCGTGTCTCTTGGAGCCGATCTACCTCCCACAAGAGCTGAAATAGACATAGACGATCCAGAGCCTCCCGCAGTAGCGCGGGATCTCAAAGCGGGTAGCTCGCGCCCTCCCATGTATCCTCCGGGTCCTGCCGATTGCGGCAGCGGTTGTTGGCGCGCTTGACTGGGTTGCGGCGGCGGGAAGTTGAAGAGGTTGCGCGGGCGGTTTGGCGGTTGGCCAGTGGGCTGCGTGGGTGATTGCGGCGGAGGCATGCTGCGACCAAGAGGTGTTATACCAGGTGGGATAGATGATGTGCTATGGTGACGCCCATGGGCACTTTGTAGTGGCGGGGCAGGAGGAATGGCTGGTTGATCCCCAGGGTAGCCGTGGCCAGAAGTGTAAAAGTTAGAGGATGAGGGGTCGGAAAGACGCGGAGGCGGAGTGTCAGAGGGAGTATATGTAGATTGCGGCGCAGAAAATGGATATTGGGAGTGCGGAGGGGCAGACGACGTGGTGTTATACGACGGTCTGGCGTATAGTGATGATGACGGCGGTGCGTGTGGAGCTGAATGGGAGTGGGAATGTGAATCTGGGTGGGATGATGATGATTGCGGGTGAAGCGGAGAGAGTTGAGAGTTTCTTGCAAACGGAGATTGCTGTCGGGAATCCATGATTCAGAACCAACTTCTTTGCAGCAGTGGAAGGAAGGAACTGCCACTAACTGGATCGAGAGGACCTAGTCGGTGGGAGCCTTGCTGCTCTTTCCGAAATTTACCTATAATTTTTGTTTCTGCCGCTTTTCGGGGTTCTTCAGCTGTATTTCTCCCTGATTTGGTAAACCTGTATCTGCAATTATCAAAATTACTCGTACTAACGAACGTTCCTGCGCTTATTCGAGCATTGGCTCAGCAGGCGGTAAGCGACAGGGAAGGAATGAAACTAAGGAAGATTTAGAGAAAGGTTTAGAGAATGATCACTCCAGCCAATGGAATGCGCGGTCGACCAATCAGTGCCGGCAGGATGCTTAAGAGTGGAGCTTTGTAGTCTCTTGACAAGAAGGAGCTCTGAGCTCAATGGTAGAACTTGTAGCGCAACTAGGGCAATAATAATGGAGTATTGAAGGGAGGGCGGAAAGTGGCAGGAGCTTGCGTTGCGCTGTCTTCGTCTAAGCGTCTGGTTTCTGGTCGTGAGGAAGAAGACGTGTTGAGCTAGCAAAATGCGGAAGGAACTTGGGTGAGGGGATATAAATCGATAAGTCGTGATCAAAAAACCCTGATCGGGATATCATGGGGAGGCGTGATGAAATGCTTCCTAGGAACGCTTGGTTGTGACAAACGCGTTTGTGTCTCGTGAAGCGGGCTAGGGCAATAAAATGCGGCTGATTATCTGTCGCTAGACGGGTGAAGTAGTTCGCAAGGGCAAGGGCCAAAAGTGCGCAGTTGGCGATGGTGGCAGACTTTCGCAGGATTCAAATTAGGGACAGTGGGCAGCGGTGACGGAAATGGAATGTGATGTATGTGTGTAGTCGCGGACTATATTCGAGAAAAGCAAGGCTAGAGACTTGAGGTCGAAAATGGCCGAGGCAACGAGGAAGCTATCAATGGCAAATCACACCGAAAGGTCCCAACTCAGAGTATTGGGTTGGTCGGTTAGGTACCGCTGAAAATAACGATTATTGGGCAGTCGCAAAATGCCACAGTTTTATGGTATTAGAAACGTTCAACTCGGGGAAAATAAGATCTTGTTCGATCAATTATCAAGACTTTAAGCAATATATCAAGAATTAAACAATATACGTGTGAATGTTCATACGATCGCGTGTTTCGAGTAACGACGTCGTAATGGCAAGAACCTCATAATTAAATGATGATTGTTAGAAATATGGAGGAAGAAGTAACTCTCGTCGCTTCTTGCCTTTCCAATTTACAATTCACCTCCACATTCAGCCGCCGGAAGCTTGTCAAAGTTGCAGAACACAAAATGTGTTGGAACAAGGAGAAAAAAGACTCGTGCTGCAGCATTGATTGAAGGGAGACAACTAATGACAAGGAACATGAACCAAGATATGGCACATCACCTCCCAGAAACTACAGATTCTAATGACCATGTCCATATGGTGTGAGTGACACCTTAAGCCCAGAGTGTCTTTCCCCGGGGTTGAGGCTGCAGACATCATTCGCCATGCTGCAAGGTTCGTCCATCGTTTCTACGGCTTTTCCAGGTTGCATCGTCATTTCTGAAAATATAGTGGTTGATATCGTGGTTAGGGATGTCGTGAAGGGTGGCAGTGGTCCTTTATTGGCTAAAATTCGGGAGACGAGCCCAAGGTTGTATTTGAACGCCGCTGCTTATGCTGGTAATCTGGCAGTTGATTGAATGATACGTTTAGTTTCGCTTGCAGAACCTTGAGTTCTTAAATCAATATCTGAGTAACTGTGCAGACTGAGCCACGGACGATGAAGGTAAATATATGGTTGTATACTTCTATTGAAGTTTATGGCGAAGCAAGTGCAATGTTGGAAAACGGAAAGTACGGTTATATGAATATTCTGAACCGTAACTTCATCGATAATCTCATGAAGTTGCTAGAAGTACTAAGGTCCTCATAACATCAAGCCGTGTATCAGCAAAAGTATGTTCCAAAGTACTTGCGGCTCATATTCATCAGATGGATTCAAATGAATCATGTGGGTTGGACAATAGTGTAAGCTAAAGCCTTTTAGAGGAGTACAATGTGCTGTGACTGCAATGGAGTTGGAGTTTGGTTAATTGATGCCAATGACGTTGAACTCTGTCTTGAATTTGGGTCAAAACCGATGATGGATGGTGGTACTGATAAGAAATGTCTTATGTGTGCTTGTTAATACCCAGAAAATGGGACTTGATTGAGTGAAATCTCGTGTAACATGATACTGTCTAATAAAGACTAGAAAATTCCATACAAACGCCTCAATCGTTTGATAAAGTCTTTAGATGTTGGGAGTTTGGAGTTTAGATTGTCAATTTGAGTGGCATCTTCAACAGAGGAATAGTCATGTTGAGGAAACGCTCTACAAAAAGATATAGTGCATAGTATTAAGGGTTGTAGTAACATTAGGGTCTATAATAGTTATCATGAGTAGATCCATCTCCCAGGCCCCATTCACCAACTCAATCTAGTATGTGAACATGTGATATTCACCGACCTCTAGCCCAGCCACTCGAACTTCATGTCCACATGATAACTTCCAACAATACAACGTATAACATTTGTTTTCTCAGAATTTTCATGTCGATTCTACGTTTCCCACCCTGAAATCAAGATGCTACGCTGGATAAATTTCTCACGATGCCTCTAGTGAAAAGAGGAATATCTAGATCATCTGGGTTGCCAGTCGCTTAGCATCTTGAGTAAGTTAGTAAGCTTTGGGAGGAAGGTTGCAGTCAGGGGAAGTGACGAAAGGCGGGATGGCAGGTGAGTTTTGGAGACGACGATAGCCGTTAGACGATGAGTTTTTTTTTTCTCTCCCAAGAAAGCTCCAAGGCATTGGGATCGTAAAAATGAGTTGTCGAGGTATACCAAGAAATTCCAAGATATTGGTAGCAGAGTTAAAAATGGCGGCTCTGGTTGCTCTTCTTTGTTACGTACCTGAGCCCCTCGTAGATATTTGTTCATGATATTCATATCTTTAGTAGTGGTGCAGTTGCTGTTCTGACAAGGTTTGCAATTGAGATTCTTGGACGTGGGCTCTAGTACTTGAACTAGCCTGGCCCCCTTTCGAATTTCAACGACGGATTATTTTTCTTCATTAGTTTAAGATTTATCGTGGGATTAACATTGATTGCTCGAACCAAGCATCCAATCAGACATCATAATTGGACTGTTGCTGGTAAATAGTCAGTTGTATCTATATTTGACAGTTCCCATCTTTATACATATATTTGTATACCTTTTCCTCTTGTGTCGTGTACCTTTATATTGTCTATACCATACATGAATCACATTCAGCATTGGTCGCTACTAAATCCACCACTCTGTCCCCTCACCATCACCAGTCGTTGCCGACACCCCGTTTACCCTACTGCTGATCTCCATCAAACTGTGCCACCATGTCGCAGACCCTCACCTTATCAGCAGCCGTCGATGACCCGAGCACTAGCTCCGTCGAGCTCGAAAACCTCGAACAAGTCCCCTCCGCCCCCTCTAACTCCAAATCCAAAGATGGCCGCCCGCGCTCTACTGGAAACCAGGCCGTCGACCAATTCCTGGACTCGGCGCGCAATGCCACCGAGAAGGAACATAGAATGACGCTTTCACAGGGTCTCCAAATGTATCCCAAGGCCATCATGTGGAGTATGCTGATTTCTACTTGCATCGCCATGGAAGGTTACGATGTTTGCTTGATCAACAACTTTTATGCCTTCGATCAATTCAACCGCAAATACGGCAAGCAGCTTGCCGATGGCACTTGGGAGATTCCGGCGCGCTGGCAGGCGGGTTTAAGTAACGGTGCCAACGTCGGTGAGCTGATCGGTCTGTTGATCAACGGATGGGCTTCTGAGCGTTTCGGTTACCGTTACACCGTCATTACTTGTCTGGCTGCTATCTGTGCCTTTACTTCCATCTTCTTTACTGCGCAGAATGTTGAGACTCTGCTCGTTGCTGAGATTCTTTGCGGTATCCCGTGGGGTGTCTTCCAGACTCTCACTATCACCTACGCCAGTGAAGTCTGCCCCGTTGCCATGCGTGGCTACCTTACTACTTACGTCAACTTCTGCTGGGGTTTCGGTCAGGAGATCGGAATCGGTGTATTGATGGCTATGTTGAAGCGCGACGATGAGTGGTCCTACCGTATTCCTTACGCTCTTCAGTGGATGTGGCCTGTCCCTCTAATAATTGGTATCTGGTTTGCTCCCGAGTCTCCATGGTGGCTTGTCCGGAAGAACCGTCTCGACGAGGCCAAGCACTCGCTGGATCGCCTAACTAGCAAGACTCCCGATGGTAACTTTGACGCCGATGAGGCTGTTGCCATGATGGTACACACGCAGATGCTTGAGACGCAGAGTACTAAGGGCACCACGTACTGGGATTGCTTCAAGGGAACTGATTTCCGGCGCACTGAGATTGTCTGCATGGTGTGGGCTATCCAGAACTTGTCTGGTAACTCGTTCTCCAACTACTCGACGTACTTCCTGAAGCAGGCTGGTCTTTCGGAGAACCTGTCTTATGCTTTTGCTTTCGGTCAGTACGGTATCAACATGGTTGGTGTTTTTGGCGCTTGGTTCATGATGAGCTTGGGTATCGGTCGCCGGACTCTCTATTTGTATGGGCTGTGCGGTCTTTGCCTGATGCTTCTCATTCTTGGATTCCTTGGGTTTGTTCCTGATTCGCACAAGGACCAGGCTTCGCTGGCTACTGGTAGTATCATGCTGTGCTGGTCAATGGTCTACCAGTTGACTGTTGGTACCGTGTGTTACTCTTTGGTTTCCGAGATTTCTACTCGCAGACTTCAGGTCAAGACTGTTGTCATGGGCCGTGTTCTTTAGTAAGTATATTCTTTGTTTATTCTTGTACCCACAAATTATTCAGTTGCTGACTCTCTTGTAGCATTATCGTCGGCATTCTCTGCAGTGTTCTAACCCCCTACATGATCAACCCCGGTGCCTGGAATTGGTCCAACTTTGCTGGTTTCTTCTGGGTAAGCCTCCATCACTATCGCCACTATTTTGCGTATCTTTTACTGAGTATTCATAGGCCGGTATCTGCTTTCTCTGCATCATCTACACCTTTTTTCGTGTCCCCGAACCCATGGGCCGCACCTTCGCCGAAATGGATGTCCTCTTCCGCCAAAAGACCCCCGCCCGCAAATTCGTCGAAACCAAGGTCGACGTCTTCAACCAAGAAGACACTACCACCATTATCCGCTCGTTCGAAAACGCGTCGCAGGCGTCCCTAGCTAGACCCCGGGCGGTTATGCGCCGTCGGCCTGGTGCCGCTAAGGAAGAGGAGGGGAATTAAAGAATATCGGGGGATCTATACGTCGTTGGAATGATTGAAAAGTTTGCAACGTTTGTAATGAGGAAAGGGGATTACGTGTACATTTATTTGGGTGGTGTTTGTTTCTACATGTGTATAATGATCTGGATGATGGCTATTGTGACGTATAGTCGGGGGTCACTTGAACTCAATGAGGCCTATGGCTTAGCTGTCTTGTACTATATAGTTATTGAACAAAAGTAATAATATCATAAATTCATTCATCTAATCCATTACCCAGGCTCAGTGTATCGGCAGTAGTGTGAAGACTTTTTATTCTACTTGATAATGGCGATGGTGGTGAAATGCGAAGACTGTGCATGTGCAGATACATTAACTGTGTTGATGACTAAACCCGGCTGCTGGTCGCAATGTAGTTAGTAAACGTCATAGACTTGGACTAAGAATGCGACGACTCCTGCGATTCAGGAATCAATTAATCCAACTAGAATTATATACCAGACTTCAATTGACCAATTCACACAGTATATATTTCCATTCGCTCTGCTATTACATTTATCATCAATTACATCAATTGATTTAACAACAACCAACCACCTCAATTACCCCTCTCTCTCTACCCCGCCATTACCACAATGAACCGCCTCTTCGGCACTAAATCCAAGGGCCCCAAACCCACCCTCAACTCTGCCATCACAACCATTGACACGCGCATCGCTGCCATCGACGTCAAACTCGCCGCCATCAACGCCGAGCTCACCGGTTACCAAACCAAGCTCGCGAAGTTCCGCGAGGGCCCCGGCAAGACTGCCCTCAAGCAAAAAGCCATGAAAGTGCTCCAACGGCGCAAAATGTACGAAGGGCAACGAGATCAATTGCAAGGGCAGGTGTGGAATATGGAGCAGGCACAGACTATGCAGGATAATTTGAAGAATGTAATGACAACGGTGGATGCGTTGAAGACGACGAATAAGGAGTTGAAGAGGCAGTATGGGCAGGTGGATATTGACAAGATTGAGCGGTTACAGGATGAGATGGCAGATTTGTTAGATGTTGGGAATGAGATTCAGGAGAGTTTGGGGAGGAGTTACGATATTCCGGATGATGTGGACGAGGCAGAGTTGGATGCGGAGTTGGAGGCGTTGGGGATGGAAATTGAGATGGACCGGGAGGCCGAGGCCGAGGGGGGGTTGCCAAGTTTCTTGCAGGATGATTTGCCAGAGTTTGTGGATGAAGCGCCAGTCAAAGAGGAGAACAAGATCAAGGAGGTTGCTTAATGGGAGGGTTATAGTTGAATGGTGTCACGATATATCATGGTTCTTTTGTTTGTTCACATATCAACTTCAATCACGTGACTGGATATCAAAATGTGCTATAAAAATCCATTAATTCGTTAAGTCTAATGCAAAAAGGAACTATTCACCTTTCCAATGTATACAATCACTAATATGAACAGCCATCCCTCACTCAGTCATTACCATCTCCTATCTCTTCGACGTCTCCTAATCACTTTCATCCCGCCTCATCACCCTCCTCACGAGATCTTACCAAAGACTCTCCGCAGAGCCAGAAGCTCCGGATCTAAATTACAGAAGTTCCATCCAATGATCGTCGACTTATGCGTACACCCAATCACCCTCGATGCATCAAACTGAACCCTATAAATTCTCGCCGGCGTATAATCCAAACTCGAGGACAATTGGTCCAGCGTCATCGCCGGTCCCAGCTCCTCGTCAATGGTGAAAATCGACCTCATTAACGTGTTACGGTCAATTCTTGGGTCTTCCTTGATGGCCTCCCAGTTCCTGATAGCTACTATGTAGGATTCCCTGAGGGATGACCAAAGGTCAACGAAGGCGCGACGTTGCTCGACGGGAGATATACGCCCGATGAGCGTGACGACGATTGAGTCGAGAAGTAGCAATTGGGGAAACGCCGAGACGTTCCGGCGCATGTTCTCGGTGCCAGTGAGGAGGTTTTGCGTACACCAGGCCTCCCACTGCAGCGCCGTTCTATAGGGGAGAGGCTCAGTCCGCAAGTGAGCCTGAGCAGCTGCCAATTGAGCGTTGATGATGCCATCTTCCTGCACAAGAGTCTGCGACCGGCTCCAGATCCTATCGCGGTTGTGCTTGCTACGACTCCAGACATGAATCTTCTGATCGTAGCTACCGGAGACGATCCGCGCATGGTCTCCACCACCGCCGCCGGGTGGCAACTTGGCGCCACGGGACAATAGTTGGTCAGGTCTCCGGCTGCCGGGCATATGTGTACGCGGGATGTTGGTCCGGCTATGTGGCCTAGCGGGATCACTAATCATTCCTTCCATGACGGCGCGGTCAAAGTCTTGATCAGTAAGTAAGGCTTCTCTCTCGTCGTCTTCGACGCTGGTGGGCTTGTCGCCAAAGCCAGCCTGAAGAGTGCGGACAAGGCCTTGGTGACCGCGCAACGAAGCGACGATGGCGCCGGTACGGCTGTCGAAAATTTTAATTTCGTTGTCACTGCTGCCGCTCACTATCCGACGGCCGTCATACTGCACGCACGCAATTCCTTTGACATGGCCTTGAACAGTACGTGTGCAGGTTCCCTTCTCCCAGTCCCAGAGCTTGATAAGCCTGTCACCACTGGCAGAGACGATTTCCTTTCCGTGAATCTGCACTGCGTTGACGGGTGCAGTGTGACCTCTGAGAATACAGATCGATTGAAAAGCCGACTTGATGGGATAGAGATCTGCCGGGCTCTGGTCGTAGCCATACAAAGTCATCATCGGGGCCTTGTCGATCATATCTTGGTCCGGAGTTCCATACCCAGCATCGCCGAAGCGCAGAGGTCGTCTGTTGAACACATTGATGGTGTGGTCTTTGGAGCACGTGACCAAGACATTCTTGTCGAATCTCAAGTTCAGAACCGACTCTGAATGGGCATGCGTCAATTTATGCAGGATCTCACCAGTGGAAAACTTCCAGATGATAACGTTCGAATCACTACTTCCGGAGGCAATGATATCTTCTTCGGGGGAACTATCGAACTGAAGGCACAAGACAGACCCTTTGTGACCTTCCAATGGCGCGCGGACAAGTCTCTGGGTGTTGATGTTCCAAATACGGATAGACCTGTCACGACTGCCACTGACGAGGTAGTCGTTGTCAAACTGGATAGTATATACACACTCAGTGTGACCTTCATTGGGGTAATGGGGATGGGGGATGTGGAAGTTGCTGAAGCGCCCACGCTTCCAGTTATCTTCGAGACGCCGGCGCATCTGGAACACATATCGCCAGTCTGCTGAGAATGCGTCGCTGGAGCCACTCACCTTGAATAACGAGGGCTCAGAGATGCGTTCCACAGGCTTAGTAGTAGATGGACGCTCAATATATTGAGTGAAGTCGTCTTGTGGTGATTGTGAAGGAGGGAGAACCAAGCTCCGGCGAGCCCCTTGTGATGACTGACCAGCCGTCGTGTCATCACCCATGACGACATCATTGTCCTTAATTGAGCGTGGCATGGCGAACTGGAAGTCGATCGAGTCCAAATTCAGTTGGGAGGAATTGGCCCATTTCTCCATGCGACCGAGCTGTGTCTGGTTCCAAGACCATCCTTCTTGTATGTAGAGATCCCTCCATGTTCTGGCATCGAGAGAGACATTATGCGAGGTTGCGCATGTGATCATGAAGTTGCAAAGAGAATGGTAGTCGAGATAGCCAATGATCTTGAGCACAAGCTCGAGAGGCAAGTGCTCAACAAAGTTGATGTGAAGCCGCGGGGTTATCAACTCCATGATTTTGTTGACATGTTCGGTGCGGAGTTCGGGAATGGTTTCCATAATAAGTTCTATAGAGCGCAGAGGCAGTTTTAGTCTCGAGGGTTCAATGACAGTCACATGGGAGACAAAGATTATGGATAGTGTTCGAGAAGGACAATGATCGATAGCCTTGGGATGGTTTTTATCAAGTCCGAGATCAAGGAATTGGTAGTGGGGTAAAAATGAATCCAAAGTCAAAAGTGACGATGATGATGGTGATAAAGACGGGAATAGTAGAATTAAGCCAGCACAATTTCAATACAGGGAGTATTAGATAAACAGTGTGAATCACTAGTCAAAATAATCGTGATTCCAAAAAGAGACAAACCAAGCTTCACGTCCCAAAACCAACACAGCTTCACCCATGCAAAAGACTTCAGGAACAAAAATGTATCTCCACCTAATGCGTTAGGGTTCCAAAATGTTGTATAGGCATGGGATATAGCATTGATACCAACAAACCTAAGATTCGGTCTCACACGAAGAGCAAGTCGAGGCTATATGATGACACTGACCGGCTCGTGTTGATATCACAAATCTAAGACCGGTTGATTTCATCACCGATGCTAGCATGCGAGTCTATAAAGCGACCATAAGGACTCTCAGCCTCAGGGCTACTCACATACTGCATACACATGTGTATCTATATCTAATGTACGCTTGTACATACGTGACCATCATCAATGCGCAAGTTGCCAGGCAAGAAAAAGGGATCATCAGGACGCGATCACGAGTCCTCAATATCCAGGAATGTGCCAGCGACTCTATTTGCGATATGAGATGAGGCGGTCAAGGGCAGACTCCTCAACTTGACATGTATGGAGCAAGCATACAGCCAAATGTTCACGATCCAAGGGGATGTAGGCTTCATTAAAAGGGGAATTTGGTGTTGAACTTACCGAGCTTTTCATGGTCAGAGAGCTCACGCATCGCCTCCTGCATCAAAGCTAACTGATTGGTGACGTTCATATTGACAGCAGACACGCCATCGTAGTATCCTTCATCAGCTTGAGCGCCGCGACGTTGTACACGTTCCATTGTCGTTGCGATTAGACGATTCAACCAGCGACTGCTGATTAGATAAGAGATCAAGATGGCTCTTTAGGATCCTGACAGTGAGAAGCGGTCAAAAACAACTATTGCAAGTCTAGGGGCTGGACTTTGAGCGACACCGAGGGGAAACCTCCGATTGACTCGGAAGATATTCAGAAGGCTGGATGGAGGTGAGCCACCAGGGTTTGAAGTTAGCACTGGGCGTAGTCGAGAACTTAGCATATGGCGAGGATCAAGGATAGCGGGTGGCTGTGGACCGGGCCGTGGAGGTTGACTTGATAGTGATATTGACGGATAGATCAGATTGACTTGTTGGTTTGATTAGGTTTAGGAGTGACAGTGATTGGTCTTTTTTTGTGATTTGCTGATAGAGATTGGATTGCAAGGCTGTGGTAATCAGATAACGTGATTATATGATTGATTAATTATGATACAAATTACGATTGCATGAGCTAAACGTGAAGACGGCTAGGCTTTATACGACGGAATATTGTGAATGAGGTAGCCAAAAACTTAATCTTAAGAGAAGCGAGAACGGCAAAAGAGCTAGCTGCTAGAACCAAAGGATCTAGCTGCGGTGTATCGCCAACTGAAGCCAAATGTAATAGTGACTAAAATGAGTTATCAATCCCATGTAGAGAGGGTTTATCCCACAAGACTGCTGACGAAATTCCAATATACCATATACGACACACAGATTTAGTTCCCTTCTTAGTAATCAAGGCTGAGATTGTGATTTCCAGGAAGGCAGTAGAGAAATATTGACAATGTGGTCTCAACTATTTTCAAAATGAAGTCTTTGAGTTAATTTTTCTTCTAGAACGTCAATAACAATTATAATTATATTTACAATCAATCTCAATGCCATCTTTTGATCACCATCACCGGTGCATCATCAGAAACACGTGACTTGATATCACATAGATCTACATTGACATGTGACCAATTACCCTTGTAATTTGCGACGATAATAACCCTACAGACTCAACCGATGGAAAATCTTGAATTAGAATTTACTGTCTTAAATTTCAAACTTTTAATTCAATATGTTTATTCGTTAATCAATAAGTTGAAGATGGCCATTAACTATAACATCTACTGTCAAATCTATCAACTCCCGGCGCTTCCTCTTGAAATATTTCATGATACAATAAAGAACATCCACCCTGTCACCTCTTCATTGACAACAGCTGCTTTTTCTCCATCTTTATTTATTCATCCACGTCCTAAAACAACTCGTGATCAACTGCGGCTTGGTGACAACTGAGAGTTGCAGGGTACGTCATGCATGTTGCATAGATGTGAGCCAACAGTTGCCTGTATTCCTCTCATTGATATATGACTTCGAATACTTACCGTCCAGACTTAGACATGCTATACAAACTATCTTGATCACATTCGTCTTCTGCCAAACCATCCCATGATAATTTCCCGAAAAAAGACATGGCCCATACAAGTCTATGAAACAGCTTCATGGTACCAAGACACCTTCCAGTATCTGGAGGGTATCACAAAAAAGCGGCAGACAGAAAAGAGAACTTCAGGTGAACGTGAGCGAAGAATCTTTGTGTCCCGCGGCTCCACAGTGGGCGGTAGGTTGTTTTTGGATTGTGTGATTGGCGACTTAGGAAAGGGGATCAAAGGGTCTATAGATATAACAGGATGTATCATGATAAAAGGACCACATGATTTGCAAGGCCTGATGTTCCTTTTTGTGAACAAAGAGATGTCACAGGAATGGATTTTGTTGAGGGAACGATCCCTATAGTGATCAGTTATATTGGTATCTAGACCCACAGTGTTGATACTCGGTGGCGCTTATTGTTTATCGGGTGACTACGTTGATATTCCCATAATAACGGAAGAGACCTTATTTCCCTTTCAAAGCCACAGTTTGCTTGTTTGTTGATGCTAAACAGCCAATGAAAAATGCGTATTACGCACTTTGTCCTTTAGGTGGCACTTCTCACGTAACCAGTTATATCAGCTTCTGTGTATCCAGAGACCAACCAATCAACCTCTAGGGCCCTATACAAACAAGTATTGCTAATGGAGACTTTCATGTCAGCTTAGTAGACCGAAATATTAAAGGTAGAACTACGCAAACATATATTCTTATTGGCTACGGTATATGCAGGTACGGAGAGTGGAGATATGCTTTAGTAGACAACAACCGAGAGAGAGTTCCCGTGAATGGGGTCTTCACACGGAGCCGATCAATCAATCTCCTCCGTCGGATATGTCCGCCTCCACAAACTAACGCACGATAACATCACCCCCAATTATAACTAACCCAAGATATTGAATATCCCGCACGCTATCACTCGACCAAATCGGCCAAGTCCAAAACGCAAACATTACCGAGTACCACGTCCAGGAAATTAAAGACTGTACCCGAACCTTCTACGGCGCATTTCATGCTTCCTTGACCCCTCATTTCCTATTCCATACTCCGCTTTGATGCAGAAATTGGCTTTGCTCACTCCCCATCGCATGCGATAAAGGTTTTTTTGTGTCAATCTGAGCGACCGAGGGGAAACGATCGGCTCAGGCTCTTCTCCTCCACCCCTTTTCCTCTTCCTATTTGGTCCGGACGGCTGCCGTGTTTTCTACGATATCTTGTCAAACAATCGAACTGTTCGGCACTGAAAAAAGCCCCTCGTCGAAGGAAACCGGGGAGAAACATGCCAGGCTACCCCTGAAGGGGTCTAGTCCACGATTCGCTTATTTGAAACACTACAGTCAATGCCCTGGGCCTTTTGAGAGGCACTGTGACTATTCCGGGTGGGATGCAACTGAGGAGACAGTGTGTAAACTGTAGGGAGGGGAGGGGGGTTACATTGTTGCAGAAGCTCATTGAGAAAGGACCACATTATCGAATATCAATTGTCGTGGAGATGTCAAAAGACAGGTTGAATGCTACTTTGGAGTCACAATGAAGAGATTTGAGTGACCGAAAGGAGATAACTGTAGGTGGGTTGCCGATCGAGAAAGAGGAAAAACGAGATATACAGCTTGTAATTGAGAGGTTTGGTTAAACATTGTTTGCCATGGAACCTGGGGGTAGTGTTATTGCTGACGATAGCAACATTCATTTTTTTCATAGAAACCTACGTAGTTGAATCTCTGCACTTCACCCTTGAGCATTATCTAAACTATGGAAAAAATCGCAATGAGGTCGAAGATATGGATTTACTCTATCGGCGCTTGGAGCCTAATTGTTACCCTCTTCGACACGTGAATGCCATGGTAGCATATGTACCCTCTTAAATAAGCATCGGATCTCGCTCGAGGCCATGGCGGAATACAGGATGAAGCACTTGCACATCGTCAAGCCTAATATCTGCAGAGAAGGTCACAGAGAGGGGTTGCATAGAATCGCGGCATCCCACATGTGTGAAACATAGTTCCAGACAGGAACCAAGAGTGGTGAGCTGGATGATGAAGGCTTGCAGATTTATGACTGGAAAATGAACCGATGTGAAGCAACCTGGAGACTATCTTTGTTGCACGCAGAGCTAATACGGGTGGCTCGATGCAAGCCATTATAAGAACATGTATATTGAGATATTGAAGCCGTGTCATGTAGACGGCTCCTCGAGATGTTAGCCTGAATGAGATAGGAAATGACTGATAACGATAACGATCAGGTCCATCCGACGCCACGAGAGAACAAAGAATATAGGAAAGAATTAGAAAGGAACTAGGAAGGAACTGGTCGAAACAAAAGCGACTGGCTGTGCCAGTGCCTTCCGTATTCCTCCGGACTATTTGATATTGTATTTGCACTTCTGTCGTATTCTGTGTAGCTAAAGCCATATCGAACATGACTTCATGCTCTCATGCGCCGCGCTTTCTTAGCTTAAAAGGAATTCAAAGAGTGATATCGAGTGGATAGAAACTTCTTGCCTCTTCTACAAGTCCGACTAGTCTTAGATGAAGCATACAAAAGTCCGTGGTCTGAAGAACGGGCGAAGTCAAGGATCGTGCTGACCAAACCATGCATGGTGCCATGCATTCCCTTGCTTCAACACAAGTTGAAACACCACCACCACAGACCATGATGCATCTCGTAAATGCAGACCCGGATTTCTTAGTTTCTAAGGGAGCGTAGGGTAAATGGGGAAGGGCAGCATGAAAACGGTGCATGGAAGATGCGAGTTGCCGCACGGAAGGGCTCGTGGAGACGTGTGTAGGCAATAATACGGCGGTGGCTGATTTCATGGCGTATAATAAGCAGGTCATGAAAGATAAGCGCCAAGGAGATATTGGGGCACACAAGAGCCGTTTAGTTTTTCACATAGTAACATTTTTGTCTTTCATACCATGAGGCCCGCGTACGAGCTGAGGGCGATGCCTTTGGTTGGATTATGGGGATCGGCAATGGCAAAGAACGTGTCAGATTTGAGAGATGGAGGGGGGATCAGTGGTGGAGATGTGAGGTTTAGCTATGATGACAAAGAGGGTAATTATGGAGAGCAGTAAGATAGGCGGCGATGGTGATGGACACACAAGAATAAAAGCGAGAAAATACGAGAGAACAAACAAAAAAGTATGTCCGCTTTGTGCTTTGTGGGTGGCCAGACTTCATTTTGTGTGTGTGTGTGTGTATGTCTTTTGAGTGTCTTTTGATGCTTGGTTGGTTATCGTTGGTGAATTACCCCTATCTTTGTTCCCGACCAAGACCAACCAAGCAAGGGAAGGAACATTGTTGCCCGCCGCGCTGACTTCGATACAAACGCTGTAGCATAGCCCCTTCACCCTGTTCAAAGAAACAAAGGCAGTAGAGAAAACAGAGGAAAAAAAAAAGAAAAAGAAAAAAAGCGAAACGAATGGTGGTGGCGGTAGTGGATGATCAAAGGAGGACGTTTTTCGTGATCAGATTCTGAGGCAAAGTGGACCTTTGTTGCCCCTTCCACTTACAGAAAGTCAAGCGCATGATGTAGTATCAACAACAAAGAGAAGAAGGCAATCGAGCCCAGAAATAAGCAAGTCCAGCTGGTCTAGGTTCCATCAAGGTTGAATGTCGTTGACCCTTGCTCTGCAATGCTGTGCCGTTCACGTCGACCCTCTTCCTTCTTGGGTAGACCCTCTGTTCCTTCTCATGCATGTCGATATGCTGCATCTTGGAATAACCAGGCACATCCAAACTCGACGGTGGAGTAGTTGACCAAGATTGGCGTCTTGGAAGTGTGAATAGAGTCATGAATGGTTCGTATCTGGCTTCCTCCATGAAGTCACGGGTCAAACATTGCCCGATATGATTAGACTTTGAAACTGGATGGTGTAGGTTAAACAATGAAAATGAGTGCTTATACACATCTCAGCACGGCTATCGAGCAACTAGTTGACTCCATCCAGCTTTTGTGATATCTTGGCTCGTGTGGAGAGTGGAAGAGGACACAGGCGATGAAGGGTGCCAGTTGTCAACTTGCTCCTTCCAAGTTGAGAGACAGCCGCTTAAGGTGGTGTCAGTAGTTTTCTCTCAGCGAATTTGATATTACATATCCTGGCTATCAGTGAGGATTAAACATAACACACTTTCCGCAAGAAACATTAAATGCGCGCCTGTTACTTTCCTTCCTCTTTCTAGAGTTAGAGCTAGTGCTGCTGGACACATGCACATTTTAGCAGGCCCTTACAGCGCCTATTGCACACGCTAGCGGGTCCTCATCCACCATAGACAATTTCTGTCACAGAAGCCCCTCCAGGAAAGGGCCTCCGTACTACTAGGAACAACTAGGAAGGACTAGGAACAAAAGAGAGGAATTTCTCTGCCTTCTTCTAGTTCAAGGAATGGAAGAAGAATCCCTCATTGTAAGGCCTCTTTTTCTCCTGCTTATCTCATTCATTTCAGATCTGCCCATTGAACCAACTATCGTGATTTTGTCAATTGACGCTCATTAATATCTGTGTCCGATTCGCATTGAAAACGTTATTGATTCCTCCCCATTTTCCCTCTTTAGTGTGCTGCAGTCTGTGCCTGTACCGACTGCGAGGCTCGTCTACCAAAGTCTGCACTAATAGTAAGCTCTCTACTAGAGTCGTCTCTTTGTTCCTTTCACACCCCCGCTCGCTGTCGCGCCCCCAGACGAGCTCCAGCACGCAAGGGAACTCATCCAAAGGACGCCTGTCCACCCTACCTTTCGCTTCCATTTCCATTCCAGAACTGACACCAGTGCTGCTGTATCCTTCTTTGGGATTGACTAAGCCTGAACAGGACAAGCAGTGACCGCACCTCGCCTGACCAGTCCAAGCTAGTCAATCCAACGCCAATCCACTGATCCAGACGAACTTCTGTTCCAGTTCCAAACTCACCTTTGTCAACTCTCATTCGAAACCCTCCTTGAGTGTTGTGCGTGCTGTGCTGATTCATTACCAAGATTCCCTTATTGCTTGGATCTCTGCTGTTGATTGTCCACGCCTCTTTTTTTCTTTACTTTTGCTTCGCCTTTTGCCTGTTGGCAGTTTCGTTGTCACGATATATTCCATCCTTTCGATTGATTTGCTGTACATCTTCGTTCGCTCATCTTCTATCTCGTCACATGTGCTCAGAGTCTACACCTTGGGCTTTCCTTTTCGACCTATAGACTGACACTCAGCTATCATTTCTTTCCTACACACTCACACATACACGCCTGCGACCTTTCCCCCTTCCTCTCGCTACTGCGCCTGTTCGCGAATCGACAGGCTTCTGCTGCATATTGTACAGACGGAACCATCTAACACATCCCATCCGCCTGGCTACCGATTTAAACTCTTATCCCGTTTCCGCAAAAAAAAAGCCACATCATCGCGCAGCGCATCTACGCCCTCTTACCAACCTCCCCCCCAAAAAAAATCTACCTCGTCCATCTACTTGCCGCCCTCTTTAAACTACGCTCTCGCTTGCTCCGCCCGAGCAAGAGCTGGATGTGATGGCTCATGCCCCCCTCATCCGGAACGAATCGGCCCCCCTCCCCCTATTCTCGCGTGATAGGAAGAACTCGATTGCCACCATCATGAGCAACGGTCCCCGTGCCAGCGCTCTTTCCGGCACTACCTTTGGCAACTCCGAAACAAGCCTCTCCAGCGCCGCCACTGCGGGAGGAAATGTCGTTGCTACTTCAAACATTATCAACCAAAAGGCTGATGCCTCGCGATCACTCTATCAGATATGCCTGTCACTGAAGCTGCGTCTGTCGCTCGTCCCGGGTATGGAGCCGCACCTGGCGTTGCTCAATCCCGAGGACCCCGTCGATTCGCTGTGGGACATGTTCCGTACCGGCATGCCCTTGGTCACTATCTATAACGCTCTTCAACAAGGCGAGATTCAGCTTGATGAGAATTTGCCCGCCAATAAAAAGCCTAAGCTGGCTGTCTTCCGTTTCGTCAACGCGTGCTTGAAGGTCCTTAACATCTCTTCCGCTGACTGCTTCGTTATCAGTGACGTCCTCGGTAATGACACCACTGGGTTTGTCAAGGTGAGATAACCTCCGGCTTTGCCTATATCTAAATTATCATTGTATCTAACACCTCTTGATCACCAGGTTACCCAAGTTGTCAACCACGTCCTCGACCTCATCGAAGCCAAAGGTCTCCTCTACCAAGCCCAGCCATACCCCGAAGAGGATGCCAACGCCGAGTCTGGCCCCGGTGGTCAGATGTCATATAAGGACTATGTGATCCGCGAGCTTGTCGACACCGAACGCAAGTATGTTCAGGATTTGGAGAACCTTCACGAGCTCAAGGAGACTTTGGAACAGAAGGGCACCATTACTGGTGATGTTATTCATCAGATCTTCTTGAACATCAACTTCATTCTTGATTTTCAGCGTCGCTTCCTTATTCGCGTCGAGACTACTAATTCCATGCCCCAATCCAATCAGTTTTGGGGTGCGCCTTTCGCGACCTTTGAAGAGTCCTTTCAGATCTATCTTCCCTTTATCGCCAACCAACGCAAGGCCGCGCACCTGGCCAACCAAGTCTTTGACAAAATTCAAACGGCGGACCATCCGGTTGCTGTTGATTTCAACACTCTGGATGGCTTCTTGTTGAAGCCCATGCAAAGACTGGTCAAGTACCCTCTACTTCTTAAGGTAGACAATTTTCTCTTACGCTTTGGCAACCTGTGTATGCTAACTTTTTTCCTTTGTCATTGTAGGATCTGCTAAAGAAGAGTGAGGACCCTGCCATTAGAAAAGATCTCGAAGCTGGTATCAGCGCTGCCGAGCGTGTACTATACCAAGCTAACGATGCTGTTAACCTTGATCTTCTCGACGAAGCCCAGGAAGAGCTCATGAGCCGAGTGGACGATTGGCGCAGTCACAAGGTTGAATCGTTTGGCAAGCTCTTGATGCACGGAAGTTATGCTGTTATTACCGGCAAGAATGACCAGGAGCGCGACGTAAGTTTCCTTCCATCTTTGGTGACAGGAGCTCAGTCAGCTGATCCATTACAGTACGAAATCTACTTGTTTCAGGCTATTTTGCTCTGCTGCAAGGAAGCCGCGCAGGGCAAGTCCAAGGACAAGAAAGACCGGACCAAGAGTACGGGGCCCAAGCCTCTCAAGAACAAGAACTCTAAGTTGCATCTTAAGGGACGCATCTTCATGTCTAATGTCACTGAAGTTGTAACGCTCTCCAAGCCTGGTAAGTTTTGAGTGATGAAAAGTTGAAGTTTAATAGTGTTTTTCATTTGAAGACTAAACTATATTTGTAACTAGGCTCCTACAGTGTTCAGATTTGGTGGCGTGGCGACCCCGGCATTGAAAATTTCACCGTGAAATTTGCCAACGAAGAACAACTTAAAAATGGAGTGCGGCTCTCGACAAGCAACGCAAGGAACACGATGCCAAGGCGAATACTGAGGATGTCGCTCCGGAGTTCGACTGGATTCGGGGTCAGAGCCTCGAGAACCCTTACAAGGAGGAGGAGAACGAGGAGGAGGATGATGAAATGGGTCCTCCCGGGGTCTATGGCTCCCAGATGTCCAGTGGTATCATTTCCAGGAATGCTTCAAGCACTAATTTGCGTGCTCGTTCGGCCACTGGCAACAGCTCCCAGTCTATGGGTGTCCCGCCTTCTCGCTTCCCGATGAACCCGATGAACGGGCCTCTTAGCATTCAGACTCAGTATTTGGGCGGCATGTCTAGAGTGACAGCTCCTTCACCGAGTGACAGAAGTGGCATGGACTCGTACTTTTCACCTGTGGGTGAGTCCCCTGTGTCCATGAGAACTAGCACCACCAGTGGATCGTTCTCTACTCCTGGCATGGGCTATTCCTCATTCCAGCGCACCAGCACTCCCCAGGGCGGCTGGAACGAGGACTCCAACCGGTACACTGCTCCTCCTGGGCCCCGTGCACCGTCAAGAGACGGTAACAGTAGCCGTAGTTCTCGTGGGCCTACTCCTGTGAACGCTGCTTCCCAACGCAGTCGTTCGTACAGTACGCCCGATATCGCCAACCAGCCAGGCATGCGCAGAAACACTGCGAGCAACATCCCTCCCAGTGCTATTCCCGCTGTCCCCGGAATTCCGCCTCATCTGCATGATGGTATCAATCGGTCTACTGCGGGCTCTCCCCGGAACGATATTCCGCGCACCAGCACAGCCAGCCCCGGGACTACGGGTCAGCAATTCCGAGGCCATGGGCACAAGAGCAGTTACGGAGGACAGATGGCGCAATTCCCTACCCAACCAATCAGACAAGGAACACCCGGATCTATCAACGGCAGCTTCTCTGGACCTCCGCCCAGTGGCTCTGACTACCGCACGGTATCGCCGCCGTCATCAGCTGGTATGATGGGTTCACCAGAGGCGCCATCATCGACGCAGCTCAAGGTTCGGGTCAACTGCGACGGTGGCACCTACTTCACGCTCGTCGTGAGTTTCAATATAACATACCAGACGCTTGTGGACCGTATCGATGCCAAGATCGCGCGCTTTATGACAGCGACGATTGGCCGCGGAATGCTTAAGCTGCGGTACAAGGACTCGGATAGCGATTTCGTGCTGATCAGCAGCGACGAGGATATTCACATGGCGTTCACAGATTGGAGAGAACACATGCATGGCGAAGGCGGGGAAATTGAGATGTTCTGTACCAGCGACAACTAGAGGCCGTCTTAGAACTCTTGGTCTCTACTGCCGGTTGGCGCGTGATGTCATGTTTTTTTTCTTGTTTTTGTGTCTCCATTGTTTGCATTTCTATTCTGTTGCGTTGATTCCCTTTCGTTTCCTTAGATCGTGGCTTGATTATTCACGTCATTTGGGTTGTTTGTTTGGTTCTGTTTTCCTCTTGGTCTGGTGCGCTCGCATTGTTTTCCTTTGTTGATTTTTCTGCGTTTATCTTCCTGGGTTGGCTGGTGATATCCTTCATTTCATACTGCATTTTTTTCTTGCATTTTTATTCTCTCCTTAGAGGTCAGGATGTGAAGAGGGCTCTGGGTGTCATTGTCTACGATTATTATGTCCTGGGCCACTTACTCTTCGCATGCTGGCTTCCTTTTATGATGGCCCTCTGGCGGGACTGTCTGTACTCCTTATCAGATATATTCTGTGGGCGTCTTTCTTTTCTGAATCTTGTCTTGCTTCGTCATCATATATACGGGGAAACCGGCGCGTTATACCATCTATTCTTTATCTTTATCTTATCTCTCTTTTACCTATCCCCATTTTATTTCATGTGTTCTGCGTTATCTCTGGTTCTCTGGTCAGAATATTCCCCATTTTTGTTTTCTTCATTCGTTCTTTCTTATGTTCATATTTCTTGGTTTTGCTGCTTTTTGTCGTCTTGTTGATCTTTATTGTGTTCCCTTTGTCGCTTTCCCTTGTTTGTTATTGAGACTTTTGGGGGTTTGCAGAGTAGGGGTGAAGAGTGTCTGATGCGTGAAGGTAGACGTGGGGGAGGTTTGTTAAGAAATGTGATCAATACAAATGTTAAAATAATATGAAGTTCCCATCGTATAGTTGTTATGAATGTTGAATATACAGTGAGATATTAAAATGACGTGATATTGAAAAATTAGGAATATGTAGTTGTATTTTACAATTTGATGTACAGATCTCCAAACTTTAATATTCAAAGACAAATGAAAAGCAGCGGCGATACTCTGGTCGATATCTATCCGTTTCCCTAAAACTCCAAAATCAAACAAAACAAGCAACCGGCACCCGACCTCCGGTACCCAAACGTAATTTCATCGTATAAATGCACAGCACCCTCCAAGCCCTCTCTGAATCCATACACTCCATCTACATCCTCCCTACCACCATGAGGTCCTTCTATCACTGGAACCTTTTCCCCTTCTTGTATGATGTCGGGTTCACATGTTTTTTGAGACGAGCAAGGTGCGAATTGATGGCGTTGTGGGGCGGTTGCTCGGGTTTGCTGCCGTCCATGCATTTGCGCAGTTGTTGTTCGAGGAGGGCGCAACCCGCAGTATTATAGCCCATAGCGGCCCAGCAACCTAATTGGAGATTGCATTAGTCTGAGGGGTTTTGATGACATCGAGGTCGAGATCAAGGTGTAGATGAAACTTACTGAGGACGGTGGCCATTACTTGGACGCAGTGGGGCTCGGGGCGGGCTTGGGGGTCCTTGATGTATAGGGATTGGAGGGGGGGGAGGCGCATAGGTTTGCCGGGCATTTTGGCAGTTAAGGAGGTGAGGTGGTGAGGCGAAAAGTTGAGTCGCGGAGCAGAGGAAATGGGATGGTGGTGATGATAGAGAGTGCTTGGTGTTGCTGGGAAATTTGGCGAGTTTTACCGCGGTTTAAGCGGTTATATAAGGGTTAGGGTTTGACAATGATGTTTTGTAGGCGGGTTTAGGTGTTTTGGAGGAGGAATATAGAGAGAATGAGGGGGGGTTCTTGAAGGTGATGACAAATCGCTTTTAGTAAACTTCAGGACGTCTATGTTGGAGTTGGAAATTTATGAGTAATTGTGCTGGTGTTGGCTATGCTTACAATGTGACAACCCTAATATTAGCATAAACCCTACTATCAATCAATACCTCATTAGTTTGAGCATTTATATAAACTCAACCAAATCGTTCAATAATATTTCACTATCACCCTATGCAAATTAATTGCACCTCTTTTGACTTGAGCATAACAAAATTTTCATTGCAGCTCTTGATGCTGTCAACTGCGATCTCTGATTGGTCTGATTTGAAATAAATAGGTCTCTTACAGGGTCCCTTTTGTATTTTAAGTAACACAGACTTCGGTGAAAGTGCAGACATTTATTTCCTATTTAAGAAATAAATGGATCCCACAAAATTACGATACCCAGGTGAATTCTGCAGGTGGGGCATTGAGATATTTATTTGATGATAGAGGACACAGAAAGGACGTAGAAAGATGAAGAAAGTGTAGTGAAATGAAAAGATGAAAAGATTATGGAAAGCTGAAAGTCGGAGGAGAGACTGACGGACATTAGTTTTCTGATGATGTTCATTATTCAGAGATCTATAGTTAATATATTTTTCAGTGTACTTGGCTCGAGACTCACAATACGGTCCCACTTCACTCATTGAAAACATCACAACAATACACTCTGAAGTTCTTTGTTCATAAATCTTTCTCCCAAGTACCAGTAAATGGCCCACAAATTCCAAACGTATATAAACTCCATTCATTTTGTGCAATTGTTCACTCTCTATTTTTCTTTCCTTCTTCTAACGTTGTTTTTAGATACGCTTTACTCGATACTTGTGTCCAACTCTCCTTCGCCTTTCCGCTTTTCATTTTCCCCTCTCAGCTTGTCCCAATGTTGGGTTTCGAGTCCGCCAAGGGGCCTGGAGGTTCACCTCTTAAGTAAGTGACTTGTTGTTTGAACTGTTTATGATTGTACGTAGGTCTAGCTGCTCATATCATAGGGCTTCTGATGGAGACAAAGCTTCCGGAAAGCTGGCCAAGTCGCCCATGCGCCACCATTGTCCTAAGACATCGGCTTTCCGTGATCCGAAGATTGATCGTTAGAATGGTCTGGTTCTCGCTAGTGCCTCTGGCTTTCTGTTTAGGCCTCCTCTGCCGTTCCATCCCCTGTTCCTTTGGTGTCTCCTGCTTCATGCCTGCTTCTCAACCTCCTGCGTCTGCTCCCGTGCGATTGCTACTTTCTTCCCCTCGGCCTCTGTGATTAAGGTCGTGCCTTCGCCTGCTCTCGTCCTGGAACAGGTTACTGAGCCCGTCTTCACCCTCGCCGAGACCCTTCTGTTCCCTTCTCTTTTGGCGCCGCCGGAGGCTATTCCCGTCTTGGCTCCTGCTCTTGCTACCGCTCCTTCTATTGTGGAGGAGACTCATGCCGATCTCTACCGGGCTGGCTGTTCCTCTCCAGCGCAATCTCCTCTACTCGCCAATTAGAGGAGTTCCGCCGTATGGAATGCCCGTAGTCCCCATCGTTTCGCCTCTTTCTTCTTCTGTTAGTTACCCGGTTGTTTTCATGACGCCGGCCAACTCCACGCCTGCTCCTCGTGGTCTACGTACCGGATCCGCTGATCCTCGTTGTTGAGGACCAGTTGGTCGCAGAAGGTGTGTCGGCCTCAGTGGAGGGCAAGGAGGATGGCGTGATGGTGGAGGCTATTGTGCTTCCTGGCGTTGCTTCGCATGCTGTGGTGGCTGGTGTCCGTCGGGTTTGTTTCCAGGCCCCGAAATACTCGGACTTAGAGTCCGAGCCTGAAGATGAGCTGTCAGCGATTCTAGTCTGTCGCATTTGCTTGCGTGCCCTTTCACCTGGTTTGTCGTTGTTTCCTTCGCCTTCTCCTACATTCGTTAGTTCTTCGCTCCCAACTTTCGTTCGGGAGAACTCGCCGTCGCCCGCTGCCATGCCCACGCCCATCCCCTGTGTCTCCGCCTCAACATTCAGGAAATGCTACTGCTTGGAGTATATCGACTTTGAGTTCCTTTGCAAGAGGGTCTACCTTAGCTTCCACATTCTCCTTGTTCTCGAGAAGAGAGCGCGGGCGTTTAGGGACGAGGACTTCTGCCCCCGTAAATTCCGGTGCTTAACTAGAGTGTCTATGGATCTGGCTGTCTTCTCTCGCGGAAACTTGTTCTCATGAGTCTATTGTAGCCTCTTCCCCGTCCACCCCCTTGAACGCCGCCACCATAGCTTCGCCTATAAGCATGAGTGAGGCTATTGCCCCTTTCTTTTCCGCTCATTCTCCCGCCACATCTTTTGTGACTGCCCTGGAGGACCAGGAGTTCTCTTCGCCCTCTCCTTCACCACCTTCTTCAGCAGTATCTTCTAGTTTTGCGGTCAGTCCCCTGACTTCTCGTTCGCCATCTCCTGTCAATGACAGGAGATAGTTGAGGGACCGGTCGCTAAGACAGCGGAAGAGAGTTAACTATCAGGTTTAAATCCCGGTGATTATGCTTTTTGTCTGTTTGTTGGTGTGTTTTTGTTTTTCTTCGTGGATTTTCGGGTTGGATGAGTTTTCATCTTAGCCCCTGGTGTTGAGTTTATGAGGTAAAAGATGACTGGGGGAAATGGCATCTGGAGATCACTGGTGCAGTCTCGGGACTGTAGATTTGTTTTTTTGTGTTTGCTTTCTAGTAAAAAAGCGGAGGACACTGGGTGTGGTCTCAGGATTACAGGTTAGATAATTTGGTCTTAATAGTTTAATTAACGGTTGGTTGGTGTGTCTTCTCTGTATGAGAGGACAGATAGTGGATTGACTGCGGGCTGTCGGCGTTGCTTCTTATGGCGGCTTTGCTAGCGGAGTGCCACTTCTTGTTTCGGAACGATGGTTTAGTTTATGGATCATGAGCTCTTACACGGTTTCTTGGAGTTTGGTGGTTTGTTTGGTTGAACTTGGTATTTTGGCAGGTATCAAGGTTTCGGTGATGATTTACGATTTACGACTGATGGGTTACGAATTATGATTTTGGATATGGGTATTTGATTCTTGCATTGTTGGTTTAACTTCATTTTCGTTCACTCATAAAATATGAGTTTAAGTTCTTTAGACTTGCATAGCGTGGATTTTGGTTGAAATCTATTGATTGTCTTTCATATGCTTTATATGACTTGTATTTGGTGAAGTGACCTTTCCTGTTGCTATGAAGATTCATTGGGAGGCCAAGTGCCTTGATATCAAGAATGAAACAATTATGGAGTAAGTGCCATGTTGAAGTCATGAGCTCAGTAGGCCAATAATCTTTGGTTTGGCATTATTCTCCAAAAGATTCAATGTGAGAAAGATATCTTCATTATGGTCAAGAGTGTGGACCAGTCGTGTGAAATTTGTCCAAAATTTCCTCTTTAGGAAACAAACTTCGAGATATATGTAAGTATATCTATATTCTTGGTCACTTCTCTACATTTAATACAGACCAACCTACAAAATGACAGATTAAACTAGATAATTCTATTTGTTTGTACCCTAAACAGTGAGTTAGGATGTCTGTTTGTTTGGCTTAGTGTTCCATCCATCATTCATTCTCTAGAACTTGAGCAAACAACGAACCTCGGTCGAGTGTTATTTCAAACAGCCAACCTCTCTCTTCATGTCTAATTACTACAATCTGATGACTAAAAGCTTAATATCAGAATACTTCTTATTACCAACATTTCCTCTATGTCTGAAAATACCGTCGGCTCTCTTCTCAGTTCACCTCGTGCATGTTTAATCTTGACGTCGCGTGTTGTTTATAGAACACTTTTAGTCATCTAATGTCATAACGACGACTAATATCTCCCACTTTAGTATCGGCCTCAGGCCTATCTCACGTAGGTGGGATTCGTGCCGTCGGATGTAGGCTCCAAGTTACTACCAACTATCCGGTCTATTGACTGTGCAATCTGGGGTAATCATGTTTTTCTGCTCAATATCAAGAGCAAAAGTATCGTCAAACCGTGTAACCCCGCTCCCATGTTAATTCTTTAATTCTCCACATTATATTATTCGACCTATTTTAGTCACTATCGTCAAATCCTCCCATGCCGCAGACCCTCAAATCTGAAACCCGACCACCCACTACCACCATCTCACCATACTCTCACTTAATCTCAAATCCCACATCCAAACTACCTCACGCCATCACCAGCCATCAACAAACCAACACTGAGCCCAAGTCCAAGCTTCCGCCCACGAGTCCATTCTGCATACAGACTATTTCCTGATCACCGAATAAGCTCTCGTGCCCTTCCCCACGATCTAGGCGCCGGTCCATGGCACTATGGGCAGGCTGTGGCGGAATTGTACGTAAAGGAAATCACCAAGGTTGCCGAGCTGCTACAAATTAGATATACAGATGACTGCCACTCCCCACGGCCCTCATCATTCGTCATTTTCATGTCAAATTTATTTATTTATATACGCCTTTTAAATATACATGCGTATATTGTAATCAATATAACACTACCAGCTACCTTCTCACCGTCATCACATCACCCAACGACCTTTGGATTCCCCTACCCTTTTGCTTTTCCTAATACCTTCCGAACCCGAAAGATACTTCCGAGTTTTCCATCCTGTCATTTTCAGCTATTCCCGTGCTCCTTTCAGACGATTTATCGAGTCCTGGTTACCATGTCATTGATTGTCCTGAGAGCATGTTATTCATAGGGCGCATTGTGTCAGCGATTTTTTCCCCAGGCTAAAAACAGATAGCCAGTGTTGAATTAGGCAACATCGTGCCTAGTCCAGTGGACGAATACAATGCAATAGTATTTGAGAGCAAATTATGGATTAATCAACGCCCTTACCTTAACATCAATGACAGTATGAAGAAAAGTCCACGGTGCCTGTCAATGCAACGCTAGAGACCAACTCTGGTTTATATAAACACCAAGCTAGCCCATCGTCATTTTGCCTGACAATTCGAGAACCTGTCAGCCAATTTGTTCTTTTCTGCTTTCTTTCCCTATATTTCTTCCTCTTATCTCCTCCATTCTTCCACCGGTCTTGGTAGAGCTAGCTACGCACTTACACCCTCGCTGATCCCTTCCGCCCCTATCCGCATCTATCAAACGCAACCCTAAATCCCATCTTTCCGCGGCAAAAATATATAATAATAAGCCAAGCAAACCTTGGATATACCCACAGGCATCCAACTCCACATCCCTCCCTAGCTTATTTATTGTTGAGGTCATTTATATCCATGCCGATAACTTTTGTCGGCGGGGTGTCCAACGACACCGAGGATACTCATTGATGCGGTTTATGTCGCATGGGCTTGTCTTGTGATGGGCACGGGAACTGGGAGGAGTTTGCAGATCCAGGAAAGGGTTGGCGTGATGAGTGTGAGGTATGATGTTAGATTGGGTGATATAAGATGATGCAGTTTTTGTTGTTCACTCTTAATTCTTCTTTTGTTTGGAGGCACGATCTTTGTCTTTTGTTGTTATTTCCTTCAGAGAGTCTATGGGAAGAATGTCAGTTGGCCGGAGCACGACGATGGATTGGGCTGCACTTGGCCTGTAACGGTGATATTGTGACATCCGCGGGTTGAATAGCTGCTTGGAGTCGAGTTCTCCGCGTATCATGACGAACTCGAATCAGCGGTTACATTCGTCGGCTATTTCAACATCATTTTGACTTAGACATGAACCTCCCCGACAACGTTTACAAAGACATCCCACTGAACTCCACTTCACCTCCGTCCCCACCATTTTCTATCATGCATCCACTTTACTTCATTTATTGGAACTTCATTGTTTTTGAATCGGGATATTATTTCCCATGGATTTTGTCATTAGACGCTATCATCGCAGGTGTAAACAAGCAGGGCGAACCAGCCCTGCTCAAAAGACAATGTTTGGAAAAAAGAAAATCGAAAAGCAACGCAGTAAACGCCAGAAACCAACCAACCAATAATACACACCCAAGAACCAGTCGCGCAGATCCTCAAGACTCTTTCTCTCCTTGAGGTAGTAGTTAGCCGTGGCATACAAAGACACACGATCCCGATCCCACTGCACGAAAATACTACCACGTGTTCTCAAAAAAAAAAAAAAAAAAGACAACATCCAAGTCTCCAGCCACTGAAGTCAGGGTCCCCGGCGCTTTAAAGAATATCCCCGCCAGAGACATCATAAATCCGAAAGCCCATGCATACGGGGCCTCGGTGGGAGCCTCGGTGGAAGCCAACTATAAAGGTAAAAATGCTAGTTGGTCAAGAAGCCTAGAACAGCTTGCCAACGATGCGGCGCCATAGAGGGCGAGCCGCACGCTGGGCGCGGTAGGCGTTGATCTCATCCCAGTCACACTCACGAAGACCAGTGTCAAGGTCAATATCGTCAATCTTGACCCAACTATTCCCTTCCACAAGATACCACCGGCCCAGAAGAGGAGGACAACGGGGGCAGCGAGGTAGTTCTTGAAGAAAACCTCGGCATCGAGATCCTTAATAGCAGTGTAGAAAGTAGCGATTAAGACAAGGACGTTCAAGGCAAGACCAATGGCAGAACCGTAGATACCACCAATAGCCTTGAAGGGAATCATGTCGAGGGAACGGCCCTGTTTAATCCAGGCCAAACGGAAACGAATGTGCGACAAGCAGATAGACGACCAGGTGAAGAGAGCAGCAAGACCTGAAAGGGCCAGGAGCCAGTCGAAGATGGTATTACCAGCAGATGACAGATTGACGTAGGCAAGGGGAGAGAACAAGAAGATGAAACCAACGGCAGCAAGGGGACGGCCTGAACGATCAATATAGGTGAAAATCTTGGGAGCGAAACCCTGTTGGGCCAAAGCCATGAGAGTACGGGAACCACCGTAGACACCAGAGGTACCAATGGAGATGACCGAAACGATAATTATGGCATTGATGAAATGAGCAAATCCAGGGAGACCGGCGTACTTAGCGACCAGCACGAATGGGGAGGTGTTGGCACCCCCCTTGGAGGTGTTAAGAAGGTTATCATCATCCGAGGAAATAAGCAGACCAACGAAGAACAGGCCAAGGACGTAGAACAGGGTAATACGCCAGAAGACCTGCTTGATGGCACTTGGAAGCTCCTTAACGGGATTCTTGGCCTCGGCAGCGGCAAGACCGACCAGCTCGGTACCGGAGTAGGCGAAAGCAGCAGTGACGAAAACGGAGCAGAAACCGAAAAAGCCGTTCTGGAAAGCACCGGGGTCTCTCCAGTAGCGGGTCCCCAGTACTCGTTGTAGATACCATTGTCGGGGCCACCACCAAGAACGAAGATAAAGGCCATGATCATGAAAACAACGGTAGTGGTAAGCTTGAGGAAGGCGGAGATGAACTCCTCCTCGGCGTAACCAAGAGTACCAAAGACGTTGATGAGCAATATCAGAAGCAGGAAGACCGTAATCCAGACACCATGAGAGACCTTTTGTTGTTCATCCCAGTAACCCATTGTGATAGACGCAGTAACAAGCTCGAAAGGCACGACGACAGCCCATTGGATGATGTAGTTCCAACCCATGGCGAAACCCCAGGTCTTGTCAATGAAGCGAATAGAGTAGACGTAAAAACCACCAGAGACAGGGTACATGACAGCAAGCTCACCGAGAGCGAAGACGACGTTGAACATCATGATACCGATAATACCGAAATCAATCAAAAGAGAACCAGGGCCCTAGAAGGTACAAAGTTAGCAGGTTGTCCATCATGAGACAAATGAGTAGTAAGTTGACGTCAGTTCGCTGTTTCTCAATGGTGAATCGAAAACGGGGATTTGTACCGACGATGTTATATTTTGCATTACATCATTACAGTGCATAAAACGTTCACCTGCAAAACGTTGATGTGCATCAATCGCACGTTGGCAGGGCTAAAGCCAATTGCAACAACGAACCACCAAAATACTACATCACGTGACACCACACAAAACTATGGAAGCTAACAACTACCTATCATCGTGCTTGCTAATTGATGCATCTGCTAGCCGCTAAGTGGAAAACTAACTGTTACACTTGACAAGCTGATTGATAGAGTTGGAATGCTGATAGCGTGCATTTTCCAGTTTGGAGCCAACACTAGTGAATCTCCGTTGTTCGGAGACATTATGGAGACACCGACCAGATCTCCTGGTGACCAATTAGTCGCGAAACTAAACGACCATTTTAGAGCAATGGACAACAAATCCAGGATCCACATCTTATTTTTTTTTTTGCCGATTAATTGGAGGGATGTAATATGCACGAAGGCTGTTCTGGCACTTGCAGGATTTCCTTGGTGTGGGAATTGGGAGATCGAGAAATGGAGCAATTGCAATTGGCGAGCCAGGGGTTTTCTAATGCATCCAGATTGGCTCATGGCCAAACGACTACTGATTTTTGAGGCAGACGGGACGTGTATCAGAAGTCTAAAGACTAGTGACGCACAAGTCCGACAATCAAGAAAATTTGAGTAGGTGGCGAGAGCTGGAAACTGAGTAACCCAGCGGTGGCGAATTGTCTGGGATATAGGTGACTCCAGAAGTCAACTTCGAGAAATGATCTAGTTCCTGGATAAGACTGATTGGTATCATTGAAGTCACTAAGATACCTCTCTAGTCGTAGATGGTCCTATTTGTGCCCCGAATTGCCTGTTTTCTAGTTGAGTCTACTTTGCCACGTTGAATTACCAAAACCTCGAAAAGTTATGGAAAGAGCATCACGAGACAAGCAGGTCAAATCAGCTACGTAAAGAGAGCAGTCCATATAGAATGAAGATTGTCGAGTATCAAGTATAATGTCGAGAAAAACAGAAAAGAACGTCAAACAGAAAGAAAAATAAATATACATACACCCTTAGCGAGGGCCGCACCAGAACCGACGAAGAAACCCGCGCCGATAGAACCACCAATGGCGATCATATTTAAATGACGTTTCTTCATCTTGCGTTCCAGTTCCTGAGGCTCATCTTCGGCATACTGGCGCTTCTTGAAAGATTTGGGGGAGATACCGAGGCGGACCCAGATGGACTCCTGGTGGGTAGTGGTGACGGCGACGACGGAGCCCGAACCCGAGTCGTTAGACTCTATGGCCTTTCAGGGTCACCGACTTTGTTCCCGGCCATACTGGACTATTGTGAAATGTGAAATGAGGGGGGGGGAGGAGAAGTAGGTAGAGTATCTGAAGATAGAAGAGACTTGTTCACGGCAGGAACAAGACGAATAGGTGGATTATGGAGCAACAAAGAGATGTTGGCAATGGTCCAAGGACAAGGCGTGGTACAGAGTTGAAGTTTGTATGTGCAAATTTAGTAAACGCCGGGACGTGCGAGAGCAGTCTGGAGAACGAAAGAAAGAGAAGAGAGAAAGATTTGTGAGATATGAAGGGAGGGAATGGCCAAAATATATAAAATTACGGCGGATTTCCTTTCATAAGACGAGACAGGACGAGGAGGAGGGGTCGAACATGCAGACTACGAGTTGACGAGGGTGTGTAGAACTTGCTTCTATCAAGACACAGATTGACCAGGAAGGAACTCCATCTAAATTCGTTAGTGTACTGATAACACGCCAGCAGTGTTACAAGAATAATAATAGGCGTCATTTTCCCGACAGGTGGGTGGGCTAGCGGGCAAGCCGTGACAGGGCCTACTGTTTAGTAGGCTGTCGCTCTTTTCTGGAACAGATGGGCAAGATGCTGTTAGCCGCTTCCGTTAGATAGGCGGCGGGCTCGGTAGAATATGGGAGAGGTCTGGAGGGTAGGATAGTATTCAGTGGATGAGGATAGACCGTAGGGGGCGAGGGTGCTGGAGGTATCAATGGTGGATGGAGCGCTCCTGCGCTAGAGTGGGAAGACGGACGGACGTGGCAGGGGTGTGAGGATATGGGAAAGAAGAAGGAGGGTGAATTTGGGGAAGACGAGAAGAAAGCAAGAAGAAGGCGTGAAGGCGAGGAAGTTTGTTCGGTGCAGCTAAAGAGATTCAGAGGTCTCGGAATTGCCGTGGTGTTAGGCATTAAAACTTTTTTTCTGGCTCACGAGTAAGATATTTGAGTGTATACAGCTATGTAAAGGCGGGATATTCTGTTATCACAGGTGAGGTCTTTTTACATGGCGAATCTAACTTCTGGGGTCTCAGAGAAAACGCCGTTTGGATATGTTCAAGCCAAGCCCCACTCCAAAACGCAGCCATGGGGCGTGTGGTGAGTAATGCCCCGAAAACGCAAATGAAACCACCACGGTTGGACCATCACAGGTGATAACAACCTTAGTTCCCATATGGCCCAAAGGCCCAGCAGCTTCATACGTCATGGGAACAGCCAGTTAATCATATAAGGCTCTAGATTGTGAGTTGGCTCGAACAACAACTTTTACATCATCATAAAGTTAAGACAGCCAAAACTCATCTCCAGACTAAATGTTGGCCTCTGCTATTGTAAAACCCGTCCTCGGCTAGTTTATCGCGAGCATCAGCAAGATGCTTGTGCGAATTTTGGGTTATCAGTAAACCTGTCGATGCACTAAAAGCACCCGTCAAGAGCCCCCCGCAAGAGCGTATGATATACCACCCAATGTTGCAACTCGACTCTCTCTTCATCACGCTCTCTATACTCTTCCGGGACACAAGGTAGTTCAATAGATCAATAAAGAGGGGTTTATCTCGCGATACAATTGGGGAAGTAAGAAAAACTGTAGAGTGACGGTTGTGTATGTATATTTGACTGATATCTTGAAATAGAGAAAACAAAAGTGTTATCTGAGAGACAAGCAGCTTGATTTGGTGAGCTGGGTGGAATCTCAATTTGTGTTTGCGGTACGTATCCCTTGGGCATTCCTCGTCTTGTCCCTTGTTTCCACTTCTACTCATCGTTGTACTCGGAAATACTTTAGCCAGCTCGTAGTTCCTTACTCTGCCAGAGAGTCAATGTTTTACCTATACTATATGTGTCCCTCCATAAGCTGCCATTGCCTGCCATGCCGTGCCACTATTACCAAGCGAGACTCCTGCTGTTCGAATGTGTTCCTCTTCTGTGATGCATGCATGTCCTTATGTATGTACCTGTGATCTCGATGACAAACAGCCCTCCACACAGGCCGGCCAATCTGCGCGTCCGAGTGGCCCCAGCTTCCCACCGCCGGCCGACCAGACAAGAACTCAACGCTTTGTTCGCCTTGCCCTAAGATTATCTAAGCGATCAAATGTCATTGAACAGAGGCATCTTGGAATTTTGCTTTACGCGATAGGTTTGTATATCTGTCTCCAGGACAAGCCTAGGACATCTCTGCGCAATACGATAAGATGATAAGACTTCGACAGATGAACAAATACAAACAGGCAGGTCTGGACACAAAAATGGAAACAGACTACTTGGATGATATCTCAAATGGTCATGGCCTGCATTCTTATGTGCTAAGTCGTTATTCGATGGCGGAGAGCTTATCTATGAAGTGAATATGTTGTTATCAAGACGGCGATGTTCAGTTTTCGGAGGATCATGAGACAGTGAAAAGACACGCAGTTTGGTGAATGGCGCGTTAGTACTATTGTGCAAAACTTAGCATTTGGGAATCCTGTGATTGAAGTGGGAGTAAAAGAAAATAATATGTGATAAGTTTCAGAGACTGTGTTGTGTTCCATACCCTCTGTTCTTTTATCTCGAGTATTACTTTTTCATCGTTTAGAAAATTCCATGGTTTGCACTGTCTATTGTCTGGAGGATGCATTGCTATGACAAAGGCTCTTCACTACTACACAATATATGCAACTTGACATTGTATATAACTGATCTATGTAGTTATGTGACAAACTTAATTTAAGCTTCTAGCCTCCACAGCCAAGGGTTTGCTATACGTAATGAAAGGTCCTCAATTGCAGTTAACGGAAATACTCCTGCTGTTAGGGACAACTAGAAGCTTGTAATTATTGATTTTGCCGTCTCGGTCTTGGCTTTGCATCTTGGGTAAAATGGCAAAACATCTCCAATTAAGGTTCTAGTCACTGCTAGCTATGGCACAATAGAATTGACTTTCCTACAAGATGTCAAGAAAAGTTACATTGAGATGCCATAGGTACATTGTGTAAGAAATTTATGGACCGGAGGCTGTCAGGGTAGATCTCTGTAGTATATAGTTTAGTAATAGGCACTTGAGCAAGAGGAGGCTTGATGAGAGGACGTGATGAGGAAATCCCGTAGGTTTGGGAGGCGATAGGCAAGATTATCTCAAGGCATATGGGAAGTGTGATAGCAAAGAGTGAGAGCGGAGAATTGAGGTCTAGATATGATAAGCTTGGGATGGCTTTGTGAGGTTGTATGGAAGTTGAAATGATTGATGCTAAGGGCAGTGTCATTCTATGTGGTGATTGTCAAAATCGGGGACTTGGTGTGTTGCAGGAACTAGGGTTATGTCGTACGCAACGCTCGACAGACATCACAATGACATTCCATATGGTTCACTCCGTGCTACAGTACCTCGGCCGGTTAGGACACGCAGCACATCACAAGACAAGTCGTTCCTCCAAGCTAGTTTCTATAATTCCCATGTCCATAACCTAGCCTTAACATCACGAACTTCTTATTCAATTAAACAAACCAGAACTGCCAGCTTGTGTACCCTTAACTCCCATTCCCTATCTCTCCGGTTCATTATCGTCAATTGGGCTCTCCACCGACCTAACAACGATCAAAGACCTTAGATCCGAGAGGCTCTACTGGCTATTGAGATACACCGTAGAATAGCAAGGATCGTCTATGGTCCATGCCTGCTCCAGATTTTGTAATCAAATCCGCAGTTCTTCGAATAAATACATTTACCGTACTAGTTAATCGCAGAAAAATCAGGCAAGCAGTCACATGCAATGCTCTTTCTTTTAGTCATGAAACCCCACTGCGTCCCACTTGATTTACTTAGTATCTAAAGAGTGACGATGCGTGGTGGAGTTTGCCCGATTATGAGATAGTAGTGAGACATAGCGCCAGTGGGACTCAGGGTAGCTTGGGAGTGGTCAATGACGACGCGCCGGTTGGGCAATTTGTCATACAAGTGACTCTGGAAGTATCTATGGTAGTCGAGCAGAAGGGATAAAGGTTTGGATGATTGATCTTTCGAGTGAAGAGGGTGGGAGGCGATGTTTGGGGACTCGATAACTGTTTTGAAGGTGGGGACTCGCTTACAGGTTAGCTACTTTTTTTATAGATATCAGTCACATATGTTATCTTGTTGGTTTTTACATCCCAAATATGAACCTACGAGCGGTAATAACCCTACAATTTTGCCACGATATTAAATTAAATTTTAATCAAGAGAATTGCAACATTTATGGTACCATTTTTCTCATATCGAGTCTACATGAATTGTCTGATTCTCGAATTAAAATACTATGAATATCAAACTTCTTCATTTTCCTTCCTAACACTCACTTACCACACTAAATCTCCTCACTTTAATATCTAAAACCACAACAACTAACCACCATCCTTGCTCTCTTCTCTCCACCCTCCACCATAGATAAGAAACGCAACATCTCAAACAAGCGTCTGATGACTCCCCACCCACACCGAGTCTCCTCCCACCGAGGCCCTCATCCTACCAGCCGCTGCCAATCAAGTCTCATGCCGCGGATCTCGACTAGCTTGTGTCTTTTTGAGACATAAAATGTAAGCAGAGGTGCATGGATAGGGATCTATTCCGTGTCAACTAGTTCTGTGGTAGGTGGTCACACAGACGTAAAGATTCGGTTATAGTTCCGGAATGGCTGGTGGGGGCATAGTGTAGTTGAAGAGCATCAGATAATATTTGAGGAAACACAAGTGCAGCACTTTGATCAACATGTGATATATTCTTTATCCAGCCCGCCGATATATTTAGCCACAAACTATCTTTATTTGAAATCACCGTTATCTCTGCGTCCAGTTTTCCCCATTCTCAAAAGTACCGCCAAGCCCACCACTTCGGTCTCCCGCATATTCAATCAAAAGCCAAGAAATCAACTATATCCACTTAAGAGAGTTAAGGAAAGCTTGATGGTCGGTGACACTGCCTTGTGCAGTAAAACGAACCAACTTTGCCGGCAAAGGGCGTGCGAGTGGCGGATGTGTCATAGTAGGAGGGAGGGGACGGAGAGGGCAGGGGTCAGACAGCGTGGTTGAAGGGAAGGTTTGTCGGACGGAGAATATTAGGGCTTGATGGAATGAGAAGGCTTATTGGCTTTGTGAATATGGTTATTGGAGAGGTTGATATTGGCCTAATTAATCAAGGACAATAACCTTCTCTATAGTAATATCTCAGAATATCCAAACTTGAATACTCTATTCTCTCCCTGAAACGTCGTAGCCACCGCTCTGCGGTCTCTTCATTCGATGAAGCTCATCCAAAGTAACCATGATTATGCGTGGCCCGGCTGTGTTGTCTGGTTAGCTAAGTGTTTCTATGGACAATAAAGCTTGATAGAGGAATCTCCTGGAGGAATTGAAGCGTCTCTCAAACCTTGCAGGACGAATCATCTGTATATTGGGAGGTTGTGGACTAGTTCGGGGGTCCGGGAATATCAAGGCGGCGGATATCATGTCAGTCAAAAAGTTTGATGTTTGGTGGAGCTTCTCATGCGAGAGAGTGAATATCGTAATGGAGCATATAGTCTATGCTTTGATTTCAAAAAAAAAAACGTCAAATTGAGAAAAGAGGTTACTTCTGATAAGAAACGCCGAAAGTGAAGTTTGGTGATACACCACAGTCGCCCGAGTCCTTGGGCTGCCCACCGCAACCTCACTACCCACTTCACCCACCACGCAAACTATTGTGATAGTAACTAGTCATGTATTATCCCTCCAGTTTCAATGCGACTAAAATAGCCTACTGATTGTCACCCAGTTTATGGAACCAGCAAATGGTCAAATATAGACGAACAAAACCACCCAACGGCCCACCTGTACCTGCTTGAACACCCTGTGAACAGACCAACCCACTCCATCGTGACCAGGCCATCGAGTTCCGTGGCCCTTGGAACTCATACATATAATGCGAGGCTACGCACGCGCGTAGCAGGGCAAGGTTGCAGACACCAAATGATGGTCCCCGGTTTGCTGGCTGGACCGGAATAGTTTCTAGCACTTCGCAGAGAATATCTACACCCTCTGATTTCTCGGAGATTTCCAACAATGGTCTTATTATCAGGCTTTGCTACCTCGCAGACATAATCTTAATACAATAACATCACAGATGTGCTGTACTAACAAGGTAGTTGGTCCGACAGATGGATGGCGACAGGATGATGTTAGTGTTCTAATATACGGAGAATATTGTTAGATTTAATTTTTGAATTTCCTTATCTTAGACCTTGTTTGACGTTGATGGGGTTTTCATGTCATGGGGGCTTGCGGGCGTTGGGGTGGTAGTTAAGCAGGGATTTATGGCTCGTGCTGGATGGGAATCTGACAAGCGAGTGGGTTCACGATATGAGAGAGTATTGATATCAAAAGACTTCAAAACTAAGAGTCAACTAAGCCCCAAGTCCCTGACGATAACATCAGACCCATCACATCATCATATCTGAAACCCACTAACAACCCCCCCACCACAACCCATCACCACATCCCATCCCACCACCCACCACCACGCCTTCCAGAAGCCCACCCACTACCCTCCGGAACTCAGATCTGAGACGATCGAACCACGTCTCGCCTGCCATCCCCTCGCCGCCTGATGTCCTGAAGCTTGTTCTATATTGATGTGATATTAGCGGGTAAAGATGCCCTCGGGACGTCCGAAAGGATTGAGCTTGCAGAGAGGATTGGGGTGGTTAGAGTAGTTTTTTTTTTCGTGATAAGAGTGTTGTAATTTACACAAGAGAGGATTCTTGAGAAGAATATAGATATTTATTGTGAATATTGTGTATGCACTTGTTGGCTTGGCATCGCGAGAAAATAAATATTGTATTTGATATTGAATAATATATATCTTTTCCATATTTTCCATATTTCAAATCCACGGCGAAAACCCGGCCTCTCCAACCATCCTCTCGCTAATCTCCGTCTCCTCAAAACTCCATCAAATCTACAAAACTTCAACCTCACAATTCTCATCATTTCCCCATATTCCCCAACCTAACATAGTTTTCATCTCGTAATTGACAGCTTAATCACGAACCCCTCCCCCCGCTCGGACCAAACTCCCCCTCGCCCGACAATGCCCCATCCCCCTCTCGCATCAAGCCATCTTTCTTGTTTGTGCTTTGTTAACAGCCGTTGATGCCTATCGTCACATCGCTGTACGTGCCACCTACCATTGGACTGTCCATTGTGACAACAACCGGTCGGCCTTCCAAGAGTCTCCGACATCCCCCGGACTCCCTCCCCATGCGTCATACCCTCAAATATTGAATCCCCATTACCCCATATCTCGCCACAATCATGACACCCGATGGCCACCACACCATAATCTCCACCTCTCCCTCCTAAAATATCCCTCACCCCGTAACCCATCGTCGTATCGCGCCCAGCTACTCTCTAACTTCAAGCCATTGCGTGCCCAATTCTACAAAAATGGACCATTGGCCACAATCATCGTCGCCACAGGCCATTTAGATCTCCTTCGCCTCTTTAGCCGCCTTCGTCGCTCCCTTGTCTGCTACGCGCGATATTCGGACGCGTTGTATCTGCGAGATATCTCGTCTCTTTTCTCCCCTTCGATTCACCCCGAAGCGATATTATGTGTAATGTGTGTTGATACGTAGTGCCAAAAACGCAGTTAACATGTTCATGCACCCGTTATGTCATACCTTACTAGCCTATATGTTAGCACATGACGTCACTAACACGTCGCCTGAACAGGTGGAAGCTGAGAGCCCGCTAGTAAATCGCTTCGCACCCATTAGCTTGTCTGGCCTCCTCGTCGGCGTCCCGGGCGTCGGCAGCCTCAGATCTTTGCGAGGGATTCAGATTGTGACGATGTGACACTCTGGAGGCCATCTCCCGAAAAGGGTTACATGGAATTTACCAAGCAGACAATATAATGTATATATGGAAATATATCCATATAATCATCCTTACGGGTCGTCATTCTCAAATTGGAGAAACCGGATGCCTGTGCAGTCTCATGATGGCTTTAAGACGCTTGTCCTTAGTCATTAATTTGTTTTGACTCCAAATATCGCATCCTCTTGCAATCTCAATTTAATTTCTGTGTGTCAGCGATCGCGAGTAACTCCAAAAAACCCCGTTGATCATAGTCACTATACAGCGGAAAATCATGGTCATTGCTTCTCCTGAATAGCAGGACGAGCGAGTTGCTCCAAGGCCATGACGTTGCGAACCTATTGTTGTTCTATATTTTGATATCGGTATTGTGTCTGACCGGATACCTCTCCAAATCCACCACTCAATGAATTCCATAATTCTTCTTCATTCAGTTTCCCTCGTGCCAATTGCTTATTGTCCGGGGCCGGAAAGTCTGAAGACGATATTTCCAATTCGGAAGTGTCGGGACCACAAGCATCATGACCATGAATTCCGACTAATCGTAGCCAAGAGTCTCTCAGTATTCTCACCCTTCCTATATTGTGGAAGATCCCAAGCCTGGAAACCCGTCTCTTAACAAATCTCCACACCCGATACCTCTCCATCTCACGATACCAACTTGTCGATAGTCACCGGCAAAATTCATCCCTCCTATCCCGGCGTACCCTCCCCATCTCCCACTTCCCCAAAACGCAGCCCCAAAAAAAAAACGCACACCCTAAAACGGCAACAAACGCAGCGTCTCGTAACCGTTCCCCCGGGCGTGTCGTATATGCTCGTGCAGATAAAGAACGAATCTTGTTACCAATGGAAATGACTAAAATGCTTTCGGGAACCGTGGTTTGCGGGCGCTGAGACTGGGGAAGGGTGGCCAATGGTTAGGCACAAAGATGTCAGCGGCCAATGAGATGAGAGCTAAAGGGTGCCCACTTGGTGACGATGCGATGGGCCTAGTGATCCAATGTGACGAGGATAGAGATAAGCGTTTGGGAGGTGGTGTGCGGATTGTGGTCTGAGCTTTGGGCGACAGGTGCGACCGATATGCGGAGGGACCAGTAGGTTGATGTTGAGGCGCAAGTGATACAACAGAATCACTCAGGGCAGGAGATAACGAAGATTGAGTGAAGGCGTGGGGTACTGAGTGTCGGGATTTGGCGGGGCGGTGATAGCTGAGGATAATAGAAGGCGATGAATTTCGATATTCGATTGTCGAAATGGAGTCGCGATAGGGCAGTCGAAAGTAATTGAGGCAAAGCAAGATTGGTAATTTGTAGCGATGTTAATTGATGATCATAGAGCCGAATAGCTGCTTCGTAGTTGGCGACGAGTGTCGCTGACACTGATTAGGCCACGATATGCAATATTTGTCGGTATTGACCTATAGGAAAATCACAGATAGAGTGGCGTGGGCACTTGCTTGCCGTCCTGAGTAATGCATACATACGGTGTATGTAGGTGGCCCACGTTGTCACTCTCGATCTGGATCTCAACATATAGCCTCAATAGCTATCAGAAAGAATGACGATGATGACGACTGGCAGTCTAATGGATAGGCTATTGGGTAGATGAGTGCCTGAACCCCACGATGATATTGGAAAGGGCAGAGACATGAAAAAAGCGGAGTCTAGTAACCTGGGGCGCTGTTGGGGTGAGTCCCATCAGTATGGTTGACAATGAAGCTATTAGTCAATGAAATAGGAAATAACCATCGGAGTCCATTCCGGCCACCTTCAACATGAGGAAAAACCACTTAAAAACCAAAATAAAATCTTCACGTAAAACCATATAGATCAAGAAACCCTCCGAAAAACGAAGGCCATCCTCTTCATCAAAAAAGCGGCGGGTATCTCCATCTTAATGTATCCGCGAGCACACCTGCGGCTCTGTCTTCGTGAGTTATCTTTACTCTATACAATGAGAACATCTTCAGCCCGTCACCCGCCTTATCAGTACGCCCTTCGTGTCATATGTCATAGCTGGCCAGGCGGTCGGGCGACCAGTGACAGTCTGTGAACCCAGTTTATTGTCTACGGACAAGCGATTCATAGGGCCCTTGACCTTTCCGCGGGTCAATGGGGGCGCTGGAATGAGGATTATGAGTGTTATCTAGTGCCGGGAGAGACGCCGGGTTTCTCTAATTTGGCCGCGGGTCAGGGAGATTTGAGGGACTTGATGTAAATGGCATCTATCGGCCGTCACTGGTTGGATACTGGTTTGAAGATTGTTATCTATTAGGATGATTGGGCTGCACAGTGAATGCAGCGTGGTGTATTGGGAGAACCGCCCCAAAAGTATGATTTAATGATCATGTGGTGTGGGTTTGTTGGGGATGGAAGTAACGTTAAGGTAGTTTTTGTGATGAGAAGTTGTGAAGAAAGTCCAGATATTTAAATCGGAGGTATATCGACCGGAAGGTGTGGCCGAGTTCTCCGGTAAGGATCGAAGTAGGGTTCACTGGAAAACTCGACAGAATAGTAGACTGAGTGGTTAGTATGCCCGCGGAAATATTCACAGTGCAACTGTAACCCTACCAAACGCTATCACTAACTTTGCCTAACAGCAGAGATGTTACTTTTCGGGAAACTATCATCACTAACTTGGTTGTCGATTTCTTAGCCTCATCATTTTCGGAAGTTCGACAATTTTGAGATGATGGCGCAGTTGGGAGTGCGTTAGACTGAAGCCATTAAACTTCAGCCGTTTCTTTACAGAGTAGTTATCTAAAGATCATTGATTCAATCCTGGTTCACCCCATTCGAATTCTTGAGGGTCGATGAAACTGATTCTTGGTTAACTACGACTATAGACTTGTTCAGGGCCTTAGCGGATCTTTTTCTTCTTTTTTTGTATCCGTACTCTGTAAAAAACAACTAATTATGATATTATGGTATTAATTCAAACTATGCTCTAGGTATAGTCCGGTACTAAAACCCATTGTTGAACTCGCAACCAACTAAAACAAAACAAAAAAACTACTCAATAACTCCTCTAATCCTCTCTCCCACAAACTACCAACCTTCGCTTCCGGAAATCCGTGTATAACGAATTCCAAATCGTCTTCTCCACACACTCTGCTTCTCCTCCACACTTCGGTCCCTGCTTCTCCATGTGATCGGCCCCCGCCGTAATCCACGGCTTCAGAATCGGCCAATCCGAAAAGTGAATCAACTTTGCCTCACTATATGCCTTCGCCGCATCCCAAGACTCTTCCGGACTTCCCAGATACTTGGAGTGATCTTCGGACCGAAACTCCGCCGACAGCATATCGTACGCTCTATGCGGAAGGACCACTGCGGAATTCCGGTACAATTTGTTCACGATCTCCATGTCGTATTCGTTAGAGGTTGCCCGGTTGATCTCTTTTTGGACACGGGCGAATTCGGTAGCTGAGGGGGTCACGAGCATTACTTGAGATGAGAGGATTTCCTGGTCAGGGTAAAGCCAGTAGGCACGGGGCATGGCGACAGGGGCGGGAGGCGATTGGAAGAGTTCGTCCATGTGGGACATGAGGAGGGCGTCAGAGTCGGCATAGATGATGCGGGAGTACTCGGTTTGGTTGAAGACAAGAAGTTTGGTGAAGGATTCGGCCCAGGTGACTGAAGGGTGTTAGGATATGAAGAGTGAGATCAAGATGGAGGTAAAAGGAGACTTACTATCGGAGACAGGTTTGTATTGAACGGTAATGGGGTTCAACTTGACGTGGTATTCATCACGCGCCTTGTTGAGTAACCCTGCATAGGCATTCCCTTCTTTTATTGACATCCAAGCCGGATACATCATCAGCCTCTCCGCCTTGGACCCATACTCCTCCAACGCCGCAAAAAACATCAAACTATTACACAGATAATCCGACGTCGTCACATACTGCACGTACGCAAACCTACTCCAATTAACCGCGTCCCCGGATTCCGGAGCCGACCCGATGTTGATACTCGAGAACTCGGGGACCGGAAGGTGTAGTAGGGCGGACGTCGGGGTTGAGGATAAGAAGACGAAACCAGCGAGGAGGGCGAAGAGGACGATGGGGATGATGCGGGTGGGGCGGGTGGGGAGCCAACAGGTGGCGAGAAGGGTTGGAGAGGGAATTTGTTGGGGTTTCTGTGTAAGTAACATGGTTTGGCTGGTGGTGGGTTTGCTGTGAAGAGGAGAGAATGGAGAGAAGAGCGGCGTTGATATGAGGGGTATATAATTGGGCCTGGATGCGGAGATATCTTACTTTGAGAACAATGAGTGGTCGCGACACTCACATATATTAAAGTGAGGGTTCTTTGCTTATCAACTGATGTCTTCAGAGTCTTGATAGTAGCAAAAGACGCTTGAATGGCCTAAACTCGCTTATGATCAAGGGCGGCTATGAAGTTACAATTAACTCTGTGATTGGCCAAAAGAGACGAGATATGAAACTTTTACACACATATATCCCTCGTAAGCGCCAAAAATATCAAAAAGGAAAAGTCAAATAAATTCTTTGAACAGGAAAAACAGGAAACATACAACATTTGAAGGAAAATGAAGCTTCTTAATATCCCAAGTCCAATGGCGATTTTGACGGGGTGGAACTGATTGCACGCCACCATTGAAGATATCATGGGGGCCGCTTAGGTTGTCCTTGGTGAACTGAGACAATGTGGAATGTGTGCGGGATTGTGATACAAGTGGTTCCAGTAATGCTGTTCCGCACCACCAAAAATGGGCTACTCTAAGTCATGAGACCGCGAAACAAACATCACGATACTATGGCATGGAGATGTCAATATCGAACTATATCAAATCTTCTTAAGCATAATATTCCTTTGCTTTCTAAAACTGAAAATGAGCGGACCATAGGGCTTAAACGCTTACTAGGATCCAGTCGCACCAGCTACAAGCCCCCCAGTGAAGCGTCGACAAACCCGGCATTTCCACTGTAGACCAGGATCACGCAGCTCGCCAACTATAAACATTACCGTCTAAGCTTAACTTTCCGCTTCTATACCCTATTCTAGGCAAAATGCCACCCGGCCACTTATCTATTCTACCTAAAACTAACTTCTACTGGGATCGCACAACGCCCACTGGATCCGTTTTATTGGACTGAGACTTGGGCACGGGGTCACTTCGACGCGGGAGCATTGGGGTGCATGGTGAGAGTGGATATTGGGGGATTCTTGTATTGTAATTCGCTCGTTAATCGAGGTGTTATGTAGCTAGACGCCAATATGACTAAGGGCAGGTAACTTTGAGATTTGACGTCGAGGGCAGTACGGGAGTGGGAGGTTAAGAGAGGTGTGGTGGAATCGTATAAGAAAGGATTATACGCTTTCGAGTCGGACGAAAGTGTTTGTCATTTGAGTCTTGATTACTGTTGCTTTGTTTGACATGCGAAAGACAATATGTTATTTGAGTCATGTACTACTTCGAATTGTCTACTTATCTGATATTTGATATGCCAGCATACCAAGGCCATTCATACCTAATTCATTACTTGACTTATTCTTTACCTCCACTTACATTTTTTAATCTCATAATAATGTCTCCTTTAATCCTCGTTCCCTTTCTCATCCCTTTCTCCCACGCCAAAAGCGATCGCAACGGCCCCCTCTCCCTCGATTGGTCCACCACCAAAATCGGCGCCGAAGGCCCCTGGAACGCTATCGCCATGGATGTCCATGTACGCCGCCCGCAAATACGAAACCATCGTCCTATCCTCTAAATACTGCGACTACAACCAATCCTCCTCCCTCTTCTCTTCCTTCCCCGATAACTGCTTCCCCAATATCGCTGGCGTCCTGACGAACGGAAGTGACTATTCAAATTATCAGTTGACAGTGCCGTTTCCGGCAAAGTTTGTGCAGTTGGGAACACAGGCGACGGGGAGTGACATGGAGAGAGGGCTGTTGACTATGGATATTTCGAACAGTCAGCAGATTTATTATCAGACAGAGAAGATTAGTACGGGGATTGCCGAGGATCAATGGATTGTGATGCCAAATGGAGTACGGTATCCGCCGGCGGCGAGATGTCTGGGGCTCGGGGCGGATAAGGATATGACGCAGACATTCTCTTTGGGGGCGGATGATCCGATAATAGGGCAACTCCCGGCGGCTCAGTTGTATAATGAGACGTATATGCCAGCTTACTCTTATGTGATGCATTTGGGGTCAGCAACTGGATGGGCAGATGGGAGGATGGATGGGTCTTTTGTCGTGGGAGGCTATGACCAGAATAGAATTGTTGGGGAGGTCATGTCATATAATGGGGACTTAACCCTACGGGATATCGCTATAAATACTGTTGATGGCGGCTCATTGTTCAATACAACTTCAGGTGAGACTTTGGGAGTTTCTGATCATGGTGTTTAAAACATACTAACTCAGCCATTTATAGGGAATGTCACTAGTCTTCTAACCATCGGTAACTCCTCCATGATTCCTGCAGTCCCCGTCAACATCGATGGCTGCTCCCCTTTATTTCTCTCTCCAAAAGCACCTGTGACGCCATCGCCTCATATCTTCCCCTCACATACCTCCCCGACTTCGCCCTCTACGAATGGGACACCACTAGTCCTATCTTCCAGAAACTAATGACCTCGCCCACTGCCCTGTCTTTTGTTTTCATGAAAAACAGCAACACGCAAAACCTCACCATCCACATCCCGTTTATGCACCTCAATCTCACCCTCAGCGCCCCCTACGTCGCCAAATCCATCCAATACTTCCCTTGTTACGCAGGGCCATCCGGCGATGGCTACGTTCTCGGCCGTGCCTTTCTCCAAGATGCCGTCATCGGCAACAACTTTCTCAATGGCTCTGTAACCACGTGGCTTGCCCAGGCCTCCGGCCCCCGTATTCAATCCTCAACAAACATCAAGTCTCTTGACCCAACCGCCACAACCCTCGAATCTAACGGTAATGGCTGGGAAGAATCCTGGTCCGGCGTCTGGACTGCACTCCCCAGTGACCCAACAACATCTACCCCAAAAACAATATAGCCTCCGACGTCGAAACTTACATAATAATCGGCGTCGCTTGTGGCGTCGGAATTGTCGCGATCGTCGGAGGTACCTGGGTTACCCTTTACCGCCATAAACGGAAACAGCGACTTCTCAAGGAAGCTATGGAAGCACACAGAGGGTCAAGTTCATTGGATGATGGAAAAAGGGGGCCCATTGCGATAGAGTTGTTTGAAGTGGATGGAACAACGAAGAGGTGTCCGTGGCCGGTCCATCATGCGTATAATGGGAATTTGGTCATGGAGTTGCCGGGATATAGTGGACCAGTGGAGATGGCGCATCATACGGATGTGCCGATTGAATTGCCGTGTACGGAGTGGCATGGGCCGCCGGTGGAGCTGCCAGCGTGATCATTATTATCGTTTCATGTTCTGTATTTTCTAGTGTTATTTTTAGATTGGTGTTTTTCAGCGATTGATACCCTTTCCTAGTTTTAGTTTAGTATGAAATTTATTAGTTTCTTTCTCCATTGAGATGCTATTTCTGTGTTTGCTTTTGTATGTCTTGAATCTTTACATTGTCCTCGAAAATAATGCTAACTTTCCCCACTTTTCGTGTAAGTGGCCCTCATTCCATATTTGTGCTGTACAAACTCTGGGAGTTTGTACAGCACAAAGTATGATGGGGTTAACTTTGACCAATTAGAGGTTCGGCGGTCTAAAAAGGTTGCAGGCTAGTCAGAAGGGGCATTAAGAGCGAAAATACAAGTTGAGTGGGTAAGACGATGCTATTTCTGGGGACCATAATGTTGTCGATTCGGGGTTATTTTTTTGTGCTGCTGGAAAAAGTGACATTATGTGATGGGTAGTTGTAGTGAGGTAGAGTTTATTGTGGGATTGATATAAGGTTTCAAAAACTATTGAGTGGTAGTGAAAGTAAATTGTGAGTGTATTATCTTGATGAATGGCAACAGTCAATGGCATACACGGCGTAGCTGTTTAATTCCGAAAACTACATAAATAATTTACAACTAAGAACCTCAACACAATGCTCCCTTACCATTGCCGCAGCCGATAGACCCTCATCACCATGTCTTTTATCACCACTCCGCTCCCTTGTTCTCGGACTATTCTTCTTCCTCCAGATCACTATGGTCTTGGGCGAAGAGCAATACACCTAGACCGTCTCCACCATCTTTAACAACCTCTCCCCTCTCACCATGATTAGCCCCATCTAAAAATGGGGCAAGCTTCTTGATCCAAAGGCCTTCCCTGCTGACAAAGGTAGCTGCATTATGTCTTCTTGTCACCTTTCGTTCCTCGGTATGATGAGAAACCACGCTATTATAAGTTCAAGCAGTCACGTATATTCTTTGATTTAAAATCGCTCGCTAACCGTATTCTTAAAACAACAGAAACAACCCTGTGGGAACCACATCCGCAACTTTTGCTACGACGTCCTCGGCAACTGGACTGCCGGCAAACGCATGTTTGAATGCTACGGCGATACCATCAAGAAAAACGACACCGATAAGAAAACCAGCATCATGCAACACTCCTTATTCTGGTCGTGCAAAGGCAGCACGTGGCCAGAGACGCCCTTGAACATTCAGAAAACGTGTACTTGCGCTTTTAGCACGGGGTGGACAACAAAGTCGATGAATCGGTTGATGGTACTGAATAATACACAGGTTTTCAAGGAGGCCGCGGAGTGTACGGCAAATTTGGTTGAGGACTCAGTGTCCGTACTAAGGAAAAAGTTATTAGTGATACTACGAGGATATTAGGGTAGAGATGTCACTTAATGCTATATAATAGACTAGATATAATGTGAACAAGATAGTTACTTGAACCCTAGTCAATGCTTGTTGATACCATCACCGATCGAGCATCCGGCAACCGACATCGTTCTCTAAAAGACCCTAGTGTAACCCTCTAGTCACTAACTGCTCTTGGTAATATTCCGCGGGTGCCGTTTCACCCGAAGAGTGGCAAGAAAATCGAAAAAATGCCACTGTACCACATTTTCTAGAAGCCTTCGAGTTCTTCATCTCGAGTACCCTAGCATCGTGATATCCCCAAGAAATGAAGAATACGAACTGCCGCACAATCTGTTACTGATATTTGCCAGTCTGCCCACTACATATAAAAATAAATATCCAAATCCAGCCTGTAGAAATTCACATTGTCCGTTATCTGAATTTTATTCCTTTATTTTGATGTCAGAGTCCAAATTTAGCATGCCGACTTGCCACCGAGAGAGAATGAGCGCTAGATTAAGCCACGCGGGGCCCCTGGACACCACCACTAGAATTGGCTCAGTCTTGGCTCGTTATCCGTCCGTGAATCCTGATGAGTCGAGACCATTATGAGTTCGCTCTTGAGTCTTTGAATGTATGGTTCCTTTTTTGTAACATTTGTTTCTTGAATTTGAACTCTGAATATTGATGTCTTTTTGTTCTTTCTCACCATTATTCTGTCGTCCTAATAATCTTGAGTTTATCTCCTTGGTCTCCCCTTCAAACTCACACCCAAAATTCTCGGAGGCTGTACCCTCGTCAAAAATCCAAACAATACGACATAATACGTACCCTCTCTCTCAATACCATTTCCAATTCTATTCTACTACCAGAAAAAAATCCACAAACATTACTTCTGATTATCCAAACATACGAACCCACCCACAACGCCATCCCTCCCCACCTCACCACCCACTACCCCCTCCTCGTCATGGACCATGCCCCCTATCGCCCCTCGCGCCCCGCCGCCACTAGACCTCACCACTCCACTTTCAACGTCCTTCGGAAAACCCCCTCACTATCCTACCTTTGCAGCGCCGTTCCAAATGCCGCCGCCGGACCCCCAGTGGTCGCCTTGCAGACCCTGCGGGGCCCCGATGGGAAAACGGATGGCCAGATGAACGGGATGGCCGCCTCATGGTCGCGTGACCCGTCGGTGGTCAAGTTGCCGTTTCAGTGGACGTTACATATATTGACGATACTGTTGGCGACAGCGATTATGGCGTTGGATATTCAGATTAATTGGTATTTATGGATTTCGAGGGCGAGGTTTACGTTTACTTTGGCGATCTGTATTGTTATTGTGGCATTGCATGTGTTGTCGGCCGTCTTTTTGTATATTCGAGGTGGCAATATGTTGAGGACTTTGTTTCATTTTGCGGTGGACATGTTCACGGTTGTGCAGTGTATTATTATGGTGGCAATGATAATTGTGGATACAACACAGAATTATGTGTTTGAAGGGCAGTTTTGGGGCGTTGATCTAGACTTTATCATATCTATGATTCAAATCTCTTTGACCTTTCTTCTACTGTAAGTTCTATGCGACAACCTACCTTCTCTCTACCCATGGACCGCCATACTAACTAAAACTGCCAGCGTTCTTACTCTCGCTCGCTGGATCCACTATCAACGCTTAAAATACATGGCCAAACGCCAAGTTTGCGAAACTGCCGGTTTCCAAACCCATCCCACGATTTCCGACAAACTCTCCATAGTTCCATCCACACTCGAACACGGTCTTCTTACCTCTCAACCCGTCAAAGCCACTACTCTACCACCTGTTGAAACCGAAGCCCTAGTCCCAATAGAATCCGACAACAGCATCATCGAAGCCCCAGCGTCGGTCCCTGTGGAACTAGACGTAGAGCCGCGGAGCTCAACAGTTAGCAGATTGTCGTCACCCCCAGATTACGAGACAACGAGGAGTTCTCAGGGGTATCCAAGGGAGGTTATTGCGGAGGGCAACATAGAATTTGTACGGGAGGTGACGGTGGGAGATTTACTAGCAACGGCACAAGTGAGAGTTAATGGGGAGACGCCAAATGAGGGGATACAACGAATGATACGAGGCGAACGACAACCGCAGCTGGTGTTTCCGGGGTGGCATTAAGTCATGGTTATTTTGATTTTACGGCGTATTGGAGTTTGTGTTTAAAATTTGTGTATATAAAAGAAAAATTATATCGGTTGGAATATTATGATTAAAGATTATATATGGTACCCATGTACATAAACATGAACGACACCGTTAACACTACTACTTTATCACTCTTGAGTACAATCTATTGGTAACGTGTACAAAATATGAATAAACAAAAAAATAATATCATCAAATCGTCACAGCGACAACCCACCTTCACTTTTCAGCATCAGTCCACCCCTTCATGAACGAAGCCATGTTGTCCCCAATCGCCTCAACCACGTACCCACCCTCCAATACAATAACCGCCGGAATCCCCCGCACACCCTTATGTGATCTCGCCGTATACGCAATCGTCTCGTAATCCTTCGTCTCCAATTGGAACGACCCCAAAGGATCTCCGTGGTATGTATCAAACCCAAGACTGACTAACACATACTCTGGCCGAAATTGTGCAATTCTCTCCAAGCCCATCTTCAACTTGTCAATATACTGCTCTGGTGTCGACCCAATTTCCAACAGATAGTTCACTGTGTACCCCGTTCCCTCTCCTACACCAGTCTCCTCTTCAAACCCAGTGTAATATGGATATTCATCCTTCCCATGAATACTCACATACAACACATCCGCCGACCCATAATAGAAACTTTGCGTTCCATTTCCGTGATGGAAATCCACATCCAACACAGCACACCGAACCTTCCGCCCCTTCAAAAACGACAACGTTCTCTCCGCAACAACCAAGTTATTCACATAACAATAGCCCCCAGCTAACTCCGTCGTACAATGGTGCCCTGGCGGTCGACATAGCGCTAAGACAGTCTTCGTATACTTAGGGCCAACGACTGCCTCAACATCAACCTTCTCTCTTCCTGCTAGGAATCCCCGAGCCCTGGCAGCAGCCCTAGCATTCTCAGCCTTAACAGTCTCGACCGCTGCCGTCACAGCAAGATTCGCTGAGGCCCGAATCGCACTCCAGGTCCCCGAGGAAACTCCTGTCGACATATCGAAACTCCAAAACCCGTGCCGCGCATACAGGTTATTCGGCTTTCTGGGCTGCATGGGGCGCGAAGAGGAAAGGAGGCCCGGGTGCGGGTAGCACTCGGGTAGGATGCATCCATCCGGTGCCACCAAGTCCTGGGCGATAAAGTCAGCCCAGATAGTCTGGAGGTGCATGATGTAACTCGGGTTATGCGATGTGGCGATTATCGTATCCGCTAGTGTATGTTGCGGCGGCGGCGGACACCCAATTGGTCGGACGGTAAGAAATGGCAAGGGGGATAACGACGCCTTGATGTTTATGATGCGCTCTGGACACTCCATTGCGTCCATGAGCGTATTGCTGACGAACTCTTGCGTCTTGTGCGCGAGTACGAGATCGTCATAGAGGACCAAGAGGGTACCCGATAAATCGGGCTCAGGTGGTGGCGGTGAAACACTCCGGGCGCGTTCGGTGAATAAGTTTGCGGGGCGCCGGGTTGTTGCGCGACTAGATGGGCGGGAGAGCCCAAGGATGATGTCGCGGGCTTCAGGGATGGTTGTGGGGGGCGAGGGGCGCAGCGCGGGGACTCGGATGAGGGTCATGATTGGGATCGTTTGTTGGACAGATTAACAATGTATAGAAGTGATATATTTGATGATCTTGCGTGACGGGTTGCACGTTAGAGATAAGGACTCGGCGTTGATCGATGAGACTTAATCACTGAGATAGAGGAAGGTATATGAATATAATGTACAACGTTCAAGGCCAGTCACAGCCAATAGCAATCCGATTTCACCGTCAATGATTCAAAACACAGGTTTGCGATAATTACGTTCTTGTCCAGATAAATTCCAATCCAGGACTTTGTCCTCCTATTATCTGTTTCGCAAGTAATATTCGTCCACCACTTCCTCTTTCGTGATGTCACGATTCGGCAGTAAACAACAAAAAAAGCAACACACTTCTGCACTTGCCGTTCTTTGTCTGGCGTCTTCTTACTTTCCTGTGGGGAAGTGCCAACTATACTCCAAATCGGGTTGTATCTCCGTTACAATAATGGCTTGTTTTGAGCCTTTGATGTATATGCTATAAGTTGTGTCGTATTAGGAAGGTGTAAACAGGTGCTTTGAATTGAATTTGGGAGTAAATAATTCAAGGAAAGAAAGTGTGGAGGGCAGAAGCCCGTCATTTGAGAGCAAATAGCGAAGGAGACATTCTTATTGTCTAGTGAATGATGACTTGTTGTGTCGTTGCTAGATTGAAGGTTGTTTTTGGGGCTAGATAGGAGATGGTATGGTTTGGAAATGCAAGGAGTCTCTTGGGTTTGATGGACAGGTATGGTATGCGGTTCCGAAGATGTTGGTGCGGGAAGACGTGGGATTGAGAGAATGTGATGTTGTGGTGGTGAGATTGCTCGTGTAGAAGCGGTGAATCTGCTGGGAACTGTAGGTAAAGTGTGGTTGCAAGCATGAGCATGGCCTGCTTGACGTGGGTAATGATACTTAACCGATCTCTTGGTTCCCTGAATCGTCTCCTATAGAATGGGTCTCAAATGCATAGAAGAATAGTCATGTTATCAATAGGAAGTTGACGAAAATTATAACGTTCGACTAATATTACTTGACTATTTATCTTTTGATAAATGATAGACTGCTGGTAATAGTACAGATATCTTTACTTGCCGGTTTTATCATGCAAAGTATTATCGTCCTTTTAAACGCATGTAACTTATTTGCGTCCGCATGTGTGTCATCCATTGTAAAAACCAAAACTTGCTTGCTTATCTAATGTAGCTGATGAAAGTGAAGCTGATATCAATATCAGACGGTAGTATTTGTACCTATAATGGGAGCTCACTAGAGTGCGGATTAGGAAGGTACTGCCGTGCCGAATCTCGTGGTCATGTCCCACTTTAATCACCGAAGACTGGTCCCATATTGAATGTGACCTCGGGTATAAGGGTTGGTGTAAGTGATGTTAAACGAAAGAAATGATCGGCCAGGGAACATCATGATCTATCATAAACTGTGGTGAAGTGTATTGGTTCGAATATTGTAGATTAATACTGCGCCAAAGAAAAAAAGACACCGAATGTGAGTAAGACAAAGTTAAATGTGACGGAATCAAAACGATTAATCACTAACCCATGACAAGACACCTCCGTGTGATGAAGCATGTAGCGGTCCGATATATGTAAGCTGGCAGTTCCATAGTCACGGAAATCAACAATAAATAGCAGTATTTTGATACGAAAGACCCGCTGATGGCCAAATTTTCATGTATCATGTACCTCCAAAGGCGACCAGTCGGTCAAATACTCTATGTTATCAAGTGTCTTAGCACATGTCAATCTAGTCTCATAGGTCGCGATTAGGTGGTGTAGACATCCGAATAGTTGCTTGGAAAGAGACGTGCATAGCACCAATAACAACCTGTCATTCCTAAATCACGATCGGTCACTCAATCATAAGAATATCTCAACAATCTTTCATTGGACAAATAACCTATTCATCCCACACACTATCTCCTCTTTACCTGCAGCTGTACATTAAAAATTCAACCCTTCTGTCCTCCCAACCTCGTAATATGATGTCTCTCCACTCCATGGCGCATCACCAAACAAGTGGCGTCGCCCCTAGCAGCGCCCTCGGGATCCCGCTGGTCTCCCGGATGTCAACATAATTACGAGCTTGGAGCCCTGCGGACGCCCGAGGACAGTCAATCGATTTATGCGTGTATCTGTCGGTGCCGGCGTTCTCAGCGATGCATGATGGATTAGTGACGTGAGAGAGGGCGCCTAGGGAGTCTATAAGGTGCAGGAGGAGGGCGGGTGGACAGTGCGGGTTTTAATGTGTAGAGTGGATGCCCTGGGAGCGGGAATATAGAATATATGTAGACAGAGACCATGTAACGGAGTAGTTGCGGAGACTAGCGGATCCGGAGAATATGAGAAGGTAACTGTAATGATCTTCTGCCTAAGGATTCCGGGTCTATCGATTTGATACTAACACAGCCGAGAGGCCCCAGTAATGGCTAGTAGGGCTCCCTTTATAGCCTGTCGGTCCTACCAAGCCCACGACTCCACTAAATGCCTTCAGAAAATAATGCACAGTCTGGAAAGAACGGAAGAAGCTTCATTAGTACGGAGGCTGTAGTAAATCGCAATCTTGAGTGCAGAGGGATTCAGGTGCGGCTGGAGTTTCCAGGCGATGGTGACGGGAAACGGCGCCTCTGCTGTGCGAGAAAGAGTGAGACTTGCAGATGAACAGGATGTGATGAGAATGGGTTGAGTTTGCATAGGGGGAGGTAAAGGGTCTATTGTTTCATGGAAAGACGGAGTGATGTAGATATGTCTAGTTAAGGAATGAGTTGAGAAATGTATTTAGGGAGGTATATTGGGTTGACAGATGGAGGATCAGGTACAAAGGAAGAGTTACAGGAGTAAATGGCCCTAAAGAGATAAGCCGTAGTTAACAAGAAGAGCTAAAGTTCACGATTAACCGGCCGTAGTCATATTAAGGGTTGAGGGTTTGACTAACATGCATTTAGTCATACTTAAAAAAGCTGGTGATCCTTTGAATAAACAAGATATCACAAACAATGAAAATTTTACATACAAATTTGAGTAATAGCTTCTTTCACTATTCTATAATTAATAAAATAAACCAATTTCCATTCCATCATCTGCACGTCGCCATCTCAAACAATGCCCATCATCAGCTTCATTGGCCTCCTCCTTTATCTATAGTACAACCCCTCCAACTCATAGTAGATTACAGCTTCCACAACCCTCCCTGATTTGCCTAAATGTCGTCCATTAGGAAGATAAAGAAACAGCAACAATCACATGCTGAGCCTCACACAGCACCGGATTCCTTCGTTCTGGTCCTTTGGTCTTGATATTATATTTTTGCCACTGATTAGCCCGTGAAATAACACCGCGAATATCGCAATATCAAAGTCTCGCCCACGACTTTAATCGACTCCGATAGACATGGAAAGGCTAATGTGATTTCTGGCTACATAATCACGTAAACAGCTGGTCTAATTACTTCATACTGGGGCAGACCGCCTTCAGATCACGGATTCTTATTTCTTTTTATGACAATGACTTGTCTAGATGGATACAGCAAGCATATAGAGAGCCCCTTCATGCAGCAGAAAAGTGATCGGCTAGTTTCTGGCTAGACGCTGGGCGAGTGAGTTAGGATCGGCGGTAGCCCTTATGGGGATGGCCAGGGATACAGCCATTGGTTTTAGGCGATGAGGTTTCAGTATTACGGCTTGAAAGACGCAATAACATGAGGTTTTACAAAGGGTTTGTTGTCCAATGTCACAACGACAGTTCGTTATATCAGAGCAATAAGAGATAATATCGAGGAAATAACCTCAAATTTCCAATCTCATATAGTCTCTTTCATACATAATCAACTGCACTTCGAGACCTTTATATTAACACTAACCACGGCCATCATCAAGTCTAGATTCCCGATACGAAAACCAGAACCACTCAATGTCTCGTAGATAATCCCCTAATAGAAATTGATCACCACGAACCCCCTTCCCTCAATAAACAAACAAGGGGCAAAATCTAGCCAAGGGGCCTCTGCCACGGGATCGTCGCACATCATCACCTCAAGCACTCACTTCCACTTCATTCTATCCACCACCCCAAATTCCCATTTGCCTTCTCCTGCCCTCAACCCCAAGACAAACAGAAAGTTCTGATTGCATTATTACAATGACGCCCCAACTGATTCACCTCATCGAAGGAACAAAATAACAAGGAGTCGCAAGTGTCTAGACAATCTTCAGGGCGTCCAGCGTTTAGCCACAGAATCAGCGAACTTGCGGATTGTCTATCCAGTAGATTAGTACACGGACTACGGGCTGGAGGGACACAAGGGACTTCAGGCTAGGGACGACTCCCGGGAGAGGGAACGAAGGGCCTTAGTTTGGTGTGACGGGATATTTGCTCATTGCTCTATAAAGAGTCGAGGGTCCTGCTCTCTAGATCTGGATTCTTTGGAGGAAATAACCAAGCAAATTCTTCAGTCTTTACATTCACTCTTTCACCATAACTTGATATATATATTTTTTCTTTATCATTATTTTTAAGTTTTACCAACTACACTCTTTAGACCACCATGAAGTCCTTCGCTATTCTCGCTGTTGTGTAAGTTCATCTAGCCAAAATCGCATAGAAATAACATACAGATTAATATACTAACATCCAACAGTGGCTCTGCCATCGCTACCGGCTACGGTTCCAACCCCACCGTTGACTCTCCTTATGGCTCCGGCTCCGGCTCCGAGATCTCCTCTGCCGCCCACTCTTCCGTCCCTGTCGCCTCTGCCTCTGAGTCCATCCCTGCATATGGTGGTGCCACCACTATCTCGGTCTCTTCTGCCGTTGCCACCACTCCTGTCTCCGTCCCAGCCTCTTCGGCCCCTGTATCCTCTGTCCCAGCTTCCTCTCCCGCCTATGGTGGTTCTCCCTCGGTCCCCGTCTCATCAGCCCCTGCTGGTACCACCGCCACCGGTAATTCCCCCGTCGGCTCTTCTGCCCCTGTCGGTACTGCCCCTGCCTCATCGGGCCATTCCTACGGTGGTTCTCCTTCTGTCCTTGTCTCTTCGTCTCCCGCCAGCTCGGCCCCCGCCTCCAGCTGGACTACTGTTGGCACTGCCCCGACTGCTCCCTACCCCACCGTTGTCCCTTCGGTTCCCGCTGGTCCTTCCGGTACTGCTCCTTGTGCTTCTGGTGGTGCTTCGCCTACCGGTTCTGGCAACGGCACTGCTTCTTACACGGGGGTTAACCCTCCTACTGTCACTGCTGGTGCTGCTAGACTGTCGCCTTTCAACTTTTTCTAGATTATAAGTTGGTTTGTTTACAGAGTATTAAATGAGTGGTGATTTGTAACTGAAAGGGGGTATTGTGTATAGAGGAGGGAATCTCGATTAGAGATTTCTGGATAGTATCAGTGTATTGCCGCAATATATAGGATTCTTGGATTAAATATATAAACACCAGGAGAAGCTTTTTATATTAAAAATAACTTTCCGTTCCCAAATATGAAGTGATAATGTGACATGATATTAGAGTTTCTATGATAGTACTGTTAGATTCTTGGCTAATTACTACGGGATCATTGTATCGTAATTTTATATAATGGGGTAGTACAGTCGAGTCGCTGTAAACCGTCTACTCTAGTACACCAATATATTCATGCGCCATTATATATGTATCATTAATCTCGTTTCCTCAAATCTATAAATCCAAAACAATTATATAATTAACCACAAAAATCAACAAATTTAACCAATCTCGTAATCTATCGATTCAACGTAGCCCAACCCCCAATCCGTGTTGCAGGTGCCGGATCCTTCACCTTGGACTTAGTCTTTTCCTCTTCCTCATCATCACCACCACCCTCACCACTCTCACTATCCTCCTCACTCGACGACCCCGACCCTTCGCTCTCCCCATCACTTCCCGGATCATAGTCCTCCTCATCTTCATCCTCTGCATCCTGCAGTCTCTGTTCTTCCTCCCATTCTGCCTTCTTTAATTGCGTCATCCTGTCAACCCCGCCTGCCACAGCCTCCTCTCCTTCCTCCTCCTTCATCTCGACACTCCCTCCATTCTCACCTGCTTCCTTCTTCGCCGCCCGGATATTCTCCGCCAAAACCAACTTCGCCTTCCGCTGTTCCACCATACTCCGATCCGCTAACCCATTCTTCTTAACATACTGCTCATTAATCCCCTGATAATCTTGCTGATCAATCATCGAAAACTCAATCTCCTCCGTCTCCTCACTCCCGTTCTCTCCACTGAATACCTCTACCACCATGTTAAACGTCCTCTGCAAAACACTCGTATAACTCACCGCAACAATCCTCTCCAACGGAATAAATAACAGCGGCTTCTTGAACCCAAACAGAATCCCCGTAGCCAAGAAGAAAATATACCCTCTTTACTCCCTAAACGCCTTCACGTGCACAGCCTTCTCATTCGGCCGATGACTCTGCTTGATCGCCGACGCAAAACACGCCGGGTTCGTCGCGACGATTTGCACCTTAGACCCTGCGCCGCGAAAGAACGTCCCAAACGCCCAATCTAATAGTGAATTGTAGTCGCCTGCCAGCACTGTCACTTGACTAGCTTTGGGACCCGCGATGCTTTCGGGCTTTGGGGGCACCGCATTTACGGTGAAGACTAGAGGATCAGGAGATGCGGCGCCCTTAGCGGCGAAGCTGGAGCCGTAGGGGAGGAGAATGTAGTTATGTTGAACCTGAGTCTTTTCGGGAACCGGAACATAGAATGCGAATTCTGTAATGAGTTAGTAATGTGTTTTCTTGAGACTGTTTATGATGTCATCAACCTACCAAAATCCTTCCAAGCAAAAACTGAGCCCGCCACCGGCTCCGACGATCCGGCTGCCCTCCCGTAAATCCCACTCGCTGTAAAGCAAAGATCTAACTTCTTGCGAATTGGGATACTCAGCGAAATATCCTTGATTTCTAACTGCACCTGTTCTGTAGCGACTTTCCCGGCAGGCGAGACATCTGAGGCGCCCGCGTTGGGCGTTTTCCGTCGTTTGGGGTCAGGTTCTTCGGAGGTGTGCAGTTGACTGTGGATAAAGTTGGCAATGTCGTTGAAAAGCGCGACGCGATTGGGTGAGTCTGGGGCCGTATGTGTTAGTTGGGACTTGGTAAAGGCGCATAATGGAATTGAGGAGTATTTCTTACCGGCGGCATGCTTGATGCCGGAGATGATGTCGGGTCGTGACTTGAAGATGAGGCTGAGCCTCTGGTTATCGAGGCCGGCCATAATATGTAGTGGTGGTGATCTCAGGGTTGATATATAACAGCGCTTTCGAAATCTGCCTCGTCGCACGATATTTCCAATTCCGGATCAAAAATATAGACAAATATAAAATCACAAATATCTCGCGACGGTAAAATAGCCAAAAATAAACAATCTAAATGCAAAATATGCGCAAATTTCCCGATAGCAACGAAAATTTGCAAATCTCACTGAGGCTGTTGATGTCAGAAGCGCGTTGATTTTGATAAAATGTCGTTGGTGGTTACTCCCGGTTCGCAATCCTTCCTTGATTTTTAAAGTAATTGCTTTATCAGGGCGGCTGCTGAAAATTCCGCGACGTGCGTGGTAGTTGCGGACAGGAGTTGCTGCCCTGTGGTGATTAAGCTAGCCAAAAAGGGCAGTAAGCAAGTCTACAGATCGTTGGTTTAGGACTGCGTTTCCGGTGTTTGGAAACTGATATATCTTTTGAGACTAAATACAGAGCCATTAGTTCTAATGTGAACTAGGTCTTCTATTCCACTTTATCAATATCACCGGCACTTAGAGTTCACGACTTCGACTCACCTCTCTTGCCGTCCACATTGCAAAGCTATTGCACCTTGAACCGTGATGCTGCGCCAAAGGATCCACTGCCCCAGGTTACGCAGAGCTTTGAAAAGTGGGGCGAGATTTCTATGAGCGGGGATTCCGCCGTCAGTTTTGGGTTATACATAAGGTGGCGCTATTTGTGGCGCATGTAGAGGGACATGCCGCGAGTGTGGCATACATGCAGTGAGATGCGGTGGTGATGGGTGATGGGTGGGATGGAAGAGAGTTAATTGATTTGATAGTGTGATCATTTGTTTCATTATAAAGAGTCTTATTTTTGTTACTGTTTATTTTTTCATTTAAGTCTTATACCAATCTGCGTGTTTTGATCATTAATGTCTTTTTAATTTGTCGACTTGTGCTTACCCACCATCACCCCGCATCTATCCCCATCAGTAGCTTCGGACCCCACCATGTCATTTCCCAACGAGTACGCCTCCCGGCGTGTAGCTGATACTGCGTCTAAAGCCTGTGATATCTGCTATAAAGCTACCACGACCGTCCTCTTTTCTGAATCACCTGAGGGCAAGGTAACTTTTAACCTTGACTCAATCACTAGTGTCATTATTAAGTCTCAGAACTAACAATATGTATAGGATTTCTTCTATGTATGTCCGGTCCACTTGAGAGACAAGAAGTTCTGTACCCCAAAGATTGATACGGACGCAGTTGAGGCAGAAAAGAAGCGGGCTTTGGAAGAGGAGATGAAGAAGGTAAAGGAAGAGTACGAAGAAAAGAAGAAGGCAAGAGAAGAGAAGAAGAAGAAAAAAGATGACGAGAAGGAAAAAACGGAAAAATTAGACAAGAAAACTTCCGATAGAAAAACGAAGAGTCTGGACCCTCAGTAAGCCTGATATAATTCACTACGTTCAAGATACCACCCGACTAACACTATACTCTAGACACCATTCACTCTCGAACCGCGAGTGTTCACATTAATCCCGTAAGTTTCCGTAGATCTCCAAAACTTAGTTAGTTCTACCCTAATAGTCCAGAACTTTTTATGATATCCGCAAACGTAAAAGACGAGACCTCGAGCTTGCCCGTCGCCAACTCCAACAATCCCAAATCAACCGCCAACGCATGACACAAGACAACTTCTTCCCTAGTGTTCCCAGTAGCCCGCCTTCTAAGAAAGCCTAAGGCTATCCCATACCGAAGACGAATGTCCCATGGTTCGCTTGAAACCAGCTGTGTTGTAGATCGTTGGTTCTCTATCGGGGTAGTCGCTTTTGCCTTGTGGTCTGTGGCTAAGTATTCTGATGGGGTCATCAATGTGTACGATACGACAGATTGGATGGCTTGCTTGCTGGATGTATGTGGACTATTTGGGTAGTTGAATATGCAGAGGGGTGGTACAGGGGGGGCAGGGAAGATGATGGGAGTGGGCAAGGTGGTGAGGATGTATGCATATACGATGGCGCAGGTTATTATTGGTATGACGAGCATCAGTTTAGAGGGTTGAGTTAATATTGAATAAGATGAAAGATATGAAGTACTAGGCTGAAACTATGTCAAGACAGCCGCTGGCCAGAAGGAAGATGAGGGTGGGAGTTTGGATATAGTTTTTGTGTGACAATGTTTGTTGGGTTGGAGTGTGCATGATCTGAGAACAGTACGATGACGAAGCGTTCTAATAAGAGTGTGATAGATGCTATGGGTGTTTACGACTAAATCTAAGCAAATACATGATATATAATGATATCCTTACGGCCTTAAGAGCAATAGACACGCCTGTCACGAACCATTGTTCCGCCGAATTCAGCACATCACAAAGGCATAGGGTGTGTCCTCTAGTGTCATTATCTCTATCAACGTCCCAATCACACTATATAGTCTCTGTTCCATCCCCAGATCCTAGGGTTTTACCATCATGGCCATTTTCTAAGAAAGCAAATGTTCCGTAATAACCGAGACCTTACGTCTTTCTTTTATGCCCGTAAGAAAGTTAAGCGTTCTACGAACTATCTATTCAAATCCACCCGTCACCTTTCCGGCTCGATGAATTAAAACACTCTAATGCCTTTGGTCACGATCACTGCCATGTAGACGTCACATGAACATAACCCTATAGGCCCAAACTTTCTCCACCTTCCCTTGCTCTTACTCTGCCCTCTTCTATGTCCCTTCATGGCATACTATATAGACTATGTCCTTTATCTACTCTATTATTGTTGTTCCAATTCTTTGGTCAACCTACGCACGCGGTACACTCCTGAAATGCCCGGGGATTACCCTCGCATCAGCCATGAATAAGACGCCAACTATTGAGATGACCCGCCGGCCTATGACATAGATCTCAGAGACCGAAAAAGGACCGGATAGTGACGGTTATTCATGCCGTGGTCCCCACGATGTTATGGCCAGAAGTTTATGAGGAAGATGGACAAAGTAGGTAGTTGACAGGTGGTGACAGTTAGGGGATATCTCAAATGCGGATGCGAAGGGACGGACTTGGTTGATGTATGGTGATTTTGGCAGCGTTGGAATCAGATATGGAGAAGAGACAATCAAAATCGTAAAATAGCCTTTATTCAGCTATTGAGAACCAACAAACCAGCTAAATCACAGTCCTCTGCCATTTTTGACCAAAGTTATCTGCTGATAACTTTTATGATGCCGCTCTTTCAAGAATAAAGGAAGATTAGACCGACAGTTTTTCTTCTTTGCCTTCGCTAGTTCCATTCCGGGCTGTCCACCGCTACATGGAATCATGAATTCTTCGTTAGGATATCTCGCAGCATCGATATTCCCATTGTCCATCGGGGGTTTTTGGATATAGACACAACGTAACAGTGCTTGGTAAGCACGGCGAAGTGAGTGCGCAAAAATACTTTTCATGGCCAGCATACGCCATGGGTCAATATGAGTATATCTCCTTCAGACCCTCACGTTGCTAGTTAATAGGAGTCTCCTTGGGAGTATCCTTAACACTGAGACTAAGGCATGATCTAGTATTACTATACGCATCACTTACTAGTCTATCTGATATCTCGCAACCTGCAGCTTGCAGTCTGTCAGCGACTATGCAGTCCGCTTTCACACAAGGAACTCTAGTTTCTTTCGTAGATCTAGTCAATAACCTCCAAACATCACTTCATTGGACATTACTAAACCCTTAATCACAAACCCAAAACCCGCATCACAAAAAGATCACTGTCACTAAAAGAAATCACTATTGGAGGACAATAATCACAATGGGTAGAGCGGGAGTATTCTGTAGGTAGGCTTTTGAGGTGGGTCTTTGTATCTTGTATACCTTGTTGGGACAGACAGTACTTTGGGGAAGACGATAGCTGGTGACTCTGATTGGAGAATGGGAGAGATGTGGCTGAATGGGGTGAAAGAATCGAACATAAGGTGTTGAATGGAATATAGAGAGTGAGCTGTTCGTTGGATGGAGAGAGAGAAAAGGCTTATGGGGTAAATATTGAATCTGAGGTGGGTCTTGATAATGGATAATGAAGGGACATTGATGAAAAACAAAATGCAATAATGTCGAGTCTTTCCCATTTATCTGTTGAATAGAAAAGTGCAACATTTTTGCCTATATTTTATTAGAATTGCCTTTTCTCTAGCTACTTTCCACGATTGCCTCTTCGCCTTTCCTACGGTAAACTCCACCATCTCCCAACCTTAACTCTCTCATCACCTCTTTGGCACCTCACCGCCGGAAGATCATACATCTTACCCACTCACATCACACCCCCAATCACAATCACAAACATCAGCCCCTCTGGAATATGACCACACAGTCATCACGTCACAACTTGCTACATTGTTTCCCATACATGTCTGCCCTAATCCAGCCCTGCAGCTCCCTAGGCTCGCCGACGATCCGGGCTCCTTGGTTTGTATTTTCTAATTGTCTATACATGGAGTTTGTTAACTGACTGACTCACTGTTTTGCAGATGTTGATGTGGTGATTTATTAGTTTCTTTTGAGTGAAGGTGGTGTCGGCGGGTATGCGCATAAGGGAAATATCAAATTTTTCTGCCTCTAGCAGCCGCTCTTTCTCTATTCATATAACTTACATAAGTACATTTCCTCTTCTGGGCGTCTGTGTCTATAAACACCCCACCCAAAGTCCTCGAGATACATACAAAGTACCTCGTATTTGATAATCATATAAGTAGTAGGGCGTATCGAGAGCATCATTATTTTCCCTGTTAGGACAGCGTGACAAGCCGATCCATTGTCTCATCCCACCGCCACGCAGAAACTGCCCGTCGCGTATGAAAGCAGCCGGCGCCATCACAATGATACTTGACATCCCCAGGTACGCTTTTCAGCTCGTAGTAGAGTTTGTGTAAATTGCAGGCCATGTCTTTAATACAAATGTAAACATTCCCCGTATCTCCTGCTCCACCACTCCCGACCCGTCTTGATATAACTCCCACCCGTATCGCGCCTCCCTACCCCGCCCGATCTGTTCCACTCGCACTTAATTCCATCCACCCCTCGTCCCATCCCTAACTCGCCGCCCTCTCATTATCCAGCGAACCGCTCTCTCGACTCCATAATTCTTATCTGCTACTCATCTACCAAGATCCCCACCGAATGGCCCTTTCGACTCGGACTTTGCTTTCGTCCCCAACCACCCACGCTAGTCGGTAACTAGGAAGCATATCGGCAACCTTTAGGTGCTAGGTTTCCATGTGTGTGTATGGGTATGTGACTGAGTGTTCAGTGGTATTTTCATGCGTGACGGTCGTGCCTAGGCTCTTGGCTCAGACTAAAATAGTTTATTATCACTCTAACCACACCCCTCAATCTCGATTCAACCCTTAACTTGCTTCCGCTCGCTCGACAATTATGCGTCTACCCCCTTTCCTTTCACTCCATCCTGCATATCTTATTTTTGGCCATCGACTATCACAAAGATAGCTAACGACTAGTGAACAATGAGCCAAAATATTCTAGAGCCACAGCACTAATGACATGGTAACTAGGAACTTCAATGTCCACTGTCGCACAAAATGTTACATGTCGTACAACCTAAGCTAGCTCCACCGCAAAACCCACCATTCATTATCACCACAAACCACTGTTACCTTCATTTGTCTTTAACTTCACTAATATATGATGACTAAGAGCTCTCCGTATAGACCGGTCCGTCCCACAAAACCCTACCACTAACCGCATTCGCCTTTATCCCCCTAAAACACAAGCCCTCTCCTTAATCACTTCGTAATAATCCTAAATCCTGCCAATAATCGAGCTACTCACATAGCTTGAATCATCACCTTATCCACTGACTTCTTTGAGTCCTCTGTGCTCTACGATCTCGACTGGTTACACCATATACGGGATGGTCCGACTGGCAAATGAATTGCAGATGCCAATGCTCATCAATGACCCGAGAATGTGATCATCGTGTCCAGAACTTATATTGTCGTAAAAATCTGCGATTTCGCAGTTGCTCCCAAGCCAGAGTGTACCACAAGAGCAACGTAGTACCACTCAAAGAAACGAGTAGAAAGACTAGGAAGTACAGTAGTAAAAATATGACAAAAAGGAAACATTAAAAGATATATAAACATGTAAAGTAATCTAAAAATCGTAAACAATATGCAAAATATCTTCAAAGTCCGTGATTTTCCGCTCGGCGTTATGTCACCATGGACCACCAAGATCACATGATTGAGTAACATTTTCTAACAGAAGACAACACGTAAAAACACCCCACCACCCATTAGGAAGATAATGAAAAATAAAAATAAATACATCGCATACCGTTCGTCCCACCGTGTTCCCAAAACCACCGACCCAATCCCATACCAAGTCTAGCCAAGTCCATGCATACCGTCATATCGCCTCATGGCTCAATATGTCAAGTCTCCCGCGACCCCCGTTCGACATTTAGCCACTCGGTAATCCAGACCAACAAACTCCCCGCACCCAACTGACCTGAGCTCCAGCCTAGTCCAATCACCGTCGCTATTGACCAAACCGACACCACATCACTGTCCCACGCGACCAGTCACTTAGTTCTTCCCTCACCTCATCAGCCCCACCGTCACCTTACAGATTCTGCCGCACCCTCGGTGGCCTCCGGATCCCAAACTTACGCATTTGTTGCCCAACCGGCATCTCCTTCACCTCATCCACCCGACTCTTCTGCAAACTGAACGCTGGCGTCACCCATTCCGAACATGAACAGCGGAATCCCTTCCATGAGTACCGTCCTACCGCACTCGTACAGCGCGTATTAGGGCACATTAATCTGCCTTCCAGTTCACCTGCTCTCAACGTCTCCTTCATCCAACTAAGAGGTTCAATAAAGTAGTGTTGGCAGGCCTGGTCAGGAGTTGCTGGGGCGCCTGGGGGGGCGAAAGCGTTGCTGTGATCGGTGGCAATGATGAATCGGCCTGTCACCAATGTCCTCCGGCACATCTTACACCGAAGGCTGGGGTGCACTGGGGACTTTGCTGTCTTAGGTGCACCTTCTGTGTTAACTTCTGGTTCTTCATCGTCCGCCCACTTGAGTCTGGACTTGGCCAGCTCATCGTCTTCGTCCTCAAAGCGAATAATAGTAGGGGCTGTGCCACACGCGATCGACAGATCAACATCACGAGCGTACGCCCACTTGCGGTAGATAGGATGATTGGTAACGTCTTTGGGACACGCCATCTCCCACCACATGGCTAATTGCTCGCGGAACCCGGGGTTAGGGTCCGCAATGTCACGGCCGCGACGCACCCAGTCTACAGCATCAAGAACGGCATCATGACCATTACGGCGCCGGCGGATCCGGCGAACGGGGTCGACGGCAGCTTCATGGGAAAGACCAAAGTATTCGGGGTACTTCCACATGAGATAGGCACAGATGACACTGACTGACCGGGACTTGCCCATAGCACAGTGAACATAGATAGCATTACGGCGAGGGGCAAGGGGAACCGAGTCTGGGATAGGTTCCGATTCCGGTTCTGGTTCAGGAGGGAATGGTTTTATTAGGACCAAAAATAGACTCTGCTGCTAACCGGTCTGTCCGGTCGGTGAGAGACTCTGCTGGTATTGATGGCACCGAGATAGGTTCCGGCTGGGCCTCTGTGGCAGGTTTGGGAGCGGGAGCAGAAGCAGGTGCAGGCTCAGCAGCAACCACCTCGGGTTCTAAGTCTGCCTTCAGGGCCTCATCAATATACTTAACGGCAGCGGGAAGATGGACCAAGAGATCCTCATCCTCCATGTCATCGATCTCGATAATATAGTGGTCATACTGGTCGCCGACGGCATCATTGTTCATGTTACCAAGGACTGACAGAATATGGGTGATGCCATGATCTCTCAACGCCTGCGGACGTTTTAAAGTGAAAACACTGTAGTACATTGGAAGTTAGAAACTAGACCTTAAACATGACTTAGTGACATACATGTCAACATGCCAATAGACGTAATTTTTGACATGTGAAAGTAGCTCTCCCTGGCACAACTAAAATCTTGACTGATGTCGGAATCCCAAGATTTTCCAAGTTTCACAAACTTACCCGCCAACGTAGATCTCGTCATCACCGGGCACCCGGTTCAACGCCATAAAGGAAAGCGCACGATCTAGTCTTTGCCGAGGCCGATTGCGGAATTCATCCTCGCTATCTGGGCCGGGACTAAAGTCGTTGTCTCGTGATCTTTCCAGTAGTACTGGTGACGTCGGACGAGAGCTATGAATTTGTTCTTCGTCTTCTTCTTCGATGTCATGGTGGTTTCCCGGAAGCTGACTGGGATCGATTGCAGCTTCACGTTCGAGCTCCGACAGCTTACTAATGAAGCTTAGCCGTTGCGTTTTGAGGCTCTTGGTGATAGGGTCGTCGTCCATAAATATGAATTATGCCAAGTATGAACAAGGCAGCAGAATGGGGAATTAAGGTGCGAATATAGGCTGGAGGGTTAAAGTCAGGAAGTATACCCAATGTCGACGTCTGAATGAATAGTATTTTATGCAAAGACATAAATTCGTGATATGTCGAGATGAAAGGTATGTATGTCGTCTGTGGGAAAACTAGGTTTGTATGTGGGCACAAGTACTAGGCCCTCGGTTCTCATTCCGTAGCGGCAAGAAGAGCAGGGTGAGAACAAAAGGAAGGGACAAAATTCAGACCAGATAATGGCAACTAAACCTAGTCAGATTACTGCAAGGGGAAGTGGCATAACTGGAGGCGGGTTCGTCGACGTCGGGGTTCGAAAAACAGCCGAGAAAAGGGGAGACACCAATTTCAGAGCTGACTTAGCGGAGACTTGGTATCACTAGAGAAGAGAAAGTATCGAGTAAACCGTTGGACCAAGCAAGCCAAACATGCAAAGAGAAAGTATGAAGTCGACACAAATTGACGTGTAAGTTGGTATCGACGATCGAAAATGGCAGCGCGTCGCTAAAATGAACGAGATGCAGGAGCAAAAAGAAGCTTTCCAAGGTTCCAGGCCAATGGACGAACCAAGTAACGTAGTTTCCAAAAGCTCGCCCGGAGTGAAATTACCCTCCGTTGCTGAGCTAATCAAAAAGATAATGACAAGACCTAGAACAAGGGAACCACAAAAAAAATTCCCTCAAAGAAGCTCTGACGATGACGCAGAGGAGCCGACGAAGCACTACAGGAGTGGAGTGGCAAGTGAAAAAAATGGCTAAGAGGAGCTAGCTAACAAAGAGAAAAATGCCCAGGACACTGAGGGGCAGTGGGCGGCTGCGTGCTGTATGTGGTGGCCAGGGGCTGTATGTGGTATGATACATAAAGTATGTGCGGACCGCTGTCGATGTTTCGTTTTGAGAGGGGCCAGCGACGCAGGCGAGATGTGGGTGTGGGTTGGGTTTTGGAAAGGAGGAGTGGGTAGAAGAAGATCAGGAGCAAGCCACAGGGAAATGATGCAATGCTGGAAAGGCGGCTGGCTCGATTGGCTCTGATATGTGGAGAGAGGTGACGATGAGGACTAGACACACGTGAGGCTAGGTTTAAACTGGATTTTTTTTTCTCTGGATGAAAAGGCTGAAAATCGAAATTGTGGTTATTTCGTCACTGAAAACTGGGGCCAATTAATTTCTGCTACTGCTAGTATCTTTAGTTCAGGGAAGGAGCGAGTTGTCAAAGATTGTGCATAAATCTATCAAGGGTGAGGGATTCGATTAGTGATATCGTTGCTACTAAGGCTAGTAGCCACTACTGAACAAGATACCATCACTGGGCTGTCACGTTACCGGGGGCAGCAAATATCGGACGGAAAATAATGTTGGCGCGTAATCCAATTTCAACATCAAAAATGCCGGTATCTGTGTTAAGGCGAGCATCAAATAGTGGTCAGCGTGGCTGGTTCATGAACTTTTGGCCCGGGGAGAACAGATAATTAATCGGAAGCAGTAGTCCGAATCCACTCTTTTCTAAAAGGGCAATTCCTTAGGCTACTTTAAATGTTAAGGGTCACAAACTATTGGGAATTATTTCTTTTGTGCTTCGGAGATGTTATCATGTCAACAGAGCATGCTAATTGTCAGTCAATTATTCTCTGTTTTGGGAGACAATTTGACACCGAACATACTAACAAAATATCCACATATTTGATCATCAAATCAATATGAGCTTGCTTCCAACCATCGTCATGCTCCCCTCTGTCTCCACCTCCAATAACCTGCATCGATGACCCTTCTTCGGCAGAGCCAAGTGCTCGCGTTGCACCGCGCCAGACTCCAATATGCACGAAATCGCCCCTACACTAACGCACAGATAAATTCCCTCCTTTTGCTCCACCACCTCCCGCGCCAAAACAACAATGAGCATTGACCAAAAGCGTCCCTCGAGCACCTATTCAATGGCAAGCTGCGGACCTGATGGCTAAGGACAAGCCTAGCGTAACGTGACCGTTCTGGAGTATGCACAGAATTGCGATATTCTGATGGCCTAGCTCGGGGGGGGTTGACTATCGTGTGTTTGGTGATGGGGGCGAATGGGTCAACAGAACACTTGGCTTCAATGTGGATAATCGTGACTATTGCATTGCCCCTTCTCCGTATCTTATTTACCACCACCAAAGTGCAATGTCTGGTTCAAATCTCCCGTCCTGCATGACCCCTTCGGCCCAACCAACAATCTTAAGAAACAAAGTTGGTTTCCCGTGACCGCCTATCTCCCCAACCTTCTTGTCCACTCCTTCCGTGATCCTTAAATTATATTAGAGGCCGCGTAAACCTGCACTTTCCAGGCGTAAGGCTCACCACAGTTCATGAATGCCATGATAAGTTTTAGATATAAGCTAAATGGTGACGATCTATATCGTGAGATGGTGAGTATTAGGTGAGATGGTGAGTATTAGGAGAGACATTGGACGCAATGGGTGCGAGAAAATAGCTTGTAAATAGTGGTCTTGGTGTTAAAGAGACATCTGAAAAGAAATAATGAATTAGCTTGTCTTGTGAGAAAATTAAAACGATGGTTCTTGACAGCTGTCAAAGGTATTATCATAAATGGGCCAACATTTATCAGGGAAGTTCGCAGTTTGTCTTTTGTATTTTACCATTATGTGATATTTTAGGAAACCCTTCACACCATGGTTCATCATATGGTCACTTCCAAACAACAGTAGACAGTATATTGTTTCTTAATACATGATGTATTCATGGCAAAACATTGCCTTCAGCTTACACTAACACCTATAACAACTTGGGGTTCCATCCCCATCAAACCAAAAAAGACAATTTATATCCTCCCAAAATTATAACATTGTGTATTCACCTACATGACCTGCCACTCCAGCCCAAGACCCCTCCGTAATTTTATGTCGGTCAATAAAACAAAAGACAACGATGCCAGATACAACATCATTCCCAAGGCCGGCCGTAAACAAATCGAAAATCCCATCCCATCTATGCTATCATCAGGGCACAGAAAGTCCATCCCAGGAATACCCGGAGATGTAAAGACATCTTAAACAAGATGTACGCAGCGCAACGAACCCAAGCATCCTCTCCTAATCATAACAAAAACTGAAATATGTAAAAACGAAAGTAAAATTTGAAGAATAAAACAAGACAAGACATGATATGGGTGGATGACCTCCCATTACACGAATAATGTGATGAACGGAAAGGAATAAAAGACAAAAAGCCACCAGCGCCTTACAGGAAAAAAATCCTGGGAACAAAAACAAAAAAAGTCTGTCAAAGAATGACAAGAATGTGTAAAGAAAAGAGTGACCAAAGAGTCAAAAGGTAAAGAGACGTCTACTAGCAAGTAGAGAAATTCCCAAAGCCGACCAACCAAGATGGCTGTAAAAGAAAAAAAAAGAGATCTGCTCTAGCGAACATCCTCGTTCTCCTCCTGCATACAGGCATTCTCTAACTGATTCGTCCACTTCCCACTCGTCCCTGAGTGTGAATGCTTCAGATGCTGCCTAAAGTGATCTGCTCTGTAGAACTTCTTACTACTATTGCATTCCCTAAATTTATGCGCCGTCTGGAGATGGTGAATGCGCTCTTCCCACTCCTGGTTCGTTGGCGTGCGCGTGGTACCATCCGGCATGAGCCCACGGCGCTCAAAGTCTTCGCCGCAGTAGCCGCAGGTGTCAAATTTTCCGGCGGATGACTGGTTTTCGTGGAAAGCCTTGTCGTAGTTTTTGAGGGCGCGGCAGCTCCAGCTGTGACGGCGGACGTGGAGAGAGTTTTGGTGACGTTCAGCTTCGTTTTTGTTCTTGAAGCGGTTACCGCAGTAGTGGCATTCGTATTGCTTTTCGGCTTCATGGGCGCTAGAGTGGTATTAGTGGGTGATATGAAAGAAAGAAGCATTAGGACTTACCGAAGTTCCGCGAGGGTTTCAAACTTCTTAGGCTTCTTTTGGCAGCACTCGCAAATGAATATCTGGTGGAGGTTCTTATGAGTGTCGCCCTTGAGCTCGTTGATTCTGCGCGGGGAAGCCATGCTCCCATTGCGCTGGTGAAGAGGTCTCGAGATCGATTCACGAGGCGAAGTGTTCATGGGAGACCCAGCATCGGTATACGCAGCAGGGTGAACAGCCGAAGGCATATCCATAGGGTGCGTCTGACCAAAGGGAGTCTCGATAGTAGCCATACGGCCAGCAGGAGACAGCCGGTACACAAGTTCCCGCCGACGCATCATGTCGTACTGAGCAGCCGGGTTTGGCGCGGCCGGAAGAGGGTACTCGGCATCCAGAGGCGACGATGCCCGGCGCTTCATACCCACACGATCTTGATAGGCGTTGCGCTGCATATCATGCTCATCCATGTGCATGGGAGCATCGTAGCCATTGCGGCTGATAGCCCGGTGGCCATGAGAAGGCGACCGGTCATAGTCACTGGTGCCGAAGGAGAACGGAGGGGCAATAGCAGATGATGGGGAGAGCGCGGAAGTCTGGTAGGTATCGGACGGAGGAGAGTCTATAGCACTGTAGCTACGGCTGGCATAGGGGACACTGCTAATAGGAGGAAGAGAAGTGTTAAGGACTGGGCGAGTAGGCGCGTCGTAAGAGCGTGAGAGTGTGCGGGAACTGTAGGAACGAGCCGGAATAGTAGAGCTCAGCTTGTCCTTGATGCTGGTGGAGTATTCATCGGTGCTCTGGTGGTGGTACTGGGTGTGAGCACGACCGAAGCCCTCAGCTAGTGACGGAAGACTACACGGGGAGCCGGTTAGTGGATGAGGGGGTGGCGTGGTGAACGGTGGCGGCGCATACCGGATAGAGGTAGCCGAAGAGTTGGACGAGATGCTGTTGTAACCTTCATCTTGCGAGCTTATGCCATCTCGAATCTTGTAGTGAGGACGTTCATTGTAGGAGTTGTCGATGCTGCCATAGGCACTGCTGCTGACGGACGAGACGGATGAGGCATGTGGTCGGCGCTCAAAGTAACCAGAGGACTCCATATGGTTCTGATATTGGTCTGGGCCACTGACTGGGTTTCTTGGCGGAGGAAGCGGTGGAGGGATGTCCCGAATATATGTGTGTGAAGAAGGAATGTTGATAGCTCTGGAAGAAGGGAAGGCATAGTTCCGAGATGGCCGTTTCTCTATATTAATAGATGGGGCAGAGCCCTCGGTGTAGTATACTGATGGCCCCATGGTGTATAGATAGACGAAATGTGAAGGTTAAGATACAAGGTCGAAATATCAAGCAAAGAATGTTAAGATGTGATTGATGAGCTGAATCAAGACGACCGGTTGCTCACGACGGAAGTGCGGGTGGAGAGCTTGGAAATGGAAAAGTGGAGGAAAGCACGATAATGTAAGGATGGAACGGTAAAGGTCAAATTTTGTAGTGGTGATGATTTACCCAATATTATGTTGTTTAAGCGAGCAGTAGTGACAATGGGCGTGGTGGACCAAAGACTTAGGAATCACGTAGCGAATGAATCGTAAGTAGAATATGGATAGAAGCCAAGATGCGTCTGGCGGGGAGACTCGACTTTCTATAAGGATTCGAAAAGTACTGAGAGGAACCCCAAGAGGTAGTATACCAGCTCTGTAAGATTTCTGTGTGGTATTAAAGCGCCTAGGAAGCCGTGTTTGATGCCGTGTTAATGTGTACACAAAGCTGTATTCTCGTAATACAGGCGGCGAGAAATGGATTAAGTGACGGTGGTAGATCGGGGCAGTTGGGAGACGAGTGAGCCAGATTTCGGTGCTTAGAAAGACAAGCACAAGGTCTGGAGAAGAGATAATGGGAAATATGGTGAAAGTCGAACAGTAGCGAATGTGATGAAGAGGTGGTGAGGGGAGACAAAATGCAGAAATTTTCCCTTTGCCTGGTTCGTGATCTTTCTGGGGCGACAAGACACAGGTGAATGAGCCAACGTAAGGAGTAGGTACTAGTTTCCTGATTTACACAGCGATAGAAAGCAGCTGCCACGATCGATGAAATAGGTGACGTAGGACAAAATAGAAGGTACTGATGCTTGCTAAATCAACGAGAAACAACGAGTGGGAAATATCGGGTTTAGCAATCGTTATCGAAAAGTCCAGACGAAGAAAGACCGACGGGGAAAGAGCACTCGCTATGATTTTGTAAAGATGAGAGACGGATGAATATAAATCATGAATATCAGTCTTTGTATGTAAAAAGATCGAATACAATGAAAACCGACCACACCAATACAGATATAAATAACCGATAATGGAATTAAGCGGGTTCTTTTCGTCAGCTTCTGCTGAAAATGAGAACGAACCAGATGCAGGATGTAGGCGGATTTCCCAAGCGTTGTATGCAGTTGAATTAAAGTAATCTGCCAAATATGTCGATGGTTTCTGTAGCTCATCGAGCGCAGTGTCTGACTCCAGCGCAAGTGGGCGATTTGAGGTAATTTCGATGGGTAAATGGTGAGATTTTGGTCGGTAGTGCTAATAGTGATAGAGTTTACTTTGGATTGTAAGAATCGCCAAAGATTTTGTTGTGAGAAAGGCCAAGCGGGTGATGCTCAAATGTGTAGAAGCGGGCGAACGCACTCTTAAGAAACTCTGAACTTTGTCTGGTGGTCAAAGCTCAACTGGGGGCTTCTATTTTCCATGGAGAGTTGTGTAAGAGACAAGATCAATTGGTGATATGTATACTCGGTGTGTATTTAGAAAGGTACATAGGCTTGACTTTCTGGTAATGGTTATTTCCACGCCTGTGGTGTGAAAAACGCACATCCTAGCTAGTGTCTTATATTTAAACCACACCCTCCCAAGCTTCAGTGGGACGGCAGCGTGGATGGACCATCCATGAGCTAGTGTATCCCCTTACCCTTAATTATTTTGTATAATACGGGCGTGTCCATAACGTTGCTAACCAAGCTTGTGATGCCCACTAGGGGCGTGCAATGGCAGCCAAGAAACCTGGTGGGTCAGTCGGATAGGACAAACATGTTAATTCAATAGCAGGAGGGTCTGTATTTTTTTGGCATTGCGGGGATTTGATTGTTCTCTGTATGTATTTTGTATGGTTGTGTGGCTAATGCGCCTTTGTGTGATTAGAGCCAAAACAGGGAACAAAACGGACGGATGGCCACCCGATCGTGAAGAGACGGGAGTCGAAGGGTCTCATGGTGGTGAGGCCACCTGGAGTAATACTCTGGCAGGTGGAGAGAGTGGTAATGAGAGCGGGATGAATGCATCAAAATAGCCAGAAACCCGGATATTGACTTTTCAGAAATCCAATCTCAGGATAACAATTGCCTCCTGAGCCGTGCCGATACCATCACGAGCCTATACTCACACAACCCAAATGATGAAATATAAGCCGTGTGTCAGGGGTGCATTTAGGGTCAGACTCTACGATGTCACCGCACTCCGCTCTAATTCATGAATAATGAGGCTTCTTACGGAGCCAATGGTTGACAAGTCAAAAATCAGCCAGGATCTCGTCAGCAAGTATCCTTTCTTCATCTCATATCCAGGCTAGCGTCTAGCGTATTGAGACTCTATGAAGTCACTTTTATTCCAGCTTAGGCCCTGGAGACACCGGTCTGGTTCATAGCAATATCACAACTTTGGTTGGGCAACGGGAGCTTGTGTCGAATGAGGAAGATTTGAGCCTAGGCTCTGACAGTTTGTGGTGGCAAAGTTTGGCTGATTTGGGTAAAATCGATCATGACATCTGACCAGGAGTTGTGCTTGTAGAGTTACGTGGTTCAAGGAGTCTGGCTCACATCGTGACCTGCGAGTCTTGAAGGCCTTCTAGGACATAAGCAATAACGCTCCATAGATGTTTTTGCTAGGATTGATATCTTCTCTTGTATCCGCTCATTCATGCCTCACAAGAATCAATGCTCTCTTTCCCTCAAGGTCATAGCCTTCGTCGTTTCTGTCTCTATCAATCCTTTTCGTCTTCGCCTCCTACCCAGGATAGTCAATATAGGGCAACACATCAAAGCTTGGTTCAGGGTCAACGAACCTACAGCACTACCATCTGCAGTATGTTTACATTTCCCAACTAGAATTCATCCGACAAAGAAGCCTTCTAGCTACGTAAGTCCACAGATTACTCTTGTTGACGACTTGGTGATTTGGAAAAGGGAGTTATTGTTTGGTAATGACGGGATTTGTATAGTGGCTAAAGGGCTGAAGCTGTGGACTGGCAAGCTACGGTGGATCGTCGGATTGGGCCCTGCGAGACGGCAAGCGACTGGATGGTGACGACGGCAGTAAGATCGATCAAGGGTTATAGCTAAATGGATAATGGAAAGCAGCGGGCGACAAGGCCAGCGGATTTCCTGATCCCGAATTGAGTCTATTGAGTAAGATGTGCATAAGGACGCTCTCCATGTGATTATTATTCTTAGTCACCACTGTGATCTGGCTAGAGCCGTTCATCTAAGCACCGTGTCTAGAGAGATCATCCCATGCTAATTTTTGCAGACGATCTCTCATATGAGAGTATCTGACAGACAAGGCGGTTGATGTCAAATAATTCAAGTTAGATGAAAGGCCCAAGAGGCTGCTTTTAATCTCAACTAAAATCCTTCTGGTGGGCTAAAGGTTATATTTGGCTGACAAATGAAATAGACGAGACACTATCACTATGTTGTTATGATTCGGCTTGTAATGCCTTGCCAAGGCCTCCATTTATCCCGGGTAGTCCTGGGCTCTGTGGCGATGGGAACGTCGACACCACTAGGTCGGTTTATCCACAAGCCGAGACTTACAAGGTGACATTGATCCAAATCATGAGTACAGGGAGTGAGTCCTGCAAGCACCGCCAATGTCTGACTGCGAGGAGAGTAGGCAAAATATTCACTGATAATTCATGATCATAATGCACATTTGTCTCCCATATTAACCCTAAATGGCAAACGGACTCTGTCCGGTCGGCCGCGGGGTCAAATACTCAGTTGTCTAAAATCTACAGCTTCAAGGGACCGCAACCACCAATAAGAAGAATCTCCGGGTCTCCCTTTAGCAGTCAACAAATGCCCGAGAATCCAACTTCTTGTTTTCGAAAGCTTCTAGCAGTTGCCAAAGTTGAAGCTAATCTCTAATGCTAGATACGGTGGATTCAACGGAGTTAAGGGCAATTCTTCCAGGACTTTTGGCCGTGTTAAGCCATGAGCAGGAATTCGTGATGTGATCTATCGAAATCCTTTCGGTGTCAGACGGAGTATCGGATCGGCAAGAGAAGCACGTTAAGCAATGCTGCTATTATGTTTTAGTTTATATTCGATACTAAATAGCGCCCACTTTGCAGTTCTTTGTTGCTCATGCACAAGCCTGTCCGTTCATACGCTTATGAATCATTGACATTTGTTTCTGATTCTTACTGACTTCATGTACAAAAGTAGCCGAAAGTGTTCATACTTTAGCCTCCCACTAAGACTTATTCTCAAATATGACTAGCAAGTCCCTCTTACACAACCTTATGCTATTAATCCCCAAGTTTCCTCTATAGGGATCTCTTAAATATCCATCACATTTCTTCCGGTTCCTCCCCATGGACCACAACGCCTCACGGTTTTTCATGACTGGCAACACAGCTATGATTTGGTCTTTTCCTCTTTGTGCTCTTAATGCTCTCCGGGACCATGTTTATAGCGACACGCTGTGTTGCGCCTCAGCATTTGTGAGGGTCAACCATGATGGGAGCTTATATACTTGTATTTGGCACCCAGAACACACCCTATGATCTGGGCTGAGAATGATATATTGACTTTTCATGATCGGGGGAGACTAATATACAGTTCATAATTTAGTCTAATTTCAATATATAAAGACAATTCACACGCTCCCTGTCCCTGCACTCGACATGTTGTGAATCACGTGGACTGATACACAACATATTCGCACCCTTCAACCTCCACGCTCTGCACAACGCTACTATGCACTCGGCCGCCCTGGGGCTTCCTGTTGACCAACGTTTCCTCCCCATATGGAAAATTATATTAGATGCATGCCCCCCATTGTCACCTAACCTGCTGTTCGACTTGACCGCAAGGTCAATCTACCCGTCACATACATTACATATGTCCATGCCTATATACTACACTCTACTATGCCACACATACAATGTCCCATGTGAGCCCCAACAGCTACCAGTCACAACATATCTCTGCTTGCCTCTTGACAGGAAATCCTCTGACAACCCCACGCATCTCTCTTACCCTCAGCGTCAACTCCGGCCCATTGTGTGTCCCCAGTCAACCGGCTGCGGGCCCTGTACCACCTCTCTCAATTGCCGGTGCCCGGGGTGGCGTTTGTATACGCCCTCATGAGTGAATGATATGGGTGGATTCTTCTCAATAGCTCATCTCCCCGATTTCCCCGTCCTTTATCTGCAGATTGGGCGGGTACAAGACACGCTCTTGTGATGAGGCCGCAGATAACCGTTGGGGAAAGGGAAAACACGAGTATAGAAAGGGCAGACTGTTAAGTAGGGAGAAAATAAAGGAAAAGAAATATGGAATCCACCGTCACATTGGGGGTTGTTAAGAGAGGGAGTTATCGAGCTGTGACTGATATCATAGTCAATATTAGTTGTTGGTACAGTAGGTGTATGTATGACAATGAAGTGGACTCGAGAAACCCACTAGTAGCCAAAAATGTAATTTATAACACAAAAGCATGGACAGGCAGGTGCAAGTGCAGTTAATTATTGCCTACAGCCTGAGTACAAATGCATATGATACATAAGCCCACTAAAAGGAACACAATAGCGATAATATAGCCTCGGCAGGCATAACAAGATCATATCGTATATGCATTCAATAGTCTTGGTTTCTCCTCTTATTCTTCTTCCTCAGAAAAAAAAGAAAAGCACATTCCTTTTGTCTTCCCGCTTTTCTCTTTCCATCCAGCTCCATATCAAACCATGCCATGTCGTGCCATAGCATCCCATATTGTCAATTGCGCACCCACCCGGCTATTAATGTCCTTCTCTCCGCCTCCAAACCTTCATGCTAACCTCTGTCTTATCGTGATTCCTCCTTCCCTTGACACCGACTACCCAAAATAACAACAAAGAATACACCTGGATTTTTCAAATCCACAGGCGGTCACCATTGGTGCTACCATTCTGAAATAGCACCTACCTCTGCAAGTCCCCAAGGCAAACAAAAACAACACTACACTGCAAAGGCAGAAACGCCTAGTCACACAGCTCGCCCATGACTTCCACATGCTGTATCCATCCGCATATCATCCCCATACAATAAATACCACCAGCCCAGTTGAGATGTCTTCAGGGTAGAGCCTAGGGGTTCACGCGTGAGTATAGCATACGGGCTGCGGTGTAGTCTTTAGGGCGGATAGGAGATGGATTTTAAAGGTTAACCTATGTGAAGCTTCTTATTTTCTAGCGTAAAGAGACGCTGAGGTTATTGGGGGGCTGTTGTGTATCCTTATTGTGGCTGCCATGTGTTTTTGTGATATATTATTTAGCATGCTGTAAGTGTAGGTATCCGGATGCGCAAACAATTAGAGTACGGGATATTCCATGAGGCGATAGTCGCTACAAGAGATCGAGGTAGCACCGTTGAATGTTAAAATTTCTTTGTAGTTCTCAAGTGGCTAATCTGTTGAGTTAAAATATATATAACTAGTCAGTGTGTTACAAAATATCCTAGTATTTGATTTTTATTGTTTCATAAGCATCAGGCCTCGATCCTAATGAATACAGTATATCTTCATTCATTGGTTAAGGCCATCATATAGTGTATCATCCAATGTCATTTTGTCATAACTAGCGCGATTTTTGGGACAAATTATTTTCACTAACACGCAGAATTAGGGTTACCGCAACAACATCATCATGTATAAGGTTCATAGAGCTTTCGGCCGTATAACAAAAACTAAATTGAATCCTGACATGGTCAACGTCGAGTATTATCTCCATTTTTCTGTATCTGAGGTTGCATCACATGAGCAATGGCAGTAAATGGCTCGCCAATAGTCCATATAAAAACTATTTTTCACCCCCATCGACTCCTGTTGTTTGACTCATAAATCCGCATAACAAGACCCTTCAGGCCTTTCTGCCGCCACAAAATGGTCCTCAGAAGCCCCTGGATATCACAGTATTATCACACCCTTACCTTCACCCAAAACATCTCCACCACCCAATAACACCAACTTCCCAAACCAAATTCCCTCCATCCCAATAAACACGGTTCAGCCAGCCGTCCCGTTCCCTTGCTACAAATAAAACTTAGGAGTCTATCCCCATGTGGCGACTTCCATCCCATCTCCCCACTCCCTTCCCAAACTTACCTCCGTCTGCATGATAATATCTCCAGATTCACCATGTAAGTGTGCCCACCCACCTCCTGAGTCCCCGCCAATCACCGGGCTGGTTTACGGGGGGTAGACGGTGGACTGCCCAGTCGATTGTGACTAGCTTTTGCCCCGTAGGGCGGTTGACTGACAGGCTGGGGATGGATAGTGGGTGGGTGGATTAGCGAAGACATGATGTTAAGAGGGGAGGTCTGCATGTGGTAGGGAGTGGGGAGGGAGGATTTACTTGGGCGGCAAGTGCTGTATTGAGAGCGGATTTGCAGAGTCCGGGATGGAGTGGGTCTGATGGAGGCTGGATGGGCATTAACTTGGGATAAATATTAATGTATATATATATACATTTAAGCTGTCCATATAAATATACACATGTAATTTTTTTCTTATATACTATGTCATAATTTCTCACTAGACAAGAAAAAGATATCAAACTACGGAATAGGAGGGTTCAATGAAACCTGGTTTCTCACATAAAAGGGCCATCATGCTAGTGTGATATTAATGCTATCAACTTATATCAGTAGGTAGATATCGCCAAGTAACTATCTAACGCATGACTAGTTGCATTCCAAACACTGGACTAGAGAGCGAGGCGGGAGGGTGGTCGGCGGGGGTGAAGCTTGAAGGGGAAATTTCGGGATACACGCCCTTGGTTTGAGAGAAGAGGTTCAGGTATTTGGGTAACGGGAGGAGCGGCTGCAGATATTATCCATGGAGGGTTGTGGGGATTTTTATTTTGATTTATGTTTGAAGTTGTGTGGTGTATTCGGGATGTAGTGGATACTAAGTCTATTTATTATGAGTAAATATGTTCTGCGTGATATATGTGAGTAATACATCTTTGACATATTATATAGATTTTCAATATCAACTTCACGGTATCACCCCGCTCCCTATCAAATTAACCTACCCTTATATCAAGATCCCTCTGCATGATATGTCTAAGCTCCCCCTTTACCTGCTCGCTACAGGAGCTAAATAATCTAACGGTTCCTCACTACCCATGAGGCTCTCTCAAATCCCTTCGTACGTCATTTCTTGGGAATCATTCATCTCGTACCACACCCAGACAAAAATCCTTAAACCACGATACTCCATATAACCTACCAACATACATAGCGCGATTAAACCCGATATCCATCCAGGACCCTCGGCGCACTGATCGCCCTTCTACATTTACGCGGCAACCTTACGAACCTACACTAGCTACGATATCTACAATGAATTCATGCACTAAGAGAATCTTCCCATAGTCTGTGACCATCCGCGCAATCCAGCCCTGTGAATGTTTTATTTGCCGGTGGAGGAGATCCCTGGGCCTCTAGGACATCTGTGCATATTGAGAGCCTCTGAGATTTAGGTATAGTAAAGTTGAGATTCGGTGTTGCTTTGATGGTGATGGATGAAGATTGAAATGGAAGGGCGCGACGGAGAATTGGTGAGAATCTAGTTAAGGGAAATTAAGCCGATTTGGGATGGGGAAGGCGAAGGAGCCGTGAGAGGAGACATTGGAGATCTTTTTTGTATTATCTTTTTTTAATCATAGAAGACAGAGTTAGACGCTAAATAGAAATCTCAATGATAGAAAGGACATTACGAATACCTCTTTCTTCTCGCGCACATGAGATGCCGTGCCGTCTCTCAAACCCCTAGAAACGGCACAACTTTAAGATTTCCATCTCAGCTGTAAATATCCATCCGCAGCCATTTGAAACAATGTGGCATACATATCAAATCCATCAAGGCTTTTCAGGCCCAGAATTCCCTCCCGAGAATGTAGGGAGATTCTGGGGCGTCTTTGAACATGAGAAGTCACTTGGGAGTTTTGAATTGGATAAATAGTGCTCGTTTGCGTGGAAGACGAGACAACATTGGCGGCTGCAGAACATGAATGGGGTGGGTGATCTGACTCATCAAGTGAGACTTTTCAATTGTTCAAAATGTGTATAATTTTCCGCGGGAGCTCAACTAGTTAATGGGAAGTCAAGTAACAGTCAAGACAATTTGTCTTTGCCTAAAGACTAAAAAGACAGAAAATAAAAAGACAACAGCCTGCTTGATTCTACATACTCCTCTAGACTATGAGCGAACCCCTCCGAGTTACTTCCCTCTCCAATGAAATCTCAGGTGATCCCAAGAAGACATAGATGGAGGTGCTTGGATAAATATGCAGGCGGCATAGCACAAGTAGACGGGGTTTGGTGATGTAATTTAAACTGGGCCGAGAGATTAGTGGGTGAGTTGTGTAAGAGCACAGCATCAGTCGAAGTGATGACACTATGGTGGTATGCTTTTAACAATACAGATAGACAGTGCGGAAGGATATTGTGAGACAGAGTGAGCGTTGGTGTAGGGCTGAATCTACTTTTCCTGCAAATCAACTAAACGACAGGGCTACGAGCAGATATCGAAACATAGTATCACTTTCCTGAAGTAATTAAGTTCATGAGTACATTAGACCCTCTAAAAAAATACCAAACATGATCACTTCTCGGCCGTTGGGAACTGCTAATCAGAGAGAGGAGATCTTCTAGAGACCTTTTTGTGAATATACATCCTTCAAAGGATCAAAGTATGGCCTAAAGATGCCCGCGAAGCCGGGATTCTATCTCGTCGTTCCAGATTAACGACGGCGACCCGTGTCTAGTATCCCTTTAGCTGAGCAGCTAGTCAATCATGAGATTTCAAATTCAACTTCAATAACCTAATACTCTCCACACCCACCTGACCAAACATAGTTGTTGTTCCCAAGCAAACAAGGTCTAAAGTTTACGACGGTGTCCCTTTATGCCAATATCACCGCCCAACCCCTCATTCTCAACCCCAGCGCTGTAAAAACTTCGTTAGACCCTGCCAAACCAGTCGATGTTATCACGACATGTGCAAACATGTTGCCACGGCGGCCTAACGACCCACACATTCGGAGACCACGGCACCTCGGGCTTCAAAATGGAACTTATCGCTCCACTTATGAAGAGGTTAGGCATGGAGAGACATATTTATGTAAATACGGATATAAATGTACATAAACACTCGCTAACTACCCGGCCATCGGTTCCATTGAAGCGCCTACCCCTCAGCACGACCGCCCGACGACCCTCAACGTAACGCTTTTGCATCTTGGTGCGGCAGCCATGCATTGCAGCGATGGCGTACCGGAGGGTCCTTAGCAGGCTTGCTGTATATGTATGGGCCGGGAGGGATATGGTCTCGTATCCGGTTGGTAATGAGGAGAGGAACAATAGGAAGCAGCATAAATTGCGTTGCAGGAAGGATGATGCAGTGGCCATTTGGGGATAGCGGAGAGATCCATGAGGCTGGGGAGGGTAATGGGGGTAAAAGAGAAGAGGGAAGAAGGAGTGGGATGGGATTATTTTGTGTTGTTAGTAGTGCATAGTGTTATAATTGTTTCTAGATAACCTGGCAGGTCAACTTTTAGGCTGTGAATAGGCGTAATCTTTGATCCGCCAGATAGCTAGTAGAGACACTAATGATGTTTAAGTAGTGAGATATGTAGGATGACATACTGCCTAACTCCATGTGCCATGATACACTAATATTCCCACCTTCTACACGCATCATCCCATCCATAGCCCATCTCCCACCCCGTAAAAGCCACTTCGCCTACCACCAGCCCACCCGAATCCTCCCCATCCGATCCCACACTCTAAACTCCTGACATCAACATCTATTGTGTCCCCGCTCTCCTCGCCGCACCATCCGCCAATCACATCACGAATATCCCCTTCACATATCTCGGTACGTCATCAATGACTTCCTGCGAGCCTTCCTGTAGGCGTCCGGTACCACGATTCACATGATAATGCTCTGTTTGGGGTCATTCAGCCCTTAAGGTAGAAGGGGGGAGACGGTGGGTCCTAGTGGAGCTGTGCGCGTAATGGGTTATGGGCTAAGTGGAAATTGATGGTTAAGGTTTTGAGGGCGGAGGCACAGACGATTGGGGTGGTGGGTAGGGTTTTGGGTGGATTTTAATTAATTTATTATTTTTTGGTTGAATGGTTTCTATGAAACTGCCATGTAGGCTCAGCTGTTGCTGAAACGGAATTGTATCCTGTTCGAGATAGTTGCAGACTGTGACATAATATTGGAATCCGTATTTCAATCCCGGATTTACAAAACTTTTGTAATCCCGAAATAATTTCTGTCTCATTCGGCTAGGACAGCCTAGAAAAGCGGATATTCACGTTGTATTGGCTCCGTTGGATATCTAAAGATACCCTGATCCTCTCTACAACAATCGTGTCGTCGTCCATAACTACAGCATATACCACAACATCGCCACTCTCCTATACTTTCCTAAACCACAACCCAAAGCAACAATGTGCCAAAATCTAGACCCTCAAATCTCTCACACGAAACAATCTCAAGTCCATCACCAATATCACACACAACTTCATCCTCACCTGCAACCCTCACCCGCCACCCCACCTTCACCCAACCCCAAAAACCAATATTAAGACCCTGCATGACCCTAGGATCATCACATATCTCCTCAGTCTGTAGCAGCTGGTCAAGACCCTTCAGGAGTCACTCTTTCGGCCACCTGCGTATCTATATTGCAGAATGAAGTCGCAATAGGCACTAGTACTGGGACCTGCGCGGTTGGCTACAGGACTTAAGAGGCGGGATTATAGAAGGGAATGGGGGTGGTGGGGGCGTTACGGGGTGGTGAGTGCTGCCCTATGGTGGGTTGTGAAGCTAGGTGGTAAGGTATAGAATCCTTCTGGTGGTAGGGTACTTAAGAGTATACTTTCATCATTATGCATATTTGCACCAATAAAATACTTATGAAGTTTTGTATCCTTTAAATGAATGGTATCATAAAATCAATCAGCACTATTGCTCCCCACGCAACCCATATGAATCCTCTCAAAACTCTTCATCTTGATATCATACTCTCTCCTCCCCCCATCACCACCTAACGTCCCCTCTGGCCCGCATCTACTAACCCCATTCAGCCCTTCGTGCTCCATACGACTCTCCGCCTAGTCTAGACTTCCCTAAGCAGCATTCCTAATCAATATTCTGCGCGGATCGGAAGCGTTACACTGGGCTGTGTCAACGGGTTGTAGGGCCGGAAAAGTAGAGAGTGGCGAGGGGCGTAGTGGGAAATGAATATAGGAAAATGAATATGGTGTCTCATTCTTGAAGATAGGCCATGACTATAGGGTCTTCTGCCGTTGAAGAATAAATCGCGAGGAATAAATCAGAACAAAAAGAATTATGTTCATACTGACAAAGGACCTTGTGCTCAAACTTGGAAGTCCCAGGCGGTTCAATACACCCTCAATATCACCATTTCCATCCCTCTTCCTACTATCACAATATACAAACCCAAATCACTAATACACCCTCTATTTTCCAAGGAGTGCCAATCCACTTCCTCCCATGCCTAACCTCTTCACACTCCAAGTCTTCTGCCCTTTGCCTCGTCGCTGTTGTGCCTCGGGTATCTGAATGTGATTATTGGGACAGCTAGCTAGTTAACTGACTTTGAAGAGATGTTCACTTAGGGAAACATGCTACTGTCTGTGGGCAACTCGGTAGGCTATTTCGCGGGAGATCTATATTCTTTTGGCTTAGAATGAGGCCTGGGTGAAGGGGAGTGATGACTACAGAAGGAGATTTATCTAGATTGATATTGATGGTGTGGGGCACTCGAGAACTTGTATTGTCTGAGGGTTATCCAGATTTATAATATAAAGTGAAACTCTTGCTAATTAATTTTCCACGCCATAGGAAAGATCTGATATTTGATATCCAGGCCTCAAAACTCTAGATTGCACACTGCAATCATCTAATATCCATAAAAGAATTCCATAATATTTACTTCTCATAGTAATACGCTCCCTAATGACTTCACCCTCTTACCCACAACCCAATCTCCTCCCTATCAACCCGAGTCCCGCAATGTAACCCAAAATCAGACTAATCACCTGCACCAGTCCCTGCTCGGTACCCCGCCAGAAGGTCTCCAGATACAAGTTTTCCCCCCGCGACACCCGCCTGCCGTTAACTTCGACTTCTAGACTCCGTGGTGTGCTCTATTTCCTGGGTAGCGGGGTCAGGCCAACGTGATGCGAGGGTTGCATGCATGTGATGACATGTTGGGGGGATGACAAGTGATGGGGAGTAATTCGAGGCGAGGCTAGCCTGGGGGTTAAGAGGATGTTTGGTTGGCGAATGGTGAGGACAAGTTCGCTATTCGAGGAGTAATTCTGACATAACTCGTCATATATGTCGAGGCTTTCTGGTTAGGCCAAGCCTCCCTAATTATTTTAGTCTTGTTTGATGCATTGTGGAGTGAGGAATGGGTAACGTTGGCGGGCGACAAGAAAGACAAAAATGGGTTCGTCGGAAATTACAAAAGTGACAAGGATTCTCCAAGTTGATGAAAAGATTGAGTTCTGGGCTTTGAGTGATTTGTCTGACAAAACGCCTCCAGTTTGAAAATTAATTCTCCCGAAAACAGCAAATGACCATGAACCAAGAAATCCATTTACCTCCCAAACAAACATGGTATATCCAGCCTGTCCAGACTCATCTCACATACCGCGTAGCCCCCCAATCACCAATATTCCTTACCACATCTCCCTAACCCTTCGACCCCACCTCCCATCCGAAATCTCCTAATTTGACCCTTCTTCCCATCTATTTCGTCCCATTCACAAACTACGACCTCCTGATCACGGCATGTCGTGTCGTATGGACAGATGTATATATATGTGTGTGTGGAATCCTCAAGCAAGCGACGACAAGTGACTGGACGCCCCCCCATTTGTGTATGGAGATAACGTGCCGTTTGATGGTAATTTGTGCCGGGCAGGGTGGGGTGACTGGAGGCGGGTCTATATTTATGGTAGGGCTATGGGCGGTACTTGGGAGGTACATGAGCCAAGTTGGATTTTAATAGTAGCCCTAGGATCGGGAATTTATGTACAAGTTTAGGAAAACAATTGAAGTTGGTATCAAACAATAGAATAGCCTATATTCTCAGCACATAAGAATTAATGACTGTGGCTAATGTGGCTTGCAATCAATATTGGATATCACTACCAATTGATAATTACCCTATTACAGTTTTGGCGAGAGCGATTCTATGTACACACACATGGTAACCCTAGTTTGGAATGTATAGACTTCAGGAATTGCCTTTCATCTTGTTTTCCCATTCATAGGTCAGTTGAAACAAACGTTGATTTCTCGATGCAAGCGTCTGACTCAGTAGATATTATATGTTCTCTCTTTTCCCTATTGATATTCTATCGACACCCTAATATCAACCCTGACATACTGATCTTAATCACATCACCTATCCAGCTAGCACCTTACGCACTATCGCGACTACGTACCTCTTTCCTGACCCATGTCATACCTTGTTTAGGGTACATAAATCATTCCGTGACCCCCTCTGTCGTCACCGACTTTACCTAGTCTCACCAAAGAACCCTCACACTCCATTCCCCCACAATATCTACGGAATCATTCAAGACATGATGCTAACTCTCCCTACTCTACTACCCTATGTCTCCCCTCCATTCTCACAACTCGCTCTCCTGACTTGCCTCGTATCCTCTCTCTCTCCCGCTACTAACTTATGTTCCCGTCCGACCGAGTGGCTCTCTGTATCCAGTATCTAGATTTCTCAATAATTGGAGATTCCATGGTCTTAAATAGCGAACTAATCGATTCGCAGGCTCCCTAGCGAGCTTGGTGGTGTCGCGGCTGAATTGGTAGCCCTTTGCATGGTAGTCAGGATTTGGAGCGCATAGACAGTGTCGGGGCCGTCTGAAGAGCGTCTAGGGAACTACATTTGGGAATGTACAGATGGATCTTCGGCGGCTAACTTGATAGATGTGATCTAGGAGTGTGGAGTAATGTGAGGGCCGGGTTCATCGGGGCCATACGGCACGGCTCTGACGTCACCTGGAGCCCGACGGGTCTAGAGGAGATCTTAATGGTTCAATGGCTGAGATTATTTTATCACGGAAAGTGGAATAGCTTAGAAAGAATATATCTTGATATATTTTTATGTTACGATTCCCACAGCCTGTGTTACTGCTTACTGGTAGTCCGAAGCTGATCAGCATGGAGACCGTGTTCGCTAAAAGCACTAACCGTATCCCAAAGAAAAGGGAAGCGTATCATGACATGTATAGGTGTCATATCTCCATATATATTTTACTGTGTAATATCATCCTACACGCAACCTTGTATTCCTCCGAGGCGGCCGAGCTATTTGTGGAATAGTGATCAACTGTACCCATATGCCCAGTTACGCAAAAGAGATCGCAAATATTCAACCAGATCTCGAGCCGCTAGTCGCCAGACACAAGATTCACTCCACAGCTCTATTTCGTTGTGTGGCTACATTTGATTCTATCCTGTCACTCAGGTAAATGGACTAGCGATAGTGAGTCTCGATGCACGGGAAATGCAGAGGGCATCCTGTGAGGTGCCCAAAGATTGCCTGATGTGTTCAGCTGAGAGTTCAGGACGGCTTGTTGGGTGCATATTTTCATGAGTCGTGAGTAAGACATATCGAGCGCTAGAAGTATAGTGACATAAAAACGATGTCAAGTTGCGACCAATTGTTTTATTATTTTAGGAATTGAGTTCGTTTAGCATATCTCTTGAATTCTTCACATACCAATCACAGGAAGTCCAAAGTACTGACCTGACTCATGAGTCCAGTATCTATAGGCTCATCTCGAACATTATTAGAGTTTATCTTATACAATCTATAGTCAATTCTAGTCCATTTCCTCTTCTTGTCTTCCATCTTCACACCCTACCACTTTACACCAAACAACTCAAGCATCCCGATTCCACAAAAGCGCACCCACACGATACGCTCCTTTCCTATGCCAACATCATACCGCCCTCCATCAAACCCAAGCGTCCATACTCGTGCTCGGCCACCCCTCCCCTCGCAGTCCCTGATGTCCCTCTCGAAGTCTCAAAACATCGGCCATGAAACATAATGCATCGATTGATAGCGGAAATCTCCATTTAGTGCGGATGTTAGGATGGTGGTCGATGGGAAGGGATCCGTCATGATTTGGTTGTGTAGAAGGAGGCAACAGCGTAGAGGTTGCTTGGACAGGAGAGAAAATGGTGGATGGATAGTTATGGACTTAGGGTTTGTGGTTGAGGGAAGTGTACGAGAAGGGGATATTATAGAGCTTCTAAGTTAGCGATACAGAAAACCATGCTATTATGCTTTTTGAGAGACAGCAAAACAAGTCGATCAAAGAACAACAAAGAAGCCACCCGTCACACCCGACAACTCAATCACCAACCCCCATGCAGACACACGACGTGATAACATCAACCAGGTACCTGGGCTTCTGTATGCAAGCCTCTCTACATCAATAGAGCACGTCTGCAAGTTATCTGCATGTTCCTGGGCACAGACCCCAATCCAGCCAGTCCGCCAAGCTAGATAGCCAGCCGGCGACCCTAGAGCAGATCCTCGTCGTAGTCCAAAGTGGATCCCATGCACTTCGCATTCTCTTTAGGGACAGTTGGTCAGCCCAGTGAGGTACGACGTGTGGGTGGCGATATATCATCATACAAGTGGAATGTCTGTAATTGGGATAGGTAGTTTACATCCACTGTGAGAAGCTTTGGAGGTTTTAGAACGTGAATGATGAGGATTAGAGATTCCAGAGGGTGAGGAATTACTAATTTGTAAGTTTTGGAGTACTAAAGGCGATGGTGGGCCATGCGGCGGGTCTACTTTTCTGCCATGCCGTTCGGCGTCTGGGATTGCAGGTATCGTATGAGAGGCCGGACGATGGTCGTTTTTACATATAGCAGGAGGTGGGATTTCTGGGAGCTGATGATAAATGCTGAAAATAACAATTATGTAGCTATCGGAATTATGTTTCCGAATACACTGGCCTACATATAATCCCGAGCTGGCGTGATATCTGATCAGAGCGCCCGGTAGCTACAAAATGACATACCATAAATCTGTACTAAAAATGCCGCATTTCGGAGCGTAATGTACCTATTTCTCTGGTTGTCATAAAGCGGCAGGGAGAGGTAGCACACTATTATAATATTATTAGATACAATTATCTAGGCCTAAATCTGTCTGTCACGTCCTAATAATGGCCTGTAGCTGAACGTGTCCACCTCTAAGCCGAGTTCGTTCTAAGGCCGCTGGCTAGCCAACACATAGCAGACCCGACGGTTCGGTTGTGGTATTATATGAATTTATGGCTCTATTGTCACAGCTAGCGTTGGTATGATGTATAGAAAGACTTTATAGCACTGGGTACACAGTTTGATCCAATCCGATATTCCGGGTGGTTTGAGGGCTCTGATTTAACATGGGATTTGGGTGATTCCGCTCTATTTTAGTTGGTACCTGGAGCTAACGATCTATCAAATCCCTTTAGTTATGGCATTATGATTTATATTTGATATCCACGTAACTACTGATATCAAATATTGTTCTTTTCTACACCTTAAAGAACTCAGCAAAAGACCCTGACTAGCCCAATAACATTATCACCACCTCGTCTATCTGCCTCTCGACTGAAATCCCCGTCTGCCGATTTACCCCCCTAAAATCCACCCACCTGCCAAGCCTCGGCGTCTCAACTCCTAGGCGCAGACCCAGTGCGATTTACTTTCTCGTCAGATTCACCGCATGCAGTGTGATTGTGATGGCGCGCTGGCGCTTTGTTTTGCACAAATGGAGGTTGTTAATTAACACTTGGACAATGATGTGATCCGGGGAAGGACATCTGTGTCAGGTTTGGGGTGGTCTGTGGGGGGAACATGGCGATGGGTTGTTTGTTTGCTTTTGCTTCTGGCGGGGAGGGGGCACGGAATACAGCACGGGGAAGTCTTGACTTTTGGGAGAGATTGTAGGTTGGGGAATAATGGCGGTTATTATGTATTTCTATGGGATTATTTTGGTGTATTTTTTTTTACATGTGGAGATTTGAAATATAGTTAGTCTTCTCTTTAATAAGCATATATGATATTAAGCGACATCCAAAAGGCAATGGCTCCTATAATTTTGAGGCCCAATACAACACCATTTTGGCGAGATGATTATATGCTGTTTTTAGCTCCTAATGCACTCAGCCCATTATCATCAAATAAGCGTTCATAGACTTTTGGCTAGTGGCCGGGCGTGTGATGTGTCTAGTGGTAGCCAGTGTTTGATTGATGTTGGGATAGACGACATGGCGAAACGGTCTGAGCGGCTGGCGGTGGTAGGAGAGGGTGTGTAATGAACCCCAGAATAGAAGTTTCGTGGGCTTCGATAAACGTGCGTGAAATAAAGGTGACTATCTAAAAGAATGAGATCATAATTTGAAATTCTATGTATTAAATCTCTATGTAACTTCGGACTAGCTAAGCTACTTGCTGTCTATGAGACGTCATGATATCTCCCAAGTATAAGGGACCACAATATCACTTACAACTCTGGCTACTCCCTCAACGCTCCACACGTCGGTCTTTCGGTTCTAAACTTCAGACTAAAATGTGTAAGGAATAGCTTGTTTGAGATTGAGCCTACTTTTTGCAGGGCTCCTTGTACTCCAATAGGATCTAGGCGAGACATAGGGCAATCTCGATCTAACCATCACTTCCCGCTCCTCTCTATAAGGAGTGCCCTCTTCGATTTACAGCCTCATTACACTGACATCCCCAAACCTGACCTTGACCAATATTCACTCCTCCAGTAGCCATCCTTTAGACTATTAGGACCTTTGGTCGTTATTTTAGCTTCGAGTTCCATGTACTAACGACATCCTAGCCCCAAGTTATCGCACCCATCATCGATTAGCTAGCAACAATAACCACGCTCTCTAACTTACAAACTAGAAACAACACCCAACCCTCTTCTTTAACCTCTAACTCCACCCTAACCTATGGACATTAGCCCTCCCCCGTCAACTTTCAGCTGTCAAACTAACTATTAATAACAGCATTTCCTAATCAGGACAGCATCGAACCCGGGTCGCCCACCACCTCCCCGGTTTCCAACACAGCGAAAATTCACCATTACGAGAATCTTCGCGCCCTGCACAGCAATATAGAAATTACTAGCAATTTAATGATTTGGGATTCCGCAGCGTGGAGTCTATGGGCCCGGGGAGACTAGTGAGACCCGACTTTGTCTCGGCGTGGCGTTCTGCATTCAGCCTGGGGCCGATATCAAACTACTGCACTCTACGGGACTTAAGGGAAAGGATTCGAAGGGTTGGAGTTATCCTCTATCTGTAGCCTGGGGATGACATTTGATATGGGGATAAGTGGGGTGGAAGTGTCTACTAGCCACGTTTGGGGGTATGCGAGTGAGTTCTGGAACGGGTTCTGATAACCGTTGTGCTGATCCAAAGGTCCTGGAATAATGTAAGTATTTGAGATATCTTGATAGCTGTAATATAGGGTTTTAAAATGGCCATGGGGAGTAAAGTGAAGTGGAGTTCTTTATTCGGGATCGAGATGTGCAAGACTTCCCAAGAAGAGGACCTGGCACATATTGACCTTGACTTGCCACCAAGTTGACAACGTTCACCAACAAGGAATGTATATCTAGCGTTATCAACGGTGTGTCTCGCCTATTTGGAACTATGTAGCGTATTGCCTTTGGTTGCGCTTGATGCTGGACGAGTATCAGTCTAATTGGGTATACAATAGACTCATCAATTCTGCTCTCAGCGTCTCCTTTATCACACTATTCCCCATAATCGAAACAATAATACCCTCATCCTTCATACAAAATTTTCGCCATCTCCACCGCAGTCAACCACTACCGTCTATCCAGGAACAGGCTTGTTCCTCTAATCGTCCATACCCTATTTAGACATCTCGTGTTTTTTTGAGAATGTTGCTAGTAGGGAGGCCTCAAAAGAGAACTTTATAGAGAGATATTGACAATTTGTAGCTAAGTTCAAGCGAGAGAGAGACGTTGATTAATCACGCTGAGAGTGAGTTGGTGTTGTATATTAGGGTTGAATACAGCTGGTCCGAGGTTCAGAAGGCAAATAATTAAAATGACAAAGCCATTTCTATTACAAGTTTTTCAAATTTATATTTATCTGTTCTCCATAAAGATACCATGATTATTCTGTCAATATCATCATCGATTATTTCATTAATATCTGGGTACCTTCCATATGCAGCCACCCGACTCCGTGTAAGTCATGCCAACTGTTAAGTACCATTCGACACTTGCCACCACCTGGCACACCATCGGACATCCCCTGTAAGCACCGACAATTCCTCCTACTAGCGATAGCCGTCCAACTTTATCCTCCATCCCTCTCCGGAGCTCTTCAAAGTCTCCGATATCTCCTCCGTCAGCTCAAACCCAACACCTCAGAAATATAGCATCTCGGCCAAACTACCATCCGGAATCCAGTAGCCGTCGCGTTGTGTCTGGCCCAGACCCAATTCTGCTCAGTGCTGGGATACCTGTGGGAGGGCGGCCAGGGTAAACCTTTTTACCGACAGGTCACGATGGAGATAATAGGCTTTGATGAGGTTGTTAGCTTTGCATTAGTCTGGGATAGCTAAATGATTTCTGAGAGATGAGGGGGCGGGGTCGGACGGAGAAGGGGGAAGTTCTAACAATATCCTGAAGTGGAAGCGCGAAGTGACCAGAAGCTCAGGTTGACAGGAGAGAATGCTTGTATCAGTGAGACTACAACGGTGAGTGACTGGGTGTGTGGGAGACCTATAGGGACTGTGTGATAAAATGTTTATGTAGTGTATGGAAATAGAAGTGTATACGAGCTCTTTGGGGCCCCGACTGGAAACTGCGGCCGGAGTTTGCAAGTCTTGACTGGCACAATCAGAATCATCATGATCACTAATCTTGTGACCTCCGACATAACAATCTGGCTATACATATTGTGTTCACTGAACAGCTAAACAGGGCGTCGGAGCCCTAGATTCTGCCAAAGGAATGCAGGCAAAACGCTCATAAATTAAGTCTCACAATAAGCAACAGTGGTACAACTATTCCGATCTTTCCCGTCTTGAACTAGCAAGTTGAACATAGAGGGAGTATACGTCATGCAAAGTATGCGATATAGGAAGAGGGGAGCACCTAAATTAGATGATATTTCCAAGTGCTAAGAGTCCCACATGAGGGAAGGAGTGAGACATCACGGAATTCGCCTTATTGTGGCCCTTTGGAGTTATTGTCTAGCCTCATCGACATATTCCTCATTCAAGACATTCTAGAGTCCGTCGCTGCAATATCTAAGCCTTTCTTCCTCCTGGACTAGGCATCATTTATCATCTCTTAGGACCCTACCCTCCAAATATGCTCGCTAGATAGCTTCAAAATCCGTTAATACCAGATTGCTCTTTACTAACTCTTAATGATGCACTAAATCCGCAAGGAAAACCTGGCGGCGTGTTTCTATACAAGCCTCAACACTACGTATCGCCTTATAAGGCAACAGCTATCCAATCATCTCCACGATCAAGTACATAACATCAACGACCTATAATCTCCCAGAGGAATCCTACTAGATCCTTTTGCTCGAGCTGCTGCTTGGCTATATGCTATTGGGTGGGTTATGTCTGGGGACGACAGCGAGTGTGGCAGACAATTAATAGTGATTGGTGAGTTGAGGTACAAATGGGTGATATATGTCCATTTTGAGACACCATGAGTCTGACGAATAAGGCTCAGTTCGTCTGGCAAGTCGGAAGCAGAAGGTGTTTCATTTTAGGGGTGAAAGGGAGGGGTATCCGATTGTCAACTCCCCAAAAGAGGCCGAAGATATTTGAAAATTATCCCAAAAGACGAAATATCGTGAAAAGACTTCAAGAGGCTAGTTGGTACTTAGAATTCTTTTTCTGATCGTATTTTCCTTGATCAGACCTCCAAGAAATTTGTTCATATCTCATATTCATGGTTCTTTTGTAGCCACGGCGAACCACAAACCCATTGGGCTGGAGCGTTTCTGATGATTCCAGCGAAATGTCTCTTCTCCAAGTAACTCAGCCATGATTTATTTCTCATGCCACCAGAGATTACATGAGCCCACAGCTAGACCCTCTTCCTAGCATGTCCGAACGTCACAGTTCATTCACTCTCCTTCTCATGCCCGTGGATCCAGTCATTGTTCACTTATACTGGATATATCCTCCGTCACTAGCTGAAGCCGAGACATTGCGGTATTTGACTTTATGCAATGCGATGGCCACGGTCTGAATATAATATGGCACCATAAATGTGATTTTCTCTCTCGTACTCGGGATTAGTGAGTAAACATTGACGTATATTTGGCAGGAAATTGACCTAACTGGGAATTATGCAATACAGACTCAATTTAATCATAGCGGGTCTCTTATTGACAGTGACATTCTGATATAGATCAGGCCCTTTCACAAGACTATATCTACGCTAACTTCAAACACTTCGTCTAAGACACTCCAGCACAATACACAGTCCTCGACACTCCCATTCTGCTATCGTCGGTAGCGTTGTTATTGGAGTTAATCCATCATGACCTGAAGCACCAACCATCACCATCTTAAGCTCACATATCTAATTATTATCTAGATATCTTATCTACCGGACACCCTCAAGCCGCCTCCCGTGTAATGCAGTGAATCTATCCTTTGAAATCAGACGCAACAATTGGGCATTACACAGGCGAATAGAGCCTATAGAAGCGTGATTATGTATTATGACGGCCACTAGTTTCCCGTCCTTGATGTTTCTCGCGACATTAATGGGTTAGTGACATAGTTGGGGTTTCCGTGCTGACGACGCTCATGTAGTTATCGAACGGTTTGCCGTATCGAGGGCTACATCAGGGATATAAGTGTGGGCAATCTACATCAAATGTGACACATCACTCTTGCATGAGGGTGGGAAGAGCCAACCTACGGACCAATGTCCATGTCGGTTGTATGGAGACACTTGTCTACAGTTCGGCTTAGGGGTTGGGCTGGGGCTTAACTCCACAGGGAATATTGTCGTTTTGATACTATTGGCCAGTAGAGGTGCCCCGGAAAAGCGCACACGCAAGTACGGCACGTATCGTCGAATCAGCGGGTCCAGGCTCTGCCGCACCTATTCTAATTTCGGTCGGGACGATTAGCCCGTGGTTGGAACTCGTTTAATACGTGACTACTAACTAGTACACCATCTTGTTCGTAAAAGTTCTTATTGGCTGCCTTGGCTTCTGGGAACACCAATCATGATTCTAAGTCACACTTACTATTGCAGAGCGGGCTATACCATCTTCATCTCAATACATCTAGTTAAGGGGTTTCAACCACGAAGTAGATGTCTTGTTGAAACCACACCCAAGTCAGCAGACATGTACCTCCAAGTTCCGTCTAGCTGCTTTAAGTTACCAGTAATCCTCCACGACAGCCACTGCCCAATATAGGCCGTGAAAAGTTCAATAATCGCCTCACCCAACGGGCCACGAGACGGATCTGCGTATACCCACCCAAGATACCTCAACCTCCCGACCTCAACAACACTTCTTGGCACCCGAATGTCCCAACGCCCTTCTATCTCATCTGTATTCGATGTCTCCCGCCATTAGCTGATCACCATCTACCCAATCAACAACTCTCCAGCACCCCAGCTCTCGACGCCCTGTTGACCATACGACGCATATGTATAACTTCGACACCCTACCAGTAAGACCTTCAGCAGCGAAAAGAAAAAATGCTACTTACTGCCACACCTACTGTTCCTAGCAATGAGACCTCGTCAGTATCCGTGCCGTCTACCCCCTCTCCCCTTGAGCACCCGCCCTTGGTTCTACGTCTAGTCAACCCTAGTCTCCAGCGAGTTCCAGCCTCCGAATGCCTAGAGGAAATATTGTGAAAATAGGGAGGGACTGCTGACCTAAGGTCACGAGTTCTAGTACTTCTAAGGCCACTGAGAGGGCAGGGGGCGAAGTTGACTGAATGATTGATAGGGTTCTGTGTAACTTTGCGAGTAGAGGAGAGAGAGAAACGGCAATGGGTGGTTTAGTGGAGAAGAAAGCGTAGGGATGTACCAGCCCGGGTTGTGAAGAGGGTGAGTTTTGTGTCTTGGTTGGCTGAAGACCGAAGTCTCGGGGTCTTTTTGATAATGGTAATTCAAGATGAGGAATCAATAATTATATTTGGTATAAACAGTCATAGTTCTGTATGACCGATAGTCAGTTGTGAAATTCGGTATTTGCTGTATTCTATGATGTATCAGGCGAGTACAAAAATTGATCTGGAGGACTAGTTTTGGGCTGTTATGACATGAATAGTTGTTTTTTCTACTCAAGATTGTAGTAGAAGTAGAGACGCTGATTCCAGGCCTGAATACTCTAAGATCTGTACATTCTAGCAGATCAGGTGGTCAGTCTATGGCTGTGTTCCAGCACTCCCGAAACCATCCCCTCGGAAATTCTGTCACCAAGTTCGGGCATCGATGACACACTGTCTGACAAAAGTTCACTTTGCTTCTAGAACGAATGGGATCTCTCTCCTTTCCCCTTCCTACGGTCTCTCTGCATGTATCACTGATTCCCAATCTTACGGTCTGTTATAACCAAAACTCTACAAGCCTCATAAAGCGGCACAGCATCTATAATCACCACCTGCAAGCCAGAATCTCGAGCGAGTTTCTCATCACCATGGCTTTTCTTGCCATGTTTGAAGCCCTATACTCTAAGTCCATGTTTATATATTCTTCACAGGAACATTGACTTATATGTGTTTGCAACGTTAGTTATTCACACCTTCATACAACCCAAGACAAAGGCACAATCACTAAAATCACATGTAACCCATGTGTGTGTAGCCTTACCGGGAGCCCTCTACTGCGTATAGATGCATTCAAAGTCCTATATGAGCTCATAAACCATGTGGCCTAACCACGGGAATAGCAGCATGAGTCTCTAAGACAACCAAGGGTCGTCAATGACTTAAATTATCTGAGGGCCCCAAAGGTAACACCAGGCCTGAGACTTCAGGTGTATATATTGTTATTAAAACTAGGATCAAGATATCGGTTATAATGTGTATGTAACAAATTGTGTCTTGAAATGGACGAGGGTATAGTGCTGGGCAGACCTTTTGGCTGTAAAGGTCTGGCTTAAATGGACGAGATGCGAGCTATGCCACCCAATTTGGTATAAACGTAGATGGCCAGTGAGAAGCAATTTCATGAACCACATCCTCTCTCGCCGTATTCTTGTCTCCATCGAGGCTAACTCAGATTTCCGTACATTAGCTAGTAATTATCAAGTTTATATTCGTGCTGTCACACTTATACACAGCAATTGCCAATATAAACGTAAACCTGACAACACCTGATTGGCCAGCATTATTCCTTTAAACTAGCGCTTACACCCAATCTTATAGTCCCCTAGCTCCAGCTTCTAGCGCCATAAATTCGTAAAATTTGCCCACTCATCGAATAACGGAACTTCCAGACAAGTAATTAGCAAAGGAATTAGCTTATCAGCTAAAATCTCTAGCATCTTCATCTTGACCAAAGGGTGGGAAAGGTGCTATAAGGGGGCGACAGAAGTTTAGCAAGCATCGGCAACAGATATTGGTATTTGGAACTGACAGGCATGGGAAGTTGGATAAGGGTCGAAGTTGGCGGGCGATAAACCGACTTCCAATCTCAAACTAAAGTGATCAGTGATGATTATTATTGAGAAACCTAGATTAGTAGGATAGCCTAATAAATTCACCAAAATATCGATTCGTAGACAGTATGCTTCCATTACGAATAGGATTTCACATCTAGATTTTTCATGATCACGAAACGTACCATCGTGAACTCTTTTCTACCAATTTTAGAAAGAGACTCAGACTTGGGAAAGCGATTAATTTATTTCATGATTGGTGGTGAACAGACTATGAGAATGTCTGCATGAAGCAAACAGAAGAGCCCGTCATATCTGGACGTGTATTGTCATATTGATGTATCGGCGTTCAATATACCTGCTCGTCTTCGGGATATCTGAGAGAACTCAGGGGTCAACGGACTCGACGCAGTCCGATGGTTCCTGGGAATACTCTGCCAAGACTTATCACCAGAGCCAACAAATGGGTTTTATTCCTGTGGCCCTGAAATGATATCTTTACACAAGGGAATCGTCATTATATTCGTCTCCCTATTGCTACCATGACAGCAGTCGACTTTGCCGGACGGCGAACTTCCAGAATGGACAAAATTTCTACATTCGTTCTCAATGTAACACTCACGATCAACCGAAAAGTCTAGACGCGAGTCCCCATAGCGTCGCTCTGATAGTAATGACTATAAAATATCACGAAACTAATCATCGTCACAGCCTCCACCACCTCTGTAAGGAACTTCCCAGCGTACCTAAAGCTTGGTCTCTGTTATCAATTACATCGTGCTTCCAGCTTCACTCTTGTTATGTCATTTCGAATGGAAGACTTGAAAATTCCATATAACGTCTACGGCCTTACTTACTAACATTAAGAAGTGGCTTGGCTGATCAATTTTCTGGTGAAACAGTCCACTGATCCTCTGCCCTCCACCCACCGAGCACCTGGACAAGGCTCAAATCCTCATGCCACAATTGACATACGGAGGAGAGGTGGGCAATGGGGTCTTCAGTCTATTATCATGTAAACATGGTGTGTATGTCCGGCCTTTCGCGTATTTCTGAGAGCACGAGCATTTAGATGGGGTGGTGTGGCCCCGAGTAATAGGGCCGGACTGGGATAGTGTTGTACTTCGAATATCAGGAGGTCAAGACAGGGCGGGGTAAGGGGAGTATTGAAATTTGTGATGGGTGAGCAAGTTATTCACCTTGTTCGTAATATCAAATATCGATTGGCTGTTAATAGCTTTGTCCAAATATCGGTCTAACATGGAGTTGTCTGACCGTATATTTCGACATCCCGGGCCATGTACTGAGTGGATAGTCCGCACGGCAGTTCCCACGGCAAGGCTTCACGCATATAATATACTCCTCAGATACCGACTGTACATCCCAAGTTATCTACTCAAGCATGAATTATATTAGTCGCCCTAGTTTATGTCACATTAAGTATGTCAAGATCAAGAGTGTGAAGGGGACCGGGAGCCTAGCATATTCCTGCAGAGTGTAAGTATACGTCGAGTTACGTGTTGAGTGTCAGGGAGTAGTTGATACCGAATATAAGTGAAAGTAGACCCTATTTTTTAACCGGTCACTATGCACATAGTTCAAACTTGGTTGAGGTGTCAAGATGTTATATGATAGTGTGGTATATCAAATCTAATAGATTGACGACGGATCTATCCACCGGACAATGAATCATCTACCAACATATACCCTTTTGTAGATATCTACACATTATAGATACCGTATTAAGTAGAGTCTGACTTAATCATCTGACTCGGCGTGATAACTGAGCCGTTTTTTATTCGCTTGATAGACTACTACCCCATCTCGGCGAGGTATTGACTCTCAAAGTTGCATTCATCAACCCACTCCAACCAACATCTTTTCGCTAACATCCTTCTAGCCCTTTGGTCTGGAGCTGTATCATACACCATCTTATCGACTCCAAATACCTTCCATTCCACACCCTCTCATAGGCTCCGAGTCCTCCCGTAAGGCCAGCATTGCCTTCTTCACACCTAGTACATTAATGGATATTGTGGACGGGCTGGGGTTTAATGAGGTCGGAGAGGCTTGGACTGTGTTGATGTTTATTTTCATTAATGACACAGACTAAGGAAAATTACCCTTCTCTAATGATAGAATGGGCTGTTTCCAAGTTCTGGTATATTCCCGTTTCTGGGTAGTAATCTGATGGCCCAGGACGAGCGGTCCTTAAAGTGGTCTCACGAATTCGGCTACATCAGTCAGTGAATTATGATCTATATTATCTCTTATAACAAATCTACAACTGATATTTGCATAAACAACGGTCGTTATAGTGTAACCCTGTGTTCAAGACGGCCCATGACCCCGGAGTCTTCATTGCCAGCAAACTTTACCAAGACACAGGAATGACAGTTACAATGCCACTTTGACATATTTGGCGTGTTTGACGTCCGGAAATGGCCCGAACAATGCACTCTCCACCCCCATCTACTTCCTCTTAAGGGATTTACCACCGGCGATCAATTTCCCGTTCCCTTGTCTTGTCAAAGCATACCGAGGTTCAATTGTGTGGAACCGTCGATGTCAATGCAGGTACATACCCAGTTATGTCCTCAACAAACACCATCAATTCTCACCTGCGAAGTTCCGTCTATGGTAACTTATATCCAAAGATTCAGGTTGTGTAAATATCTACAACCTGAACTTTGTTGTCTGTGTATTCGAGTACGCCGAAGTCATGATATCTCTTCAAATCCTGTCTCCATTATATACACCCTCCCTATCCTTCCCTAGTCTTAGCCCTCCGGCTCTATGAGCAAACTGAACATCCCTCACTACCTACTAATGCTAGTCAAGCTAAGCTCCGCCACCACCTACCCCAGTACTCCAACCCTGAGTTTCCTCCATAGTATGACGAGGACATGATAGCAGGCTTCGGGTTCCTTATGATTTAGAATTATGGGTGACTTCTCACATGTTCAAGCACAAGGATTAGCTCGTGTCTTCGCCTTTGAAGTTGTCCGATTTTTTGAGTTGTTAGGAAAGAGGTCTGAGGCCCGGCATGGAAATAGGGCGGAGGTTGAATAGAGCGGGGTGAAAATTAAACGCGACGGCCGAAATTTCCAGACCGATATCATAATGTTAAAGGTTAGGGTTTATATCAGGTGGGCATACAATCACGATATGAAATAAAATGTAAGTGGCAGTCATGCACTGGAATCGGGAAAAAACTAAAACTCAATAAGTAAGGCTACAACGTCAAGCATCCGGTTCTGAATGTACAATTTTGTTAATGATATTCCATCGAAGTACCTTGCACTAAAACGGAATGTTCAACCCTAATGTGCCACCTTATCTGCTAGATTTTAAATCAAATGAACCATAATACCAAAGAATGTATTAATAATATGGTTAAAAATATCGTGAGATCTATTTCTCTTTGATCTATCTCCTACTATGCAACTCAGCCTCATACAAAAGGGAAGAAAAACATGCGTCACGAGTAGGGTTCGAACCTACGCGACCGAAGCCATGAGATGGCTTGAATGAATATTCAAGTCTCACCCATTAACCACTCTGGCATCGTGACTGGTCCATTGCCATTGAAGGATCAACTTCAAGATTATAAAGGTAACTACCGGAAACTAATCCATGACACCTTCCCAAGAAATCCATTCAATTAAATTACAGGAGCTCGAGTCCAGAGTGGGATAGGATTTGAAGGCGGGGTAGAAACGTGACAGGGTACTTCCAGATTAGTATAGGTGACATCTGATGGGAGTCTAAACGTTTGTCCCATTCTTTGTGCATTTTGCACAACAATGAGACGTTACTGAGGTTCATTTCGCTATCTAGCAACAACACTTCCAACAAGCCGGGGTGGTGGCGCAGTTGGGAGCGCGTTAGACTGAAGCTATTAAACTTCGGCCGTCTCTTTGGAGCGTCATCTAAAGGTCACCGGTTCAATCCCGGTTCACCCCAATATCCGTTATCTTTTTGATACTATTAACTACGAGTTTTCTTTTCTTTTTTTGTTTTTAGTAATGTTTCTGGTCATATATTGATGACTCATTTCTGACAGGTTTAAGTAGCTGATGATATGTTAGTTATATTTGTTAGCTATCAATATTCGAGTCAATGGCAGTAGATTTCGCCATGAACCAATTTCTCATCGATAATATCCTGAGAAGATGATTTGTTATTACTATTGTGTTTTCCCACTCGAAATCCAACTTCGATCGATTTCGGTGATTTTCTACCATCCTATTTCTTGGCACTCTAATTTCAGACTCGAGGTAGTTGAATAAATGCCTAGATTACTTGCGTTCTGGCCTATTTTGAACCCACATGTAAAGAGAATAATGATGAAACTAGCGAACTACGGTAACCATTGAGCTCAGAAATCCTGCGCGTGGGAAGCATAATTTTGAAGACAATAAGAATAAGTAATGAAAGGAAGAATATCAGTGTGATATCACTACCCCAAGATGTCGAGTCTTCAAGTTACTAATATGCGCTGAATAAAGCTTCAGGTTGAAGGACTCTTGTGCTACATAGTCACTAAGCCATATGCCATAATCTTTCTATTTACTATCAAGCACTTGCACATAATTTTGATTTAGGAGACACGACATACATCATTACGTTGAAGTTGCCCCCACTATATCATTCTATAGAAGGGATAGTGTTGTGATCCATCGATACGGTCTATTGAGGCTTTTTAACTTTATTAGTTACACCTGGCCAGGGTACATAGCTCTGGGGCATACAAAAGTATAAGATTTAGGGTGTCATAATGCATTACCCACATGGTGTTATGATAAACCAAGCCTCTGTTTTGAAACCATATGCTTGGAAAACAACAATTGCAAAAAGCGACACAGACAAATCTTAGCTAAACAAATTGAGTCTGTTCGGAAATGTATATAACAGTATAAGCTAGTTGTATATTGATATGATTAACTGAGAGTCATCGGTTATATTAGGATGTGATTGGGGATTTCTATACCCTTCTTATGGAATCTTGACTCGTATTTGATTTTATAAAAGATGACCATATGTCATTGTGTGGGGATCGTAATGATGTTCAGACCCCAGGAGTATTTTAGTACATTCACACGGAAAATAACTATAATTTCACTAGTTTCCATGACACTCATATTGATAACGACCAACTTCTCTCAATTTCTACTTGAAATTGATGACAGCGAAAGATGACTATCCTCAGCATCATCTTCGCTATCAGGAATTAAAGTTGATTTTGACCGCCCTCTTTCAGATCCCAGATATATTCTTTCTTCAACCCCAAACTGCATTTTGTGATCTAACCCCGTATAGAATCCAATGCCAAATTGCTTCCCGCGACATCGCCCTCTCTGGTGACATTTTCCAAACCTTTTCTCATGACTATATATGACAATAAAGAAGCTAAAGAAAAGGAAGTCCGTGGTAACCGAGCCTTAATGGCGGATTTGAATAAAATTATCAGAGCCAAGATGTCGAATCCCATAATGCCAAGCAGGACCCATGATCCAATGTTCAAAGCGCGTCGTCATCCATGTAGATTTTAAGGATGTGGCCGATGGTAGTACCGGAATGATTATTTGCTTGAGGCCACCCTGCGTAGGAAGTGATTTCGTTTAAAAGGGCTTCAGCACTCGAACAATCCACATACAATATCAGAGGCATTGTAAAATCTCCATGTAAAATAGACCATTCCGCTGCACCAGTTATTTGATGAATTTAGAGGAGTCGCAGACATTTCCGAGTCTTGTAACTAGGCAATAGAGGTATTCTGATCACCTGTTGAGGTGAAGGATCCCTTTTCTTCAGTCATGATTACCGAAATTTCGTACATATTTGATAAAAGTATATGTGGCTTACACTTCAGCGTATTGAATTCGTCAGCGACATAAATATCCAGTGAATGATTCTTCCCCATAAAATTGCTCGTTGCACGATAATTCGGCTCTAGTCGGAATCCTTGAGTCGCTGCCGCATTCCTATAGTTGGCCGGGGATAACGATGTATCAAACGCCGGAAAAAGTACTTGGTGTAAAGCTATTTGGTCGTTAGAAAACCTTGCGGGAGTTGTAAAAGGAGAAATTCTAGTGTAGCCAGGCTCGTACCCCAACGATCGGTAGCTTTCAAGTCGGTAATGTTCAACGCGATTGAGTGGTTGTCTGAGATGGACACCCAGGTCATCGAGATAATTTTGTATCTAACCAAACGACCGGCGAAGGCAATCAATAATATGTTACCCGACACACAGATAATTATAATCAGAGATAGGAACGTCTTTCCAGAGATGAAGTTTCTCCATACCGGTAGTTCACTAAGTCTAGATATCAGAGGTGCACTCACGCCAAAGCTAGTTTTACGCCATGTGATCCAGCCCTTTACTGCGGCTATTTCATAGAAGCCTCGGGTGGTGGGTACGAACCTGGATATTCCATCGAAGCATATGTTTAATAATAGAGCACATAGAGTTGGGATATACTTGGTGTAAATAGCTGCAAAAGTATAGCTTGAGAGGCTACTTAAACGAGTGAGTGCTAGTCCTGCGGTTAGGTTAGTCATATGCCCGTGGAGTAGTTCTTAATAACATGCCATGCTTACCAGTTTCTGAATTGGATTCCAATTTCAAGCAACAAAGCGCTATGGTTCCACCCAGCAACATTGGAACCAAAGCCAGATCTGTAGTCTAGTAGAGTAGCGATGGTGTTATTAGTTTTGGTGGTTTTGTCAAACTTATACGAGACCGGTCCACATGACACTGGGCCTTGTAGTCCGGGTCTGGAACGAGGTGGATACCCTCATCATTATCGTTTTCTTAACAGATACATGTATATGACACAAAGTAGTCGTGCAATCTAGTCATTAACATTTCTTCATTGAGATGGCTAGTTCCAGAAAGATGGTGAGGCTTGACCTTGTTCCGAACAATGGCACATAATTCTAGTAGACTATTTGGATCAGAGTGGAGCTTGAGATTAGACCTCGATATTAAAAGGAATGTGATACCAGTCAAGATAATGACAACAAGGATGAGAATCTCCGATGTAATAGCAGTAAAGTTTTGTATCACAATACTTCTGACACGGTACTGCCCAGTGGTTGAAGCGAAGTTGTTATTGTCCTTAAAGTCTGGTTTTCAACGGCGTATAGATCGAATGGCTCCGAAGTGTAGTTTCCACTATCCTGGATCTTGTTGAAAGAGGAGATAAAGATAGTAGTTGAAAGTATGGTCAACCTCACCAATATGATCAAAGATATCACTGATATAATCATCTTTTTCGGTGTCTATTCATTGCACTTCGATAAGCCAGCATCACTGGCCTTCAGACAAATAATCGACCAGAAGTAACTGTTTAGCCGGTTCTCCACAAATCCTAGACATGACAAACCAGGGTTCCAGGCATTGGATGTCTATCGATACAATCCCAAAGTAACTTAAAAGCTAGCAAGATTGCGACGGGAGCATAATTGAGCCAGATGAAGTCAGCCATGTCGAACTCGCGCTTTACTGCAGATACTTTAGAGACATAGTCCTGATTGTTGCTCAACTATCGAAAGTATTCAGTTATGCCAATGATGATAGCAAAAACCGTTATAAAAATAAATACAGACTACCAGAGAGTCCATGGCCGTCAATGAGCTTGTTAGTCTGTTAAGAAAGTTAACGTGTCAGTATAGCTTTATTGTAAGTGGGTTGCGAGGATCTCTTACGCTACGACTGTTTGAAGCTCGCCCACTTCCACTTCATCCTGATGAAGGTAAAATAGCTCTTAGGTATCTCGATGTATGATGACGATATGTCGAGGGTGGGAATATCTTGTAGCAGATGTTGCAAAAGATAAGAAAGACAAGAAACTCGAATACTACAGCATGATCTCGGAATAGATGTTAAAAGATGGTAAACAGAAAACCTCAAGTCCAGAAAGAAAACATAAAGATTTCTCTTGACAGATAAACAGATCCCAATCTGCCTAGCTATATCAAATCTCACATATCAACATAAAAATCTGCATCCAATTCCATGTAGCGTAGGCAGTGCTGAGATAACCGTATATAATGGCTTCAACAATCACTAGTACAAACTAGACGCTCCAAATATTTCTAGCCAGTTACCTATATGAATCTCAACCCGTTAAGTCTCCGACATGGTATCACAACGATCTTATCAAAGCATCTATACTCCAAAATCAGCGAGGCAACAAGCCTTAACCAATCAAATTTCTATCTACTGTTAGAAAAGTCTCCGAAAAAGACTCTCCAAATTCTAATAAAAACAAAGTATCCCGATAATCCCAAACAATAAATCAACAAAAAAGCAGATGCCAAAAGATAATACCAAGAAACACGCAAATTGCCTAATCCAACAAAAATGATATTCTAACCCAAAAACAGCACCAAAACGTGCCTCTAATGAAAATAAAAATAAATAGGGTGAAAACCCTCCTCAATAAAAATACAAAAACCACTAATAGCTCCCTTAGTTCTCACTCCCACTCTTCTCCCCTCTCTCCCTCTTCGTCAAACTATTGCTCCTCCCAAACCTCGCCAACCATCCCTTCTTCCCCGAAGATGGGGTCCCCGGCATCGTCTGCCCCACTAACACCGAGGCCGAATATCCATGCCCCGCCCTCGGCGGAAAACTCCCATGGACCGCCGTAACCGGAGTCTGCGGCACCTTGGTCTGCAGAGCCAATCCGTTATCCTCAGTTCCCTCCACAACAATCGACGGATCGATACTCAGTGCACGATTCCGTGCAATAGGCGGTGGTGTCGCGCGGGCACCTTCATCTTCGTTCATGAAGCTGTTTCTGCGATGCCAGGCGGCAGTACCATATATTTGGCTTTCGCGGTGGATAAGGGGATGAGCAGACTGCTGTTGAATTTCAACGCCGTTATCATAACTGTTGATGTTAACGCCGCCGTTGTCTCCGTGGACGCTCTCTTTGCTACCGTTGTTCGCAAGCTTGTCGCTGTAGTTACCAAGGACGAGCCCTGAGCTACCGATGGAGCGGCGCCAGAAGCTGTTGATTCCACGGTTGCGTTGAGGTTGAGCAGGGGGAGGGTACGGACTGTTCTTAGAGCTGGTTCCTCCGTGCTTCCTAAAGTTGGCAATGCCGGGCTGAGATGAGGGACGAGAGACTTCGTCGCGGTACTTCCTGGACTTTTGTTTGTCGGATTGAAAAATAGTCGTCGCAGAACGAGGCGGGCCAGTAGAAGCGTTGAGGCTGGAATGTCTGTTAGGCGGGGGTGGAGGAGGGCCACTAGGCGAAGTCCCGTAGATAGTAGGCGAAGTAGGAGGCTCCATGTTAGAGCCGAGCATAGACTCAGAAGGCCAGCCGCCGGAAGTATCACGACCAGAAAGACCGAACATATCAGGCGAATCACGACCACCCAAAGTGCGAGGGGCCTTACCACCCTCACGGATCCAGATGTCAAGATCTGAGGCTAAAGACTGGGTGTCATCATCAGAAGCATCATCAGATTCGTACGACGCCTTATTAGGATAACGAGCAACAGTACTCTCACTATCAGAGTGAGGACGGGCAGCAGGGACAGGACGACCATCAAAGTAGCTACCAGAAACCTCACGGCTGCGAGGCATGATAGGCCCCATTCCAATCTGGGGCGATCTCCTAGAAGAGACATCAGATCTAAGAATCTCAACAGGAACACCACCAATAGATCCATTGGAGCTAGCATGCTTCATGTAGCGGATATCGTCACCGTGGCCCATACCACTAGATGCAGTAATCAAAGCATTGGTCCGGTCCATAATATCAATCTCGTTCTGGTACCGACGGAGAGTCACCGTTGAGATCGTATCAGGAGTCGGCGGCATCCCAGAGTCGTTCAATACACGAGGCGAATCAGCCATGACATGACGAATGTTCATAGACTCCCGCTTCTCATCACGCTTCCGCAGCTTACCCAGGTTCTTACTGGGACGAAGAGCCGATATGTTGCTATTGGCCGAGTCAACACTGGAGCAGCCAGAAACGCCGCGTTGTTGGCTGTAAGACTGCTCAATGCGCTGAAGAGGAGATTTCTGGTCAATAAGCATGCCAGAAATCGAATTGATACTGGGAATTTGCTTGTGCTGAGACGGCATGTTGCGGCTGCCACGAGTAGGAGTTCCGAAAGAAAGTATCTCATGGGAGACTCCATCGTTCGAGCGGGAGTCAAGTTTCTGTGGGGAATGGCGGCAAAGGTGTTGATGGGGTGCTGGGTACGAGGGGACAAAGGTTGAATGTGGTCGTTCTCCTTCTCGGTACCGTAGACACTGGCAAAAGAGCTCTCACTCAGCATGCTGAGACTGGGACTCCGCAGCTTGTCGGCGTTAAGCGAAGCTTCCAGAACTTCAACCTCACCTATAGCCTCGTTGAGCTTAGGAAGGGGCATCATGCTACCAACTCTGGCACCACTGAGGTAAACACTACGAAGGTTCTCAGTGGACTCGCTCAAGTCGGACATGAAAGATGGCATGCGATTCAGAGATCTTCTCGGCCTCAGTTGTCCACTCATCCCATTCATATCACTGTTCAACCCAAGAACAGAAGGCATACGCGCCCGGTGAGTCCGTGTCGGGAGAGCAAGCAAGTCATTATCTTCGCTCATCCGTCTCTGGTGTTCATAGATCCGAGACTCGGTCTCGCGGATGGTATCGCGCTCCTTCATGAGCATCTCAACTTGTGATTCGAGCGATATAATCATAGATACAGCCTCCTCAAGAGCCTTATCACGCTTCTCTAATTCCGCAACAGCCTGGTCATTCATCTCCTCCATTTGCGCCTTCTCATTCCCAACTCTCTCTAACCGCTGCTCAAGCGCTTGTTGGCGCTCACGGCGATGATATAACTCCAATTTTAAGTCGAAATTTTGTTTGTGGAGGGTAGTCACAGTCTATGATTGTAGGTCAGCACATACACATCGACAAGCAATAGTTTGTTAGATCAACTTACGACTTCCATCTCCTTCACACCCATACCCAATCCCTTCTTTGTAGTCTCGCCCTCGGAAGAAGGCACAGGAGTCCCCCGGTCCCGACCAGGAGTTGATATTCTAGCCGGCGACCCAGGGATTTTGACATCAAGATGGCTACCAAGATCTGGGGTCCTCCGCACAACCATCTCGGTCTCCTTCCGTTCCTTTTCGAGCTTCTCCTGGAGATATGAAGACATGGCGCTTGGTCTCAACTCTACGCTACCTTCTCTTGGTTGCGGCGATAGTCTAGGGCTGTGAACCAGCACAGATTTTGAACTACTAGTGCTTGATAATTTGTATGCGATTTGTGCTGAAAGTTGAGGCGAGCCCATAGAATGTGTGCTGGCGTTACTGGACTGGGGCGTGGGTAGACGAGCATGAGGATTGACGGTCGCAGACCGAGAGTAATGTGAAAGGTTGCGCTGGCGTTCCAGGCTGGTGAAAGATGGTGAAGAATCCATGGTAAATGTGAAATACGACGGAATGTGTAAGATATAGATTGAATAACAGTCGATGAAACAGTCGTTAGTCCCGTTCGGGGTACTGTGAGTGCGCGATGGTGATCACGCAGAAGCCTCGAACCGGTTGCGAGCTGAGCGTTGAATCACTGCCAGAGGAAGAAAAAGCAAAGAAAAGCAAAGCAAAAGCGTTTGCTTCTTTTGCTAGTTAGAAAACGGAAATTGATCCGTCACTTGTGTAGAGACGTCGCGTAGATCCGGAAAGCGAATGTCGAAGAATGTGGCAGAAATATCTTGAGAAATAAGTCTCAAGATCGAGTTAATAGGCTGTAACTAAAAAGACTTCCCGATTTAACTTGGACGCAAGTGGCGAAACAGATCGTGGCTATATGCAATGTGCTTACGAGGGTATATGTAAGTGATGTCGTTTTGTGTGGAGAAAGTCCAGGTTCCAAGAGCATGTAATGCAGAGAGAGATCAAAATGTAGATGGATTATTGGAAGTCAGCAATCAATTAGATTATTGGTTAGGCAGAGAACAAGAGAATCCAGGACAGGTCCGTAAGAAGAGAAAGCGAGGCAAAGAAAAGGAAAGACTCAGTCGATCTGATCCCAAGTTTGCGGCACGTCAGGAGTTATTCAAGATGAGTACAGCACGAGACAAGAAGCGGCAATCCACGAAAAGGCCTGCGCCCAGCGTCACAGAACGAGACGAGGTGACGGACTGAGGGTACTAAAGTAACCTCCTCTAAAATCAAAATCAAATATAGTCAGGGGTGTCTGTCCGGAAGTGGGAGGAGAGACAAGACCAGGATAATGAAGACGGGGGTCTTAACTAAGTGAGCACCATGGAGCAAGGAGGGTGGTGGACGGTTAACTATAGGAGAGCGTTGACCACTTTGTCTGATATCCTTTTGAATATCTTGTGCACAGCTGAAAACAAATATTCTTAATAAAGCTGATGTGACTGCTTAAAATACAAGTACAGCAGTGCTGAAGATATCGCAAGATCGCGTCGACTGTAAAAGGTGGTTAGGTTACTGAAATGACGTACACATGAAGAGAGTAAACATACTTTACAATTAACTCATTACTTTCGCACCTCAAGCGTCAAATAATCGAATGTACACCAGTAATTTGGTTCTTCAAACGGCAGATAAATCAGCAGAAATGTAGCCAATGGCTGTGTCTGCAAGCAAACAATCCAGTGAACATCCGGTACGGACGAACGCGATCTGGGTTCCGCTTCCTAGGGGCTCGTCGGGACCAAAACCCAGCTAACATCAACAAATTAAATGATATGTCTTGCTCTAATCACAATGTCGGGGCGAATCAAGGCTTTCGCTCTAATGATCAAATCGCAGGTCGAGAGGCTATCATGCATCGGGGATAGCCAGACCAGGACCCTTGGTACACAAGGAGAACTCCTGTCAGTTAGATGGAGATATGGGTAGAAATGTAGAAGCTGCAAGTGCCTGAGCCATAGAATGCAGGCAGTCGCTTATGGTGCATAGACAACGAGATATAAGGATTATGAGATAAATCAAGTCGCTTCTAGGAGCGATATTCAATAATTATGGTAGGCCGCCGGTAGAGGGAAACTTGAAAGCCTGTTGATTGATGTAGTAATAGGAGTCTCGACTCGGATTGTTGTTGTTAATAGTAATGTTGATAGTAATTTTGACATTGAAATCCGATAATCTATTGGAGAAATCGTCTGGTATTCGGATGTTATTATATTAGAATGTTCCCTCAGTAAGTCCACAAGGTAACAGATCTCACAGGACTCGACGAAATGTAGCGAATCGGTTGACATAATAAAAGCATGGCTGTGAGAGAACGGAGATTCTTTGGCTGGAATCAGGCTGACGGCAAACGTCACACGAAGGATAATTATGACAAAAACAGTCTGATAGTGAAGCCGCCAGAGAGTCTACCCGAAAATCATAATAGTCGCAGTGGCTGATGGCTTAATACGCGATACGATGCGGAAATTTGAGCATTTATTTGAGGGATGCTAAGGGCATGATATTGAAAGGTTAGGCGATGGGGTAAAGTTTTTTTAGCTTGATCTATCAAGAAGGTGCATTATGACAACACCTTTCTCTATTTGATAGTGTCAGCTGAAGGTATCACGAAAACCCTTTGGAGCATACGGTCAAAAGACTATCATCATCTCTCACTACACGGGATACTTTCACATGCAATTGTCACGGACTTGAAATTTTGTGAATTTGTATAATTAGCCAGAAACGGTTAGATGCTATAATTTGACAGCTCAATCCCCTATAAGCTTGCTAATGTAGCGGCGACCCAAGCGGAGAGTACCGTAGCGAATTCACTAATTTAAGCATAGCGTCGCAATGTTAGTGGGAGCTTGCGTTTGGTTCTTGACTAATACAGCATTCAATTCGGGACAACTCAAGCCAAAACATGAACAATTAGATTGTGAATTGTTATGCATGGATTTATGACAACTTATCCTCAACCATCTCACGATGTCGCTACCAGTCGCTTCTACCGTCGCCATGTTCTCTGCTGAGCAACCACGAGTATCCTGCACTTGTTATGTACAAAATATCTACCCGCAATTCATACCAATATCGTATCCCCTCTCAACCGCATCTTCTCAACCACGGACATTAGAGAAAAAAATACTCAACGCGCCCTGCCATCCCAATATTCCCCACCCAATTGGACGAAGCGCCGTGCACAAACTCGATTCCAGATCTCCCATCCCGCCATCACCCAATAAACAAAACACAAATCCTCTCTCTGATCGTGCACAACCAGATGTACAACCCCTGTGCCGCCCTCGAATCCTCCTCGACCTCCACTAGCCAGGGCATAAATGGGTTTCCCCTCTTATTATGAAGGGACCCGCCAACTGCGTGCATAAAACGTCAGCTGAGATCCAAGGTTCCTGGGAGGGATACCCAGCGCACCCAAAAACGAGAAGAAAAAAAAAAGAAAATATAGTGAGCCACTGTTGACAATAATGACGCCTGTCTGACCTCCTGTCTACCCCCAGACGGGAGGAGATGGATGCGACCCAGGAGAGGGAAACAAAAGGCAGGAGAAGCTAGAGTAATGGTTGTTCCCATTGTTCAACTTTTTGGTGAGGGAGGGCTGCAATGGAGAAAGCGAATCTGTGGAGGTGGCAAAGGATCACAAATTGGGTCAAACAATGTGTGATGAGGCTTCCCTTAGCCCCTCTTTTATTCCTTCTTCTAGCTTAGATATTTCAAGATAAACTCTCTTAAGTTACTCAAATTTCATTTGCTAGTATCTCGAAATCCCTGGAAATTCAAATATTTATTTTGCAATAACCTCAACTCCAGTCATGACATTTCCTCTCGCCACCCACGCTCCCCAACCCCGCCTCATTTCTCACTACCAGCCAACCCTATTAAAATATACCTCATACAAACTTTCAATCACCCATCAGCTTCCCCAAATGCAACCCTCTTTACTTCCTTCGGCCCCCAAGCCAATTGCATCTCATTCCGATGTAATGGGACCATGACTGTCCCTCCTGCATTCGCTAAAGCAAGTTAAGGCACCAAAGAGGCATGTGAACATCCAAATTGAGGTAAGAGATCATCTAAGTACAATGTTTTTGGACACAACATGCCTCTTTGTAGGCGGGTGGGTTCGGGGAGTCGGCTAGCAGTGGCTGAAAAGAAGACGTGAGTGGCAAGAGACTCGATAGATAAGCACTGTGGTGTTCATCTGGTCATCGTTGCTGTGGATAATTGTTTTCCACCAAAGTTTATGGAGCCGTAGCTCTGAATATAGACGGGCCTCGGACCCAAAGACCGTAAATCGGTGGCGAGGTTTCAATAACTCCTAGTTGTCTTTCTTCTTTTGGTGTTCTTATCGTTATTCTATATATGTCCCTTGCTGAAAGAAAGACTATAAGGAATAAAAGAAACCCTCATTAGGTGCGTCAGCTGTTTACTATAACGCGTTATCTCTCACAGTGGCTGCTGTCCATGTTTCAATATAATACTGACTTGGACCGTAGGGACTAACATTACATCACAGTCTCTTATTGCCACCGAAAGAGTTTCTCCAAGCTTCTACTTCATTGCAACCGAGCTTAATTTGCACAAAATCCCACTCTGTTCCACAAAACAAATATTTCCATCACCACTCTATTCCTACTGTCATTATAGCACTTCATCCTATAACCTCCACCACCTCCTCAACCTACTCAAAATACTGTGCCACGTTCTCGGATGCAACCAGTCTCGCAGTTGTCTCGATTCAATAAACATCCCTGAGGCCTATACCTATATAATACCACCTTACAAAATGGCCCCAGCGCGTTCCATAGTGATGCGATGTTTCCTCACCATTCGGTCTGCTCTGAGACTTTCATAACGTCTATCCGCATAGGGTGTGCACAAAACATATTTAGATCTAAGTGGGTAACAAAACCATAGCCAGAAACATCATGAAACACTTATCTCTAAATCAACGCGATCTCCAGCGTGTCAATACTCATCAATAACGCTTCCTAGTCAGCTGAATAGCTACCAGAGACACCACGGCTATGACCTCTCAGTCCCAAAATAGTACCATATACCACGCGACTACCACAAAAATCCGTCTTTTTACCATCTCAACTCACTTCCCCAATGTTCGTGCCATTAAACCTCAACTGTCCTTACCACGTAGCGAGATTCCTCTGCCCTGTATGGAATAAGTCCTTTAATCATAACTATAAGTTGAACAACTTGTCGTCCAATACCACCTTCGCTTCATATGGTAATCTGCCGCAATGCATAGTATGTCCCTTGGAGCATAGCTTCTCTACTCAATCCAGTCACCGATATAAAGGTTATGATCCTGTGGGTTTTGAAGGGAAATGGAACATGCAAGGTTTAGAATTGTATCTAAGGGATCATCATCTGATGAGTTTTCATTGATTACTTTGTGATCTTCGCTTGAAAATTAGGCAAAGTGGTTGTAGAAGATGATAGTTCCGAGACTGAAAGGTCAATGCGAGATTATAATAGTAATGTCAAATAGTAAGGTTAATTATGATAGTGTGTATAACCCATATCTAGTTAATGCACGTGACGATACTTCCGGAGGTAACTCATATAGGCCCGATATCACTATTATGGCTGCCGTGAACTTTATACTATGGATGCTTTCGGTGATTGAAACTCAGAACAAAATAAACATCTATAAAATAACTAAAATACAAAATTTTCGTTATTCCCACATAATAATCACTTACAACTCATCCTTCTGCTCATACAAAATCTCACTCTCCTCCCTCTCCTCCTCCTCCGCGGCCATCCTCACCACCTTCGGCAGCCTCTTTTCTAAATCCTCTTGCAGCTCACTAATCCTCTCCTTCAGCCACCCCGGAATCTTCTTACCCGATCGAACGTAATCCCTAGCCACATCCATATACGATAGTAAAAGGGCCTCCGTGTCGTCCATCGCAACATACTTTCCAAATTTGTCAAACTCCCCAGAGAGCATATGGTGTGATTCGGTCTCACCCTCTTCAGTGTTCCGGGCTGCTTCTTGAAGGGCCTGTTTCATCTCCTTAAGCATGTCATGGCCAGTATTTGTCTTGCCATCTGCGCTCTTCTGGTCGGCAGCCAACATCTCACCTTGTTGCTTATCGTGTTCGAGCTTAGCTTCGCTAACAAGACGCTCCGCCATAGCCTGGAACTCCTCCTCCGAAAGTTTGAGCATCTCTTCGGCATTGAGTTCAACCATGATCTCAATCATATTAGGATTGCCCGGAAGACTCTTCGCCGTGGATCCTGCCCCAGGTGCTGTTTTTTGATATAGATGAGCGGTGCCGTCTGCTGCTTTTGAAACGCATCCTCAGCCTCTTTTCTTTGACGAACCAATCGGCAATTTCGGACTCGCTAAGGCCATCGGGGGCAACCTCCTTACACTGAATCGTGTTTGCGGCAACTTCCTTCTGCGGCATGAACGCCGGGTCCGTGCAAAGCCGAGGAGTGTTCACTACCATCACATATGAGCAAGTTGTAATCTCCTTGATCCAGGCAATGGTATCCTGCGATGCATTAGGGTCACAGTGATACTGAATCTCGATATTCCGTGGTCGATGCGTCAAATCACACATAGTCCCCCCCGTCAACTTATGCACCAAGAACCGCTGGTCAGCCTTAATCTGCATATCGGTCGTCGATGACGTGACATCCTCCGCTCCTTTCTGCCACTCCTCATCCAACCAATTGCCATCCTCCCGATGCTGCTTGCTTGCCCTCCCCAAAACATACGCTGCCATCTGCGGATCGGCCACAGGTGGCATGTGCCCTGGCAACTGTGGCAGCGCATGAAACTGCACAATATAGCTATCGTAGCAATACTTGTAACTCCACCACCCAGACATGAAGAACAGACACTCGCCATCCATAGACTTGAGGATCTCCCAGCCGCTTTCGGACGCCCGGGCGAGTTCCTTTGCTTCGTAGTCTTTAGCGAGTTCGGTGGCAGTGGCATTTTGCACTTGCTCGGGAGTGATTATGGGTATGGTGCAGAGGTATTGTTGGCTGCCTATTGTGAGAGATTCGTAGGTTTCGCCATGAGGGATGGAGGTGGAGTCAGCATGGGAGCCGGATGAACCGGCGGTGGCAATTTCGGAGTTGGAAGTGAGGCGATTCCTGGTGCCTAAGGACTGACGGGTATTCTTAGCGAGGAGCTTGTTGACTTCACTTGGAAGGATATAATCGTTGCTGAAGACTACTTCGTACTATGGATATAGTCATGTTAGTGGTTTATAGCATTAAAAGTGGATGTGAACAATGGTGGATCGGTTGGATTGGTCGCATAATGAGCTAACAAGGAATAGGTGCATACCTGAGGATAGGCAAAGACGTCATGGTTCACGGGATGATTGGAAGCCAGAATGGAAGCCGCCAGCCCAAAAACCGAGATTAATGTGCGGTATTGTACCATTATGGCAAATTTGTACAGAGTGTGATGAGATTAGGTAGAGTTTCAAATCAAATTTTGGAAGTATAATGGTAATGTTGTCGTCTTGGGTAGCTTGGCGCTTGAAAGCTATCTAATCGCAAAGTGGCTACAAGGGCCCCTTGCGATAGTTTGAGCCGATGTTTAACCGAACATGCGGTGGCAGAAGTCGTTGTCGTAAAAGAGACTATTCCGTTGGTGGGTTAGAAAAGAATAACTTTCAAACACCCAAACTCTCTCATGAAGCAATGGGTACTGATATTTTGAAAGGAAAAGCGCTATCATGTTAATATGCGGTACATTATCTCATACCTGAATATACAATAACCCTTAATGATTACCAGCTCGTGTAACATCGGAATATTGTCACAACAATTGCCATTTAAGGAAAGATCATCCTAGTGGAAGTGACTATTTAGACTGAGGTGCGGGCAGTTATGGACTAGCAAATTATTGGGATGAGGTTACCAAACTAATGTATGTTTATGGCAGCCTTTTGGTATTGATACATTTCCCAGGCTATAGCATCTCTTCTTCTAATACGTATAATCACAAATGTCAGTCGTGGAGTATCATCATTTTCATTAATTTCCGACTATCTTTTATCTCAATATCCCACTTAACAGCCAGATGCCATACATTTGGGACATATGACAATAGCTTGTGGAAAATACAGCGACCAATCTGTTCCCCCTATAATCAAGCCACAGAGCGCTGGATTAGTACTATGGTGACCATGTGGGAATACCCGGTGTCGTATGTTTTGTCTAGGAACGAGCCTGCCGATGCTGATGAAGATTGGTGGTGGGTCTAGGACTCGGAGGCTTGGTCTCAGTTTTTCTTCCGATAGCCCAATGGGTGAAAGTAGACAGACGGTCGATAGGTTTGTGTGGATACAGGTGAATCTTTTTTGTTAGAATAATAAACCCGTTGTGCTGTGCCAACTCCTTGCTGAAAATGTTGACAATTCCACGATATCAGACATATACTACCCCATAATGAGGTAACATCGACTGATAGTCCAATAGCTGAGATATTTCTGTCAATCTTATACAAGAGTTAAGTGAAACTTCAACGTCAATTGCATGTAACCCGTCAGTTTGACATATTTTCAAATCGCCCATCGCTAAACTCTTATGACAGCATCACGATAATCGCTCCGCACCATCTCAACAACATGATGAAAAATATTGTCCTACTTAGCCATATCCTTCTGGAAAACAACCACCGAACGATTTTCACATGTCTAAATCGCATCCCACAGCTCTATTAACTAACATACGATCATAGAACATGCAATAAGCCATCTAAACGCCTCCAACGCCAGTTGGGCCGAAACCCCAACGCCACTAACATCCAATACTAACATGCATCGTCCCCCTCCGCACTCAATAGTTGACCCTCACCGCCGTCACACCATTCCAAATCTGCCTAGGCCATGATCGAATATCTCTATACACCATCATTCCCCAACAGACAATACGCCACCAGAGGAATATAGTACGATGTACAATGTGACTGCCAGCTGTAAATCGGAAGCAACACCATATTAGGCAATTTCAACAGTAACCATCACCATATCACTTCTAGTCAGTCGGGGGAATGGATTGAGATTGGTCAAGGGCTGTCAACTTCGTCATTTATCAAGTGATAGACGATGTACTTAGCTAGAAAATGTGTGTTTTTAATGGAGTTAACGCAGGATTGCTGACGAGATTCCAGAAGGAGTCCCCATGTTGGGTTGATGAAACGGTCATGATGACAAAGGGGCCATATGCAATATTTGGATATCATTGGCTGATGATATAACATAGGTTGACAGAAGTATCAGTGACTTCGCTGTGACGACCAATATGACTTTGTCGGGACCGAGGGCACCAGCCCGCTTCGTTTTCGCTGGCCGTTGTTTGAGAATATGCATTTTGTCGAGACCACCTTCGCTAATGCATCCCTTTCCCATATTGTTATCATCGTGAATGCGCCTCCACTCTGCTCGCCACAATACCACGTTGAATGTTGAGATGCCGTGGCACTTGCAGTTGATCTCCACTATGGAGCATATCAAGCACAATTCCCATGCATAGTGAGTAACGGCTGACGCCTCCAATGCTCTGCTACCCAGGTAGCGAGAGGCCGATTGCATTGAACCTGCAGCGGCCGAATTGGTCCTCAATAACCATGGCAACCTTCACCATAACTAGTGAATCCATATGCATCCATAATAAATACTCTATTCCGCTTACAGGCTGGAACTCCCCGATCCCATCGACATACCGTCTATCCAAAGTATTCGGTACCTTACCATGACACATCACACCCTCTCCTCTCTTAATCACGGAAGCCTATTATCTATCTCATGTGATCTTTCACTACACACAAACCCTGTTAATTACGTAGAACTTTCTTTTTCCCAATTCATCTCTAAAGACACTTACCCAACCGCAACACAAAACTCTCAAATAGGCAACTATCGATATCCAAGCTTACTGATTAGGCAATTAAGACTGAAATATATCAACCAATGGAGATCTAAAGAATTGTGGGGACAGCGGATGGGCTGTGGGGTCGGGGTTGAGTGGTGGTATGGCTTCACCGCTTTTTGCAACGGGAGGGGGATATAAAAAGTGCAGTGGGAAAGAAGGGTTGCTTTAGGCGCAAATGGATGCTATATTAAGATTTTTGGCCGGAATTTGTAGGTGAGGGGCGGCTGGGTTCTTTCTGGTGATGACGGGGTTTATTGATTGATGAGATTGAAAGTGGAAAACCTTGATTGAGTTGATTATGGTTCTTTTAGTTTTTGCATATTGACCTTTGGCTGTGTTGATGTTAAAATTGTAATTTTTATGGTAATCATATAGAGTGAGCTACAGGTAACAGAGGCAATGCCCTCTCTCTTAGACCTAATCCAAAATCAAAACTGCATATTGAACCCTACAACACAATATGGCTCCCATATGGAAACAATTGCATCATAGCACCATCTGTTAGATATCCATCGTCATCACCATTCATCCATAGCCTACCATAAATAAGCCCTCATTCACAACCCTGCAATGTCAACATCCATTATACACATCCTATTGCTTACCATCCGCTCTCGGCGCCGACCTAAACGGCCGAACGAACATCCAATAGTGAATCTTCCTCTACCCTCTTTCCCCATCGTTTATCTCAGATCCTATAATACAATGATCAGGGTATCATCACGAGGAACAATTGTAAGCCACTAATGTCAGGCAACGGCACAGTATCATTAAGATTGCTAGCCATGGACGTCGAACGCTGGTATGGATGCAGAGGATCGCGGATAGTGAGGTAGCTAGTGGGTAGATGGTAGAAGTTCCAAGATTGGCTCAGGTTCGTTGCATGTATGTAAGTGGTATCATGAAGGGGATATTTGCCCAGGGGGCAGTTTGCTTAGTGTGTTGTAGTTTGTGAAGACGACACAATGAGAGAATCCATAGGATCATGGAATGTTGTATGACTAGCTAACTAGGCGTCAGACCACAGGTCCGAGTACAAAGAAATACCTGTATTCTTCGTTAGGTATCAGAGATTTTATTTACTTCCAACACCATATGATGTATTTTCCGAATATCATCACCGAAAGTCAGATTATGTCTGCCAGTACTTTCCTAGTGTGCTCGCTCTCACTGATTCATTACATATCTCCTTGGTGTCGATACCATTTCCAATGAAGTCTCGTCTTATTAACTCTAGTCACGTTTCCCATCTTAGAGACATCTTAGGCGGTTGAAATTAGTGGCGACGGTTACTCTTCGTGATGCAGCGTGCAGTCATATTATGCGGGGTGCATAGCAGTTTGAAGCCCTGTTTTCACAAAGTGAGGAGCATCATGGTTAGCCAATACTTGTGCTCAATGACGATATTCCCACTAAATACTCATCAAGAGCCTTCCTAGACTAAAATTGTCTAAAAATCAGCGGCCTGACTATGAACTCTTGGCTTGCCTCAATCTCCGTTCTGAATCTGACAGGCAGTTTATGATGGGCAGTCTTCCTTGTTGGTCTATATGACATGCCAAGTGCTTTGATTTTGCGTATAGCCTATTTGGTGTTAGTTTCTCGACAAACATTCGGAACTTGGAAGTTCCGCATCCCTCGAAATCGCATCTAAGCCGCAGTAGTGATCATTGCATGTTGGGATATAGAGAAGAGAAACTCGATGTCACTGCTTCTGATTGAGACTCGTCATAATTATTGTTGGGAGAAAATGGTTTTTTTCTAAATCACAACCACCATTCCAAAATTTAGACTATTCACTTGGCAATATATTACCGTCACTTGCCCCATCGTGACGATCCCTTTCCTCCCATCCAGTCACTTGAAACAAAATTCGGCATACTGGGGATTTCCAAGCCTCTGACACTGACGAATCTCTCAATAGACCTTTACTTAGACCGTATTAATTGCCTAACAGATTATTGCTAACGAAAATGAAGCCGGAAGGGGCTGTAATCATTGTGGAGTTGGGGGAACTCGTCCAATGTTTGGCTGTGACGAATGGCAAGCGAATGTGGAGAGAGGAGAGGGAAATTGGTTAATTTGTTATGAGAATTTTCATGATTTTTTTCTTCCTTATTCACAGGCAAGACTCTAGTTGATGTGAGAGTGACATGATGATATCACGATTTGACATTGCAATTTTACAGCTTTATGTGGCCAAGTCACTTTAGACTTTTCTGACCTTGCCGCCGAAAGTCTTCACAACCACTCTCCCCTAATCCCTCTCGCCTCCCACTGTAATCATGAGTCCAATGAACGTTACCTGTCATAATGCCACCTCCAGGGTTTCCTCCCAGGGTTTTACGTATTCCGGGGAACCATCTTGCTGCCACTGCCCGCTCTTATCCGTATTCCGACATCCCGATTTGCCGATGATATGCACCCGTCTCTGTAACCCCCTCATTTCCTACGAGAAATGGCTGCATGAAGATAAACAAGCGGGAGTAAACCGTGCTGAAAAGTTCCCAGCCGCTATGAGGACATGCCAGGTCAACAAACCAAGAGTCAAGTTGATGTATTCCCCCTCACCGTATGCCCCTCTGCATATTGCCGAAAGGCCAGACGAGCTGGTAGTTGTATATATCCTATCATCGACTAGACATCCCACATATCAATCACGAGATAACATAATCTTCTAGTTTATCATCCCCTGTACATGCATACCGTACATTGATTCGCAGCCGTCCCATCCCCAAGTGCATGCATCAATCCCCACCGTAATCCCCACTCAAGTCACGATACCATCCAAAAGCGACCACCTCATTATCCCAAAGTCCTAAACGAATGCCAGCGCACCACGCAGTGAGAAGATATGACCAGTCTGTCTATCTGCACGTTATCTATCCAGAGATACAAATTCGAGGGGCCTGGAATCTGAGGGCTGACGGAGAGTATAGATGGCACGACACAAACTGATGTCGGTTGTTCTAAGGATTCCATAGTGGGTGGATCGAGAGGGGTGGACAGGTGACTCAAAATCACTATGTTTAGCAATGGGATTGGGATAATATACGGTTCAGTTAAAGTGCAACTGGGGCCTAGTCGGTGACGTGGCTTGGCTGCATGTCTTTATACTTTTAGATTTTGGTCTATTGGGGAATTGCTCCACTTTCAGGCCATGGTGGGCTGGCTAGATCAATGGTCATGACAATGCTTCGATAATGAATTTAATGACCACCCACCATCCAGCTCACAAGGTCCAACACACATCAATGCAAGACGAGTCTAGACTACCAATCAACTCTCCACCTCCCTATTTCCTCCCCATTCCCAATGTCATTCAATAAATAAATCTATCTCTAACAAAGACCCTTCCCCAATAAAACCCAAGCCTGAAGTTATGAACAAGACCCAATCATTTGCATAAAAAGACGCACTCCGAAATATATCCATCATCGCAGAGTCTTTGTGCAAGGTTTATCCGACCCATTATGTTCCTGCATAATTTTATCCCCTCAGTCGGATCTCTGGAAGCAATTTGCAAGTTTCCATGAAACTACTACCCCAGTGACTCTTTGTTTTATTAGCGCCCGAGGAATAAACAATAGGCCTCCATTGTTTTTCAGAAATTAGCTATTAATGCCCACTAATACTTGAGGGTCCTTTACTGGCCTAAATTCTAGCGCCTATTGTCGACTAACACCCAATAATTTAACTGCCCAATACCACCCCTAATGTCCGAATCTTAAGCCGCCCAGTTGCCTTCCTCCATCTTTCCCAGTCCATTTACAAGAATAGAACATGAAGAGAAAGAAACGAAAGAAGAAAATTTACAAATCGCTCATTCGCTTCATAATATGCAAGCACACTGACACCACTACTACAGAACTACTACAAACAGAACAGTGACCGGGGAGGCCTTGTCGAAACCCTTAAACGCCTGTCGATGGACAGCCGGGGAACAAGTCGGATAAGAAGCATGGAGTTTGTGGGAAGGAAGAGGGTAAGCTTACATGTTGAGGAGAAAATAAATGAAGGTGGTAGATGGCGTTTCGAAACAGAATATAAATTTACTTGATTATTGCATGAATTATCACCTGAGTAGTCTTAAAGTAAGGAGTACTAATATCTCTTATCATGCTCCCAAGAATACTACCGGTCATCCATAGGGTTAATATAACCATTTTACTCTAACTACCCAACTCCCGACATCAATCTAGATCTATCCCCGGATATAGACTTAGAGACACGCATTAGCACATGTAACATGCATGCGCAGGGAGACAAACAGGTCTCATGAAGCGGCTCATTATGAATGCGAGGTGTTAGATCTATTTGGGGTATTGGGGAATTGGCGGTGAAGAACTAGTAGATTGCATACTATGGCGAACTTGGACAGTACAGCATACAAGAGATGGGATATTGGTATGCATCGAAGGCATGTAGTATATTAATAAATCGATTATGTAGTAAGCGACATGGTCGATCTGATGGAGTATCTAAAGTGAGAGTCTCCTTGCGTATCAGATCTCTCAACAACTATTTACCCCAAAGATCTTTTTCTCAATATGAAGTCTTAGAACTATCACTCCCAGTGTCCCTACGTCAAACCTCCAGAAGCCAAAAGTAACTACACAAACAAACCCTCAGCAAATACCCCGCTGGCTTCCGCTCTGCCCCCATCAGACGACATCCCCCTTTCTCCTCTACCACTTACAGTAATATATCTCCCAAGTATGGTTGCGCCCGCCCATGTTTGCATGCACCTTGCCACACCACCGTCCGTAAAGAGCATTCCTCTAAGTCTCCTCGTCGGACCTTGGGGTCCAACGCAAAAATATTAAGGTCATTTACCGGGCCGACGAGATCAGGAGAGGACGGGATGTGTTCGGAATTGGGACTATGGGATGGCAGAGGAGAACCGGGTTGTAAAGTCTCCTGTTTCAAAACAAGCGGTGTTTGCTAAGGCATAATGTTTACGGGGGTGGTGAAGTCACTTGGAATAAGCCCTTTTCGAGAGTCTAGATGGGTATGTAAGGGATTGGGTGGTTTTGGGAATTGTGTTGATGGGCGCTAGGGAACTTGGTGGGATGGCTGTATCTTGTAAATGTGATTAAGGACAATCATGTATAGCTACATCAGGCATCAATCAATCTGTTAGTGATCATTCATCACAATCTGTCAATGCCTAACCCTAGAGTCACAAAGACTTTACACCTAAAGTTTGATATCAGGAAAACCAAAGTACTAGATACTTATCTCAATATTCAACAGGCAGATTCAAAGCAATACAGATTCAGCATTGCTATATCTCATGCATAATTTCAATGACCTGCTGCCAACTCAACAGATTGATATTCCTCTTTCCCGCCAAGTCCCATGATGGTTCCATTACATCTTTGCTGCCTCTCGCTAAAGTCTCCTCAAGTAAGCAGTCGAACCTACAGCGCTGATCTTCAAACAGACGGCCCATTTGCAGCAAAACAAACCATACAAAGACTTATCGGCAGAGTCTCGATCGACCATGACTCAATAGCAACTGCTAGCTTCGGGGCCTAGACTCGGAAGTGCAGGAGTTACTCATGACTCTACGGCTCGATTGAATATTGTCGACGGAAAAGTCACTGGCTGGTGAACCTTCTTCTAGCTTTCGTGTCTTGAGATCATATACGCTTACTCTACCAAACACGACAGGTCATCAGATGTTTTATTTGCAGGGTCAGAATAGCCGATCAAAATTCGTGGTACCTTGCTTGATGTGGTCTACCCGCCCACCTTCAATGTACTTTAGGCTATGATTGTAGTTATATCGAATATCGTGGAATGTCACTTGACCTCATGTCCCCGAGTCCCTGTTTCCCCCAAATATCATCTTCATTTATAAGTGGACTGACTGTAGACATGGCCCGAATTAACGTCTGTGGACATGCAATATGTACTTCACATTGTCTTGCGTACTACTTTGACATGTACCAGAGCGTACAACAAGTGGGCTCGCGGGCAGCCTAGAGTCAGTGCTCTGCAGAACTGAGGGGTTAATCGTTCAATAGGCAAGATTCATGAAAAAGATATGCAGGTGTGAACGGGTTCATGAAAAATCGAAATCTATATGGTGTTGAAAGGACACATGCGGCTGAGAACTATTCACTTTGGTATCGCTGTATAGAGCAAAAGTGAGTACGTAGACGAGACCATAAACTCTGCATCGTCGTGCATAGAGCCAAAGTAGCTGCATACAGCTGGCGACCAGCCCAAGCGGTGGCCAGCCAGGGAACGGGGTTAACTATTGGGTCAAAAGAGATGATCTGCTGAGGTCTTGCGGACACAGGAAATCTTGTCCTGGCCTGGAAGCAAGGGACGACTAGGAACAATGAGGAGCAAAAATGAGGGGAAGCTGATAGATGCCGCCAGAAGCGAACACTCAACCTCATCCCATCTCCGTAATCCTCGCCGGATCATTCACTCAAGTTTTCCGGAGGCGGTCAAGCTGATTAGCCTGTTCGTAATGTCGAGAGGGAACACATTAGTCGAGACGGTTAGGTTTGATATTCCGCGCTAGAGACTTGACCGCAAGAAGCTTGGTTGGTTTGTCATGCAACCAATTTGAGGCCGGAACCATCACGGAGTCAAGATAATATCAGCGGAGGGCGACGGCATCAGAGCTTCGCGGCGGAGTACGTTACTTTGCACCGCTATAATACGGGTGATATAGCACCACTAACCCTTTTTCGGGAAGTTTCTAGAGTCCAGCGGGAACAAACAGGGGCGAGTATTGTGGCGGTTGTCCAATAGCGTAGCGTAGTGCCGGATCGTTATGCTCGTATAGGATCATGGTGGTCTGAAGTCCTGGTCGTTTATATCGTTGGGGTGGAATTTGATCAGTGTCTTTGTGGAGGATCAATCTCGGACAAATCCATTCTTCAAAGCTTCTATTGTTGAGACGGACTAGCAAGATAGTGTGATGGCGATGAAGTCCGCTGTCGCGACTAGTGTAGTTCTCGTGAGCTTGGGCCAGGGTTACGTCGACGAGGAAGTACTGACTCCGGACGGACGGCTTCGACTTTGGACAAAAAGTGGACAATCTGTGATTGGTTACTAGTTCAAACAAATAATATGAGAGGCATAAACCACCAAGTCTCCCATGCTTGAGTGTGCATATTCAGCGACTCAGAGATGCAGCGGCAGTACAGGGTGTTGTAAGAGACACACTGGGATGCTGCACTTAATGCAGTTTGTGTCTTCGGAAAACATACACATCGCTCGCGCAATAGAGAAGTGAGAACAAAGGAATATGACCACTGTCATGGAACCCACTGGTACCTCCTGTTCCATCTCTTAGAGTAAAAAGCGACCGATATATCCACCACGATGAAAATCCATCGGTCGCGGAGGTCAGTGATAAAGATGGGATATAATTCATGATCTAATAGAAGATAAATAAGGTGGGGAGTACTACAAAAAGGATCTGAATAGACAACAGCCAACCAATTGTTCCGTTTCAGCTCGTCTTTGCGAGCTGGCAGTGACGGCTGCTACCTGTATCTTGAAAGAAAAGATCTATCTTTGCCCAATAGGATTTGAGCATTTGATGGAAAGAACAGTCAGTAAGTATTAGTGACAAACCAAAAGTCCGGTAGGCGCTGACGACAGTTCTTTCCCTAGCTATAACACTGCATTTCAAGTTCCCTTCTCTTTGTAGTCTTTGGAAAGACCCACCTGGATTGGAGCTGTGCGTGAAAGCTCTAGTGCAGGGATGACAGCTATAGAGGATAGGTAGGTGGATTTGAAAATGGGCCCAACCATGAATGTACCTAACCAGCATCCAGGAGAACAGACAGTACATCATCGAGTTATGCTATCCCAAAACGCATGCATAATTATTCGCTCATGTGCTGCTCGTAGATGATGAACTATACCAGCAGAGTTGGGCTGATGCATTGATGATTGACGACTCTTGTCAGAGTAGATAGCATCATGAAGAACCCAACATACATAATTCAAGAAAAGCTACACGCCCCCTTCGACAATTTACACCTAAGGGGCTGACCATCACAAAAAAACTACACATTCACAAATACACTATGATCGTTGTAAAAATGATTGTTTGCCTACTATATAGAAATATGCAAGCTGGCGGTGATGACCCTCGTATACTCTAGTCGCTGGTCATTTCTGTTCGCCGCTTACACACCCCCTGTCACATTCTGCTTACATCCTAGAGATGTCTAAAAGAGAGCAACTACTTCTTCTCTCAGATCTTTTGCGCTTGTCTATAAGACCTCGGATTCCCATCCTCCACACGTTTTTCTAACATCTGCCTCTCCTCTCTTTCTCCCTCACACCTCGCCTCATCAAACCTTATTCTACAAACTCACCTTGCAGCCACTCTGATTCTTCTTTCTTTGATTGTTTATCTTGTTCTTTTCCCCTCTCCCCCTCTTCATCTTTCTTTACCACATTCTTCATTTCTCTCGTCTACTGATCGTTCGTGATCATAGCGTCTTTCTTCAACCCTCTTGTTTTGTATCTTTTTTCCTTTTTTCTTCACTCTTTCTTATACTTTGACGTCCGTCTGCCGTCTAACCTAAGCAGTACTTACCGTTGCCTCCAAGATAACACTTGATTCTTGGAACTCATTCACCAGCCTTTTGCTGAGACGATACGATTCGAGCTCTGTTTAACTACAAGTAGTTCATCCCACGACTCGCACTTAAAGAATTCACGTTCTTGTCCTGCAGCAAGCCTACAACTGCATACCCAAACGAGTCGATATTGAGCAGAAACGCCAGTTCGACACACCATTTGAAGCTGTCTCTACATGTCAAACATGATGATGACTACTTCGCCCACGTTCAACTCCCCGTCAAGCCTAGCTGGATCCAAGCGTAACAGCGATGGTCAGCTTGTGCAAAACGTTCAGACCGGATTCATGTCCTTCAGCCCTGAAACCCTGGTAAGCAGAAGACTTTATGCTTCAAACTGAAGCACAATTTTCTTTGTAGACTCGGCTTGTACTAAGATATACTTCTTCAGATCCGGTCTATGTCACAATATGCGACCCCTTCGCCCTTCGCGGCGAACTCCACGTTTGATCTCTCTTCTATGGCCGCCTTCGGTCAAGGAGGCGCTTTTGTCCCTCTTTCCCCTGAGACTCCTATGCTCATGCCCGCTTTCGATACGACTAGTGGTCTCTTCTTCGACACTATGTCCGTTCCCGAACTCATGCCCAGCAACCTCAGCTCCTCTCCCGAAGACATCTTCTCTATAGAGTCGGATTTTGGTAGTGCTCCCATGTCGCGCACCAGTACCTTTGACCCCGTAATCCAGTCGGGATCTCCCATCTTCCCCACTCGCTTTGATGGCTTTGAGCACTTTATGTCTTCCACCATCATGACTCCACCTGTTAAGCGCATGGCCTTCCAGTCGTCCCTCGATTTCGCTCCCACTGCTTTCTTTAATGGTCAGGCTATGGAGCGTACCAACTCGAACGACTCTGCTTCCTCGATGGATTCTTTCGGTAGCAACACTCCCAACAAGCGTCACCTAGAGAATGGCATGCGCAACAACATCCTTCCCAAGCCCGTCGACAAGAAACTTGCCGTTCCCTGCGGCCCTTCTCCTGCTTCCACCATTGGTCCTACTCCTATTATGCGTTCTGACCGCATCGGAATGGGATCCCGCTCTTCTGCTACTTACCACCGCCCTACCCGCGAGCGTGTCTATTGTAGCCGTTGTAAGGAGTACCCCGATGGGTTTCGTGGTGAGCATGAGCTTCGTCGCCACATCGCTGCCAAGCATGAAACTGAAGTCAAAAAGTGGAAGTGTGTGATGCCCGAGGATCTTGGGGATCTAGTTCCTATCAACCCTCTATCTGAATGCAAGGCCTGCCGCTCTGGTAAGAACTACGGTGCTGACTACAATGCCGCTGCCCATCTCCGTCGCGCCCACTTCCAACCCAAGAAGCCCCGTGGGAGAGCTAATTCGGCCTCTGACAATTCCAGACCTTCGGCTGCTTCTCTTCCTTCGGATCAGCCCTCGATGCAGGATCTGCGTCCTTTTATGGTCTCTATCACTGTATCGGGAAAGGGCTGCGAGAGTGAGGAGTCTTCTGATAGCGATCAGCAGTTTATGGATGTGACCCCGGCTTGGGACGCTCAGTTCTCTCTCGGTGTTGACAACCTTGATTTCACCATGGACCCTCTCTATTACTCTTAAGTAGGGAGTTATGACCCCATTTCTACTTTTGGTTTTCTTTTTATGACATTGAATATTTTTGTTTTACGACATGATGATTGAGCGGTACTAAGCGATTTCTTGAACTTTGTTCATCTTTTTTATTTTTATTTTTTGATATCAAGCCTTTCTGCGTCACGATAAATTTAATACCCTGATACACCAAACCACAAAAACTAAACAAAAACAACAAAAACAAAACTTACGAAAAAAGATGAAAATTTCAAAATCCACTCAAAAAAGAGACATGCCATGACTCGGTTACTCAGTAGCCACTCCACGTTATGGGCTCGCATCTCCTGCTGCTCTCGCGCAAGATGTGAAGTCCGTTCTCCTGGTTTTCTGGTCCCCTGTGAGGGTTGCGATCGTCTATCAGGAGATGCCTCAACGTTATGATTGTTTTTTGTTACCTTTTGGGTTGATTTGCTTTGTTTCGTCTTTGTATGATGCTTTTATTTTCATTTTGATGGCTTTAATTTTTCTTTTCTTATTGCTGCCTTGCTCTTGTGGTACTGAGTTCCTGATACGTTCGTTCGGTTTCGTTCTGTTCTCTTGTCTGTTCTCTGGCATTCCACATTCTGCCTCATACTCTCTGGATCAGTGTATTTCACTTTGACACCGAGATAACCGTACTCTCCGATGGAGGAACACCGTTTCTTCTACTTGTTTCACTACGCCGCCGATCATTTCGTGGTTATTCCGGACCCTATACAGGTCTGTCGAGGTGCCTTGGGAGACTGGAAGTGAGTGTGAGTGTCGTGGGTGGCCATCAAGGCCCCTTTGATGACCTCATACGTTGCGAGTTCATGAATATGTCATGTATATTGCCTCTACATACTATACACTCTGGCTTAGCTGTAGCCCATAATTTCCTTTGTATTTTTATGATGATGAGATACTGCATTGTTGACGGAGTTTTTGTTTCCCTTGTCGATATGGATGACGTACATATGGAGTTCATTGGCCCATACCACATAGACAATTTGATAGATATAGATGTAATATCCACACTTGGCTTGCCGAGAATTTAGTATACCTGATTTTGATATGTGGATATGCATGTTTTTTTGGTTCCTGTGACTCGAGTGGGATCGTCAGGCAATTTGATCATGAACTCTCTCGGTTACATGACCGTAATCTACATCACAGCTGTTTCTTTGGCTATATTCAAGAGATGGCATCATGATATAATGCAGATTGAGGGTCAAGGTAATAGTAAACATGCAAATATCACAAACTGTGTCATGATATCATGCCATCTAGATATCCCATCTTCCACCAAAAAAAAAAATACAAACACGAGACTTCTTTACATCTCTCACCAACCTTGCATAACTTCCTAATAAACAACGGAAAATAGCGGGGAGCTACATCCACCCTTAGGTCTAGCACTCGTGACACTAAAACGCCCCCGCCACGCATAAAGAAACAAACGACACTTCCGCTATCCGCTTGGGATCGTGATTAAGTCGATCGGATGTAAGGACGGATTGGGGAAGTGGGGAATGGGGGCATGATGATGGTAGCGGTAGGGAGTGTGTGGTTGGGACCAGTGGGTGGATGGTGGGTTTGAGGTCTTGTTTAAGTATTTTCTGGGCTGTTGATGATCCGACAATTATTTATTCGAGAAGGTATTTAAATTTATTGGGATCATAGCGATTGAGACGCGGGATTTATTCTGGAATCAAGCTCATGTCGCCATGGAAGGGGACGATATCAGTGCGGCGTCTGTGATTTTTTTGTTTTATTTGTTTTTGGGGAGAGTATGATATTGGCGTGATAGAGAGGGAAGAGATGAGAGAGAGATGGGATAGCGGATGATGGACGGATGAAGTTTTGTAGAGAGGGAATAGCGATGGGTGGGTTGAGGGAGTTTGTTTAATTGTGAATGTGATATCAGGGTGAATCGGTGGTGAATGACTCTTGAACATTCTGTATTATGTTCATTTTTTTAAAAAAATGAAAAAGAATTTAATAATCAATTTAAAAATTCAAAATTAAAATCTAAATATTATTAACGAAAATCCAAAGGATGCTTTGTAGAAACAAAAATCTCATCCATTGTCTCTACTAATCCTCAATATCCTTACGCAGACATGTGATATATTTCCCTGTAATTCTCATTAATTACTCACCATCCCCAACTATTATCCTCCATCCCGCGGGCGGAAGTGTCGCATCTCAAGTGGCAGTGATGCTTTAAGCCATTCAGAGATCCTCCCATCCCCGAGACCCCCAGCGCCCAAGCTCCCTATTTGTCGATAGCACCACTAAAACCCATCGAGATTGTGTACTTGGTGGCAAGATTTCATATGACGGAAATCTAGGCAGAGATAATTGAATCCTTTTGGGCCCTGGGGCCCAAGAGGGGTGACCGCCTTTTGGGATGATCGACATGTGAAATCTGCTGTTACTCGTGATCATTATGGATTTCCGGGGCTATCAAGTGGGAGAGGCCGTACGGGAAAGGGTAATAGAGTTCCAGCGGCGGTCATCCACGGGTTGATGAGGTAATCTGCGGTATGCAATCTAGGGAGGGCCCTTTGCCACTGATTGTGCCTGTAGAGTGCAGAGAGGGTAATTTGTAGACAAATGAATACGATGTTGACTAGGGCTTGTGAGCTAAACTTAGAAAGCCTTGGGCGCTAGGGGGCTTGGATTTCTAGGGCTTTTCTGGGTGCTTCCCTCATTTGCTGGGGTTTTTGGAGAAGGGCGCTGTTGACGATATTGTTATCGTGATTAGGTTGTGGGCGATGTTCATGATGAAATTAGGATCACTGAAGCTATCAAAGAGACAATAGGAAATCTTTGAATGCTCACATGATCACACCGACAACTAGCTTCATCGCCAAACTGTCTACAAAAGGAACTAGTCGAGTCTAAAATCCTTAGTTGTCTTCCTCTCTTTGGAGCAGTCATTCAGGGTTGTGCTAGTAAAGATGCGCCAAACTTTGTTACTCTGCAGCTGGGATTGAGGCGATCTATGATGGTGTTGCAGTCCTTCGTAGGGCACCCCCGTTGCTATTATTTTCTCAATGACACTATTCAGGGCACAAAGAAACCCGACCGTCCAGTAAATGCTCCATATGATACTAATTGATGAAATCATTGCTTGAGTTTCTTCCGCTGCTTTTTCTTATATCTTTTACGCACTACAACCCGCTGCTGACTCTCACCACATGAAGGCCAAATCATCGTATTAGATATTCAAATCTCTCCTATGTCACACTAAACTTGTCAAACTTTCACTCGAAGTTCGCTGCTATCGCTGAATCGTGACCTTGCGCTTCTTTCCTCGCCATTTTCCTCTTTCTACCTCGTCCTCTCTCGGTAGGTCCACCTTCAGATTTAGCAACTGCTTTCGATTGCACTTCGCTCCTGCCATCATTGACCACCTACCCCAATAGGCAATTCAGCAAACGTCTATCTGGTCGCTCTTTCCTTTTTCCTCCAATCTAAGCCTTGCCCAAGTACTTTCCCAAAGCTTGACTTGTTCTGGTAGTCCATTCCCACTTTCTCAGATTGTTGCGTAACGGGGACCCCAGGCCGCGCAAGTACTTTCCTCCCACATTCTGTCGTTCGACAATATTTAATATTCGGGTCTACTCCCTCTTCTGTCATTATTATCACCAGTGCTGTTTTTACTCCTCTTGTCTTTTGGTCATTTGACATTGATTATCGCCACAAAATTTTTTGACCATTTGTCGTGTCATTCGACAACCTAATCTTTTTGGCCTGCGGTCAACGAACAGCAAGATAACTGCTTTAGTCCTTTGTCTTTATTCGTCAGCTAAATCTCGACTTTCCCGCCTCGAGCTAGTGGACGAATGTCATCTACCCTGATCTGTATCCCTCCAAGCCCAATCACGACTCGAACGTGAACCTTTATCGATTTGTGTCCGTCTGTCATTCATTATTCAACCTTTTGTCTCTAGGCCACCGAGCTTCTGTTTCCGGTGATCATTGCTCTTTTTCTTTTTCCCTTTCTTCCACTCGCTCAACTCTATTTCTATATTTTTCTTACTAGGATTCGCCTCTAGTCTGTCACTCGTTTACTTTATCCGACTTTTGTGAAATACTTATCATTCGCAACAATCTTCATCACCTCTTCCATATAAGACTCGCGCCTCATTGTCCTCCGCAACCTCTTCATATACATACACACTATAGTCCATATCTCGACGATAAGCGTTTGCATCTGCACTCGCATTCGATACCACACCTGTCAGTTATACTGCAGAATCCCGAGCCTAAATCACACACTACAGCCTATAGAAGTCACTTGGTGTTGCATCTACCCCTTGCGTCCCTCCGCCTTGCGGCTTGTCTTTGCATTATCATATTCGCTGAATCGCCCACTCCTCGGCAGTCGACGCCCTGCATCTAACCTTTTTCCCTGTTTCTATCTGACGTTTACGAATTTCATTCTATTTGTTATTTTTTCTTGCTATTGGCAACATTCAGATGTCGGCCTTCACATCGGCCTCGTCCAGCACCCTCGGGTCGCCTGAGGCGCTCAAAGACGTCCTTAACAAACTTCACATTCGTGTTGGCCCCGTTACCCGCTCTGGAGATGCTCTGTTTTGTCGCACTGCCCTCATGTGGGTAATCATGGGTCCAACACTTTCGCCTGCCAACTTGATTGATGCCATTGGCCTCGATGAATACACACCACAGCACATCACTGACCTGCTTGAAGGGCTTGTTATGATCCATCCCGTCAATGCCACTGTTATCGCCATCCCCGGTCTCCACGAAGCCGTTGGAGCGGAGGAATCGACCCTGGGATTCAGTGACTCTGAAGCTTGTTATGTGATCGCTAGCCGTTGCCTCGAGACTTGCGCATTCCCATTTCTCGAGGACGGTACCCCGTTGAACAAGTTTGGTCGGGATGATGCCATTAAGCGGTCGTACTCGTGGTGTAGCTGGTGGTATTTCTTCGAAAGTGCCGGCAAGCTGGATGCGCACATTGAGGAGAAGTTCGACAACATGGTTAAGCGCATCTTACACTCTCTCACTTCGCTGGTAACTTTGCTCGCCGAGCAGACAACGCCATGCACTGCGCAGTCGCAACCCTACATGACGTTTCACGCCCGCCTAGAAGAGAATGGCGGGTTGGTTCTTCTCTACAGAGCGCTCCGCAAAGTGCTTGTAGCCATTCGCCAATGTCTTGCTTTCGACTGCTATGCCAAAGCGCTTCCCCTCAGACCCGATACTGAGAGCACTGCTTTCGGCCCCGGTAGCATGCGTCGCCGTCGCAAGCGTGTTAGTTTCGCCGATGATACTTTTCCCGGTCGTGCTCAGGAAGAGGAGAAGATCATTCGGGCCTTCCGTACCCTCGAGTGTAGTCTCCGTATTGTCGCTGCTATCTATGCCGAGGAGGAGCCTGTAGTTGTTTTCCCGGAGGTTGATGGGATGTCATCGCTTTTAGAGAAGCGTAAGGTTCCTGAGGAGTCGGATTGCGCCATTCTTTCAGATGGCGAGGAAGAGCCCATAGGTCGCAACGCCCGCGTGCGCCGTTGGTTCCTCGATGCTGCTGGCTGGGCCCGGAACATTGGCGATGTCTACCCCGCAGCCGTTCAATCTACGCTGGCTGGCAAGGGCCAGGAGATCGTTATCCATGGCGAGTACATGCTTCAGAGACCCTTCATCCAGTGTGGCTCAGACTTTGTCCGTATCCCGCTGGTTCCTTGGGTTGCGGGGCTTGTTGTCTCGGCTATTAAGTCTCCCTTCGCTGTTCTTGGATCCTCTGGCTCGGGTACCCCCAGCAACCTGTTCCAATACCTGCTTCTCCCGCCCTGGTTGAGAAAGTTGCTTCATCCAATACTGGGATGAAGACTTTGTCGATCGCTCCTGTCCCCAAGACTAGCTTCGCCGCTGTGCCTATCAACTTGCACTCTCCTCTGGCGTCGTTGATCCCTTGGCCCTGCGAGCTTGTCGCCCTGAAACCTGCGAATCTCGACGATGCCTGGCGCGCAGCCAAACATGCTCTGCTTCGCGGTGGTATCATTCGGACTTTGGCGTACTTCACTATTGCTATTCTGATGAACCATGTGCGCAGGATGCTTGCACCTAGCCTGGGCCAGTATGTATTTCACAAGGACCCTCTTGGTGGCCTAAAGCTCGCCAACTCGTCTCCCGAAGTCTTCCTTGCGGAGAACCTTGATGCCGTTTGCCTGCGTACGCTGATCGCCATGGAGCTTCAGAAGTTGCTTCTTGATCTCTGTAGTGCTATGGCTGGTAATGTTCTGCGGTGGGCTGCGGTTTTCGATGTGGATTCTCCTCGGCCTGGTAAGGCAGCTGTTGATGTTGCTGTTGTTGTATATTTGTTGACTGCCATGGCGAATATGGAGTATATCTTCTGCCGTGGTGTTTTCACTGGAGCCTTCTGCTTAGCTACTCTACGTCTGGGTTCTCCTTCGTTCTTGCCGGCTCACCACCATGAGGATTTTGCTACTGCATGGGAGACTCTTGTCAACCTGTTTAAAACTCACTCACTATTGGTCCCCTTCCTTATGGTCATCAACATTGTCTTCGCCTTTGTCCCTCTTCTCTTCAACGCCATTCGCAAGGCTCTTTTCCGTGGCCAATTCGGCCTTATCAGTGTCATTAGTACTTCGATCTACATTCTGTCTCTCATCTTCCAGGCAGAGAACAAGTATTTCTTGGCTCTTGAGCTCAGCGGCGGGCTTGTGGCCTTGGGCTACACTCTCCTTGCTATGACCCTCATCATAATGGATGCTCTTGATGACCCTCTTGGCGTCCAAGTTGTCCATGAGAGATTGATCAAACAGATCTACCGCATGGGCGATGTCATCTTCATCCATGAGGTTGTCGATCTCCGCAAGTTGGTCTAATCTTATGACTGTCTTTTTTGACCAATTTTTTTGTGGGGTTTATCTATGTTTTTCATGTACATGTCGAGCCTTGGTTGACTTTGTTAAAGTTTTCCTTCTGTTGTTTCTTTTTGGTCTTTTGCATTCTTTGGTTGGCGTTATCCGAGAGGAATTTTTGTGGTTTTCTGATTATTCCCAAGCAATGAGGTTTGACTCTGGATATCCAGGTCGAGTTACTCGATATGCTTTGTTCTTGTTCTCTTGGTTGAAATTTCCTGTTGCTTCATCTGCTTCTTGTTTTGCTCCTGCTTTGTTTTTTTTTTTGCTTAAATTCTCATGGCTATGAGAATAATACCCAGACACGCGCTCTCAGTTTTATGTATTTCTAGTATAGCATCATCTTTAGATTTTTTATACTCGTTGTAAATTTGTTATCCTTTTTTGGTATGATACATGTCTTTTAAATACTCCCAAGTAGCGACTAATGTTTTCAATCACCTTTGAACTCCGTAAATCACAACTATTCACGCAAAACATCTGCTCTCAAGTCAAACTCCAAACCTCCGCCCCCGGCCTCGACAACGCAACTTCAACACTCCCATCCTTATTCTTGATACTCTCTCTAACCTTCTCACCTTTCCTCTCCAGTACAATCTTCTTATCAGCCGCAGGCAACTGGTAAAAGGCACGCGACCGGTGGCTGAAGAACTCTTCGAGGGTTTCCTGAGTGACGTCAGACCAGGAGATAACCCCGCGGTCAACGGCTTCCTCGAGGGCGAGGAGGACGTATTGGACGGCGTAGGGTTGGGTGAAGACTCCAGCAGGGGGAGGAGTGGCAGATTTAGCGGCACGGGAGTGGGGGGCGGAGTCGGTGCCGCTGAGTGGCATGTTTGTTAGTAGCTGTTTGCTTAATATTGATGAAGAAATATAAATGATACTTACAAGAAGAACTTCTTGTTACCACTGACGAGGGCCTTGATAAGAGAATCACGGTCATTAGCCTTCTTGGGAAGCGGCTTGCAGAAAGCCAATGGGTCACAGCATGCGTCGTGCTCTGTCAAATACAAATGGTGCGCCGTAATCGTCGCCGCAACGGTATCACCACACTTCTTAACAGCCTCGACCGCCGCCGCCGTCGTGCAATGTTCCAACACAATCCGCAACTTTGGAAACGCCTGATGGATAGTAGCCAACGTCGGCAGGAACGCCTCCTCGAGCGTCAACATGGACCCAGGGGCAACGTTTGGGGACTCCCCATGGATGTTGAGGACCATGTTGGCGGTTTCCATGGCAGTGAAGACGGGGAAGAATAGGGAGAGGTCGGTGACACCGGAGTCAGAGTTAGTAGTAACTCCTTGGGGGTATACTTTGACGCCGGAGATGCCACGGAAGGAGGCTTCCTCGATGACGGCAGGGGTCACGGTGGGGTGGAGGTAAAGGGACATGAGGTAATTGACGGAGGGGTCAAGGGCGAGGAGTTTGGATTTGTATTCGAGGGCGCGGTTGACGGTAGTAATGGGGGGGATGAGGTTAGGCTAGGGATTGTTAGTTTACATGGTGAATTTGCTTCATGGAAAGAAGGACTCACCATGACGTAGACTGTGTTAACGCCGCCCTTCTTAATCTCGGGGACGACGAGGTCCATCATCTTGTCTTGGCGTAAGTGGACGTGCATGTCCGCCACGGCAGGAAGTTCTAGTCGAGTGATTTCCTTAAGATTGACCATTTTGAGTGGGTTAGTGGTGAATGGGGAGAAAATCGGTGTAAGTCAAGCGGTATCGTTGATGAATTTCATGGAGGGATACTGATGTCACGGGGAAGCTGATACCAAATCACGTGCGACTTTGTAGGAAATTTTAGGGTTATTTGTAAATTCAAGATCCATTCAAAATTATTGTGCACCAGTGATACTTGAATAATTCATAGTAATTAATATAGGGATATGACATTTTGGAAAAGAAACCTAGCTCATTGAAGCTATATGTTTTTTAATCTAATGAATTCTCCTCTCTGATTGCATTTGTGCTTCTAATCTTCATGTTTTTGTTCATTAAATCCCTGTCGCTGACGTCCAAACCTCGATATTGTTCAAATAGATGATCCTTCCGGAGTATCCTCACGTAAACCTATGTAGTTGTCACAAACCGCACATTATCTTGTAGGCTGATTAATGCTACATTATACTGAAAAATTGTTTGAACACAGTATAAACAATTAATCGCTGCAATCTCATGATTTCTTGGACTTTACTGCACAGACTTTGCCCATTTTTTGATCTTGTTTAGTGAGCACCTTCCTTCCATATCTAATGATCCATGAAGACTTATCCCCATTTATATTATGCTTTCAGTGTATGTACTGTTTTCTGAGGCCCTAGAACCCATCACGCACTGAATATTTAGGGTCTAGAACCCCACACAGAGCCCCGTATTTTCTGCATTCCAGCCTAGACCATCACTTCAGACTCTGAATCTGTGATGGACAAAGATTTTACTCGCGTCAACCTCGCGCTTACTTTAACTAGAACAACCCAGGAACCAGAAAAAGGGTTGGAGCCACTGAAATTTTTCATCCGCTCCCAGAGACATCTCAAGTCACGCGACAGATTTGCATTTGATTTCTGGTGATCTTGGCCTTGTAACCTATCATTTTGCAACAAATTATCGATTTTTATCATCGACTGAACTGACATCGAGCAGTTGACACTTTTCGGCACACCTTCTCGTTGATCATCCAGATTGCCATCACTTCTTCACTCTAACGTGTCAATCACATACTGCAATGTCTGCTCCTCAGGACATTCAGTCCCTTCTAGCTGCGCTTGGTAAGTTTCCTGCTGTTAACATCCTACATCCGCGGATTACTCATCGCGTACCACCGATCTCCTTCCGAAGATCACCCGCTAACACATCATTTACCATCAGCCGCTCAGCAAAAGCCCATCACCGCTGCCCCTCCCGCGCAACCCTCCGCCGCCCCTAGCATCATTCCGGGTCTCCCCCAGCCACCTTCCTACCCGCCCGCTCCCTCGTACGGCGCCCCCAGTTATGGCGCCCCACAATCTGCCCCCACTGGTCCTTCTTTCTACGACCATAGTGCCGCCAAGCCTGTGAGCCTCGACGAGGCCATCGCCCAGGCCAAGGCCTTCGCTGCCAAAAAGGGTGTCTCTTCCTACTCGCGGGAGGGTTCTCATGACTACCGCAATGCCCCTTCGGAGCCCCGTGGCGGTCGTCCTGCATACGGTGGTCGCAGCCGTTCGCGCTCGCCCGTTGCTCGTCGCGAGCCTTATCGTGAGAACTACAACCCGTACCGGGACGAGCGTCGTGAAGAGCGTTCGTATGGCAGTGGTCGGGGAGATTATGGTGATCCGCGCGCCCGTATCCCTTCCCGTCGCTCACCTGGCTCTGGTGCCGGTCCTGGCCGTGAAGATGACAGCACCTTTGAGATTTATGAGGTGAATGCCAACCTGGTTGGTCTTGTAATCGGCCGAAGTGGGGAGAACTTAAGGCGCATTGAGAATGAGACTGGCTGCCGCGTTCAGTTCCTGGGAACCAGCGAGACTGGCCAGCGTGAGTGCAAGATCACCGGTCCCAAGCCCCGTCGGGAGGAGGTCAAGGGTCAGATCGAACAGATTATTGCCGAGAGTGGTGCGCTCGGGATGCCCCGGCCAAAGTTGCGTGGTCCTACCGGGGCCCCGCTGCTTCCGGCTGGTGCTGTCCCCCGTGAGGGCGAAGACCACATGCAAATTATGGTGCCTGATAGAACCGTCGGCTTGATCATTGGCCGCAAGGGCGAGACTATCACCGATCTTCAGGAGCGCTCTGGATGCCACATTAATATTGTCGATGAGACTAAGTCTGTTGATGGTCTGAGACCTGTTAACTTGATTGGTAGTCCTGAGCAGACCCAGCGTGCGAAGGACATGATCATGCAGATTGTCGACAGTGATTCCCGTGAGGGTGGTGCTAGTGGCAACTTGCCCCCTGGCGGTCCTATGAAGAAGCCCTTCAACCGCGAGCCTTATGGTGCTGGTCCCAGAGAACCCTACGGTGGTGGTCGCGGTGGTGGCCCCGGTGGCAACAATGGTGACACTTTCGGTATCCCTGTTCCCACTGGCCCTGATATCATCAATGATGAGATGCTTGTTCCCTCTGAAGCCGTCGGTATGATTATTGGAAAGAAGGGTGAGACAATTCGTGAGATTCAAGCCAACTCTGGCTGTAAGATAAACGTCAACCAAGGTGCTCCTAACGGTGATGACAGCCAGCGCGTCATTGGGCTGATTGGTGCGCCTGGTGCTATCCGGCAAGCCAAGGATGCCATCAGCGAGCGTCTCGAGACTATGCGTACTCGCCAGTCTGGTCCCCCATACGGTAGTAGTGGTGGCCGCCGCGAGGACCGCGGTGATTATGGCGAGCGCAGTGGCCGTAGCGGTCCCCGCGACAGCGGTTACGCCCCGCGAAACTACAACGCAGGCGGGCCGGTGTTGAGCCAGAGTGGCCACAAACAGCAAGAGACCAGTGCTACTGCTCCCGCCGGTGGCGAGGACCCGTATGCTCAGTACGGTGGTTACCATAACTACTTGTCGATGTGGTACCAGCAGTGGATGAACCAGCCTGGTGCCGGCGGCGCTGTTGGTGGACCTCCGGCTGGGGCTCCTGTTACCAACCCGCCACAGTAAATATGGCGGGTCGCGCTGGCATCAGGTGTACATGATATTCTCTTCTTTTCGTTGTTTTATCTGGTTCATTTCTTTTCCAAATTCCTTCATGACATCTTCTAATTCCCCCTTTATTGTTTTTTTCTTGATACATTTAACGGACGACACTGGACGATACATTGGGCGGCACTTGCGGTGGGTCGATTTCATTCATCACATTTATTTCCACGGATGGCGCATATTTCCTTTGTTTTTCCGACGAAGATTTCAAAAAGTTTTATTCAACTCTCACGCTACCACCACCTGCGACTACGACACTCATTCCAGCACCCGGGGAACTCACATAGCTCGTCACAATACCCGGTCTTTTCTCTTTCGACGAGTTGTGGCATCCTCGGGTAACTATCTAGATAGTGTTCCCTTTTCCTTTTCTCTTACTCTCTCAAGGGCTGTATACCTTTATTATGTGGATTGCTACCTCATCTGACCTGCATGCCTCATTTCCTTGCTGATTGTTATCGCCCCACTTCTGTACGGATCCGAATCTCGCACCTAATTCTCCAGTTTTATTCTCTTTTGGTGAATGGGTGTGCGGGCGCCCATATTCTTTCAGCTTGTGACCTACTCCTCACATGAACGCCCGATATCCAACTCAGTACTGAATCCAAGATCAGGAACCCGGTGATCTGACTTTGTGTGTTGCTCGTGTTGAACATGCGTAGCCTAAACCGGCTTGCTTGATACGTTGATGCTGAATGTGTGGGATATTGTTGAGCCTGTCGGCTGATTGAGTGATTATTAGGGTTTTTGGTGAAACTCTCTACTGCTGCCTAGGCTCGGATGACATCTGATCCAACCTGATCCGATCTGATCAATCTCGACAATATGATGTAACCTTGTACTATCTTGGTGACTATGCATGGGTTGACGAAATGTTGCTGCCCTGCGGATTATGCTACATTCTTGAATGTGTGCTTGTTGATGCGATACGATGCAGTGATATTTGCCTCTTGTATGCCGTTTCATGACTGTTGTACTGTCTGTAATTCTGTCGAGATGTGCCAATTATCTTCTACAGCGAACCTTTAGGCCTTGGCTACCTTTATTTTTTTGGCGGTGTCTATACTGTAGCGTTAGGCCTTGACTCGCACGTACGGAGGACCGTACAGTATGTCTCGCTTTATCGTTGAACAAATAAGTAGCGGCCAGGACATGTGCTACTGTGGCTAAGGACTACAGAGAGCGAAATTATCTTCCTTTCCTCTTGGTAGATGCTAAATGATTAGCTATCTGTATTATATGCATGCAGACGATGACTCAGGCTTAACCAAAAGGTCGTCTATTCACCGTACAAATGATGGTATTTATACTGTTTTATGCCATTCACTAGTATAAAGTGATTCTTATTGCATTTCCACAAACGTCTATTAATCTGACCTGTCTTGAGCTGTGCTGCATGCTGACGTTTACCGAGCTGGCTGGTGCATGATTGGTGCATTTGAAAATTAGTTGCCAATGGCTGAAGGGAGAGAGTAGTCATACTTTGAGTGGAGGAAATGCAAAGGAGAAGATGGGTAGGTGAGGTTGTTTGTTGGTACTGTGATTCATTGATTATTGTTGACTTCATTGGGTTTTATGCTGTGCTTTTCTGGAAACATTGTATGTGGTGATTATTTGGTTATGTCTAAGTGATTATGATGAGAAGGAGAGTTTTGCTTTTATGATTTATATGTCTTGGGGTTTTCGTTTTCGTTTTTTTAATATATATTTGATTTTTTTGTTAAGTGCTAATTTAGTTGTTAATGATTTCCTTGTTTGAAAACATGATTCCAAAAGCCCGCATGGAATGATGCTGCAACAGTGTTAGAACCGGATGGTTGGTGTCGATGACGTAATTGACCAATGGTTACACATAGATCCTTTGATCGTGGAAAATCATGATGAACCCACAAAACATGCAACATCCACACAGTAGATAACTACTTGAAACAGACGGCAATATCACTGTTTAAAATAGCAATATACTTCGGAACAAACATAGCATAATTAATACAATAAGAAACTAAACATACAGACAGTAGCGACTGGTATAAATCTTCGATATCCATCCACCCCACATGATTGACTATAAGGAAACATGATATGACGTAATCACCTATAACTAATATTTACCCACTAGAACAAAGAAAGATATAGTAAATCCCCAACATGATTCATCCCATAAAAAGAAACCGGCATCCCAATTGACACAGAAACTCCACATTTGTATAACAAGGAAAAATACAAGAAGTCAGGAAACCCTTCTATGTCCTAATTACTGACACAAAGAACCCACTAAGTAAAAGAAAAAAGAATAATAAAAAGAAGGAATATACTAAGCAAACCAAGAAGACTGGTGATAAACATAGCCACTGAACATCTGAGATTAAATCCTTCCGGGAGATCTCGAACTCCTTGGCTCTTGCTAATACCGATGGGAAATCGACGAAAACTCCTGCACCACCGGCTGCTGATGCTGATGCGGATGCGCTTGATGAGCTTGGTGCGTTGACATGCTAACGGCGGGGGCTCCGGGGCCGTGCTTGGTCGTCCTCATATGACGTTCCAGTTGGTCCTTACGCCCAAAACCTTCGACGTTTTTGCAGCCGAAGACGGGGCACTTGTACATTTTGACGTGCTTCTTAAGGTGGGTTCTGGAGGGTTGTGTTAATTTGGGTTCTAGCTAAAAGTTGAGAAGACATTCGAATGCTTACCTGAAGTCACTGTTGCGCTCAAACACCCGAATGGACCCATCGGAGTTGACACCACCCTTGTCACACCTCTCTGCTAACGGGCAAAGATGCTGCCCAACACCCCGATGCTGCGGCTGACTCAACAAATGCCGAACCCTCTCCTCATCTAATGCCGAAATCTCATCGTCCATCGGCTCCATCGACCCATTTGACGATGGCGGTACCATTGCTGTGTACACCTGGTCCGTCGAATACCCGTTGGCCCCCTGCTGCGATGGGTACTGGTGTTGCTGCGGAGCAAATGAGCGCCCTTGGCTCCCAGTAGTATCGCGGCGTGGGAGGCCCTGTGGCCCCCCGGAGGTCACGGCGGTATTTTGGGACATACCGGAGGCCATGGAGGCGGGGGGGTGCGGGGGTTGGTGCGGGGGTTGGTGCGGGGCGGAAATAACGGAGGAAACGGGCGGTTGCGTCATGTTGGGGAGGCGGTGTTGCGAGTGGTGTGGGGTTTGTTGATGGTTGTAAGGCGACGTCATGGTGAGGCGGTTGGTGGCAGCGTGGTGGTGGGGAGGATGTTCGGATTTGCTCCAGTCCATGCGGACAGTTTCGGCGGAGGCGCGGATGCTGGAGGCGATGGACCTAGTGAATGGTTAATATTGTGACCTGAATAGATATTCCTGGCAATGGTGATAACATACTTGAGTGCTTCATGCTTCTGGAAAACATAGAATTCGTTGAATCGGCCCCATTGTTGTTGTTGTTGTTGTTGGGCTTGGTGGACCTGATACAAGAGCTGAGGCGTGTTGATTATCTTGTCCGCAATCTCGGCAAGCTTCTCCGAGCACTTCACGAGGTACTCGCCCACGTCGGAAAAAATATCATCCTGGTTCTGTTGCTGAGACCAGGCCGTCGACACCGGCTGGAGCTCGCCAAAGACATTGTGAATGATGCTAAGCAGGTCAGGATTGCCAGCGTCATAAGGCAAAAGTGGATTGCGAGCAGCCGACTGGCTCCGATCTGAAGCCTGTGACTGGGCAAACATCGGAGAGCGCGCGTAGTCGATCACGGTGGGCGACTGTTGACAGGAATCGAGGGAAAGAATGTGGGAAGTGACCTAAAACGTCCGTGGAGGATACTTTAGGTAGGTAGGAGATGGAAACTTTGAAAATAGAGAAAAGATAACAAAAAGGAGTCTTTGAAGAAAAGTCAATGTTATGAAGACGATATCGTGATACAGAGAAGTTGAGTTTGTTATCACTTAGTGGGGAACCCTTGGAGTCGAGACCGTAATGGACGCCACTCAGCTAACTTTTGCTTGCAGATGTGGTTTTAACAAGGCTGAATGGGTTACAGATGGCTTATAAAATCCTCAAAGCAACCACTGTAAGTGGCAATTATGATGCTTTTCTGGTTTACAAAGATAACACTGAGATTCAGATAATAATTGTCTATAATATCTTGTGCAACCAGTTAACAACAGAAACTGCAAAGACAACCCAATGGATTCGGTAGAAGCGGAATAAGACTAGACTGGCACGAAATGGATGCTGTAGTACTGGAAAGGATCTGCAGATGGTAACGAACTAGTTACAGAGTTCGGATGGTGAGAGGCAGAAAGAGGACCGTAAGTTTTCAGATAAACCGTATGACGATATAAGAATGAAGGAATGAAGTAATAAAGATAAAAGAACTGCGTAGATGTAGACAAACGCCCAAAATCAAAAGGAGAACCCCAAGCAAAGGACGGGGCTCCGGAGAATATTGAGAATAAGTAGAGCCTAGGGCCTAGCAGCTAGTCTTGGCTAATATTGGTTGAAGCTGGGCGGATACCTGTAAATTGGTAACCGGACTGCAGATAACGATAGAGGAGACTAGGGTAATGGACCACAACGAGACTTTGGCCGGAGGGCTGCAGTTGTGGTAGTGAGCTCTTGTGGTAGGATGAATGTCAAGTCTCAAACGGGAAATCCGATTGGCGTGGCGAAATAGCGGCAGACTCGGGCTATGACAAGTAGGTGATGAGTGTCAGATGATATCTGAGCAATGGATCAGAAGATACTGTATGCAGCAGATACACAGTTTCTCAAAAAACAAGATGAAATGCGAGCGTATTGAACGATCAAAGGTGATGGCGGAGCAGAAGCGCAAATGTGATTCGCACGGAAAGATATAGTGAGAATTGTAAATAACAAGCAGCAAACCGAGAGTCTATGAGATGGAGTAAAGAGGTGATGATGATTTCAAGAAGTCAACGGCCGGAAACAGATAAATAGGTGATAGGCGAGAAGGTTATGAGTAAATGAGGGTGGAAATGACGCTGAACGAACAGGAGAGAAAAGATAGACACTTTGGGGGAAAGTAGATGTCTGTGCTGTTTCTGGTCTCGGTCGTCCTGGGGAGTCCGGGTATCAGGTGCCAATAATATACCGGAACAACAGGCGCGGGTCCCGGAGAGACAGAGAGCAACAAACGATAGTTGTGGGGGGAACCATACAGTGCTCTAGTCAAAGGTAGAGCGAGATAACCAACGTCTGTGGTCTCGCACAATGCATACCGTATAGAGTATGAAAAGAGGAAGAGATTTTATTAAAAGACAGGAAAGGGTGCCTGCAAGCTAGATGTATGTAGCTTTTTTTTCTGTGAGTATGAGTGTGCGTGTGCGTGTGCGTGTGCGAGGGCGGAACAAGGAGGGAAGAGGAGAAAGAAGGGAGAGAGAGCAGCGAAGGGGAAGGAAGATGAGAAATCGGGGCTCTAGTAGTTAAACTAGTCCTAGTTAGAAAAGAAACAGAAGCCAGGCTAAACACCAAACGGGAAATGACTAGAGAAGCGAGTCAGCTCATCCAATTGAACGGTGAACAGAGATAGGAATTGCCTCGAAAAGAGACCCGAGTCAAAAGCTTCTGAAGAATAGTAAAGAGAAAACACCTCAGATATTTTCTTAGATTTTTGTTTTTTCTTTCTTATTTTTCTTTGCACTAGGTTTTATGTGAGGATATGACTGCGAAGTCACGAATGATGGGCAATTGTAGACCGGAAACCGTGGACTAGCAGTAGGCAAACAGCGTGCACGATAGCTATTTTGCTAATATAATTGAGTGATCAGTCCAATGATGGCAACAACCAGGAAAACGTGAGTGGGTGAGAAAAGAGGGAAGATGAAGACAACAACGTCTAGAAACGAAGCGAGAACACAAGCAATAGTAAGGAAAACGATTAAAAATCCAAGGAAATGGTATTTACCTGTTTTTTCTGATAGTATTGCTCAACAGAGTTAAATTTGTAAGTACGAATCAGCGATAGAAAGATGGAAAACTCACAAGCCAGAGACGATAACCAAGACGCGAGAGCGCTCGAGGAAGAAAAGAGAAAAGAGCGAGAAGACACAAGCTTATATATGTGAGAACAAGCGTGAAGCTGTTAATACTTGGTAACTAGCAGCTAGCAGTGAAAAGATGACCATTAGCTTTCGCCTCCTCCCTTCGAGATTTTCTGAACTAACACGGGGTGTTGGGCTAGAACTGAAGGGATAAAAATCTGCATATTTGAGTATTTGCACTGACAGGAATGAATAAAGGCACTATTAAAGAAACACTAGCTGCAGCAACAGAGGCCGAGCGCTGTTATCTCTCTTTCTGTGCTAGTCAGCACACACACTCGCCCACTGCAACTGTAGGAACCACGAGTCTGGTACGAGGGGCGGGCTGGACAGTTCAGACACCAAAAAAGGTCAAGCAACTGCTGGGCTTCAACACACCATGGACAACGGTGCCTGTACCGAGCAAGACATCCAGAAAGAAAATATGAGCTGTCTGGACGAAATGAGACAAGACCTGGGGATCTAGAGACGAGGGGAAGAGCTTCCAGTGCATGGGGAAATTATGAGTCTGCGGGAGAAAGGTTAGAATCCCTACAGGTTTACGGAGACTTGGACGGGGCCAGTGAACATCACGATGGAAGAGCTAGACACCGATATAAGGCGGAGGCCTCGTGCAACTTGGCACTTTTGCCGGATAAGACAACGGGTCCTATTCATAGTTACACTCGGTATAAGTGAGCAGTAGCTCGAGATGGCAACCAAGCCTCGGCAGCCCACAAAATAGCGGACGATCACAGCAGACGAAGAAGAGAAATTACTAAGAAAAAAAACACCAGATACGCTAGTTATACAGGTTTGAAATTGGCCACTGTTCCCAAATGTCAAGATACAGGTCCTCCCCACTAAGTATAGAAAACTAACAATGTCGGAAGGAAAAGCCAGTGGGAAAAGAGACGAGAGAATCTGCGAGGGAGAATAAGAGACACCAAGAAAACAGAACCACCATAACAGCCAAAAAGAAAAGATAGAGTGTAAAAAAATGACAAGGTGATCAAGCAGGATGAGGAGGAGACAGAGAAAAGAGACAACTGAGCAGGGGATGTTGTTCGCTGGAAGAGAGAATTTTGGAGAATACTAGGAAGGCTCGATAGCTTGGGTGTAATTTTTCTTTCTGAGAAAATAAATTGTTTTTATAAGATACGTGATATATAGTGTCGGAGAGAAAGTCTCGGGCCTCTTCCGATACATCGAGACTTGGTAGTAGGCCGAAGACCGTAACCAGAACAATGAAAGGATAATGTCTCTTTACAACACTAGGAAGCCAAGAGCCAAGTATTAGACCCGACTAGATGAGAACAGCAAGATTGGTTACTGTCTTTGGCGGATGGCTGGCACTAGTTTGAGCGCTTAAATCCTCACTATGATCCAGGCAAAGCCGGGCGAGGTCATTGTACAATCAAGGTCTGACCTATCATGAGATGATGGGTGTCCCGGGAAATAACTGGTGTGGGCTGGGTGATACCAACAAAGCAGCTGGCCATGTGGTTTCTCCAAATGCGAGAGCGTGAGCAAAGACCACGTAGAAACGCAGGTGCATAAAGAACATTCGTCAGTAAAAGTTTATTGATGTCTGTGTGTTAAATATAAAGTATCCAAGGGCTCATATACCACACGAGGCAGAGATAATTAAAAATAAATGAAAGCGTCAATATTATTCTGATTTCGTGATACCGTTATCGACAAGAAGAGCTAAAATTCACATATGTAAGATACTTTTGATTCATCCACCTAACGGACACTAAGCCTAAAACCGTACCCAAGCCAGCTTGAACAGGTGTTCCAGGCCAGTCTATTGCCTCCTCATTAGCAGGGCTCAAGGCAACTTGGTTTCCAATAAAGATGAGGGAATCAAAATGAGAAAAAAAAAGGGAAATCGAGTGACTCAATAGTCTGCTTAGACAAGACAAATCGGGAAGAATGATTTCCTTGAACAAATAAAAATTAGTTTGATCATCTGACTACGACTGATAAATATGGATATGTTGTTATATAGAAAACCCAGGAGATTGACAACCAGGTGTCAGTTGTTGGTATTAGGGGCTACGTGAGTTCATTACTAGTGTCTACATTAGTCAATATTGGTTTTTTTACCTTATCAACGCCACCTTAAGACCTTTACTAACATATAAGGTACAGTACTCAAACACTAGTATTGCGCAATACCTACCTCTATCCTCTGTAGAAGCTAATCGTAATCCAGAGCGCTCGAGAATGTTACTATTCGCCTTCTAAATTTCAGTCTCCTACCAGCTATCACCAACGAACAGACAGCCCGACAAGCTTCCATTATCCTTCTGTTCCCCGCAAGCGAGCCATCTGGCAGCTATCACGCAATGTTGTTGGTAACAGGCAACCAACTAGTTGGCCGGCCAAGAGTGGTGAGATCCATGCAGTCAATGTGGATCACAGGCCATGAGAGTCCGCCAGCGAGAAGGGTGCTACTGATTTAAGTGTCTTTCTTTCCCGTTTTCTTTTCTTTCTTTTTGGCGAGAGTTTGGAAGGGAAGGGTGCACATTGTGTTAGACGGTGCACAAACTTGTTCAGGCGGGCGAGTCAATAGCTCAGTAGAATAAGGGACATGGAAGGCGGGTAGGTTTTCTGTTGGGTAATATCAAAGTTACATTTGTATTAATTTAAGCAATGGTCTCAGGGATAGACGAGCATTCAATTTATCGAGCGATGTCAATACTTGGTCATTATCACCGATCAGCCACGTCCCAGCTAGTCAGCTTGCAGTTTGCTGACCTGATTCCCGTGAACCAGAATTCCGGCATCGAGATAACAACCCACAGTATCCAACATGGATTTCCTACATTTATTTTCACTGTTCAAGTCAATAATATAGTTTTCCAGTCCTCAGATGCAGGATACACTCTCCAATTTACGGACTTGGCTATCAGACACCACTATTTTCAAGAAACTACCCGTTCGACAAAAACGCCCCGAGGACTCCTATACTACAGGGAAATGAGAAAGTGATTCGTCTATGTTCTCATGAGTACCCGTTGCGTCTAGCAAAGATGCAAACGGATCAGAAATTCAGGTGAAAATCGGAAGTCTAGACATTCAGATCGCATATTGAGTCTTGGGTCTCTTTTTTTCTCTCTTAATATCCATTAGCACATATTTTCCTTAGGCTGCTGAAGTCTTTGTGGAGTAGCATTTATTCTTAGGCAATCGAACTTAGACATTTACAGCCATCCAATTGATTTACTGTCGTGTGAACCCTTGAAATAGGCCCAGGCTAGGCCTTCGTTTACAAAGTTTGGTAGTGGGTAGCGTAATCTGGGCTGGGACCGGGGATAGAAATTGATATCGAATATTGAAGATGGCGGGAACACGAGCTCGTCATGGAGAGAAAGATTTCATGTCTGGAAGTGTATGTTGAGTAAATGTTATTGCTCGGCTCTCCTAAGATCGTATATGTTCATGTGCTGGTAGCCGATGAATCTCTGATATCGCCACCATAGGGCTGTATGTTATCGAATATTTCCGGATATCGCATAACAGCTTGTCTCCAACAAGACGTCCTCTAGTTTCCTCCTTGACTTACACCCTGAGAAGCTGTTGTCTCCTTCATATCTGCTATGGTTTATTCGCATGGGCGGGTCGAAATAAGACAGTCCTGACCATAACAAAGATGCGTTTTTATTTTTCTCGTCCGGAGATCCATTAAAAGTCCGGAGTGGTTCTTGAAATATTCCGTCCAATTTCTACCATTTTCCTCACGTATTACTGATCAACCGATGATCCCACCATTGGCCTACCGTCCTGCCAAAGGCGACATATACTGTATAAAACGTATATAGCCCAGTTCATCCTGCTCCGTAGAAACTACACCATAATGTATACCAACATTGTGCCCCGGATCACACTCTCGACATTGCTCGCATTTTGTAGCAGTTCACTGCCCTTATTGCTAGCCAGCCACTCATGTGATCTACAACTCCGGCTACCACCCACGTTTTGTCGCCTCTGATTCTTCCCAGAGTGCAGAACAGCCAGACACAGAATGGGTAAACGCTGCTGCACGGAGGAGACTCCAGAAGCCATCTAGGCCAGTCTCTGATAATTGGGGGCTCAGGCCGCCAAGGAGAACACGAGGGTGTTGAGGGTTAGCGTGCTCGTTGGATTGCTTGCTTTGCGTCCCTTTGCTGTAGCCAGTTAGATGGTCACGAAGAAGAATTTTGCTTGCGAGGTTGAGGGGTTGATACAAATGTAAGGGAGGGATGCATAGTGTTGGAGTCGGTGTGGGCAGAGCGGAACGTGGAGTAGCTGTGATGGAGACATGTGAGTTCCATTATGATAAAAATTGACGCTAAAGATGTAATAGTGTTCAAAATGAGGATCACCAAAGATCCGAGAGTTACATTATTTGATAGACGGAAAATGACAAGACGGTGAGATTTGCTCGGCTAGTACATCATCAGTGTTTATTGCCTCTGGTCTTGCAGTATCGTGAAATTGACAGATTGACAGTCGAAATCTAGATCAATTCCTTCCGACTCTGAATGCCTTGACTTGATATTCGACATGTTGTCCATCTCGTGTCGTCGCGTCACAAGTCCCGGCCTATCAAAGGGAGAGGTGGAGTCGATACGACAATGAGCCGCCAGAAGGTCCACACTACGTACGCAGTATTCTAAACAAAGATATTAGACCCATGATGGTTCTGCATCTAGATATACTTTACTATTCATACATTACGGGTTGTCCTTTTTCTCACGACTCCAAATTACTATGAACCTGTTGGGTAATCTCCAGGATTGTGATTCTTGATATCTGCCGCTTTTACCGCCATATTAAAATGGCCGATACCACTAGTCTCACCTAATTTGTAATCATTAAACACCAAAGACAAGATTAAAATGTAATTCATAGAAATTATGACTTATCTGCATATTTGTCTATAGTTTACACATGTGGAAAATTCACTGAATACATGCATACACATTAATGGCCAACTTTTTGCTCTGTTCCCGTAATTCCTGCCGTAAATTTAACAGACCGCCGAACAAATCAAATCACAATGTTATGCAATGCCCCGATATACTTTACTGCATCAAAATGCAATTCATCATTTATCGATGACTGGCTTGCCACCGACGTCTGACTACCCCCGTGAAAATCATATAGTATGTGAATAGGAACGAAGAGCCCTCAACCTAGGAACCTAGTCGCAAGAAATGGATAAACAGATGACGCTCCGCTCGTACAATTCATATACATTTTTGAAAAAATTTAGCAATTCCAGATATGTCTCGTTCTGATCCTATTTTACGATATTAAAATAAAGTTACAGCTCCCATAAACTAGGAAGTCGGCACTATATGACCTCATTCCGTCCAATTTCTGACGAGATACTGTGTTTCACGTTCTATATCAACGGCCGCAGTCTTTCTAGCAACTTCACTGCACTAGCCACGCGGAAACAACCACCCACACGATTGCAGGGGAACTGCAAGCATTCTCTATCAGTGTTACACTCTCACCCAGAAAGTGCAGCAGTTCGTGGCTGATTGAGATATCTTCAAAGGACTTGGGACTGCAAAATCCAACGGAATGCACCGCTGGAGGCTCTGTACGAAATCTTATCGTCTCGAAAATTTGGGTTCTTTTTTCTGGAATCTCTCATGTCTCTTTTCTCTTGATGTCTCATCTCAGTTCTTGGAGGTTAGATTTCTAGTTCTGATTGTTCAACGTGAAATGTGGTGTTTATTTCCACAAATGAGACAACATAGAAGCGGTTTAACCGCGCTAAAAGCAATGGGTTTACATTAACGAAGTAGCCAAGACACTTTATTGATTCAAGTTCGAAAAATTTCAGTGTGGCATTGTCATTGCAACATCGCGTATTGCGAGAAATTCAATATGGCCTTGCCACTCATAAGCGCTTAAACGCCAATATCAAGCTTGTCCATCAAGGTGCTTTTTTCTCAGTCTTCAAAAATAAATCAGTTTTTCCAGGTAAACCCCTCTCCTGATAAGAAACCGGGTATCCTTCAAACCAGCCGGCCAAGCCTAACAAACATGTCACCCCCCCCCCCGTGTTATCTCCCACATCCCATCCCATTTCCAGCCATCACCAAATGCAACACCTTCCATATACCCCAATGGATACCAACCACATGAACCGTCAAGCTTTCGATAGCCCCCATCAGTCCCAATCTTCCTTGCGAACGCCTAGATCTATTTACTCCTTCAGATTCTCGAACGGGGTCTTCCCTCACTTTTCATATCGATCGGCCTTGACACTGTCCATGGACAAGCGATCCCCTTCCAACCTCACCATTGAAATCCTTCCCCTGCCTCCATTTCTCTCAATATCATCTCCTCCACAAACTAATGAATGGCAGCCCGAATCTGCATGAACAACTCCATAGTTTGCAATCCTCATATAGGAGTGTCCTGGAGAAAAGAAAGGAGGGAAGAAAGAAAAATCACGGGTTGCATATGCTGTTTCTGATCAAGGAGTGATTCCGACATGGATTCAGCTAACTCATGTACACCGAGTCTCCCAACGAGACTATCGTAGCCTCAGAGGAGAGATTTCAGGGCCCAAGGGGATGTAGACTAAGTAAGTAGGAGGCTAGCTTGAGAACTAGTTGGAGTTTTTTTCCTTTTGGTGTGGTTTAAGGTGAGGTTAGGTGAGCACGTGGACTTGGGTGAGTGAAGGGAGGTGCGAGAAATCACGTTACTCGAAAGGGACACTAAGGACTTGAGATGGAATGAATTTCTGAGAGAAATTCTATAACCCTATAATTACTAACCCCTTAGTGACGTCATTGGAATCAATGGAGACAACATCAATTATCAAGGAAAATAGCATGATTAAAGAGAATAAGATTAGTGATCTATTTTTCTATCGACATGAAAACAAAGTACTATTTATTCTCTTATATTCACTACATCGTGGTGTAAAACACAACTAGCATTCTGTTAGAAAGAACCGACTGCATCAGAGACTGACCAAGTGACATATAACAGCCTTTCTCGAGGAATAAAAGACCGATGTCTGCCATCCAATCATCTTAAAAGCTCAAAAGCCCAACTCCTGACTAGTGCATCGTGAGACATTACTTTGACTTCAACCCATTCAAACTCGACGAATCGGTTACTGCAAGAATAGTGAGACAACAGCTGAGTCTAGACTATTGGCTGTGTTTTCTCAATTCTCTGATGCCAGTTGATGAATACTAAGGGAACTCGCTTATTCTTTGTCCTGAATTCTTTAGTGGGGAAGGGAAGTTAGGAAGTGTAGAGGAATCCGTGGGTAGTTGGTAAAGGTAGTCGATCAGGTACGGCATTGTTAACGGGATCACGACAATGAGAGCCTCAAAATTTATTAGGGAATGCGAAAGCTAACCTATTTTTGTCATATGTGACTCCTTTATTGCTTACTTCCAAGAGGAATTCTGAGCTTTGGTATGGCACCCGTGAGCGTGACTGTCTGATATATATAGTGTTCTAAATACCACAAGAGTAAACAACACCCACCTGAAGTGTGCGTGCATAAATGCACATCCAGACACCTGCGAGCTGACGGTCTCTGGATTCCTTTGATCTTATCTAGTCAGCTGCAGTCATCTCTTTACGGAACTATTATTTGTAAAACCGTGCAATTGCGAGTCAGAGAAGACCCTGTGGTATCATAATTTATGCAAGATTGAGACCACATCGGCACCGATAGTGGTATGTCGTCACCCCTTTGAGAAAGTTGGGGCTTGGCTTTGGGCTCGGGCTTAAGACAGATATTACAGACGGTAGGTTTGCTAGGTGACAATGGTAGGAGGATAGGTAATAGTGGTGTGATATAGCAGGAATGAAGATGTGCAGTCATGAGATAGGCACATTGACTTGCTTACTATTAGTGAATAGTTTGAGCCGGAGTCCACAGTGATCATGTGCTTGTGCTTTAAGTGGAGTGAAACTACTTGGTCAAATATTCTGTCGCACTCGGATAATTAAATTGAAATATACTAAACTAATTTCGACAATTAGACATTGCTCAAATTATCTAATTGTAGTTGCCTTCCTTTGTGATTATACCTCGGCCCCAATTGCTGACTAACACAACATCAGCCTATTGATCCGACTAAACCCGCTCCGCCTCCGGTCCCTCATTTCCGACACGCTCCACCCCGCCCCTCCTTCCACCATGAGAAATCCCACAGTTGCCAAATCTCCTCCCCTATCTGGCAATTTGTAGACGTGGCCGTCAGTGCGAGAGGTATGGCGTTCCCCAGGATATGGACAGCGCACAGTCGATGGCTTGGTCCGTTATCCCACATTAATGATATCCCACAAAATTAAGATCAAGTATAAATAAAGATTATGGAGCTATGAGAAATTATTGAATGGAGAACCGCACTATGGAAGCGGAACATGACAAATCGGATTTAGAGATACTATTTCATTCCGGCTAAATTCGGTACGATGCGTACACATGGTACATAATACTCAACATCTCAAGTTGCCCTATTCCCGCCCCGGGAGACAGATTCTTTTGATTCTTCGGCACGAAACGTAAAGACCATCCTCTGAGATAAGCTCCACATGCGTGGTGGCTCTGGTGCCACTGGGGTGAGTTGGAGGGTCCTAACAAGGCGGAGGCAGCGGGAATTCAGAAGAAATTTCCCATGTAATGTATCTGCAAGGTCTTGGACAATATCTCTATATTAGCGGCTAGATGGTCAGATAAACGGAAATGTCGGTGCGTAAGTTTGTATCCAAACCTTACTTGACGGCTATATCCGTGAGAAAAACACACAAGCGATCTTCCATCAACCAGTAGCTCGTCTCCACCGGCCCCCAACAAACCAAGCGGGATGTTTGGATGTCGTCTCGGGGCCGGGTCATGTTTAGATACAAACACTGGTCAAAAAGTATATCTCTATTGATAGCAAACGTATCTTAATAGATCAAGAATTCACTGATACAAATTTTATGCAACAAATAATATTACGAGATGGCCGTATTTCTCATTCTCCTCTCAGAAAATCCACTCTGGTGTCAATTCCAGTTTCCTTAAAATCATACAGGCGTCCCCTCGTTGCCTCCTGCCCCGTGAACCGGCGGGAATGAGCATACATGATAAGAATTATTACCCTTTCCAGTATATCAACTTCCTGAACTAGAGATACTAGTCTGTGTCAAGGGCCGTAAGGATCTTCGTGCTCATAGTTGCCAGCCGGCAGAAGACTCAATGAAACGATTATCACGTCTACTCGGCTGTAGCCTCCATGATGTATTGACACTTTCAGCACCAAAGCCGTGAGGAGAAAAGCCTCGTCTCATATTTTTCGGAGTCTTTAAACGCAAGAACTGTTAATGAGTTGTGGCTTGAGGCTTGTTGTCTTCGATGTGGGAGACAATCCGGATTTGGTGGAAACGTGGTGGTGAGTGGTTCCAGATTAGTTTTCAATTTGAGATGCAGACAATTGACTATAAGAATAGATGAGGGGTTAGGGTTACTTATAGCCCATTAGTATTCGAGTTACGTTGAGATTAAACATATTGGGGGCGAGACAGGAAAGAGACGATGGTCTAGAATGGTCCTCCCATTTTACCTATCCTTTATCCTGAAAACTTGATACTTGTAATGTAGTGATCAAAAGAGGAAGTTAAGATAGGGATAGTCCGTTATTGGGTGCCCCACTCCGAGAAGGGAGTTGGATTATGGCATAGGCGTCCAAGAAACATCTAGTAGTTATATGAAGGCGAACCGACACTCTACACATCTTCGCCTATAGAATGATATCGAATCTTACTATTAACACCTACATGAACTCTGATAAAAGAAACTACTCGATATCTTGAATCTTTTGCTGACAGCCCTGACACTAAAATGCTAACCCTCTCACCCCCTAGAAATCGCCGAAATCTAACCACCACCTCGCAGCCCTCTAAACAGTGATCCAGATCATATTCTCTTCTCGATTAAGCTTCTCTACTCACTGATCAAACCAAACCCTCGTCCTAGAGGCTCGGTTCTCCATCACTCCCGGCTTAATACTTTGCCGTCACTAACTAGGAGATAATAAGGTTGATATTCGTTTGGATGCTAGGATGGGAGGGTTTGTCTTGTGGATATATAGGGAAGAGCGTTGGGGAAGGGCGTTCTAGGATGGCGCTAGAAATATCTGGACTCATAAATTGTCGTAGTATTGGGAGTGTTTGCTTTTGGGGTTGTTTGGTGATGGCCCTGTTTTGCCCCGTATGCAGAGCAAGCGCCGTATTGATTGACTCTTCAGTCTCTTGAGAAGAAAACCTCAACCCCGACGGATACAGAATATCCTATATCAACATGTCTTACCGCTAGCTATCTGACACCCTGACAGCTTGTCAAGCAAGCCTTCATTGTTTAATGAGACACAAATGGAGATCGAGATCACCTCTCAGCTCCCTACTCTACACTTTCCCAAACAAACTCGTTAGATATCTTGGCTTCAATGTTTCAAAAATCTAGCATGCACTACGCTCGCAAAAAAAAATTTGCTCACCGTCTTTCCACCTCAATGCCACTGCTCGTAACATTGCATGGAAGTAGTTTGATTGGCCAGTCCCTAAGGGCATTAGATATATGCCCGTTAGCGCAATAAATGGGCCAAAACGAATGTGGGTCAGACTCATCTCCGGGCTAATAGACGGGCAAATGGAATTGTGATGTAATGCATGAGATAACGTGCACTTGTAGGTGAGTGGGGAGCTTATTGGATTCGGGGGATGCAAGGCAAGAAATTTGACAGGTGTTGGCTGAAGAAGAAGCGGAGGGGGCTCAGGCTAGTGATTGTCTATGACCGGTTGTATTTTTATGTGATATTGTGGTGTTGGTCATAGGAATACTCATCGATATACACTAGTTTTCGGTACTTACCAAAGTCTTAAAACCACATGGAGTGACTACGAGTAGATATACCATGTGCATCATGTATTGCTCTTCCTTATTTCTATGTACTGCCATGCATCACCACAAGTAAACGACTACTACTCCCCTCCGTTCTTCTCTCCTCTGCCATCACCACGCTATTTTCTTTCCTTTCACTAAGAATATGGCCTGTCCTATTCCTTCCTATTCTAATGATTTATCGGACCAAGCTCCACTCAAGAACTCACGAACTCCTGCTGCGTATCGAGACTCCTCAGGAATCGATGGTGGGATTGGGCCCCATGTGTTCAAATTTCGTGCATTAAATCTGATGTATTAGGTAATTTGGCTATTTCTCTATTTTTCATGTAACATCAGGGTCCAGTCTGGAAGGTTCCATGCAAAGCAGGCCGTGAACAAGATATCAAGAACAATGGTAATGATACCCGGCTGCTTACGCTTTGTGACATTGAATTCCTTTTGTGTGCAAATGCCCCCATGCCATTCTCGCTTTCATCGTGACCATGAATCCCTCAGCTGCCAATTGGGCCACAAGCAGACGCACATTCAACCCGATTACCATACTCAATAAGATACATCATCACCTTGTAGGAAGCATGTGACTATCAGTTAGATTTCGTCTAGCTGCACCCATCTCCCGATTCCCCAATATTCTTTTTTGCTACTCCCACCGCCCCGTCTCCCAAGCTATCGGTATTGCAACAGAGGCATAGTCACACGCACATCGCTGCGAATCATTTGTGGGAAATCACAACTAAGCCGTGCTTGGTTTTCCCTTTATTTTTTCTGCCGACCCATGCGTACCTTTATGCTGGGTCAGAACGTCACTGATTGACACGAATGATCATTGCCATTGAGACCCAAATCAGGTTGTTGGGAATCTTGGGCTGAGAAATAGTGGGACTGGCCCAACTGCAATTGTCTAAATCAGTGAGGACGCCACATTATGCTGGATGTCGACGTAGCATGCCAGCGGAGACATTGGGTCGTGAAGTCAGGAATGCACTTGTTTTGGAAGTAGAGGTTTGTGGAAATAATCAGTAGTCGAGTATAATAAGTCGGCAGGCTCGAGTTCGTTGTTTTCTCTTGGTTGCAAATCCCTGAGGCTCTAGATTCTGTAGACGGATAAGTGATTGTATATTCTAAATTAGTGTTTGTGGGATGTAAATTGAGTAGGCGAAATGCATGGTATCGTAAGAGCCAAACAATAGGAGTCAACTCCGAAAGCTCTGTAGAAAGGAGACATGTAACCCCGTGACATCCGCGTACTGTCGTCATACGCTAAGTCCAACCTCTCAATTCTCTACAACAGCTATCGCTACCATGAGTCTTCCTCTATCCCAAGTCAAGCTAAAACTATAGGTGACATATCTCCTGTACATCTACCAGCACCCGTCTCCATTACCGAAAATCCCATCTCATTAAAACCCGTTTTCTAAGGAGATGAAGCAGGTACATAGCGCCCTACTTGAAGTTGTATCTGTGGCTAGGTCCTGCAATCCGTCCCTGAGTATCAAACATTCCCGAACGGCTACTAAGCGTGGTATAGTGGTATTATCGAAATACAAGTTGCCAAACATCAAAGGACCACAAAAAGAGGACTCCAGTGCCGGGAAGGGGAAAATGGAGAATGGCATGGTGGTCGCGGATACGTACAGAATGTGGAAATATGGGATAGTTACACAAGGAAGAGACATGGTCTGGTGAGAGGTGGTCGGGTAAGGTTTTGCAGAAAACATTGTAAACTGGAAGCTGTTTGCTGCAGGTCAGAGGTGAGTTTAGAGTGGTACACTATGCAAGATGATGCCATTCTGAGTAAAGACCATCCAAAGTATATTGGAACTTCAAGGGGACAGTATCATGCAGATGTAGGTATTGTGTTATATACGAGATATATTGGCTTCTGGAGTAGAAAGTCATAGCAGCCAGAGAGATGATTGCCATACCAGACTCCGCAAAGACAGGAAACTACTGTATAAACTTGTGTTAGTCCAATATAATGTACGTTCGCGATAAACCAATTGGGGTCTACTATGAATGCACAATCCTTGGCAATGCACGTTTGGTGAAGATTGTCTCAGTTGAGAACTAATAAGAACGTCGTGATACAGTCTTCATAGTAGATAAACCAATTTCCACTCGTGTGCAACTAGAAATGAACTCTATAAATCAGTCCATCATTTCGTAATTCATCAGTTTTAAGTCTCCATCCTCACCACCATCACCACTCTCATACCAAACATCAATTGCTCTAGTCTATCTTTTCAGTATCTAGTTATCATTATCACTTGTTCAAGATGAAGTCTCTCATCTTCCTCTTTACTCTCCTCAACCTGGCCTCGGCCACGCCCTCACCTCCCCAACCCCACTCCAAACCCTTCTTCGATGCCCAGATTGCCTCCCCAATCAACGGCATGACTTTCCACCGTATCAATGCTCTCTCCGCCGCCACCACCGACCTCCCAACCGCCCGTACCCAACGTCTCACTTCCCTCGGCAAGAAGCCCACCGGACGCTCTGCCGCTCACATTACTTCGACGCTCCGCAAGCGTATTCCAGTGACTCCCAGGATGCCTTGGATGGTCGGGCGGGGTATTCCTACGCAGAATATCTCGGCGATCGATGTCATGTCAATTCAGTATAGTGTAGATGTGGACTGGAATGGGGAGGAGGTATCGTTATTGTTTGATACGGGGAGTAGTGATACTTGGGCTGTCGCGAGGGATTTCACTTGTCGGACCGCGATGGGCACGAGAGCGGCACAGGAAGACTGTCTCTGGGGTCCTAACCTAATAGACTCATTCGGAGCCGGTGGAATCGACTCGAAGCTGCACTTTGCCACACGGTACGGATCTGGCGAGAAGGTTTCGGGCCCAATGGGTCACAGCAACATTGGATTAGCTGACATGCAAATCAAGAACCAGATGGTCGGTCTGGCTAACGATACTTACTGGTACGGCAACAACATGACCAATGGGATTCTTGGGATGGCATTCCCGGCGTTGACTAGTGGATATGGCGGTTATAATAACGCCGGGGATAGTACCTTCCGGACGACCTATCAGCCCATCTTTATGAGTATGGTCACTCAAGGTTTTATGGAGCCGGTATTTGCGGTGTCATTGGAGAAGGAGTCAGGTGGTGGAGTCGTGGGGTGGGGTGGTATTCCGGTAGTTGATTGGTCACCGAAAACTGAAGCGAAGACGGACATCTTGATTGTAAGCTAGCCATGAACCGATGGGGGCATGAAGAATGGTGCTGATACTGACCGAACAATAGGCCAGCCTCTCTGATTTCCCAGATGCCAGTTCCCAATATACATTCTACACTATCATGACTGATGGTATCCAGTATGGCCAGGTCGTCGACTCCCGCAAATATCTGTACATCATCGACACTGGTACCACTTTGATGTATCTCCCACCCAGTAAGTTCACCAAGCTAAACCCTCCTCATAATATATTATCATGATACTAACAACCCCCAGAACTCGCCGAAGCCATTGCCGACGCCTTCAACCCTGCCGCAGTTTACCTCTTCCAATACGGTGCCTACTTTGCCCCATGCGATACTCAACCTCCCCGTCTCGCCATCATCATCGGCGGGGTCAAAATTTGGATCAATCCCGCCGACCTCATCTACCACGACTTCCAGGATCCATCAACGGGTTATTGCGCTATTGGTGTGACGACAGGTGGCGATGGCCCGTACATCCTGGGTGATGTCTTCTTGCAGAGTGTGATGGCAGTTTTCGATATCGGGGCGGCAGAGATGCGGTTTTATGGTCGGTATCGTTGAAAGGGAGATGTGATGGCACTGGTCCCAGAAAGTAGAGTTCAACAATTAGAAATGACATCATAGACGTTCTTTCCTAGTGACGATGAGGTCTCTGATAAGATAAGGCCTGTTATCTTATCAAGAGCGGGCCGCACCTTCCCTGTTCTCCGCATAACCCTTCGATTCCTAGTTCCGACCCGGACAACATTTGTACTCTGACGTGAGTATTATTTTTAGTTGAGGTTTAAAGGGTGATTGCTGTCTAGTTTTCCAACCTATAGTTAATTTAGATATAGTGGAATTTACCGTTGATATTGAACAATCTCAAGGCATCAACCCTAATTATATTACAAGTTCCAGATCTTCACATAACCCTTGGCGGGAGTTTGTAGGATTGTCCGTAGGATTCTGCGTTGATGTTGGCCATATGCTTGAAAACGTGCTACGAGAACAAAACCTTCCCGGAACTGAAAAGTTATTTTACCATGGCGCTCGCCTTGTTCTCAACTACGCAATGGCCCCTCCTGAATTTATAGCTTTTTCTTTGTCTTGAATAATTTCATCTCACTTGATAGTGAACCAAAGGTTTGATATTCACATTCAGCCCGAGAATTACCAATTCGACTTCTTATTATTTAGTACTCTTCGCTGTTTATCCCTTTGACTTCAACACCTCCAATCTCACTGTCATCTCCACAACCTTACCATGCCTTACGGAGTTGTGCCCGGCGGCAGTCTTGCGCAGGCTCGCGGCCGTGTCAGAGCCAATACGTGGACCATCAGCAGTGTAAGTCAACAATAAATCCCACCCACTTCATAAACCAAATATCGACGTATCACATCACGACACATTGTCCTCTCGAGTTCTCTCCATCCAGAATTCCAGCTCCAAGTTTCCCATCCCACCCAACCCCACTACTACTGATTGCCACCCTTCCCATCGCCAGCTTGACCCCATGAGCAATCGCGAGATCCTGGGTCTTGTCCCTCAGTCAGACAAGCGCAGGTTCGAAGGTTGCGTGCAAAGTGGATGGCCAGTAAAGCCAATCACCACCAAACGCATCTTTGAGACCCTGGCCTCCCGTTGAGCCTCAAGCTCGAAGCGAGACTAGAGGCATAAAGGGCGTTCAGATAAAGTGCCTTTTCATGTCTAGTTAGCACTGCTTATGAGACTGCTTCATGGTGCCGTTCATTGGCTGGGAGATATTTGAGATGGTTTGGTGGTGCAGACTCGCCATTCGCTTGTTTTTTTTTTTGGCCGATTACAAACGTGATACCAAGAATATAACAGGTAGCGAAAATCTGGAATATAAATGATATTCCTGATTTAATCTGCATTTTTCAAAAATTATATTGCTGGCCACTACCGCACAGTCCAACCTTCAGCTGAGTCCTCTCATTCTTGCATATTGCTTCAGTTTCCAAATCAGGAACATTTTCAGTCAAGTGATCGGGTCACATGGTCAACCTGTCTGCATATCATTGTCTCTCCTTACTCTTCAGCACCCCTTTTCCCCAGCTTTTTGTACTTGAGGTGGAACTGGGACTACCACGGCACGACATCAAACTGGGGTGTTACATTCGAGCAGTTTGTTCTCGTCATGATCTCCATGGCTCTCAATTCTACTATGGCTTGTGGTTGTAATGGCGGCGAGGCCCTCTGGTGATTTGCTGCATCTGGATCGTCGGATCGTGGTCAGGACACCAGATTTTATTGGTGATATGGGCTGTTTAATGATGGTCGCGTGACTCGACATACAATGAAATATGTTCCAAATATCTCCAGAGAATGACTGGAGACTGCTCGGCATGTTTCTAATGGGAATCTGCATTCCTCCAAGGCCAAGACTTGTCTGCGTGTCCCTGGAGACTTGGAGGAAAAAACGACATAGCTATCACTATAAAAAATGCTGTAGACGATGCTCAGTCGGAAAGACCCGGATCGCTTCTTCCTCACCACAAGTGTCTGTGAGACGACCACCGGCCTTGCAAACTCCGCCTGCATACACCTGATACATTGTGCGCCTCCATTCACACTAGCGGTCAAGCCATCACCTTTGTGTTTGCTGTCTTATCCTGCCGGCCCCGGACGCCTTCCGCTGCTCCACCCCTCCGGACCAACGGATCACGAATAGACGAATAGCTGTGGTCTTTTGTGACTAGGGGTCGTGTTATGTCTTTGTTCGAGAGAGCTAGGATTAGCGTGATGCTTGGTAGGTCTTGGCTGGTGGGCTTGGCTCTGTCAATCTGAGACTTGTGGGGATGCTTTACATCTGGTTAGGGTTTCTATTAGCAAAAAAAGACACCCTTGTTACGTGAAAGCAAGTTTGGGCGTATCGAGACTTGTGGACTGGAGACGACGGGGAGCCGGGTTGAACTCGTGATAATACGCTCTACTGCTACCGGGATGACCATCGTAGCAGAGGCCCCACTCTTTCTGGTCCGATGGAGATCTTTGGGGCTGGCCTCATGATCTTTCGAACGAGCTAAAGCTTATTTGATATTCGACGCTTGGTCCAACACAAGGTCCTTATTCAAAGGGGCTTACCGTGGTCTATATCTGAAGTCGGCCACAAATTGATGATTTTAATGCACATGACAAAGCACATCCTAGGTAAAAACGACGTATGGCGGCTTTGATATCTGCGGTTAGTGTGCGCTTTGTAGTGCCGAGTTCCTAGAAGCTGGGGTAGTTTTACAGCGTCGAGAGCCTGAAGCCCGGCTTGTTTTCGTGGAGAAGTACAGTGGGATTGGTTGGGGGCATATGGTTTGTATTATTCACCAAAGTGCAACGCCAAGTGTTTGTTCAATGTTACCTGAAGAAGCATGACTGAAATCGAGACTTATCATTGAGATTGTGTGTTCTGGGCTTAATTGGTTAAACTTCGAGTAAGAAGCCACTGAAGTGCGCTGTAGGAATCCCTCATCATGGGCCTGTAAATCCTACTAAACCCTCCAAATAATACACTCAAAAACCCAGCATATAATACTAGATATCTCGCTACTTACTCTCGCCTCGGCCTTGCTCTGTCTTCGGTCTGCTCACCAAAACCTCTCCCTTACTCTCCCCGCATTTCCCCTAGGCTCGCCGCTGTATGTCAATGTCTATATTAGTCTTATACTTGCCTTACTTGTCTCTCTCAGAATCCCATAATACGTCCCCAGGCCATGTCTGCGGTGATCTTTCCAACAACATTCAACAATGCAGCCATTACTTATTGTTCTCCGCATATTCGGCTCTGTTGCACATATCTGTAGCTGCTATTAGTGGAACAGGAACAGGCCATTCAGGAAAGCGGAGACGAGAGAGATCATGACATATACCTGAGTGGACAAGCCATGCTTTGGAAGACTATATCCGGTCTTGGTCACGATAGCGCAAGCGGGAGTGTTTTACCAACGAAAATAGCGCCTATTTCACTGTTGCCACTTGTTCCTTTAAGGATTCTGTCGAACGGACATCAACTTTACCCACTATGGCCATCAATATCTGGTTATGAGTAACCCCAAGTAGGAGCATCCATGGGGAAGACGCTGCGGCCGTCCAACGTAAGCTGTAGACGTCCCCGCATCTACCTGTCTAGTTGAGAGAATCCGGGACCCCAACCAAAGAGAGAACAAGCCTGTTTCGGAGACTAATGCTCAAGACTAAGAATCTGGGTTCGTCGACGACCCTATGAAGCCATGATAGAATGTAGTCTTTCTGTACCTGCCTCGTGTGAACATCATAATGGTCGTGACTGTCAGTTTCAAGCTGTAGATATTGTTCCTTCTATGTTTCTTTTCTCCTTCTCGTTTGTACCTCCCCAATATTACCCGTGTGCACTTTCTTGTTCTACAGCAAGGTATGCATCATGCGATCTTCAGAATCGGCTGTCTGAGATTTTGCTCTCTAGAGTCCACATCGTGAACCTCTTCTGCTACAGCTATCTCCCATCCGTTTTTCCAGTCAATTCGATCCTCCCGTTCATCACAACCAAACACAAGAATCTGTTTATCCTCCCCCTGGACGGTAACACAACAAATTCTCATTCTCTTTGGGCCATATCAACAGCCACTTACAAGTCCTTTTTCTCATTGGATCATCCCGTACATTCCCCGAGCCCAACCTCACGATTCCTGCGGTATCAACTTGAGACATCGGCCAATTGATCATCTCCTGGGCTGCAGACATTCCAACAGCGGTCGATACGATCCTCACAAACCATTCCACCGTCAATCTCATTGAGGTGAAGGCTAAGTCCCGCCACCACCCCTGGCCTGGCCCTGTCCCCTTTCATGCTTGTCGGCCTTCAATTCCAATTCCCGGTCGTTTCTGCCCCCACTACATCATTGCATACGCAGGGCCTACTAGAAAGAGTACATATATAGTATGTGCCCAAGGGAGTCAATGTGCTTTCTTGTCTTGGTTATCACTAGTTCTCTCGTTTACTGGTTAAAAGGCTACTCCCGGGACAGTGCTCCGTGCTTTAGCTGCTCGCGTCTTTGTGTGGCATTTCACTTTTGATTTTTAAACCTTTCGGGTCCCTTCCAGAACCCCGCACATATTGAACCTTGGCCCGTTCGTCCATTGGAAACTTGCGGCTTCATTACGTCTTGCTGCTACCAAATCTTGTGCCTTAGTCTGGTTGTTTGACATTCTTGATTCTTAGTGTTCATTTCTTCTTCTCGTTCGTGCAGACTATTTGCTTCGTCTCTCTCAACTCTGTCCCTTTTATTTTCGACAAAAGTCTATATAAGCAAGGCAGAACTCCCTTCCCTTTGTCCGTGGCCTCGAACCCTTCTGTCTTTTGCCATTGTTACGATTGCTTGCTTGCTCCTACTGGAAACCTAATTCTCGAGAACCCAAAAATTTCTGACCCTGTTTCTGCAATTACGCAGACAGACCTTCGACACCACATCTTCACACCCTTCAACTACACACACATTTCCCCCATACAAGATGGCACTGTCACATAACCGTCGCCGCATTGGCGTACAGGCTGAAGATGCGCGCATTTGCGTTGTCATGGTTGGTCTTCCTGCCAGAGGGAAGAGCTTTATTGCCCAGAAAGGTATGTTTTCCTGCATTTATCGTGATGTGTGCAGAGGCAACATTCGTCTTGAATGAGCTCAAGTCCATTGGCTATGAATTCCTGAGGCCTCTGCGGCCATAATATCTGCTACTATTGTGATTACAAGAGACTAACCGCACACTTTCTTCATCTAGCCCAGAGATACCTTCAATGGCTGTCCATTACCGCTCAGGTCTTCAACGTCGGCAACTACCGCCGTAACAATGCGCCGCAGCCGACTGCGGACTTCTTTGACATCAACAACAAGGAAGGCGAGCGCATGCGCCGTGCGGCCGCTGAGGCTGCGATCGCGGACATGATGAAGTGGTTCAAGAGCGGCGGTGTAGTGGGCATCCTGGATGCCACTAACTCGACTAAGGATAGACGCAAGTGGATCCATGATATGTGCACTGCCGAAGGAATTGAGGTGATCTTTGTGGAGAGCAAGTGCGACGACGAGGATCTGATTATGCATAATATCCGCGACGTCAAGACTACCAGCCCTGACTACAGGGGTCAAGATCCCGAGCAAGCGGCGCTCGATTTCCGCAATCGCATTCGTATGTACGAGAATGTATACAAGTCAGTAGATGATGATGGAGATGAGAGTGACTACACCTACCTGAAGCTCATGAATGTGAGCAAGCAGGTGATTATCAATCGCATTCAGGATTACCTCCAGAGTCGCATTGTCTACTATCTCATGAACCTTCACATCCGTCCTCGTTCGGTCTGGCTATCAAGAGTAAATTGTTATAAGTGTATTTTTGGGTCGGCTTTGTAACTAACATATCTATAGCATGGCGAATCTATGTACAACTTAGATGGTCGTATCGGAGGAGATGCTCTTCTGTCTCCCCGTGGTGAAGAGTACGCTCAGAAGCTTCCCGAGCTGGTGTTAAAGTCTGTCGGTGTAAGTATTATCACATAATCTCTCCTTTGAATTGCATTATAGCTAACAAAAATCACAGGACGGACGTCCCCTTACTGTTTGGACCTCTACCCTCAAGCGCACCATTTCCACTTCTCGCTTCCTCCCTGGAAATTACAACCAACTCCAATGGAAAGCCCTCGACGAACTTGACGCCGGCGTCTGCGACGGCCTCACCTACCAAGAAATTAAAGACGAATTCCCCGACGACTTTGCCGCTCGCGATGAAGATAAGTACAACTATCGCTACCGCGGCGGCGAATCCTACCGCGATGTCGTTATTCGCCTCGAGCCCATCATCATGGAACTTGAGCGCAGCGAGGACATCCTCATCGTCACGCACCAAGCAGTCCTACGCTGTATCTATGCCTACTTTATGAAGGAGGATCACGAAAAGAGCCCATGGATGAATGTGCCATTGCACACGTTGATCAAGTTAACGCCGAGGGCTTATGGGACAGAGGAGGTTCGTTATGAGGCACATATTCCGGCGGTCAGTACTTGGCGTGGAAAGGGCAGCACAGCTAAGCACGAGGATCCCCTTCCTGAGAAGATCTAAGAGTAGTATTTATTGTGTTCATTGGCTGTGATGATTTGGGTTAAGCAGTCCCATTGTGTCTTGTCTGGTTCGTCTCTTGTTGTTTTTGTGGCTGTTTTAGTTTACGGTGTGACCTAATGTCACTTTCTTGTTTGCTTTCCCAGATTCTTTTGGGATCCGGATTTTCTTTCCTGGGGTTGCAATATTCAAGACGTCTTATTGGTTTCTGATTTCTGTGGGTGTTTATTCAGTTCGTGGTGGTGATGATTAGGCTCTAGTTAGGTTGAGCTTCTTCGGGTGCTGATCCCTTTTAGTGTCGTTATATGTGAAGTTTTTGCATACGAAGACCATGAATTGGGAACCTTAGGGGTTGTTCCTGGGCTTATTTATCGAATTTTATTGTTCTCAGATGGGAAAATATTGGGTTTGAAATGTCGTTATGGACGCTAGGTATGACTTTTGGGATTGTTCTGTATAGTTCTATAAGATATTTGCGGCTGGGTTGTTTATAATGTATACATATGGGATATTATCTCCCATAATAACTCTTTTGTTTTTCTTTTCAATATTTTTATTTAGTTATCGGATAGATTAGGTTTTGTCTCTATGCTTTTTTTGTTTTTGGTTCACATTCTATTTTCATGACACTCCTCTCTAAATAGACTATTCTGGAATATGTTTCGAGGTTTCTATTGTTTGTTCATCCTTCGATAGGATCATGATATTACGGTGACATGTAACATGGGCTTGAAGCGGGGTATGCGTCAGTCTGGGGCTTAACGTATGTTTTGAGGCTGAAAGGGAATATCTGGTGATGTTGGCGGTGTGGAGGGAATGAGCGGGTGTGGGGTATTGGTAGGGAAGGGGATGATTGGATGGCGGGAATTCTGCGGGGATTGTTGAATGGTTATGCGGGGAAATTTAATATTGTTTCTGAGGTTCTTCAAGACTTCAACTTCGATGTTGACGTTGGAAGTTTAATTGAGGCTCTGCTGCTTTGCATGCGTGTAATACTTGGATTAACGCATTAGTATGATATCTAATCCTAGTGCATTAATGCGTCAAAGTTGGGATTTTGATTGGGTTCAAGAATCCAATTGTCGGGGAGAATAAACTGCTAGTGTTTAGAAACAAGAATAAGGTGTGGTAAGGCCTTAAGTTCCGTTGAGCCGGAAATTCTCACTTGCATATAAACGACCATCACAGATGAGGTGAATATCATAGAATCATAAAAGTGACGCCACCGTCATGAACAAATACGCCACATATTGACCCCATTAGCTCACATACATACTAGAACAGTGTATAATGACTGTTCTATATTGATATAACACGGTCCAATTTGCGAAGGATTTTTGAAGACGATAAGATAAGAATCAAAAAGTTCTTGGCTCGTCCTAGACTTTGCCATCAAGGCGCAAAGAGAAATTTCTCCTCCCCACCAAGCCACTTACAGTCCAAATCACGGCGAAACCGACCGCTATCGACCCCATTCTTTCCAATACTCAATCGCTGGTGTTTACTTTTTCTATTTTCTTTTCTTTTCAGTGATACCCTATCTAATAGATTCTTTACACATATTCATCTCGACTACCCATCATGGCTTCCAAGACCAAGGTGGGCAAGCCTAGCAAAGCAACTCCGAAGGAGGTCGTCAAGGCTAAGAAGGCGGCGCCCGTTGCGGCGCCGGCCCCGAAGGCTACTGAGAAGGATAAGCGTAAGCGGTCTATCCAGGAAGTCCAGCCCGAGTTAGACAGCGAGTCTGACGAGGAAGACGAGAAGGATGAAGAGGATGAAGAGATCACCAGTGCCCCCGCCGCCGACTCTGCGCTCGAGTCCCTGCCTAACAACCACCTCACCCTCCCTAACTCTTCCGAGGGGACCGCCACCAAGTTCTCCGAACTCAATCTGTCCCCCAAGACCCAGCAAGCGCTGACAGATATGGGCCTTGTCGACATGCGTGAGATCCAGAAGCGTACGATTCCCCCTCTGCTCACGGGCCGTGATGTCCTTGGTGCTGCCAAGACTGGTTCCGGCAAGACTCTTGCTTTCTTGATCCCGGCGGTCGAGACTCTGTACAATTTGAAGTTCAAGCCGAGAAACGGTACCGGTGTTATCGTTGTGTCGCCTACCCGTGAGCTTGCTCTTCAGATTTTCGGAGTTGCGAGAGAGTTGATGGAGCACCATTCGCAAACTTGCGGTATTGTCATCGGCGGTGCCAACCGTCGCGCCGAGGCCGACAAGCTGGCTAAGGGTGTCAACCTGTTGATTGCTACGCCCGGGCGTCTCCTTGATCACCTCCAGAACACCCCGTTTGTCTTCAAAAACCTCAAATCGCTGATCATTGACGAGGCCGACCGTATCCTTGAGATCGGTTTCGAAGACGAGATGCGCCAGATTATCAAAATTCTCCCCAAGGATGACAGACAGTCGATGTTGTTCTCGGCTACGCAGACGACTAAGGTTGACGATCTTGCGCGTATGTCGTTAAGGCCTGGGCCGCTGTACATTAACGTTGACGAGGAGAAGAAGTTTTCGACGGCGGATGGGTTGGAGCAGGGGTATCTTGTCTGCGATGCGGATAAGCGATTTTTGTTATTGTTCTCGTTCTTGAAGTTCAACATGAAGAAGAAAATTATTGTTTTCTTTTCGTCGTGTGCTTGTGTCAGTTACCACGCGGAGTTACTGAACTTTATTGATATTCCGGTTCTGGCTCTGCACGGAAAGCAGAAACAGCAGAAGCGGACCAACACCTTCTTTGAGTTCTGTAATGCCAAGCAGGGTACTCTTATTTGCACGGATGTTGCCGCCCGTGGTCTCGATGTAAGTCACTATATATCCTTCACTACGTCCACTGAATATAAAGCTAACTTAATGCCTATAGATCCCCGCTGTCGACTGGATCGTCCAATTCGACCCCCCGGATGACCCCCGCGACTACATCCACCGCGTCGGCCGCACCGCCCGCGCCAACGCCGCCGGCCGCTCCCTCATGTTCCTCCAACCCTCTGAAGTCGGCTTCCTCGCTCATCTCAAAGCCGCGCGCGTTCCCATTGTCGAATTCGAATTCCCCTCCAAGAAGATCATTAACGTCCAATCGCAACTCGAGAAGCTTATTAGCCAAAATTACTATCTCAATAAGTCAGCTAAAGATGGTTACAGGGCGTATTTGCACGCTTATGCGTCGCATTCACTGCGGACGGTGTTTGATATTAATAAATTGGATTTGGTTAAGGTGGCGAAGAGCTTTTGCTTTACGACGCCGCCAAGGGTGGATGTTACGGTGGGGGCTAGCATGAAGAATACTAGTCGGAGGGCGTACGGGAGTCAGCCGCACCAGCAGAAGAGGGCTCGCCGGTAGATAGGGACGGAGCGGAGCGGAGGAATGGAAAATGGGGGCGGAATATGAGTTATCTGGGTTATTATTTATCGATTGCATATGTTTATTCTTTGTTAGCTTGTTGTTTCTTGTCAAAAAGTATATTTTGATACATGTATCCTGGAGTTTTCTTGTCTATTTATTGTAGATTTTGTCTTAATGGCATCATATATTACTAAAAGTTGCTCATATCTTGAGATCTCGATCATCATTGTTGTTGAACAATCGGCGAATCATGTGTATTTGTCTACTGTGCTTCATCATCATTGTCATTATCATAATACCCTTTTCCGCCATCTAAATACTTCTGCATATCCTTTGTCCACTCTCTCGTCAGTCTTTCCAGCACCAAATTCTTCAACCACATAAAGACCCGCTATTTAGAATTCTCAGAGCTATCGTCTTTCTTTTGCAGTAGATCAACGAGTTCCAAGAGCGGTCTCCTGGCTATGTGGTAGTCTGAACCCAATCGATGAGTTCACAAATCTGGGTTCATATGACTCGAACCTGAGTCCCGTTCGCTGAAGAACGGGATGGAGCAGACACTGGGCAACAATGATGAGCTCAGTGTAGCCAAGTTATCAAAGTGCGTATCTGTCTCGATCGTCTTCCAGTTTTGTCTGGGATCTTCCGTATTCACGATTATGAAATCGATACTTTTTTTTATCTTCTTTTAACAATACACTTAACATTCGGCTTTCCTATATTCCCTTCGGGTTCAACAGGGCCCACAAAACTACCCCAAATCTAAAGAGTCCAACATGAGGGCTTCGTCAAATCCCCGTAACCCCACTCATTCTCAGGTGACGCATCCGTCTGGCAGACCAAGGCGCCCAATGTCGCTGTTGTCTCATCACAGTGGCTCGACCATTGGTGGAACATGGTATCACATTGCCAATAGTCAATGTCTGTGGAGATTCGCCGTTCGTTCCACGGGGATTGTTTCCAAGTATAAATATTTACAAAATCCTTGAGATGGACACTATACTCTTTTTAATGAAGTAGACTGGGATCTAGAAAGTCTAGGATTTCATGACAAAGTGGCTGAAGCGTTGGATGAAAATGTCTTCGGGATACACCCTATTGCCATGGTCTTCATACGGATGGCCGTTGTCACGTACATCTGTGCTCGGCGTGAAGTACGGATGGCGAGCGGCATAACTCTCTGAGCTAGCTGTAAAGAGTTTTTCACAAGACAGGATCCTCTGAGGCATTGGGTTCCAGTTAATGGGGGTGGAAGGTCTGGAGAAGTTCCAGTGAACGTAATGTGTGAACTGGGTGGTCGTTGTTGGTGAGGGGAGCCGCACCTTGGGCACTGGATGAATCAGATGCACTATAGATAAGTTAGTAATTATTATAAGATCGCAATCATGATCGTGTCGGGATAACAGATAAGGTTCAATACGGGACCTAAGGTCGAAAAGGCTAAAGGACTGGGCCTCATGATCAGATGAACCCATCATGTGATAAATGAGTTGGCACAAGTTGAAGAGGACTGAATGCATCTAAACGCCGAAATGATCTCAGGATTTGCAGATCAAGCCTGTGATATCAGGAACCAAGGCTATCAAGGCAGAGATGCCGGGTTATGAACCTCATTAGTATGGGATTTAAATATGAAAAATAAGGGTAGAACTTGTTGACTTACAATGTGGTCATGACGAATTTATGGGCGATCTATGATCTTGACGAAATGAATGAAATATTGATGTGAAGATGAGTGATATCTCAGCCATACCCTTTGCGCACGACCACTCCCCGACACTTCTCCAACCCCTCTTCTTCCATCTTAACATGACGTTAACGTCTTGATGCCGAGAAAGGATGATCGTCTTTCAGCAGGGTCATCCCGCTATATTATTGGGTGACCCTTCTATAATTAGAGGAAAGAGTGTTGGGCACCAAGTGTGTTCGAGTAAGAGATTATGTGAATGGGTTCATGAATAGAAAGAAGTACACGATGGTTGCAATAAGCGCCCTGGTTGCACAATTGGTTAGTGCGTTGGACTTTTACGAATAATTGGTATGATGTTATCCAAAGGTTGCGGGTTCGAGTCCCGCCTGGGGCGATTTGGTACTTTTGCGTATATTTAAGATGAGAAGAGGGAATATTTGTTTATTTTTTTGCATTGTCATTCTCTACTTCTGTCTCTTCAATTGTCCACCTACACACTCTCTACATCCACCGCCCGTTCCAGACCTTCCTCGCCATGCCAATGAGCCCATTATGTGCTGAGCCTGTACCCAGCAAGTGGTGCGTCTTAAACCCCAAATGATCTGTTTTCTGGCGTAAAAAGGCACGACGGACACCCCCGCTGCAACACAACATACCCCCGCAGTCAGGGCTCCTCAGGATTCTAGCGTGATGATAGGAAACGTTTGCTTGAAGCTCAGTTAGTAAGTTAAGAAAAGAATAGATTGTGTCATTAAATGTTAGGTAATTTGGTGGGTTGTGAGTAGTCAAGTGGATTTTAAAGGTCAATTGGGAATAGTACGGATGCGATGGTGAGGTTTTTATTTTAGCATGTTTGGCAGAACTACAGGCCAAGCGATTTTCATTGATGCAATAGGCTGAGGCTGACTTGCAACAGGTAAAGATTATAGGGTAAACTTCATGAGTGGGTGGCATCTGCGCAGTTGTGCAGTTGGAGAAGGACTGTGGCGAGGGGTTTGCAGAGTAAGATATGATGCCGTAGAGCGAGAGGCTCCTCACGATATCATGGGTGCGTTATCTCCAGGCCTAGGAAGGCAATGAGTGACACTTATGTGACGATGGTGATAGTCTTATCGGAGTTGATGAGTGAGTGCCAGGAAAAAGTACAGATTCCCTTTTTTCACAATGTTGGCTATCATCACGCTATGTCAGAGTAACACCACTTCACGAACTACGCAATTAATTTTTTCGGTGGATTCTAACTTGTGAAGCTCAACCCCTGGTAAATATGGGGCTTTTGGAGATTTTATAGAGGAGCCTTCCCAATTAGGTGAATACAACCCTACAATTCATACGCAGAAAAGAACCAAAGCCCATCAAAAACTTCCTAATAAGAAAAAAATAATAAAAATAAAACAATAGACCGATTTCTGACAGCCCGGAATCATGCCAAGCATCGGCGACCATCTGAGAGCCACCACTCATCTCAAACAATGTGACCTTTTATTTTCATTTAAACGTCGCGAGTTAAATATATAAAGAATCAACGACAGACAATAGCTTATCTTTTCCCTCGTAATTTGTTCCTTCTTGTATATATCCAAATTTGTTTTTAGTTAGTTGATTGGGTCTTTTTAGAGCTCCGCTTTCTCGCTCGGGTTTTTTCTTGTGACCAACCTCACGACATTTTATTGGATTCGTCTGAAGGACGTTATATGGGATTCTTAGTCATTTATTTTCATTATTTGTTTCATTGAGGGAGAATCTTCCAGTTCTCATTTTCTAAGATACTCATGATAGTTACGAGTAACTTCATTTTTATACTTCTCTTTACTTCGAGACTGTGAACTGGTATCTCTCAAATAGCTCACTACCCCACCCTCACAATGGCCGGCCGCGCCCAAACCATCCGCCTCAGCCTCTCCCGCATGGAACGCCTCTTCGATCCCACTACGCAACCCTGGAAAGCCCTCCACGTCGCCGGCACCAACGGCAAAGGCTCTATCTGCGCTTACCTTTCCCAACTCTGCACGGCTCATGACGTCCGCCATGGCCGCTTTACGTCGCCGTTTGTTCATCATCCGCGTGACTCGATCTTGATCAACGGGACGCCGATTTCCGCGTCCGAGTATGCCGAGTATGAGAAGTACGTGAAGGCGCAGCCGGGGTATTCGGTAGATCCGCCGTCGGCGTTTGAGTTAATGACGCTGGTGGCATTTCGGGCGTTTGCGGAGAATAATGTGCCGTACGGTGTCGTCGAGACGGGAATGGGTGGCCGTCTGGACTCGACAAACGTCATGCAGAATAAGGCTGTCAACGTGTTTTCAAAAATTGGCATAGACCATAACCAGTTCCTCGGCAGCAACATCCTCGTCATCGCTGCCGAAAAGGCCGGCATCATCACGGCACCAGATGTCCCGTGTATCGTCGACGATACGTCCGACTACTCCATCCTCGACGTCCTTGCCCAGCGTGCCCAGGAAATGAAGGCGCCGTTCCATATGCTTTCTCACGATCCCAAGCTCCTCTCTATTCTCCAAGACGAGTGTCCCAAACTCGGCTTCGCCCAGCATGAGATGACGAACCTGGCATGTGCGATCGCGGCGTTCAGAGAGACGTTCCCGGGTACATTATCCTATGAGAAAATCCCTGCTTTGCTGCCTAAGTTGCGGCAAACCCGGATGCCTGGACGTCTACAAATGCTTGATGTTAGCCACAAGATCCCGGGACGCTCCCAGGAAATCCTGCTCGACGGTGCACACAACATGATTGGTATGCAAGCCCTCAGCACCCACGTTGGTCACAGCATACGTAAAGGTCAACCGGTCACATGGGTCATCGGGCTATCGAGTCCCCGTGATGAAGAGGCCATCGAGCTTATTCAGGCACTGGTCCAGGATGAAGATATGATTGTGTTTACCGAGTACGGAGCGTTGGCTATGGATGTCGAAAAGGCGATGAGGCCGGATCCGCTAGGGGCAGAGACGCTGAGGGCACGATGTGTGAAGAAGATTTTGCCCGAGGAGCGATTGTTTGCGGAGGGCGATGTCATGAAGGCGATTAAGAAGGCGGTAGATTTGGCGCAGGGGGGGCCGGTGGTTGTTACGGGGAGTTTGTACTTGGGGTCGGAGGTTTTGTGGTGGGTGCAGTGAGCAGATGGGTGTTAATGGCGGCGGGTTTGAGATTAGCGTTGGATTGAGTTAAGGTTTTGGCATTAGGGTGATATCCATTGGGGTGAGTGGACAAACATGATTTTCTTTTTTTTTGTTTTGTTATTTTTGTAATCTCACGATCATCATACCTCGCGTTTGCTGCAATGTCCCCACCACACAACCCCAGCCTACCAAATTGCGGGGTTGTCGTTAAACGACAACTATCTTATGGCCTCTTTTAACCACCGCCTCGATGCGCTCGAATCATTCGACTTTCTGGCATGATCGGTCAATGGCGCAGTGCTCGGCCTCGCCGACTTTCTTCGTTGGAGTTATCAAGATTATTACATTATCATACAGTACATGGTCGTGTTTGTCTGGGGACGGAAGGACAGAGCGGCACTGGATTATAGCAGAATATTAGCAAGATACTATTAGTACAGAGCCTGGGCTACCAATAGTGTGTGAGCCTGGCTTTGATAGCTCCGGTTTGTTTTTATCAATTTTTATTAGGAATTGACTAATTTGTTTTCTTTTTTTGAGTATATTTATTTGATCGGGTTTGGATATGATTACTAATTTAATCGTTGTCTGTTGCCACGGCATCTGGAAAGGTGGCGAGCACAAAGGTCACGATGAATCCGAATGGCTCATTGCACCTTTTCAGGAGGGTGAAGTGCCTACATTTATCCAACATATTAAAGCCGGTATTGAAGCCTTGATAGATGATCCTAATTCTGCTTTGTTCTTCTCTGGGTAAGTCTCTATTTTACCGTTGGAATATCCGCTTACTAACCATCTTAGCGGGCCCACTCGCTCGGAAGTCAATTTGTCGGAAGCACAAAGTTACCATAATATTGCCATTGCCAATAATTATTTCGATCTCCCCGTAACCTCAGGTTCCATTTCACGGATTTATGTTGAGTCTCGCGCTCTTGATTCCTACTATAATATCCTCTTTTCCCTCACAGCTTTCTACAAGCTATACACCCGCTGGCCCCACCATCTCACTATCATCTCTCACGCATTCAAGAAACCCCGCATAGTCTCCCATCACTGTACAGCTATTGGTTTCCCCAAAGACAGAATTACCTATATTGGTATCGATCCACTAGGGATGGCCGAGCTTTCAAAGGCAGACTTAGGTGTTGCATTAGCATTGGGACAGTGGACGAAAGATCCTCATGGAGTCGGGGCTGATTTGGCCGGGAAGAGGAGGCGGAGGAACCCATTCAAAGTGGATCAGACAGTTTGGGGATTGGAAGGGGTCCCACAGGGGGCTAGACTAGAGATTGAGATTACAGAGGACGGGGAGGAGGTTTTGAGGGATGATGGGAAGAGGCCGTGGTAGAATGGGAGTGTAAAGAACTCAGGGTTTGACCGGTATTAAAATGGATAACTAATAAGAAGTCAAATCTGATATAAATATGTAGTTAATAGGTTAGTAAACATCACACCGTTGGATCACATGACCCCATCACACAAACCACAAGACACTACCCACTTCCTAATGCCCCCGATGTCCTTCCTTCTTATCCCCATATGGTCCCTCCTTAACCAACCCCTTCAAAAACATCAACGAATCCACAACCATATCATCTGAAAAGTCATGCCCCGTATTAGCATAAACCTTCTTTGTCAATCCAATCTCCCTCCCATGCCTGCATTCCCCCCTCATTCCCTCCACAAAGTCCAGAAACCCCTTACTCATCGGATACGGTACCAGCTTGTCATTCTCGCCAAACGCACAAAATATATTCTTGCCACCGAGGCGACTCTCGAGCGCTATCATGAGGCGGCGCCGCTCGAGGGGCGAGAGCATGGCGAGGTCTGTAGGGATTTCGGATGTGCCGAAGAGGATTCCTTTAGGGTCATAGGTGAGACAGGTGCGAACGAGGTCAGGAGGGAAGTCGACGGAACCGAGGAAGGAAGAGCCATTGTCTTCGGGGTTCCAGGTGGGGCGGCCTTCGTTTTTAGCACGGTTGGAGAGGAGGCCTGGAGGGCGTTAGTATCAGATCGTGATGTCAAGTAGTGACGGAGTAGTAGATGATGTGTTCTTACGCATGAAGTCGGGGCATCCGACGATGGCGACACCGCCGGTGACTCGGTGGTCACGCATGAGGGCCTGCCATGTAACGTGGCCACCAAGACTCTTACCTAACATCAAATGCTGGTCAACCCGCTCTCCCTTCCCCGCCTCTTCCCCGGAAAACAATAACCTTCCACAACATTCATCAACCCCAACGTATCACTAACCATCCCGACAATCCCACTCTGCAAATCCTGCACATGCGTCTCATTCCCCCCCTTCCACGCCTTATTCGCCCGCTCATCAACCATCCTCGTCCCGTGATTCCGTTGATCAAACGCTAGGCACAAGACGGCCCGGTCAGCCGACTCGGCCTCGGCGGTCCAGGTAGCAATCATGCGGTTGGCAAAGTCGGTCATGATTTCTTTGGTGCGGGTGCGGGCGTGGTGGAGCCAGATGATGGTATATTTTTGGGCGGCAGGATTGCGTTCTGTGAGGCCGTAAACGTCGACAAGAATACCGGACATGGTGATGGTCTTTTTGGATGCGGCGGGGACACCGGGGAGGGTGGAGATTTTCTTCATGGTGGTGATGGATTGATGGTCGGAGGTATCACTTGGTGATAAGTGGTAAATGAGAATGAGAATGAGGATAATAATAATGTTAATTCACCGGCTCGTCCAATATATATACCTTTCAAAACAAATTCTCAATAACTGACACTAAACATCAACTCATGCACATCAAGTTCTCAATTCACCACCTTTTGCCTCACACTTCAAAGCTTCCTCCGCCCCACATATCCCAGCACTAAATTAGGAAGGCTCTTACATCACTCACCCCACTATTCCTACACCACCGGAACCCACCACCTTTGTGCCTAGCGAATAGAAGATAAGACCTTCGGACATAAAAACACTCACATACACCATTAGTATCCATCACTATCTTGCCATTCCGAGACACGTCCCATCTATAGCACATACGCTGCTTAATTATAGGGGGTTATAGTGTAGGGTTACATAGGTGACCGGATTGGGAAGGGATTGAGCATGAGTGGCAGTATCATGATAATTGAACGTAATGCATTTAAGTGGGTGATGTGTAGTGATTTAGGATAATGGGGAGCTGGAGGGGATGGGTGATCAGTTGGAGAGTTTAGTAGGGTAGAAGATGGTAGTGGTAAGTTGAGATGAGTGAATGTTCCGAACGTTGTTGATCTAGGGAGACGGGATGGACACTTATTAACGGGAGATCTTTTGAGAGAAATCAGATTGATCGACTTGGTCAGACATGACATAAGGATGTGACATTGAGGGCTGGAGGATTGCAATTGATGGTTAACGTTGCGCCCGTCTGACTATCACAGCGTAGATACAGACTCTCATAGCTCAATACACTAACTACGACACTAGAATTTGAGCGAGATAACATTGATCACCATTTGATTAGCAAATGAAACTTATGATTCAAGCTCTGTTCTACAACTAGAGAACCCCTAAACACGACTTCCACACAACTATCACAGCCTCACCATCTCATCATCTAGCCACCTAAACACTAGTTAGTATCACTTACCCCATCACATCAAGACACAAAATACTTATCTGCAAAAACCTAAGGGACCACCCTCTCATCCTATCAGACAAGGTAACCCCTCGGACCTAGTCTCCTCGGACGCCCACCAACCGAGTCACCTAACCGCTAAACAGTAGCTCCATTTGTTTGATATCCCGGACAAGCACAAGACTTTGACTCTAACTCCATGATAGGTCCCGGGACTCAAGAAGGATCATTCCTAGCTGCCAGAAGACTTCGCCTGGACTCCCGAGGAATCACTGGTGAAATGAAACAACCGCGATATCAACCTCGGCTTACCGTTGCCTCCAACACGTCATCGAAACTTCACATGTAAAGTCAATAGACCCTCTTCGTCAAACCTCAGTTGGCGATCCACCCATTGTCTATCCTTTCTATTGTGATATGCACTGCCAACAAGAACTCGACTTTGATTCTCCTCATGATAGAGAAAACGGACACGGCCAAAGTCATTCGAGAAAGCCGTCGTCATCTTCTGTTACTGCATAAATAATGTAAATATAGCAACAAAAGGAATAGCCCAGCCACTTAGTGATTCAATCACGCCATGGAAGAACCCAAGTACTGGCGTCGTCATGAACTCAAAGGACTAGCGCCTTAGAGCTGACGTTAATGCGTCTGGTCGGTGTATACACGGTACAACAGATGGCGCTGTTACATGTAGCTGTGCAGTGATGGCGGGGCTCACATGCACCCTAAAGCCTCAAGTATCAAGGCGGTTATCTCGTGGGAAGATGAATACAAATAATTGCAACGTAGTTGGGTCCCGGAGGCGTAAACCACCGGATCACGAGATCACGTGACTGCTTGAATCTACTATTGCATTATTTCCACCCTCCACATATCAGATGCCTGGGGCCGTTGTAAGGCCACCAGCCGAACAATCGATACTCAAAGACTTCAAGGTTAGCGACGAACCCATTTCCACCAACAACCATAGTGACCATAGCCGGGTCCCAGCAACCAAGAACTGCAAGCACCCCATTCTGGGAATTTACCATTCGACTTGGAGTTCCATATCCTCACGCACAATTGTGACTGGAAATCCCCTCCATCCTTCCTCTGGCTGGATACCCCGCCATACCCCGCAACTCAGCGTTACGGGAAAGGGAAACCGGGGCGCCTGGCGCAGCATAACAGACGGAGAGGCCGGCGGGGGAGCGCGATACTGTGAACCAATGTAACGTTAGGGTTAAGTTCCAAGTTGTCGCATCTGAGACGGAAACTTGGAGAACTGTGGGGGAGGCGCGGTGCGTGGAGATGAGGAAAGGAGAGGGTGTGTGGCCAGTGAGGAAACGGAGAGGCTATTGAGGGTTAGCTGTTAAGTATCAATCATAGAGATATCAGCCAACAAGAAATCAGGATTATTCATTGGTTGAAAACGGCAGTCGAAGTATGTGATGATGAGATTGCTTGGGGAAGAAAGAAAAAGAAGAAAGAAATCATAATCGTATCTCCTTTGGTATTTATATCAATAAGCTGCACGGAGACCCACTATAGCTCTGTTCACGCGCCAACCGAGATGAGCTGTAACCCTTGTTAACGTCTAAAGCATATGTAGTCACGTGAAGAAGATCAATCAAATTTTAAGGGTCAGGTTAAGAGACAAATCTTAATGTGGATTTGTAAGTTATGGAAGAAACACATGAGAATTGATGCCCGTTGTAAATGTGTAATTTCTATGTGATTCTACTCGCAATTTTGCATTCAGTCTTCACTCTCAAGGCTTCACAATGGATGCCCAAATAGATCAACCCGATCTCAATGACAGGGAATCATTGAAACACACAATCATCAATGCTAGCGAAACCGCCTTCAACCCTGCCAATCCCCCCGCTATCCGCGCTAAAGCTCTTAATGAATTTGAATCCGTAATTAACGAGTAAGCACAATAGCACATCATATATCCACCAGATCTCTCCAGACTAACATCACATAGCGCCTCCGCTTGGTCCCTCCTCCCCATCCTCAATGCTTCCATTCAGCCCGGAGCCGTCCCCCCCTATTGCCGTCCCCCCCTCCTAAATATTCTCACTCACATCCCCCTCCGCCCCCTCGGCATCCGCAGCACTCTCGAATTCGTCTTCGCCGTGGACTCCAGCGCCCAAGTGACCGCCGAGGAATCCGCCCAGCCGCAAAAACTCGGCGCAAACATCACGACGGAGGCGCTGGGGATGGCCACGAGATTGCTGTCGTCGGTGCCGGCGGGGGATGATCCGACTGAATGGTTTGCGGGGATTAGGAGTGAATTGATGGAGATGTTAGATGGGGAGTCAGGGGGTGAGTTGGCCAAGGTTGCGGGACATGTTGTTTCTTTTGGGATTTTGGGGAGGAAGATGTATGGGGCACTGGGGATGCCGGGGTGGAATGTGTTTGTGGCGCCGTTGTTGAGGGTGATTAGGCCGAGTGTTGGCAGAGTTGTTAGAGAGGAGAAGAAGATGAGGATCAAGGAAGAGGATGAAGAGGTTTTGGATTTGACAAAGGGGAAGACTCTGAGTTCGCATAATGAGATTGCATTGGCGATTCAGAGACTGTCGGTTTTGCTGCATTCGAGTCCATCGCCAGGATTATGTAAGCGGGTCGTCTCTCATATCATGAAGGATCTCTGGGCGATTGCATCGGCTCAGGGTGTCGAGGAGGGGTCAGAAGTTGCTTCTAAGTTTTGCAAACCTGCTAGAAAACTACTGTCTACGTTTATCACTGTGGCCACGTCACAAACTGCTGTTGGAGTCCTGATAGAAAACCTACTCTACAATGGCCCGGTCGATGACCTTCATTGCCCAAGCGAGTTCCGGATTGGAAAGAAGGTGGAGATTGTGGCATGTCCTCGACGGAGCGCGGTACCGGATTTCATGACGATTGATTGGGATTTGGTAGGGAGGAAAGCGGGGTATCTGGCCACGTTGGCGGTGAACTCTTGTACCGATGATGAGATTTCGGATATCTTTTGAGTTTATTTCAGAGTTGGCTGCAGTCTAAAAACTTGGCGAGTGCTCTGAAGCCGAAGATCAAGGTATTAGTCGAGGAAGAAGACGATGAGAAGTATCCGGCGGCTTCAGTGAAGAGTTTACTGGAGGTTATGGTGTTACAGAGTTTGATGGAGAAGGGGGGGAAGAAGTTGATTAGCAAGTCAAGTCAGTTGTTGGATCTTGTACAAAAGGTTCTTGAGGTGGATCGAACGCAATCACAGGGCGATGAAGTCGTTTCTGTTGCCCTTAGTTTGTTCAATCAGATTGTCACAGTTCCGAACTTCACAACTAATGCTTTCCCGCCGGCTACCCTAACGTCACTGAAGGAATCTCTGAATCGGTTGGCTTCGGCCGAGGACTCTACTACTTCGCAGACAGCCCGGAATCTGGCCATGCTTTTGGAATTCCGTGATGAATTCGAGGGTCCTGAACAATATAATCCTGACTCCGAAAAACAAATCGAGGACCGCAAAGCCTATAAACTGGCCTTGTCCTACATCACCGAAGCCGACTCGCCACCACCAGTTAAGTCAGAGGGTCTCAACATTATCTCAAAGCTTCTTGTCAACAAGTCACCAATCCTTGATATCCCCGCCGTCCTTATCCTGCTTTCCAAGATCATCTCAGACTCTGAAGACTTCCTAAATCTCCGTGCTATCAAGATGTTCACCCAAGTTTCTGAAAAACATCCAAAAACCGTCTGCCGTGAACTCATCGAACAATACCTCGACGCCAAAGAGTGTAAATCGACTGATGAACGCCTGAGATTCGGCGAGGCACTCTTACAAGTTATCCAGCGCCTTGGCCAGATGTTCACTGGGAAATCGCTACTGAAGTCTCCGAGACACTTTTGTCTATTTCCTCTCGCCGCGGGTACCGGAAGAAGGCCGAAAAATGGCAAGCTCTCAAGGCCCACAAGCAAAAAGGAGGAACAAAGAAGCCGAGGAAGCCTGGGGCGGTGAAGTCCTCGACATGCCCGAAGAGATCCCTGAAGAGGAAAGACTAAACAATGAGATTTTGGCGCAAATTGTCCAGGGATGGGAAAGTAAGAGAGGGAGTGAGGATGTGAGAATTAGGACTTCAGCGCTATCTTTGTTTGCTACAACACTGGAGACGAACTTGGGCTCAGTGGGGGCAACGTTAGTAGAGGCGGCGATTGATTTGTGTGGGAATGTATTGGCTTATGAAAAGGAAATTGAGATGGGGATTTTAAGGAGGGCGGCAGTTGTTGTCATTGGAGCATTTGTCAAGTCTTTGGAGACTGCGAGAAACGAAAGGAGGAGTCTTGGATTTGGCTTGACGGAAGAGAGTAGGAAGGATATCATTAATACTTTGCGATATGTCGAGGCGACAGATAGCGATGGGTTGGTGAGGAAACATGCAAAAGATGTCATTGAGAGTTTGGAGGCGTGGCAGATGATTCAGATGATGCCGGACGTTAAGCAGGAGGGGACATTCGGGAAGCTTGATGGGTTGGTGGGAATTGCGGGGAATCCGATTGAGAGGGCGATGAAGGCGGGGAGTTCGGGGACGTTGAATAGGCGGCCGAGAATTGAAGAGATTGAGTGAGGGAGGAGTTAACATATATATATATATATATAATATAGACATCATATATACCCATATAAATATAGAGTATCACCACAACTTCCTACGTTTACACCTATTAGTCAAATATGTTCACTGCATGTCGTTTTTACGTATTTCCTATTTTGGATATATTGATTTCAGCTTCCATTAATTATAGTCACATGACCGCGTGCACAGTTTACGCCTTCCTTACGCGATTAATTAGAGACTAACAAAAAACAGCAAGAGCAAGTAACGTTGTCGAGGTCAAAACAAATAAAATAAACACATAATCAATTATCCTCGGATTAATCGGAGGAAATATAGAAAAGAAAACATTAAAAATCACGATGATATTTTAAATTTTCACCATGTTAAATCTATTGGCTGGGCTTTCTACATCTTCTTTGAATTCTTATTAACGAACGACGACAAAGATTCTTACACATTCCAAGACTCAGTGGTCAATAAGCAGCGTTGTTGGACCGGGGATTAACATTCTGGGGACGCAGGGAGGAGAAAACGTTTGGCGATCATTTGACAAGCGGGAAAAGGGAGTATTGGGAAGCGAGCACGTGAGATCATACCAGGTTAACACGTTGGGTGGAATATCATCAGATACGACGTTTCTATTTCACAAATCGCAGATTGAGACGCAGTTGTTGACGCTGACGAATAATCATAGACCGGTGATTCCAAAGACGAGGATAGCGGGATTTGACGGTGGGAATTCAATTGTTGGAGGTTCCGAGTACGATACGTAGTTCGTTGATGGACCCGGCATTTTTCAGAGCTTTGTACGACAAGTAACGGCTGGTGGCGCTTGGGTTCACTGTGGATACACAGTCGCTAGTGCCGTCTAAACGACACTCAAGCTCCGACGCGTTTGGACTGTCAACGGTTAAGAAGGTGCGGCAGCCTGATATGTCTGGTGTCTGGGACGTCCCTGGGGGTCAAGAACGGCTTGGGGGTCAATGGGATAGGGATAACAAGAGATTTGGGAACGTGGAGAATGAAAGGGCGAGTAGGAAGAAGAAGAAGAGGCCTGTTGACCCGTATGCAGTTGCGTTGGTTCCGGTTGGCCGGACTGAAGATAAGAGACTCTCAGATATCGAGTCGGTTGATAATGACGTCAGGTTTCCGAAGCCATCGCAAATATATCCGGATGAGGAAACGATTCAATCACTGATTTCGCCAACGGATTCATATACGGCAACGGCCCCGGCGCCGCCCCGGCCGGGCTCGATTTATATAGCTCCATCAATATTGAGCCCCACAGAGCGTGAACTATACACCGAAATTGATGTTGGCTCGTCGAATTCGGCGAACAGCAGTCTGCATTTTGATGACCCGGGACTCCTTGATATCGGGCGGCGGGTCATACCGCGCCAGTTGGTCCCGCCGAGTTCATATGCGGCAACGATATCTGCACCGACTCAGGAGCAGTTTAGACGCCTGGAGATGACACCGGAGGATACGATTGGGGTGAAAACGTCGGGCTTACAGGCGAATCCTATTGTCCCTACGGAGGTTTTCGCCATAGAGAGACCACTGGTTGCCCCAATCCTCCCGCCGACACAATCGCCCGCCCGGTTACCCCAAAATCCCGCCCAAAACTTGACAAACTTCTCAAGAAACGCAAGTCGACACAAATTGATAAGGACGTTATCCGTCAGCGTAGTTCATCCCCAGATATTCTCAGTTCCACAAGTGGCGGGCCACCACCAGTGAAAAAGCGAAAGAGTGTGGGAATTGGAAGAGAGGGTGGCGAAGATGATGAGTTGGCAGGGGCGGCGGTGTGGGAGACTGTGGCGCCTGTGGCCCTTATGGAGGTGTCGAGGAATGTCGCGGGGAGTGAGATGACGAGTGGTAACTTAGGGAGACCACAGGTGTTTCATATTCCATCGACAGATTCATGGCCGGGGTCGGCTAAGAGTTTGGCGCCGAGGCAGACTGTTGAGGCGGTGATTTCGACTGTTGTACCGATGGCGAGTGTGGAGGTGGTGGGGCCGAGGTTGATAAAGGAGGTGGCGAGGGAGGTACGGCCGGCTAGGCAGCAGATTGCGGATTCGGAGGATGAGGAGGAAGGGGATTTTCTCCCGGTGGATATTCCGACGGGGATTCCGGGGGCTGAATTACAAATGGAGGGAAGGACAGTGTCTGTTCAGACAATGATGACTGGAGAGTCTATATTATTGGCTCCGGCACCAGCACCGAAGAAGTCCGTGGAGAAGAAACAAATTTGGAAATCTGCTTTTTCGCTTCGCCCGGATGTCCCGATTGAATCTATCGAGCAACCCCGATCCGCGAGTCGATTGAGATTACGAATCTACAATTAGACCCGCCTAAATCTGCATCGCCAAAAGCTTCACAGCCGAAGAAGGCTTCCAAGAAATCTAATTCTATACCACGATCAAAGTCACCAGAAAAACCAGAAAGACTCCAATGGTAGTTATTCTTGACAGTGACCCGGAAGGCGACTTGAGTCGTGAGCCGACGCCGGAGAATATTCCGGATTTCTTGAGTACGTCGACGGTCATTCCGGAGACTGTGCTTGCGCCAGACCCAAGTGAATCTACGCTGCCACCGCCACCTCCACCGCCACCAAAGCCTGGGGCTAAGAGGAAGACTCCGAAGAAAGAGAAAGTCAAAAACCTGACTAAGAAGGAACTTGCTGTCACTAAAAAGGCAGCATCTGAAAAAGAAGCTGTCGCCTGGAGTGCTACCGTTCAATCTGCATCCACGCCATTAACTCCAGAATTACCGGTGACAGCATCTCCAGCGCCAGAGTTACTTGCGCCAGCTACATCTGCCCGGTCGACACCCCACCGGTTAGAATCTGTCTTAACTAAACCAAAGTCGATTACCAAGAGCTCCCGGGGTCGTTCTACATCTACAGCATCTGTTTTGTCTGATCGCCTGTCTCCCCCAGTTGCCCCACCAACACTGTCTCGCTTGGCTGCTACATCTAATGTGTCGACGCCTGCTCGTGCTAGTCCTACAGCTGCTACGCCTACTGGAGGTAGGCTTACATATCGTGTTGGACTCAGTCGGCGGACACGGATTGCCCCGCTTCTCAAAATCATTCGGAAGACGTAAAGGGGTTGTCGGTCGGTGGGGCCGGCTGAGAGAACCGGGAGGGGATAGATTGACGGGGTGAACTATGTTGCATTGTGGAATGCATGCGGTTAATTTGGCATGTTTTATTGGCGGGATGCGTTTAGTGGAGTTCGAGTTTTTACAGGGGGTTATATTAAGCTGCTACAGAGCATGCACGCACTATAAAGGGTAGTTGTCTTTTATGGAAAGTAGTGTGTGGAAGGCACATGGAGGGGCCGAAAGTCGGAAGGAGCGAGGTGATGATCTTAGGGAGGGAACATGTAAACTATGACTCTTTTGGGCGTTTTCTGGTTTTTTTCTGGGGCGAGATTTAGGAGGTAGATTTTAGGGAGTTTAGAGGGAGATTTTATCTACTTATAGAGGCTGAAGCCACTTTTTTTGTCGTCGTGATGGGATTGGGTGTATGACGGCTGACGTGGTACCCTTTGGAATTTGAATATATCACGACTTTGTTTCGTTTTGAACTTCTATTGTTTTCCGATTGATTGGATATCGTTGTTTGTTTTTCAATAATCGTCATAATGGCTTCTGCTACTCACACTCGCTCTCAGCGTTACTTGAGTACCCGTGGCTCTGATTCTGACGTACGCATATCGACTCCCGTACATACAGTACTTCGTCTATACATCTATTGCTAACAAGATGTTTTTGTCTAGCTTTCTTTTGAGGAAGTCGTCCTCAAGGGCCTCGCCACTGATGGAGGTCTCTATATTCCCGAGGTCATTCCCACCGTCGAGAACTGGCAATCGTGGAAGGACCTTGCATTCCCGATTTGGCCTACGAGGTTCTGTCGCTTTATATTTCAGCTTCTGAGATCCCGGCGGCCGATCTGAAGGATATCATCAACCGGTCGTATTCTACTTTTAGACATGCGGATACTACGCCGTTAGTGCATTTGAAGGATAACTTGCATTTGTTGGAGTTGTTCCATGGGCCAACTTTTGCGTTTAAGGATGTTGCTTTGCAGTTTTTGGGAAATCTTTTGAATATTTCCTTATTCGTAGAAATGAGGGGAAGACTGGTACTAGTAAATAACTTGATGCTTGTTCATCTTGCGAGACAATTTACTAACCTCGTCTTCCGTAGACCGTCACCACCTCACCGTCGTCGGTGCTACCTCCGGTGACACTGGCTCCGCCGCCATCTACGGCCTCCGTGGCAAGAAGGACGTTTCCGTCTTCATCCTCCACCCCAAGGGCCGCGTCTCACCCATCCAGGAAGCCCAAATGACCACTGTCCTCGACGCCAACGTTCACAACCTCTCCGTTATCGGTACCTTCGACGACTGCCAGGATATTATCAAGGCCCTCTTCGGCGACGCCGAGACCAACGCCACTCTTAACCTCGGTGCCGTCAACTCCATCAACTGGGCGCGTATCCTTGCCCAGATTGTCTACTACTTCCACTCATACCTTTCTCTGGTGAAGTCAGGTAAGGCTGCCCTTGGCGACAAGGTCCGCTTCGTCGTCCCTACCGGTAACTTCGGTGATATCCTCGCCGGCTACTTCGCCTTCCGCATGGGTCTCCTTGTCGACAAGCTGGTCATTGCCACCAATGAGAACGACATCCTTGACCGTTTCTGGAAGTCCGGCCGCTACGAGAAGCAGTCCAGTGATGCCACTGCTAAGACCGATGCTTCTGGTGTCAAAGAGACTTTATCCCCGCCATGGACATTCTCGTGTCTTCGAACTACGAGCGTTTGATGTACTTCCTTGCCTACGAGTACGCCGGCAACGCAGGTCTTGACGAGCAGTGGACTCGCCAGCAGGCGGGCCAGGAGGTTGCCTCGTGGTTGTCCGATCTAAAGACCAAGGGTGGTTTTGGCCCCGTGCAGCCTGAGGTTCTCGCCGCTGCTCGCCGCGACTTTGACTCTGAGAGAGTTTCGGAGGCGCAGACTTTGGAGACTATCAAGGCTCTGTACAAGGAGGTTGGGTATGTTCTGGACCCGCACACCGCTGTCGGTATCGCAGCAGCGGAACGGAGCATGAAGGAGGCGGCGGGTGTTCAGCACATTTCTTTGTCGACAGCGCACCCAGCGAAGTTCTCGGGGGCAGTTGAGAATGCACTGAGGGGAGAGGAGGGTTTTGACTTCAAGACTAAGGTTTTGCCGCAGGAGTTTATTGGGCTGGAGGAGAGGGAGAAGAGAGTTTCTGAGGTTGAAAATTCGTGGACAGCAGTTAGGGATGTTGTGAGGAAGCAGGTCAAGGAGGAATTGGCGGCGCTGTATGCTTAGAAGTTGTAAAAGGTTGAGTTTGTGTATGATAATTTGTAGAAGTTAGCGTTATGACAAGGTTAGCTTGATTTGAAATTTAGTTGTGCTACATAAAGTAATGTTTAGAACTGTCCTATCATGTGTAAGAATATTGTGGAAGCTGACTAAATATAAATATAGAGAATTATTGAACGTTTTCTAGCTTTCATAAACCCAAGATTGTTTAGAAAAGCACCTAAATTTGGGCTACTCTCAGAAACATAGAACTGCATATAAGCGAACATAAATGTGACGAGATTGCACACACTTTATGCAAACCTGGTACTCAATGGGATTGACATGGCCAATCATCTGTGAATATATATCATGGAATCGCAGCGGGTGGAATTCTATATAGTTCTGAGCTTGAACAATTAGTATCATTGTATAAGAGTAACGGGCTCATTGGTGCGGAGGCTTGCGCATTAATTTGGTCCGCATGGTTAAGTCGGCGAGGTTTTGCAAGATGAAGGAAATTTGAATAACATTAGAGTAGCATAGAAAGGTGGAAGGCCAATTGAAAACTGACATACTTCTTCCCTATGTCATACAAGACTTGACTCTTCACGGCATCTGTTTTTAGTATCTCCTGATTACTGTTCCTTTGTATCTTTTACCATCCAATTCCCTAGTTAAATGACTACGTTCTATTCATTTTCACAGCCGTCAAAAACCTCCTCAGAGTCGCCTCTCCCACATACGACCATGGCCTGTGGAAAATACGGGGTCCCGTCTGTTCCCCATAGTCAAGCCACAGAGCGCCAGATTAGTACTACGGTGGGTGACCACGTGGGAATACCCGGTGTTGTATGTTTTTTACCATTATCTAAGAATCTACGAATTTCATGTCAGTCCTCGGTCGGTATTCCTTGTTTTGTTTGTCGTGTAACATGGCAGTATGAGTAAGATGAGCTTATCACGACCCGTCAAGTATTCTAGCAATATGATTGGCTAAAATCCTTTGTAAGTAAAGTACACTTCTAGTATTGATGATTAAATAGCCATTTGTCTGTCACGCCAGTTGATGAACCGACTTTGATTCATGTTTATACAAGCTACCCAAATCTGTCTTATTTTTCCACCGCAGAACTTTATTATAAAACCTTATTAATCACAATTCTCTTAACACGCACAAAGCCCGAGTCCTCCTCTGCTCTCCGGCATGTAATCTGTACCACTTGCCAAAAACCCTACTCACGCAACAAAAATAAATACTTCTTCCCCGACTCCGATCTTAAAACCAATCCAATTTCTATCCTCTTTCCCCATGCCTCTACATGCCCTATATGCAAATGCTTCCATAATCTCCTCCCCATCTGGGTTGAGATCCACAGGGCCCTAGAGCGACCTACAGAGATAGTGTGGTGTCAGAGTGAGAATTTGGAGAAATCAGAGAGAGTAGGGCAGGTGGAGGAGCTGGGAGGAGGGAGAAAGTTATGAGCAGAATCCGGATAGGAAGATAGAGCGGCTAGAGGAAGCAGAGGGCCATGAAGGGAGCCCGAGTAGGAAGAGGATTAAGCTAAATAATGAGGATGGTGATGGAGACAATAGCAGATCGTTGGTGAAGAGGTTTCAACATAATGTGGATATTGGAATCTTGAATTTTTCATGAGTAAGATCCAAGAATGGTTTAGTCTTCCGGTTGAAGTTGGCGTTTTTGATAGCAAAATAGTTGAAATTTACTAGTATCTCCAGCTAGATGTCTCGACAGATATCATCAATGGCTGGCCATCCGTTTGCTCTGCCCAAAATTTTCCATTCAATGATTTATTCAGTAGGTAACCCATGTCTTCAACTAAGATGCATCGTTAACATTGAGACAATACCCCAGCCTACTAGGCTTCCGTCTCATCGACATTCAAACACTCCGTCTTGTCCAACAATCCGGGCCCCTCACAATTCTCCACCAATACATAGCCCTCAGTTACGTCTGGAGAGCCTCCAATCCCGACCGCAGCCTTAAAGGTCTCTTTTCCAACGTCGAAAGTCTTGAGAAAAAAGGGATTAACATAGATGAGCTCCTGTATGCCATTTTGAACTCTATTAAGTTCTGCTAAAAGCTGAATCAACGCTACTTCTGGCTCAACCGCCTTTGCATCATCCAAGATAATACTGAAATTTAAGGTGTCCAAATTGACCGCATGGGCGAAGTTTATGTGCTGAATTCACCTTTATTTGTGCACACAAGGATCCGGCCACCCAAGTACCTGGAATTGAAATAAAAAGAGACATCGCCGGCTTTGCACGCTACGGGATGCTACTTAACCCGTTATCACCTGGTGCCTTGGATAAATTCCTTGAGCGATCTATCAAATGGGGGACCCGCAGGTGGATATTGCAAGAACTGGATCTCTCCTTAAGACAGGTATATGTTACTAGCCAGACCATGTTCTTCAGATATATGTGCAGTTACGCTTGGGAATACTAGACTTGGTGGAGATCGTATTGAATAATTCTGACGTTCAGGGCACTTCATCCGAGTCTGGAGGGTGACATGAGAAAACCTCGGTATACTAGAAATATCGAGAGGAACAGTTACTTTACCTTATCGCCAGGACAAGCATCTTTCACCCCGAATAGATGTCCTATTTCCGCCCCGACCGCTGGTCATAGGATACCATGCACACACCAATTGCGCAATTTCCAGTCTTCTTTGATGCAATACAGCAGTCAAGACCTAGGCTTGCCTAACAACTTCCTAAAAAGTTTCACCGGAGTCCTCGCATACTTTAGTAGATAATACAAGTCGAACATCATTCATGAGCATCCAAGGATGTACTTAGCTAACACTTTAGTGTAGTTCAAGATATTACATTATAAACACGGGAGTCATGAAGAGCCGTTTAAGTTAGAGAGAATTCCGTCGTGGTCTTGGACTAAGTGTAATGGATGCTTCAATATTGCTCAACGGCATACGTTGAAGCCAGAGATTGGAGGGTATGTTGAGGAAAGTATTAAGGGAGAAACTGCTTCTTCGTCTTACTTTCATTGCGGGCTGGGTGTTTTCCCGCCTTTAGTGGAAAATGTGTTGCTAGCTGCACCCGCTGATAGCAAGTCGCTGGTATTTCACGCCGATGTGTTGGTTGTAGATCTCGCTGTCGATATCAGTATCCCTCGCATCTGTTCCTTGAAAGTCATCCCCGGCGCCGAAGCCAGCAAACCTAATGCAATGCATTCCCGGAATTGACGACAGAAACTACACCAATCTTCTTGGGGTTTCAGCTTCCCGAGACTACGAAGGCAGTTTGTATCCGGAGATCTCACTTGGCCGGGCTGTAGGTGCTATTTCCTTCAACTCTGATTGAGACCGAGAAACCTTTAAACTTGGGCTAAACCCCAAAAAAGACAAGCCTGACAAGACCGAAGCTACTACCAATACACCGGTCTCTACCCTCCATACCTGCCAAGTAGCCCTCGTCGGATTCAAATCTGCCATATGAGGTTTTGAATCCTTTATTGACGCCCCTTCATCGTTGCCAAAGGCACCTTTCATCAAATTGAAAATGCCAAAAGCGAGAGCTTTTTGAGGGTCGGCAGGTCGGCTTGGCTTTGGTCAAATGGCCTCGTTTTAGGAAATTGTACGAGGAAACCAATGTCCCAGACCCCGAGAATCCACAGCTTGCAGAAAGAACTACAAAATATCTAGATGAGCTAAGGGGTCCTATCAAAGGTCTCAGATTGTAAAGAATGGCGGCTGTTCTAAAGTGAGTAAAAGTGCGGTTCAGGTGCTTGCAAATATAGTATAGAAATGACATATCGTTCAATAAATCCCATTTTCGCATGGAGTTCTTTCTTTTCTTGACGGAAGGCCACATTTTACGTACCTGCCCCACACATGGCGGGCCTTCCACACTCCAACTCTTGTCTCCACTTCTCCCAACGATATCTCTAGAATCTATACAACATCATGTCTACTAGTATTGCAAAAAAACTCATGCAAACCCTCAAATCTTTGACCTTTGGGAATTTCCTCTTTGTTCTTAGTATAAGTGCTTTGAAAACCCTGGTCATCCCGCTGAAAAGGAAACAAAGACGGACAAAGGGTGATCTTTTTATTTCTGCGGGACAAAAACATGGACAAAGGTCAGGCCTCTTTGATGATTTAGAAAATGATGTTCTGATTTTAATTTTCTTGTTTCTTCGTGTTTTTGGGATTAGTGACAAAGAAGTTTAAGTATCATGAAGAGACTGATAGGGTTTTGACCATGTCTTAATTGAGAGTGGCATCATGGAGGTTTATACAAGAAGTCGTAGATCGTCTTTTGGGTAAATCGATATGTTGGTAATTTGTTATTTCCGTTATTTTGAAGTTAGTAGTGTTCATTTTGTGACTCGCCTCATGATTGGGGCTGCCAAGAAAGATTACTCGGGTCTAGATGCTAAGAAGGAAGAGAGAAGACAGAAGAAGGTGATGGAGGAGATGGATGAGGATTCGGGGGAGGAGAGAGAGAGGAGACAGAGAGCTGCTCAGAAGGGAAGTCAAAACAGGTTTCTACGCCGGAGCCTATGGATGTTGATAAGAATTCTGTTTCTTCTTCGATTCAAGATGGGGAGATGATAGATGCTCCGTGGTCAGAAGAGATCAAGCCTCATGAGTATGATGTTCCAGAGGTTACCATGAGACCGGCCACCGGTGACCAGAAGGATGCTAATGTCAGGGAACATTATCTTCATTATAGCAAACCCTCTAGCTTCCAAGCAAGTTACTATTTGGAATACTCACTCGAGATTTCACCGGATTATAAACAGACGGCTTTCGACAAGTGAACTAGCAACATGTCGTGGATCGAAGACTTTCTCGAACCGACCCTGAAACCCTCTTCCAACATTCAACCCAGGAACCTCCACAAAGACGAAAACATCGTCAACCTCGATCCCTTACCCTCTGCCACCATCAACACTCCTTGCAAACACATTCGCGAAGCCAAGCAAATCTCCCTCAATCAATCCATCACCAACCAACAGGTCCTCGAAGCTCTCAAAACAGGCAAGATCACCAAACCCTCCTCGTCCCTCCGGAACCCTTCCATCATCCGTGTCTACAACCCCTACGACCGCAAACCCCTTAACTTCTTCCTTGGCCCTCTCCAACCCCTCGTATCCGAATGTACCGTGCCGACTCCCCCTCCTTCCCCAATCATCACCTCCTATCTCAACGCCCGGTTCTCCACTAATCCATCAATCGCCTCGGCTTCCTCCGAAGCCATAGCCACCAGGGTCTTTCCCTACTACTTATACCACATCCCCATCAACTGGCCCGCCATCTGTGAATCCTCCATGGCCCGTAGCTTCATCAACCCCTTTCCTCCTCCCACGTACAACCCCATCACCTGCTCCACCCTCCAATTACACATCCCCCCCTCAGCTTGGTACGGCGCCAGCCAGCCTCTTGCCCCGCGTGGCGTCATGCTCACGCCCAACACCGATCTTTCTTTCCTCTCGGAGATCCCAGATTCTTCATCTTTTTCTGTCCCGGTAAGTTCAAGGGAGGCTGCCTGGAGACGAGAGAGGTGGGCCGGATTGATGAATATACGGGGGAATGCCGTGGTGGCACCAAGATATGGTTCTGGCGAATTTCAGAGACAGGCAGCGGAGCAGTATAGGCCCGAAGCTACTATTGGGGATAATATTGCGAGGAGTACTTTGCCGATAGCGTGCAGAGCTGTCGGGGCGGCTTGGAAGGTTTGTAAGAAGATGGTCGGGTCTAATGGAAGTAATAGTGAGCAGAAAGCGAAGACGAAATCTTTGAGCGAAACTATTGAACGAGCTCAAAAAAAAAAAAGTACCAAGTCAAAATGGCCGCCGCTGGAAAGAGACATAACAATGAACTCAACGATACTTGGGCCGAGAGCTCCCTCCTCTACATCCCCGGCACCAACGGTGCCAAAGGAACCTGGCTAATCTCTCACACAATCGGTCCTTCCGCCATTCAACTCATTGAACCCAGCCTTCCCGGTTCGATTGCTGTCATCCCGGACTATTGGTCCCAGTATGTCCTCAACAACCTGGCACCCCTCGATACTGCCATCCCGACTACCCTCCGCCCCGTTAATCCCTTCGCCACCGTCAGTCCGGCCGATATCCCCGCGTCTCTCCTAACAACAATCCCAATCAAGTCCCGATCCTCCGGTACCGTACCATCCTACCACATCCCCGGGAACATCTCATCGACGAAACCCTCCCGCACCCAAGTCCCCCTTAACCATTCCATAGGCCCCCCGACACCCCCAAGGACTCCCCCAGCCTCCCCAGCTAATAAACCCTGCCAAGAAGCCCTGTCATCTATCGAGAAACTCGCCCTACATATGCAACTCCGTAATCGTTCTTTCCATACTAAGCGGTCTAGAAATCTGGCAGCTGCCCACGCATATGCATCCGTGTCTTCTGAGACAACCCGCGTCTACGGCTCCCTGTTCGACCCCGTATACCGCCATCACATCTATTCTCCTCAGAAATCCCACATCCCTCGTTCTTCCTCTGTAAACATCCCCAAATTAATCCAGAGCGTCAGGCGCAGCACCGCATGCATGCGGGCCGGCGACCCCTTTGGCGCCGAAGAGGCCCTTGGGCGTGTTAGGGAGTTCCTGGGCCGAAAAGATGTCCAGGATATTTTAGTGAGCGTTAGTGTTTTTGTGGGGACGGTGGCGGTTATGAAGTGGCTTGGGTGGCCAAAGGGAGCAGTGAGGTGATTAAGGGAAGGGTTTAATTATTTTTAAAGCCAGAGGTGAGGATGTGGAGTAACAGGAGGAAGTAAAGGAAGGTATTTGATATTGATGTGTGCGCTTAGAACTTCTTGATGAGACTGATAGGGTTGAAGATAGACAAGGGTTTGATGGTGACGACTAGTGATCATCTGGAAAACAGAACATATGAGTATTCGATTTCCTCATCATAGACATAAACATAGATATAGATAATTAAATCAGGCTCACATCTATAAAAATACAATTTTTAAATATCAACATTAACTTTTCCAAAGTACTGACGTCATCACTTCCCACACCCTCCCCATCCGACAAGGAAACTCTAACCCCTTTTCCTCTAATCTCAGGCACCGAAACCTCATCTATCCATATCCATATCCATCCCATCCGCTCCATAAAAATCCCCACCAAAAACCCAAAATGCCGCAAGCCAACACCCCCCCTTTATAAACAAAGGAACAACCTGTAAAATGCGCTGAAAGGTCCAAGTCCGCTTGCCTTGTACTCATAGAAAATCCTGCAAATGGGCAGGGTTGCTTCGGCATTGGATTGTTTAGGGATTTGGAAGCGCTGTTGTCGCCGAGGGTTAGGTTTGTCGCTTTGAGGTGCTGTATTGGTCAATACGGGAGAACGTATAACTGGAAATAAGTCAACTAAATTGAATCAAAATGAGTCTTGATACAATGTGAATATTGATAGATATAATCATTTTATTTACCTTTGCTGATAACTATAATCTCAGCTTCCGACTTCACCCCTCCCCAAGACCTACCATTGCTATGCGGCGGTTCTCCTATCCCACCTCAACCGTCTTCGCTTTAACCTATCTCCAGAACCACAAAGCAATCCATTTGCTAACGTAACCCTACTACCATGTTCAAGCCAGGATCTTCAACTCCGTACACCTCCGATCAGACCGAGTCTAAGCAGTAATATCACCAGATATCAACCACAAGGAAATCACAACAAAGAACAGACCAAAAAGATACAGAAAATTTCAGTATTTATAGTCACCAGATATTCTAACACGTGACTCTAAACATCCAAAAAGAAAAAAACTCATGAACAAGAAAAGAAATGTTGTTGATGTAGTTAGTATGGGATACAAATATGGAGAAAAGAAACACCTTCCATATGGATTCCACCCCTATGTAAACAATGTCATGGTTTTAATGGGAAATCTTTAGATGCCCAAGGTGAACTCGACACCAACGTCGATCTCGCGCGCTAAGAGTTTCCACGTTAGTATTCATTCTGTATCAATCTGTATGTGAGCGTCTTGACTTACCCATCTTGACAACCTTGGACAACTGGACAGCCTTCTCAGCAGCGTTCTGGAGGTCATCGATGGAGAAGATCTTAAGACCAGAGTCGTTGATCATCTTGCGGGCAGACTCCATGTTGGTACCATTCAGACGGGCAATGATGGGGATCTTGAGGTCCAGAGCCTGGGCGGTCTGGATGAGACCAGCAGCAATAGCATCGCAGCGGACGATACCACCAAAGATGTTGACGAAGATGGCGGAGACCTTGGGGTCAGAGGTGATCAGCTCGAAAGCCTCCCTGATGGCAGCGGGAGTAGCACCACCACCAACGTCAAGGAAGTTAGCGGGGGAACCGCCGTTCAGCTTGATGATGTCCATGGTGGCCATGGCCAGACCGGCACCATTGACAAGGCAGCCGATATCACCGTCGAGCTTGATGAAGTTCAGGTTGGACTGAGCAGCGCGGACCTCATCAGGGTCCTCCTGAGTGGTGTCACGCATGGAGAAAACCTCCTTCTGGCGGAAGTCAGCATTGTCGTCAAAGCCAAACTTGGCGTCCATGCACATGACCTGATGATCAGAAGTCTCGGAAAGAGGGTTTATCTCAATCTGGGTGGAGTCCTTCTCAGTAAAGATCTTGTACAGCTTCTGGATGGTGTCCTTGGCCTGGGGAATGCACTGCTTGGAAAACCCGAGCTTAGTGGCAATGTCCAGAGCAATCTCATCAGTGACACCCTGGTGGATGTCAATGAAGTGTGTGTTGATGGCCTCGGGGGTCTCTTTAGCGACAGTCTCAATGTCCATACCACCCTGCGAAGAGGAGACAATGACGGGTTTCTGGGTAGCACGGTCCATCAGGATAGCAAGGTAGAACTCGCGGCGGGCAAACTTGCGCTCGCAGATGTATACGGAAGAGCACAGACGACCGCCGGCACCAGTCTGCTTGGTGATGAGTTTGTGGCCAATCATTTGCTTGGCGAACATCTCAGCCTCGGTGGGGAGTAGATGACGCGGACACCCCCCTTCAGGCCGTTGTCGAAGGTACCCTTACCACGGCCACCGGCGAGAACCTGGGCCTTGATGACGAGGTCACCAGTGCCAATCTCCTGGGCAATAGCCTTAGCTTCAGCGGAAGTCTTGGCGTTGGCACCCTTGGGGACGGCAATACCATACTAGAAGCGGAATACGGGTTAATTTCATGAGACTGAGAGGTAGTCTCGTCGAAGTAAATCGGCCAATTGCATACGGCATAGTGAGGCATATAGTCTTGGGGGTGTGTGATATAAACAAAGACAGCAAAGGTCTCCCAGGATATTATATATAAACAACAACATCCTATCATGTCCGAAACTAATGTCAACATATAGACCGAGGTGGGTACCAGGGGTATCTAGTTGCTTGTTTGGGTGAGAACGTTTTGTCTTGTCGACACATAAGACGTAACTTGGCGGACTGACTAAACCCTGAATATGCCTTCGGCAATTGGCTTGATACAAAAACGACTAGACTGGACACTACATCACTATCATACCTGGCGAAGGAGGTCGGCAGAAAGGTACTCGTGGATAGAAAGAGCACGGCGCTGCTGGGCACCGGGAGCGCGGATGGCCTGGCGAGAGGCGAGCTATAAACGGACAAACAGTCTATGTTAGTAAATTCTTGCTCCGAAAGAACTGCGTGGTAAAGCCGAGCTCTATCGATCCCAGGCACCTGCGGCTACGGGTGCTTCTTTCTGCTCAAGGGAGGCTCTCGCAGACGAAGACAGCCGCAACAACGGGATCTGACAAGGAAAAAAGAAAAAGAAACGGTCTCGAGGATAGCTCCAACGGTAAAGCTAGCGGGTCAATGGCTTTCTATGCAGGATATATCGTCGTCGGGTGATCAAATATCGAGGTGCATTGCACGAATTGGCCGGTGGCCGCCAGTGGGTGCGTTGTCTTGATTTTTTTTCTCCTTGGTCGTGGATGAGATCGATGGGGTTTGCACGATACTCGCAATCATGCTATCGGACTATGAAGATGCCGTACCTGAGTAGCTCTGAGAGAAGAAGCAACACGGCTAGAGAACATTTTGAACGACAAACAAAGTGCAGAAATTAAAGAAATAAAAGAGAAAAAGAGATATTTTGAGGCAATGAATGGGATTGCGCGAAGCGAGAAGAGGAAGAAAAGGAAGGAAAAATGAAAAAAAGTCAAGGCCGTGTTGAATTTTGCCAGGAGTACTAGAAAGTGGATATGGAAACCGAAAAGACCAACGGAAGGCAAGAACCTAGACAGGTCTGAACTGAACAAGAGGAACAACAGGGACAAGGAAGGAAGGAAGGAACTCTTCAATTTGCTGTAGATTGGTGGAATACGCTGATGGAAGCCATATCACACTGGACAAAGGATTCTTATAAGGCAAGAATCTGGAGTAGATATGAGACTGCAAAGCAGGTACCTCGAGAGAACGACGGAGAGGGAAGGGAGTTCCATTACTTTGCGTCTTGCGAATTGCGGTTTTCCGGATCTACTCCATGCCCTGGAAACATCCTGTCTTGCACACCTGACGAATCATATACCCGGTTGCACACATAATATATACAATACACACTTTACACATATAACCATAATCTCAGCTCTCACCTTATCCTGCTTCTATGGGCTTTTGTCCTTCCTTCTCAATACTCTCTAGGCCAGGTCCCTCACCGATCTGTCTTGCTTCCTCCAAACACTGAAGCCGAAGCTTCTCAAAAGTGGCCTCAGACTGTAACTTTTTCCCTCCTTCCATCCTTCGGTTCTATGGCGTCTCGCTGCTTCCCTGTCCACCTTCGGCTGCAGTTAGACCTTGCGGGCCCGTAGCGTAGCACGTTGCCCACCAACCTCCAGAGAAGCTTCTTCTCGTTCCTTGAAGACAACCCCTTCTATACACGCTAATTGGGGCTCATTCTTTGGTCCTCTTCAATAGAGGTGAGGAACCTGCGTCATTATTTCAGAGATGTTGCCTTCATCATGCTGCGCTACACCACGGACAAACCACTCTCATGCTTGCTGCGCCTGTGCTTTTCTTGTTCGTTGGTGGGGTTCCTTAGCTTTCATTTTTTTGGCCGTCGTTCCTTCAATTGACCCCTCTCAGCTTCTAGTGGCAGCAGTCGTTGTGACAGAGTGACCTGATTCGTCGGTTACTGCCAAAACGTGTAAGCGATATTTCCCGACCCTGATGATTCAACCCCCGTCTGTCCGCTGTAGTGCTTTCATTATCTGAATACCAGGACATCGGCTAAAATATGACTGATATACATGTTCCGTATGACTATGCATGGAGAAACTCAAAAGGTTGCTGACCCTAAGCTTCTTCCAGTCAATTAGCTCTCGTAGACACTAATTAACACTATCATACAGAAATATCTTGCTGATAGCCTAGATATTGCTTGTTGAACTGCATCTAATATTTCTTCATCTCGCTGAATTTTTAGGGGTCCACTCAGAACCCTTTCAGGATTTACACCCTTGGTTAGTTGCTCTCTAGCTCTACGATTAAGCGACTCCACCTACGCTTTTAGAGCGCCTGGAAAACACCCGGAAACTGGAAGGGACTTGACAGACAGCCAGCTGCCGACAGACCGCCGAACCACCGTGACGACTGACAATCAATAAATTGACAGGATCCCTCGAGCCCCTCGTCCGGTCCACAGCAACAGGGTTAATTTGGCAGGCTAAGTAAATACATTCCAGCCAATCAGAGTCCGCTATTACATTCTTCTGCCTTATCCCTTGTCGGTATCTTTCGGTCTATAAGCCTAAAGCTACTATTCAAGCTTCACCTGTCAGATTTCGCAGCCAACTCCCATTACATCCCACCGCCCCGCCTGGTCCATCGATACGCTACCGATACCGTTTATTTCACTATATTGCATCATTGAGCTCGCGTCTAGTTATAACTTTACTTATTTGAGAGGCTAGCCTCGCAGTTGTTCGGATCTTTCTTCCCTAGTGTGGGCTCGCTATTACTAACAGCTCAGGTGTCTTCTCTCAATCCACGATACAGCCGAGTCCCTACTATTGAATCGCCCCCGCATCTCTGCCGCCATCCTTCTGTTATCGATACGCCAGGTATGTCGGCCATTATATTCACGTCATAGATCCGTATCAGCTGATGGCTTCATTTTGCATCCTCCGTACCACTTAATTGTGGTCGGTCGCCACTGTCATGTAGATGATCTATCGTAACCAACCAACATCTCGCTTTGAAACCTTTTCCCTTTGTCATGACCTTGTAATACTAATTCAGAATGTTGATATCGTAGCTCCCCTTCCATCGCGAACTCACTATAACATTATAGTCTATCCCACACTTTTACACCCTTGCAAAGACCGAGACAATGGCCTCGTTCGTTACCACTGTGTTAGTCCTCGTTCATGCCGTGCTGTCACACTGGCTTTCCCACATATTATGATGCTCTTTACTACTGTCAGCCCCTACTATTTATGATATGGCCCGAACGTCACCGTTGTTGATGCAAAGTGACGTCTTAAGTTTATGGAAACACCTATCGTTGCTGACTATTGTGCCGAATTTTCCACCATATTTAGTAACCAGCGCGCCCGTCAGCAGTTCCGTCCCCGGACTGGAAAGGGTGGGCCTAGCCACCAGTTGCGCCAGTATGCCGAGGCCACTCTCGGCGGCGGAAGCCTTCGGAAAGTCGTCAAGCTTCCCGAGGGCGAAGACGAGAATGAGTGGCTGGCTGTGAACAGTAAGTTGACAATCAAAATCCGTATTGTTTCCGTTATGTATGATATGAATACAACAGCTAACCCTTGCTGTCTGACAGTGGTGGATTTCTACAACCAGATCAACCTCCTGTACGGAGCTATCACGGAGTTCTGCTCCCCAGTCGTGCCCCGAGATGAAAGCAACGGATGAGTTTGAGTACTTGTGGCAAGATAATGAAAACTTCAAGCGCCCAACCAAAATGTCCGCACCGGCTTACATCGAACAGATGATGGGCTGGGTGCAGAGTAACATCGACAATGAGCAAGTTCTCCCAAGTCGCATTGGTATATAAAGTTCTTATCCATGGTATCCATTGCTTCTGGGGACGTTTCTAACAAACTTCAACTTTCAGGTGTTCCGTTCCCCAAGACGTTCCCTTCGCTAGTTCGCAACATCTTCAAGCGCATGTACCGCGTTTACGCTCATATTTACTGCCACCACTACCCTGTGATCCGCGAGCTGGGTCTGGAGCCCCATCTCAACACAAGCTTCAAGCAGTACGTGCTGTTCATTGATGAGCACCATCTTGCTAGTGGCCGTGACTACTGGGGTCCTCTTGGTGATCTTGTGGAGAGCATGCTTCGCAGTGATTGAGAAGGGTATGTCGATTTGGAGATTGGTTGGAGAGGAATGATACCGGATATGGACTTTGGGTTTTAATCGGGTGGGCTGTACTGGCGTTTATGGGGTTTCTTTGTTTTTTGACGGCCTTTCGCATATTCTATTTCTTAGCTTGCTGTCTCACATGAATAATGAACATGGAATTAAGTTGAATTTGAGGTTGAATGACATAGTACAAGACGGATTATTGGTGGCAAATGAATCGCTGTCTTAGTGTATCTTTTAGAAGCTTCGAATCAAGGTACCACCAAACTAAACCCAATCCAGAAATAGGCTTACCGATATCCTATAGCTGATTCCACCGAGCTTACCGAGATTATATCAGCAAATCTCCCGAGCCTTGTCCCACCCTGGAAAAGCTAGGGTCTTCTATTTCTGCCTGACGCACCAGGTTTCCACTTAAAATTTCAAGTAGTCCCTAACTAAAGTGGGATCCCTCAGTCCAGGATCTCCCTTAGTAAAGCCGAATGGAAATCGCCGCTTAGATTTTCGGACCTTAGCTTACGTTTTTGATCTTGATCTTTTGTGATTATTCCATTGTTTGGAAGTCGATCGAATTGTGATTTGACTTTTTTTTTTTGAGAGAGTTAATTTAAGTTTGATAAGATGATGTCCAGACAGGCTGTTCGTGCTGCGAAGGTTGTGGCCCCCGTGAGGGTGCAGGTGAGGGGGTATGCTGCGGCTGTTGTTGATGCTAAGCCTCCAGTTTCCGTGTTTGGGCTGGATGGGACTTATGCTTCGGCTCTGGTATGGAAATATTGATTATTGTTGGGAGGGGATGGAGGAGAGAGAGGAGCTGGAGATGCCGGTTGGGCTTCGGGGATGGGGGACGTGAGTGAATATCAAGAGATTTTTTACGGAGGGGCACATTGGGGCATTTGGTTACGAATTTGGTATTGAGGAAGATACTAGATCGCAGAGCACCTTTGCGATGATAACTGGAGAGAATTCTTGGAAGCTCCAGGCGCAATGAACTGCGGGGGCGGAGCAGCGCATTGCGGGATCGGATATGACATCTTGCGGGGCAATTCGACAACACGATAATGGAATTCGACAACGAAGAACGAATGAGCGAATATCGACCGAGCAGACTGATAGTCAATTACTAAATGACATGCCAGCAATTTCAGTTTCGGAATCATTAAGAATCGAGGTTAAAAATGGACCCGGAATCCAATTCCGCACGGAAGAAAACGACAGCTATCAAACTTCGGAAACAAGGGCCAATTGAGCTCTAGCGACATCCGAATCAAGATATATCAATCACGGAAGGATATTCAATTCAAAATACGCAATTTACGAGCTTCAATTCGCTAGAAGTTCCTTGTCCGACGCCTCTATCAGTACCCGCAGATTCTCCCGATCGTCCGATCCCGTTAGCCGAAGCATTGCCGACAATATATCTCCAAACTGCAACATCCGCAATACCACCCATATATCCATGGATCACGCATCTGGAACCCTGGAAGAGCATTTATGGAGGAGGAGAATCATATATGGTTGGTGGAAATTGTTAGGCCCGGTCTTGGTGGGTCCATGTTGTTCCCGGATGTGATCCGGGGACCCCGGGGCTTGTCATGGTGATGGCCTAGTTATGAACCATCTACCTGCTATCGCCAATGCCTATATGTCTTCACCGTTGAAGGAATCTCGAACCACTTATGTTTCACCCTAGACACCCATCCAGCTAACTACTACTACCCACCCCAACCACCACCTAACCAACTAACTGACTGTTACACACCTACTAACACCCTCCAGTACACTGCCGCCGTCAAGAAGTCCTCTCTCGATACCACCGCCAAGGCCATCGCCAACCTCGACACTCTCCTCACTAAGGACACCAAGCTCCCCACCATTCTCTCCGCCCCCACTCTCTCTGCCGCCGACAAATCCTCTATCATCACCGAGCTCCTCAAGGCTGCCAATACCACCGATGCCACTACCAAGAACTTCCTCGATGCTCTTGCTGAGAACAACCGCTTGAACCTGCTCCAGGGTGCCGTGTCCAAATTTGCCATTTTGATGGCAGCAGCCCGCGGCGAGGTGGAGATGACGGTTACGTCGGCGCAGGCTTTGGATAACAAGACTCTGAACAGACTGGAGTCAGCTGTTACCCGGTCGGCATACGTTGGCAAGGGCAAGACCCTGAAAGTTACTAACGAGGTGAGTTCCCAGAGGCTCGAGGAATCCCGAGGTTTGTCTCGTGCCGACGCTTTATGTCACGTGATGAGTCTTTATATTTCTGTCTAAATGCTAACTCTGTCCCTTCAGGTTAACCCTGATATCCTTGGTGGCCTCATCGTCGAGATCGGGGACAAGACCATCGACCTGTCCGTCTCAGCCAAGGTTGCCAAGATGAACAAGCTTCTGACCGAGGTTATCTAAATTTATTGATCCCATAGCGAATGACTAGTTCGTATTATGTGTAATTATAGCAAGATTTGTTGATTACTATGTGAATTCCAAAATCTGTTATCACGTGATGTTGTTTTATATGTGACTTTTCTTGGTGTACGTGGAGATTATTAAGAGATACATAAATTCATGAAGACAAGATTAATAAGCTAACGATACGAATAAATAAACGACGAAGCGATCAGCGCTTTACGACAGAAATCACCAACCCATGAGCTACAACTCAATCATTAAAGACACCTTTATCTACTCCTTATCCTCCCCACCCAATGCAAACATCTTCCCTCCCGAAATACCCAATCCCGCAACCCCATCAACAACCCCCTTCGCTGTCTGGGTCGCCGCCACAACACTGCCAGTCGCTATGTCTGTCTGCCTATACTTTTCCTTCCCGTAGTCTCCATCGGACTCTGGCGACGGCGGCCCCTTGGGTTTCGTGGTGCCGGCGACGCTCGCATTCTTGATGGTCTCTATAGGGATCTCGGGAGACATAGGAGCCGACGGAGGAGCCGACGGGAGGTTTCCGAAATCAGAGCGGGCACCGATAGAACGGCTGGAGGATGAGCGGCGCAGGTGGCCGCGACGGCCACCGGGAGTGGAAGAGCCGCCGTTGGGCGTGGGGATCCCACGGCCAAATGTGTCGTCGAAGTAGTGCATTTGGGCAACCGATGTGCTCTTGGGCGTCATTGGCATCGCGTTACTCTGCGCAGTATCATGGATCATCCGGGCGACAAGACCAGTCCAGCCGGTCTGGTGGCAAGCGCCGAGGCCACGGCCGGTGTCACCATCGAAGAACTCGTGAAACCAGACGTGCTCAGACCAATGCTGGTTGAAGTCCAGAGTGTCGGAGCCACCGTTGGCAGGACGTCTGTTATCCTCGTTGCGGGTGAAAATGGACATCAGGCGGCGGCGGAGTTCCTCGGCAACTTGACCCAGGTGCATATTCTCGATAACCTTTTCCTTGTACGCGGTACTGGGACACTCGACACGGAAGTCAGAGCCGTAGAAAAGGTGGAAGCGTTGAAGAGACTCAATGAGCAGGAAGTTGACGCAAAGCCAGATAGGACCACGCCAGTTACTGTTTCCGCCAAAGAGGCCGGAGTCGGAGTCACCGGGGACATAGGACACCGAAAACGTTTGCCCGTTGACATCCATACTGACGGGGTTTGCCTGGTGGTACTTGGACAGCGACCGGACACCGTACGGCGACAGGAATTCCTCCTCGTTGAGCATGCGCTTGAGAATTTTGACAAGACGATCCTTGCTAACGATGGACAAAAGTATACGATCTCCCTGACCACGCTTTCGAATCGACGCCATGTTGCGCTCAGCGACATCACAGCGGTATTTAGTAAACCAGTCGACACGCTTCTTGAACGCTGGCAACTTGTTGATGAGCTCGGGCTCCAACGTCAAGGTAGCATACAATGGGATCAGCCCGACAAGCGAGCGAACTGGCAACTGCTTGATATATGGACCGCCCCACGATATAGCGTCATAATAGAAGCCATCCTCGTCGTTCCACAGCGAGGTTTCCTCATCGCCACCAGCGCGAAAGGTCATAGCATCGCTGATCATGATGAAGTGCTCAAAGAACTTGTTGGCAATGTCTTCGTAGATGGTCCTGTGCTTCGCCAACTCTAGCGCAATGTTCAGCATTGACAAGCAGTAAAACGCCATCCATCCCGTACTATCTGCCTGCTCTAGCTTCCCCCCCGTCGGCAACGGCTCTGACCGGTTGAAGAGACCGATGTTGTCGAGGCCGAGGAAGCCACCCTCGAAAACATTCTTTCCATCAACATCTTTGCGATTGACCCACCAGGTGAAGTTGAGAAGCAGTTTCTGGAACACACGCTCAAGGAAGTCGAGGTCCTGACGGCCGTACATCTTGCGCTCGATCTTGAAGACGCGGAAGGTGGCCCAGGCGTGAACAGGCGGGTTGACATCGCCAAAGTTCCACTCGTACGCGGGCAGCTGCCCATTAGGATGGCAGTACCATTCACGCGTGAAGAGATCCAGTTGCTTCTTGGCAAACTCAGGATCAATCATAGCCAACACAATGCAGTGGAACGCCGAATCCCAGGCGGCAAAGAAGGGATACTCCCACGAATCCGGCATTGATAGGATGTCGTCGCAATGCATGTGGCGCCAATGCTGGTTCCGAATGTTCTTGCGGTTCTCGGGCGGCGGCGGGTTCGCGACGTCACCGTTAGTCCACTCGTTCCAGACAAAGTAGTAATGTTGCTTGGTCCACATCATGCCGGAGAAGGCACGGCGCTGGATGTTGCGTTCGTCGTCTGAGATCATGCGGGGGATCAATGTGTCGTAGAACTCCTCAGCCTCAGCCATGCGGTCCTCCATAATCATATCAAATTCTTCTTCGTCGAGGTAGTCCTCAGCTTCCTTGCGGAGGCGGAAACGGACGACTATTGGGAGTGTTAATAAATGCTTATCTTAGCTTATCTTCAAAATCACATATTACTTACCGGCACATTGCCCCGGAGCCACACCACCGTTGTTGGTGAACTGGTACCACGCAGCAAACTTGGTACCCTCAAGAGCAGGGTTGACCGTGGTTTCCTTTTCTTCGTCCTCGACAATGTAGCGGTGGAAGGCATCCTTGACAAATTTGGTCTTGTTCGGCGAATCATATAAGAGCTCAAGGTTCGACTCGTTCTCCGTAAATAGGAACTCAGGGTAGATATCATCATCCTCTTCACCCTGGCCGGCCCCTGGAGACGGAGCAAACGTCACATATCTCTTGCCAATTTGTTCGCAGAATGTCTCCATCATCAAACTGTCATCGTTGCCAACGTGCTTGATGTTTGGTTTAACAATGCCCTCCTCCTCAGCAAGGCCCCAGGCCCAAGTGTTGCGGAACCAGACATGAGGCAAAATATGAAGCTCAGCGGTCTCGGGGCCACGGTTCCACGCGGTCACACGGAACAAAATGTCCTCTGGGTCTTCGGGGTTCTTGGCAGTCTCAATATCAATATCCCAGAAGCGGTCCTCATCAAAGATACCCGTGTCCAGAAGCTGGTACTCGGGATCGGCCTTACCGCGACGGGCGTTCTCAGTAATGAGGTCCTTGTAAGGGAACTCATTTTGAGGGTACTTGTAATTGAACTTCATGTACGAGTGAGTAGGAGTGTTGTCGGCGTGGAAGTAAGCCTCACGGACACCTTCGCCGTGGTTACCCTGGGGTTGGACAGGCCGAAGAGTCTCTCCTTTAGGAACTTACTGTATGTTCCACGTGATTAGTACGAGGTCTTTCTCCAACTGATGTTGTGTGACTTACTCTTTGCCGTTCCAGAAAGCAAACGCCACATTTTGTCTACCATGAGTGTCAGAGACACCGGAGATACCGTCCTCACCCCATCTAAAGGTTCTGGAGCGAGCGTGATCATGAGTGAAGTCTATCTAGGTTAGCAGGGTTCATGTTCCTGTAGTGATATTAATTGATGAATACTCACAACTCCAAGCATCGCCGTTATCACTGTAATCCTCACGAACTGTATCCCAATTGTTAGTAAAAATTCCAAAATAATACAAAAACTAAAATCCGCATTTGTCTCATCGCCGCCAATCACAGCCCATTCCCGCAGTCGGGCTGCCCCAATTGGGTAATTGCATGCCCCAGTGTACGGAACCACAAGTAACTCCCACTTCCCAGTCAGTCGCATCTTCCCCAGCCTGAAAGCGGGCCTTCTTTTGCTAGCTCAGACATAAATGTGTTGTTCCTTCCATTTCCGACGCCAGATAATATCTCAATATCTTAAGGGTGAAGAGTCGGTTGGATGAGGGGCAAATGGGGTTGGGTTGGGTTGGAGGGCAATGGGTGGTGACGGCCTAATTGGTAAGGGAAGATCGGAGATCTAGATTAGGAGATCGGATAGATCCGGGTTAGAGAAGGAGGGGAAGTGGTGGGTGGCGGGCTTTGTGGCACAGCAAGAACATGGCGGGGAAGAAGAGATAATAGGAGAGACATGACAAAAAAGAATCCTTTTTGTGACTTGGCAGCAACGAACCAATCGTTCAAGATAATCCCTAGAAAAGGGAAATGAAAAGAGATAGCCACTTACCAGTAGCCCATTGACGCTCCGAGACGTAGGGTCCCCAATGCTTCCAGTACTTGATCTTCTTGCGGTCTTCGTCCAAACGCTTCTCCTCTGCGCTAACAATCTGATGCGAACCAACGACAACCATGATGATGCCAATAGGTAATCTCTCGACAAATATAAAGAAAGAAAGCAACCCGTAATTGCCCTACCCAAAAGAAAAGAGGCCAAGACAAAAGCCCAAGCAGGTCAAAAATTGCAGGAAGAGACGACTGAGATAAGCGGAATATATATAGGAACTAAGCAAAAAAAGGAACACGCCTGCCCACTGTAACTACAAACGTGATACGGCGGGACACGAGAAAACCAGGAGAGATATAGAGGGCTTATTAGAAGATGAAGAAGGCGACGGAGTCCAGAACAGGGCCTATCTCGAAAAGGAGGGGGACAAATTATGGGTTGGCAAGTAGACACAGGAAGAGAAAGAAGACAGAAGACAATAAGAACTAACGAGATTGGATATAGGGAAAGGGCGAGTTGTCGAGTCGAGAGAAAGAGGCAATAATAGCAAGAGCGCCAATTATGGGAAGAGGTATATTAATGTTATACCGGCCAGTATCTATCAGTTTAATTGTCAATAATATCTTCCAGCACATTAGTCCAAGAACGAGCAACTCTTCTCCTTGTTCAAAATAGTTTTCATTTCTATTACACAAACACCATCCGTCTCCCAAAGTGGTAGTCGAATCCCGTATACTACCACTGACAGTAGTAATTTCTATATATCATCTGGTGCATACCTGCCCAAAACCACCACACCCTCATTCTCGTCTCATCCACCCATCTTGGGCCCCAGAACCGCTCCCTCACAAAAGCCACATGCAACATCCTCCTCTTTCCCACTCTCCATCCAGCCAACGACCCCCATGTTCTCGCCTTTTCTTCCCTGCAGAATGCGGCTAATAACGACGTCAAGCCATCTGCGTCTGCGGGCTCCATCTTCCTGACTGTGCCCACTAAGGTTCAAGGGAGGGGAAAAGCTAACATGGGCATGGATTTAGCTCGAGGATTGTTGGTAATGGTTTGGATGGTGGAAAGGAACGAGTGAAGGTTGTTTACTATTCTAGAAAAGATGAATTGAGGAAGGGTATGGGATGAGGGTTCCTTGGTGTGAGTAATAGAATCTATGAAGGTATTGCTTGATTGTTAGCATTTTGATATCGTGATGTAGCTTCATCAGGATCATTGTTTTCGACCATTTTCATTCCTAGGTTCTATAGGAACCCTAATCCGATATCCCACTTCTTCCTGTTCTCATCTCATCGTGAAATTCACTCGTAATCTCTCCCCATATAGCCACTGGCACGCACTCATACCCAACCCGACCCTCCGTCCTTGCCAATCCCACCTCCCTCATCAGGCCGCAATGCACCGAATCTGCATTCTGCTCCCATCACCATTCCCTCATCGCCTCATCAAACCAGTCACCCGCAGGAATCGCCATCCCCGACATCCCATCATCGCACCCATAGAGCCTCTTGCCAGGCTTGGATTACCGCAGCATTCATCGCCTCAGATAGATAATGAGGAGTTTATTTGCGGGTGGGTTAAGGCCGTGGCCTGGAATTGTAGTGTGCATATGTACGAGGTTATCTCGGTCGTTAACGATGCATAAATTCCTCCTCGAGACCCGACGTCAACCAAAAGGTTGAATATCCAATTCACCATTATCTGCCCAACCGATATTATTATTCCAATGTCTCAATCAATATCGACGTCGTCCTCTATTCTGATATTTCATATCCTCCCATCACAACTCCCATCATCATGCTCTAATTATCCCCTGTCCCATATCACCCTCCGTCCCTCGCCGTTACACCACTATGACCTCCCCATCCGACTCAAAGATTCCGCAACCCCACCTACTATAGCCAGTCCGTTGATTGGGCCTTGTCGTTTCTGCAGCTTCTCCTGAACGGTACAGTTTAGGTAGGACTCGAGACATGACGAGTCTGATGCTGTTTGAGGAGGAGTGCAGATGGTACGGCTTGGTGGATGGGGAGATGTGAGCGATCCTTGGTTATCGAGTAGAGATCTGAATCTAACACGGATTTACAGCGGCTCGTACTGTGAAGCGGTGGATATACGGGTTGGTAATCATTGCTGTTCTGAAGTGAACTATACACACAAAGGATCTTTGTGGACACGGCTTGTTGGATTTTCTGAATGTGGGTAATATATTTGGAAGTGTAGTGCGGGGTTACTATCGTCTCTGTGCGTTGTGTAAGCCTTTAGGCATCACATCACATCACATTTCTGCTAGGAGTGGGTTGGGTATTAAGCACACAAGACCCTAATATCATCAGATACCGTCATGTTTAGGGTTGTTGGCCAATGACTTTTATGGTCAAAGCATGCTATATTGGGTATCTATCAAGTCCTGTTCTTCTCATCATCACTCTAAACCGCCATCGGATTCGCATGAATTGTCACCGTCTTAATTCTCACCTCCTCCCTCGGCCTATTCTTTTTATCCACCTCCACCCCCTCAATCCTCCCCAGCGTCTCCAACCCCTCATCGCCCAGAACCTTTCCAAATACCGTATTTAACCCATCCAAATGGGCCGCCTTATCAAACAGTATGAAAAACTGGCTCCCGTTGGTCCCCGGCCCTTTATTTGCCATTGAGATGATGCCGCGGGCGGAGTGGCGAAGACCCGGGCGGATCTCGTCAGCAAAGGGTTCGCCCCAGATAGAGCGGCCGGCTTTGGGGTTTTCGGGGGTCGGGTTGGCGGGGCCGCCAGTTTGTGCCATGAAGGAGGGTATTAAGCGGTGGAAGGGGGAGCCATCGTAGTAGCCAGAAGCACAGAGGGCAAGGAAGTTCTAGAGAGAGATGGCTGTTAGCAGTCGGCAGTGAAGTTAGGGGGTTGAATGATTCATACCTCGGCAGTCTTAGGGACGGACTCGCAGAATACTTCGATTTTGATATCCCCGTGGGTTGTATGGAGGGTTACGGACATGGTGGATGACGATGCGCCGGAGGTGTTTTCAGGGTAAGTAGTGATCAAGGTGGTCTTGTCGAAATATTCGAAGTATGTCCTGGTATAGATGATCGGAAATTTGTTGATAATTTGTTGTGTTATACCCTTTTCTCGTTCAAATCGATATTGAGTTCCCGTCGTCATCGCGATGTCATCGCGATGCACCGACTTTGGACCCACTTTCAAGCTGCTAAGTACCACAACTATCTGCGGCTCCAACCTTTGGTGTCATTTAACCCTAATGACAGTATAGACTCGGGATCGTTTCACGCTCCACTTTAACTGCGGAGTACCAATTTAATTGTTAAACTCATCACGACGAAACAAGGAAAGAACCCTAGAAATGTAATTGCCATTAGAGTTGTAAACAATGGACTACGATTCGGACAGCTTGACTACTAGTCCACAGCAATATCACGACCAATTAACCGACGTATGAATAGAATGCACACAAAGCAGATGCTATATTCAAAGGAGAATGCAATCGCCAACTCCAACCACCAGTAAACAAACATACAAACAATTAACACTTCCTTTCTCTAACCACGACCCCCATTGTAATCCGCACCACCAGCCTTCCGCAATCTCTTAATGATATCATCCTCATCCAGCTCCCTCATTTCACTCGCCGTAACATCAATACTAGAAAATGACAATGCCTTCTTCGCCTCAGCCGCCGCAAACGCCGTCCGGGCTTTCCGCATCACCGATGCCGACGGCCCCTGCCACATGATAAAGACACTCTTGACGCGTTTGCTCTCGGAATCATTGGCGTATTGCTGGCGGAGATAGGCATACTGGACGGCGTTGTCACGGAACTTCTCTTTGAGTTCGGCGAGGCCGCCGGAACCAAAAGCTTCGAGGTAGAGGCGTTTGTTTTGGTCGGAGATGAGGAGCCAGTTGAGGTCGGTTTTGTCGTCGCAGACTTGGCTGCAGAGTTCGGAGATCTCTTTGTGGGCTTCGGGGGTGAGGACGATGCTCATTGTAGGTGAGTGTAGGAGTGGTTAGGTTGGTGGGAGGTTGAGGTAGAGCCGGGTTTAGCGAGAGATGTGGGAGTCGAAAGGAGATAACGAGATGTGAAGAAATCAGAGAGATGAGGACTTAATGCAACAAGAGACTCTAGAGGCAACAATGATGCCGTTTGCAATGGAAAATCGTCAACAAGAAAGAGACAACCGACACTTCCAAATCAACCTCCACTTAGACCTGGCCACTTTCAGCCTCCCCTGACTAGCACCAGTGAAGCGCATCTTGAGACGAGACCCTAGAATGCCAAACGGAACCCTACGGATATTCGGAGTAACCCGAATAAATGCTCCGAATCAGGGTTGGGGGGAACCGCCGGGGTGGATCCGAGAGGTGACAGCGGGTCCGCTCTGAAGGATCAGAGATATGTGGTGGAGGATGTAGATACGGCGAGGACGAGGCTGGGAGGGTTTGGGTTGTTGTAAGTGACAAAAGTGGAAGTAATTTTTGGGGTTTCTAGGTAGTATTAGTGGATACGTTGGGAGGTAGATGGACATTGGATTTAGGAAGAAAATTATTGAAATTTCGAGTTAAGAACGGAAGGTGATAATGATTAAATGAGATAGGAAAGAAAATAAAGAAATTAGATAACTAGATATTTGTTTAATCTATCCTCAAATATCTCCAATCTATCATGGTACAGCCTGTCTCGCGTACATAAACACCCATAATCAATCCCGCTGATGATATCATAACATCGTGATCATCAGATTTCAAACTGCTGAGATCTCCCCTTCTCCCATTTTCATCACCCTCTCCAACCTAACCTCTAACTATCATGATAAAATAATCCCACTCAGAAAGAAAAACATTAAAAACATCCTCATCATCACACTTTTCACTCATCCTGCCTCACTGAGTCCCTGCTAAAAGCTCCCTTCCTCAAATCTGACCAACCACAGCCCTCCTAATTCACATCATCAACCGCCACTTTCTAATGCCCATCTGCCCTCCTCCGACCCCTTGCGTCAAACGCGCTGTTACATTCCCAAAGAAGGAACTTTCCATTATGAACTATGCAACCAATAACTCCTCGCAACCCGTTCATGGTATTCTCTTGCTATATTTGTGCCTGTTGGAAGTATCACCAAGGGCTCACTAGTTGATAAGTAGTAGGCTGGTGGGTAGATTGGTGTGTGGGGGTTGGCAGGGCATGGGAAAGACAGCGGAGGGGAGAGGAAGGGAACGGGTTCGGGGGGTTACGAGGTAATTTGAAATTGGAGCGATCTTATTTGTCAAAAGGGAAGCATGTAAGTAGGTATCTGACGATTATGTGGTTAAGTTGTGTAGAGGATTGTAGGCAAGCTTGATACTAGGTTACTATGGTAATCTTTGCGCCAATATCACAGTTGTGACGAGTCGTTAGTGTACGATGTATTAGTAAAAGACCCACTGTGTGTCTATTTAGAGGCTGTTAACATCTTAGTTATTCATATTCAAGTTTTTGAGGCCACTGTATATCGCCGTTTTGGCGCCTATAACAATGTTTCACACAGGTCCACTCAAACGCAGTCAATTATGGTAATTACTTACGTTTACAGCTTAGTGAATCAAGCAACTATCTCCCCTTTCCAAATTCATCCTCGAGGTGCTGCATGAAATGTGACACTCTTTCTCAAACTCAAAAGCACTAACAACACCCATATAAACCAATCAGACTCACCATACCACCATCTCTTTAATTTCTAGGCTACAATTCTTGAAGTAAAAATCTCACAACCACCTTCTCGTCTATATATATGAGCCCATCCCATTTACACGGACGGTAACAGGGGTCCTGGCCGACTTTTCTCTTAGTACAAGACTGCGAACTAGCACAAGCCCAGTCGCAAGATCACCGCCCACTTATACACGGTCTTATATAATAGTTGTCGGTGGATTCTATTTTCACTTTTGCGGATTTTGTATATATTTAGCCTCCCACCTATTTTGAATCACATTTGCCATCCCTTGTGTCCTCGAAAATCTCCTTCCTGCACGTCGCTCTCACCTGCATAACACCGACTTCTCCACACTCGTTCACCCGATTAACAACGTCAAGATACATCAACGCCAGAATAACATCATGATTGATAATCTCTTTTTTCCGGATGGGCGGGGCCTTAATGTGTCCCCTGGATCGTCTAAATTCACCTTTACGTTTTCATCAAACTCAATAAAGACTACTCCACTGACTTGGACCGTCGCATTTATCACCGAGGGACAAGATACCGCCGAGCTATCGCACCCGGTGCCATCGCCGCCACATGACGAGCCGTCACCAAAACGGATATGCCGTGAGGTGTTCAAGCTGCCTTCGTTGGAAAATGACTGCATGTACTTTACCAAAGATGATGCCTTCAACTTGACGGGAGATCCGAAGATTGATATCAAAGACCTGGCGATGATGCTATATGTTGTGTTCTATTGGTACTTTCACCAACCGGAGCCTTCTTGTCAGACAAATCCATCGACGGCCACTAACACACCATTTAAGGGGAAGCCACACGGTGATTGGAGACTGAAGGTTCTACCTCATGGCCTCTTTTCCCTCCCCGGCGTTCTCTTTTCCCTCGAGGAACTCGGCCTTCTTTTCCCTAGCAACTCCGCCGTCCCTATCACATCCGACATCCCCATCGACCTCTTCATAACTCGGCGGATCTTCTGGCAAATACCTGCGCGCACTTACCTTCCCCATCATTCCTGCCTCTCCCAAGCACCTCGTATCACTCCTCTTTTCTACATCTCCACCAACAACATCCGGCACCCTCTTCGCCCCCGACTCCCCCGTATGGGCCAAATAATCTACCACCGCTTCATTCCCACCCTCAACGAAGTCCTCTCATTTCGCGTCGCCTCAACAAGTCCTAACCCCGTTCCATACCTAGGAAGTGGAACCCCTTCGCACAACAAGCATCTTCTTTCCCTTTCCGACACGCAACTAATTTCCCAATGGATGGCGAAACCCCGCGTCTCTGAATTTTGGGGAACCTACACGTCTTCCTTCCTCCCCGAAGCCCTAGCATCTCCGCATTCAATGCCGGTAATCGGCCTATGGAACGGTATCCCCTTTGGCTTCTTCCAAATTTACTGGGCGAAAGAAGATACCCTGAGCACGTTGCTCCCCAACGCAACCATCGACGACTTTGACCGCGGGCTCCATGTATTTATTGGTGAAGACTGGGCGCGCGGTAGAGTTCCATATTGGCTTGGTGGCCTCGCACACTACTGTCTCGATAGTGACCCCCGGACATCCAGTGTCGTTCTAGAACCCCGAGTTGACAACAGTAGATTTCTCACAAGGCTCGAAGAAAACGGCTTCTGGCGCGAGAGAATGGTGACGTTTCCACATAAGCAGAGTTGGCTTGTGAGATTGAGACGGAAGAATGGGATGGTCCCATGGTTTAAATAGGAAGGGACTTCAGATGAAGATGTCGATTTACGGAAGGGACCTGGGGCATGGGGAGCACACATGGGAGGCAGATAACCAATCTAGAATGGGAAGGAACAATGGGTCACATGACTAAAGTTGATACAGTCAACGATGTAATGGAAGTATTATCTACGGAGAAAGTAAAGATAAGAAAGTATAGATTCAAATAATGAACATTCATTAGAGTTTGTAAAGAAAAACAAGAAATTAAATACCGCCAAAGTTTGCATAGGAATAATTGGGAATACTAGTATCTATCTCCTTATAATCCCCACTCCCTGTACACGGTGAAAAGTAAAACGTCTCTAACCCATTCTTCCCTTTAACCATCACCAAAGTTGACCTCTCATCCCTCAACAAACTTCCAAAACCTTATTTGCCCCCTTCGTATCCTCATTCCAAGCGGCAATTTTCTCCCTCATTTAATCTCCGTCGCATTCACCCTTTTCCTCTTCACATTGCCGCCGGTAAATCTATTGTTAATTCAGATAGCTACGTTGCCAGTGCGCTTATTGATCCAGTAGAGGTCAGCATGACCGTCGTTGTTAACGTCGAAAAAGTGGAGGGCGACGCGGTTAAGGAAGAGGATGGGAGTTATGAGGCCGGCGGAGGAGAGGTGGGTGGATTTATTAAAGGAGGCAATGGATTTTCTGCTGGGGATATGGAGATTATGTCAGTGCGGTGGCCGCCACTACTGGGCTTAACAAGTGTTCATAAATTAGAGATTTGCTCTTGGGATGACTTACTCGATGTTGGCGAACTTGAGGCCATGGGGAAATTTGAAGATGTCGGTTATGTTAGCTTCAGACCAAGAAAATTTGAGATTGGAAAACTTGTTATACCAAATACGCGCCTTCCCGGTCTCGGTATCAACCGCCACGATATTCACGAAGCTATCAATATCCTAATCGGTCAAATGGACATCTTTTCTTTACCTTTTCGCATCCACAACATCTTCCTCTTTCGGAAACTAGACTCTCTTATCAAACGACACATCATCTTTCCTGTTGGCGTCTCTTAGGATCTTGACTTTCCTATCTGATGTTATCCACACCATGTTGTCAATTCCTCGATTTTTCATATCGGGAAACCGAACACCACTTGCCATTATTAACGATCCGCCACTCCCTTCGTTTTTGAAACTAGACCAAGTTGACATGCGGTCTTTATCATTACACTTAGAGGTATCCACACCCATGATATCGGCATGGACCGATCCGAAGACATGAACGAAGTGGTATTTCCGGTCGGTGCCTTCAGCCAACGCGGCGAATGTCGGAATCTTGTCGGCGGAACGCCACCTGGGGATGATACCCTTATCGTCACTATCGTAATTAGTTATGACGCTGAGTCCACTGCCCATCGATAACGTCACTCTATCCGCCCTCCCATCCTCATTAACATCTACAAATCAAATATTGCCCGCCTCTTACGTATCTTTGAGCGGAAAATTCGTCTGCGTAATCTCTAAATTCTCAAATAACATCGGTTTATCACCATATCCCTTATTTCGCTAGCACCGGGCAGTCGTAGCGGTTGTGAGACAGTAGTCGAGACGGTTGTTGCCGTCAATGTCGAGGAGGCGGACAGCGGAGCCGGTGATGGTGATGGGGTGCCATTGGCCGATGAATGTGAATGTAGGGGTTTTCTGGCCGGTATTGACGGCGGCTTGACTATAGGGTGTTAGTGGGAAGGTGGACGGATAAGGAATTGGTAGTACTTACATAGAGCCGTCGGAGGCTATGCAGAGGATATCGTCGAGATAGTCACTGTTGATATCACTGAAGCGAACGGGTATCGAGAGGTTAGTCATTAAACAACAAAAGGAAATATTCAATTCAACTCACCGTCTTGGTCACAGTCGAATGGCAACTCCACCGACCCGTTTGAATACTCATAATCATCCATCCCCCACCTTGTCACCCTCAATGTTGCCGGACTCCCCTTCAAAAACACAATATCATCCTGCCGATAACCATCAACAACACTCCCCTTCATTAACGAAGTAAACGCCACCGTTTCCCCCTTCTCCACCCTCAGATACGCGAACTTGGTCTCCTTTATCGTAAATTCCATCTTAAAGTTCCCGTCACCCTCAATACCGCTGCCATCAGGAGTTAACCCCGTTCCTCCAAATCTTTAATCGGCAAACGATAATGTTGCATGTGGGATGTAATAGGCTTCTACAGAGCCATCAGTAAACAGAATTTCCGTCTTTAGCGTCTTAATTAACCTTCTGCACATCCTTTCATTGACTGTTGCGTGCCAAACCGCTGCCATCTTTTTATAGCCGTCCAGATGCTGATGGGTCTCATCCTACAGATCAGCCAAGACGGCCCCTTTCCTGTTATCTATCTCCAATAATACCAGCGGCTTTCCCACCCCGATGAGATGAGTCAACTGCCGATACTTCTCATTAATAATCTTGATCTTGTCAGAGTTCCAGTTAGGTAACAAAGTTGATAATACGACAAAAACGTTAGGGTCGACAGACCAAATCTTAGAAAGGAACTCAGCTATCCGAGTTAACGCGTCAGTATAAAGAACGAACTGGGAATCCTAGCTGGCATCGTTGGTGCCGAGGTTGAGGAAGATAATATTAGATTTGAAGTTGGCTACAGACTTTTAGAGGGGGCAATGTTGATGATGATCCAGCCAGGGTAGCCTTCGTTTTCCTAGTATGTGTTAGCATCTATGTATTTACGATAAGTGTTAGGTTGTGAACTTACGTTATCGACCATGTCACTGTATTACCAGACGGGACTAACTATATTGACCAAGAAGCCTTCAGAGCGTAGTTTGTCTCGAAAGAACTTCTGGTATCCGTTCTTATGGGAATCGTCCCTAGCTGCGAAATCACTCTTCCTGATAGAGGAACTTAGCGGCATAATCCGCAACATAAAATTAGGGTCCGCTTTGGACGACTTAGCCGTGCCGGTTTCGGATTGACTAACTTCGGGGCTCCGGGGATATTATCAGCCGGGGACATCCATATTGATTTGAGAGATGATGATAGAAGGTAGATGTAGGGAAGGGCAACGTAGAGGGTGATGACGAGGAAAATCGACAGAAGAAATAAAGGGAAGGAGCTGACGGCCTAGAATGCGAGGATAATTAATAATGGATATAGTTATCTTGGAAACCTTGACTATATAAGTCGATAAACGGAAGGCAAGTCTCATGGCAAGACTAAGATGACGCTTTTGAAACAACACTTTCCATTTCTTCCGAGCCAATAACTCCCGAGTTTTTATAGAAGATTTCTCCCTTAACTTGATCTCGACCTCTAGGTCCTTGAAGGAGTAAATTTCCTAGCTCTTTTGTCAAGTCTTTAGAAGCGTTGCTATTATTGAATGCCTTTGCGTCAACTATCAGTTCCTGAGCCTTTACCGCCGATCAAGTCAGTCACTAAATAGTTCGAGCGTCATTAGTAAAACCAATATAATGTTGCCCAAACAACTCCCGAGTATATCAAAGACGGATTATTTGCACAGTTGAAATTGAAGATAACATGATAACCAGGACGCAAACAAACCTACGTCCCAGAAAACACATATCGTAGCTCCTGCATCTCAGTAGAGTTTTCTGGAAATTCTCAGCAGATTTCCCTTTTGAGAATACAGGAAATGAGGGAGAGAAGGCGTGTTTATTGGCTTTCTTATTGTAAAATTTTGAATAGGATCTCTAGTGGAATATTCCTAAACTATTTATAGTGACAATTGATAGAGATCTTCCCTTCATCCAAGAAAGGTAGTCCTGCAATATCTCTAATACTATATAGCATTGAATTTTTCCCATCAACAAAAGAACCCACAATCTCCATCACCACTTTCTCAAGTCATCGCCATCCACCACCAACCAATCTGATTCCTTCCCCCCAAAGAACCTCCCATCACATTTGCAGTCTAACATAAACTTCCTGCCTTCCTTGATTTCTCGCATGCATGTTCATCCAACTCTTGGCACCTCGTCCCTTCTTTGACACATGTTTAGCCCACCCCACCATCAACTGCCCTCGTGGATGAACGTCATGAATGAGACAAACTCAATTCTAAGGGCTGGTCTAACTTAAGGGACTTCTAGTGTTGGGTTTCTGTGTTACTAAAAGTTGGTTTTCTGTTCATTCTAGGGAATAACGGTGTTGAATTAAGGTTCCTTAGGGCTACCCATAACCAGGCTTCATAAACCCTTAACTCTGTCTTAGTCTACTAAATCTGCCAAAGATCCAACTATCGATAGCTTTCACCTTTCATAAACCCGCTAGGTCAATGGAAGTCTATAACGAATTATAACACAATGAACGGCGTAAATCTCCGTTGTAAAGTAATCCACAGCTATGAATATACAGAACTCTAGGCCCTGTTCCCATCCCTGTTGGAAACCAACAAAACAGTGAAGAGGAGGGGCTTGCCGTTTTGGGCGGATCCTTCCCTTGATGTCATTCTTGCTACGGTCAAACTGAAAGTGGATCTAGCAATTGGAATTGCGGAAGGTGCTCTGATTGTTGGATAAAGCAGGATCATTTTGGAATCAGAATATATAGTTTCTTTTTATTCTTTTGTTAATATACACGACATCATCATCCTTTGACCCTATTAACATTCAATTGGTTACTTCACTATCGAAGCTTCATTACTTCCGGTTTCCCTATTTTCAACGTACCTTCCCTCTTTATTTATTGCTCAACATGTGGTGGGGAAATAAAGATAAGCCCATCGAAAACACCTCGGCTACGGTCACAGCCACCAACACCTCTACCAGCGCCCCCGCAACTCCCCCCAATATGCCCCACGAACGCATCCCCGAAGGCCTCCAAAAGATCATCGAGCGCACTAACCGCCAACATGCCTTCGACGATGCGATCGACGGATAGTAAGTCCTCCAACCTCACTAGCCAAGTACCAGACCTCCCTACTAACCCTACTACTACTTCCAGCGCCCCTGATTCCACTGAAAGCAACGTCCGTTACGCCGCGTACCTCTCCCGCATCCGCACCGTTGTCACCTCCGCCCATCGCTACGTCGCATACACCAGTGACATTGGCGAGTCATTCCGCCCCGTGGTCCCCCCCCCACCGTCGTCCGCGGTGCCTACGGGATTTCCTGGGCGTATCTGATCGGTGATGTCTCGTTTGAAGGATACAAAGCGTACTGGGCGAACCAGCGGACGTTAATCCCGGAGATACAGTTGTCTCCTTCGCAACAGAGATGGACTGGGCTCCCGGCAACAACACCTGATAGAAAATTAGGCGCTGATGGCTTGGGGGGTACTGTCATCTCCGGGGAAGGTATCACCCTTAGACGACTGGCGCACCGTCGTCGTGCAACGGGCCCTCTTTCAGTCCATCGCCTCCATGGGTCTCCCCGCCTTCACCATTCACTCGGCCGTCAAGTACTCGGGCAAAGCCATGAAGGATGTCAAAAACAAGACGCTGCGTACGTGGGGGCCCATCGGTATCGGGTTGGCTATTGTCCCGTTCCTCCCGACGTTGTTTGATGAACCGGTGGATAATGCAGTAGAATGGGTATTCCATAAGGCGTTCCTGGGGGCCGGCGGGCCCGGGGCGGTAGAAGGGGTCCCAGAGATGGGGAGGGAGAAGTTGTTGGGGAAGAAGCCCAAGGAGAAGGAACTGTAGAGAGGATGGGAGATATTATAGGTGTTGATAAACTGTACGAATTAAATATACTGCTTTTTACTATGATAGCTTAGTGATGACATTGGACCCTAACCCTGGATACGATGTGAAGTGACAATTAGTTGCGACGTCATCGTAGTAGCCTTGACTTTTAAGTGTTGGCTGGCAGACGCAAGACTACGTATAAATATTCTCGGCAGGTGCATTGGCGCCACTTTCCGGTTTCGAAGCTTGCTTCTTTCCTTTACAATTGCATTCATATCACGACACTTGATATATTCGACCACCACACAATTACGACTACGCCAATCCATCATCACCATCACCACTATTATCAACAATCTTTGTACCATCACCCGCCTACTACAACCCGCGATGTCCACATCCTACCTCTCCCCCCCCGAAACCCCCGATGCCACCCTAATCGGCACCCACTGCGAAGATCCCTTCTGCAACCAACTCGACTTCCTCCCCTTCCTCTGCCAATCCTGCCGCCACACCTTCTGCCTCGACCACCGTACCGAAACCGCCCACAAATGCACCCACCCCGGCGCCTGGGCGCGCCGGCGCGCCGAGATCGCAGCGGCGAATGCTGGGCCGAGCCTGGGGGCGTCAACGCCGGTAGTCGATAGGGTGGGGGAGCGTCTGTGTGCAAAACCTGGTTGTAAATTAGTGATTGGGACGCCGAGGACTGTCGGCGTTCATTGTGATGGGTGTTTGAGGGACTATTGTCTGTCGCATCGTCTCCGGGAAGACCACGACTGCGCAAATCTGCCTACGGTCACCGTCTCGCAAGTTTTCAAGAAACGCCAGGCGGAGATCACCGCCAGTAAAACCAATTGCTTACGAAATTTTGGGCATGGGCTGGCGAGAAGAAGGAGGCGGCAGGAAGAGCACTACCCAAAGCGAAGCCGAGTACCGCAGCGCAAAGGGTTGTCGCCGTCAACAAAATGAAGAAGACGGCTAAAGGAGATGCCAAGATCCCCGCAGATAAACGCATATACCTCCAAATCGAAGCTGAAGCTACCACGAAATCCAAGATTGCAAAAGCAACGTATTTCTTTAATAAAGACTGGGTGGTTGGCCGGTTGCTAGATTACGCAGCTAAGGAAATGCAGGTTGCCAACGTCAATAATCAGTCGCAGACGGAGGCGGACAAGCTGTGGGTTTTCCATGTGGAGGGTGGCAGAGTGTTGGAATTCAGTGAGAAGGTTGGTAGTGTTTTGCAGAGTGGGAATACGGTTGTATTGTTACGGGGTGTCGGGGCTCCTCCAGATCTTATAGAGACATAGGGTTGGCTTTGACAGTATGATGTCTGTCTGTTATTCGTTCTGTGATTTTTGTCTGATTATTAATACCACGAGCATTCATTTCAATAGTATCTATTTCTCCCCACTTCATCTCCCTTCTAGTCAATGTCATTATTCCACTATTCCTAGCAAATCCCCAGGCATCAGCAACCACCTTAACCCCAATTAGGAAATATTTATATCACGTGGTGCCGCGTCAATGTCCTGTTGCTGGTTTGGTCATATACACGAGCACGCCTAGGTATTCATTGATGAATCTTACAATATATACTCACTTTCTTATTGTTTTATGCTCTGATATAACTCACTTATCTACAATGCCGCCATACGTCCCACGAAAACGCTTACGGGTGGCCGAAGACCCTGAGGTCCCACAAGGTCCGCTTGCGAAGAAGCTATTAACTAAAAAGTCAACAGAAAAAGGTCAAAGACAATGCCAAAGAAGCCAATTAAGAAAGAAGAAGGAACTCCAGCTAGGAAACAGAAGCCAATCTTGTACAATAGTCTGGATGCACCGACTGGGGACACGGGCAGGTTGTCCCCGGTGCAGATATTTGCATTGAAGAGTGGGAAGAGTGATAGTGAGAGTGAGGATGATGATGCAATGTTCGAGGATGTTGTTATCGCCAAGGGAGAAAGCCAAGTCAAGAAAAAAGAACACTCCGACTCCGAAAGTGAATCCGACTCCGACTCCAGCATAGTCTTCGAAGAAGCCTACATCCCCATGCCCGATTTCGACCCCGACGAGAAACCTGAATCCACTGGCGACCTCGAGCTCACGCTCCGCAAAGACCCGCGCATCTCACTAATGAACTCTGGACAAAAGAAAGGGCCGACCAAACGAGCTCGTCACGCCCGGATTTTGACGCACTGTATGCATGTGCAATTCTTGATGTTTCATAATGCAGTACGAAACGCCTGGATTTGCGATGAAGAGGTCCAGGCCATTATTATTTCACATGTGCCGGCGAGGATGTGGGATGAAATCGAGAGGTGGAGGGTGGTTAGTGGCTTGGAGAAAGTTAAGGCGAAGATCAAGACCAAGGATACTTCAAAGGGGAAGGGGAAGGGGAATACCATAGTTGCTGCTCTGGAATCGGCAGAACTGGGAAAAGATCCGATTATTCGGTTACTACAGTCACTTGTTAGCTGGTGGAAACAGCGATTCCACATCATAAAACCCGGCCTCCGGAAACATGGGTACATGGAACTTGATCGGATCGACCGTCTCGAAAAGGGCTGGGTTATCAATAAGCAGGATTTCAGCAAATTCGGTGAACGCGTTGAGAACTTGGGGGAGTTTCGAGTCTGTGCTATGATGTTAGAGGGCAGCCGGGATGTCGGGGCGCAGTTGTTTACGGCGTTAATTAGGGGACTAGGTGTGGAGGCGCGGTTAGTTTGCAATTTGCAGGTTTTGGGCTATGGTTGGAATAAACTTGAGGAAGCCGAGGCAGAAAAGAAAGAAAAAGAAGTTACGGTTAGCATTCGGGCGAAACCACCTCCGAATTCCAAAGCTAAGCCAGCATCTAAACCGAAACCCAAGCCGAAAGCCCCACTTAAGCCGGAAGCGCCCTCCAAACACAACCCCACCCGACGTGTCAACCCCACCAAAATAATCACTGATTCCAATGCTGACTCCGACTCTGATGTCTTGTCACCCCCCGGTTCCCTAAGTTCCCTCTCCGACGAAGAATTTACCATAGACTTCCACGACAGCGACCAAGAGTCTGCCGTTAACCTCGGTCTCTCGGCATCCCATGGTCTTGCTAATGCACCCTCCAAATTTGACGCTGACCTCGAGTTTCCCGTATACTGGACTGAAATCCTCTCCCCAGTGACCAACAAATACATCCCTGTCGATGCCACTGTGAAAAAGACTATCGGGTCCACCCGCGAAGACACCGAACTCTTCGAACCCCGTGGTGGTAAAGCCGACAAAGCCCGCCAAGTCATTGGCTACGTCATCGCTCACAATCCCGATGGAACCGCCAAAGATGTCACCGTGCGATACTTGCGCAAACAGATATTTCCCGGGCGGACAAAAGGCGTCCGGCTTGGTGTTAGGAAGATTGCCGTGCGGAATGAACATGGGAAGATCAAACGATATGACGAGTTTGATTGGTTTGAGAAAGTTATGGGGTGTTTTGTGAGGGGTTTCGAGACGATGCGCCGCAGAGGACGGCAGCGGATGATTTGGAAGATGCAACAGATTTGAAGGTGGCGGTTGCAGAGAAGAAAGTGGTTAAGGAAGGTGAGGAGACACTGGCTTACTTTAAGGCGTCGACAGAGTTTGTTCTGTCTCGGCATTTGAAGCGGGAAGAGGCTTTGTTGCCAGGTGCTGAAGTGCTGAGGATGTTTAAGACGAAGGTGAAGGGGAAGGTCAATGAGGAGCCCGTGTACCGGAGGTCCGATGTTGTCAATGTGAAGTCGGCAGAGACTTGGCATAAACTAGGAAGAGCTCCGATGCTGGGGGAACTCCCATTGAAGCGTGTCCCCTTCCGTGCTGCCACGACGAACCGTCGCCGCGAACTTGCCGAAGCCGAAGCGGCAACGGGCGAAAAAATGCTCCAGAGTTTGTTTAGCCTCGAACAAACCGAATGGATTATCCCAGACCCCATTCAAAATGGGATCATCCCCAAGAACACATACGGGTACGTAGTAATTGCAGCCATATTGTCTATGGCCACTCCAATGCTAACTCACCTAGAAACATCGATCTTTTCGCCGCCCACATGTGCCCCGCCGGCGCTGTGCATGTACCGTATCGCGGTGCTGTCCGTGCCTGCAAAAAACTCCAAATCGACTACGCCGAAGCCGTTGTCGACTTCGAATTCGGCCATCGGATGGCTGTCCCTGTCATCCATGGAGTCGTATGCGCCGAGGAATACTACGATGAGGTCCTCGAGCAAATACGCATCGATGAAGCAGAAAGGCAGCGAAAGGAAGATGAAAAGAGGCAGAAGGCAGCGTTGGCAGCGTGGAGAAAGTTTTTGAAGGGGTTGAGGGTTGTCGAGAGAGTACGGAGGGATTATGGAGATGAGGTCCTTGGGAGTTTCCAGGTGTTTGGGAGGAGTCATACAAGGCCGGAGGATCTGGTGAGAAAGGGGTTAGTGGAGATTAGAGAAGAAGAGGGCGGGGGTTTCCTTCCGGAAAGCCTACCGACGGAGCATCCCGAAGAAGCCGAGAAGAAAGAAGAGAAGCTTACAAGGTCAGCATTCTTCCCGGTTGTTGATGATGACGATGATGGTGACGGCGGTTTGGAAGTTGTTCATATCATGAACAACTTCCAAAATGACGGCGATGACGCCGGTGGATTTATGGTGGATTATAATAAAGGCGACAGCATCGTCTCCGATGAGCTCGGAGCAGCATCATCCAAAGAAATCCCCGATTCTGAAGACGACGAACTATCTGATTCAGGGTCTGACCCAGACTCTGATTTCACGCCAACACTTATAGCATCGAAACCGGCGACCCGCCGCTCCAGTAGAAAAGGATAGAAGATAAAGCCTCAAGTCATTTACATGATTTTATAGAACATAATTTTCGATACGCTCGCATTATTTTCTACGATATTCCAATTCCAATAAGTAGACGTCAGTTCTTTCCTAATTCAGAGAGAAGATTAGAGTATGCAGTGGTTATTTCCTTGTTTAGTTTGTTGGTGTTTCACAAGCTTTAGTAGAAGTCATATCCAGCCCAAGTTTTTGTTTGATCTAATGTTTTTATATAAGGTTTTGAAGGGTCGCTTTTTGATTTCTTTTTTCTTCCAAGCTACAACTCAGAACGTATTTCAACACTTATCACAATGTCTGCAGAATTCCTCGACGATCTTGACGTTGTCATGGTCTCTAATGACCCCGAAATTTCCAACTGTGATCCCTTTGACTACCCTTCCGACTTCGATGACGTCGACTCTGACAACGAAGGCATGGACGCTTTCGGCATCAACAACATCAATGTCACAATGCTAGATTTTGAAGATCTGTTTGTGAAGCCAATCAACTATGAGACCGATCAGTCTCTTGACTCGCTGACGGATCCGATTCAGCCATTGCCAGAGAATCCGAATGCGGTAAGGATGGTTAATCAGATCAGTGGGCTGATGCATCAATTGGATTGGGATTCTCATTATGCTAAGCTAAGGAATCTCCCGGTTCACAATCATCTGTGAGTTCCCTATCAACAATCCTTCTAGCTCTATTCGTTCCCACTAAAATCCCTAGAATCTCCTTCCTCGAATACCTCTGTAACCCCCTCTACACCCACCGTCTCATCAAACTCTACCATGCCTCCGGCAGCCGCCTTCTCCCCATAATCTACAATGCCCGCTCCAGCCGCGACCTCCCCCTCACCAGCCAAGGGTATCCCGAGCGCCGCAACTACCAGCCATTTGCTGCCATCTTCAGTTCCAAGGCGGCAATGGAGAGGTACCTGAGGGAGTCGGAATCGAAGGGGCGGCAAGTGCGTTGAAGCAGATTGAGTTGGTAAAAGAAATTGAAAGGTTGAGAGAGTTTTGGAGGCAGGAGATTTATGAGAGTCAGGCGGATTTGGGGAGGTTGAGGGGGGAAGTTGCGAGCTGTAGAGGGTGTGGAAGTTTGCCAGGGAACCTATTGGTTGGGTGTCCTATCAACAAGACTCGTGTAAGTCAAAACCTCAATACTCTACTGAATACTAAGTACTAACACTTCCAGGTTTACTGCCTCGAATGCCTCAACACCCACGCCCTCAAAACCTTCACCTCTGACTTCACTGTCCTCTCCTGTCCTATCACTTCCGAAAACTGCCCCGGTATCCACCAACCCCACACTTGGCTCAACATTCTCTCTTACGAAGCCATCACAGCTCTGTGCAAAACCCTCCAATACCATCTCTTCATCCCAGACCCTCCAGTGCCTACTAAAGAAGAGATCGCTCTGTTCCCAGATAAGTCGAGTAACTTTCCGCGTAATGACTTCCCTGAGGCCGCTGCTCGTGAGGCAATGGATGAGATCAACAAGTATAGACATATATATTGTGATCAAAGTGTCACAAGGGTTTCCCATTGTAATTATATCCAATCTTCTCAAAGCTCTAATTGGTGCTATTGCTGCGCAGCCTATAGAATTACTGAAGACCACTACGCCAACACCAAATTCCCTCTCTTCGAACTTATGACCCCAGTCATTCAGCAAACCCTCCTCCGGCAACACGTCCGCTACGATTACATCCAAGCGCATGTAACCGGCAACTTCATGATGCCGAAAAACACAATTGCGATTGCGAGACTCCCTATTGAGAACCTAGACGCCCGGTCGTACTTTTCGGTCTCGGTGGATCTCGATGATGAGCTACAGTACATTGGGTTGCCAGGGCAAGATGTACTCCCGAGGGTCATCGAGAGAAATAATAGACGTTCGATCCAGCTTGGCTCGTCAAGTGTTGCGGGGCCGGCGAAGCCCGAGAGACCACCGGAGCTCAAAGGAACGCCTCCGAAAGCCCGAAGGAACACCCTCGTCCCGCTTAGTGATATCCCCTTGGTTCCTAGAGACTCTTCAACCGTCCGGTCATCGCTACTAGCTGTGAGTTCTAGGGCCCACCAGGTATCAAAGAGACCGGGGGTTCCGCAAAATTCTGAAGGGCAGAGTCAACGGCCGCCAAGAGTCGAGCCCGAGCAGTCTGGGCAGGGTGAGGAAACGGAGAGGGAATCAGTGAAGGAGTTTTTCAAGAAGCTTCAACAGTCGATGCTGAAGAAAGTATAGAAGGAAGAAAGGGAGTACTAAGAGATATCATGGTTCACCACGTGACCGGCAATGTCAATCAATATCTAATATAACAAAGGATAACGCTCACATTAACATTACCGATCCCCTCGTGACTCTATTAATACCAATAAACTTTCTATGATTTATCGCCCCTTCCTAAACTTCTCATGCCACTTCCCCATACTCCCCGTATGCGCCTTGACCGCCGAGCCCTTGGCGGGCTCATCTCTTATCAACTCCATTGATTCGTGAATGTTTGCAAACACAGTGAGGCCGGCGATAGGCGGTTCACTATCAAGGTCGAAGGTGTCGGATTCCTTGGGGTCTGTAGGGGCTGAAGGTTTGGCAAGGAGAATAGAATTGGACGTGTTGCGTTGGCGGAGGGTGTAGGAGTGGTCTGGGGTTTTAAGCGTTGCGACACCGGTGGGGTTTGTAGAGATGAATAGGCTGATGGGGTGGTTAGTGAATTGCTTAGGATAGAGAGAGGGTTTGGCGTACACTGGAGGGTCTGAAGATTCGAGGAAAGCCATTAGGTCGGGAGGGAGTTCAAGAAGGCGATAGGTTTGGGGGTGTAGGGATTGGGAGAGGGGAATGGCGGGGGTTGGCTGGGTAGACATTTTGGGAAAGGTGATGGGAGGTGATGAGAATAGAGATGACTGGATGAGATTTGAATGGAGGGTAGTTAGTATTGTGAGGTGTATCAGTTATCCCGATTCCAGGGTCACATTACACAAGGGTTGGAACCTTTATAATAGATCTCACATCAAACAACCCTTGATTATCCTTCTTTCAACTTCAGTTGTTCTCTCCTTATAATCTTCTCTCTCCTCTCTGATAATCATCTGCAAGACGGCCAAACGGAACCTCACCCCCATGTCCACATGATCTCCAAATCTTGCGATTGCTTCCTATCGGAGATGGTGACGTGCTGGGGAATAAAGGATGAAGTATGAAGCAACCTGCTGACAAACCCGTATATTCCTTTCAATTGCTTCTCCATCATTATATCCTCATTAGTGTAGTGGTGATCATACCTGCTTGTCACGCAGGTGACTTGGGTTCGATTCCCAGATGGGGAGTTTTGTTTAATTCTATATTTTTTTCCAATCGCCACTTACACATACTCATCAATAATACTTTCATTTGTCTCATTTTTTTCTCATATTTACTCATCGACTATCCTTTCATCACAAAGTGTCAACCCATTGAGGCTTAGCCCGCCAACCATCATTTCCATCCTTGACAAGCCCGGGTATCTCAGTCGTAGTACGACGTAGGAAGACTTGATTTGTATACGGATGAGCGAATACCCGGAGGGCCTGAGAGCAGTGGTAACGTATAGGTCGGCCACTTATAAATCAAGAATTGAATTGGGAGAGTTACGTAGTCAATGGGAGCGGGGAGTGCTCGAGCACGGGGCGTGCTGGAAGTCGGGCAAACGGATGGATTGCGGGAGGGAAGGAGGGAAAGCGATGTGTGCAGATGAATTGATGATTACTGACTCAATGGTAATCGTATATATACTCACTCTCGGGCCGTCAGATAGAATTGATGTAATGATAAAGTCTTGGCTGGGTTCAATCGGCATTGCTTTGATCTTGGCCGATCCTTTAGCAACCGTGAAACATATGCTAAAGTCCTATCTCCCGAGCCGCTTCAGAAACTCTAGGCGAGGGTCCGATCATTGTGCTCACCGGAGCCACTAACCCTTGTCACCCATCCACGTAACCCCGCCCTCTATGTATCTTGGCGTCATAGATAATGTACAGGATACTTCAGCTATTACTATAATTTTTCTGCATATTAAAGTACCAGTACATTCCTGTCCGTTCCTAGACACTATTAGCGCATCTCACTATCGTCTCAACCTCACCATCTCATGAATTTTCAGCGCAAATTCTTTCTCCATACCGCATTGCATTACATAGCGTCGAACTATCTCACTAATTAAACAATCGTCGCACGAAGGCGAGCCCGCTACAGTTTGCTCTGCGCGATGGCGCTAGATTGATTGTCCGGCGGCGAAATCTGAAGCGATGTATTGGCGTAGTGCTTTGAGCACCGAGTTGACTGTAATTCTCGGCGACGACAAAGTGGATCATTGAATGTTTCGTGCGTAGTTTCCTGAGGGGTTTGATTGATACAATACAATGGCAGGGACGATGAGGCTTCATCGCCATGTGTTGGCAAAAACAAAGCTTTATCTTTCAATGAGAATCTTCAGCTTAGTGTCCTCTCTAAACCATAGATTGTATGCTGACTCAAACCTCAGTCATTGCCATTTAAATACCGGTGCATCCTTCTAATGCTGTCATCATCACCACACATTCTTACCCCATCGCCCAAAGAAACAAAAATCCTTCCCTAAATCTGAGCCTATTTTTTCAAAATTTCTTCTCTAGGCTGCTTGTCCCCCTGTTTCCCCTTCAACCAGGCTGTTTGTTCTTCCCTGGGTCGCCTCCTTGAACGCTTCTCTCAGGTCGTCTTCGTTCTCCAACTCAGACCCTGTTCTTGTTTCACTTCTAGTTTGCAATCCCAGACATTCTAGACACAACTCAACTCTAATCAGGAACCTGGGCCTGTAATATATTACGTTGTATATCTATCTATAGTACTTATTGGCCGTGAAGCCCACTTATCCGATTTCACCACGATCTTTTCTCCTCTTGATATTGTCGTTGAATCTTTATTACTACTACATTATCTCTAAGTGGTGATGCTTGTTTAATCACTTCTACGCTGCTATAAATACCTACTACGTCTACAATAAATATACTCGATAGCCATCTACTGAACAACCCACCTTAAAATTGACTATCTAATATTATTATATAATATCCTTCCAAACTTACCTGATCTGTCACGGCTCCCAAGACTCTGCGTCAATCCCCGGTCATCGGCCCCCGATAACGAAACCCACCCGACTCTGGCCCGCTCTCGCTGCCATCGTTCTCCACCACAATGACCGTCTCTGTCGCCACCCCTGACCACAACGCAACTCCATTTGTCCCTCCACCGCCTATCCCCACGTCGGAAATGACGCTTGAAACCTACCAATTCCCTGCCCACCGGCTCCGTACGCAATTGACTGAAGCTAACAAGACGCCGCTGGTTCTCGTCGCTTGTGGAAGTTGTAAGTAGTGAGGGTTTTGTCTGCCGATGGTTATGATTTAGTTACTATGCTTCACTTTGTGACTGTGGCATTGGATTGCAATGACGCCATTTGCTAATGAGGGGATGATTGCCTTGTAGTTTCGCCCATTACCTTTCTGCATTTGCGCATGTTTCCCATGGCAAGGGACTTTGCGCGCCATGCGAACACCGAGTTTGAATTTATCGGCGGGTAAGTCGACACTAACTGAGCTGATAATGCCTTCCTCTGCTCTGCCCTGCTTTCCATCTGCTAGAATCACGATCACCATCTGTCTCTCTCGGAATCTTGAATGTTGCATTTCCGGATCATTCACTCGCATCTGCTTTATGCAGTCTGCCGCTCTCTGGATGCGCTGCGCCCCACGTTTCTCCCATCCTGTCCCATTCTGGACTCTGTCTCGATTGGCCCGTTAGGTTTTATGTCACCCTTCAGCCAAAATCAAAACCAGGCCCAGGACTTCGCTGGTCACTGCATGCAGGGCGGCTTTGTCACTTGTCATCATATTGTCTCAATTACCAGTTGTGCTGACTGCTATCTCACCGTAGCTTCCTGTCTCCCGTATCCGATGCTTACAAGAAGGCGGGTTTAGCGCCGAGTCATGACCGAATAGTAAGTTTTTTTCATTATTTTTTCACTCTTCTCATCACGAAGCCCCTCACCTTGCTTTGTCTGGCTGCCACAGGGCCCTTCAGCCACTAAACAGGCCCAATAAAACTTATTATCTTATCATCTATGACGCAATCCGTCAGCCCACGCCTGCATGCACGATGCCCCCAAAGCCTAGCCGACCTATCCTCCCATGCAGCCCTTCCCTCTAGACCCCGCTGACCAAAATCCCTATACAGAGCATGTGCGAAGCCGCCGTAGCCCACGACGACAAGAACCGCATCGTCGTCGACCCCTGGGAGGCTCTCCAACCCCACTATGTGCCCACTGCCCGCGTTCTCGACCACCTCGAGGAGGAAATATCCTGTGCCCTCCCCAACGGCATCCTGTCCGCCGACAGCACAATGTATCTGAAGCCGCGCATCGCCCTGTTGGCCGGCGCCGACCTCGTGCAGACCATGTCGACGCCCGGCGTGTGGGCGCCCGAGGATCTTGATCACATTTTGGGGCGTTTTGGCGCATTCATTATCGAGAGGAAGGGCACGGATATGGAACAGGCGATTGACAGTTTGGCGAAATGGCGGCAGAATATCCATGTTATTCAGCAGGCTTTTGATAACAATATGAGCAGTACGCAGATTCGTCTGCACATTAAACGCGACATGAGCGTAGACTACTGTAAGTAAACTCTTATGCTTACTAAGCACTTGGGAACCTCTAGCTAACAGATTCGCAGTAATCCCCGATGGCGTCATTAAGTACATTGATGACCATGGGCTCTACCGAGATCGCAAGAACTAGCGGGTTCATTTGTGACTTTGGGTGAATGGGTGGTTAAATATTGTATCTGTTTTTCGTTTCTGATATCCCTCTATTTCTTTGTTTCTTTTTTTCTTTTTCTTTTTGTTCCTAGTCGGCTGGTTAGTTGACTACTTACTTCACACACTCACAGTATTCGCTTGATTCGATGCATGATATGGCAGCGGCGTTTGACTGTTCTTTTGTTTTTAGTCTTTTGGCTTGTGGGTGGATGTATTTATTGAGGGTACCGTAGTAGTGACCCGGTGACAACGGGGCTATATCCTCCCTCCCCTTTCCCTTAAAATAAAATATAATGATTGATTGATTGATTGTGTACTCATTCTTTAGATAATCCACCTTGCCTTGCTTTCTCCCTATCTCATATCTCTCGTTAATACTTCTTTGTTGCCTCCAACGTTACCTAAGCTTAGGGACCTTAAGTTTTTCTAATGACCGAAGGGCGGTTGGTTTAGGGGTATAATATTTATTTCGCATACTCTGTGGACTTTCGAAAGATCACGGGTTCGATTCCCATACTGTCCAAGTTGTTACTTTTTAATTTTTCCTACATAAATAGGTATGTAGGTATGTAAATAGATATGACTTGTGTACATTCAGAATAATAACTAGCTACACGAGTACCAAATGACAAGATAATGACAGATAAACTTTGATAAAAGGAAATATTATACCAAAAACAAGGTCAGAAGAGAGAAAAAAGAATAAAACACAAAAGAAGGTCATAAATGGTATCTCAACAATAACAACACTAACAACCAGAAAAATGAAAACAAACGGAAACAAAGAAAATAGACTAAAAGAAACTATTTAACAAAGGAATCAAACAGATGATATAACAAAAGGAATAGATATCACACTAAATGATCTAGATAGTTACTTGCCTAGATAGCAGCTTAGACATCATATTGATAAATATTAGCCATAGCTAACACTGCACCTTAGCCACCCAGGAAATCCAAAACCAAGTCTCCAACCTTTTATGAAACCTCCCCTCCCCCCTAGACATCACCTCTATCTCCGTCTATCCCCTTGCCTCTCCAAATCGTAATGCTCTAAATCAAACGCCGACGACTGTGTCGACCCCGATAATCATCAAAATACTCCGATCCATACCCGCTCCCCGTGTAACCCCCGCCATTCGGCGCCGTGTTGTTCCTTTGTGGAACCGGCATATTTGGGCTCAGCGAGCTTCCCGTCACCTGGCTTGTCGCCGATCTCTGCGGCACAAACGGTTTAAAGCCACCGTTGTTAGCGATGGTGGTTGTCGCCGGTGTAGGCGTAGGCACGGACACACTGGCGCTTTCGCCAAAGCTGAGTTCCAGAAGAGTTGGGAGATCATTGGCATTCCCGTGTGACTGCACCGACAGTACCGGGCTATTGCGGCCATCTCCAGTAGCGAAGACGTCATACGGCGATGTGTTGCTATGAGCGGGTCCGATGGAAGACCCCAAAAGGGCCGATGCGTTGGACTGGGTGGTTACAGAGCGCGTGGGGTGGGGCGGCGAATTGCTCCCGAGTTCAACGACGCCAGAGGGTGGTCCGTTGGGGTCGAAAGGGGTGAAGCTACGGGTGGGTTGGCTGTAGGGTTTTGGGGAAGCAGTGCGGTCGGTCTGTCCGAATGCGACCGGTGGAGCGGAGCCGAACATGTCGCTGGAATCCAACTCGGGAATCGTCGGCTCGGGGAGAACGTTCGGCAGAGTCGGCTGGCCCATAGGCTGGTTGGAGGTGGCGGGCGACGCATACCGTTCCATACCACTAAGAGACGGGAGAGTAGGTTGGCGCATAGGCCGCCCAAAAGGAGCGGGGGAAGCAGTGCGGTCCATCTCACCAAGAGTGGGGATGGTAGGCTGGCGGTTAGCCATATTCTGTTGACCAAATGGGGCAGGCGACTGCGTACGTGCTATGTTTATCTCGCCCATCTGCGGAAGAGTGGGCTGGCGGTTCGGGGCGGGAGCGTTGTTGTAAGTCTGCTGGCGTATCGGGTACTGAGGCCCAGTCATTGACGGAGCAGGCGACTGCGAGCGGTTGTAGTCCATATCGGCGGCAGGGATGGTGGGGCGGCGAGGGGGGGCGTTTCCATAGGGTGAGGGAGACTGGGTTTGGTTGCGGTTGAACCCCGGAGTCCTAGTGTTCTGCCGCATAGCATAACCAGCAGCAGAAGGCATAGGCTGTGATATGCTCTCGCTAATGCTGTATCCAGAGAGACCAGTGTCGGAACGCCCGCGACCGTTGATAGGAGAGATGGCGCCTATGTCCTGCGCATTTCCAAGCAGGGAGGCGTTGGCCGAGTAGCTCGTCTTGTTGGTAGCCATGGTTTGCGTGCGCGACGGGTTGGGGCGCTGGCCCATACGGTTGAGTTCGATATCGGGATTCTTGACGGAGTAGGTGGGAAGCGTAGCAATGTTTTGCATAGTGTCCTTGAGCTCAATATCTACATTCGGCAGAGTGGGCTTCGAGTCGAGGTTGGGGAGGGTAGGCATCTGTGCCAGGCCATCCGACATCTTCCCAGAACCCACGTTGGGAATAGTAGGCAGTGTGGCCTTGCGGTCGATGGGCTGGATCGGGCCGTTGTTTTTCCGAGTCTCTTTCATGCGCTTCTCTTCCTCATCCTGAAGGGCCTTGTTGACCTTCTTAGTAACAATTCTCATCAGAGTCTTGTTGACCTTGCGCTCACAGTACCCAGAGAGGCCACCATCGGCGCGCGGGATCCAGTGCCACAAAAAGAAAACATAGGCAAAGACAGCAAGAACAAGGAAGAGAAAAGAAAATATCCAAATAAGCAGAGTAAAGCACATACCAATAAGCACAAGGGCTTTTTGGTAGTCTTCAGTAGCGAGCGTCTTGAGGTTCTCAAAAAATCCCAACAGAGAGCCCTCTACACTTTGAGAGTTAGGGTTCAAGTCGGCGACATACAACGCCTTGATGGTGAAAGCGTTGATGACCTGGCGAGGACCCGAACAGATGAGCACACGAACCCATGACTTGAGGTTGAAGTAGGTGAAGAGCGCAATATACTCGGTACCCTTCTTACTCTTGGTGAGCTCAGCAAAACCAAGAAACGCCGGTAACCTTGTTTTTACCAAATCGAGTACTCTCGAGTCTGACAGCCAACGTATCAAGATAACACTCGGCAATGTTTCCACGACTCATGACCCTCCAAGCGCGCACATGTTCAAAGCAGATATTTATGAAAGATAGGATGATGCAAATACTAAAAACCCACTTCGAAATGTTGAGGTCGATATCGGGCTTGATCTTGGAGGTCCAGTTACTGAAAGCGAGAAGGTTGACGGCGGTAAAAGTATCGACAGCGTATACAGTAGTGGACAAAAGTAGCGAGAACCAAAGATAGCCGTAGGCGAGATGGGTGAGACAACCTTTGATTTGAAGTCATTCAAGTTCTTGTGTCATCATGTTAGAAGGATTTGCTTCTTAGTCGCGGGTGTTCAAACCGATATAGCTGATTTACTTACAATGTACTCCCATCTCTGTTCCGAGCGGAACTCGGGCGCCTTACGAGAACGCCCACAGCAACCCATGGCGATGGCAAGTATATTAGTGTGTGGAATAGTTGTGGGTATAGGATAATGAATGAAATAAAGAAATATGTGTGTAAATGTTCAAACAAAAGTAGACGAGAAGTGAAGTATGGTTGTTATCAGAGTCAAAGCAAAGGACTGGATTTCATGATGTGATCAATGATCGGTCCGGCCGTGAGAACTTGCCGTTACTCGCCTGCGAAGTAATTGGCAAAGCTCTGGTGTTAATGATTTTTATTCTAGTGAGTGTTGTTAAGGACAATATCGCTAACCAAAAGACTAGAAAGAGATAGTGTTTCCGGATACGTTGTAGATTATATCCTAGCGATCCAACGACAATGACGAGTCCACAAGTGATGGTTCTGGTGGGAGGGAGCAAGTATAAGTGGCTGAGCTTGAAGCAAAACAGCTAGACGTCGGATTATCGTGGGTGTGGGTGTGTCGAATATGCAGGAAGTTAAGAGAGGTCACCAGCTCGCTCTCTTGACAACCTCAAATTATGGAGAAGGTAGCAAACAAAGGACGGAACAAAAACGAATGACCGGAGCAAAGACTAAAGAAATGGGTTGATAACGTTAAGAAGAAACCGTGGAAGTCCAAAAGCCCGGTGATGGTGAATTCACCAAGAATCCAGATCAAATGAGAAAAGAGCGACAAAAGAAGCCAATGGGTGTATTCAAAAGTATGAGTGGTTGCAGGGCACTGCGACTTACAGCCAGTGAAGGGGTCAAGCAGCTCTAAACCAGTTTCACAGGCCAGCGCTAGCAAGGCTGTTGTTTAGCAGTGGTGCAATTGCAAAACAGCGCGAGACACAGAAGACAGGCGATCAAAGTGCAAAGAGCCGTTCTGGAGAAACTATGGTGGAAGACGGAGCACAAGACTGGAAACACCAAGATGCGGGCAGCCAAGACGGATAAGAGATGAAGAGCGGGAAACAAAGACGAAGTAGCAAGTGTGATTGACAGCTGCCCAATACGGAGAAAGGACAAGTTCGCAGCCACGCAGTGACGCTGAACCAAAGTAACAGCTTTTGCAATAGGGCGATTTGTGCGATGGGCGCAAAGAAGGAAACTCAACGACAAGTGAGAAGGAATAAGATGAGGTCAAGATGAGATGGGGGAAAGAAGCGAGACGACATGAGAAAAGAAAATCACAGGTCATGGTGGGAGTATGCAGTCAGCACGCGCGAGATGTGAGAGAAAGAGGCTAAAGCAGAGGGCGGAGGCGTCAAATGTCAGTCAAATTGCATATTGTCTCTTGCTCAAGTCAATTTCCCTCGCCAACTTTACACTGTCTTTGCTCCATCTATCACGGGCCTGATAACTTGATGGATGGTAGTATCTGATGGCCTATGCGTTGACATTATGGTGCTCCGAGACACCGATTCGCGGCCGGTTACTCAATAGTTCTAATACTACAGCTTACCTTAGTAGTATCTCCTGATATCTTGGTTTCTTCTGATGCCCCGATCAGACATATAAGTTTACTTCTTCGAGCCAGACTCCGTCTGTCTTACAAGTCCCCAAAAACGATCATGAGAACAACATGCACAAGGGCAATAGGATTAGAGGCATGATATCCCTGGCAGTGAATAATAAATGGGTGGCTCTGACATCTATGCGCTGGGATGTCGCTCCTTCGAATAGACTTGCGACGATGCGATAAAAGTGGAATTGACCAGAGCACAGTACTGGTTGATTGGCGGTTGTATAATGCTTATTATTGCTCGAGCCGCCGGGACTTGATCGTATAACTGCAGAAAGCGATTACAGGCTCGCTAATGGTGTGGCGGAACGGGTAAATGGATGATGCCAAAAACAATGATTATGGAGATAAAATATTATTATGACGGTTAGTGTTGCAACTGTGATGAGGCTGTCATATCTGACTATATGATTATACAAATTTGCACACAAGTTCTTGCTCTATTTGCCATTTCCCATAGACCTTGGTTCCACTTTTGTCACATTGATGGTAATTGATAAGTCAGCTAACCATTAGTGCCTAATGTTTATGTATAGCCCACTTCAGAGTTGATATCCATATCAATTCCTTTCACCAAGCTACTTGCCCTCTCAAACCTTTATTTGTTTGAGTGAGGCACAAATACAACCCAACAACTTACATATAAAACAAACACTCTACCATTAAACTATTAAACCCCGTGGCAGAAGCACAGATAATAGCGACGCTCGTGCATAACTATCAAGCCAACATGAATATTGCCATCTATTACACCCAATAAAATACATTCATGGATGGTATTAACGATGTACATGAGTCCAACATCATACAAATGATAACCCCTCAATTATCTACACTGTAGACTCTAACCTGTACCTGCATACATTCTCCACACTCATATGCATATACAAGCCATTCAAAGTAACACCAATTCATAATATTGGCCTTTAATTGGCCCAAATTCTATGGAGGTCTCCACTAGGGGCCAAAAAACCCCAAGAGGAGAATCTGAGAGTCTATGCTCGCTGTTTCGAGCAGCCGCGCAGTGGTTGCTGATTGGCTTGAGATAGATACAGGGGTGTTTCATAATGTAGCAGGAGCCCGGGGTCAGGAGCATTACAGAGTCGTGAGATAAAGGAAGGTACTGAGGGACAAGCAAGAAAGTTTGCACAAACTAAGGAGTGTTTTTTTCATGGATCATAAGATAATATCGTGATACCAATTATCGGAATCATAGTGTTTGGGTCAGAGCGGTAGTGATGGGGTTTGGTCTTTGATTATGGCCAGTATTCGGACAATTATCATATCCAGGGCCATCTAAATCGGACCCGAAGATAGTTGGTCAGTAATATGTTTGATAGATGGAACCAGCTCTTTAAAGGGACGGAAGCTGGCCAATCAATTAGGACAATAAAATAATCCATATACGGCTATCATATATGATGACCGCTAACTTTCAATGACGTGGAGATCATCAAGGGCGCTTATGAAATTACACCATTAACCTGATAGACCGCTGTCCCTTATCACTACTTTGAACTCAATAACGAAAATAAATATATCTGATTGCGTGGTCTTGTATTTTTCTTGGCACAGGATATAGGTCATTTTCTGCATAAACAATCAGCTAGATGCCGAATTTAGAATACAGCGCTTAACATCCATATAACTGTGAAACATTCCTATTTAGTGATTCTGCTACGGGTTCACTACATCTCATCATTGTCAATGGTGGTGGAGAGTCGTGAAAATACGTATATTCAACAATTGCTGCGTTATTTTGATACCACAGTATATGCTAATGTTCTGTTGTCACTCATTGATAAATTAGCTATTTCTCGTATTGGTGTTAAGGAAATTTAATATTGTGAGGCTTTGTGTGTGCATTGCATAAGTTCACACCTACTATTGACTAATATTTGACTTCTGGCTACTAAGAGTATCATAGAAATGAAGTTTTGTTAAGGTATCTTGTTTGGATGATCTCTTATTATAGCTAGTCTATTGCATCCATCTAACGCTCGTCATATAAAGCCACGCTTAAAAACTCTTACCTACCATCACCACCATATCCCTCGTCCACTGTCCTGCTATTATCTCTTCTCCCTGCTCCCATCTCTTACTTGTCTTCTATCCCATAAAAACTTCAACGCCCCTGCTATCTTTCACTAATATTTTTCAAGTCTAGACCCATCTACAGCGACTCTCTGCACATCTGTTTCCCAGCATCACCGTGATTTGCACGACACGGTCTTCTAACTCACGAGATAACAAAGTATCAAGTTTTAGACAGATTAGAAATATAAGGAATTCATGGGATCGGCAATATGCTAAGGACAAGGGTACTAATTTAGTTTCTCAAAGGGGACATAACCCGCAGTACCAGCTGTAGTCGGGGTTTGGGAGCAGTGGCGGTGGAATGTTAGGTGCTTGTGGAGTGATGCAGTCAAATTGAGGGCCGGATGGTATAGTCATGAAGGGAAAATTCACCAATTGTTATGTGATGTCATCCAATTATCTCACAAGATGAGCACACGTAATGTCATAATACTATTCCCTATTCAGAGCATATATTATCATATACATCCAAAAAAATTGATATATTTATCTTCTAACATCTTCATGATCAATTGTTATCTTTGCTGATGATACTATTTAAAGATAAATACTTAACACGATACACTTGAAATCGCTCAACAATAGGGTTAGACATCAGCTTGAAATGCTATTGTATGGATATAGCAAGTGTTAATGTTAATAAAAACAACTTTATTACCATTTGATATGATTTTGTGATATTCTATGTATGGCACCAATTAATACAACATTTTTCCTGCCTCTAATGATACTAAACCAAAGTAGTGTGACAAACTAGCTATAGATGGATTATGTCAGCTGGTAGTGCTTGTCTACAAATGTGTCTTCCACTATATCTAGAATCATCATGTTTCTTTAGCCGCTATGTGATTAGAGAAAAACTAGTAGATGATCTCGTGGTCAAGGAAGCTGCCTTTAGTAGACCGAATTTACTCTAACACTTAGGTGAGAAAAATCATATCATAATCGATTAACTCTAAACAACACATGGAAGACATGCCAATGGCCTGTTTTCTCGGTAACCCAGTTTAGAATTAGCCAGGTCACGTGGCATCGACTCGCTATTTCAGGATTGGAATTTGTCCCCTGCACTTGAGCGAAGTTACATGCTAGATTCCTACATGCAGATACTCTAGCACCTATTAATTGTCAGACTGTCTTATCTTTTATTTATCCATTCAATTGTGTCTACTATAATTATCACAATTATTCCCTCTCCAGTTGTTATCCGGACATTATGACCCCAACTTTCTCTTCAACTCGATGCAACTCAAGCTCGAATTATCAATTGCCATCAAGGAAATCATCTGCGCCTCCATCACTTCCCCCATCCCCACTCATACCAACATGAAGAATACCGCCCCGGGTTGTTCTTACCCAAGTTCAAGCCCAGAAAGGGTAAACATCACATCTAACAGACACTCACATCAAACGTATATGAACGATCAGCGGCCTTAGGTACCGAGGAACACCGACGTTTCCATTGCTCATCCCCGGGTAGCTGGCACGGCTCGCTTTCTACCAGATATCCATTATACGGGGCCATGTAGCGTGGAAAGATAACCTAGGAGATAGCACGCTTGACTTGGAGCATGAAGGGTGTTTTGAAGGATGTTGTTTACGATGTAGTTTTTGATATCCTCCATACTAAAGAGCACAATCTCATCCGCATAGTTGACAACTATGCGCCCTATCAAGATCGTGAAGTCGCTGAGGAATTCCTCCGTATAACACGTGTGAACATCACAAAGTAAGCCAAGTCTCATCCTAGTCATATCCCCTCTGTGTATCTTTGTTAACGCTCCAATTTCTACCTTAGCACCTGGCTTCCATTTAGAATTTTGTGCTCTGGGGTATTAAAGCCCAGGACACTGAGTTCCCCATATGCCCCTAGGAATATTAAACTATCCATCAGTGGTTGGCAACTATGTAGCAACAAAGGGAGTATCTCTACTACTTTGGTGATAATGAGCCTCTTGAAAATGTACCCTCTGACCATCCTCTTGTTGGATCTTCTTTTCGTGAAAAGGCCCGTGAAGAACTCTGCGTGGGGCATTGGCAGCATTGGATTATATGACACTTGTTCCCGGGTTGATGAAAGTACTAGTACTAGAGAAGTTGTATTATTCCTCAAAATTATCGGCTAGCTCCTGAAGACAAAACCGTTTTGGATATGGCTCACTTCCTTTTGAATGTACAAAGGTTGGCACATGAGTAAGTAATCAGTAGTGAAGATGGGAGACAGAGGATCAGCATTACATTGAAACACGAAATACAGGACTAACACATTTTGAAATTTATAGTATGTTTGGACTGAATGTTCTTGCATTCCTTTCGCTCGGTTCTAGTGCCGGCCATTTATGTTCAAGCACCTCAACTCCCATCAAATTGGCCTGCAACAACTCAACGTTCAGTAGTTTAGTCACCATTGTATCCGATATCAAAAGTCGCTCTCAAGTTAGGTTTCGAGGATATTTGCCGGTGGCAATTTCTGAAGTTCGAGGAGACAGATGCAGTTAGTAGTAGTTGTCCTTATTTATGGTGAGATGCATTAGGAAGTGACTAATACTTAGTTCACACACAGGCTCTTAGTAATTCCTATTTTGGATGATTATGGAGAATGCTACGAGTTCATTGGTGCCTGAAATACTGCCCACTCCAACGTACCTCCTGTGTAAGAGGCTCTCACCATGTATCGCCGGCTTGGGTCCTATCCTATTGTAAAGACCGAAGTACAAATGGTAACGTGAATTATCCCGCTACTCTCTTTTGCATCAATTACCATCATAGTAATTAATCAATTCACTACAGTCAACTCATTCTTTTTTCCATCATTGGCCAATTACTACGACCTTGTGTTCTTCCTGGCCTGTTTTACCATGACATCACACGACAACACCGCGCTCCGCAAGGAGAGATTTAAGTTTCTCTCGCCCCTTGAAGAGTTTAAATTGTCGACGAAGAGCACCAGAAGGGATGTGCCGTCACTTATCAGCCTTCCACTTGCAGAGGTCACAGCAACCTTAGATAATGACCCCATTGCCAACAAGCCCATCGACTTTCCGATCGGCTCTACCCTTGCTATTGCCAAGTTCAAAAGCGATAAGTCTAGTTTGTATGGCCATCTAACACACACCTTTGTTAAAAGCGACCCCAAGGGCCTTGTCAACGTTGAGTTCGCCGTCAAGGCCAAAAGCCATGCCCCAGGAAGCTGACATGGGAGGCTCATTCTCGGGAAACATCCTCTCAGTTGTGTAGTTAGAGATGAGGAGTTGGCGAATGTTATTTTTCATCTTACGTTTCCTATCCTTGATATTTTCTTTGGTATTTTTAGATATTAAGGGGCCAGCTACATCTGTAACATGTTTACTTTCTCGTTGACTCAACTGTGGGAACTAGTGTTCACCTTTCTATTAATTCCCAGGGTGTTCATCACCATGTAAGACATAACTCCACTGCTCCATTCTAACCCTAGGTATATTATAACTAGCATAATTGCTTTTTATCAATCAAATGGAGTGCTATGTGTGAGTTTCTGAGTTTCTACTTTAGGGGACTGGGTCTCAAAAGCCGTGAGACTTTGAGCTGTTGCTGCTAAGTGTTTTGATTCTCCCCTACAATATTGGGTGCTATGCTGTGACTAGTGACATGGTTGACCTTATGTCTCCCATGTGGAATCCGATGCACAGTGTTGACCATGACCACAAAATAACCAGTGAGTAGTTCTGTCAAGTCCTCAGTGACCCGGTGCCTTGTTTTGGATTTTGATTTGTCTCTGTGATCCTGCCCTTTTGCCTGGAGTACTCTGTTGGGAAGATGATAACTGTGTATATTCAACTCTGTGTGACCCTACTGGATACCAGGAACTCCTGGAGTGTGGCTGAATTTCTTTTGATTTGCAAAGGTTGCTTTTGGGTAAGTTGGTTGCCACTATGTATGATGTTTGTGGGAACAACTTACTAACTTGGTAGTTTTGCAGAGAATTTGACCTCTAGGTTGAAGCTGTAGTCTTTCCTCATCCTAGAGCTGGTGCACTTCACTTGGAATCATATAGGTTTGATGAAGCTTTTCCTGAAATAATCCCCTGTAGATTTATGTAGTAAATTTCTGTGACTTTTGGGGATGACTTCAATGACAACTACCATGTTAGTGGCTTGGCCATATATTGTGATTATGATCTTCTAGAAACATGCTTGGCCATTGATTCCCTCATAATCAAGAATGTCTTATACAATGTCACAAATTGAAACTTTTGTAGTGGCTCAGTTGCATTTCTCATTAATGACCAAGTCCTTGCTACTGGAACAACCAGCTTGGTCTTTCAGTTTCTATTATGAGATGATAACAGTAGAGTTTATGTATCTCTGCCATTAACCTGAAGTCTATGTAATGACTTGAATACTAGCCCATTCTCTATTGGCAAAATCATGAAGTTGAAAGAACTTTTGGCATTCCTGGCCTTGATGATTTTTGCCTGTGGCTGATCAAATGGAGAACTCAAGAAAACTTTCACTAGAACATTATATTGTATCATCAAAATGCCTATTCCTGATATTGATAATGATCATTCTGGCAGAACAACCAAGTTGGGAGTTGTTGAATCTCCTAAACTGGGCCATGATGCTGTGGATGGAGCCATGATTTTAGGCAATAGAGATTTGGGAGCTGGCGGGATTGATATCCAAACTAGCACTTTGGCAGGTTCTTTCAATTCCTCAGTGGGTTATATGACCTTCAGCAAGACTCTATACAGATATCAAAGGAAACATGTTGCATTCATACATGCACATATTGACCACATTGATGAGTTCTGGGCTGTCATGGAGAATTATGTTTGCTAAGAAATGTTTGGTATTACCCTAGTGTCTGCCAAACCTGGCTTTGCAAAGATGGTTAAATGTACAAAAATAGAGCTGGAGTTGATGTAGTTAAAGTGATAGTGTAACTTAGATTAGCTGTTACATCACATAATACATGAATATCACTCAGTTTCATTGTTGCAAATGTTTAGTATGATATGAATATCAAACCCCATGATGTAAGGGTGTAGGAACCCTTCTTATAAAGTTTGAATGATGGTTGAGCAAAAAGAAAAAAGAATGACCCTAACCCGGTTAGAATGGATAACCTATTGATCTGGAGTCAAATATGCTACTGTTACACCATAGGGCTTGTTTAGTTACTGTGAGGGGAAATGGTGATAGCAATTATGTATAAATTAGGAGATGAAACTGTGTAATTGTTCGTTATTGATGGGTAGTTGTGGTGTAGATGTGTGAATATGTGATGTGTTATGGTGCAAAGTGTAAAGTTTAAGTGGGGTAGGTTGAAATATGGGGGATTTCCTGGAGAATCATGGGGATCCTGGGGATGGTATTGGTGTTAGTGGATACTCATTGGTATTTTGATATCAGTGGTTATTGTCTAGCAGGGTGGGTTATCTGGTGATGACAAGTGAATAAAATAAACAGCTTAGTAGTCCAGTCTAGGCTTTGTGAATTAGTGGATGGTACATTGACTTTATATGGTGTTGATTTTTGTTCCTAAAATTCATTGGTTACTTCTATATCTACTGGCCACCCCCAGTCTCATGATACTTCCTTGGTGTTTACTGGCCCAAAACAAAGGCTGCCTCCCCCGACTTCCCATGTCTTACTCCTCAGACCTGATTGCCATTCTGTCTCCTTCTCAATGTAACCTTTGTGCTCCTAAAATGGTAGAGGATGGAGAAAGTGTCTAGAAGTCCAGTCGGGTTGGTGGTTTTGGTGGGTAGGGAAATTTCTGAATGGCCATAAGGATGGGAGAGTCCTGGTGCTGGGGATCTGAGATACAGGTGGGATGCAGATTGACTTTTTTTCTTTTTTAAAAAAATTATTATTCTCTTCTGTTTTCTTTGATATATTAGTGGATTTAAACCAGGTACAATCCATTGGGATAACAGCATTGTTGTGAGGAGACTTACTATAGATGGTGGCTACATTGTGACTATGATAGGGATATCTTGACCCGTCCACTTGACCATTCACCATCGGGCAATTATATTTTTTTTTATTTATGTATTTTCTTTTTTCTTCTTCTTTTGATCTGTGCCGGTAGATATCAAACTCTCTAACACAAGATAAAAACCCTGAAATCCCACATTGGCCATCCCCCTAAACCAATCTTGACTTGTCTTGGCCCTTCCTCATCCCTCAAACCCTTAGTAAATGATACTAAATGGTGCTGTGCTGGCTGCATGCTTTGAAGTTGGGACTTCTCATTATGTTCATTGAGGGTAGTCTCCTATCTTTTAACAAGAAATGGTCATGGTTATTAAAGGAGATAGATGGCTAGCCAATCTTGTTCTTGTTATATAGGTGCTGAACTTTTCTCATGATGACATGTCTCTGGGGATGGCATAGCTAAGCTGCTGACATACTGTTTGGTCTTCCTGCATGAGGTTCTGTGTAATGATATCGTGTGTGCATTCTGTAAACCTTGGTTGCCTTCCTTCTCTTGAGGGCGTGTCTTTTTCCCAAGAATCTTATGCTTTTTTATTTTAGTTTTTCCTTGGATTGTTGTTTTCTTTTTTGGGGTAGTTGTCTTAGTTCACAAACTATGTAGCATGTTGAGTAGTCTTCAATGTGGATTTCTCTTTTTTGATGATCCATTCTGTGGTTATAGGGAGATAGTGGCCAAAAAGCCTCTTTTCTTGCTGTTGACTACTGTGGCTTCTAGAACCAAAAATAGCAAAGATGGCTTGGGAAAATATTGGCAAATATAGTCCTTTTGTCTTTTGTTATGTCTGAGGTGCATATTGAATCGAAAGAGCCTCACTGACTAAACATCAATCCCACGGCACATTATCCTGGTTCAAATAGTTGTTTTGGCCTCAAGATCCAATTGGAAATTTCTATTAGTGTCCAGTCCAGACCCTTTGATTTTGAAGAAAAGAAGAGTCAAGGTGAGTTAGTGAGTTGGATAATGATAGATGTGTGTAAGCTTTATGAATGGGGATTGAAAGGATAGACAATATGGCTGCAGATGATGGTTGAGTGGGGAGTGATAGGGTAAGATTTTTTTCTGTAATAAATTGAAAGGGTTAGGGAATTTGGCTAATATGAATTGGAGTTGGGAGATAGTAGAAGGGCTGTGGGATCTTGTTTTGGATGGGGAAGGGGAATGGGACTCAGAGTTTCCAGATTCCATAATAGTGAAGTGAGAATAGCAGAAAGATATGAAGGGAATGAAAAAGAGATGAAAGAGGGTAGGTAGTTGTCAAAGGGAGAGAATATTAACCTGTGATAGTGTGAGTGACTGTCAAGACTTGATCCACTACTGGGAAAGTCACAGCAAACCAACAACTGCATACACATCCATCTTCAAAGATACTTGACTATACAAATGGTCACTGCTTATTATCTACTCTCCTGGGCCTAAAACTTAATTCTCTTGGCCTTCCCTAGCTAAACTACTCCCTTGTACATCTCTTAACATTTAGAGAACAGTCATTTGGTACCCTTTATCTTGCAAATCTTACTAATGGATATACCTAATGGGAATGGAAGCGTTGGATAAATAGGAAGAAGAGAGGGTATTGTGAGTAAGTGGGTGAAGGCAAGACAGTTATTGGTGGAGTTCTTTGTCTTGGGTTATGAGGCTATTGGGTGAGGTGATGGGTGTGATTAGTGGGTGTGATTAGTGGGTGCTTTTCCTGTTTAGGGGTTGGGAGTTCTCCAATTGGAGAGGATAAGGTGTGATTGGTGATAATGTAGGTGATTTGGAATAGTGATATAAATGTACTAAGGTGGCTTGAAAGATTGGTTTCATAAGTGTGCTCTTTGATATTGGGCTAATATTACTTGGAGTACACATACACATACACATACACTTATATCAGTATGACTAGCCAACGTAACCATCTATGCCAATTAGGGTAAAAGTCCTAAGCTAAGATCACTTGATAGCTCAATATGCAGTTGTATAAGTGCCTAGAAGCAGCCTGTATATTGCATATAACTTTAGCTATTATCATTTACATGAAATCCCCTAAATAGACATAAAAATTTGAAGAAGCCAATAAGAATGTAAAAGTTGGCTGATGTGATAGGTTGAGGGTCTTAGCTGGAGATGAAAAAAATATGAGGTGGGTTGGGAGGTGGAATTGGAGATAGGTGATGAGTTGTTTTATTTGTGGGGAAATAAATATTGGGGTTTATATCTTGTATAGGATTGGAGAATCATATAGTGAAGAGATATGTATATATTTCAGAGACATACTCATAGCATTTGTACTTGTAAAGTAGTATACTTTGTCTTATGCTATATAATTTCAATATCAAAGTTACCTTAAACCCACAAGCAATCTCAACTAACACTGTACTACCTCAACTATTACTAGCATCCCATATTCTAGCAAATTTAGAGTGAGAAAACAGTCTACATCTCTTCTGAGATATCTCATGCTACTAGCGAGGTGATGAGAAAACAATAAGCGATGGAGGTAGGGAGGGATTCTCCTCTCTTTGGAGAGCATTCATTGACCAAGATATCACAATGTCCGGTTTGTTAAGTTTTAGAAGTGTAATGTGATTTTTAAGGTGGGTTTTTGTTTGTTACAGCCTAGTAATGAATTCATGATATCAAAAGCCTGATAATATACCCTCAAGAAATTGACAACTTTCCTAGTTTGATGCAGTGTAAGTGTGGTCACATTGAAGGATCTACATATTGTGTAGAGAAGAATGGAATGGCTTCTTTGTTGTAAAAAAAAAAAAGAAAGGTGATAGGGCTTTAGGTAATCTTGATGTAATATCAGGACAGGTATTGGAAAGAAGATGGAATAAAAATAAATAGAAAGAAAAAAGAAAAATTTTGTTAATTTATTGATTGAGTTGGTGCTTCATGTGGTTTTTTGGTAGATTTGTTGAAACATGGTCTGATGGATAAGAGGTGTGGAAAGGTGGTGGTTGTTCATGTTAGACTAGCAGATTTAATGGGTTAAGTGGAGTGGGTTCTGGAAATAACTTTGAAATGATATTTATTCTATAGAAATATCTAGCACTCTGTAGATAATCATGGAAATATTACCAAAAAAATCCACTATCATTGTGACATTGGCAATAACCTCACTAAATGTTTACATGTTGAAACTACCACCTATCACATGCAAATTCCCCTGAACAAGAGCTGGTGCTCTTCTCTCTAGCCTATTACACCCATCCCAGAGAAAACACCAAGAGAAAACCTCTCCTCTTCATTCTTCTCTCTTCTTCTCAAAAAAAATAATAAATGAAAAGAACCGAGGGACAAGTATGTGGGTGTCCATAATCCTATCCATCCAGCAAAGTGCCTGCAGACCACTAGATCATGTGGCCAACTAGAGACCAGGATCTAGATTTTGAAAATGGACACAAACTGGATGGATAGATGCAAGATAGGACAAAAGGGATGTAAGGGAGGTGGGTGAGATGAGAGGAGAATGCAAGGGTGGGTGTGTGGGGAAATTTGAGAAATATTGTGAGATTTGTTGGGTTTACTTGGGAGTGGATACTGGAGGTTTCTGAGTGAGTGGTTGATTCTGAGTTTCCTCTATATTATAACTTTTTAATATATTGTCCATCAGGATTCAATTTGCATCCTCATCCTCATTTACTCTCCTATTTCTTTATATAGTACCAGGTTGGTGGTAGCTTGACTCTGCAAAATGGAATAATTGGACAAGTCATTAGTATACTCAGTATTGAATTGAGGACAAAACACCAAGTAAAGGTCATGAGTTTTAGGTGGTTGGGTGAGTTGATATTTTATGTTTTTATGTTTTATTATTTTTATTATTTTACTTAATATTGATTGTTACCCAAGTGAGCTAAGAAATACCTGAGATTTCCAAGTATAGAGATCTACTCACCATGTATCACCCAATTCCTGGTTTTGTGGCATTCTCTATTGGCTCTAAAGTGGATTTCCAAGTGCTAATCAATAATAAGCTCTTACCCATAGGATTTTCCTACTAAACATACTAAGGCTGGTCATAGTATCAAAAGGAGTCATCACCACAGACACTCCTCATACTAGCCAAAACACCAATGATTTCCTGAATCTTTATCATTGTTAGCAATCGTGCAGAAATAAGGCTACACTGTATAGTTGACTGCCCTATTGTCTGGTTAAGGTCAGTAGTTGTATATCTGCCAGTCTAAGCCTATGCAAGCAGCCATCCATCCCATGACAATTGGCAGCAAGGAGCCTGTTGGTAGACTCCTAACTAGTAGTAAATTGTAAAAGTTATGAAAATCTAGCCTCCATATGAACCTTGGTTGCATCCCGTGGTTCAATCAATAGATAAAAAAATTTCTGAGATTTTTCCCTATATTACCGATTAAATATTCCCGTCAATTATCGTGCCTTTTTTCTCCTTTCCTTTTCTTGATGGTTACATGCATAACACGCCCCTCCCTGTCTCTAAACGTGCTGAAATTCCATAATTAAAAACAAAAAGTCAGACACGCCAGCTTGGCTGGTTTGGCAGCCAGGGCCACGGGCAACCAGGGAAGTGAAAAAGGTCACGAGAACATATGAGCCACCATCAGAATGTCGATTGTCTCATGCGAGGCCCGGGATCTATGATTTGAAATTCACATGAAAGAGCTATAGATAAGATCATTTATGGCTTGCCAATTTGAGGCTCATTAAGTGTGAATAGTGGATGTGAGCCCCATATCATGGGTTCGTAACACCGAGTTTGTGAATGGCTGATGTCTCGGGGGCATCATGGGGCTCCACTGAATAACCGTCATGAGATGCCGTGATCGCCGGAATGAAGGCACACTGTATTCACACTGACTTCACAATTCGCCAATGGTTAGGTCCCACATTCTCCACGGAAACACTGATCATGATCATAGGGAACCCCGACTGATAGAGACCCGCAGAGATCTCCCAAATGCCTTGACTTATACATTGCCTCATTTGTCCAAAGAACTCCACGAACAGTAAACTTGGTGGTCATGATAGCCCGCCACTAGATGTGATTACTCCGTCACTTAACCAGCAGTCCCTCCCATTAAATTACAATTAGCCTTAGCTATTTTGTCCATGTCTTATCAGATACTGCTCATTGGCCAATTGATCCGTGTCACCCCACTTTAGTGATCTCAATAACGAACCTCTCCTCCCCTCCAATGTTGACATCACTATTGTGATTCGCCGCTAACTGAATCATGAGCTCCTGTCCCTCAGCAGCAGATAGACTGTTGGGTTTTCTATGATTGTTCTTTGTCAGGCAATTGCGATAAACATAGAATCCTTCCTAACTTTGAAGTTGGTTACGACGCTGCGGCGTAGTTGGGTGGTATGTATATAGAACTTATCGTTTCTGAATTCCGGAAAACAAAATGCGGGGCCCCAGGTTTGCTGGAGGCATAACGATGGTATTTTATGGTGAAACGCCTCCGTACTTATGGAAATCCGGTGAACATTATGAAGTTTGAAACGTCATTACTTGTTGGTTCCCTGCGCTTGCAATCAGACATCTCGGGAAATAGTCCTTGGTATTTAAATGTATCCGGTACCTCGTCTCAAGTATTTCAATATTCATGGAGAAGGTTGGATTTCGTGTCATGAGAACAGATCTTGCTCCAAAATAATATTGTAATGGAGGGTGGTCAGCCAATAGGAAGTTATTTGTTAGGGTGGTGAGGTCTTTGATGTGTGAGGTTTTGCCGTACGGGATTTAAGTGAGCATTTTAGGAAAGAACAACCTCAGCCCAAATTATACATGAGGAAACTATGGTTATTAAATAGACTCCTTCTAGTTTACTAACAACACTCTACAATGGAACAGACGAGCTTACACATTCCTCACTATAACAAACCCAACCAATTATCCTACTTTGGCTTATCGTCACCTTGGCCAATTATTCCTATTTACTGTCTATCCCTGATTCTCTTTTGACTCAATCACAGCCTGTTCATATCCGCTATCCATCGAAACAACTCCAGAGGTTACCAAAATATATCCGCAATCCCCATCTACTAGTTATTTCCAGCGGTGCCCAGAAGACGCCTAATGCCCTCAAACAGATCCAGGGTTCCCTCACGAGGAACCTCTGACGGTTCCAAGACCCCTTCGTAGGCACGGGAAACATAAGACAAAGCGGGAGTGTCTGTGGATGCTTGGGACGAAGTGTGGTATTTCCATGGGTGATGTTTTCTCAATGGAATGGTGGTGGAATATTCATTTGTTAGAGACAGAGGCGGTGCTTGGTGAAGGGATCTGAGGGCGATGGGATAGATAATCTGGGGAACGTTTGATCATGAGACGAAGGGGAAGAGTCATGGATAACCTATTATGTGCGTTGTCAATATTTGTAAAGAACTAGCAGCGTATGCCACATTCATGCCTCCACAGAACCTCTTGTCACCTCCCGCAACTCAATCGTGAAACCCACCCATCCTTCTTGTCTCCCGTGCTACGCAGCTCGCTTCTTCCTCTTTGCGCCGCACTGTACGTTTAAAGCATCGCCACCACTATACTCGACCCGCAACTTCATAAGATGCTGTTGAGAAAACAACAAATGCAAGCAATGCAAATGCACGTTGAATAACCAGCCAAGAATCGTAAAGAAAAGAAAAGATGCGGAATCTAGGGTATGTTTCCTCCCTATAATTCTCCACAAAATAGCAACCCAGAATACTTCAACTCACGGAACATCGCAAGAGCCTCCTTCAGAAGAAGCATAACTCAATTGGAAATCCCTCCAAGGTCTTAAAAAGAGGGTCGCGGCTCAAACACACAATTCGCCACCAATTATCGTGACTTTCGCCCTTTTGGTGTTTTCCCTGTACTTATTTTTCTCTCTTTTCGCCCTACCGTCCTTTCCCTCACTTAGGTCTTCGTCCTATTTTTTTAAAGTCACTTCCTTTGCTAATCGGCTGGATAAATACTGAGTTCCTGCCAGGTGCTGAGGTTGTATCATACATTAGTTTGATTTTTTTTTGGGGAGAGGGGTTTAAATGGGGATTGGCGTTGGGAAAGAGGGAAATCTAGACCACAGGTTAGGCTGTTGGGCTGGATGGAGGGAATTGATGAATGTAGTTCGGGTTTTTCGTGGAGTTGGGTTTTATTATTTGTGAAGGGAGGGAGGTCTGTAGGAGAAACCTTTTCAGTCACGATTTTTTTTTCTTTGCTTATCAGCCGTTAAAGTTCCCAAGAGACAGAAAGACATTGAGTGGTTTAATTGGGAAAAGAACCCAGTTCCAAAAACTCTAGTCACCAAGGACACGTTATATTTATCGATTCCTGCCATTTGTATTGAGCGAGTCGCAAATTCTTGCACATCAATATAACGAACAGTGACAAAAGGGCAACCGCATAACCAACATAGCCCACGGCACCTCCTTCTCAATAGACAATCTATCCTTGTTCTTATCAGTAGCTTCCCGTAGCACCGAATGTGCAATTTCTCTTTGTTAATATATTATACTTGATATAGTACACCCGATTATAGACACGGCGTTTCATTATGACTCAAGATTGCGTTAATTTGCTTTTTAGTTGCTAACCCTAAGGTATATTCTGTAATATTCCGTGTATTCTGCTGTGTCTCCTACTTTGGAGTCAACTTACTGATGTTGTGAAGACAGTAATCACTTTTGCCTGATTTAGGAAAGTTGCTTGATGGTGGTTGGTTGAAACTTCGCAGATCTCTTTCCGTATCAATGCTCTCCAAGATTCTGTCTTCGCGATTTATGTGCTAATTTATCTCCTTTTATCTCTTAAATGCTACTTGAAATAGAGAAAATATGTCTATTTTTGTTCATGTCACCCTGCCACAAAAGCTGTTTTCCCCTTTGGTCGCGGTCTAGACTAGGGAGCGCGGCCCAGATAGATTAGGAAGAGCTATGGCAGAGGTCATGTGGACAACTTTTAAGACTGTGCTCAGCTAGGCCAAGAGAAACGATCGGTAAAGGGTAAGACGGGGGTGAGGGGTGACTGAAATGGGTTGCCGGGATGAAGAGGAAGTCAGACTCTGGGGAAAAGGAGAACGAGGGCGGATTATATTTCGGAGAGTGAGAGTTGGGTAGATATGAGTGGTTGGCAGTAAGTGTCCTAATGGTATTTTTGGTTTAGTGAGCGGACAATTGATATCGTGAAGTCAGATCAATTTTATGGACTGTGGGCTCAACGGTGGTTACTAGATACGGCATGGTATTGGAGATGGAAAATGATTACGTTGATGATTGGGAATGGCGTCATTATCAACGTATTTTGAAGCGGGAAGCTGCTAACGCGGATTATCGGTTTATTTCTGGATAGTTAAATTAGCCACTAGTAAGCTTTCCCCAGAGGCTCTCGAAACTCCAGGTCCGACTACAGCTCTAGTTTTTGTTTGTACACAAGTGAATTAGGTTCCAGTAGATCGGACTCACGTAGAAGAGATTAAGACTAAGCCCTGGGTACACATTCCCATGTTGGCTCTTATAATTAAAGTGTAGACCATAGTCAGGGCTGGCCTCAGCTATCGTGAGGGACAACGACAGGCGTACTCGTGAACTATCCTAAGGGCCACCTACTCTCCTTCCTCGGTTGCAAACCGGTCGACCATCACTCCAACCAAACTAGCAGTCATCAATCCATCTATTTTCCCGTTTTTGGATCTCGTGTTGTCATTCCATTCCTCCAAATAACCATATTAAAAAAATCATATTTTTCCTCAACGCACCGTCTTTCCTGATAGCTTCGGTCTGCCAAATCTACCGTCTGCCGCACAACTCCATAGAGTCGGGATTAGTTTATGCAGTACCTTCCCTCTAATGGGACACCTCCACTCCCCAGTTAGTAGCTGCCCCCACAATTTCCCCATAAAATTTCCTATTTTGGGACCTAATCCTGAACGGGAAAGGAAAGGATATAGCGACGTAGCGACCAGGAAAGAGCTTGAAAAATAAAGGGATTTATTTCAAGCTAGGTTTTTCTTTTACACACACCCTTCATTGCCCTGTTCCGTCACGATTTCACATTCCATTTGCTCCGGAGTTGGGGTATCTCTTTTTGCCATCAGCTAGACCCCGTTTGAATGTGTCTTGTGATCATTTGACGATATTCTTAGTGCAAAGCAAGACACCGCGGCCGGTTTCTTGACGATTATAAAGTTAAGGCAAGTGTCTGGGCTCATATTCACTCGTATTCTTCTCTCATTCATCAACACATTCAACTTCAAGTTCAAAAGTTTACTTTTATTACATGATTTAACTTTATCAAGCTTCATTATTTCAGCTTTACTTAATATTTTCCATCACTTCTTGCTTAATACACTTGTCTCTTCACGTACATTGTATCGTCTTCTGCTCTCTTCGATTTGATATCACTTGAGCCTCAAATGAACCATCACCTTCGACTCCTACTACATTCGACACATCCTTCCGATTGTCCCATATCTTCCATTGGTTTACGCAATCTGATATTCCCTCTTGCCTTTGTTTGACTATTAAACTATCAGTGCGCCGACTCACTACTAGTTACCTGTTTATAGTGATTTGACTAGTCAAACACTTTTCCTCCATTACACATCAGATCCACAGTCTCTTTCCAATATGTCCTCCACATTGGCACCCAAGGCTCCCATTTCCCTCCACAGACACCACAGTTCCACTTCAGAGGTCATATCTCCTGTCGACTATAGACCAAGCGGCCCCGAGAGGTTCATCGGTTCCATTGATCAGGGAACTACTTCGTCACGATTCATCATCTTCAACAACTATGGTGTGCCTCAGTGGAAGCACCAGATAGATCTCAAGAACAACTTCCCACAAGAAGGGTATGTGCTTTCACTCCATCTACTTAAGATGACAGTATACTAACATCACTTTTGCAGATACGTTGAGCAGAACCCTGAGACTATCCTGCAAAATGTCTTGGACTGCATGGAGATCGCCGTCGATGAGTGGGAGCAAGCCACTGGGCATAATGCTGGGGAGATCGAGAGCATCGGCATCACCAACCAACGAGAAACCACCGTTGTTTGGAACAAGAACACTGGCGAGGCCCTCCGTGACACCATTGTCTGGAGTGACACTCGCACTCGCGAGCTTGCCCAGATATACAACAACAAGGAAGGTGCCGAGATGATTCCCGAGCGCTGTGGTATGCGTTTGTCTTCGTATCCTTCTGCCCTCAAGCTCCGCTGGATGGTCGATAATGACCCGGTTGTCCGTTCTGCCTACGAGAACGGCAACTTATGCTTCGGTACTATTGACACTTGGCTTGTGTACTGCCTCAACGGCCGCAACCGCAAGACAAATCCCATTCATGTCACGGATCCTTCCAACGCCTCTCGTACTCTCTTCATGGACCTGGCTACCCGGGAGTTCTCTAGAGAGCTTATCGAGTTCTTCGATCTTGACATGGACAAACTCAACCTTCCTAAAATCTGCCCTTCATCACACCCTAAAGCCTACGGTCGTATCCGCGAGGGTAAACTGAAGGATTGTCCGATCGGTGGTGTTCTCGGCGATCAGTCGGCTGCCTTGGTCGGCCACTGTGGGTTCCGGGAGGGTGACTCTAAGAACACTTACGGTACCGGCTGCTTCTTGCTGTACAATGTTGGTCGCGAGGCCAAGTTTTCCAAGAATGGCTTGGTTTCGACTGTTGCCTATGACTTTGGCGATTATGGTAACGCCTACGCCTTTGAGGGTTCGGTTGCTGTTGCTGGCTCTGGTTTGAAGTGGTGTGCTGAAAACCTTGGTCTAGCTACCGATCCCATCGAGCTTTGCAAGATGGCCGCTGATGTTGACTCTTCTTGCGGTGTCCGCTTTGTTACTGCTTTCTCTGGCCTCTTTGCTCCGTACTGGATGGATAATGCCACCGGTGTTCTCACTGGTCTCCAGCACTTCCATGACAAGCGCCACATTGCCCGTGCTGCCATTGAGGCCATCTGCTTCCAGAGCAAGGCCATCCTTGATGTTATGAAGTCTGATGCCAACACTCGTCTCGGCGAGCTTGCCGTTGACGGTGGTGTTTCCAATGATGATCTGACCATGCAAACCCAGGCCAACCTGACCGGAATCAGTGTCATCCGCCCCAAGATGCGCGAGACTACCGCCCTTGGTGCCGCTATTGCTGCTGGTCTCGCGGTGGAGGTGTGGGATAACCTCGAGCAAGTCCGTGTCCAGGTCAAGGGTGATGAAGTCGACCGCTTCAACTCGCACATGAACGTCATGGAGCGCCGCAAGGCCATGGCTGGCTGGGATCAGGCTATTGACATGGCTCGCATTTCTGCTGAGCCAACTCGCATTCGCAACAGTGTCACTGGTGAAGAGCTCGAGTATGGGATGCTTGGTGCCATCATGGACGGTGATGCCCAGTTCCACGAGATTGAAGATGCCGTCACTGAGGTTGACGAGGAAGATGAGGGTGCCACGATGGCGGCTCATAACCCCATAACGATCAAGACTAAAGTCCCGGCCAAGATCCCTTCCAGAGTTTCTACCCCTTTCGACACCGACAAGCACGATGTCTCGCTCAAGCGCAACCGCTCCAGCACTCTTATCACCTGGAACAACCATAAGAGCAACAGCTTTACCAACTTGTCTCGCCTTGGGCGCTCCACCGAGGACTCTAAGCGCAACGACGAGGCGCTTTCCAAGCTGGTGGCCGAGTACAAGGCGCAGGTTGTCCGGTTGTCTGCTGAGAAGGAATGTATTTTTGCCCGGAACTTGGAGCTTGTTGACGAAAGCAATCTGCAGAAGCAGGAGATTGACGCTCTCAAGAGCCTTATTGCTGAGAAGGAGGCGGATATCTCACGCCGTGAGGCCTTTATCGAGGGTGAGAGGACTGCTTTGTTGAGTATCCAGAAGAGACTTGACGAGGGATTTGGTGGTGAGGAGCGCGAGTTGATGGTGCAGCACAAGGCTTGTGTGCCGAGGTCGTTGTACGTTATCAACATCCTGGGCTTCTTTATGTTTGTATTTGTGATGATCCAATTGTGGATTGTTAATTCTCAGGGGCGCACCCAGAACTACAGTGAGCTGTAGAGGATGAAATTGATATATTGGTGTTTGATTATTGGTTCTTTGGGTATGGAATGGCGTTACGGATGGGTGGAATTAGGATACAATGGTTTCTTTTTAAAAGTATATTTTGATTTCTGGCTACGCGGGCCAGTCGCGATTGCGGACCGGGTTATATATAATTTGAATACAGATGAAAAAAATTAAATAAATTGAGGTTACTATAATGTGATAATGTATGATCGTAAGAATAATCAATAAAAAATATACGCGACACCCAAAACATACAATACCGGGTATTCCCACGTGGTCACCCACCATAGTACTAATCCGGCGCTCTGTGGCTTGACTATGGGGAACAGACGGGACCCCGTATTTTCCACAGGCCATGGTCATGTGTCAAATGTATGGCATTTAGCCATTAAGTGGGATATTGGCCCCTGTCGTCCGGGTCAGTCATGATGTTTCACTAACGAAACAAAAATAAGAAAAAGATCCACTACAACGTTGACGTTCTCTCTACTACCGTTCCTTGTCTACAATGCCGAAATAGAAAATGAAGAAAAAGAAACTGAAGAGAGATACACTAGTGACTACGATGAGACTCGAATCTACAGTATTTCAATTCGTAGTCAAACTCCTTGCTATTGGGCTACGCGACCAGTTGTGCTGGAGGGAGAGGGTTAATGGAGAGGGCTATTGGTGGTTACGAATTGAGTGGGTCGATTGTTTGCATGCTTGACTTTAGTAAGCCAGTGATGGAATTTCTTAACTAGAATAAAAAGAATAAACATGTAAGTATCCCGTCCTATCTTCACAAAAGAACAAGCACTCTTACTAATAAATAGTCTTTAAAGATCTGTATCTTGGTAAGGAGGAGCGCTGGAAATTGAACTTAATGCGAGGGTCGAGCTTACAGCCTTGAGATTAAGAGTCTTACGCTCTACTGATCGAGCTAAGCGGGAGGGATTGTTGAAACGACGATTCGAAGGGGTTATGTGGGGACAGTGCCGATCTGTATGCATTGTTTAGTTTTAGCCTATATCCTCATCTAGTTACAGACAACACACTCATGTCTTCACTTGGATGCAACTCTGACTTAACAGTATTGTATTGTATTGATCCCCAGAGTCCAGCTCCAGCATATGCATAATTATAGAGTATAAGCGTAGATATATGAGGACAACGGAACAAGGGACAAGATAATTATAGAAAACCTAACTAGACTAGCAACATGTCTAATACACAATACATTATGCAAACAAAAAGAAAAGCGTCTCTTAAAATGTAAAAAAAGATTTAAAAAACAAGAAAAGGGAAAAGAAACAGAACTGTAAACAAAACTCGTCAAGCGTATCTAATCTCAAATGCCCATCAAGTGCTAACTTGACGATCCTTGTGTATAATGTAAAGTCAAGAGTCAAAATCATGTGTCTAGTGTCGAGTATCGATTGATGAAGTGAGTGCCCGAAGAAATTCGAAATTGTAAAAAAGGTATTGTTATGTGTGAAGAGTGTGCAAAAGAAGTCGAAACGTGGTGATATCCAGATTAGGAGGCAAGGAAATACAAAAAAAGGAGAGGCTGTTTTACATGATAATTGCAGGGACATCAACGTTGGCCTTGATCGACTTGTGAGGCAGGACCGAGCCACCGTTGACGTAGATCTCGTCGCCGATCGTGACATCATCACCGAGGACAGTCACATTCTCCAGACGCGCCCACTTGCCGACAGTTGAGTTCCACCCAACAATAGTCGACTTAACCCACGCGTGGTCCTTGACCTTGGAGCCGCTGAGCAGCACGCAGCGCTGCAGACGGACACCATCACCAATGATGACGTTGGGACCAATAGTGACGTTGGGGCCTATCCGGCAGCCTTCACCAACCTTGGCAGTGGGGTCAATCAGGACGTTTCCGCCGTGAACGTAGGGCTCTGAGGCGGGAGCCAACTCCTTAGGCGCGCGCTTGGCCAGAGAAGACAGGTACAGGCAGGTGCCAGTAAGGAAATCCTTGGGCTGACCAACGTCCATCCAGTAGCCCTCAAGGTCGAACGAGTGCAGCTCATTGTCTTTAACCATGGCGGGGAATACCTCTTTTTCAATCGAAGTGGGGCGCAGCTCAATGCGGCTCAGCACCGAGGTGTTAAGAATGTACATGCCGGCGTTGATGCGGTTGCCAACAAACTGCTGTGGCTTCTCGACGAAACGCTCGATGCGAGTGGGGTGGTTGGGCTGGTGGACGACGACACCGTATTTGGAGGGCTCCTCGACCTTGGTAACGACAATAGTGCCCTCGTTGCCGTGGGACTTGTGAAACTTAGCTAACTCCTTGAAAGGGTAATCGCAGATGACATCTGAATTCAGAACGAAGAAAGGGGTATCATCCTTGGACAGAATAGACTCGGCCAGCTTTAGGGGACCGGCAGTGTCGAGGGGCTCAGTCTCAATAGAGAAGGTGATGTTGACGCCGAACTTTTCAGAGTACTCGGCAAGGTTCTTCTCCATGACCTCGGGACGGTAGTTGACGGCCAGGACAATGTCAGTGCAGCCAGCAGCAGCCAGGGCCTCGACCTGGTGCAGAATCATGGGCTTGTTGCCGAACTCAACCAGGGGCTTGGGGAGAGTCAAGGTCTAGCAGAGAGAGTTGTGGTTAGTCAAAAATGTCTACTGATTTTTTTAGCGTTATGGTGGCAGTCGGCATTAACGACAGTAGTCGAGGGGGTAAAACCCCACTAGAAGAACTCTCTAAGCAGCAAACTTGTTGCCACACAAAGGGGGCTCCAGATGAAATTGGTCGTTGCTTATGTCGAAACTGAAAGATGTTTCCGGATATGCTTACAAGAGGACGAAGACGGGTGCCAAAGCCACCGACGAGAATAAGAGCTATAAGCGGGGAAGAAGCGAGTCAGTAAAGAGTCCAAGTGGGTCTGAAAATCTTCAGGCCGTTACTGGTGTCTGCAACTATGTCCCAGCGCGCTTAAAGAGGGTCTCAGGCCGCGGTAGAAACCCGGTGCACGACAGCTGACTCTGGTGGTGCGGATAGCCACATGAAGCCATCCCGGATCAACTCCGGACTGGCCATGGGACCTCCGGCGCATAGCAGCAGGTGGAAGCAACGGTGCGAGAGGAACAACTCACCCTTCATGTTGGATGTGAGGGAAAGAAAAACAATCAAATTATATGGTATCAAGTAACAGACTATCTAACTATAACAACAAAGCAGACAAAGAAAGAAGAGAATGCGTATTAGAAAAAAGAAGCGATTGATGATAGTGTGGAATGGGCAGAAAACTGGGATCAAAAAGGAAAGGAAAAAGAGGGAAAAAAAGAAGAGATTCGGAAGAGGGGATAAATGGTGGTGAGGTGTTCGTATTAAAGGAGAAGGTGACGAGGCTCAGATCAGCAGCTAGTAGTCGGTAGCCCAAGGTAAAAGTCTCGAGGTACCTGTTTTTCCTCAAGCAACACTAACGCTAGATACTATGTATGGACGTACACGCATTCACATCCACCACACGGTGAGGGGCGCGTCTCTGTTGCAGTATGGGCAGGAACCAACTCAACTACTACTTAGCAGCTTCCAGGAAAGGGAAGGAGCACGGGCACGGGCTGCTTCCTCAAGTCTTATTTTCCAATGAAATCTAATTGCAATCCACCAAGTTGCAGCAAGAACCTGGTGCGCCACGCCGTGGGGCCGCTTTTTTCTGCGCACTGTAGCTAAGACTATGTGCCAGTCTGCGATATTCCTCGATATTGGAAGGAGGGGATATGGGTTCAAGAGAAATTACTAGGAAATGAACTATCTATTGATTTTTCTATTATTGCGTTTACTTTGTTTCTTGATATTACGTACATACGCATATGCCATATCCATACTACGTATCGCGGGGTTGCTCTATTCTCCCTGGTCTACCAGTCAACCACTATGGGAGGGGCAATACTGGTCGGTGCTTGGAATGCCTCACGAAGGCATTAAGTGTTGCTTCGTCCACGGGCGAAATATTCATTAGATGCATAGCCAGCTAGTGCAGTCGATCACCGTCCTTCGTTTCAACAGACCACCATAACATTTTCATCGATAATGACAGGCCCATCCCTCCCCTTTCACCTAGGCCCCAGGTTATCGTCAAAGTCCCAAACCCAACAATTGAGAGGGTTGTCTAAGAGTATACGTGGTTTCAATGACAATCCTAGAGTGCATGGGAAGGCATGGGGTGGCGTAAGTGCTTCCAGATATAGCCTATTTGGAAACCAGCAAACTACAAGCCCCAAATTCCAAAACGACTCGGTGTTCGAGGTCCAAAACATCCCAAGATCGCATGCGTGTCGCCTCATCCCAAGTGTCCACATGTGTCATGGGAATGGAGATAATAGGTGTCAAATACAGTGTGAGCAGATCATCGCTGCACTCCCCACTTTTGTCAGGTACGGAGTCCAGAAAGAGGAGAAGGCCGTATATGGGAGGGAAGTTTCTTTATTTGGCAGTTACCCTCATATTGCGCCCGAATCTGCAGCGCAGTAAACAACATCTCCGTGTTCACGAGTCTCATGAGGACATGTTTGAATCGAATTTAACCAGTTAGAAGTGATCATGTGGCATGTATTTTTGCGATGTCGATGCCTAGCTGCAATTGCCGGCTGCTCATTCATGTCATTCACTGTCACTCATACACACCATGCATCGCCATTGGCGAATCGCAACCATGGCTTCGGCGTCGTGTAAAATGGATGGACGAATGAGGAGAGAGCGCCTGAGTTGGCTGGGCAGACGAGAGGGTATGGCTTTAGTTTGGGAGCAAACAAGCGATGAGCTCTCCACAATGGCGACTGTGACGAGATGTTGGAATCTCGCTTCAGCGCTGTGCGTTAAATAAGTGCATATCAGCGAGAAGGCGGAGGACCCCGTTTTCGTCGCACATCGCGAAATCCGTAGTTGCAGGTTACGTGACTTTGCGACAAGGTGCGTAGAGAGATTATCAGATATGATTACTAGACGATATATTAATCCCACCAAACATAGTTATCAACTCCATTATACTATCATCAGCCAGTATCTTCACAATCACTCTCTATCCACAATATCAATACCCCACTACAAGCCACATCCACTTACTAAATCTCCATTCTAGCTTCTCTCATCTTCACTCATCCGCCAAGCGCATTCAGGGGCTTGCTTGCTTTACAACATTGGGTCTGCTCACCCTGTTTGCTCACGTCCTATTCTATCCTGTCGTTCCTTCCCGTGCCCTCTATATTTCTCTTGTTTCAACAAAAGACTTCCTAGATGCATTCAAAAGAATCAAAAACAAACTAAGCCACCTCCAAATGGGCCTGAGACTTTGTGATCAGCGCGAATGACAACAAGGTAGCCCCGTGTGTGGCGCTAGGGGAGGGCTAGTGGATATTACTTCAGAAGCTTCGACAACAGTAGGATTTAGTTCTAGCTGTAGTTGAGAATGTGCCAACACGTTATGATTGGGATTTTGTATGATGGAGGATGGATGGGTTAATATTAGTGAGGGTTTGATTTTATTTTATTTTTAGAGTGTTCACAGCCTCTATAAGTCTATAAATACATTAGTCTTCTGAAATTTCACATTAAAATAACCTAAAAGAATAAAGTTTTTTCAAAAATTTCCTCCGTTATCACTCCTCTTGTCGCCTTATATCCCTCCATTGACCTCATCACTAATACAAACCCACTATAAACCACTAATCGAATACAATCCCGTAAAAAGGGGCCCCAAAAGAACCCTCCTCACGACCTTCCTCCATATATTCGACTCATAAATCCTTCCTTACCAACCAACCTTCCTAGACACCGTATACACCACCCAATCACAGCTACCTGTCACTCCAATGTGCCCTCGGTGATCCTCTTGCTAGCGAAGTCCGCCCGGGAATTGGGAATGCCTTCAGGACTTGAGTTGTAGTTATCGAGATACTACCTTGCACGAAGACGACGAGGTTGGCGGCTGAGTAGTAGAGTGGTAGTTTGCTCATTTTGGGTGGTGGCGATTCAGTAGGGAGGGATCAAAGCTTAACGGAAGGTGTTTGGCTTCAGGGACTTGTAAAGGGTCGATTCCTTTGAAGTCGGTGGTGATCAAACTTTTTAATTGTGGGACTCTGCGAATTGTAGGGTTATTGATATCAGATTAACCCATACGTTAAGAGACATTGTATCTACTACTAGATTACCTTGCCTTGTTATCCATAATCAACCCCTTACAGGTTCAACGATATTCCAAAAGGGTATTAGCCAATTCCACTTATGATTCCTATATCCATCACATAAAACCCCTGACATTTGTCATTGACCGCCTGCGTGTTCTGGCTCATATATCTGTCTATAACCTGGTCCAATATAATCCAACATTCTAAGTAGTCAGCACATAAACATTGTAGAAACTAAATAAATATTGATTCTCCAATGCCACAGTCACGCTATTGAAATATCTAGCTAGATCTCACTAAGATACTCCGATGCCTCATTACCCAGTAGCTCACTACAATGCCAACTTGGCAATCACACTACCCATTTCCTGCTAGATCTCTGGAACCAAAGAGTACATGTCATGTCTTCGCTTCCACTTCCCTGTCACTTCCCGGTTACCACCACCCACTAGGCCTGCCTTGACCAACCCAAACACTCCTTCTACCGTAGATATAATGATCTGGCTGTGAGAAGCCACAATTGTGGTACTGGCAGGCCAATGGGGTTACACCAAGTAATTCCTGCTGTCTGGACCACGACATTGGGCCTATCGATTGACGGGTAGTCTTGAACAGAGCTCTGTACATTATGTCCATATTGCTTCATACGCTGTATAGGTGGTCATAAGCACCGGATATCCGTGTTAGACAAACATGGCTAATTGTAATGGATGGCATGCATAGGTTGGCGAGTCAAGATATTCGTCAGTTTAATCGTCAGCTGAGGTCGTGGGCGTTTTAAATATGGCGATATTTCCATCATTCATGAAGGTTATGGGAAGCAAATAAGTGGTTAAGTCAAAACAAAGAGTTACCGATTTCAATGAGGATCATGTTCTATTGTTACAAAATGTCGACAATCTCTTTAAGTGATGTCGTTGCCGTTTTGATCATGAAACATAAAGCACGTGACTCCACTTACAAGCAAACTCTACACACAATCATATGACATAATCACAAGGATCCCATCGGTCCAGACCGGTCGGCCGTAAATAGCGGTGAGTTAGGATCTCGGAGATGGGCCCACAATAAACTTCATCAAAATACCCAGGGTAGTTACTCCATGTGATTGATTGATTAACCCGCCCATAGTAAAATCACCATCCACGTCGAGGGAGCAAATGCACAAACAAGTGGGGATATTGAATACAATGGAAGACGTAGTAGTGAGACTGGAATTTGTTTTATTTTGAGTTTTATTTGAATTGGGGACTAGTCAGTGTGGGTGACTGGTTTGCCTAGCATATATGAAAGATGGAGGATGAGATCTGGAAGCTCTATGATAGGGACACCAGATGTGATAACAAAAAGGAAAATAGACAAAAGAAGATAGAAATAAGAACAAGGAAAATTGTCATAAATCGTCAATGGTCGTGATGATGGAAGGATATCGGGTCACGATATCTTCGAGGATACAGGGAGATAACTAGTTACCCAATTGTCAGGAGAGCTAGACAGGGAAGAATGGGCAAAGAGCCAATAGGAACAGAGAATTGGAAAAAGAACGTAATATAAATGGGGTTGACTGGAAATGAAGCAGTGAATATCGTGACTGGCTGTGTACGATAAGGCGACGATACTAACTCCGTCATAAAATATTGACAGAAGATCAATTTTGGCCAATCACCGTCTTTGATTTCCAAACCGTCAAAACAAAAATTAGGCATCGCCACCAAGCTCCTAAGAACATAGTCGTGCTCCACCCCACCACCCAATGACATTCAATAATGTCTACTTACGATCTACATCTGGATACTCACCGGAGGCCGCCCATTCTACTTTGGGTGTAAGAAGACAATGAGCAATGCTGATAGGCGGATAATGACGATTGAGGGATTGGGGATTTCCTGAATGGGTATGGGCTGTGTGACGTGGGTTCGGGGTCGGGTGGGACGGGTGACGAGCCGGGCCAATGGGAGGAGAGGAGGAATCATGACATTGGGCGTGAAGTCTAAGGAAGGAAAAGAAAAGAAGAAAGAGAAAACGGGCGAGAAAATGAACTGGGAATGGTGTGTAGTGGAAAGAAAATCATAAGTTCGTGGATAGTATAGATGATAATAATGACGATAATGTATAGTGTATGGTGATGTGACAAAAACTGGGACTGAAAAATTAGAGGAAAAAGCAGGAAATAGAGAAAAAGAAGACGAGAATCATCTACGGTATGAATAGGAGGAGATCAACCTGTAGCATATTTAAAAGAATGTACTTTTCTGAAGGGGACCAACACAACCTTGGAGAACGACACTCCTCCGGACCAACCCTGGAGATACCAGCAGCGGCTCTCCACCATCTGATTGGCTTATAGAAGATATAGACTTTTGACCAAGCCAGCTAGTGGCATAACAGTATCGTCAAATCGGGATATCGGAGATGCCTAATGAGAGCATGCATTGTCCCCGGGTGTTGGTCATCGGGAAAAAAGAAAGCTGTGAAGCTGATCCAACCGTCTGTATGGATGGACGTAGAAACGACGAAACAAGACAAAGAAAGAGAGAAGTAACGAAACAGGGAAGGGAAAAGCAAAGAAAAGACCAGGAGAAATAAGAGAAAAAACCGGGAAACAACCGCAGGGACCTCCACCAGGTCCGCCCTAAGATTCATACGAAGCATTTGAACTGCTCGACGACCCTGACCTTCCCATCCTCGGATGTCCGTTGCCACCTGCCGCATACCCCGCGCCCGCACCCACTCTCCCAATTTGTCCCCTCCCCATCATCATCCCACCACTCCCACCGGTGGCTGCCATCTGCATGCCGACCCTTGGCACATCAGGTGCGGGCATCCCCTGGACAACGCCGTTGCGCGCGAGCATGCCACCATTGACGCTGAAGTTGCGGCATACCATGAAGGCGCGCATGGCGGCGTTTTCTTGAGCGAGTTGGGCGGTTTCGTATGAGAGATCGGTTTGGTATTTGCGGCCGTTGACAAGGACGAAACAGATTACACCTGAAGGGCTGTAGATGGGATCGTAGACGGGGTCAGCCCAACCGCGGCGGCGACACAAGCCTGAAGTGGTTGTTAGTATACTGGAAAAGTAGGTGAGGGGAAAAGTGAGGAGCGGGACGTATATTATGGGACGACGGGTGGGGTGTGGGAGGAGAGGGGAGGCTAATAATTTGACGGGAGTGATAGGTCTAGACTCGGAGAAGATGGGTTGAAAGAAAAGTGGTGGGCTGCTTGACTGCGTGGTGCATCGATGCCCAACGTCGAAAGAAGAAAACAGAAACTAAGAGTAAGTTCCAGCCAGTAAAAACCAGAAAACCACTTGAGAATTATATGTCGTTGGTACCTTGAGGAGACTTCGTCACGGTACCAAAAAGAACTCGGAGATTCGCATGTTAACCTCCTTGCGTAGAGGCGAGATTACAAGGATAGAGACAGATGTAGAAGCCGTTGGGTGCTGTGAAGGGCGGTGGAATATGCAGTGACCTGACAAAGCATAAGCAATGCCTGGATAGTCAAGGGATAGATATCACGAGAACTGGTGACAATACTCGGGGATTCAGGGATTCAGCTGATACTTACTTTCTAAGTATTCCATGTAGAAGCCAGACATATTGACGGTTGTGACGATGTTTGACGATAGTGGGTGGTATTGAGAGTGAGTACACAAATGAGTCAGTATGTAGTATAGGAAGGAGCAGCTTCGGCGAGCACAGAATTAAGCCACCGGGGTTTTAGGATGTTAAAAGAGTAGAGGATGCAATGAGATGGTGAATATATAGAGAGTTGAAGAAACAGAATGTAGATACCCGTGTCGGTATTGTTGATAAAGAAGAGAGAAAAGATAGACGGCTGTTGATATAAGAGAAGGCACCGGGATATATGTACTAGGCCAATCTCAGACTAACAATAAACAGAATAACGAGGAAATTTCCAGAGAACCAAAGGAAGCGCCCAAACGGAGATCTATATGTAAACCACTTCTATTTCAGCAGAAGCAAAAACGAGATGAGGAGAGCCAGAAGGGGTGGAAATCTTCGATATGTGGATCAAGTGCCGCGGCGGAAGCAATCAAGATAAATAAGAATAATACTAAACAGAAGGAAGAAATCTGGAACTGGGCAGTAAAAAGAAAATCCCTGTTTTTTTCACATATAAGATTAAGGTATATATAACCAGAGAAATATATGTATTAAAAAACACCTAAAAACCACAGACCAAGGAAATTATTCAAGCTTTTTGTCTCGATTGAGGTAAATGTGCTTTGGTGCAGGACAGTATAGTCAAAGGAAGTCCTGGCGGGTCTTGCTCTGGGGAAGCAAGCACGGAAGCGGAGGACGAGGACAACGAGGGATTGGTTGGATAGGTAAATGGATGGATGGGGGGTGGATTAAGTAAGAAGGCCGGGGCTGGAGGGGTATGCGGTGGGGATAGGTAGGTAGGTATATATATACATGAAAAGTTGACGGGTGGTCTACGGTGCTACGGATGAGTCTGGAGATTAAATGAAGTAGTAAGTGAACGGAAGGATGAGGAGGAGGAGCCGGAAAGGGTTTTGGGATTATATGAGTATATGTAATAGAAGAACACTTCACTTGTTGAGCCGAAGAATGGATGGGTATGATGAAGACGGCGGGGAGGACATGGGGATGGCTGGATTGGGATGACAAAAGGGAGATCACGGCTAGAGAAGCAAGGGGATGTAGCTAAGGTGAGGTCGATGACTTTAGAGGTGAACAACGAACTAGAGTATCGTGGAAGGAATATAATGGAACATGGGATAAACAGGTTGACGGCGAGTGGGAAGATTGGTGGAAGTAAGTTTTGATAGAGACGTGCATATTATTATAGGGAGTATCTAGGAATTGGATATTGAGAAGTTCGAGTATTTAGGGACAGATATGCATCGGGGAAGATTGTAGGAGAAAGGAAAAAGAAAGAAAGAGGCCGTTGAGATTATAAGGATATCATGCAAGCAAGGCCAATCCAGGGAAATAAATGGATTTATTTTACTTTTTTTGCTGATACTCAGAAGGAGCGCAGCGACACTGCAGTAGTCTCCATTCTGGTAGGGGGCTTTCCCCCCAAAGCACGCAGCGTGTCCTTTTTCTCCCTTCCCCTTGAGAAACAGCAACCCAATATTAGTAGCGGGATAGCCGAGGGTCGTTTAGTCATGCACGTGGAGTCGACGAAAGACGACTTTGAGGGAAAGAACGAAACGAGGGAAAGTGGGGCGGACCAGGTGGTTTTAGTGATGAGGAAGGAACTTAGCGTGGGATATTTTTCGATTGAAGATGTTGTCAAATATGTTACGGAAGGTGCAGATATTTGGGGATTCTTGGCCCCCAATATGCTACTTTGATGTGAGGATTGTTATGTAGAAGCGACGCTTGACATCGTGAGAGAATCCCTTGAAGATTGGAGATATTTGTGTGTATGTGCCCCTCTTCCTTACATATCAAATTTTGGTCGAGCTTGTCTGTCGATAAATTGACCCCAGTCATGACCTCTGGGGCCACGCGGGACCTGGCGGTAAAAAGATAGTAATAATACAGGGAGGTCCGTGGATGACGGCGGGTAGACGAACGGACAATTACCAGGGAAGGAAATCAAGTCAAGAACTCGAAATAGCAATAGCCAGCCACGACCAACTGAAAACCAAAAGTCAAAAAGCCCTCTGGCTACCCATTGACTATCTACTACGTTTTGCCTCGATCTGGAATGTTAGATTGCTCTAGAGCTTCATTAGCCACGATATTGACGGGTGGGAAACTACTAGCTTTATGCAGAGACCCTTGAGGTAGGCGGGAGGTGAGCGGGAGATGGTTGGCTGAGAAGATTGCATAGGAAAGACGAGAGTGAGAGAGTTAGCTACATGCGGCGAAGGAAATGGGATTAAGGCTAGGGTGAGGTCATAGATGTGGGATTTGTCCCGCACGATGTAGGGTTATTCACTAATATATATAGGGTCCGGTCTGTATCGGAATATTCCATGATTCAATATTATACTCACAGTATCCGGATTTCAAATACATACCCACGAAACTATCCATATCCGTCTTCACTCTTCAAAAATTCAGGTGGCTGAACCAGCCCAACACCGCTCAACCTAACTTACACATGTACGTCCAACCCACCTATGCTACAGTAGCAATATTGCCCCCCAACGTACCCCTCCATCCGCTAATCCTCTTCACGATGCTCTCCACCACCCCCACTACTTCTACCTCCTTCTCGTCCGAGACTTCAAAGGCAGTGGCGGTAAGCAAAGGGGTACTGGTGCTTATATAAACACAAAGGTAGCACAGGTTGACAAATGTGTACGGAAACTTTTAGATTGAGTTTCAGATGTGCATTTTGGGTGAGGATTCGGGGGCGATAGTTGAGTGGCGAGAGGGACGGTGGGTTTGTGAGTTAGATGGTGATATTTAGTGGAAAAAGGAAGTATCTTTCGAGCAGGCGAGCTTTGTCTATTGCAAATGTGAATGTGTGTATGTACAACAAACCTTGAGGCAAAGAAGCCAGGATCCCGATGGTTCCTGGATTGTCGGTGTGGTCTAGGCTTATTCCCGGCGAGTAGTTGGCTGGTCAGGGTTTGGTGGGTGGAGGGGTTTGTGGAACTTGTTCGTCTGAACGTGGGTGGGATGTGAGACATGGGAGAGGCCAGGGAGCTATTTGGGGATATTGACAAATAGGTCAAAGGCTTGATTTGGGAATTTTGAAGTGAGACTGGTGAGAGACACTGAAGGTGGAGGATACGGAGTATCATATGTTGTAGCTATCCCTCTTTATAGTCCGTATTTTGTCTTATGAATCTTATAATATATAGGCCATTATCTACTGGTACGTATTCCGCAGTGCCACCAGACAACCTGCCAGGCCACAACAGACCGTTTAGTGAAACGAAATTTCAAAACCGGCATTCTCAAAAATGGAATTCCGGCGGGACATTGTACGAGTGACCCGGTTGGTAGGGCTCACCGCTAAGATGTGTGTCAATTTTCACTTTTATCTCCTGTATTTTTCTACAGTAGATATTTGAGACAACTATACACATGTCTACATCATGCAATTGGAAAATTGGATACTTCAATTCCAGGGCCACCGCTATAAAATCACGTCAGGTGCTAGAACGGAAGGATTCAGGAGTTTTGGGTGTGCAGAGAGCGGGTCTGGAATGAGAAGGTGAAAATGGTAGAAGAACGGATGATGAACGGGGGTAGTTGTTACGGTGGAAGCAGGGGAGGCGGGTGAGGGGAGGAGAGGTATCTATTGAAGTTCAATGGTGATTTTGGCAGACAACTAGATATCTAATATATGGGTGTTCATAACAAGAAATTAATCAACGATATCATAGACGAAAATTGTAATCATAGACACAGAGGGAATGTCCTCCTTTCACCTACCTCTCTTCCCCTACATCATTGTCACTACATTCAGCACAGACCTGGCGGGGTCAACTCTACGCTTTGTGCTCACATATAATAGATAGCTGCAAAGTACATAGAAGTAAATGCGAATGCATAGAAGAAACTTTTGCGGGAGTCCTATGCAAGCATCACCTAAAGGAGACTGCGTTATAATGTCTAAGTCTTGGCTAGAAATATTGGCCGGGTGGTTTGTAGTGCAAATAACAGAATAGGGTTTAAGATATAGAGAGAATTTCTCTGATAACTAAGAACTTTGCAACAAGTGTATCTTCACTCAATACTTTGATCTCCTCCTCCCTTGCCCAATACCCAACTAATAAAATACCCTCTTGATATCTCCCTCAAAACTATACACTAGAAGGGATTAACTAGCCTGTTGCATCGCTGTCCCTCAGTCATGAGTTTCACTTTTCTCAAGTAAATGAGCAACGACATCCTAGCGCACGTTTCTCACTGCATATACACAGCAAGGATGAACCCTGGCGATGTCCTAGGCGGTAGGTGGTGGGATATGGCTGGGCTACTGGGAACTAGATATCGAGATATGGTCTATTTTACCTGTGTGGTAGTTGGAAAATAATTTTATAGTGTATTTAGGTATCGAGAAGAGTGGGTGAGCGGAGAGATAGACGAAGGTATATTAGGAGGTTTGATATAGGGTGAGTGATATCGATATTCCAATAGGCTGATGGACGGCGGCACTTCGGACGGGTGAGGGCCAATGGGGATGAGGGTTTAAAAGGGTTCAGCTGGGAGTTGTCTATGTGGTTAGGAGGAGGACAGGTGACTATGACATCATTGATGGGTTACCCGGTTTTGTAGTTTAGAAGACGGATTTATATATTGAAATATGATCTTGTCATCGCAACGTCGGGTCTTCAGTTGACTATGTATCTTAATGTCCCTTGACTACTTACCACCCCTCGTATTATTACCACAGTCTTCGGCCTCAAATACCTACAGTCACGTCCGGTGGTTCGGGATTCCACTGCTACACTCAAAACAAGGGAGTCTAAAAGCTCAAAGAAAAATAGAGACCTCTGTGGAGAAACCCTCAACGCAGCCCCGCCAAGTTCTAGAACATCCCAGCGTTCAAAATGACAACACGGGAGTCCCCAGACTAAAGGCGCTGCAGTAGGGTCCATTCTAGTTGCTATAGCGGCTTCAATACTACCAAGCTGATTAGTGGACAAGTCAGGACTTGAGAGCAAAGACCTAGATTTTGATATGGGAATTTTATTACACAGTAGTGATACTGTAAAGTAAAAGGTGCATGTATGTAGCTTTATGCAATGCATGGTGAGTTGGCAATGTTGCCTGTCTATTATGGTTGTTTTGAATTTACAAGATAACGAGATAGAGTGACGAATAAACTTCAAGGGATACCATCTTTTTAATATTCAGTATTTATTGGAACTCTACTGTTTAAAAGCTCCTCTGGATAATCGACAAGTCAATAATTAAAATCAATCCCGTTTCTTTCCTCAAAATCTCCCTAAATTCAAAATGGCCCCACTCATTATCCAGTAGCATCATGTATGTTACGGCTATTATGCTTGACGCATACATAAACGGATGCTGCGACAGGAATTACTGCATAAGGGTTTACATAGGGTTTAAATATTCATGAAAAGATACCAAAGCAAAAATTTTTGTTTTCAATTCACTAGACGTATTCTTGTCGTCATATCTTCACTAATATCGGCCAATATCATGGCTTATCGCATTCTATGACGTTGATTCTAACTTTGACATCCATCAGACTCGACCTTGTTTCTAGACTTTTCCAGAAACACTTGTGTAAGCCCCAAAAGGAAAGAGTTGATATTATATACCCTAACCCTATATTGATCAACGTATTCGGATCAGCATGACCTTTTGCTCACCCCGCTTTGCTCGCTTATTGCCCGCGGTCATGAAGATGAGATATTGTGCTTTTGAGTCCTTGTGCATTTCAGACAATGTTATCCAAGAAACGATGAACAAACAAAATAATATATATCTAGAGCTCTCCACACCGTGCCACATCAACATGCACTTTCAACCGCTCACCATTCGGCCGACACCTACTCACTATCAAAGCCTAGACAACCTAACCCTGCCTCATCACACCACCGTAACATCGCCCACCATCAACCCTCTCTCTACCCACCCACCACAATCATCCGCCATTCCATAAATTCCAGCCTAACCATTCAATCGGCTGGTCTTCACCGAAAAAATAAGGGCGCCATGCATGGTGTGGGGCACCATCGGTATTCTGTAGATCATGATTGGCTGTGGGTCTTTGGTGCCGATGAGTATCTGGTAGCTGCCCAAATAGGTGGGCGTCACCTGATGTGCCACTATAGGCCATCATCTGCAACCTCTTTGACCGGCCGACTGGACTGGATGTGGGTCTTGGGGGTGTGTTGTAGCTTTTTGATCTTTGTTTTTGGCGGTGTCTGGAGCATAGGTCCGGTGCTAAAGGGATGAAGGATGAAGGAATTACCTTGTTTATTTTATTGATCTGACTATGCGTGCGTTTTGTCTATTCGAAACTTATCTAGGAAGCCCAGGTGGGTCTTGCCGGACAACATGCGGCTGATTTCCACGGGCTGAACACGTCATAGAGGGGACGTGGGGTTAGCGAGGGAAACGAATTTCCTTTGGGAAAGTTTACGAAATAGGCCACAGAGAATGGAAACGGATGCCACGGAAAGCTTAACAGGGCTTGATAACCAGTCAACGAAACGATAGTATGCAGGTTTCATAGGGTAGCGTACGGCAGGTTGCGGAGACCAGGTAGAGGGTTTCGGATGGTCGTTACTGCTAGATTGAACGATGAGGGTGCACAATGTAGATATGGTGATTGGAATAAACGTTGTGAATTGTGAAAGATGGTTCTTAGTGAAGGTTGTTTGTACTTAGTAGTGCCGAGAATGTGGAAACATGGCGGGATGACCTGCACGTAAGAGTGTCGGGAATAGTGATAGACAATCAATAGCCTCTGTCACAAGTCGATCATGGAATTTATTAGGCGATGTTACTGTGCTCAGAGGGGAACTTCATGCACGAAATACCCCGGAATGAATGATGAGCAGTGCAAATTGTGACGATAGAGAGGCCTCGTTTTAGGAAGAGTGATAACCATGAATAAATCTTAATACCACATGGAGTCATCCCAAGTATCCCAGTTCTCAATATAAACCCATATAATTCAAATAAAATATTCCTAATAGTTTCATATTCGCGTCTCTAAAATCAAACTTCATTCAAGACTCGACCATCGATCTTAAGTTTGCCGAATTCGAGTCCGTGAGCTTCTTCCTAAATTTTATTCCTTTGGACCCCACTTGACATTCAGACAGGGCAGGAAGGAAGTTATGAATTTTTAGGGACATGGCGGAAGGGAAGGTACACTGACTATTTGGATGAGTGGTGGTGTTGGGGATAGGAAAGGACAATATGATATATGATGAAATGAAATGTATCGTCAAAATTACTTGGAAGGGGCGGCTACTATGGTATTAACAGAAGTTAGGCATTATGCTCCAATTCAAAATAGTAAATTTCCGGAATATATACATATCTATCGACTTATATCTCTAATCAATAGCCGCCCACTTCTCCCTCATCTCCCATCCCTCACTCCGTAACAAGAAATATTAGCGACCCGTTGGATCCCCACAATGCTGCCATCCATCTGCACAACGACAATCTAGAATTCACACATTGAGGGAACAAAGCAATGTAGGCATCACTGAGGCCGCTACTGTTGTAAAGGATGGAGTTTGGGGGCCAGGAAAGTAGAGATGTACGGTGAGTTCATAGAGGGAATGGGATAGTATGGTGGGAAGAAAAGACGATGAGAAGTTGTCTTTTTTTACTTATGAAAGGTCAAAATATAAATTTAGTAGGACGAAGGCCTCTTGACCTCCTATGACGGTCGGCTGGCTTTCAAACTCGCTGTGCCTCTCCAGTGCATTACCAGGTAATGAAAATGTACCGATAGCGAGTACGTACGGTATTTTGCCTCTCAAGTCTACGATGGGATATCCCACTATCGTGGCCTAAATAGGGAGTCTTGCACCCCTCGACAACCAATTATGACGATCTTATTTATTGCCTTCGACATAGACGCCTTTGGTTAAACCCTAGTCTGTTCCTGACCCGATAGCACTCTAACGACCATGATATGAGGCCCGCAAGGTCATATATGGTATCCCCTCAATATATAGATTCTAAATACCACAGAACACGGCATGAACTATTAGAAAAAGAAAACACTAGAGGGTTCCCTATGGTCCTTTGCCATCATATTGCGGGCCTCATGGCGAGACATATGATATGTCATAAGTACATTGTCTTCTCTTTTGGTTTAATGGGGTTACTAGCCGGGTGGGTTAAGTGATTTAATGATAGTCAATAGAAAGAAGTCACCGCTTAATCTTGACAAATCTTCGTATATGCTTTCAAGAAGCTTGTGTGTGGCTTTTTATGAGACTATATGTTAATATAGATACATACTATCTGCTCTGTATCCTGTATCCAATTGCATGCTATTGCAGAAAAGCTACTTGGCGTCTCTTTTCTTTCCCCACCAACTCCACAGCGGCTGCCGGATCCGGTAACCGAAATGATTTTTGGTATCCTCATTGATTTTTCTCAGTCCTGGCTTTATCGTTTGTGACGATGGCGTTTTGTGAAATGAGAATGAATGATTGCGCATTGTTTAACGGACGGTATCTTCACATCAGAAGCTTTATTGCCTATATTAATTTCCTAGACTCATAATCTATATTTCCCAATAGACAGCCATACAAACACCCGCCCATTCCCAGCCTCTCAAATCGATTTATCCTTAAAATACGCCCTGACTTCCTCCACCGCTCGTACAGGCAACACATAAACCGGGTGTGAAGGTTCTACCACGGTATTCTTGTCATAAATAGGTCCCCCAGGATACTCGAATGGCGACACTTCCCAGCGAGTAAACTCTCCCGTCTCTTCATCCGCATGCAAGTTCCAACTGTATTGCGTCGAACTGAGACCCGCAAGGACATACAGCGTATGATAACAATCCGACGACTTCCCGGGTTTATCCCGCATGCCTGCCGTCCCCGCTCTCAACTCCTCATCCTGGCAACAGCACATAATGTACCGGATTAAACCCTCCTATTCATGATGCTCTCGACAAACGGCTTCGGGGTCTTCGCTTGTTTCTCAGCAGCCGCAACGACGGGACCATTAAGCATGGCTTCGAGAAGCGGCCAGCAACCACCAGCCCAGTGGCTATAGCAGCCGTCGACGAGCTTGTTGGTGCGGCCGGAAAGGCCGCCTTCAGGAGCGGATTGACGGGCGGAGAGCCAAGAGATTAAGGCAGGGACATTGAGGTATCTAGAGTAGGGATTGTTATTGGCTTGTTCAAGGTATCTTATGGGTTAGTGGATAGGGTTGTGAAGTCCTGGTTGATATGTAGGTCATTATAATGGTTGCCAGCCACTCCATAGAATGGACAACGAACAGTGGCAACACTAAAGAATCTCGTTACGAAGATAATCCAATACCTTTATCATGATATTGTCACAGCCCCCTTAATACAGTAACCGGCCACTGCAGGGAAACCCAACCCACATGTACATCGAGTCACCAGTCGCCCACCGCCTTCAGTTTCCCAAAAAAAAAAACCCATGCTCAGAAATGCAGGCTCTCAGATAATGATGTTTTATTGCTTTCATGGCATCTTATCACTGGTTGGGACGCCGTACTGTGGAGAAGCACTGTGATGAAAGGCTGAGGGTGTGATAATGATAACGGAGAGAAGAAGGGTTACTACATACTTGGGGATGGACTCGAAGGGAATGTCGATGATAGAGAGACACCCTAGGGCGCAGAAGGCATAGGCTCCGTGGGCTTCGCCGTCAGGTTTGCCGGAGATCCCGCCTTCGTAGGTTTGGCCTATAGCGAGGGATATATTAGTATAGGCAAAGAAAGACCAGAAACCATGTCAAGACTTACAGCGACAAACGTAATCGCCCAGATTTGTGTAGAGGTTGAATGAGACATCAACTTTAGCCTTCAGTGGAGAACTCGGCGCCAGTTCCAGCGGCAAGTTCAGCAGCGAGATGATAACCGAAGCACAATACGCGCCACTAGGGAGGATCATTAGCCCATTTGTCTCAACCCCGCTCTGTACAACACCAAAGAGAGACCCGTCACTTACCGTACATCCACCTCACCACCATACGCCAATTGGAATCCACCGTCTTCCTGCTTCAACAGCGAGAGCCACTCCCACATAGCCTTGCGGTCAATTACCTTATAGGCCTCTTCGCTGCCAACAATCATAAGAGCCAAGACGACTGCATATGTCGTTGCCAAATGCGAAGTATGTCCGAAGCCACCCCGAAGCCACCTGTCTTGTTCTGTAAATACTCAGCCGTCTTCACCATACTCTCCCTATAAAATCCGACATTTTGCCCCAACATCGCCAACGATCCCAAACACCAATACAAAAACCACGGCCTCGACGCATCCGCAGCATAAAACGGCGCCGGTAGACCATCTAGGAACTTCTTCAGAAATGGAATTATATGGTGCCGCTTTAGCGTCGGGATCCCGTGGTCATTGTACTTGAAGTGACGGTCGAGGTCGCCAGCAAGGTAGGGGAGGAGGTTGCGGACAGTTTCGTCTTGGAGGGCGGATGAATGGGTTTCAAGGGATGAGAGAATGGGGGGAAGCGAAAGGTAGAGGAGAGGAATGTTGGCGGTAACGGAAGAGGTGTCGATGTCTTCCCAGATGTCAGATCTGGTAGAAGCGGGGGCGGATGGAGCCACGGCAGTTGTGGGGTTGTACATTTTGAAAGGACAGGAGTAGTTGAGTTGTTGAATGATAAATTTATAGTGAATCTGATGAAAGCTCAGTGAGTTGTCGATGTCCGTGATACCAGGGCTGGTGCAGATATCTGACGAAGCTCAAAAGGAATCTCGTAGAAATAGCAATTGCCCCGCTCAATACTTCAATTTATACCGGAATTTCAATCTAAACAAAGACTAACTAAAAACATAAAACTCCAAAAATAATCTCAAGTCAGTCCATCAATTCATTCATCTCTCATTGTTTCCATCACTAGCTTATTGTTTTCAACCCCGGAGGCCTAAATACCATGGCTCCTCTCCTGCCCATACTATCACCCAATCGGGATATGGATCCACTTTGGGAAGCTAGGGATTAATTGGCTGGCGGGTAATATTCGGGTATGATTTGGAAAATAGATATCTCCGGGGTTGAAAACAATAAGCTAGTGATGGAAACAATGGGAGATGATTGCATTGGGGAATGGGACAAAGACATTCTATGATTTTGGGGTATATTAAATGTTGCACTTGATGTGAAGGGACATCTTTACTCAGTAGAAGCATGGTAAGGTCTGTGGTTTTGGTAATTGGTTTCGGTGGGACTTGGTGTAACCCGGTAAGTGGATGCGGCATGAAGAGAATATGGAAGGGATGACGACCAGATGACGATCCCATAGAGCCTAGTTCAAGTCATTATATATAATCAAGGCTTATAATTCTACTAGTACTGAAGTCTTTCTGTACAATTCTATGTTCACCATTCCATAAGTTATATATCTACTATCAAGTGACATCGTCGCCAGTTGACTAGATTAATCATTTATGACTATGCATTACATATTTCAATAAATTCAGCGGTTTTTAGAGACTAATTACAACCTGCTATTTACTCATGAGTGTTCACTTCATTCATCACCAACTCACCCCCGCCCCCAATCCAACTCTCGATCTCGCTATTCAAAACCTCAACTGCACATTATACACACTGCCAACTCCGATGCCGATAGCCATATCCTCGTCTCCAGAGCATTCCTCCAGCCTCATTTGCTGATCGACATTCGCTCCATCCTGCACTGCAACTGCTCAGTAGTGGCTTTTCTATCGTAACTTCGCCTTGTAAATGGGCTACCAGATGTTCGCCATCAATATACCCTTCATCCTAAGTTCGCCGTTCGCTACTTGATACACTCTTGATCAGAAAGTTTCTACACTCGACTATCGCCATCGAACTTTCGTTCTGGGTCTCAACCAAGACCCTACTTTCTCCTCCCGTACAACCCGCGGTCCATCGCTCTCATTTCTGTATCACTCCTGTCTTTACAGCCTACTACGTCGCTCAACGGTCAACTAGTGAGATAGAATATCTGCCGCAGAAGAAATGTCTCAATTTTCCTCGTACATCTACCAATGCCATCCCAGAAAGCTAGATTTGGTCGTCCTCTCTCCCGTTCGGGAGAGGGACCTCCAGGGAACGATGAGAATCCATAACGGATCGTCGGGCTTTGTGTCTGTAGTTGGGTTGAGACTACGGAAAGAGACCAAGGGCATGTCATGAGATTATACAAGTGTCACAATTAGGAATATGCACAGGATGCGTTGTCGTCTTCACTTCACCTTCTGTCATGGGTTTAAACATGAGTTTGTTGGAATATGTAAAGCTATTGTCTTATACGAGAGTTAGTGGCGCTAAGACAGGTCAATTGGTCCCGATGATGGTGTCAAATTGTTAGGATTTGGCGGTCATCTAACAGAGTACAATGCAGATAGATATAGCATCGCTTCAAATGGATACTCAGTATACCTGGGAAGTGGACATCTATTTCAGTGTCTAGGACGACAAGTTTCCAAAAGCGGCAAGGGGAATCAACAGTCATTACTGAGTTTTGATGTGCAAGCTTAAGAGGGGCGACTGTGGAAAGAGCGATTGTTAGGTGTATTGTGTTAGATAGCCCAGAGTCTAGATGCTCTGGCATGTGTTAGAAATCTACAGGTTTAATTTGATAACATAGGCTTCCGCCTTTTAGTATCATATCCTCCACCCATGGCCACAAAGTGTATGCTTCATAATTTATATCAAAATATGCAGCTTGTCAGTCCTGATACCTATGGTCTCAGATTTTGAGTACAGCCGAAGCCTTATAACTCTAAGGTTATTCTCAGACAATTCAACCCCAGGCTCAAGAGAACAAACCACGGAAAATCAACAAATGGGGAAGTACCATACTGGAATAGTGTAAGAGGGGGCTGGGGACCACTTGGGGAGATCCCAGCACTAGGGGATAACAGAAGAGGGGTTTTCAGTGCGTGGATTGCGAGAATGTGTGTGCGGAGGGCAATGGGTGATGACGACAGAGGCTATGGTGATGGTGAGGCTTTTGCGAATAGTTAGATACGATGGCCAAGGATACCAAAAATCTGATACTTGGGAATGAGACTATTGTTCAGCCGTGGTGATTTCAGAGCTCTTTACATTAAGTGAACCTGCAGGGACCGACGTATAAAGAACTAACTGCGTTAAAGTGGCCGCATTGTTTTGCGAATTAGATGGGAATTTGTAGCTTTGGACACGAGATGTCTTAGGTTATCGTTATAAGGATGGAAGGTATATGTTCATGAAGAATGGGAAGATAGAAGGTAGAGCCTCGTGATCGTGAGATTCACGGATATTCGCGGTTTCGCATGACGAGTTTTCACAAGTCGATGTGCCCAGGGGTCAAAACGGTTAGTCATCTGTATCTATCTGGCCATCAACTTAGACAAATATACCTATTGGTTGTATGCTATCTCTAGTCATCACATGCCTCCTCCCTTCACATTTCCTGACTTGTGACAGGAAGGACTTTCCAAATCTAGCAACTATTTACATCGAGAATACAAACACCTGGGGAATCCTCGTCCCGTACTTGCCAGTCCAAGATATTTCAATTCCCGAATATCAAAGAATATTTAGCTTCCAATGATATGGTCAATGATAGGGTTAACACAGACCGGACACAACATAACCTTTCACCATTTGTATTGATCGTCATCGGGGAATTCTTCAGAGCTTTGGGTTGACTAAGAGGGAGTGACGTTCTTTTGGGAGGATGGTTCCTTTTGCTGATGGCGATGCCGAAATGTGGAGGGTTTTGGCGGTTTTGATATAGATTGTGTTGTTGGCTAGAAGTAGATATTGACTTTGTCAGTTGTTTGAAAGCAAAACGAACTCAAACTAAGATCTACCGATCCCGAACTATGTTAATGTTCAAATCCTTGCACAGCTAAAACATCAAAATGATGCCATTTTTACCACATATCTGTCTGTGCAAACAGACTTAGAATTAAGTTTCTCTAATCTATCCAATAATTTGCCAACCGTTCAATTGGTTCGTGTGGCTAGCTCCATTAACGATAACACAGGGCCATCAGCTACGGTCACATATCATGTCTTTTTATATCATGTAGACGGTAATGTGGATGGGTGCCAACATTGGACAAACAAGTAAGATTCGGTAGTTATGGATAGTAAAATTGGTTATTAGGCCCTCCGGTCTCGCCTGTATCTCCACTTGGCAGTCCTGAGAGCCGTCGTTGTTCCGAATTCAGCCCTGGATTGAGCCAGCGGAGATCCCCGTTGAGTGCCATTTAGGAAATCAATCAATTAGGAAATTACACAAACTCCGACAGGCCGAGACGCTTACGGTTCACTATGAACGAACAAAGTCAGATTACATGATATATCATCTACATATTTGCCATTAAAATTGAATGGAAAAACATACCCGCTTTTATAGTCACATGACATTTCGTTGTTGTTGCCCAACCTGAATCGATTCCTGCCCAACCTCAAAGAGACTCCCAAAGAAGCAGAAGTGGTATCATGATAGTGGCGGTGGCCTTTAGAAAACAACAGTAATATAGCTTCATGAGCAACTGACACAATCATGAATGTAGGCCAATCAGATGGCGGGCTCTAGTAGCGAAGTAAACAGAGAGTGGGAATTGTCCGGATGTGTATTGGGACAGCTAAGCGAAGGTTCCGGGGTTAAGGACATCTGAGATTTGGGGTAACGCTCATTAGAGAAAACATCAAGATAACTCACGATAGACACTGTGGTTATCTCATACAACATAAGCTGATAACTGTCCACAACCAACATCTGCCCATCCCTTGCCTCGCCTTGACGATGCAGCGACCCTTGGCCATCTGGGCGAAAATATCGCAGCTAATCAATATATCATGCAGTACCCAGTGGTGATACATCCGCGTTGCTATCCACACCATTTGGCTCAGAATTCCATGGAAGCCACGCTAGACAACCACCTTCGCAACAAGCCACGGCACCATGGATAGCAAAGGACGGTGTTTGTGGGGTTCACGCCATCGTATTCTTTGGGGGGTGATAATACGAGTTGTCATTTGGTTGGAGGACTAGAAGGTGATGGATTCAAGTTTTTAGTAGCATAATTGGGACATAGCATGAAGTCTACTTGACCACAAGGATATATGATACAGTGTGGGAAATATAGATAACCGCACAGTTATATAATCGTTGTCCCTTTGTTCATATTATCTCGACATGTGATTGGATACATGAGGGAAAGAATCAAAAGGTACAAGACCACAATCATTGTCATGAGACTAAGGAACAGAACTCAACATCCTTAGATTTCCGGTTCTCTCGTTCCAGATCGAATCTTGGGCGAATTCCACTGTTTTCCATTTCATGGTTCCGGTCCCAAAGATCAGGCTATCCAGCTTCAAGTTTCCATCTCTGATCATCTGGCTAGTAACGTCCAATAGGGTTTCTGGATGCACAGTGTGGCGTGTTGTAGTGACCCGCAGGGCCAATGGTTGCAGCCATATATTAAACTGAAGATAATGCCACAAACAATAAAGTGTTCGCACTGTTATAGGGGACGTTGGATTGTATACATGTTTGCGGGGTCGCATTGGAATCTCGAGTATTAGATACCTGGATTCTGCATATAATCTCCACATTCCACAAGGTACTGAGTACCTATTCACCATAACGACACTGAACACACTTGGCGATATCGCTGAAACTAAGACCCGCTACACATTGTAACAGCCATTACTCTACTGATGATGCGGTGCATTGCTGCAATGCGCGGCCCGCAGCGGGCGAGACGGAGCACGAGATACAAAGTACAGAGGACAAATTGTTAGAGTGAGGCAAACTGGAGATGGGGATTGGTGGGTGTTTTTTGGGATGGATTGCTATGCAGAGGATGAAGTGTGGGTGGGGAGAATCGGATGTGATGACGATGTTTGACCTGGGCAAAATGTAAAAGAAAAAATAATTAACAAGAATTAAACAAAAAAATGCTTCTTGACTAAAAATTGAACAATTGATTGCCATACAAAAGAGCAAGAAAAATAAACTTAAATTTGCCCCACTCCTGCCACTAAAAGCTTCTAGTCTCACTTCTCACTCACACAAACAGCAATTAGTCAGTCATCTCAAGATTCTCGCTCACTAGCCATCTCGACTTTCTGATTGATTACAGTTACATTTTCTCACCCTTTTGGACATTTGGGCTCTAGACTCCTAGATACATATTTAAGGGTTATTACTTTGTCTTTTTTCTTTTCGTACCTTCTTGTTACATGAGGGGAGGAAAACGAGTGTAACAAAGCGTAGTATGATCTTGCCTTGCTGCAGCTAGTAATGCATTCAAGGTTGCAATACATGCAGCTGTAGAGCCCAACCACTGTAATCCCCAAATTGAATTTATTAAAATTTAATCTATATTTTTGGGGCGTCTAGAAGCATGACTTAATTACCGGGGAGGAAAAAGAAAGGGAAAAAAGACCGTCTTCACCGCTTGTTCAAAGCCTCCGGGGCTCCCAGGCTCAACCGACGTCGATGTTTCTTCTCTTTCTTTTTATTTTGCTTTTTGACGTTTTGAGCTCAAGGGCTTTGATTGCTTTTTTTCTTTGAGATTATTTTTTGTCAAGTCTTTTAATTTATTCATCGGGTGTTTTGACTTATAATTGATAGCTCCTAGTCGGGTTATACGAAAGCGTCTAATACGGATGATACGGAGGATTCCGAACAGAAACAACGAGTTGGCCGATCGAGACATACACATTGCGTCCAAATAAAGTGTCTGAACTGCAAACCATCATAATAGACTTCGTACTTTTGTCGACATACGATAAACTAGGGCTATCGAAACTACTATCAACTAACTCGAGATCAATTGATAGTCGACAACCCTGCCTTCTGTATCAAGATCTCGATATCGATAACCGTCGAGGATATCACATTGTATAATTGGTATGAATGAAATGTCTATCTATTTGCCTCACCTAGAGCTACTACCCCGCAATATACATGCCCTTTTCCTTGTCTCCGAAGCATCCAAGCAAGCCTTCGTCCATCTCATCACGCCGTTATCACGGACTATCTTGCCCGGATATCTCGTCCTATCCTTGCGGTCACCGCTTCATCGCCTAGACAACCTCGCTCCATGAGTCCATACGTCTTGCAGCTTGAATCGCAGTTTGGAATCGATGACATGATGAGTATCTGTTCACATATTTTGTGGCTGCTATTGCCGGCTGTCTGACTCCATCGTGCTTCAGCTTGAGCGGTATCTATCTATCTGACAGCGTCCGTTCACCCGGTCCCGAAATACCTGGGGTGCCCATCAGGCCATGTTTTGTCTCTATTTAGACCTTAAGTGAATTTGTGAAGGCTTTTAAATAGTGGCGAGTATCGTCTCAAGTGAGATATCCGGGCGGGTGGAAAAAAAGCCATTTTATGTCATATCTAATCCTTGTTTTTTCCTGGACGAAAGAGCGGTGACAGGCCCCGGTTCGCCGTCCTTACTCTGGACCTTGCGCTACATACTACTGCATACTGCCATACGTTCTTTCCCTGGTGACTTAATTGCATTGGGCTCCCAGAAGTCCTGCTGTGACAGACTTGACGGGCCGTCTGATCAAGTAAAGGTTATTGAGTTCTTTACCGAGAGTGAACTGAGCTTCGAAAGGTTATCTTTGAACATTCAAGTAACTGTCGGATCGAAAAGAGAACAATGGGCCATCGGCTTTTGGGGAATATGAATATACCGTTCGGTTGTTGGAGATTCCGCTACGGCTGGCGGTTCTTGAGGTCGGGCACAGGCTTTTGGGCTTGACCGAATCGCCTGGGGTAGATTGTTTGAAGCCGATGGAACACTGGGCAAAAAAAGAAAGAATTGACAAGGATTATTGGCTGAGAAGTCGTCTTGACTGGCCACTTTTCTGCAAGCTCCGCAATTAGCAGCAGGAGCCACTATCACTTCCTTGGAGTCAAGAAATGCCATCATGGTAGACGGAAGGAGCAGAGACATCATCAGATGGCTTCAATTGAGTCCCCGCTTTTTGCCTAGTCGTTCGTGTCTGTTGATGAAATCTCCCCACATGTCTTCCAACAATGTGGTCTGTACCTGAGATGGCTCCAACAGGACAATCGCCAGTGGCTCCACCAGACCCGTCGTCCTACCCGTATGTTAAAGTCCTGAGTCGAATTCCCATCTTCCTCCGCCCATCTATACCCTAGACCGCCGCTACTGCCACTTGAAAAATCGCATATCAAGCTGCATGCCCTAAACAGGTCAGCCCCTACATGTGTGGCTTCCCATCGCTCCTCGCTACTCGCCCCTCGCTGCAATGCACCATCCATTCAATTTTTGCCCCGGCGACCCCCAGCCATTGCAGAGAGTCGCTGCGTCCTTGCCGAGTAAATTGCAGCAGCCGCTCGCTGTTGCCTTGACTGGCTAGCGGATTGGCTGGTCGTCTCGTCTGGGCCTGGCTTCTCGTGTCATTATTCTCCACTCCGGTCCTTCCTTCCCCTCCAGTACTGCGCTTTCCCTCAGTGGAGCTGGGCAGCATCCACATCATGGCCGATGTTGGTATGTACCTATGCAGGCTGTGCCTACTAGTGTAGCTCCATACGGCTATTTGTGATCGTTATACCTTTCCTTGACTACGACATACAACGTAAGTTTGTGTCCACTATTGCTTGGGTGGTTGCCTTCTCTTATCCGGGTATCCTGATCCCAGTTTCTTTCCATTTGTAGTAGTTCGTGGGTTTGATTTTTCTGCATTGCTTTTTCCTCTCCATTTTTTCCTTCTTCGTATTTGGCATTTTTCTCTCATCGTCATCATTACCAAAACCTTATTGTCTATCAGACTACGGCTACCCTTTTGCACTTTTGCTGGCGCTTCCTGCACCTCTTTGCATTTTCCATCTGCATCGTTTGCGCTGCTGGCTGCATTTTCCTTTCTGGGGGCCCTGTCTCTGACCTTTTGCTCTTCTTGCTTTCTCCCTTCTCTTTCACAATCGACACCCCTCGCCATTCCGCCGCCTGCTTACCATTGTTTTCAACTACCTTGCTGCTTTGGTTCAACCTTCCCCGTCTTTTTACACACCGTGCTTTTGTGTTTTGTGCTTTGCGTTGGCTGACTTTAGCTTAAGACCTTTACCCCCCGTTCCGAGTGTATCTCCCGACCGCTCTTTTACTTTTTGTTCCCCTTTCTCTTCTTCGAAATGTCTTTCGACTACAATTCCTCAGGAGGAGCAGACACCCATCATCTGGTGGACCTGAATCTTTCAAACAACGCTGCTGTCTACGACCCGCAACGTCAGCGTTTTGCCATCACCACGTCTACTGCGGCTTCCATTTCGCCTATTGCACACTCTAATTCTCCCGTTATTGCGGATTTTGCCGTGTCACCCATTTCGCTGATTCCTCACCCCCAGCAACATCAGCCTCAGCATCACCAGATTCACCCGCACCACCACGCACAACAGGTTCCCCTCGGCCTGCATTCATCTGCTCTTGCCACCATGATTCCCTCTCAAAACTGGCAGATGGGCCTGGATATGGCTGCCGTGACGTCGGTTTCTTCCCCCACTTCGTCAGCTGTCGTTGACGAGCAGCACCAGAAACAACAACAGCAGCAGCTTCATCACCAGGCTGGGTCCCCGCAACATGTTTCGTCTACTGGTAGCCAATGTTCGAGCCCGCATGCTCAGCACAGTCCGAATTCTTCGCAGCAGCATTCGCCCATGAGTTTTGCTGGGAGCTTGAGTCCTCTTCCTGATTGGGCTATTCACCAGCAATCTTCCCCCATGCCTCACTCGCACTCTCCGCCCATGCAGCACCACCCAATTCCCGTCTCTATGCCGCCTAATGACCCCGGTTTCATTAACGGCACGGCGTTACTTGGGTTCAGCGCCTTCCCTACCAACTGCCATGGGCCGCCGCTGGGTCTTCTTCCGACTACTCAGGCTACGCTAGCTACTAGCTTGGCTATGGAGCAGTTCAGTGGTATGCAGGCTATGGAGGACCCTCTTCAGTGGTCGAGCCTTGGTGTTGAGCCGTGGACGGACTTGGGTAATTCTCTACAGCTGAGTCCCATGCCCCGGATGCCCAGCGTTGGTTCCGGGTCTCCCAATAGTGCTTACCTCGATGTTGTGTCGCTCCCTGGAAGCAGTCATGGTATGCCCGGCGAGAACTGGGGTATGGTAGACTGGTCCGCGAACTTGCTGGCCACCCAGCAAAATGCTGCCATCTTCAACCCCGGCCAGACCCTTCACCTCGGTGGCAGTGGATCGGATTCGGATTCGCTGGGTCCTGCCTTTGGGACCATTGATGATTTCCCGATTCGGTACTCGCCGGATGTCTCCGACCACCATGATCACAGCTCGCCTGGTAGCCACCACCACGCCTGCTACCATGATGGTGCTCACATGCACATGGAGCACCACGCTCACATGCACATGGAGCACCACGCTCATATGTCTCATCATTCGCATAGCCACTCGCATAGCTCCGATCTGTCCGCGACAGTAGCCACTCCTCTGCCGATCAAGACTTCTGCGCCGCCGACTACGCGGACACCCCCTCAATCTCGCAGCCCCGGAAATGGGTCTGGGATTATCTCCTCGTCGCCTGTTTCCTCTGCCGTGGTCCGGCGCAACTCGGGTGTTAGGAAGAGTCCAGTTTCCAAGCCCAAGGTGGTCCGGAGGACATCGACTGGCAAGAAGGATGGTACTGGTGAGAAGAAGGTTGGCCGTAGAAAGGGTCCTCTTCTCCCAGAGCAGCGGAAGCAGGCTTCAGAGATCCGGAAGTTGCGTGCTTGCCTGCGTTGCAAGTTTCTCAAGAAGACTTGCGATAAGGGTGAGCCGTGTGCTGGGTGCCAGCCTTCGCATGCTCGTCTGTGGCAGGTTCCTTGCACTCGGATTGACATCAAGGATATCGGGTACTTCATGAAGGACTGGAAGGCAGATTACTCGCGTCACTTGGATCAGGGTGTTTCTGTGTACAATGTCAAGGGTTTCTCGTCGACTGAGACTCTGATGTGGATCACTCACGGCTATGGATTTGCTCTCCCCGTTATGGTCCGTGAAGTGTTCGTTGCCGACGACAACTGCTTTCAGGTCGACTGGATCGAAAACAACCCACCGAATAGTGAGCATACTAACTACAATATCCGCACCGGTCGTCTTGATATTGGTGCCGGTGGTGTCTCTCCTCAAGTTGTCTCCGAGTACCTCGACAAACACGTTGACGAGCGCTTCCAGGAATTCGTTGACGACTACTTTGAAGGCACGCCGTTCATCACCGAGATTCTCAAGACTGCCCATCGCTACTACCAGAAGGAGAAGAGCCCCGTGATCCGCAAGGCGCTCAAGTTGGTTATGGCGTACAACCTAACCATGCACATCACTATGATTGAGAACCCGGCCACTGAGCAGGACATCGAGGGCACTATTGACGACGAGGACTCCAAGTTTTACGGACGCACTGTTGCCCCCGTGATGATCAACTTCCAGATCAAGTGTGCCATGGCTGACATGTGGCGTGAACTTCAAAAGGACGTCCTTGAGGAGCTCTCGCAGCTGTACTCGTCCGTCTACTCTGGTGAACGTCTCAAGAACTGGCCCACCATATTCATGCTTGCGTCTATTCTCCTGGCTGTTTGGGAAGAGATGGAATTTGACTGCCACTACCGTGTGCCTGATCCTGCCTCCGTCAGCAAGTTCTGCTCGGACATGGAGACGACTCCTGTCGGTGTCATCGTCGGTCTCTTCCACGCCATCTCCCAGAAGCTTCCGGCGTTTGCGGATTGGGATACCCGAAAGCACGGGCATGTTTTAAACAACAACCCAGCGGTCTGCGAGGCATTGACGGAGGTGCGCGAACATGTCATCAAGCATGAGTCATATCTACGGACACGCCCGGAGGCCAAGTTTGATGCGAATGATTTTGACTCCTTGTCAAACAAGTTTTTGTCCAAGTTGGTCATCAAGGCTAATTAAGGTGTTGAACTGTGCTGGGATTTTCGCTGCGTATTATTGTGGTGTTGAAAAAATGTTGTTAGAATGGGGTGTCGTGGGCTGAAGTCCGTATATTTACTTGTCCAATGTCTTGACGGTGATTCCGCAGTTTCTTTTTTGCTTCTTATTTCCTTTGTCGAAGCTCTGTATGTTTTGATGTCGTTTTTATTTTTCTTTGACCTGCTACAGGCTCTCTCATTATGAGTAGATGTTGCCAACATTAAATCTCGTCTTGGGAGTAGCGGCGTATGGTAGGTCCTGTCTATTGTTTTTGTCACGTTATCTTCAAGCGCATTTTGCATTTCATCTGACGATGTGTGACGACTTATTCTTGTTTTTGTTTAATGATTTTTTTGTCTTTTCTTACTCTACGCCTTGTTTTGGTTGTTTATTTCCTTTTGCTTTTGCTTCCGAGATGGTTATTTTTGTATGACTTGCATTTGTTGTTGGTACCTGGGGGTCGCTAGTGGCCTGATAGGCGCCGAATGAATTGAAAATATGTTATATAATTATTTTATTTTTGATGGCGTGTAAATGGAAGGAAGGCGTTAGAGGTGGGTTATATGTGTTATGATTGTGATTTTTGTTTGACGGTTTTAGTTCCGATAATAGCTAGTTTTTTGTTTCTTTTCTTATTAGAAATTGAATATTGTTTAATCTATACTCTACATTTACTACTGTCGTGATCAATGATGTAAGGTTATTGAGATTCCTTGACCTTCCGTTACACCGTTCAATGCTAACCAAATTGTGGCGTATTAGCCATAGTGACACAAACTCGCCACATGTCACTTACTAAGCAATCCCCACTCCACTAGCAGCCATCGGGACAACCGGCGTCGTTGGCCTCTTTGCAGGAGCAAATGATTAAATTCATCAAGACACGCTGTCAATTTTAACTTGACCACTAATTCATTATGGATTATTTGGTGATCCCAATAACATATAATGAATCATTATGAATGGCAACTCTAGCGACGTTGGGATTGATGCGATCGTGTTCAGGCTAGCAGTCTCCTCTATCTGCGTGAATGTTCACTTTGGCTATTAGTGATATATGGGGATTTGTACAATGGGGTCCACTATGTGATGACATGCAATAAACGTCACAATATATGAAACAAAAACTAATATTTGATGGTTGTGTTGAATAAACTTTCTGTTAGGAGAGTAGGATTGACATGTGAGGCCGGATGCAATGATGTTTTTCGTTGTCGGCGAGCCTGTGAGGGTGAGCTTAAATATGTAGAGATTGGCGGGCGGCAGGTTTGCTGTTTATCCAGGCGGGGAGCCCATGGCGAGATTTACTGCTCGATTTGGTCATTCGATTCGATGGGCTGGGTTAAGTTGGATTTTTTATGCCAACCAGGCAAATGGACGATTGTTTCCTAGCTGTAGCTTATCGCTACTACATCTGTCGTCTCTGATGGAATATAGAACACATTGCTATTTAGAGACTGTTGGATTGGTCTAGGATGTTCTTTGTGTCCATGGGCTACGGCGCAGATGCAGGACGCATCACCGTTAATGCCTGGGACTTCATGCACACATTGACGCTATCGTGACTATAGAGACAACGATGCTGGATTATGACTGTTTCCTCCCTTGGGTCTGTGATTATTGTGGGTAGGTGTACCCGAATTGGGAAGGGCCGATGTGAAGAAGGTAGTGACAGGTATGGTATCTTGGATGTTTTCGTAGGCTGGGTGGAATCGGGTGGGTTAGAGATGGAGTTTTACGAGTTGATGCCCATTTGTAAGCATTATGAATGTGTCAAAAAGCCTCGGGTGCCTTAGAAGCGGAGGTCAACAATTAACGCTTTATCGAGTTTGAATTTCATTGTCGAATGTGGTGAGATTATTCTGGGCGCTCGCGAGGGCAGCTTTGATTGACGTTATTGGGTGAGGTGGATGAGCTGGTAGAGGGGGAAGTGGGGTAGGTTTTGACAGGGGAGACGATAGGTACTGTGACTTTTGGACCCACCGTGGTTTGCCTGATGCGGATGTACTAGGGATTTGGGCAATACACCGCTCGGCTGGCGACGTGGTGAGTGATGGCGATGAATGTGATGGGATAGTAAGCCCTAATAGAAGAATGATCAAACGTTGAATATTAAATAGTAAACCAATACTTGTAGTGCGTATTGATACCAGCGAAGTCCATATTCATCTAGATCCTCAGACTACGATCGAAGAACATATCATCCCATCGCATAGGATTCTCGCGACAAAACCGCGCACCAACCAACACCCTCTTCCATTATGAGATCATCGAAACGACCCCTAAAACTAAACTGCGGGCCAATAACCCCCCACCACCTATCTGTAACGCTGCCCATCAAGCCCCATTGCTCACCATAATGTCCCTACCTTGCACCGCCTGCACCATACATAAACACCCCTGTCATTGGTAGAGGGAGGCAATTGCGCTGCGCCTTCCATTGGTGAGAGATAATGATACTGGTAGCTTCCGTGGTTGATGAGGTGGGGAAGGGACTTGCGTATAAAGAACAGATTCCCTCTTAGTGATTTTGGATTGGAATATCTCGGATTTCTTCTTTTTCTATTTTCTTTTTCTCTCAGTTTTCTTTTTATACTATCCTTCTCTCTTCTAGTGAGCTTTCACCATATTGCTTGTTCTTCGTTAACAGTCATCATATTTTTGTCAATTAATTATTTTCCTGCTCTACTGTGTACATTAAATAGACAAGATGCAGATCTTCGTTAAAACTCGTATGTCTCCGTCATTCCTCATCACGATGCCTTGCTATGAGGCTAGCATTACCTATAGCCGATACTCATCAACTAACCATTATCTCATCTTCAGTCACTGGCAAGACCATCACGCTGGAGGTTGAGTCATCTGACACAATCGACAATGTCAAGTCGAAGATTCAAGACAAGGAGGGAATTCCTCCGGACCAGCAGCGTCTTATTTTCGCCGGCAAGCAGCTTGAGGATGGTCGCACCCTCTCTGACTACAATATCCAGAAAGAGTCTACTTTACACCTGGTTCTGCGTCTGCGTGGTGGTATGCAGATTTTTGTCAAGACTCTCACTGGCAAGACCATCACTCTAGAGGTTGAGTCATCTGACACAATCGACAATGTCAAGTCGAAGATTCAAGACAAGGAGGGAATTCCTCCGGACCAGCAGCGTCTTATTTTCGCCGGCAAGCAGCTTGAGGATGGTCGCACCCTCTCTGACTACAATATCCAGAAAGAGTCTACTTTACACCTGGTTCTGCGTCTGCGTGGTGGTATGCAGATTTTTGTCAAGACTCTCACTGGCAAGACCATCACTCTAGAGGTTGAGTCATCTGACACAATCGACAATGTCAAGTCGAAGATTCAAGACAAGGAGGGAATTCCTCCGGACCAGCAGCGTCTTATCTTCGCCGGCAAGCAGCTTGAGGATGGTCGCACCCTCTCTGACTACAATATCCAGAAAGAGTCTACTTTACACCTGGTTCTGCGTCTGCGTGGTGGCCAGTAAGCGTTGAGAGTTTTAGGTTTGGGTTCTTTTTGGTGATGGCGTTTCGGACTTATGACCTTCCGAATGTCTTATGATAAATTGATTTTTCCGGTGGCTTTTGCTGCCTCAGCAACTTAATTTTACCACGTAATTGTGGATGTTTACTGTGAGATTGTTTCGTGTATTTTTCTATTGTCTTTCTCTTTGTTAGCAATGTCATCGGAGACTAAATCGACTAGGACGTAAATTGGAGACTCATCAACTGAACCTGGAGTTTCTTGAAAGTTATAAAATATATAACCCTACTATTGACCCCCAAGAAAAAGACAATCAAAACAATAGCTGAACCATACTGTAATTAGATGAACAAACAATTAAATACATAACTATTATGTCTAGAGAATAATTTTTGTTGATCTATATAACCTATCTATATTTCTGCCGGATTATTGAGTGACTGACGTGTAGTGATATCTCTAGAATATCAAGAGGTTCTGTAATATGAATCTCCCTGTTACAGGCATCTTACATTATTGTAGAAATTAGGGATGATTAACTGACATGATATTGGTAGCTAATAGAGGGAGTGGGTTATAGACAGCTAGCCGGTAGATTGATGGAGGACTGGATAAGGTGTCATGGGAAGTCATAGTGATGAACGGATGGTCAATGTGATTGTGATTGAGACTATGTTGTGATATTAGCTAGTTAGCAACTGTTTGCGATCAAAGTGGCGAGTAGATAGAGAGTGGCGTCCCGCTGAAAGGGGTTTTGAGATTGAGAGATCAAGCTATCTGAGATGAGGACTATGGATTGTAACTACTCTAATCATGATGATATTTATGAGTTGGATCAAACCTTAGTAGATAAATCTTTGCCATAGTGGACGATCTTCGGCCGATAGCGATATCATGATATTTTACATAAGCCTGAACTTTTTTTTTACAAACTTCTAGGCGTAGTGATGTTGTGGCTAACATATAAAACAGATGTAGAAGCGGAAATATCTTTCAATATCAATGACAAGTTTGAGAGTGACATGTCAGCTACTGATAGCATATTATGAGGGTAAAATGCAACAGCGAGCAGGCTCATCATGGTGAATGTAGGCTTTAAATTAAGTATTTAGTATCACATGAACTCGCATAAGCCTCTAGACGGCACTTGTGGGTTTATGTGCATTGAAGCGATCAATATTATTCGAATCCTGCTTTCATATTCGGCGTAGGAGTATATCTCTAAGCTTGACTGGCTGTTATTGGTGAACGGAGTATGATTGGAAGGGTAGGCTGTGATGTTGGATGCACTAGTGAGAACCTGGAGTAATATTGTGATCTTGTGGAAATTTTGTTTGCTCGTATTCGGTATAAGTTTCTGATATATAAGCCCATTGCCCTACTTTGACTTTGACGGGTATATGCAACATTCGAATAGCTGGTCTTCCTTCTCCACTGAACAACACCAAGTTCCTTTCTATTTCTTCTCTACGACCATATATTAGAATGAGATTAAAATTTTCAAGCTATCGAAGGGGGTTTTCTCCAATGCGACCCCAGGCCCATTTGGAAGGTTACCTAAATCGAGAGTATCTCAGCTTGACTGACCCGTATGCACCGGAACCGGAAAACTCGTATCTTGCTGAGAGTCTGAACGACGTTAAGTTACTTTCATCGCTTTTATCGAAGTTTCAGGAAGGAAAAAGTTAGATAATAAGATTCGACTTTCTGAGAAGTATTGGCAGATACCTTGGGAGTTGTTGAGAGGGCCACGGTTGGAAGATATTCGGAGGTTTGATGAGGTGTGTTTAGAAGCGGATGGTGGCATTCGGGTGGATTGCGTTGATGAGGTGCTATCTTGGCAAGTTGCGAGTCCAGCAATTTCATGGGGGTATTCGAAGGTAATGATTACTGAACGAACTGTTTTACAATTATTGGGGCATAATGTGGATACAGAGCTATCGACTGAAATGCATTTTCTGTGTCTAGTTCTATGACGAAGCGAATTGGTTCAGTGATCAAGACAAGGTTCTAGGAACACCTGAAGTGTTTATATTATCCTAAAGTACAATCTTTTCAAGCTTGGACAACCGCCATGAAACCACGATCTACCAGATGTTTATTGAGTGGAGAATGATGGATATTATCGGTAAGCCGAACGGCAGGATAGTCTTTGATACCCTGTGGATACAATATGACACGTTGGAAGGGGTCAAAGAGAATCTACTCCCTAGTTCACCTATCGCCAAAAGGCAAAACTCCAGTTTGATATACAGGCTATCAAAGATGAGTTGAGGAAGTGTGACTCCACTCACAGGGCCTGCCAAAGCGATAGGGAGCGTTTAAGGTGAGATATTGAAACTGGAGAACATATTCAAAAAGAACAATTTACTGAATAATATTGTTGTAGACAGCCACTTGGATCTCGTCTTGTTGACGTCAAAGAAATGTGTGTCAGAGAAATAGCAGACAACGCAACTCCTGAGTATCTTGTTCTCAGTTATGTCTGGGATGACACAACTAAGGCTGCCCAATTGAAAATGGAGAACCAATTGGACTTCTCTAAACCGGGAAGTCTACTGTCCTCATTTGAACAAAAACAAACTATTTTGGACTCTGTTATTTTGACCAAAGAGCTTAGATATTCTTACATCTGGGTTGACGTTCTTTTTATTATTCAGGATGACATAGGTCATCTGAGTTAAGAGCTAGCAGTTATGGGAGACATATATAAGTATGCTTTGTTGACAATTGTCGCTTCGTCTGGGGATGACTCCGGCACAAGACTGGTTGGGTTTCATAAAGATCGAGAGCTCAAGTCAAAAGGAACTGGACGCTTTGAACGGTTATTCTGTGTGCCTGGATTCAAGCTGGGGCCATTATGGGTAATGAGATCGGACTCTTCACTTCTCCAAATAAGCAAAAATGAAGACTATGGGGCTGTGTATTGGATGCGGGGATGGACATTTCAAGGGTATTTTCTTTTAATCCGCACTCTTGTCATTAAATACGATAGTGTCCATTTTACCTGTACTAATGGTAAGTTGTACAATGACCATATTGTCCTGAGCTCAAGACGCTGTGTCTTTAGGGATTATGACCATAATCACTCTAACCTTAAGGAAGAATTTGGATCTTTAAAGGGCTTGGAAAGTCTCTACAATTTTGCAAATCTGATTCGGCAATATTCAAGGACATTGACTAATCAGGGTGATGTATTCGGGGCTTTTCTGGGCATGATAAACTTATACTGTGAGATTCAAAATACATAGTGTTTATGGAGTGTCCTGAAGTCGAAAATTTGGCGCGGGTTTACTGCGCAAACCATATGGCTACTAAAACGATTGAACATTAAGACCACTACTCTAGTCTAAGGGGGCGTGATATGACGAAATTTCTATCATGGATTGCGTTTGGAAAGGATCAGCTGTACAGGTGGATAAATTCATTTTTGCAGTGAGTCATAGTACTATAGCGGTCTCTTTTTCTATGAATGAACTGTATAACTGTCTTAGCTTCAAGAAAACGCTAGATCTCGATATCTATGTTCTGCGCTAGCACACTTGCGATCTAGACCTGGAAATTCCACGTTTTGTCCCTGTCGAGATCATCAAAGATGACCTGACTGAAGAGGATGGCTGAGATCAATTTGATTTACCCTCAAAATTTTATTCCTTTTGAAGTCATCCTGGATCAAGAAATTCGACCATAACGTCTTTGCCAACAAATTATGAGTTTCTAAAATAAAATTCAGACAAGACAGACCAAATCACGAATAGGGATTGATAAAGATGAAAAACTCGCGGAGCAACTTTGACAATCTTTCCGCCTGAGGTTTTGTGTCCTATTTTGAATATTTGTCATAGTATAAATGATGTAATAGAGGAGAGCGCGCAGCTATTACTCTGAATGTTTGTTTGTCCATGTCGAGCTTTACACGGACACTATATACATCTCACATGTTCGGGGCATGGTAGTTTGGCCAATTATCAAGCATGGCCTATCAATTTATGAAAAGGTTAGCGTGAAATTTTATGAATTTGAACTATGGGATAGAGTTGAGAAAAAAATAAATACATAGTTTTGATTTAGATATAATGGAAACTACTGTATATATTGTCTTACCGCAATAAATGACTGGGCTTCATTGACAATGATGTGTATATACACGGCTGTTGTGGTTTTCGTAGTCCTAAGCAGTGGCAGGATTCACCCGCGTCGTCACCTGTTGTTGATGTTTGAGACATGTGTGTAACCATTGCTTTAGACGGTAATTGGCATTTGGAAGAAACACTACTACAAAGATCAGATCTAGGGCAAATTACAAGCTTTTCGACTGAGGTATAAATTGGATGCGCTAACAACATACCTTCGAACAAGTTCATCATGTAGGAGCACCAAAATTAATGCTTATGTAACTTGAAGAAAGGTTCAATGACAATTGTTAATTTCTTTCACTGATAAAAATTTGTGGGTTATAGGGAGATGCAAATCGATTCTTACCCTTATGATCTGCCAATAAATCCTTTATCCATGTTCCCTCAAAGCTTTACCATAATATTACGAAACATTGCCATGGCCGAATGAAAGGATTTCTCAGAAAGAAAATGTTCTTGACGGTGTTAGTGTATCCATACAAAGACTCTATTGTCTTCTGTAAGGGGGAAGAGAGTGGCCAATGAGGACTGGGTTGAAACCAAGAATTCAGCTGATGATGGCGGGGTAGAATGGGACTACAATATTGTTAAGGGGTTGATTTTGGTGAAAAGTCTGGAGGTAGCGTCTCGTTGGGTTTGGAACATTCCATAAATAACAACTAAAGATAATGAAAAGAGATAAAAATGCAAAGTGGATTATTTGCCATAAAATATTAATATTAGGGAGTGGCCACGAGTTGAGTTTGAGTACTGGTATGGCGGCTTTCGTTCACCGGACCATGGCGATGAATATCTATACGGAATTGTATATAATGGCACATCACATTCGGGTTCGGGCAAACTCTTGAAATATCTGGGCTGAACTTGTATTTGGTCAAGTTAGTGTGGTAAAGCGTGGACCCCAGATAGACGCTATTAAAGAAATTGTACTGAATCCAATGATAGTCAACAATATCTGGGTTTATTAGCGGGCATTCACAACTTGGATACGACCTGGGATATAGCAGAAGGCTAAACATAATGAAGAAGTAGTATTTGTGATATAGGTTGGATTACTAAATATAGACAACTTAAAGTGCGCCTCGCTATCATGCATGAAGTAGCTTAGGGAACTAACACAAATAAACTTTAATCTATATGATCTTATATTTGAATGAAATATTCTTCAACCATACTAGAGTTGAAAGTGAAGAACTTTTTGATGAGTGAATTTGTACAGATTACTCTCTGTTCCATCCAGAGGATCATATTAATATAGCGAATACCCATAATCAACAGCCCGAGGACACCCTAGGATATCAGTTACAGTTCACTCAAAACCACCTTAAAGTTATTGATGATAGCATATGCTTCAGAGAATGGGATCTTCAATAAGTGACTAGAGGCAATATTCATAGAGAGTATATTCAATTATAACCCTCGAAACACTAACACCTAGTACTAGTTTGAAGTTATAAACAATTTTGCTAGTGTAATAACAATGAAATATATCATGTGGTAGACAAATACTATATACTATTAAGCAAGTTCTGCAATATTTCCTATTGATAGGTAATTATGGATGCTTCTCATATTTGTTAGGAAATAAATATCCAAGCCATATAATCTTAGTATTATAATAGGCAATATAGTGATAATCAATCATCAATTGATAGACTTCTATTCAGAGTATGAATCTAATAAATGACTCCAATATATAACAATATGTTTCCAGTAGTACTAATTATTGAGTTCGTTTAATCTCTTTTAAAACAGTTTTTGTTAGCTTCATAACATCTGATAGATAATGTGTTTCATATTACCTACAATTTATCATAACTTAAATCAATATGTTCAAAATACATTCTTGTTTAACCTAATATCGTACATATATTAATCCCCAATATCATACCTACGTAACCTCATCATCCCTCCCTACCAACCCCTACTCCCTCCCCAAAAATCTCCTTCTCAACCCCCGTCTTTCCCGCCCCTCAACTTCCCCCACCTCTCCAATAACAAACTCCTCCCCACCCAGCACCTCCTCCAAAACCCCCTCCTCTCCTCCAACAAATCCCTTGTCACCCGACTCAGCGGCCCCGGCGTCGCATAATCCACCGCAATCTGTATCATATCGGCAGCCTCCTTGTCCGCCGCAGCCTTAATAGTCTCGGGAACCTCCGCAAGTCCAAGATTCATGCGTTCCGCAGCCCAGGCAGCCCGGACGGCCGGCGTCTGCATGACAAGCCATCTAAGTTTCCAGCCACCAGGGCCAAGCTCCTTGATTCTCCGCGCACTATTCTTCAACAAATAGCCATCTAAGCCTGCTTCCTTCTCTTTCAAAATTGTCCTAAAGACCCTAATAGTCATCTTCACTCGCACCCATGCGCCCAACCCTGCCGACCACATGCGCTTCCGGTGCACATTAGGCTTCCACGTGCGGCGGGATTTATGCGGGTTGCGGCCCGAGGCCACGTGGTTGCCGAAGCGGATGCGCGTGAGGGAGTAGAGGCCGTGGTTGGATTGTTTGTAGTGGGGCGGAGGCCGTGAGGATATTGGGGGGGGAGGGAGGAAGGAATGAGGTGGGCAGCGATAGTTTTCGTGGGGAGAGTGGTGGAGGTGGAGAAGGGACGGGCGGTAGGGGGCCGGAGGGGAAGACGGAGCATGATCGTTGGCAGCAGTCGGGTATTCGGTGGCGATTGGTTATCGGGGAATCTAGCTGGTGATTAAACACCCAGCTAATCAATTAATGAATTCAACAAGTTAAGCAACGGACAAAATTCAGTCAATCGCCACAACCAATGACTACTCAATCGTGACAGTTCGTGTCATCAATATCAATGATCGTATGTCGTCACCGAAAATTTTCCACATAACACAAATTAATCCCCGCCGTAGACTTTTGACCTGTGGGGTATCTGGGGTTCCGTGGTGCACTTACCGCCCGGGGAGCTAGTATTCTGCCGACTTATTAAAGCGGTGAACAGACATCATCACCTAACAATAGCTCCTATCCGGAAGACAATTGACAAGAGTTCAATGTAAATCAACGGTATTTAACAGAACCAAAATGTTCCCCAGTTAACGACACCGTCCTCGAAACCAATCCCGCCTTTCGTAACGTCTATGAAACTCTAACAACCGACCTCCTAAACAACGACTGTTCCCGCCAAGTTGGCGAAACCCATCAAGTCCGCGAAATCCATGAGGTCTGGCCCCATCCCTATTTTCAAAATGCGCACAAAACTAACTTTCCCTCAGCACCTTACAGCCTATCGCCTCCGCGCCGCTCGCCGCCATCTATTGATATCAACTCTCCAAACAACTCTCTCGACTGCCCCCCCGACACTCGAAAGTCTATTACTTGTTCTCCCTACGCTACTAATGACCCCGGTGTCTCCCGCCGTGTCGTCTACCTTGTTATCTTCACCGCCGCTATCCACCCTCCAATCCAACCTCCAATCGATAGGGTCCCTATTATCCTCCGCCTTATTATCGACAGCCCTAGGTGTCTCGAGAGTCGCAAGGCCTGACATTCCCGGTGTCAAATTAACGTCTGTGATCGCCGACCTCGCAAAGTCATTCGTTGACCTCCAAGGTCTATTAGCCTCTCTGCGCTCTGAACTTGAGACGAATCGCTACGATGTCAACTTGTCCTTACTAGACCTCATAGCCCACCGCGTCACTGCCCTCCGCCTAGTCGTCGCCGCCCTGGACGCAAAGACAGTTGTCACCGACTCCCTTGACCTCCAATCTGCAAATTTGGCAATTGCCTCCCGGAAAACAATGCTTGATGCTCGCGCAACGTTGCTGGCGACGCGGCAATCTACGTATTCTCCCCAACTGCGCTCTGCATTGTCAAATTACAAACTGCATTTACTGGATGCCAAGATGCGCTTGATGAATAATATAAAGACGAAGCAAATGGAGTTGGCCGAGTATGGCGTTGGCGTCGATGGGATGGACGAGAAGGTTGGAGTATTTACTGAGTTGGCGGCGGCGGGGAGGGAAATGGAGAGGAAGATGGGGGAGGTTGCGGGGGATTTGGAAAGGTTGAGGGGATAGAGAGGCACGAAAGGTAATAATGTTATGAAGATGATGATATACTAATTAATTTGAATTTAGTTTTGATTTATTAATATGAAAAACAAGCAAACTCCTAAATAAACTGGTATTCTTTTCTATCTCCGATCCGCCCTCCCGCCCTCCACTCGGTTTCAGGTCCTCCAATCTAACCCGCTACCTTGTAAATCGCCTCAGCCAACCTCCCCACATTCCCATTCGTGATCCCCGCCACCGAAATCCGCCCATTTAATGTTGCATACACACTATGCTCCTTCGCCAACTTCACCATCTGCTCCTTGTTCAACCCTGTGTACGCAAACATGCCAATCTGGCTCGTAATGTGCCCCCAGTTTTTCGACGACCCGAGCTTCTCGAGATTGCTTCTCAGAAGCGAGCGCATTGAGATGATGCGGTCAGCCATGCCCTTGACTTCCTTGAGCCATTGGGCATTGAGCTTGGGGCTAGTGAGGATCTCCGAGGCGATGCGCGCGCCGTGGATGGGCGGATTGGAGTAGAGAGGGCGGACGAGGATCTTGATTTGAGAATCGAGGATGGCCTTCTCTTCAGGGGTCGAGGCGACCAGAGAGAAAGCGCCGACACGTTCACCGTAGAGACCCTATAATAAGTTAGCATACTATCACTACTAAGGGCGAAATCACCTGCTGCTTCCACCTACCATGTTCTTCGCAAACGATTGCGATAGAGCAACGTTGTGCCCCTTCTCCACAAAGTATCTCAACGCAAACGCATCCCGGTTGGTATCACCGCTGGCAAACCCCTGGTACGCCATATCAAAGAACACAAAGTGCCCTTTGGCCCGAACCTTCTCCTCAATCTTCTTCCACTGCTCCTGGGTCGGGTCGACACCTGTGGGGTTGTGTGCACACGCATGGAACAGGAAGATAGAACCCTTGGGAGCACCCTCGATATCCTTTATAAGGCCCTGGAAGTCAAGGCCAATCGTCTTCTCGTCGTAGTACTTGTAGGTTCCAACGTCTAGCCCAGAATCCTTGAAGATAGCCCCGTGGTTCGCCCATGACGGGTTCGGCAGGAAGACCTTCTTAGCGCCAGGGTAGAACCGCGAAAGGAACGCACCACCGATGCGCAGGGCACCGGTACCCGAGATCGACTGCGTTATGGCAACACGGGGGAGAACTAAGGCATCGGGACCGTAAGCCAGGGTAGCAGCAGCCTTGGTAAAGGATGGAATACCGGTGATGGCGGCGTATTCTTTGTTAAGGAGGGCGGCGGCAATATTGGCCTCGGCGGCGAGAACCGAGGGGAGGACGTAGGGCTTACCAGCATCGTCACGGTAGGCACCGACACCTAACGGGGTTTAGTACAAAGTCAAATAATATCATTAGTGATCTAGAAAGGAACATACCGAGGTTGATCTTCTCAGCAAAAGTATCAGCTTTGAAGGCTTCAGTGATACCAAGAATGGCCTAGAGGGGTTAGACTATGTCAATTAGTCATAAGATTTGGTAAATACATACATCGGGAGGACCCAGAGGCACAGAAGCCCAAGTTGACTGCGCACGAACCGGCGCAACGGCAGCCCGGAGCACTTTGCTCACGCCAACACCACGGAAAGACGAAGCCAGCATCTTGATAATCGACTCGAAAATAGACAAAGAACCCTAGAAACCAAAAGCAAAAAATTGCCCAAGATGAATAAAAACAATCAAGAAAATTAAAAGGAAAAAGAGTGAGAATCCAATCTCGAGACAAAATGGCACACCGGAGCAATTATATATGCAAACAAATGGAGAAAGCCAGTCAATGGTGACCAGGATGCCAATTGACGGAATTGACTAACATGATGGCTGGCTAGGCTATGACTAGCCCGCCTAAAAATCAATTCAGTTAGCGATGTGCATACCCTCTGAAGTCAGTCAAGATCTGCCAACCGTTTCAGCATAGCTACCTGCACTTCTATCGCTACCGCTAGTCGTGTCACGACTCAGTGAGTGCGGGAAGACACGGATGTCTTAGAGGGTCGACAAATGAGAAATGGTGCTAGAACCGGGGGTCCCAAGGGAAGGATTAGGATGCAGTGTAAGAGGGTTAGAGGTTGTGGATTCAGGGTGGTAATGGACATTGACAATTGTTGGAGACGACCGATTGGAGAAGAGGTTGATATGCAGAGAACGCATGCTCAACGCTGTAACAGACGATGCAAAGGGACGCCGCAGAGCAAAGAACTATCAATATGGGCTGATGTTTGTCGGGCGAACGGATTATTCAGATCGTTAGATTGATAGCTAGTACACTTACGTGGGCATCAGATCGAGGACTTGTTGCGACGGCTTGGCTCTGCAGCAATTTGGACGCTCAGAGGAACAAATCCTTTACGCCAGTAACAGTCATCGTTGGGTTGGTGATTGCTGGGGGGCTGGCCGGGAGCTAGCCAGCGGCAGACGGCGGCAGTAGCTGATGGGTGGTGGGTGATATGGAAGGAGTGGTATAAGGGAACCAGGTAGTAATGGGTACTGGTGATCGGACGTCTTACAATAATTAGCGGTGGTGATCACATACAAAAGGGATGAGAAAGTCACGATAATCAGAGAATAAAAAGCTACATCAGCCGGTTGACTGTAGGCTCCAACACTAGTCATAGTCACGCAATCTCTTCCCTAATACAGTAACCACGAAGGTTTTTTTTCTTCACATGTTCCTTCCCCCAAGCCACCACGATAATCCCCATCTATCCCTATTGCTCGATATCATCACCAAACCACATTTAAGAACATGACATATCCACTTAGAAGCACTTCTAGAAAAAATTAAATTGTACCACTCACAGCTTAAGACCCCTAATCCATTAAGCCGCCCCTCCCCACACCCCAGGATCCCGGAATCCCGCGAAACCGGCCTTCTGCCGCCGGCGCTGACTGGTCAAACGGTTGTAACCGGAGCCGGTATTCTACCCTTGGGAGAATATATATAGGGTTGAAGATGTCCGACGAACCCTGAGAGAATCTGACGGGAAATCCCGGAGCTAGAAGCCTGCCAATTTTCGGAGGGACTTTAAAAGGACCCTAGATAAATATTTCATTAACCCTAGTCCCGGATAGTCGGCAGAGTGGGGCTATGAGGGAGATTGGGATAGTGAGGGAGGAGCTACGTAATTGGTGAATGGTGTGCTGAAACGACGGGATGAGCTGAAAGTGAATATGTGAGAAAGGGGTTGAATAATCCAAGTGCCGTTTCTTTTGTATACAACATCATATCTGTCTCCTATTTATAATATCATTCTATGAAAATATACACCTTGATTATTCGCTCCTTCTTGAGCAACAGTCCTTCCATTTACATTAATTCTCCCCTCTTTCCTCTTTCATCTCTCACGTATCACAACCCCTTACGCACACACACCACTTAACCTCCCCGCCATGTCCTTCCTAATCGCCCCCTCAACAAACTCTCCCTCAGGAAGCCCCATCATTCCCATGAACCCGATGCCGATGACGTCGGTGAAGAAATCACACCGGGAACTGTCGCCGGCGGCGGCCACTTGTCCAAGTACTCTGCCGCGCACCGGGCAAACCTCCCCGTTTCGGATTCCCTGAAGTCATTTTTAGTCTCGAAGGGGCAATTAGCACCCGAAGATGCGCAACCAGGCGAGAATTCGGAGGCATTAAAGGCGATTTTACAGGCGGCGTATTTCGAAGTGCCGGGAGAGTGGACGGAAGGGAGCCATTCGTTGCCGGAGTATTTTGTGAGCTCGAGTCATAATACCTATCTTATGGCACATCAATTGTTTGGGCAATCGAGTGCCGGGGCATATGAGATGGCGTTGACGGCGGGGAGCCGCTGCGTGGAAATTGACGCTTGGGATAACGAGGATGACATCAAGGAGCCAAAGGTTACGCACGGGTACACATTAGTCTCGCACATTCCAATACGCAAGGTCGCGGAGACAATCCGGGACGTCATGGACAAAGAAGAGTCCCGGAGCCCCGTGCTCATCTCCCTCGAGAACCACTGCTCAGCTGCCGGACAACAGGCCATTGTGCGTATTTTCGAAGACATTTTCGGGGAAAGACTTCTCAAGAAAGCACTGAAGAGGCAAGGGCGCGATATCCCCGATGATTACATTACGCTCAACGAAATTGGCCACCGGATCGTCGTGATCGTTGAATATCACTTTGCCAACGAGAAAAACGATTCCGATTCCGATTCGGAGTCGGAGTCAGATGGAGAAGAAGAGGAAAAGAAGGCGTGCGAAGAATACAAGAAGCGGAAGAAGGCGCAGACGGAGAAAGGGATTATTCCCGAGTTGGCCGAGCTTGGCGTTTACGCTCAAAGTGTCAAGCCGGTTGATAACTCGTGGTTTGATCCGGGGACGTTGCTTAATGGGCCGCATCATCATCTGATTAATATTTCAGAGACGAGATTGTCGGGGCATATGCCGATGTTTTCTGAAAAGATCTCCAAGCACAATGCTCACCACCTCATGCGCGTCTTCCCTAAAGGAACTCGCATTTCATCAAAGAATCTGGAACCAGTCAAGTACTGGTCCCTCGGCGCTCAAATCTGCGCGCTAAACTGGCAAACCTTCAACGGTGGCATGCAACTCAACGAAGCCCTCTTCGCTGGTACCGACGGGTATGTCCTCAAGCCCCCGGCTCTCCGCCCCGGCGGCTCCGGAAACGTCCTGTCGGGCAGGAAGCAGAAGTTACGCCTTCATATTGCCGGTGCTTCTGGCTTGATTCCGCCGAAGGGATATGGCCCGGGGACTGACGGCGGATTAGATTGGAAACCGTACGTCACGTGCAATCTTGTATCCCCCGGAAAATGCCCATCCGGACGCAAACAAAAAACATCACCTTACCGTGCCGAGCACAAGCTCGGGTTTCCCCATTCCGGTAACCTATCTCCCGCTACTGAGCCCATGTGGGATGAAGTCCTTGAATGGGAATATGATGGGTCTGATATGGTGTTTTTGAGAGTACTCGTCAAGGCGGACTTGAGTTGGAAGGTGAATCCGAACTTGAGGGTTGTGGGCGTGTGGATTAATTGTGTCAAGTTGAGAGTTTGGCGGTTTTTGCATTTGATGGACTTCAGTGGAAGGGAGACGGAGACGGTGATTTTGGTGAAGTTTGAGATGGAGGATTTGGAGTAGAGCAGGAGATATGGGCCCAGAATAAATGGGGCGTTTGTGAATATGTGAATAGGGGTGTGTACTGTATATTTAAGGGTTATGTCGAGTAATATTCCTTGAGCGTTTAATGAGAATGACGATGAATCCCTTTTAGCTTAGCGCAGCATGAAGTTTGTCAATGTTCTCTATCAAATGTACCGCAACATGAAGCCACAGCCTTGATGGTCAAAACAAAACAATATTTCTATAATATGCCGCATTTGAATGATGGTATGTCCATGACACAATATTCAGATGACCTCATTGATCATGGCATAAGAGGGCGAGACCCAGGGCGTCATCGGTAATGTTGCAACGGCAAGTCCGTGGGTTGACAGCCACAAGGTGGGGTGATTGCACAGGCGTTCAAAGGTCTCTACTAGTCAGTTAGTAGTAGTTGCAATCAATTAGTCAAGTAATTGATCGTAACAATAACATCTATTATTGGAGTTGTGTTGGTGGTTACTAGTCTGTTAAAGCTAGTTTGTTGTGGGGAGAATATTGCATATAGGGATAGAGTCATAGTTGTCCGCGGAGTATGTTTCAAAATTTTTTCTGTCACTACTTAAGCAATTCACGGCGGCGATGACCCCGATGCATATTGAAGGATCCGAGTGTCTTTATATATAACCAGTGTGTGTAAAAACTCAATGGGCATTTCATCAAGTGAAACTATTCATAGTTTTTTCATTATCAGCTATCTACTCACTACTAACTACCTCATTTCGTTTAGTCAGCTGTTTTCTCTTCCGAATTCTTCCTACTAACGCGTTATTGGTTGGTTCTTGCCGGTTTCCATTGTTGCATAAACGGAAAGAACTACGTCATTAACACGGGAATCCCAAGAAGCTCACGACCATTTCAAAGTTTCATCAGTTTAATGCCAGCCTCAATTTCATCGATTCTCATCTTATCTGATTTACTTTGAATCCCAATTTTGCATACACACATATATATTCTCTCTCTTCTTCCATCGCTACCATGTCCTCCACCCTAACCCTCTCCACCGGCCAAGTCATCGCCTACACCTACCATCTCGACTCCACCCTCGCCCCCACCCTCCTCCTCGCTTCTCCCCTCTCTGCCCCGCTGACCATCTGGGACTCGGTCCTCCCCTATTTCATCACCCAGGGCTTCTCGATTTTGCGGTACAACCAGCCGGGGCACGGCGACTCAACAGTGCAGAAGGGGACGACAACGCTTAGCGGGATTTCTGAGAGTGTTAAGGAGCTTTTGGATTTGTTAGAGGTTAAGAGGGTTGCTGCGTGGGTGGGAGTTTCTATGGGGGCGGCGACGGGGGTTGTTTTTGCGGGGAGGTTCCCGGGGTTCATTGGGAAGTTGGTGGTTTGCGATACGGTGGAGGGGGCCCCGGTGATTTTTGGGCAGGGGAACATATTTGAAGCGAGAGTCCAGAGTGCGCGAGATGACGGCGATATGAAGAAAACGGTCGACGGGACGATTGATAGGTGGTTTGGCAAAGAGTGGATTGCGAGGAATCCCAAAGAGGCCGAGAGGATTCGGACGGCGATGAACACAACGAAGGTCGAAGGATTTGCCGCATGCTGCGGTGCGTTATCGGACTCTTCCTTTGACCTCCGTCCCATCTACTCTCAATTGGGATCCTCGGTTGATGATGTTCTGCTTGTCGTCGGTGAGAATGATGTGAACTTGCCAACTGTTATGGAAACCATGAGAAGGAAGATTGAAGAGAGTTTCAAGGGAAAGAAGATTGATTTGAAGGTTATCAAAAAGGCGGGACATGTTTGCTTTGTTGATGGGAAGGAGGAATTCTTGAGATTGTGGGGTCTTTTATCAAGACTTAGGAGGGAGTTACTGATATTTAGGTGGGTAAAGAGGTTCAGGCTTTAACGGCACTTTGTTATTTCATTTTCATTTCATTCACTTCGTATTTTTACTTTTTTTCAATATCATGATTTATATTTGTTTATGAAAAGAATATACACTTCAGATATCAAACCCAAGTTAATCAACGGTCAAAAGAGATCAAAAATAGAATGAAAGTTGTAAAAGAAATATCACTAGAGAAACAACAACCGATTAATTAACCAAGTCTTCTAAACTTAGTACCGGACTAAACGGCGGTGGCGGCGTGACCGGCAGGCCGAAGGGTTTGCGGCCGATGAGACAACCAAGGTGGTGGCTGAAGAAGACGAAGCAGTGGTGGCAACGATGACCTTGGTAGTGATAGCACCAGAGGAAGTAGTGCTAGTGGCAGTCACCAGGGTAGTCAGGGCCGAAGTAGTCGAGAAAGCCGAAGTGACAAAGGTGGCCGAGACAACACCCGACGAGCTAACAGCCAATGACGCAGACCCAGAGTTCGAAGACCCGGAACCACCAACGGAGAAATCAACACACGAAAGATAAGTCTGCTTCGCTTCGTCAGAAAACCAATACCACTGCAGCACACAGTTACCCGCAGTGCCACACGACGACGGAAGATCATCGGGAATCGTGACGGAGAAAGCTGTATTGTTGGCATCGACACCGGTCTTGGTGGAGGCGTAGTTGGTGAAAGAGACCAATGGGGAGCCAATAATGGAGTTGGTGGTGATGTCGACGACCGAGACGTTAGCGGATCCAGTGTGTGGGGCTGTTAGCAACACGATGAACGGGACGACCTCGCTGGCAGAGAACGAATGAATGTTCGCGGTACCCTGATCAGAAAACTGGTATCCTTTGCAGAGTTCCAACTGGCACTTTGTGGCGTCGAAGGTCGAGGTGACTTGCTGGCGCATGCCTTCGATGTTTCCGTTAGGGTCAGCAGTCTCGAAGTTAAACATTTTTTCGCCGCAAACGGACTTGAAGGTGGTACCGAGGGCACGGGAAGTCGGGGAGGTGACGCGGCCGTGGGCGGTGACGAGGGAGAGGAGGGGGGGAGTGAGAAAAGGATGGAAGTAGCGGAGACCATTTTGGCGGTTGGGATTTGAGTAAAGTAGAAGGTTAGAAAAGTTAAGTTGTTAAGTTGTTAGCTCGGCTAGCGAGTTGTGGTAATAATTATTGATAAGAGAAAGTCGAGCTTGTGACTAGCACAGCGTTAGATGAAGAAAGAAAGAAGGATTGATTGAAGTAGTGAGCGTAGCTTAACCATTCATCCAACCATTACCACCAAACAGTGAGCCCACCCGATATTTATATCCATCACCACCTCCATCACATCCGTACATCTCCTAAAACTCCCTCTCAATCCTCCTCGTCTGAAGTCAACAGCCCCCAAGACCCTTGGAACCCAAAAAGCCGAAAATATCGGAGCCTGGAACACCTTGAGGGTAGTAGTCATTGGATATCAGATGGGGAATGTTACAGGCAGGCTAGGGATGGAGACGGGGATAGAGTCTGGATTGGAGAGGAGACATGGATCGTAGTAATGAATAAACATGGTTTTGGTGATCGGGTGATCATTGAGAGATATCAGGAAATTTGAAGAATAGAGATCAGATAAGTAAAGATGCGGCGATATGATGTGTAGTCTGTTAAAAAATTTAATCGCTCTTTCCTTGGGTTGTCTACGATGAAATCTCTTTGTTCTTTTCGTGAATGTTAGTCGCCATTAAAACACAACCCCCACTTACACCTTCGATTTCCCGTCCCTTCATATTCACATCACCGAAGCCACCCTATCTCATCCACTAACCCCCCAAAGCTGTCCCAACATATACCTCAAAGTGGCCACCAGTCTGACTATTGGTGATTATTTCATTGGTGGACTATGGGTCGCGAATGGGTTTTTTTGCTGATGAGATAAGCCCTGGCAGGGTGTGTTTGAGGACAGAAGGGAAGAAGTAGGGACGACCAGTGGCTAAGAGATGGATAGACAGAGATACTAGGAAGTAGGAGGAAGGTCATATACGAGATCGGTGGATATTTGGTAGAAAAGGGAGGAAACATAAGAGGTGTGGGTAATCACAGGTGAGTTAGAAGACTCGGAGATTTTTAGACAAAGATCAAAGTTATGGTATGGTTATCACGAAGTAAACTCAAGTTGCATGTGTTGCCTCTCTTTTAGCGTGTCACAAGCCAGGTTCATCATAGGGTTAACCACCAACAGTCCATAAGGTTTCCTTTGTTCTCTCCCGCTGACATAAGCATATGCTCACCTGCTTACATCATCCTCATTTTTAGAAATATCACCCCTCTGATTGGTCTATATTTCACAAAAAGTGGAGTCTCGGTGATAGGTTCTGTGGCAGGTCGTTGCAAAGTGGAACTAAGCTTTAGGGAATTGGGGTGAGGTGGACTTGGGGAGGCTTGACTTGGACTAATCAAAGGGACTGATTTGGTTTATTTTGGTGAATGAGATTACTAACTAATAGCTGTTTCCACTACTATTACCACTACTACTGGTACTATTATTGCTAATTAGATAGACGTCATTTTGCATTTGTCAGATCTGTCTTTATTTTCCAATTATTTGCGTTTTGGTAACAACCCATGTTACTTTTTAACCACGACGACACTTGACGAGCACGATACTGGCCCTGGCTCTCTTACCATTGATTAATTCCCATCTTTACCTCGATATACTCCCTCTTTATCCCTTTGACTACCCTCCTCCCACAATGCTCCCCCGCCTCTTAACCCACCTCCCTCCGACCTCTCGCCCCCGCCACCATCTCCCTCCCCATCATCATCACCTTCACCCGCCCCGCCTCCTTCCAATCATATCGCCTAACGCCCACCGCCATCGATGCCGCCCAATTATCCGCCGCCGACGTTAAGAAGTTCGCCGCGGAGAAAGAGCAAGAGAAGAGCCATGGGGACCGACAGTCAGTTGGACCGTTGGGGTTGGGACAGACCGCACAGGTTGCGAAGCTGAGTGTTGGGAAGGCTGCAATGGTGATGACTTCATCTATTACTTCTTCGGTTGTCGCCTCATCACCAGCGACCGCCCCGGTACTTGTTCGGGAAAAACCCACTAATGAATCCACAACCGCCACCCCGACCAAAACCTTCAAGCCGATCCCACCTAAGCGAATGTCCCGCCTCCGGACTCCCCGAAAATCTGCTATCACGCTCACAGCCCGGGCCGTCTCGCAACTGCGCGAATTGCTAGACCAGCCGAATCCGCAGATGATCCGTGTAGGTGTACGGAACCGCGGGTGCTCAGGGTTGGCGTATCATTTGGAGTATGTGGAAACACCAGGGGCATTTGATGAGAGGGTAGAGCAGGATGGGGTGGTGGTGCTGATTGATAGTAAGGCGTTGTTTAGTATTATTGGGAGTGAGATGGATTGGCAGGAGGATGAGTTGGTGGAGAAGTTTGTGTTTAAGAATCCAAATATTAGTAAGTCTGATGCATATGGTTCTATGAGAGAATAGAAGCTAACTAGTTGTAGAGAACCAATGTGGTTGTGGAGAGTCATTCATGGTGTAGCCTGACACAGCCCTTGAGCCTACCACGACTCCGACTCGGCTCCGATACGACATGCAATCACGACTTGATATCAACTTTCCTGATTCCCTTTCTAATCTCTTCTTTCTTTTGTTTCGGGGTACTTTGGCGTTCTTTGGTTATCTATCTAGGCTCTCAGCCTCCGGTCTCCCGGCCATCTGTTTCTCCGAGGTTTCGGAGATGACTAGCCGGTGCAGACGTGTTCACGTTTGACTATTTGCTGTTTCTTGTTTCTTGTTTTGATTATTTTTCTGTTTGGGCTGAGTAATTTGCTTCTAATTATGAGACTGGTTTCTATGATATCATTAATATATATATGCATTAAATGTTCAGATGTCATCTGCTTCTTGAGGGATGTGCTGGGATTATATAAACCGATGATGTCATCGAGTGGAAACAGGGTTATAATATAGGGTTAAATATTCAATATTAGTCACCGGGCACGTAGAGTGGACGCGTTGGACAGGGATGTGAATGAGTAACTGGGGAAACAATGTAGGTGTTAATAGATATTTGGATTAGAGAATTCTTGGTGGTACATGTGAATTAAGACATGTAAAGTGAGGACTAAAGGTGAATTTAATACTTTTTGATGCTATCTAGCTGTTTATATTCTAATTTTGTTTATAGAATTCCATATTTTCACAATGCCCGCAATCAACTGCCCCGCCTGCAACAAACCCGTTCTCGAATCAAACATCAATCTCCATCTCGACTCCAACTGCATTTCACACATCTTCAATCCATCGGCCTCCCAACAACCGTCATCATCCTCTCAATATAAAGAAAACCAAACAAATGCATCCTCGACCAAACATGCCGCCGGCTTCTTCTCAACACCAATTGCTAAGAGGCAAGCGACACTACAAGCCAAGCAGACGCCCGTAGGACTCCAGAGTACGGGGCCGATCGGTAAGGGGATAAGCAACGCGGTAGGGAAACGGACGTTCTCGGATCGTGATTCACCAGTGACATCGGGGCCAGAGACGATTGTAGAAGAGTCAGGGATGGGGAAGAGGAAGGTAATGAACGGGAAGAGAGTGAAGAATATGAAGGGGGTTCCGCTTGCCGAGAGGATGAGACCAATGGACCTTGATGGTGTTATTGGGCAGGATTTGGTTGGGCCTAAAGGGGTTCTGCGGGGCTTAATCGAAGCGGATAGAGTACCGTCGATGATATTATGGGGGCCGCCGGGAACGGGGAAGACGACTATTGCGAGGTGTATTGCGCGGATGACGAATGCGCGGTTTATCGAGTTGAATGCCACATTATCTGGCGTTGCTGAAGTAAAAAAGATTTTCGACATGGCGGGGAACGAAGCAAACCTTACTGGGCGACGGACGATTATCTTTTGCGATGAGATCCATAGATTTTCGAGGGCACAGCAGGAGGTATTTTTACGACCAGTGGAGAATGGTGGCGTTGTGCTTGTCGGGGCTACCACGGAGAATCCGAGTTTCAGGGTAGGGAGTGGCTTGTTGAGTAGGTGTCGGGTGTTTGTGTTGGGGAAGTTGAAAGCGGAGGAAGTAACGGGGATTCTCCGGAGGGCAGTCGGGGAGACGCTCGGTTCACTTGATGAGGATGAAGAGGATAAAGAGAAAGTTGGGAAGATTATGAAGCAAATGGCGGACATCTTGGATGATGAGATGATCAAGTATTTGGCAACGTTTGCGGATGGTGACGCAAGGACGGCCCTCAATCTCCTAGACCTCGCCCTTAGCCTCGCGATGAGTCCCTCCGGGACAACGAAATCCGCCGTCAAAGCGGCGTTGGCCCGCACACTAGTCTACGACCGAGTCGGCGACCAACACTATGATACAATCTCCGCATTCCACAAATCAGTTAGAGGAAATGATGCTGACGCAACGTTGTATTATCTAGCTCGGATGCTAGAGTCCGGGGAGGACCCGTTATTCATTGCGAGGCGGATGGTCGTGATTGCAAGTGAGGATGTTGGGTTGGCCGACAACACGATGCTCCCGTTAGCAACGGCCGCGTATACGGCCGCGCAGCAAATTGGTCTTCCGGAAGCTCGGATTCCGTTAGCCCACTGTGCCGTTGCGTTAGCCCTCGCACCGAAATCAACAAGGGCCTACCGTGGCCTCAACGCAGCAATGTCGTGCATCAAGGAAACTGAAACTGGCGACGGAGGCTTGGCGATCCCGCTGCATCTCCGCAATGCGCCGACGCGCCTGATGACGGAATTGGGATACGGTGTCGAGTACAAGTACCCGCCAAATTACAAGGATGGCAAAGTGAAGCAGGAGTATTTGCCAGAGGGATTGAGGGGGAGAGTATTTTTGGAAGAAGGGATTTGGGGTGGAGGTTGATGGTGACTTGGAGAGGTGATATGGGCTGCAGGAAGAAAGAGTGTGTATATAGAATATTATAGATGTATTACAATTAAATTAATTATTGATTACTAAGCAAATATATAATCTACTGCTGTTGGTCCTTGGGCCTATTCTTACTTTCCAAGACACCCCGAAGATCCCCGACTACAGTCCTCGCTACAACCTTCAAGACACCCCGTTCCTCGCCTTCGCGGAACCGTTCCCACATATCTAGGCCATCCTTTGCTTGGATACTCAACGTCTCGTACCCTTTCTTAATGGTCTCGGAGACAGCAGCAGGTGTCAGTTGACCGGTTGACGAGGAAGACAGTAGGGTTTCGTAGTGGGCGGTAACGGATAGGAGGGTTGTGATGGGGGAGGTCTCTGGGAGGGAATAGAGGGACTTGAGGGATTGTAGGGGTTTTGATGCTTCGAGGAGTTTGTAGAAGAGGTCGTCGTAGGTGGAGGGGAACGGTAGGAAGAATTCTCCAGCTGAGAGAGCTAATGTCAAAATGGTTGTTGTGACTGTCGCGAGTGTATCAATGTGCGGTAGAGTCGACAATGCCCCATGATATTGTCCCAAAAACTTGACAACGGTCAACAGGGCTTGGAAGACGTAGGCGAAGTGATATGTTAGGCGGGTATGGGTCCGGGATAGGTGGCTGAGGATCCGCAGGATGATCCCAGTGGTCAGGAGGTACAAAGGGACGTCTAGGCGTTTGCGGAGATTGTGCGTTAAAGCCGTAATGCAGATGTCGAGGATGTGACAGGCTAGCACACGAGGGGTTGCGACGTGTGGGAGGTGTGGAGCGCGCTGGCGGCATAATCTGACGAGGCAGAGTGACTCTGAGGTGCAAAGGCGCTTGCAGATTGCGGGGTCTTCGGTCAATAGACGTAGGGTCATGAGGTTGACTGTTGCGTAGTGGGTTGTTCTTTGCGATAGATACGCGTGTTGGAGGAGATATGACGTCAGGGATAGATATTCGGCAAATGGAGTTCCCGGTCCCGGTATCTTCGGATCCGCATTTTCTGCAGTCTCTTCTACTGTCATCGTGACAAACGAGACACAAAACAACTTGTTGACTACAGCAAAATCGTAAACGCCCAGTAACACCCCGCGTCACCCCCAGGTAGCTCCCTCCACACAGCCTTCTTCCCCTCATCACCCAACTCCTTCTTCCCTCCCCCCGTCAACATCCCGAAGGCACCCCGATTGTCCAACTAGACACGGCATCATCTTGTACGGCGACAAACGGCGCCCTCAGTTCCCGACATGTCCTTCCAATGGTCCTTCCAATGATGGAAATGGTCGTTTCGTTGATGAAGTCAGCGAGGCGCAGAGTGTACGGGTTCCTGAACTCGAATTTGTTGTAGTTGGAGAGTAAAGAAATCAACAAGAACGGCGGAAGAGTAATTTGGCTAGTAGGTGTGTTGAGGTCATAGATGTACTAGCGAGTGTCAGTCAGCAGATCAACTTCAGGAAAGAACTCGGGTACAGACCTTCATGACGCCAGGGAAAAGATCACGCTGGATAAGGTATGTAGCTAATGTTCCGCCCCAGCTCCCGACAGCGATTGATAGTAGGACTTCAATAGCCGTCGCCCGGATCTCAGACGTTGGCCCGGAACGTACGAGGGCTTCGAGGGCGCCGGTGAGCCCTGGGAGAACAGTATCGATTGTGTCTAGAGGGGCTAGTAATGACAATGGGTCAGATGTGTGGGGAAACTTCTTGGGGAGCGCAGTGGTAAAGAGGACCGATAACGTCACCAGAGTGTTCAGCGTTGTAGAATTGGACGGAGCAGCCACCAGGGACATCGGTACCATTGGCCCGTCAAGTCTCGGCGACGGCATAGGCGACGGCCCCCTACTCGCTCCGCCTACCCGCAACCTCGGTATCGCCGCCCGCAATACTTCTAACGCTCTAACAACAATCTCTTGTGTAGTCTCCTGGTGCATCAACAGCGTCGTCGGTGCCATCGCCCCGATGATCCTCGCAAGCGCCGCCCGGGACGGAGGCAACAAGAACAACTCGGCCCAGAGGCTCGCAGGGTACGGAGGTGGGTTCACGGGGAGGGGCGTGGGGAAGAGGGTTGTGTAATGGGTGTGGATTTTGGGGAGGAGGGTTGGGGGCTTGGCGGGTGAGGGGGGATGGGTCCATGGTGGTGGTGGGGAGTGGGTTAGGAGGAGGGATTAGGCATTGGGCGGTGAAGAGCAATGATGGTCTTGAGATAAAGTTGGTTGGTTAGCGTTTGGTCAAATTGGAGATGGTTGAAAGAAGAGGTGATCTGAAGTTGGTTGAACCAAGAAAAGCTTCAAATTGAATGTCAGCTGTCAATCTCATGAGCTCCTTCCCTCTTTCATTCCTTTTCAATGGAGCTAGGTTGACGTGTTAATAGCAACCCTATGTATCAAACATATAGGGTTAATGATATCCTAGGATTGATGTGAAAAGGAGAGCTACCAACTGTTACTCAAAGAAACAAAAAGATTAAGAATATATATTCGGATTTAGAAAACACATCTGGGCCATTAAAAATCATTATCAACAGAAAAAGAAAGACTCTAAAACTCCATACAATCTCTATCATATGCCATCATGTGACCATCTTCCATGTTGCCTCTGACCTTCAATTAACTTCTGCTTTCGAGCTGATCTCGTAAGATATGTATGCTAACAGCTTTCCCTTGGTCACGCTCTCTCCCTCATTTCCCATCCCATCGGCTCATAGCTCTCCAGATCCGGACATTGCCGGCCCCACTCAAACACGTATTCTCTCAAGGCCCTCCACCGCGTACACCGTTTCTCTTCTGGGACCCCGTGCTCCTCCGAGTCGAAGGTCCGACATTCTTTCATCCGAATAGCATCATCCTTTCGGAGATCTGCTAGTGAAACACCCGTGATCTTCGACAATTCCGGGTCAAAATAAACGGCCGTTGGCGGATATCCCAAAGAAAGATAATTAAATACTTGCGTAACAAACAAATCATCAAAATGCTCCTTAACCTTCCTCTCTTTCGACGCCCTTGCCTCTCTCTGCGCCCTCTGCGCCAAAAATAACGCATCCTTTGGAACACCTAGGCTCATCGGACTCACCAAGCTCCCGAAGGCTGCCGCAAGGGGGTCGCCCGGCGGCAACTGCTCGCTAGGCGTTGCAATATAGGCAACGGAACCCTCGGGGACATACGTCGTTCCATCAGGACTCGATTTCCGGTAGCAGGTTCCCCGCCATAAACCCTTTGGTGTTCCTGGGTGTGACGAGTCCGAGGCCACCAGGATCTCCGGAGGCACCGTGCTGTTCGTAAGTGTGTGTTTTGGCGATGGACACATACGGAACGTCAGCCCAGCTCCTAGCATTGGCGGGCTCGGCCCCAGTCTCTTAAACGGGTCAGCCAACGGTAACCCGAACTTCCGGAACCCATCAAACGGATTTGCCGGCGGTCGTCCTTGTGTAACTGCCGGCTGAAACTGCGGAACATCCTCAATAAACACATCCGACTCCGACGACAATGAATCCCTGGCACTCGTCAACCACATTGGGTCCAGCGGTGCCATCTCCATATCGTTGTCTGGCAACCCCATATATTCATCCACCGAGTCATCGTCTACCGCGCACTCAGCCATCTCCGTGTCCTCATTCTTAGCAATTGTGTGTTCTTGCATTTGCTTGTGCCACCACCCGAGATCCGACGACTTCCGGCGGCGCCCGAGCGTCACGTGTTCGGAGGGCGGTGCGTCCGGATGTACTTCCTCCTCCGAGTCTTCCGAGTCCCGGTAATAGAAATGGGCGATGGGGGCAGACGCTTCAGCGTTCGGGAAGACAGCAAGGGCGGCAGCTCGTATCTGGCGTTCAGCTTCGCGGGCTGCGAGCTGGAGGAGGTAGTCTGAGAACGCAACATCTTCCGTTTCTCTGCGGGTGCGCGCCGCCGTGTAGACATTCCCGGCGATCACGATTGGGTTCTCGGCATGATGTTGGTCACGTTTGCGAAGACGTATGTGGTGCGGTTGGTAGATGTGGTTCGTATACGGCGTGATATCCGTCTTGTCCATCGGCTTCGTCGCTGGCCTGAGATCCCCTATGCGCCGCGCACGCCTTGTCGACTCGACCAACTGCGGAGCAAACCGGCGCCGCAGCTTCACGGCCGGCTCCGAATTCGCAACAGGATCCTCGACGTGCTCGATGGTCGGGTAGTGGGTGGATTGCCGGGTTGGGGCAGCAACCGATTCGGATGGGCTAGAGGGGGGAGTTTGGTCAGGGGTGGGGTTGGCGGGGGGTTTTGAAATGTGGGCAACGCGCACTCGTTCGTAGGTTGTTTCGATGGGGATGGGGGCAAAACGGCGGCGGGGAGGGGCCACCGCGGGGGCAAAAGGGGACGATGTGTTGATGGTCATTTTGGCCGGTGGTAGTACTTTGGGTTTAAAGGGCCATTATGACGAAAAATAGACAATAGAATAGACGAATTGTGAGTTGATAAAGGAAAATATATACAAAAAGAGATAGACAAAAGGCAACGGGAGCAAGTGAGACTAATGGCGCAGTCGCTAGTGACGTTCAATGATTAATTGATTGAACTGGAAGGGAGTTGGGCTCTAGTAAGTTAGTGGGGAAGGAGAGCAGGAGCCACTAGATAGCCAATTTAGTAAGTACTAGAATAAGACGAGCTAGGATTGAAGAAAGGAAAGAACCACAGACTGACGGTCAGAGAATGACAAGAGCAGCTGATAAAGGGGACAAAAGGGAGAAAAAGGAGGCTGTACGAGCAGAGATTGTAATGTAATGACGATAGTTGACGATAATGAGCATATATTGTTTTAGATGTTGTTTGCTTGTTTACCTAAATTTATTCTTAGATTTTTGTTTTTCTCAGACTATTCCTATTCCATAGCCTCATTTCTACTTCTTTTCCCCTCTTCTAGTCAGGTACATTAATGCTATCAGGAAGAGGTTCTTTTACAGGGTTAGATGTAATTTCTAATTAAACTAGGGTTATACACAGAAATGACTAGTCATATGACTTGGTCTGAGATAGTAGCCTTCTTTGAATCTTCGAATTGGGTCCGATGAGGGTTCTGTAGATTGGCCGAGATTAGAGTGTCTTGTTGGAGAGAGACATGATATTGGCGGCGCCATGCATAAAAACCGGGAGACACGCGCCGTAGCAGAGGGCTTACCAATTATTAGAATTTCTAGAGAATAATAGAATAATAGAATCAACACTTGGTTTTCTGTCGTCTTCGTTGTCTACGAGAATCCTCTTGGTTTCTTGCTCTTTGGCTGACGGTGAAATGACGATACTTTCATTTCCAGATAAACTTGGAGATTCTCGTCAACTAGGTTAGCTTCTGGAAAGGACAAGGTCTAGACTTATGAGAGGAAGTGGTTCAATTTAATTAAGGAGATTGTCAATTCACTTTGTATTTATTATTCTTTTGCATGTAGTTGCTTTGATAATTGAGGATTATTCTTGGAATATTCTCACAAATTTTGTAATACTCCAAATATTCTTATCATTGTCTCCGACCCTTCTCGTACAGTTTGCTTCGGGTGTTTGCTCGCTATCATCCACTTATCCTTCTCTTGTTTCATCACACCCACTATTGCATCTCTGCATCTCTTTGCATCGAATAGACTTTCTTATCTTTTCTCATTATTGTCTCCGGTTTTATTTGTTATCTTTTTCATTTGTTTGTATTTGGACTTGGGAGATATAGATTGATAAGTGTTTCGATCTGCCTTGATTAGATTTTTGTTTATTCTTTATTCTTTTATTTTAAGTTGATATACTGAGATTATCTGTTATTCATTATCTACTACTACTACCGCTAATACTGGTACATACTACGACATCACCAACAGCGCGACGAGACCCTGAGCTACAACCACGCTCATCACCTTGATATCATACATCACCACTACGCCAATATCCTTAACTAATACACCCAACCACACACGCCAAAATGCCCCTCCAACCATTTGTTCCATCTCTCTTCAACTCCAATATCAACACCTCCAACACTGTCCTCTCCCGCCCCTCCAGCTCCGCCTCCACAACCGTCCCCGTCTCCCCCCCTCACAAGTCCATAATGCGCGTCACTGCCCAAGCGACCACTTCCCACAAAAAGGTCCTTTCGGAAAGTCTGGCCAAGGCCGATAGACCAAGTGTTTCCGTGATCGTTAAGGGCTTGGAAATGAGGACGGCAAAGGAAATTGAGGTGGCGAATCGGGTTGAGACGGAGATGGAACGGGACAAAGATAGAGAGGAGAGGATAGCGAGAGGAGAGTCCGTTGAAGGTATGTACATATAATATCATGAACATAACACAAAGAAGCCAAAGACGTAGAGATCACCAGTATGTATTGGTCGGTATATATAGACAGAGAAAGTCAGCACAGGCAAGAACGAAATGGTCAGACTGGTGATTGGCCAATTCTCGCAACCCCTTCCTATTTTGACATTTTTCATCATTCTTTCCTTAACAACCTTACAGTCAGTCCCTACTCATGATTGGACGTCTACACGGGAGAATCTCTCATTTCCTTCCTAAAATACTTTCGTCTGCCAAGTAGAGTTTTCATCATGGCATTCCACAGTCAGCAGAACATCATGACCACACTCTTTTGTCTCTTCTAGCTGCCCCTAGTCTAGAGAGCCGTAGTCTTGTCCCGCCCTGGTCTGTCCGTTCATGTGCTCTGTCTACCCTTCGGCTCTCTGCACAGTCTGTTTGTCATATCCCATTCCACCAAGGAATGAGTGCTTTTTGCTCAGCCTCTAGCCCTGGTGGCCCCATTTGCTTCTGGTATTATATTATGCTGTCCACTCTAGTTGCAACATTGGTTCCTAGATGGGTGCGGTGGGTCTGCATCCTGATTCCTAAGCTCGTATTCTGCGTGCATATAGGCACAATAAGCTTAGCCAAGGAGCGCATTCAGAGATGGAAAACGATCGGGGAGCGAGGGCTACCGTGTTACGATCTCTACGATGGCGAATTGTGGCTCGTTTATTTTTATTTGAAGCTAGGATTAGCATTGTTTGACTGACTAACTATTGATTCTTTGCAGACATCGACGCTGATGCCGACGAACACGAATATGACCCTATTCCAAAAATAAATCCTTCTGCTTCGACTACTCCTAATGCCACCGCTTACGCCTCTACCGCTGACATCCCAAATACTACCACGGCCACCGTTAACACTACTTTGGCTGCCACAACCGTATTAAAGCCTTTATCTGTTTCTGCCTCGACTACGTTCGATAAAGCTTTGTTATCGGCAGTTGCTGATGTTCCCCAGCATGAACTGTCTCCTATTTCGCCGAGTAATCTGGGCTTGAATATCGACTTTAATCACGATTTGGATTTTGAGGGCATTAGAGGGGCATCTTTGACTTTGCAGCAACAGCAACAACAGCCATCTATCAGCAACCATAGCCTCTCGCATTCTTTTTCACGCTCTTCGATCTCTTCTGTTTCTACCTCGACTTCAGCTATCCAACAACTCCAATCTCAAATCAACACCCTATCCGCCACTACTCAGTCTACGACCCTCCCACCGCTTGTGCGCACCGTATTGTCTAACGGCTCATTGCCCATCCGCCATCCAGTTCCCGACGTCCCTCCCCGGAGCACAACGACGCGGGAGAACATCGCCATACTCGAAGCAACGGCTGTCCGCTTGTCTATGACCAGTTCCATCGACGAGGCCATCAGAGATCTCCACGGGGAACTCAAGAGAAGTGATAGTCGTCGGTCGTCTTTGCTGGCGGCGTCGTTACGGGAACAACAGGAAGGGAACTTGCCGGTTCGCAGGGCGTCAAACGCTAGTTCAATTGTTTCAGTTAATCACGCTGCGAGGTACGGTGGGTATTCGCCTGGGGAGTTTTCAGTGTCTGTTGGGAGTTCGCCAAGTGCGTCGGGTGTCAAGAATCGGTTACGCGCTAAGTCGGAATCCGAGTCGTCGGTTGTCTCGAACTTGGCGGCTGTTAGTCTTTCAAGGAACGGAGTAGGGAAGACGTCTGTTCGGAGTAGTCAGAGCCGGTCACTTGCTGGGATTGTTGAAACTGCGGCTGATTACATGGAGTCTGTCAAGGAGGTTTCCGGGGCTGATAGCGCTGGGAGGACAAGATCTTTTGGCGAGGGTGCTGAGACATTGAGTATTGGCGGTGATAGTACCGGACATGTCCCCACTGAGGCTTCCGCTGCCGGAGCTATTGTGAATGGGAACGCCAACAACAAGAGGTATTCTTCGGCGTTGCAGAAGATGCAGGAGGAACAACTCCAGGCAGCGATGGTTCAACATCAGCAGAAATTGCAATATAGACAGTCATTGTATGGATACGAGATTCCACAGCAACTTCAGCAGCAGTCGGGTCAACCTCAGGGGAACTATGGCTATGACCAGCAGCATCAGCATCATCAACAACAGTATTACGCTAACCAACAACAAACCCCTGTGCCTTATGCGCACCAACCACACACTGCCGATCCGAACCGTCGGCCATCGACTGTGTCCATTGCCAATTCGGAGCAAAACAAAGACATATTCGGCGACTTTGACGGCATCCATTGCAATCCTGAAAACGACGAGAACTTGATAGATGATGACCGGGTGACGATCAACGGCATGCAAATGCAGCCTCTGGACCTTTCCGAGACCATCAACTTTGCCAATCACGATGCAAGTGGTTTGAAATTAGATCCTAAGTTGCAGCCATTCCAGTTGCCTGTTGGCGCTACCGGAGAGTCTGTCGAGGATTCGATAAAACAGCCCCCGCAGACGAACCCGGGACCGGCACCATTGAGACAGAGTGTTGTGATGAATGCGATTCTGATGGAGGGGAGGCGGCAAAGTTACATGGATCCTATGACGGGGCAGGCGATGGACTTTTACCCGGCGCGAGTCCCGGTGATGCTGAATATCCCGCAGAAGCTTTCCAAGAAGCCCAAGGCGGCGCAGCGGAATGCCCGGCAAACCAAGGTGCTGAGCATGATGCCAACGATCAACAAGGAGTCAGCGCCGTGGCTGAATAACCCGACGAGACTGGAGACATATGAGCCAGAGGAGGAGGAACCGGAGCATGTGGATTTCCTGGGAAATCCACTGGAGGCGTTGGGTAGCGAGGGTACTAATTACAGTCCCGATGCGCTGACGGGGGGTTTGCTGCCTGCGGAGGAAGCTGCGTCGGCGGCGGTGCCGCTGTCGGGGCCATTGAACACGGGCATGTTTGGTCAGAATTCGATGAGTCCGTTGGGGTCGTCGGCGATGTTGTCCCCGCCGTTGGACTCACCGGAAATGGGGTCGTGGGATTCGTCGGATGGGCATGGACCGGCGCCGGCGGTTGTGCATAGGCAGAAGAAGAGGGCGTCCAAGTTGCCGCCGCAGTTGCGTGCAACTGTGTTCTTTGAGATGCCATCGACGACTACCGACATCAAGATTCAGAATGGGTCGGCGAGTGAGACGTTGAATGAATTGTTAGATGCGTCGGCAACGGCGCCGGTTAGTGCGTTCACGGACCATTTAGTTGTTGGGAAGCTGGGCGTTGAGGTCTACGGGAGGAACCGCAAGTCGGTTGTTCCGGACTATCGGCCGAGAACGGGCAAGGAAAGGAAGGGGGAAATGACGTTTGGGGCGGGGATGCGGAAGCCGAGGAAGTTGAAGAAGAAGGGGAGCCAAATGTCGATGGATATGCTGGGTGATGAGGCGATTGAGGGGGAAAACGGGGTCCAGACAGTGAAGAGGACGACGAGGCGGCTAGGTCTGAGTGACTCGGGGACAGAGAGCGAGGATGAGGATGAGCGGAGCGCGCTCCATCCGGATGGTGAGGTTGAGGGCGATGAGAAGGATGAGTTTGGAAATGCCGCCGATCAGTACTATGGGCCGCCGACCACACTGCTGGCCGAGTTGCAGCTTCGGAAGCAGCAGCAAAAGATGCGTACCAAGAACTGGTTTGCTGACGGGATGCACTCGACGTTGCTTGAACTCGATGCTGTTGCCGAACGTCAACGGCAGAACCGCCTGAACGGAAAAGTTAACCTTGCCTGGGAAGAGGGCGCCGATGAGATTCTTGCCGAGTCCGAGGATGAAGACGTACCGCTTAATGTTTTGTTTGCTACTAAGAAGGCCGGGACGAAGAACCTCGGGGTTGCCGTTGCAGAGATGGCGAGGCCGATGGGCTTGATGGAGAAGAGGGAGCTCGAAGAGAAGGAGACTTTGGGTGCCCGGAGACGCCGGTTAATGGGTGGGGATATTCCGATGAGGGCAAGCATGGTTGACTTAGTACAGATGCCCAAGCCGGAGAGTGAGAATGATGATGAACCGTTAGGGGCTAGAAGAGCCAGACTCAAGGGCGAGGCACTGGCAAGCGTTGCGACAGAGGAGAGGCCGGGATCGAGTGGGTTTGCTGGTGAGTTGTTGGCGCAGTTTGTGGACCCGGAGAAGAAGGAAGAAGCAGCGGCGGTGGCGGCGTCAAAAATGACTGCTGTTCCAGTGAAGACGGAGACGCCAGCGATTGAGGAGGAGGAGACTCTGGGTCAAAGGAGGAAACGGTTGCAGGCCGAACGTGAAGCTGCAGCAGTTGTAGGCGGAAGGTTTGGATCAGGGGTGCGGTCTACGGCCGTGGACCCGGGGTTGTCGGGGATTCTGGCGGCCTATCCAGTGGCGAACGGGAGTCGGTTTTACGCACAGCCGACGAGAAATAGCCAGTATGGGGCGCCAGCGGGTGGGTTCAAGGGTGGCATTTATAATACGGGAGTGAGGGCGAGTGTGTCGAATGGAAATTTGGCATACGGGGCGAACGGAACTGGGGTTAACAGGATGCCGTATGGGGATGGCAGGGGCAAGAAGTCAGGGAATTTGGGGCAGCCAGTGCCGGGGTATGGGATGTCTGTGGGGAAGCAGATTGATGCAGTGGAGAGATGGAGGCAGGGGGTGCAGTAAGTGGAGGAGGTGGGGGTTTCTTTTGTGGGGTTCTTTTGTTTAGATTTAGGGGTTTAATGGATGTGATTGATTGATTGATATTGTTTTTGTTGATATTGATATTGATGTTTGTGTTCGTCGAGGTGGTGTGGTGACACAGGACTCGGGGTTGATTAGGAAGGAACAGATGGGTGCCTAAGTTGTATGAGATAGGGGATATCTAACAAAGAAATAGGGCGTTCTTTGGCAGAGAGAACTGACTAGGGCAAAAATTTATCTTGACGTCACTTTACATTATACATTAAAAGGTTTATGTGTGTTTATTGTTTCATTATTAAGTACAATCCCAGTTACTATCTTCCCTTTCCATCTCACCCATCTATCTAGATCTTACATACAAGGCTACCCTACATTGTCATTAACCTCATGACATCCCCCGTGCTCTGCGTCGACACAACGAGACCAGCGACAGCCGCGGACGTAAGCGTCGACAAGATACCTGAAAGGAGCGCAGAGAAGGCAATGGAGGCAATGTCGCCACCACGGGAGGGCGCAAGCTGGGTGAGAATGCCGATTTGGACACCGAGGGAGCCGATATTGCCGAAGCCGCAGATGGCGTAGGTGCCGATGAGGCGGGCGCGGGTGGATAGGTCGGTGGTGGCGACCAGGTTGGTGAAGGCGACGTATTCGTTCTGGATGGAGTTAGTATTTGTGTATACAGAGATAGAGGTTAAGGAGTTGGAATGTACCTTGATGATCTTGATGGCAATGATTTTGGAAATGACGTAGAGAGAGTGGTCACGCGGAACACCCAAAAGGAAGACAACCGGGTAGAAAATGTAGCTGATGATTAACTCTAACGATAACTTCGGGTTCGTAATGTTCATGTATGATCCCCACCAGCCGAGGAGGCCATCGATCAGACCAACAAAGGCAAGGATACACATAATCGACCCCATGATTGTCCCGGAAATCTTGATACCAAAGTAGGCACCATTGGCAAAGGCGTGCAGGGCGTTCTGTGCATCCTGCTCCTCATCCGGCGGGATCACGACCTTGCCGGCGGTGAGCCTCTCCTCGGTTTCGGGGAACCGAAGCTTGGAGATGGCCAGGGAGGCAGGGATCGACATTATACAGGCGGAGACCATGGCCTGGGCATTCAGGCCGAGACCAATATAGGCAACCAAGACGGAGCCGGAGATGGTGGCGAACCCACAGGTCATGACTTGATGGATTTCGGCCTTGGTCATGTGCGGAACAAAAGGACGGACTAGCATAGCCGACTCACCCTGTCCAATGAACGGGGTAGCAGCGGCGACAACGGCCTCAGCACCCGACACATGGAGCGCCCAGAAAACAAAAGTGGCAAATTTGCTCACGAACCATTGGAGGACTCCAACGAACCAAAGGACCTGGACCAGCGAAATGAAGAAAATGATTGCAGGCAGCACGGTCAACAGGAACCACGGCTTTGCGGCGATATCATCAGTGGTCAGGAAGGCCACACCAAGCTTAGAGAAGCCGAGGAGATCTCCGGCGCGATCGGCGATGAACTTGAAGATATCGTAGCCAACGCCGGTGCGCAGGACAAATAGGGCAATAACGTACTGCGCGAGCATCCCGCCGATGACTGTGCGCCACTCGATGGCAGACCGCTTAACGGACGTCACCCAGAGAATCGCAATCATGACAACGAGGCCGAAGAGGGACACGGCGCGGTTTTCGCGGTTGTTGTCTTCCCATTCTTCGGTGACGAAGGTGCCGACGAGGATGACCGCGACAACTACGAGGGCGCCGGCGGAGGTCTGGAGCTTCGAGGGGATCATGGATTGGGTTTTAACGGCAGTGTTGAGCCAGACGAATTTGATGGGGCGGATCACGAGGGACGATGGGACATAGAAGAACATGATGCGCAGCATGATGGCGAGCCACAACAAGAACGGAATCACCCAATTCTTGTCGTTGCGATGCACGACGAGCGTCGCGATCCACCAGCCGGTGAACAGGGCCGCCCAGAAGAGATGAGAAACCCAGCGGTGCCGGTAGTGGAAGCGCATTATGAGACTGGGGGTGGCACCGGTGGTCGGCAGGGAAATGTCGGAGTGCGTTTGTTTTTCGGGGTCGGAGATCGAGCCGGCTTGGTGACTGGAGATGGATGGCGGTTTGCTGGATGCGGGCACGGCGGAGGTGGCTACAGCCAGGGTAGTGGTGGTTGTGGGCTCGGCCATCTTGAGAATGTGGAAGATGGGGGTGGGGGATGCTTGGGGGCAAGCAACGACCTGAGCAGGTGGAAGGTTGACTTCGCGGGAAGTAAGTGATGGATAAGATGGAGACTTGGTCTAGGGAGGAAAAGGGAAAAAGAACGGAAAGAAGTAGGAAGGATGGGATCGTGGGGAAAGTTGGGATGGTTTTGTATAGAGATGGTGATTACTTGGAGAGGTAGTCCGAATGCCGTAATCCGCTATCTATTTTTATTACTTGTGAAAGATAAACTATTTGCGAAAAAAACATAGTAAACCGATTATATAGCTGAATTTACATCCCATGTTTACTTAAAAAATCATCCGCTGTCCACTACAACCCTCCATTAAAAACCAGATCCTTATATCTCTTCTTTCCGCTTTGGAAAGTTATGTGTGCAAGACAGCTCACTAAACAGAAAGGACAGGTACGGACAGTGGTTACTGTTATCTTTTGCAGATGCAGGTCTTTTCTGGTTTCTTGGCTTCTTGGGTAGTTTCTAAGTTGGGGAATGACGGACTTGTTCTAGATTGGGAAGGCGGGGTGGGGAGGAGAGATAGAGATAGAGTACACAGTGATAGGAGATTTTAGAAGACATTGAGGAGATATTGGCTTGGTGATGATGTTTTTGAGATTAATTGGTGATAAGAAAATAGGATGGAGAATTCAATTAACTTTGCTATGGGCTAGACTTTGACTTGGAAGACGCTTGTTCGTGCCCTTTGTTGGCCTCCAACTCCCAGGTATGACTTCCGTCAATGACCCCAATGCTAGCTTATTGGGGCATCCTTCCCTCGGGAAATCAGTTGAATTCGTGTTTACAAATTTGCATTTAGTTAGCACTAGTCAATCGGCCGGTCTAGCTTGACGTAACTCCAAAGCCAAGGCCATGTGCAAATACAGCTAATCGCCTCGTTTCGTTATTCCGCTTAATTGTTTTTAACAATGTAAGTCCGTGCTTAACGTCGTAGCTTTTCTATCTTTTTGACTTCTGTCCGCTAGCGATGGGTGATCCCCGCCGCTGATAAGAACATGGTCCGAGTTGAGGGCACGGGCTGTTCAGTGGGAAAAATATCGCGGGAGAAGATTGGCGATTGATAGTCAAGATCTTTTACAACGAGCTGACAACATGAAAAGACGGGTGGAAGTCTGTTGTTTCTAAAATTAATTAAGCCCTGAGCCAACCAATCAACAACTTACTAATTCCGCCACCATCTGACCTGACTTGGCAATCACCCCACAGCAAAAGTCCCTTTGCTTCCTCAAATTCTTTTCAGCCCACCCAATCCGTAACAATTTTTCAGCCGTCAAATAACCTTTAGACATACATACATACACACTGCATACGACATGGCATATAGCACTCGCACTACTGCATGCTATCCCACACTGATAACATCCGGCCTTCGCGACTCCACCGTAGGATCCGGATTCCCTTCCTTGTCCCTCCAACTGATAACTGTTATTGGATTCTTTTTATTTTTCTTTTTCTCCTTAGGGACAAAGAGAAGGATATGATCGGTTGGACAATGGATGAATCCACTAGTGCTGGTAAGGCTACGGAGTGGCTACGACAGGCAAGAGGGGACACCAGATGGGAGGAGTCGGAGCGGTGGGAGTTCGCCAGGTTTCGTTCTCTTCTTGTTTCCTTAAGATAGGTATATATTGGACAAGAAGTGGATTACGTCGCCGTCATTTAATGTTTACTTTCTCAGTAGTTCAGCGTAGTTCTAAGCCATAGAAGAAACTATATACAACCCCATATCTATTAGGAAACACCATGACGTTCACCGACTTCCTTTTTTCCTCTTTCCTTTTTAGCAGGCAGGCACATTGTGGGGAAGTGATCGCGTGTTGGGTGGGGTGCTGGTGGCAGGTGAAAAACAAGAAATGGAAAGAGATTACGTAGGTGGTATTGGAAAATTTGGGAATTGGCAATATGATGATTAGCTGTGGGATTCGACGAGACGTGGTAATGATGAGTGCATGAATCACGAATTAGACTAGAGAGATAGTTATCTTGTGAGAGGGGACCAGGGATCCACATACAGTGACTGCGTTACACTCAGTAGATAATGGATTGGTGGGCTGGCTGGCAGGTCGATGGCATCAGGAACATCTAGGAACACCGCCATGGTTGGCGTTTTTTCACTCGGTCGTCCTTCTTTGAGATGACTATCTTCCGTAATAAACAAAACAAGTGACTGACTGATTCAGATCGCCAGGCTAGGTGATAGTGACGCGAACAGTAGGACGAGGAATTGAAGTGATAAGGACAGATTTGAGGACGAGACAAATAAGTGATTGGTGTCTTGGCTTGTCAATAACACCATGTGTCTGATGTACCACAGGAAGAGATATCGCTTACGATGTGACTACATACAAGTTAATCGGATCACATTGTATCGTTGACCTGTGATCAATATCGCTCGATATAGGAAATTAGACAAGACCCAACCAATCTCCACCATAAAATGTCCGCATACCATCACACCCGATAGGCCCAAACAGATATCCGTAGGCCCTCGGATCATTACTTTTGTTCCGCATTTTATATCCCTAATAAACATCACCCTGGGGATTCCTGTCTTGGCCAAAGTTTACATCATGCAGGAGGCGAGACATGAGATGACCTGAAGGGTGGCTGGCGGAGTGGAAAGATAACGGGAGAACGGGTAGGCGATGGCAGAGAGGGATGGGGAGAAGGGAAGAAGGGAAGATCGGGGTGGTGGGTGGGTGCATGGGACAAAAGTTCTGTTGGTTAGAGGGAGAGGGAGATAAGGAGATAAGGGATGAGTGTGTAATAAGGTGCTTCTAGAGAAACGTAGTGATGGAATTCAGGTGTTACGGGTCTGTAGCTGGTACAAGTGTTTATGCTGCCCCAGACCACCGGCGTACCATTACTAAAGCCAAAGCTATATTAGCTTCTCACTTTAACTCCAAATTCCATTTTCTAGGAACTAAGTGTCTTATTCCTTCGCTACTATGGACCGGTCTCTAAAGAGACCTGGAAGCTGGTGCTGGCATCAAGCATTGGCTTTTAGGGTAGAGAATTCAGAGTTAGCGTTGTGGCCTGAAGCCTGGGAGTAGCCTGGAAGAAAAAAGGGTGTCGGACGAGGGATCGAGTTTGGCTACGTTTGAATCAGTAGAGAGTCTAAAGGGAAGAATCGTGATCGTAGAGCGTGATCAATAGATATGAATGTCAATACTGTAGACACAACATATTGTGATACTGCTAGCCACCTACAAAAGTATATCCTAATATCATCTCCCACCAAACCCCAACACCAAATATTCGCCTCTTTCTCAGTTCAGCGAACCTTATCTCTTATTTGATGAACTCAGCACCTCAGTACCTTCCTTTTATGTCTCCCCTCGGTATCCCAATCCGTAAACCCAACATCATCACATCAACTCAATCCACCCACCAAACAAAACCAAAAACACAAAATTTGACCATTGCACTTACACAATAATCAAAATCGACAACCATTGAAAAATAAAAACGAAAAGAAGCCTTAAACACGTCCTTCCACCTTTTATACCAAAAACCACACAAGCCTCCATCTCTGAAAATATCGCTATTCCCGTTATGTCCCCGTCGGTTTTGCTCAAATGCCCCACTTTAAATTCACCCAAGTAAAATCTCTGCCGGTCTCCTGAATTAGACATTTTAAGATCACGTGATGTTTATCATGAAATGTGTAACAATGACATCACCAACATCATCTACCCAATAAATATCCATGAAAGACATAACATAAATTCATCACGAACAATAAACAAGAAATCCAAACCTAGTTATCTCCTGCCTAGACCTCCTCATCCCCATCATCCAAACTTGTCCGCCTCTTTGCCTCTCTCGCCCTCGACACCTGCCCGCCGTCCTCTCCCATCACAATAACCTCGTCCTCTCCTTCCACTGTCTTTACCTCTTCCTCTTTCTTCCCATTACTGCTTGTTACTCCTCCATTTGGTCCCGAGAACCCACTTTGTCCAAAGGGCCATAAACTACTCAGACTTTTGCTGCCCATCCCCACCGGGTGCACCGCCAACGGCTTCAAAATTCCCAACTTCGTAGTTCCATCCGGTGACCCCGGCGGACTCCGTGCAACCGTTTCATTGGCAACCGCAAATTCCCCAAACTCCTCCTCATCCACCAACTCGTCTGAATCCGACCCGTTGTTCCCGTCATCCTTCAGTGCATCTCTCCACCAGCCACCCCGGGCCCCAGATGCTTCTCTCCAGTTACCTCCGCTGTTCCCCTCATCATCCGATAAATCATCAACCTCATTCTCATCATCATCAAACGGGTTCCGCGTCGGAATCGATGACGATGACGGCCCAAAAGCATCCTCGACATCTTCCGGTCGGGCCTCTCCGACAGCCTCACTAGCCTCTCCACTCTCCTCTTTCTGCTTCTGGTGCATCACAAGTCTCGCCTGCAACTGTAATCTCGCTCTACTTGGCGCAACGTTCAGCGGTGGCGGAGGCGGCGGAGGCGGGACCAACGGAGGATCTCCATTGCCGGAGCCCATTGTGTTATTCAGCGGATCGATGTATGCGCGGAACTGCCCATCAAGGTTATAATTAGCTCGAGATTCGCGAAAGCCATCGGCATCGGTATCAGAGCCGGCATTCTCGGAGTGCATAATGCTTACCTCGTTGGCGACGTCCTCCTCTTGATCATTGTCGTTCTCATCATCCTCCTCATCACTCGACGACCCAAATCCGGACATCATGGTCCCAGCCGACAGCGCAAACGGCCCAATGCTGGCTCTGTTCCCACTATCGGCGGACATGCCAACCCCGGGCTCCATCCCCCCCGTCAGCCCGACCGAAGCCAGAGCATTAGACCCCGTGTTGCTCAGACCTATCAACCCGGGTCCGTGGCCCTCCATGCTCATGTTGTTTTCCCGCTGACTAATGGCATCCTCGGGCCTCACGCCGCCCAAAATTGCATTGTCCCGTTCACGCGTCTCAGCCAACGGACCGTCGACATAGTTGATCCACTCCTGGCTCATAACACGGTCAAGCACCAACTCCGATAACAGCTCCGGCGGGTGACGCTCCGTGAACTTGACAACCTCCTCGGCAATCAGAGTCAGATGGCCCATGTAGCCCATGCGCGTCTTGGTACGCGCCTGGCTCTCGTCCGACGCCACTTGGCCCCGGATGATGGCTGCCGTAATGTCTGCATTCTCAAAGAGCGAGATAGCTAGCGTCGGGTTGAAGCCGCGCTCCATCGGGCCGTTGAAGACCTGCTGCACAATATCGTAGACCACGTTATGCAGGAAGTTGTTCCATGGGTACGCAAAGAAGAAGGACAGGATCATCGGCACCACGTTGAACTCGACAAACTGCAACTTGAGCATATCGCCGACTACTGGAATAACCGGTGCCTGCTCCTCTGCCGGGGTTTCCGACGTCCCGGACTCCTCTGGGATGTCCCCGCCAGTACCAACGACCACCGACAAGTCCTCAATATGCGACCTCAATTGGTCGTCAAGTTGCGAGTCGCCGCCCAATCCTGTAGAAAAGGCAGACGAGTTCTCGGGCTCTGACACTTGGCTCGTATTCTTTATGTCGATGATGGACGCCTCGGGGGTTGTCGTCTCCAGACTCTCACAGCTAGCGTCGATGTCATCATCGGCCTCTGAGACAATTGATGGCTCGGGGACAACCTCTGTCTCCTCGGCCTCGTGAAGAGTCACGGCAATCGTAGTCGGCGCCGATGAAGATGAAACGGTATCGTCAGCGGGAGGCGCCGGCTTGATGGTAGTCGTTGATGCATCAACAGTAGCAAAAGCCTCCTCAGTTAAAGAGACACCGGAAGTAGTAGAGTCTTCTTCTGGAACGACGACAAGAGGCGCTACAACAGACTCTTCGTTAAAAGCCGGAGTCATCGTCACTGAAGGGTCCGAAGTCAACGCAGCTGGAGCAGAAGTCACCGACTCAATCTTAGTCTCCTCCTCTACATTCTCCACTTGTTCAATCTGCTCAATCTCCTTGTCGTCATCATTGTCGTTGACAAGACTCCGAGGATTCCCACTCAAAGTGATATCCTCCATCTTGTCAACAATCTCCTGTTCCTCAACTGTACTCCCTTCCTCGTCATTATCCATTATCATCGACACCTCGCCATAAGATGCTTCCTTAAAAGACAGATCCTCGACCGAGTCATCAACAATAACCAACGGAAGCTCTCCAGCCGAAGGCTCGTTCCCAACGGCCTCATCCTCATCACCTTCTTTGATATTGAGCCTCGGCGAACTCAATGGCTCATCAACAAAATCATCATCATCTTTATCTATAGAGGAGGACCCCGAGCCTCCCACCCCATTCGGGTCAGCTGCTGGCAATATATCTTCTTCGGCACGGACGTAATCATCATTAGAATTCTCCACCTCCTCAAAGTCATCATCGCGGTTCGTCACCTCCAGTCTGCGGCCGCTGTTGCCACTCTGGTCGCCTTCATTATGCAAAGAGCGCATCGTCAAATCGTCCCCGCCCATCGACATGTCGTCGCCCATGTACTGCGGATACAAACGGCCCTCAGACCGCAGTCTATGTCTCTCAATATCCCGGGCTGCAATCACCTCTTCGGCCCCCGGCTCGTTGAGCAAGCCCATATTAGAGCAGTGAAGCAACTCAGCCATCAGCTCGCACGTCTTGAAGCGGTCAAAGCCCAGCGGCTCCAGCTTATCGCCAAACGTCGACCCCACGGCATTCTGCTCGCACGGCGCCTTCATGATCAATCGCATAAAATCCGGCACGTGCTCCGCAAACAACCGCAGCAGCGTTCCAAGATAGATGGGATCCCGGCTCGTCGGCGGCGTCCCCACATCAGAGGCAACGTCCGGGTCATAGTCCGAGTTGTTCTTGCGGATGACCTCGATGACGATACCGACACCGACTGTCAGTGGGTTGCCGCCGCCTAGCATGTACGTAATGAGTTGCTGAACGCACTGGCGGGAGACGAGTTGGCGGGTTAGTTCATTGGGGCCGATACACTGTTGGTCGTTTTGCGAAGCGTTGGCCGAGATGGTGATGATGGCCTTGAGGAAGTCTCCGGCGGCCGTCTGGACAACCCAGTTGCGTTCTGGAGAGAGACAAGCCACGAGCGTGGGCACGATGTCTTGAGAGTATAGCCACTGCGAGTAGGAGTTAGTATATCACGTGATCGATTTCAATATCGGCAAAGGAACCTACCTCGACTATACCATGGCCACCGTCTTTTCTATCTAAAGCAATAATCTTCAGAAGCAAATCCATAATCATAGGGCTTTCAACATGTCTTAATAGATCACCAACCGCCCCCGGCATCCTCTTCAAAACCTCCACCATCTGCTCCGTCTTTTTATCAAACAAAGCCTCATTCACTTTGGTAAAGTAGCCCGCCTGCAATGGGTCCAGCGGCCCCGGCCTCTTCAAGAACTCCCAGAAATCGGGAAATAGCCCATCGTTCTCCATTAGCGCATCATATATCGACCACGTGTCTGACGAGAGGATCTCGGACGCAACGTACGCATAGCGGTTCCGCTTTTTATCGGGACTGTCAGCAGGGGTGTCCGCCGACGCAGATGAGGTGGCCCGGAGCCGTGAGAAGACGGGCGTTGGGCGACTAGGCAGATCTGACGGTGCTGTGGAGGCATCAGAGACGCTGGATGCCGTCCCCGATGACGCTGTCGATGAGGCATCCGAGTTTCCGACTGCTATGGACTCTTCCAACTCGACCGTTTTCTCGGCGTCGGCTCCAGTGACGGCCGGAGGTTCAACGGCTGCCGGGGCCACGATGTACTTCATTAGGGATTCAAGGATCCCATCATCGCGGAGGTACTCAACTAGGCGAGCGTTGTGTTGTTTAAGTTCTTGGATGAGGTCGGCTTCTTCGAGGAGTTCTTCAAGGGTGAAATCGCTTTTATCAAGGATGGCGTCGATAGTAGAGACGGCTGAGTAGTCGCCGAATCGCCAGAACATAGCTGGAGATATGTGAGATCCAGATAAGGTTGTAGATGGGTGTGTGTGGTGATAGGCAAAGGTAAAAGATAGATGTCTAGCTCGTTGTAGTCAATCCTATGAGTATCATGAAACAAAATTCAAAGACTCATCGCTAATAACAAAATATAGCTTTAATATCGTCAGCGCTGGCAAATCTCGTGATAATGAAAAGGGTTATTTTGCTATTCAAATCCGGCAATAAAGCTATCGGGAAGTTGAAGGCCGACCGCCCGTTTCTGGAAGCGGAGTCACCAGCATATTATATTAGGGTTTAAAGACCCTAGTTTGTAGTGGGCTGTGGTTGGCTGGAAATAGGGTGGAGGAAAGGCTCTAAGTGGTTGTAATTTAAGGGACTAGACGTTAGAGACAGGAAGTTACAGTAGACAAGCGCCCTATATTTCAGATGTTTCAAAGGGTGGCGGGGATGGTAAGGGTTTCTGGAATGACGTATTTTACAAGCAGCTGATGCCTGGTGAAGAAGATGACTAAGCCGTGAGAAGTGCCAAAGATGGGATGGCAGCAAAGACGACGAATGGTACTACAATGACTGAATATATGATGCAATTTGTAAGTTCAAAGAGAATGGAATTTGGTTTAAGTCGAGACTACCTGTCTATCTAGTCTATTTGTATGTTTTTTCAATAATCTGCATCAATCTACCCTCGATAGCTCCATTACAAGGGCTGCACCCTAGCTATATTTCAGTCACGTGTTCATATTTGATATCACATATTATTGAATCCTTATTTATAGTACCAGATATATTAACTATTGAACTTAAATCATACAAAACATTAACAAATAAAGAAATAGTAAATAGTATCAACCCTAACTATATCCCAGGACCGTCTTCCCAGAACACCAATCAGAGCCTTTTGTCATATAGACATAACCAGCCAACATCTTATATATACAGTGATGTCAATCTTTCATCGCCAATTTGTCTCCTCGCTTAAGCAGAGATACCGTTGAAGGCAATCAGGTTAGGCGAACCAGTACCAGGGCGTGTAACCACGTTAGCGGTACCGAGAGCCTTGAGTCTATTTTGAACATCAGTGGGCGAAGAAAGACTCTCTAGCGATTTCAAGTACAGAGAAAGACCAGCAACGTGGGGGCAGGCCATCGAGGTACCGGATATGGTATTAGTAGCGCTGCTGCTGCCGATCCAGGCCGACTTGACATCGACACCGGGGGCGAAGATGTCAAGAGACTGTCCGAAGTTGGAGAAAGTAGGGCGGCGATTGGACGAGTCAATGGCACCGACGGTGAAGGCGGTGGCGGCAGAAGCAGGCGAGTAGTTATCAGCATTGGAGTACGAGTTGCCGGCGGCGACAACAGTGAGGACACCCTTGGCAGTGGCGGCATCGACAGCAGCGTTGAAGGCGGTGGACTTGGGACCACCGAGCGACATAGAGATGACCGACTTGGCGGCGCGTCCGCTGGTACCAGTGATGTTGGCAACGGCCCACTCATAACCGTCCATGACGATCTCGGTGGTCGAATCACCAATGTCGAAGACTTTGATACCATAGACAGTCGCCTTCTTGCTCACCCCATACGTCTTACCGGCGATGGTCCCCGAGCAGTGAGTGCCGTGGCCAAAGTTGTCATCGTCGGTGGAGTCGGGATAAGCATTGTACACGAAGTGAGCGCGCCCTTCGAACTCATCGTGGTTAACCTTAACGCCGGTGTCAACGACGTAGGCATAAGTGCCGGCGCCAGAGGTCGAGTCGTAAAGGTAGTTGGTGGAGCCGGTGGTGCGGTGCGATATGGAGCCAAGACCCCAGGGGGCGTCGGACTGGGTCTGGGTGGCGTAGAGCTTCCAGACGTAGACGGGCTCGATAGCTTCAACCTAAAGAAAAATCGATTAGTAAATGTGTATGTCAGAGTATCGTGATGTTTTTTGCGATGTATCCTACCTCCTCGGAGTCACCAATAGTCTCCAGAGTCTCCGCATCAAACTCCCCAGAGTACCCCTTGAAGTTCTCACTCCAAACCTTGTCAACACCAGCAGTCGTCGATCTCTTCAGCGATCGTTTGTGCACAGCCGAAGCCCACTCCAAGTGCAAGTCAAGATCACGCTTAGAAGCTGAGTTCTTGAGGGTGATGATGAACTTGCCGGGGATCGTCTCGAAGCCCTGGGCGGTGGGCGTGATGGTGGATTCGGTGCGGGGAGAGGGCGCGGCGAAGGAGGGGATGGCAAGGGCCAGAAAGAGAACGAACTTGAAAAAAGTGTCATTTTGGTGGCTGATTAAGGTATTAAGAATATAGAAGTGGTAGTAAAGAATATGAAAGGAAGAGTCTGTGTAAGGATAGAGAGGAAAGAGTGAAAAAGATGGAAACAAGAGGATATCTCTATCTTTTTATATCCATTTTCTTCACACTCTACTTCTTGTGTTTCCACTTCATTATCTACTACTATCGCCTCCCGCTGATGACATCACATGTCTCTCTTCCTATATCGAGACTATCCTTCGACTAGCTTCCTCTTTTGGAATTGTATCCAGTCGCTTTTGTTTATCACCATTGACTGCCAAGAAAGCAACAGCCCGTCCGTGGTAGTAGGGCCCGAGCTTTGGAGGTTAAAGGAGAGGCATATTGAAGAGGGCCGAAAATATGCCACGAGGTAGTGGAGATGAGTGTTTGTTTAGATTTTAGTTGAAGAAACGAAGATATCAGGAGACGAGGTCAGATATTATCGAATTCCATGGCTAGTGACTTGAAAATTAAAACATTTGTTCTAAAAGTTATGATACTATCAACTACTTCAATACTAAGACAACATACACTGGATGCATAAACTCTACCTTAATCTTCACCTATTACCACCAACTACCAGGATCAAACCCTCCAATATATCGACAAATCTTCCTCTTTATATCAACATATATCAATTCTCATGGTCTCTCGTCGCTCCCGGCACACCCCACCCCCACTGCAACCTTACCCATCGACCTTCCCAATCCATCACTATCTGTGTGTCGGAGATCCCAGGGCATATGCTGGCTGCGAGTTGCCGGATGGCGGCAACGGCAACTGACGAGTAGTGACAGATGGGTAGGTTGTAGAGGAAGATTGATAACGAACTTGATAAATATAGATTGTGTGGATTTCTGCGAGGTTTCCATCATGAAGTTCTGGAGAGATATAGTACATAATGCCACTGATATTCCAACTGTCAAAATAAGGTTCATAGGATCTGTAAACACCTTTTTCTAACCACCAATACAATACCGGCCAAGTACCTATTTCTATTCCATCGCCCACAAAAGAAGGATCCACCTTGGCACTCTTGGCATCTCCAGCCAAGCCATCACCTGTTCTCCCCATCAAATCACATTACATCCCCACCACTTACTCCATCTCATCGCTAAACAAAAGTCCATGTTACCCTGCGTGTCTTTGCACTCACCTTCTTATCTCCCAAACACCTTTGCGGCTCCCCAAAATGTTTCCTCCTCTCCATATCGTTGTATCCATTTACTCATCGATGTCCCGTCACTCACCATCAAACTACCATCACGACATGTCGTTTACCTACATACCATGTGCCGTCCCTTCCATATGTCACGGGGGCCTTCCTATTTAGGACATAGACCCCATGGCTATCTAGACTCGAGAAAAAGTGGAAACTCGAGTCCACGAGGTTTCAGTGAACCGAGGAAGGAGAGACCAAAAGGTACGGGGTCTCGAGGTCTTCAACGACACGGGATGTCTAACTGCAAGATATTCAACGCCTGAAGGTAAATGAAATTATGTAAACAAGCAAACAGTTACATTATTGGTATCATATAAATCTATATCCAACAACCCAAATACTAACCCTTCCTTTTATATCCCTCAACCGCCTTCTCCATAATCACTAACCCCTTTACAAATTCATTCCGAACACCCTCTAGTTTCCTAACACCCTCCGGCACTACCGAGCCCTCCCACCATTCAAACCATTCCGCAACTTCTGCGTAATTGGCCTCTTCACCCATCCCCATCCACTCTTGAAGCCGTCCATGCCACATGGGGAATACAGAATTAATAATGACCTCGCCAACAGCGACGTCCCCCAGGATATCCCTCAAGCGAAAACCCCTGTAAGCATCGGCAAATACGGCGCCTGGTCCGACGGGTCTACTTTGAAATTCCGCCTCAAGTACTTTGATATCGCAGGCAACGCATGACCCATTAATAACGGCATCCATTCCGACCCGAGGACTTCTTTCCAGGTCGTCAGGCCAGGGATCACACCCTTGGAATAATCCCAAGCTGAAAACAACGAGTGGAATTTCCGTTTTACTTCAGCGACAAGGCCGGAGCCGGTGGGGTCCCGGTGGGCTTTGGGGAGGTAGGGGAGCCAGGGGAATATCCATAGGTGTGGCAGGTCTTTTGATTTCCGGGGGTTCCAGGAGACAAGTGTGTTTTCGAGATGTCTAGTAATTGCCGAAAGGACTTGAGCGTGAATGAACTTTGGCAGTAAGGGTTTCCAAGATGATAGAAGAGAGATAAGGACATCAGAGTTGTAAGCATTCCAGCTCCGGATTGCTGAGAGGACTTTGGGTAGCCAGAGTTTGTACATTAGAGATTCGTAGGCCGTAGTCTCGGATGGAAATGGGTCATTAGGGTCTTCGTGATGAGCGAATATATGCGAGTCTCCGGACCTCCGGTGGGTGGAGACGGCCGATGTTAATATCCCGAGAAGATGTGGAGCAAGCGGGAGAAGTTCCTTAGTGAATCTCATTGGTTCCAAAAGCGGATTCCACTCAGCTTCTTTCATGAGCGGGTGAATCACCGCAACAATCGTATCCATAACATCTGGATCCGGCCCGCAAATATCAACAGCCTTCTGTACACAAGCCAACCGTTCTCTCCACCCATTAATTCCTGACAACTCTGTCCGTATAATTTTCTCGAACCTCGCTAGTCTTCCTATTTGTCCCGAAAGGTCGTTTGTAGCCTCCTCCATCTCCGCCAACTGTCTCTTCGCCCAAACCTTTCGGTCTGCCAGGGAACTCCACTCTTCCGATAGCGCCGCAAGTTTCACATGAGCCCGCTTGATCACCTTGCGTTTCTCGGCAGCTGCGGGGTCCTCGAAGGTCACGAAAGCCTGTGCATTCTTCATGATACCGACGGCCGAAACCAATGTTCCGATTTCCGGACCGGTCATGTCGAGGATGGGGGCGAATGCTTGGGGGATGTGGAGGCCCGGGGCAAGTTTCCGTAGTTCATCCGAAGTGACGAACTTTCCTTTTGACACCCGTTCCTTTGCACGGTCCGTTCCCGTCCCTGGAGCTTTCTTAATATTCGCCGCCTTCTTCCGGCTCTTCCGTTTCCTCTTCTCCTCCTCGTCCGAATCATCCTCTAACCTCTCACCGCGTAACTCGGCCTGTCGTCTCTCTTCCTTCTTCTCCTGCTCTGACTTCTCCTTCACGGCGCCGAGACCTACACCCTGCGGCCGGAGATTCGCCTCAATAACGATGTTCCGTCCTTGACTGTCAACACCAAGACCTTGGCCTTCGACATAGCCCATCTTGGCCATCATACGTTGGGCGAATGAATTTGCGAATTTGGACTTTTTACCAGAAGAGAAAGCGGAAGCCTTAGGGATAGAGGGAGCGGCAGGTTTGATGGAGAGAGAGGGATTGAGGGTGGGGATGTAGGCGGAGGAGGGAACGAAAGGGATCGATTTGTTGAAAGAAGGGGCGGGTTTAGAGGAAGTTCGAGATGAAGAGAAGGTTTGGGGAGTGAACGATGAAGACTCGGCTTCTTCGTCATCTTCGTCTTCGTCGTCTTCGGTTGCTTTAGAGAATCCAAGGCCAAGTCCTCCCCGGAAGAACCCTCCAGTTCCTTCTTCTTCTTCTTCTTCTTCTTCTTCTTCTTCTTCTTCTTCTTCTTCCTCATCCCCTCCTTCCATGATCCCCCATAACAACATCCCCATATCCCTTAGATCCTCATCCTCCTCCTCTTCATCTTCTTTCCTTGTCGTTCCCCCCGAAACAAAAGAGAGTCCCTTTCCCCTCAAACTGCGCCCTCCCCACACCTTCCCCTTCCCGTCCTTCCCATCATCGCTATCATCGCCGAAGATCCCGAGAGCCGCGGATTCTTTTCTCATGCGCCGACGCTTGCGGGGGTTGCTGTCGTCGTCGGAATGCGTAGAGTTATTGTCGGAGGAGGATATGTAGTCGGCGCCGGCGGGGCGAATGATAGAGCGCCATACATTTTGGTGGAAGTTTTTCACCTTGGGTTGGTGGTGTTGAGAAAGATGATTTAAAATTGATGATAGTTCGTTCAGATAGACTGTTGGACACAATGGCTACATAGAAAGTTGTGATAGGTTGCGACGAGGCTGGAGACAAGGCTGACCATGACCCACTGTTTAGTTACGTCATATTTGTACCTGAATGTTTAATAAATATCATGAACCTTGGTTTTGATTTATAGGGTTATTATCTTCGATTTTGTAACCCTAATATTAACTCAAGCTATAATATTTCTAAATGTAAAAACTGATACAATCCATATAATCTTAAAGTTCATCATATCACCAAATTTTAGCATGATCCCCATTGAGGCTGTGCACTAATCATTATGATTCTTACGACTACCCACGATCTTGTACATTATCGTTCAAAACCTTAATCTACGCAGTTTGCCTTACTATCACCATCTGATACCCAGCTGTTAAATTGTGTATTTTTTTATTCCATCATCAGTCCGTTTCCTTATAGAAGCTGCCCTCCTTCTAGCGTCCGGCTAATGTTTGCGCCGGCTTATCCTGACAACCTTGGAAGAAGGAAGCAGGAACTATGGGGATTTGCTGTTTCTGTACTTGGGGAAATAAGGAGGGTTTCCGGCACAGACTTGCGAGAGGATAACAGCAACGGAGTGTGCAACGGTGGTAGTTTTGAGGAGATGAGATTGAGGAGAGAATAATTTTTGGATATTAATCTTAATTTTAGATCGTCCACTTCACTTTTCATTTTTGCGTTTTATTTTTGGTGGTTTGGATTTCTTCATTCTTTACTTTTTCTTTTCGAAAAACTACGAGTGCAAGTGTATTCGCTGTATTAACAATTAGACGTCAACAAATCCATTTGTTCTATACATAGTCTTGACCGCAGTCACTCCCTCTTTTTAGTATTGCGCCAAACTAGTCTTCTGTGGTACCTTCCGGGTTCCTTTCCTTTCTCATCTTGACACCTTCGTAATCACGTAATTGTTTTTGTTCGGAGGGGCTTTCTTGTACCTTCCGATTTGCGCTCTTTACGCGCCACCCAATAGATCGCGGACTCGACGACTATCACGCCCTGTACGAGACTCGGAAACAATGTCTGTCCTTTGTAAGTTTGACTACTCTACGTCATTGGTTCATTTGTATTGCGCCCGGTGTATCAAAAACCATATAATGTTAATCCCTTGCGATAATCACTCAGCCATTAACAACCCTTCTAGCCTCCCTCTTTGGCCCTCATCGGGTCCCCAGCCCGCCAATCCCCCAACTATGATGACAACCTTCCCGAAGTCTACGTTCCTGCCAATTCTTATGCTCCGCCCCAAAACCCCCATGACTCTTTCATCGACAACAACAAATTCGCCGGCCCGATGGACATATCGACTACTAGTGCCGTGTCGACTCCGGCGGTTGTCCCGGCGGTTGTCCCGTCGCCTATCTCGACGCACAACACGGAGTTGACTACGGATAACGGAGTGCAAAATATGGCCGCTGGAGACGTTACCCTAAGCCAACAGCGACATCCCGGCCCAAGCCCAATGAGCCTTCCACCCATCTACCAAGGAATGGGAGTCCACGGGTCTCCTGTCAGCGGACCGCCTCCGGCTCTTGCTGGTCTCAGTGGACAGCCAAGCTGCCCGCAAGTTGCGACGCCAGTGGAGTCTCCAGAGCCGCAACACCATGCGGGTGATCGGCCCGGACAGCAGCAACCATCAGCTCCGGTGGCTACGCCGTTGATTGCGTTGCAGGCGAAGCCAGCGAATGTTCTTTGCCCGAATTGTAGCCACTTTGGAATGACTAAGGTGAGGGCAGAAGCTGGTGGGTTTACGCATATAATTGCGGCGTTGATGTGTTTTATTACGGCGTGTGGGTGTATTCCGTACTTTATTAAGGGGTTGAAAGATACGAGACATATCTGTGCTCAGGTAAGAACCTTCGAGGACTGACATATCATGTGATGGTCTCAATATAAACAACAGGCTAACCTTATGTAGTGCAACCTTCCCCTTGCTAAATACCACCGCTCCGGCCGCACCGAAGTCCTCGTCCGGGTCATCCAAAGCAACGTTCCTCTTCAGCAGCAACAATATCAAACTGGGTATCAAATGCAGCCTGGAATGCAGCCCGGAATGCAGCCCGGAGTTCAGTATCAGACGAGGCAGGTCGTTGTTCAGCAGCAGGTGCAATCCGGGCATTCGACAATTGTCCAGCACAGTGGCCATCTGGGACAGTATCAAGGGCAGCAGAGGCAGCCTCAGCCGGGGCAGTACTACCACGGGCAGGTGTAGAGGGAAAGGTGAAGTGGATGTTGGGTTGTGATTGGTAATTACATATGGCGTTTTGGTGTTGGGGTTGGTTTCACAGTTAATTTTTGGTTTAAATTGCATATATACCCTATTTTTATAAAAGGAAGGATCACGTTCTTGGTAATAAAAAGATGGAATTCAGATCAGTTGACATCTTTCTGTAGTCATGAAATTGCTGTTGATTATAGTGATCACATGTGAAGCCGAGACTATCAGCTGCCACATACTTCATTGACAGCCGGTGCCTGCTGCCCACTGGAGGTTTCCCATCAACATAAATATACTACCTCTAGCCAATCGCGTGATTTTTCTTTTCATTATTGTAACCCTAGTTCTATAGACAACTTCACCCGACATGTGACCGATGCACCTGCTGTAGTTCTCTAACCAAGAGTGGAAGTCACGAATGCAATGGTGCTGATGACTGACTAAATTCACGATATGAAAACTCTGTTTCTGTTCTCAATTATCACGAGATTTAATCATCTGGATGTTTTTTTGTTGATCTTTATTGTTGATCCACCACCAATAAGTAAGCCGACTGACATCCAATTTGTTTAATTAACTGTGAAGCAATATATAGGGTCATTGTCCTGGGGATGCTGCTGTCTTTAGCGAGAGCTTCCCTGAGCTGCTGATGGGCTTGAGATCTACAGAAGAGTTAATGGCAGAGATGGATTAGGCGATGGATGGGATTCATTGGCTGGTAGCTAATTGCTTTGTTTTTCTCTAGTTTTTGCTCACGAGGACTATAGTGACTGATCGATAGACACATACATACACACTAACGCATGTCGCTTTCTGGTCACGACATCCAAGTCGACTTTACCTTTTGATCGTTGCTAATTACATGACGATCAAAGTTTTTCTCGATCTCTCTTTCCGCTTATTCAATTGCCCCGCCACACCATTTCATACCCAGGAGCTTCTATCTTATCAACAACTAACTACTCAAAGCTAAAAGCTCACAGGTGTTCAACCGATTTTGACTTTGTTTACTTTAAACGAGCCCCATAATTACTTAGCATCGACATCACCCACGATCACGAGATTGACGAATTGCCAAAAAGAAAACACGCCTTCTACGCAGAGAGGACGATACGACGAGCCACGACATCTACCCTTACGGAGAATCAGTATTAGCAACTTCATAATATACAATCGATAGACTATAGATTTACGACTTTACCGAGACACGTCATTATGGCCGACGAAGAAGATTTCAGCAGCATTCCGCTGAATGATCGATTCACACACAAGGTCCGTAGGCCATACTCTAGAAGCAAAGCTACCCCAGACATGCCTATGATTGACTCTGCGACTCTATGAATACTAACTTCTGTCTACCAGGTCTGGAAAGTTCGCAAAGCCGCCTATGAAGAAGCCGCCAAAATCTTCGAAAAAACTCCCGATGAGTCCGATCCCGCCTTCCGTCCCTTCATCATGGACTCCGGCCTCTGGAAACAAGCCGTGACCGATGCCAATGTCGCTGCACAACAAGATGGTATCGCCGCCCTCATAAAATTTCTCAAATTCGGAGGTAGAGACGCCTGTGTGCGATCTCGTGGTGCCGTTGTCACGGGTCTAGTTGAAAAGGCTCTGGCTTCGACCCGTGCTGCTACCAAGACCGGCGCTGCTGAGGCTTTGTTGTTGTATATTGAGCTTGATGTTTCGGCACCAATTATCGAGGATTTACTGCCCGGTCTTGCCAACAAACAGCCTAAGATTATTGCTGCGACTCTTGCCGCATTCACTGCCATCTTCCACAACTACGGATGCAAGATCGTCGATCCCAAGCCCGTGCTGAAGGCTTTGCCAAAGGCTTTTGGCCACGCCGACAAAAACGTCAGAGCCGCAGCCACTGATCTGGCTGTTGAGTTCTACCGTTGGCTGCGCGAGGCCATGAAGCCCATGTTCTGGGGTGATTTGAAGCCCACGCAACAAACCGATCTTGAGGCCCAGTTTGAGAAGATCAAGGCTGAGCCCAGCCCGAAGCAGGAGCGTTTATTACTGACCCAGCAAGCTGAGAGAGAACGTACCGAAGCTGCCGGTGGTGGCGAAGAGGAGGAGTACGGAGAGGAGGAGGATGGTGGTGAGGAAGCTGGTGAGATTGATGTCTTCGATCTGGCCGAGCCTCAAGACGTCATCAAGAACATTCCCGCCAACTTCTACGATGGAATCAACTCATCTAAGTGGAAAGATCGCAAGGAGGCCGTCGAGGGCTTGTTCACGGCTGTTAATGTGCCGCGTATCAAAGACGGAGACTTTAACGAGATCAACAGATGTCTTGCCAAATCTATGAAGGATGCCAATGTTGCTGTTGTGACCCAGGCTGCTCAGTGCATCGAGGCTTTGGCTAAGGGATTACGTCAGAGCTACTCGAAACACCGATCGGTTGTCATGCAGCCCATTCTTGAACGTCTCAAGGAGAAGAAGGTCACTGTTGCGGAAGCTCTGGGTGCCGCCTTGGATGCCGTTTTCCAGTCTACGAGTCTGACGGATTGTCTCGAGGATATTATGGCCTACCTTGTTCACAAGAACCCTCAGGTTAAGGAGGGGGCCATCAAATTCCTTATCCGCTGTCTGCGCGCCACAAAGACAGTTCCCACCAAGCCCGAGATTGCCCAGATTGTCGAGTCTTCCAAGAAACTTCTCTCCGAGTCCAGTGAGGGCCTGAGATCCGGCGGTGCTGAGGCCCTCGGCACCGTAATGAAGATTATTGGCGAGCGCAGCATGAACCCGCACATGGAAGGTTTGGATGATATCCGCAAGACCAAGATTAAGGAGTTCTTCGAGACTGCTGAGGTCAAGGCCAAGGAGAAGCTCAAGCCGCCGCCTCCTGCCCCCAAGGCTGCTCCGGCTAAGAAAGTTATTGGCGGTGCTAAGAAGGCGCCTATTAAAAAGACTGCAGTCGCTGCGCCCCGGATGCCGTCACCAGATCCGCCCGCGGCTGCTCCGGCTGCCCGGCCTATTAGAGGCGGTGCTTCCAAGCTTGGCGCTAAACCTTCAGTCCGTGGCCGTCTTGGTGCCGGTCCCAGTGGCCTGGCGTCTTTGCGAAAGTCTGTTGCCCCTATTATGCCTGAGGAAGAGGAGGAAGAGCCCCCGGCACCTCCGCCGGCTACCGCTCCCCAGGGTATCCGTGGCGGTCTTGCTGGACGTTCTCTTGCCAAGCCGGCTACGGCCCCGATCATGCCTCCGGACTCCCCGCCGGCCCAGCAAGTGCCTCAGCATTACTCTGGCTTCAATGCAATTGAGCGCGCTGAGCTTGAAGAGCTCCGTGTGGCCAACGAGCGCCTGACGCGCCTCATTGATGACATGAAGCAAGATCGTAGCAAGTTGCTTTCGGAGCTTCAAGAGCTTAAGAACCAAAACGCTGGCCTTATCGAGGAACACACGCGTGATGTACTGAGCATCAAGGCCAAGGAGACGCAGCTTGTCCGCGCCAAGTCAGATGCCGAAGCCACGGAGCAGACTAACGAGCGTCTGCGCCGCGAGCTCGAGCGCCTAAAGCGCGCCCTGTCCCGGGCCGAAGGTCTCGGAGCCGGAAGCGGCGCCGTCAGCCCTGTCGGTGGTGAGTCAGCCGTGGAAGCTCCAACACTTAAGAAAAGACCACATGAATCGGCATTCGGCCCTACTGACACGGAACCTCCTTCTCCCTCCAAAATAGACCGCGAACGGGAACGCGAGCGTGAACGCGAGTTGCAGCGTGAGAACATACGCTCCCCGACCATGACCATAGAAGAGGACCACTATCACGGACGCCATAATGGGAACAACAGCAATAACTATCGCGACGATGGAAATTACCAACAACAACAACAGCAGCAGCAACAGCAGCAGCAGCAGCCGAAACATCAACAGATATCTCAGCGCACTCAGAGCTCTATGGCTTATGGTCGTCCGCAGTCCCAGGCGACGTCTCGTGCTTCGTCAAATAATGCTATGAACCGCATGAGCTACGCTAGCAACATCTCCGAGGAAAATAAGGACTCTGGGGAATCCGGTCTTGCCTACAGCCGCTCCCGGTTGTCTCCTAGCCTTAGCGGGCACTATGGAAACTCGGCGGCACCCTCCGGACGTGCTTCTCCCGCCCGCAATTACCGCAATTCACAAATGGCGATGCCCGGCTCTTCACTCTTGCGGTCATCCGCTAACAACAATAACAACAACGCTATGAATGACCACGATGAAACCGGTAGCCAGGGTAGCTACGGTGAGAGACAACAATCGAACGATAGATATGGAGGTGGGGGCGATGGACGGGGAAGCTCGCTCGGGATGGCAGGGAGTGGCCAGGGCGGTGTGCAAAGTTGGAGAAGAGCGGCGGAGGTGACGAGTCAGTTAAAGGCGAGGATTGAGCAGATGAAGGCGAATCAGGCGTTTAGACAGTAGGGAGGGTGACTACAGGTAGTTGGGTTTTATTATTGTTCTTTTTGGGTTTTAATTCTTTCGTGATTCCCAGGGTTTTTATTTATTTTTATTAATGTAATTTATTTCACTCAGTAAATTTTGAATTCAGTTTTGGAAATAAATATCATTTATGTAACTATCTATTGACGCCAATCAAAACATACAAAACAAACTCTCATTATAATATAATCAACTTTCTTGCCATTTACTGCGTCCTAAACTTCCGGTTGAACTCCTCCACGGCAATCGCAATCATCTTGTACAAAAACGTTCTTCCACTCTCATCCGTCACTGGAATAAACGGCCCATTTGCCCCTCCTCTCAACACAACACTCATGCCTGTCCGCTCCTTGGAAATCGTCTGGATTTCCTTGAGCGGGATATCCCACTCTGAGTTTAGTTTGCGCGCCCAGACTATGAGGATGCGTGAGAAAGTGACCATGACGACGAGGTCTTCGCGGGGAAGCTCAAGATGGGCAATATATTGTTCATCGAAAAAGCGGCCGTTGTCGACTTGCTTGAGCCAGTATTGACCGAGGGCTTCGCGGGGGTTGTAAGGGCGGACAATACCGTCGGCGGGGATGAAGCGGGGCTTGCGGACTTGATCAAGCTCAGAGCCATCGAAGACAGTGGTTGTATTGCGGATACCTTCGGAGACATTGGAAGCCAGATCGAGAACACCAATGGCCGGCTTGGTGGCAAAACCGATAACTCCCTTGCCGACACCCTTGAGGAAACCAAGAGCGCCTTCAGCTTCGGCACCTTCCCAGGGCTTTTTGGCGAGACCGCCGACGCCCGAGGCAAGTGATGTAATCAGCGAATTGGCACCGGCAGTCACTCCATACAGAGCATGCTTGGGGCGGTTGCGGGCGCGAGTGATGCGGCGGCGGTCTTGGAACTGCTTGTCAAGGGTGGCGAGAGCTAAACCTTTGGCAACGGAGCCCGTAACCTTGGAGAAGGAATCGGAGAAACCGTAGACAGACTTCTTGACAAAAGAAGTGGCGCCCTTGGCCAGACCAATCGTAAACTCTTCTGGGTTGTCGCTCAAGATGAGACCCTGATATGGCTCGTAGAAAATGTCCGTGATACCGGACGAGATGTTGTTAAACAATCCAACAGGATTGCCGAGAAAATCAGCGGACCCGAGAATTTTGTGGACCTGATACAGGGCTTCTTGGCCATAGTGACTGGTTATGTTCTGCATGAGAACAGGAACTGAGACCCGCACGTTCTCGAGCAACAGGGCATTGAAGCGGATCGGCGCATCATTGACATTTCCAATAGTCATGGTCATCATGTTAATAAAGAACATGAGTGGGTTACGAGAGCCAAGCTCTGAGTCTGAGTTGACGACCGCCGTGCGCATGAAAGAGATGTTGAGTTGCATGGGCTGGATGTTGAGCACTTCAAAGTACATATTGCTCCCAGCTTGCTCCATCCGCGGCTGGGGGATATCGAGATCTTCATCGCAAAGTTTGAGGGAGTTGATGGTGGCCGGGTTAGAAGCGGCAGCAGAGGCCACGGCACCAATGTTGGTCGCGGAGGAATTGGCGGCGGGATCGGTCAAGAAGGAAGTTCCGCTGTTGCCAAACTCAATGAGGGCAAACAGGAAGTCTTCATCAAGCTCAATCGTCATCTCTTGCAGCAATACAGTCGCATACTTGACGTACAATAAGCCGTATGATTCGTCCTTGACCCGCGTTACCATCATGTGCAGCGACGGATGGGCCTCAATCTCCCGTGCCTTCTTTGGCACAACACTTGGGAACAAAAGTATTGGGAACACGCCTCCGTACAGCTGGTTGTCGATCTGGATCCACTTGACGGCGAGACTGGCAGTCTGGTACAGAGCACTATCCGTGTACTTGAGCTGCACATCACGCAACGTCATGTAGGCCAATTCCTTGTGCGAAGAGTTAATGAGCGAGATGCCGATGCCGGTGAGACTGATATGTACTGAGAATTGCGGTGTGTCATCGGCGGCGGCGGGGTCTACCTCAAAACCGGAGCCTGAAGCATTAGACGAAGAAGTCGAAGTGCGCGGCAGACCAGCACGTTCGTGTCCAGTGTCAACCCGAGCAGCAGCGGAAATGCGATCCTTAGGCGTGTTACGACGGCGGTACATGCTCCGGGTAGCACGGTAGTTAGACAGAATCAGGGTCTGAGTAGGACCATCGGCAGCCACAGAGATATCAATAATTCTCTGTTGGCCGTTGGGCAGACTAAACTTCATTGGCAACTGAGTACCAATTTCAGACAACTGCACGTGACGATTCATGTTGTTCCGGCCAGAACCTGAAGTTAAACCTAGACCGACAACATTCTGCGGCTGGATGATAACTTCACGAACTTTGGCTGCTGGGAAGTCCCAGGCATACGGCATGATACTCCGGAGAGGCAAACGGTATTTGATGGGCTTCCACCCTGATTGCATCTCGATACCATCCTCGTCAATGTATGGGTTGGCTTGCCAGAATGTGAACTCGGTGGAGCTCTCATTGCGCATAGAGAATGGCCAGTTCCCGGTTTCGTGAACAAGGTGAACAAAGATAGTGGCACCTTCCATGAGGGCCTCGACCCGGATTAATTTCTGGCGTTGACCAACCTTGTTGATCTTAATGTGATTGGTCCCAAGATCAGCCAAGTTGAAGGGTGACGACCACGGGTTGTTGAGCCCTGGGAACGCAAGACAAAGTTGCTTGGTAGTAGCCTTGCCCATGAACCGGAGCGGTTCCAACATCCGCGGCTTCAACGTTAGGAGACCTGACGAACTCGGTTCGCGAGCCTGGAGATCCTCGCCGAGCTTGTTGATGACAATGTAACGCGGCGAGATGGTGACAATCTTGGTCAGCTGATACTTGCCAACGCCGCTTTCGACAGCAACTCCAATAGCAATTTCTGAGTTCTTTATCATCGTTGAGTTGGCACTGTTGCTCCCAGAGAGAGCACCAAGTGTACCGCCTTCTGAAACAGCAGCAGCTGGAAGAACAACCTCGGTACTGCTACCGACAGCATCGAAACTCTGCGGTTTACTCCAGTCGGAACTACCGAGCTTTAAGAAAGCACGATTCCGGTGGTCGTCATTGCCGAATGAGAACATGAGCGGCTGCGCCTTCATGTCGGTCTGCGTCGCCGAGTTCGCATCACCGAGGCCACGAGCCTGCAGCTGGTCAGTCCGGAGACTCTGGCCAGCAGCAACCTTGGCACTCTGCATGAAGCCGCGGGCACGAATAAGCAATTCCATGCCAGTCTTATTGAGAATGACGTACGGAGTGTAGACCGTGACCTTGAAGGCGCCACCGCCATCGGGAATCTTCTCGTAAAGTAAGTTCAACGTCAGATTGAGGCCCTTAACATCGCGACAAACAAGGCGGTGTTCTTGGCTAAAGTCTGAGGCCGAAGTACCTGTGTTGATGATGGCAAAGTCGCTGGGCTTGAAAAGGGTATCTTGCATGTCAATGTTGAGCAAGAGCAGGTGAGAGAGTTCGACCACGTGAATTGGACTAATACCGCCCTTGCGGAGGAAGTTGCTCCAGTCACGCTGAGTGTTCTTGTCGTAAATGCGGTACTTGAAGTCATGAGGTAGCAAGTTCTCGAGGGTAATAGGAGGAGAGATCTTGACCGTCATATAAGGGTAATTTCTAAAGGGAGTTAGTTACCAAGTGTAAATTTACAAGTTAGACCTCTTAACTTACCTTGTCAAAGGGTTGGCCTTGTCAAACTGCGCAGCAACCTGAAAGTAAAACAAATCGCCATTCTCGCCCTTGCACACAATTGTCCGATTGGGCTTATTCATCATGTCCCGCCACCCGATAGTCGCCGCTGACCACTCGTAGCCGAACCCGGAATCCGGTCGAAGCAACATGCTCTTGCTATAGGCAGCTCCGACGGGCGCCGAACTTTTGACGCCCGGGACCACTTTTTCAATCTTGAGGAGGTTGCCCGTAGTGGAGTCAAAGACACCAATCTCAAGCGGGATCTGGGTATTGTTCTCAAAAACTAACGGCGACCGGATCGTCACATACTTGACGTAATCGGTTTCAAGGATGATTTCAACCATCAACCGATGGAGTACATTTTCCATCCGGGGCCGAAGAGCAAAGAGGAACTCGCCTTCACGATTGAGAGCCACATTCCGGATCGGCTCAAAGCCACTGCCCTCAAGCGAGATAGTAACGTTTGCCGATTGCTCGTCTCCCGACACCATCTCACGCATTTTTTCCCATGGCTCAAAACTCCACGGGGTCTCTTGGCCATCATTCAACCGGGCCTGGATTGGTTCTGACACGGCATCTGGATGATCAGCATCGAGAGACAATGAACGTTGGGAAACAACAGTGATGTCAAATCCCGTGTAGTTCCGAATACGATATGGAGACTCACCGCCACGAGGTTTTTCAACCTGCGTATCGTAGCGGCTGAGAACCCCCATTGAAGCCATAGCCAACTGAACAGTGGCCGTGGTGATGGTCACATCGAATGTCTTCTCTGAATTCATCCGTACATCCAGCGGCCCAGCGGCTCCATCTCTCCGGACATCTAGCACACCGAGCCACGGCTCAATCAGAGGCTCCCATGCGGACTTAGAGAAGTTATAGACGTTGGCATAAGTCTGAATCGTGATGCCAGCGCTGAGATCTGAAGACCAATTGTCAACCTTGACCTTGAAGCCCTTGAGACCCGTGTCTAATGTCGGTAGCTCATGGCCTTCACCAATTAGCACAAGGCGCACTTCATTAAAGGATGCGCGTAGATGCTCAATAATGGTGGCAGGCGGAGCAGCAGATTGGCTGATAGCTGTAGCACTTGATAGATGTCGGGTCCGAGTAGCAATAGCCTGGGATCCCGAAGTGGCACTGAACTTGACATTTTTACTGGCTTTGGATGAGGCTCGATGATCGATCCCGCTTGAGATATGGCGCTTGTGGGCTAAAGCTGGAAGACCGGTTGGCTCAATAGATGTACTATCATCCTCAGTTTCGTCAGTGACTACACCAGCAGCCGCTGCATTGAGTTCCGATGCCCGCGTGAGAATCTGCATGATAAGATAGATATCTCTAAACGAGAGACGAAGAATCAACGGATCAACCGACAGATCAATGTCTATAACGCCGGGCTTGGAATTGTCTAAGGCCATCTGGATTGAGAAGTCATCGAGAACACGGAGCTTGGAAGAGTCAAAGTGGTCCATTTTGCACAGGAACATGCTGACTTCGGACACTTGAAACGTCACTGCGTTCTGCTTCGACAGCAACACTTGACGCGTACCAAGAACAATAGCCTCAGAATTGGTGCTGAGCGGATGGGCAATCAGAATCACTTGGGAATCAATGATATTGACCCGGAACACCATTTTTAGGTTGCTGGTCGGAGCAGATGCTTCACGAGATGCGACAGTGTCACCCCCGTCACAGTCTTGGTGCCATCAGAAGACACCATGGCAACTGAATACGAAACCACAGACTCAGCGCCGGTCCGGGAAGTCATGGTCCGACGGGGACCAAACCCGGTAGCAACCGACTCCGCATCTGACTCATCCTGCTTATCTAGCAGTTCCTTCATGTTTTTGTCTAGAGACACCGCTGGCTGCTCGAGACTCACAGTCAAGAAGTCTCTCAAGGCAAAGATATAGTCCAAAGCAAAGATTAGTCTCGGGCTGTCAAGAGTAACTACCATAATCATGTTGCGATCTTCCTCAATATTTCCGGGATTGCCACCCGAGATAGTCATCGTCGACATGAACTGCTTGGCAGCCTTGCTGCGAGCTGTCATTATGCGCTTAAACTTGTTCTTGTCTTGGGCACGCAAATCATGAATGGTAAAAGACTGGATCAACAGCTCGGCCTCCATGGAACCATCAGAGACCATCTTAAACTTGACTTCACTCTCATCAAGAGAGAAACGAGACAGAGATGCCGCCTTGACATCACCAACTGGGTTGTCTTCAGCAGCCACAACAAGATCCAGACCAATGGTGTTAACACGGAACACAAGATCAAGCCGCGTCCACGCCGAATCATCTATCCGCAGTTCAGGACCGAGACTTGGCTGTTGCAGAAGAGGCTTCGGAATAGAAATGGTCGCCGAAGCATCTCCAGTAGGAACAGCAACATCATCCTCATCATTTTTGGAAGGGATGATGAAGCTAGGACGAGTCGGTAGCGGAGGGGCGGAGAATCGTTATCAGCAGATTCCGCGACGGGGGACATAGCACCAGCAATTGGAGTATCAACAAAAATACCCTCGCCAACATATTCAAAGGTAGCCTCAGGCTCAGTAGGAGAGACAAACGCACCAGGAACTGCCCTCGACATCTCCAACAGGAACTGGATCTGATATGGCGTTAATCTTAAGTTGAAATCTGTCATTCTGCCTTCAATCTCAAGATCAGGCCGAAGAGACCCAGCTTTGTGCTCAAGAGAAGTCACACGGAAGTTGACATCAACGTGATCAATCATCTCAAGTTTCTCATTCTGACCGCCCGAGTAGCTCAGATCCGAAGTCAGCTTGATGTTGCGGATTCCAGCTTCAATTACAATAGCTACATCGACCGAACCCTTGGACACCGGCACAAAGTTGTTGTGGGCAAAAATTTCACCAAGATGGGCAATCAGCGTATCACGGCGTTCGCGGCCGGAGCTAACGGGTCGAGGGAAGGCCACAATGGGCGTCGAAATCACCACATCGTACTTCATGCGACTGTTACTCTGCTGAATCTGAGTGGCTTGCGACGCCGCAGCCTCTCTCGCTGCATTGTACAGTGCTTGCATCTGACCAAACTTGACTAGGAAGCCGAAAATTTTGCGGAAGGGCTCTTCGCTGAATGTCATTTTGATGGAACCAGCCCGGAAGTACACTGAAGAGTCATATCCAGAATAATTTTCCGTGTCCTGCACGTCAAAAGTCTCGTACCGGAAGTCAGCCAGTTCATCGCCATGGACCGATATCAAGCGACGAAGGGGAGATCTCTCCGACACACCCGTGTTCATGTCATCGATAAGACTGAAGTCTTCAAGCTTGGCATGCAGACGCATCACGGGACCAGTCATGACAAGGCTAACATCAGCTCGGTCCAGAGACAGAGTGGCCAGACGGATGCCATCGTTGTTGAGAATCAAACGGACAGACTTGAGTTCGGCTTTTATCCGAATTGACGCTTGAGGAACAGCCGGTGTACCAGCGCCATCCAGTCCCGCAGGAATGACATAGCTGGCACTGGCCCCACCTGCTATCGGAGATCCGGCAATGGCATCGCTAGATGCTGACATGATACTAAGTCTTCTAAGGCCCAGTCTCCGAGAGCTACGTCTGGGCTTAGGCGGCGGGGGATTGTTGTTGGCTGCCGGGTCGGTGAATGTGGCGAGGACGAAGTCAAGAAGAGTCAAAAGAGTTTTGCGTGTAACGATGAGGTTGATAGTCGACACCGAAGCCGTTAAATGGGTCTCAATGCCCTCATAGATAGTGTCAAACTCGGGAGATTCACGACTAACACGGGTGAACTTAACCTGCACCAAACTGCGGTTTTGCAGCAAGTCCTCGTTGTCTCCTGAAGACACAATAGCCTTGAACTGCTCAGGCGTATCTTCCACCACAAAATCATCGAGAGTCACAGAGCCGAGAGATACCTGGGCCACCATGTCGTATGGCCGGTTGTAGAGGAGAATGCTAAAGTTTTCGGCCGTAAGCTCAACAAGGAGACGGTCGGGTTCGACATCGTTCGGATCAGAGCGACACAATGATCCCTTCAAGTAGTCAACATTGAAAGTAAACTGAAAGTTGCGCTGTTGAAGATGAAGTTGATCTGAAATCTGGTTAGTCGGAGCCGTGGCCGAAGTAGCCTTGGTCGAGGAATCCTGGCGAAAGTTGGATGAGTTGGAAATCGGAGACGAAGACCTCTTAGTATCGTTCTCATCAGCATCATCCAATAATTGCAAATCATCCTCGATGATCACTGGAGCCGGCACAGACAAAAACAATGACGGCCGTCTCATAGAAGTTGACAAGCCGGCACTAGTGGGCTGTTCCAACGCAGACATAAACGACGAGTAGCTATCCCGTCGGCTGGAAACGCGGTTATCTCCGTTGGTGGCGTCGTGTTCCGGCCCAACAGCACCAGGCAACTGCGAAGACTCGGGTGGACCACCCAACTTAGGGATGGCAACCTCGATGGCTTTCATCAACATCTTGTACTTTTGGTCTGAGATTGTGGCGTGAAGCATGGGTAGGTGGCCTGAAATCTTCATCTTTGTGAGATTGGGCGCCTTAGGAAGGATCGAGATCTCAACAGTGAAGTCGATATTGATGCGGTCAACGATGTGAAGCTTTAGAGAGTTAGTCTCATCAGCGAGTTGTTGCTTCGCGACTTCGATACTTGGGCCGATGAGGACTTGAGTAGACGACAACTTGACTGAGAACGAATCGTACATTACCGACTCGAGACGTCGAAGATCCTCGTCGGTATAAGCTTGACGTTGCTTGGCTTGAATCAGAGACATGGTCTCCTTGTCAACCAGTTTGGAGGCAACGTTGATATGACCAGCATCAACAATTAGACACTGAGACTTCTCCTTGGATATATCAAGAGGAATGATGATTAGAGGCGCCTGAAGATCCAGGTTGGCGTTGATGGCTTTGTGTTCTTCCAAAGCAAACTCAAGACTAGCACGAGTCTGTTCGCGGAATGTCTCGACCGTGACTCCAGCCGACTCCATGAGTGCCGAGATGGACTCCATGTGACGCTCGGGAGGTCGGAAGAAGTCGGACACTCTGACAATAAGATTCGGATTCCAGATAATCTCCAGAGGCTTCAACTTCATCACAAGAGCCATATCACCCCTCTCTCTATGGGGTTGTTCTCAACCTCAAGATAGAAGAAGGAATCAGCACTGCCATCATCAAGCTTCTCCATCTCCGTTAGAGCCATGGCTGTGCCCGAGGCATCCTTGACACGGACAATCTCAGGATAAAGCGAGTGGGCGGTAGTTCCATCATTGACACGGAAGCCGCCGAGAGTCACCTGGGCGAGGAAGGAATCGGGCCGCTGGAGAATGCGGGCCTTAAAGGCATCAAAGTGAAGACTCATCAATTCCTTGAATTGACCACCAGTTGCCGGATCTCTCTGACGAAGAGTGAAGCTACCAGTTCTTAATGAAGATTCGATTGCTAGCTTCACTGAGTCCCGAGGCACATCTATAGCCTCAGCCATGGCTGTTCGCTCATCCCAATCAATAGCTTCATACAGCTCCTTCCGCTGCTCTTCGGTGATCTGTGTATTTTCCTCATCACCAGCATCTCCTTGGTTCTCTCCCTCGGCCGACTTTGAACCCCAAACCCAAGAAATCCACCCTTGTTGTTGCTGTGGTTGTTGTTGTTGGCCAAGCTCAAGAGCAGCCCTCTCAGACCCTTCTGTCTTTGTTCCTTGCGCAACTGATTCCGTGCAAGAGACCGCCAGAAACGCAGATCTTCGTACTCAAGCTTCTGCTCTAGAGCCTCAAAATCAGCCTTATCTGCCGGGTCCATGGGGTGGAACCAGTTTGTTTAGACATCTTGAATAACTCTATATATCTCAGTCGGTTGTCACGGCGCTCACGGAAAAAGTCCCAGGACCACCGGCGATTCCGCTCATGAATCTTACGCAGAACAGCATCACCAGCGAACCGGAACCAGGCCCGCGGATCCTGGCGCACAGGTACCTTGGGCTGATAGCGTAGATACTCTTGGTGGCGCACAAAGTAGTGGAAGAGGTCAATCATCATCAGACTGTCGCGGTACTGGTCATCGTCGAGAACCAGGCCGATCTCTTCAAAGAGAAGGTTAGCATGGAACCGAGGCACAGTCCGGTCACCCGTCTTGTCAAGCTTTAATTTAGCCTGACCCGTGACTGGTCGAAGAATATATTGATGGTGGAGATGTTTGGCATTGTCATGGTTGGCAATCATCAGTTTACAGTGCTTGACAAAAGTCAAATGTGGTAGAAGCTCGTCCTTTCCGGGGTCCAGATCGCGCCCGGTGCCGAGTAACTCAGTGTCTGTGTTCCAGTACACTGTCAGGGCGTCAAGGGAAGCCAACTTATGGGTGGTCTCGCCAGAATCCTGCACAAACATAGGCTTCCAATTCTCATCAGTGGTGATGGCGCTGAACTCTTGGAGCGTGATACCCAAGGCAAATGGATGGGCAGGCGTTGAAATCGAGTCTTCGTAGCGAATGTGAATGTTCTTGATCTGAATCTGTAGATTGTCCATGATCTTTGTTATCAGACTCTGTGTAAAGCTCTGTGTCTTTTGTTCTTCTTCTTGACTCATGCCCTCGCGATTACGCTGCCTAAGCATCTCAGCGGACTCGAGTCTCTCCATTTTGAGCCTATGCTGGCGCTGGTCCTCCTCATTGGCGTCATAGTTACTCTGTTCTTTGGGCGACGCCAACAGAAAAACGTCCTCAATGATGATCTTAACGGGAGCCCCACGAAGGTTTGACCATGGGATCATTAGAGTAAGCTCGCCGAGATGGCCGGCGAATACGTTGATAGGTAGCTTCAGCTGATCTAGCGCTTCACGGCGAAGCTCAAGGTCACGAAGCTTGACGTCACCAGACCAGATGCCGACCTTGAGTTGGCCGGGATCGAAATCCTTGACGTACATGCCTAGGAACCGGTTCAGAAGACCAGCGACGAGACCCTCGAGCATAGTGGAGGTAGAGGGCCGGGCGGGCTTGTGAACTAGATTAGGGCAAGCAAAGTATATAATAGGAGTGTCGGGGGCTGTGTGAATACCGTAAACCAATTTATCAAGAGCACAGGTCGATTGGGATTTGGTGATCAGTATCGAAAAAGTTTCAACCTCAGAACGGGATTAGAGCAAAGGTGAGTTAGGCCGAAGTGAGATGGGTTCAGGTGGTGACTTCGGGACCAAGCGAGGAATGTAGATTCGTGAATATCGTCAAAATCTAGAGAGAAAACGGCGGACCCTAGTTGTTTATAAACTCTAGGTTCGATAGTTAGTATCTGTAGTAGCATTCCGTTTATTTCGAAGCCTTACATTCGAGTCTTTGTTGAGCCCAAGTTTGCGACTAGGCTTATTTTGCGCAACAATCTTGGAATGATACACAGGACCGACTTCAATTCCAATAAATGGCCGTAGTCGAAATCACACTCTTATCAAATTCCAAAAGCAGAGATTTATTGATCGTACTAACAATTCCAGAGTCCTCAAAAATGGGACTCAGCAATAGAGAGAGGATAGATCGTCGTTGGATCTCAGTGTGATGATGGTACAAGAGTAAGTGGGCTGAGGTTACAAAATCCGGAATCCCAGCTTAAAGTCGAAAGAATGAAGATATCGAGGTACACGAAAATAGAAAGAAAAGGGAGAGAACTGATTATCAAGTGGTGATAATGATCGTCGATCACTTAGTTAGATGAAGCTATAAACGAGGCTGAGTTTTTCTACTTTTCCCTTTCTCTCAACGAAATTCTTTTTGTTTGTTACTTCAACGGTTTTGGGAAAGAGCTTATATGGCAACCCAACATCATGCTACTGTCTAATATAACGATTTTGGGGGCAAGCGCGGAGAATAGCAGGCTTGACACAACAGAGAGTGGGTTTCCCAAGATTACGTGAATGACAAGAGTGCTTATTCAACAAGTGGTTGCAATGACTAAAGGTCAATTTAAGCTACATTAGGCTTCAATCACGAATCATCTCAACCCAACGACGTCGTAGTGTACTTGGCGATCCTCTGCAAGCTTGTTCCTAGAGCTATGTCTGAAAGTGAAGTTAGGGTTACCGCTTTTGCCAAGGTTTACTGCTTTAAAGATCCTGTCTATGGCCCCGCATTGAACCTTCGCATGTGTAACCCTAAGATTGACTACTCGCAGTCGTAGTTGACAATGACACAATTAACGAGATGTCCATTATACCTTACATAACATATCACCAATTTACCGACCATAGTTCCATCTATCTATCTGCCGTATAAAAAGTCTTCATCTGCGACATTCCTTACCATAATGAGATCACAGCTATCGTGCTTCACCTCAGCTTGTCCTAATAAATTTATTCTTACTCTTGTTCCGGATGGTCTCCAAGAAATCGGAATGCGGAGTGATTTAGCTTCATCACGTCCGAGCGTAGCAAATAGTCGTATTTGCCACTTGTCCCCGCTTTCATCATCAAGTACAAGAAAAAAATGAGGTTGAAGGAGGTTTGTTCCGAGGTTGACTTTGTTATATATTTGACAACATGATGTACAGATTACGTTGTTGTTTTAAGGATAGCTGAATCTCAGCTAAAAGTTGTGCATGTTTCTCTATTTGTTATATTGAGGACAATCTATCATCAAATACAATCATAATGGCCAACTACCCTGAAACTCAACAGCTCCTTTCGGCTGAAGACCAGCTCATGGTCGATAAGTTGGTTGAGAAATATAGAACTGCTTCCGAGGCGCCTCTCTCTGAGGTATTTACCCCACCAACGTTAAGAAATACGATTCTCCCCTTCACTCTGTTCAGTAAGCGATCCTGCGTGGAGATTATCGACCAGGTTCATGACTAATCAAACTCTTACAGATTCTTCCCCAAGAACTATCAGCATGAGGAAGGAAAGCTTCTTCCTCTGTTTCTGACTATCCACGGCGGTGGCTGGACTTTTGGTCGTCCCGCTGACGATGATCACTGGAACCGCCTCTTCTCTGATATGACAGGTACTCTTGTTGCTTCGCTCAGCTACAGTTTGGCGCCTAAGTATCCCTTTCCTCACGGGATCAAGGATCTCGTGAAGGGCTTCCTCAGCGTTGTTAACGACACTACGCTTCCCATTGACCACTCTCGCGTTGGTATCGCTGGTTTCAGTGCTGGCGGTAACCTTGGTCTTGCAATTTCGCAAGATCCCCAAATTCGTGCTCACAAAGGAGCTCCTAAGGTTTGCATCCCTATCTATGCTGCTTACGATCTTTGGACTCCTTATGAAGCCAAGCAGCAGAGACGCCCTTATAAGAAGGGCCAGCTGACTGGTGTGCGCGGCCTGGATCACGATTTCCTCAATTCGGATTCGCTCAAAATGTTTATTTCTTCATATGTTCCTGTTAGCCAGAACCTTAAGGACCCTCAGCTATCGCCGATCTTCGCAAAGAGGAGATGCTTCCTAAGAATATCTTTGTCATTTCAGCTGAGCTGGACTACCTTGCCTACGAAAGTCTTCAGTTTGTTCATGCAATTACTGGCCGTGAGCCTCTGACTATTAATATGACTGGTGGTCTTGAAGTTAAGCCTGTGAACCATCTCGATCTCAAGGATCCGCCTTCAACCTAGATGATAAGGAGCATGGAGTTCGCTGGCTCCTGGTTCCTGATACTGTTCATGGTTTTGATTTCCACATTGGAAACACCTTCATGGATGACGAAGGAAATACTGATGCGATGGCCAAGACTTATGAGTGCATTCACGAGATTAAGAAATGGCTTGAGGAGATTTGGTAGAAATGATCCTACTCCATTAGGGTTATATAGTAGATGTGTATTCAATAAACAATGTCGTGTATAACGTAGAACAGCTGAGCTATAGAAGGAAAAGATTGTGTCAAGATTGAGTGACAATTTCGTTCTACAGACCAGAACTCTTCAGTTTTCCTTAGGGTTAGGGTTAGGGTTAGGTTAGGGTTAGGGTTAGGGTTAGGGTTAGGGTTAGGGTTAGGGTTAGGGTTAGGGTTAGGTTAGGGTTAGGGTTAGGGTTAGGGTTAGGGTTAGGGTTAGGGTTAGGGTTAGGGTTAGGGTTA